>JAECWU010000001.1:7500000-8750000 GCA_018150985.1 Chymomyza costata | reverse complement strand
GAAATGGTTGCAGCACGCGAACTCGAATTAAAAAATCTGCAATTAAATATATACATATGTGCATATGTATGTATGTATATATATATATGTATGTATTTGCATATATACACATGCATATGTGTATTATAAATGCAGCGACAATTGCAAATTGCGGCGCGGAATCAAAGCGATTGGATGCAGCGTGAGAGTTCGCTGAACCGATATCAAATGGATCTTAAATGTTAATTGAATTTAAAAATAAATCCGTTTATACATGCGTCCTTTAGACGTACAATGGCATCACAAAGACAAAGTCTACAAATGCAGTGTTGACTAACGCAGTTGTACGGCTTTAATACAAATCATTTATAGCTAAAATCAGAAATTAAAGCAGGCGGCAGGCCTAACTCTGTAGTACAACTGCTTCAATCAAACAAAATGTCTTAAGATCCGAGCGAGAAGCGGAAGTCTCCACAATTTTAAGAAGCCAATTTATAAAATGGGGAAAAAATCTACAAAGAAGCAGTCAAATCAAATTTTATACACAAAAAAATTATATGCTCAAAGTCCTCAAAATACCAATAGCATCATAAAAACGAATCATGATTAGTTAAACAAAAACCAAGGATTGTCAAACGAGGGACGCTTAAAAAACAGTGTTGGATAAATACTTTAAAGCAACTAACACAAATGGAAGGCGGAAGTCTTCAAATTTGCCGTAGTCTACAAAATGGAGCTTCAAAAAACGTGCTGCTTCAAAATAACAAAGCGATTGTCTACAAGGTATCTCCAATAAATATATTGCCCGATTACTAGATAATTGTGGCCAGCACACTTATCCTTAAGCAGATAATTGAAACTAATAATTTGGAGTTAATTGAGCAATTATAGGCGAAAGTCTACAAATTGCTGAAGAGCGTGGAAACAAGTCTACATAATAGACAAAAAGGCGGAAGTCTCGAAAGCAAGAGTCTCCAAAACACCGAGGTCTCCACTAAATAAGAAAACCGGAAGTCTACACAATCGCTGGAGCCTCGAGGCAAAAAAAAATCTACAAAATGCAGCCAAAGTGGACGAAAAGGTAACTAAACCAAGTCTCCAAAGTAAAAGCCAGACAAAAGCAACGTGTACATAATTTATTCTTGAGAGAACGTGAACGTGTACACATTTAAATAAAACGCTTTTATTTTTGTGTAGATCGGTGAGATAGTATAGAACACTGGGTTTATAAAAGTGTTGGTGGGTGAATGCCTGTTGTTTTTGTTTTTTGGTACACAAATCGTGTGCATACAATATTTTTTATTATTGTTGATTGGCCTTAGGCAGAAGTCGAGGATCCAATGGAGGATTTAGAGTTGCGTATGGAAATTGAACGACGACGATTCTTCTCCGATTCACGCTTTTCCTTCGACTGCTTCTTGCGCATGGCCAACAACTTGGCGTACTCGGCAGCAGCCAACTTGGAAGCCGCCTGACGATTCTTTACAATGGCCTTCAATTTGCGTTTGCGTTGCAACACAACTGGTGTAATAAGACGCTGAATTTTCGGAGCCTTACTAATGGCCTTCTTCTTGTCCTTGGCCGGCAATGGACGTCGCACCACATACTTGCGCACGTCATCATACTTGGTCAAATTGTACAACTTGCGTATCTTGCTGGCACGCTTGGGACCCAAACGACGCGGTTTGACCAAGTCTGTCAATCCGGGAATATCATCTTCACCCTTCTTGACAACAACCAGCGCCAGCACCGATATATTGGCATCCACAATACAGCCGCGCACAGACTTGCGCTTGCGCTCGCCATCACGACGTGGACGATAGCAAGATTGATCCTTGGCCAGCAAAAGACGCACGCGCGTATTGGTAAGCACGCCCTGTTTCATGGGAAAACCCTGCTTATCATTGCCACCGCTGATGCGCACCTTGTAGCCCTTCCATTCGTCACCAAGAGCATCAACATCGACCAATGCGCCCATGCGCTTATCGTAGAAAATACGTAGCTTGTGCTCGTCGGTTACCTCAAACAACTTCTGACAGCCCGTGGCTGGATAAGCAATGTTCAACTTCATTTCGTCTAAGCAAAGAAAGAAAAGCGTTAGATGATTTGCGCAGATTAACATGGAGGCATGCAGGAAATTATTAAAATCGATTAGGAGGCGGTTTAAGCTGTCTGCAAAGGCAGATGAGTTAATGTTGTTTAAAGCATAGATGTTGCACAACTTGGGAGTAGCCCCTAAATTAAATAAAAGGCAAGCTTAGGATGGGAGACTGTGGTAGTTACGAGATAGAAGCTTTAATGTGTTCGAATGTTCTCTCTCAGAACAGCAACAATTTGAAAAAACAAAATTACTGCTGGAATAAAAAAAATGAAATCCTGGGAGTATTTCGAGTGTAAAGCATCGCAGACATTATAAACAGGAGCTAAGTATTGTCAGTTGATTTCAATGCTGCTCAGCTGAAAGTAATACCTTAAAAAGTTAATAAAATTTTTTGTGCGATAAAAATAACACGAACATGACTCAGTTTTACAAATTTTTGTGCTTTTAACGCATTCAGAAAGCGCTAACAAGAAGCGCAACAAAGATTATAAACTGAAAGCCAGTCGTGACGCTGAAACCCCCCAAAGTAATATTAAAAATCTACAAAACCGTGCGTATGCGTTAAGGTCTAGTATATCTATATAAACAAAGTAGAAACGGCAATGGATGGCAAAATGGCAAAGCGCAGAAAGCAAAAAAGCAACAACAAGTTGCTGTCAAAGAAGATACACAGAAATAGCCATTGTGGCTAGTGTCGAGGTCTACACAACAACATAAAACTCTACACAACGCAAATGGAGTGGCGGAAGAAAATGGCATATTGAATAATATGGCCAAAGACAAATAAAGGAACATGCTAATTATGTGTGCATATATGTATGTTATACAAGTTGATACATATGAACATAGTTCATGTATGTACACATATATAACAAGTGAGTTAGAGCCTTGCGGGGCTTCTGCTGGATTTTTACTAAATTGATTTTTGAACAACTTGGAACATGTGTCTAAGCAAGAGGCAGTGCCGCCCCACACGTAAATAAATAAACGAGTTCACGCTAAATGCCAACATATGCGACCTTTGTCGCAGATAATACATTGCCTGCCACTTCACACCTGCTTATCAATGCGAAAAAAATGAAGAAAAACGTTGAATTTCAATATTGAAAATTAAATGCTTACACACAAACACGCACAAAAAAAAAGCACAGTTATTTCGTCATCGAAAATGTTTTTTTTACGACTCACTATTCAGGGAAAACAACTTTTTCGCAGCAGCAGCGAAACATACACTAGCACACGTACACACAACATAAAGTAATTGCAGCTTCTATTAAATTACCTTTTTTAAATGCAACTTTCAATAATTTGCTTTGGCGCTTGCACAATTACTAAATTAATTCCTTTTAAAATTCGCGCAGCTCCGCCTGCTGTTTCCAACTTCAACTTTTTCTACCAACTACTTCCTTTTTTTCGCTGCGACGACGAATGCGAACGCGCACTGCAAACTGACGTCGGCTGTCGAGTGTCTGCAAGTGTCGTCAAAGATTTGTATATTTGCGTTGTTTTCAGCGTTTTATGTTAATTGTTTGATTAACGCGCTAGTCGAGCACACTTTTTACAATGCTTTAACGCTAATTTGTTTATAATTAAATATGTTTTTAAAGCGTTAAAACGCTTGCACAAAAGCATAAAATTAAGTGAAACTACGCACGCCACGAATGTTAAGAATAAAGTGCCTTTAGTTATTTTTTTGCACTTTATGGCTAAACCAAACAGTGCCAAAATGCCAAAAATACTAAAAAAGAAAAGAAGTCTGCAGCCTAATAATGGGCAGCACTTTACGATAACAATATTTATGCCAAGTGCGTCGATAAGCTGCCTATCGACGCCATATTTTTTTTTACTACACATCGAATACATATATTCTCTGTGGTTGCTGCAAGAAAATTAACTTTATCTCATTGATAAAAACAACAAATTCAACAAATAAATATAAAATTAAACTAAAAACGAGCCCCACTGTCTTTGTGCATTCGTTCCAAATAAGTTCATTTGCGTTTTTTATTGGTTTTGTTTGGTAAGTAGAAGTTCATTGAATACGAATACAAAGTGCGTGTGCGCCTCACTTTGCATATTTACATGCACCCACAACATTCGCGTAATAATCAAACATTTAAAGCGTTTAATTAGTTACTAAAAACAAATAGTCCAAGTGTTTCTACAGTTCGTGCTGCCTTACAACAGAAAACGATGCCACGCTAGCGCTGCAACATCCAAAACTACAGCCTGCTACCCGCGCGCTATCATCGATTTTTCTTGCTGTACATGAGGAAAGCCAAATATAAATGCATATAGTTATGTATAATAGTGTTATTTTTATTTAGGAATTCGCACACCAAATATTTAAGCTAGCCTAGCACATTTCAATACTTTAAGCCACGCGAACGAAATGTGTTCAGATGATTGGCGACACCGCCAATCCCATTTGTGCGATAACTGGGTCCATTGCTGCCATACAAAGGCAGCGGCGTAGTGGGTTGTGGCGGCGATGTTGGGCCGCGATTGATGCCCAGTCCATTGTTACGTAAACTGGGCGCAACGTAAGGCCGTTGACTGGTTGATATGCCAACTCCAGTGCCCTGTTGTGACGGCGGCTGCTGCGGCACAAATGCTGCTCTTGGCGGCGTTTGCGTTGCTACACTTGGTGGCGTAGGCAAGTTAACGCCAGCTTGTGCTAGGGGTGGCACTAAAGAATTAACCGACGAGTAGTTTGGTGTATTCGGCGGCTGTTGTGGTTGAGCTGGCTGCACTTGGGTTTTCTTAGTCAATGATGGCGCCAAATAAGGATGATTGCCACCACCTGTGCCGCTGCTGTTGCTCCTAGGTATGTCGTACTTGCGACCCGATGGCGTAGTTACCGTAAAGCTATTAGGTGGCGGCGTATATCCGCAAGGCTTAGGGTAATCATAACCATTGGGTAATGCCTGTACATAGTTGTCATAGTACTGCATCACTGTATGCATAGGTGTCGAGTAGTTTACATTGATGAGAGATTCACGTGTACGAATTTTCTTCTCAGCAGGCTCTTTTGGTTTGCTGGCATTCTCTACAGCTGCCAGTGACTGCAAACGCAGTATATTGGCCTCTTGTGTATGCGGCAGCAGCTCAGCATCACCCTTTATCTTTTCCACAGCAGCCCCTTCGCTTTGTTTGTTACCTGCAGCTGCCACTGTTGCTGTTGGTTGCATTGCCTCTGCCGCCAGAGATGTTGATTTTGTGGTGCTTTCCGCAGCTGCTGGTTTTTCCGTTGCTGCCTTTGCCAAACTGGGCTGGGCAGAGCTAGGTTTCTTACGGTTTACAAACTCGAAAAGATCATCTATGTCTGGCACATCAGGCAGCACGCCATATGAATCGAAATTATCGCGAAAGGCGCTTGCCCATTCTTCGTTTTTATGCAACTCCGGATTAATGGCCAATTTTTGCTGCTTTTTGTTAGTTATTGGCTCATTAATATTGCCTACATTTTTTATCACTGTAATAGTCTTGACGCGTGTACCCTCCTTTGAGTCTATGTTAGTGGCTGCATAGCTTAAACTTAAATCTCGCTTAGCCGGCTGTGCACGCTCCTCGCTAAGTCTGCTGTGCGGATATTTAACGTGGATGATGGTATGTGACTGGGATTTTGTTACAAAGTCTGCCAATAGCAATAGGGTTAGCACTGCAATTGACTGCAATAAATATAAGAAAATATGTATTAGAGTTACTTAAGGATTAAAAATTTTAGAAGTTTCAATAATACTTTTTTTTGCCATTTGTCGAATCGTCATTGAGTTAGTAAGGCCTTTGAACGATTTGAGCCAAATATTCAGACACACTGCTATGTTGTAGACTTTTTTTTTTTTTTTAAACGCTATATTGGCTTTTATTTCGAAATCCTTGAAAAAACTATGTGCTTTATTGATTTCCTATGAGCCTTAGATAAACAAATACAAATTAACTTTTCATTAATAAGGCCACTCTAGCTCACTAATCTTCAATACTAATAATCATTTTGTTGGTCACATATCTAAATCTTATTGAAAGGTAAAAGTAAAACCTAAATGCTTTATCCGTATATTATTTTTTTAATACTTTTAACATGTTTTTACTTTTCTTCTAACATTTTATTTCAAGGCCCCCAGAGGTCTATAAAAGTGTTTTTTTGCCTGAGCTTAGTTGTAAGCATTTTGTAAATAGTTTGCCAAAATGGAACTCCTATTGTTACACGGAGGAAGAAACAATATAAGCCTCTAGTAATCCATCAATCTTCTAATAAACCATTTAAGCAGTAGATGACATAAAATATGCGTGAAATATTTAAATTACTAGCCAAGATGCCCTTCACCTTCTTTATTATTACGTAGATTTATATTTTCCTTTAAGCCGGGGGGTTTTTTTCTTTAAGTATTTTCTAAAATTGTTTTTTTGCTTTTATTATGAAAAAGTTTGGATATTTTCATTTGTAAGTCAAATTCTTTTTGTGAGTTTTACCCAAGGCATACACTATACGACGTGTCGTACGACATGTCTGTTAATCGAGCTGTACGTTTTGCAACCAACGATGCGGCAAAATGTGCAACCTAGTTTTAAATTTGTTGCATAAATGAAAATTTGAGCTTTGACGAGACCGGTATACTCGATCATAAAATATTTGACGATTTGCCAAAAAATTCAAAACTTTTTGATTTTTCAAACGACCATCATGCGACTTCATACGACGGCGCCACACACAATGCAATGGAAATACGACCCACTCGATAAATAGCCGCGCTGTACAGCACGTCGTATAATGTATGCCTTGCTTTAAGCTGGACCATGGTCAAATCTTAGATCCCATGTTGCAAAAGTTTTAAGAATTAATTTTATGTATGCTACTGCTGAAGGGATTTTTAGGAACATTATAATACACAAAAAAGAGACGTAATTCTCTTAGTAGCAACAATAATTGATATTATTCGTGTTCATGGTCGAGACTTGGCGATTAATAAACTTAATAGAGATGATTAACACACAAAATGGTAAAAGCTTTCAACAATTGGTAATAAGAATCAATTTTAAAAAATTCAATAAAATTACAATAAATATTAACTCGGCAACCGTGTATACTAGAACCGCGCATATCTTAAGTGAAAACTGCCGGAAACAGATAAGACTGAGCTGCGATTGTTTTATTTGGCATAACTTATTAATATTATTTCGAAAAATGGTGAAAAAGGATACCATGGATCATTGAGGCGAAAGCTCATTTTAAGGGTAAGATCAATGATAGTTGGCTGTTGTGCAAGCTCGTTTTAAGGGTAAGATCTTAGATAGATACTGAAATTCAAATTGGAAACTTAAGATAACCGAATAAAAATGTATTGTGTAGTTCTATCTGTGAATAAATAGGAACACAAAAATTTGTATTATTTATAGGTCAGTCAGTCAGTCCCCTTAGTTCAAATCATTCTAATACAAAATATACTTAAACAACTGAAGGTGACCGGCAACTTTGGTTCGCCTTTCGGTGTATGCGCTACCAAGCCTAGGTCTCCAGTGTGGTCAAAGACTTATTCTCGAAAACTAAAATTCGCTGCCCTAATTTAGTCCTTGGTAAGCCAAAAAGGGCAACTTTTGTTATAAATTTGATATGGAGCTTACTGATGCTGATCATTTTTGTAAAGCACATGGTCTGCAACGAGAACTACGGAGATTCAAATTTCAAGAACCGCGATGTTTAATAAACGAGCTGTTTGCTGAACTTCCAGGTACATGTATATGCAATAAAAAAATATTGCTGAAGCTTGATTACTATGAGAAGCCTATTTAGTTATTATCCAGTTCCAGGCCGAGCATAAAGCAGGGTAAATCAATGATTTCTCTTTGACTTGCTGTCGTCTCGACTAACACAGTTTTTAAGTCATCGCATGATTTGAATTTTATTTATTTTTTGTTTTGTGTTCACTCACAGTCGTAAAATGCATTTTATTCTCAGTGCATGCGCCCGTACTGATGTAAAGATGGCGATGTTTACGCGGTAAAATCTTTAGTAACTATAGTCCATGGACCAACAATGCTTTTTATATAGCCAAGCGGAAGGAGTTGAGAGTTTCCTGATGCTGTGTGCTTTGGCGCAAAGAAACGACGCGCCGTAACTAATGTCTTTGGCACCAAATATAATAAAATCGACTAACGAGCCGAAAGCGGACGAATCACAACCTGAGTTGGTGGTGACTCCTGTCTCCCATATAATACAAGCTTTAGGTTTATCTGTATTGTGACTAGTGGCTGACTATGTTTGCTTAACGCCGATTGAATTAAACAGCATAATCGCTTTCCAATTACGTCTAAAACTTTCAACTGGTTTTTCACATTTCTTTTTTTGGAAGAAAAAGCGTTTCACGTTTCGTATACGGCAAAACTCATTTGTTGCATTTTCGCCTCCGCTCTTCTCACAGCTAATTGAGTGTGTCTAATGAGGAAACAAAACGCACATTGTTTTGAAATTGTTTGCAAACCACGTTTAAACTTATTTAATATAAGATTGTGTGTGCGTGTGCAAGACGGGAAAAGGAAGCTGGTAAAAATAGCGAAATCCCAAAAGCATACCTGGGAACCTAGTAGCATAGATTACCTTATCATTCAACAGCTGTCACTTGGTAAGATTAGCAAGGTCGACCTTCATTGCTGGTTTGCTTTGGGAGAGCTTTGGGTAAGTGGTTTAGCTACGAGCCCGGCCCCATATGAAATTATCTAAAAGTTGTTTAAGTTATATGGTTAAAAGAAAATTGTGCGTACCGGTTAGCTTATGTAATAGACTTATGAGAAGCTGCTACCAGATGACTTACCATATGCAGTCAGTTACCCATGGATTGCTATGAGCAACACCTATTAACGAAATGTCGACGAAATGTTTACAATTTCAACACCACTCTTAATAAGACAATTAAAATTGTATTCACTATGAAGCACATTGAACTCTTTTAGGGTTTGGGTGAGAACGAAAAATACCAGTAACAATAATATGGTAAGTGGTAAAAACTCTTACAATCTTTCAACTGCTCTAAGATAGTAAATATTAATATAAATTATTATTGTTTTTCGATAAAATTAGAAGCAGTTTGCTTAAATTGTTTTATAACTTATAATGCTCAAATAATATAAGCATTTCGCTTCATCTTTGGTGCTATCCAACCAAACTAGATTTTGAGATCTTCACATCTACATACATAGCTCGTCCTGTAGTTTTAATTAGGTAAAAGCTGTTTATAAATCAACAAGTTGACCTATGCACATTAAATATCTCTTTGTACCTTTAAGATTTAAAAAATCGAGAAATTTTAATTTTGTTTTTCATAATCAGAGTTGTGCCAGATCTCTGTAGAGATTATTCACAATTGATTTCTAAAGATAATTTTTTAATAATAATAGTTATATCTTTAGTTAAGAGAATGTATAGAAGTGCTTTTTTTTCCATAATATATAGGTATATTTTACGCAAAGCTAGCCACTAAATTCTTTTCAACTGGAATATTAACATTTGGTTCATGAAGTATAATTTTAACAGGTATTATCTTTATATTGGCATCAAAACCTTGGCTCAAAATTTGTCGAAAAGTAAAAGTATTATAAAATTTTTTATAAGGGCCAACTGAAAAAGTGCCGATATACTATATAAGCAACGTAACAAATCGGAATAGGTTATAGCATAATTATGTAAATATTTTTTTATATAATAGCTTCAGTTTGCGCAAATATATTTATGGAATGTCTTCGCGATTCTTAAATGCACGAAAAATATTAATCGCCAAGATTGTCGGAAATTTTCTCGTTTTTGCATTTAGTTTGCGAGCCTTTTATTATATTCCTAAAGCACATTGTTTTGTTGAAAAGACACCATTAGCATAAAATCATGTCGGTTAGGTAACTAAATATAAATATATATTCTATAGTCTAAAAATATATTATTTGAAACAGCTATGAGTAAATACGAGGGTCACAATTTATATTTTAGGCCTAACAATAAAAACATATCTATTTATGTTGGGGAAACGTCCTTACTGAAGTGAAAATAATCTTCATGAAAGTAAATGCAATTTTTTATGCGCTTTTCGAAACACACAATTTTCGAAACACTTCCATGGATTTTTGAAGCACCAGCAGCTTTTTTAAAGACCACGCAGTTTTAAATAGTATTGATGTGCGGGTATAAGAAGAAATCATTGGACGCTAAGTCAGCACTGTACGGTGGATGTTCCATTAATTCAATGTTTTTAGCGCTCAAAAACTATTTTTTTTTTTTTTTGAGGCAATATCTCGCACATCGACATTATCGTGACGTCACGTTCTTATGAATGTATTTTAACATTTCTTTGCACCACCCAACATGAGTTTTCTTTTTAAGAAATTGTCAGGTTATGCCAGTTTTCATGTAATATTAAATGTATGCTGTTGGAGCTGATACCCATGAATGATTCAATGTGTCGCATAACTATCCTGCTTTATAACCTCGTGCGCAGTCTCGATGCTTGCTGTGATTATGGCCTATTTTGGATGACGTTCACGAAATCTGTTGGAGAATGATAGGTTGGGCTAAAGTTGGGCTTTATCGCCCAAAGCTGATCTTGACACTCTTTGTCGAGGCAATGAGCAATGAATAATTATGTCACGAAAATTACTTTAAAAAATGCAAAAATCGCTCGCCAATGAAATTGTTGTAAGTATGTAAAATTGTTTAGTGAATGTAGCATCTGCAACCATTAGTATTGCCAAGGCGCAAAATATATATAATGTAAATGGGGAATCATTTAGGTTACACAGGTTGACCCCTGGGAGAGTCACACATAGATTGGATAGTCCTTAGTGGTTGGGGAATCATTTTTTTACGCGTCCTCAGATTTTGTATATAGGCGTAACTGGGCTTAATGTGAACAGAAGGAAGTTTTATTAATCATGACTATTATTTTAAAAGTACACAGTTTTCTTTTCAACTTTGCTTTTGGTGGGGCTGTGGACGACAGTGGAGCATACTGCACCCACATTTCCTAAGTTTTGTATTGACTTAATCAGGAGTTGACGTATACAAAGGAGGATTTTTTTCCATAACTAGAAGTTGTAGATAAAATACATGCTTATCAAAATGTATAGGGTGGGCCATCCGTTGGTTTGGTTGTTAAACACTTGTAAGTCTGCACATACTCGTCCAAAGTGGATGCTCTTCGACATATGTCAAGTTCAAGACCTCTCAATTTTAGTCACCGAGCAACGCGTAAAGTTGGTACAGGCGTACTATGAAAATGGCCGTTCTGTGAAAAAAAATATAGTTGAGGTCAGTGTCGACGCGCCATCGTTCGCATGAATTACAACTTGCTTGGGCCACTTTGCGTTTAATTTTGCGGACCTGCATTTACTTGAGTTTTTGTGAGAAAAAAGTCCTCGAAAATTACAATGTTCGCGCGCGGGCCTGTAGAGCCAGCCGCGGCGTCCAGTTGGGCGATATTATTTTAATACATAAATGAGTAGTTATACGAATAAAGTGCAATTAACCAACAATGCAACAGTTGGCCCACCATATATAAATTGCCACATTTCGACCGGTTTTTAAAGTATAGTAGTAAACTATGAAAGTCTTCTAGGGAGGAACGCAATCAAATGTCAACAGAAATCGACAACCTTTGTACCTTCTGGTAGTATTTTGTATTTCTAGCCTTGATGATCTCAGAGATCCAGGTGTTCATATTTATGCTTTATGTAGCTTTAATGACGTAATAAAGCGTTTTGTGGCTAAATTTTGTAGTTCTTTACACAAATACGCGAAGATTAGCTAAGATCGGATCAAAATATTTGAGCAAGATCGAAAATGCCCTTTGCTCCAGCTAGCACTGACATTGTTATATATATTTTAGTAATACATAATGTAATTATGTCAAGGAAATATAAAAAAAAAAAGATCGAAAAATAGATCGTTTAACTCTTGACCGGTTAAGAAGGAGGTTTGTTACCAAATACCATATGCTTCATTATATTTTAATGTCTGTATCATGTTGCTATGGAAAAAAGCGTGCACTCCAATGATCATTTGCAACTTTGATATCTACAAAGACCCGACTTACTATATGGCTATAAGCTTGTGGCTAATAAAGTTTTAAGTAATATCAATCAATCACTTTGCTTTTTAAGTTCGATATTAAGCAATTAAACATATATCTTTTTATGGATTTTTATGTCAAAAGTTGAACTACTGATTTGAAAAACTTAAATATAAACTTTCTTTTAAAGGAGCTCTTAAAAATAAATAAACCGAAATATCTGTAGTCAGAAACTTTGCTAAAGCTTTGTCTTAAGAAAATATGAATCATAAACATGGTAAGATATATTACACGTCTTTAAACTCGTTGGTTTTAAAACAAACAAATAAAATTCTTCACACTCAAAACCAATCGTGTGTTATATGCCAAAAACCCAGATAGCGTTTAAGCATTTCTGGAAACGGTAAGACTGAAAGCAGCCTTAAGTTCAGGCCTGTCGTTAGGGAGCGTAAACACGGGGATTCTTCCCAGGCCCGAAGTTTTTTAAAGGGATTGTACTTTTCCCACGACGAGCCTGCTTAAGATCTATGCTGCGAGTTTTTGTACCAGAAATTAAGCGCAGCTTTTTAAAGACTCAAGAAATGTTATGTGTTTTGAATAGTATTTGTAAGATATAATAGTCGTAAGATCTTATCTGTACTACAAAGTTTATAAAAACTTTACATAAGACTTGTAAGAAAATGACGAACCAATAGGGCGTTTAAAACATTATTAACTGGACCTTATAGTTATTTTGAATATGACTTCTCTTTGCAGATACGAAGACTAGCTAACTAGCCACTACTTGAAGTGGACCTTTTTAGCATCTTTGGACCAGCCAGATATGCGTTTCAATTACATTTGGGTCTTGCGAGAGGCTTAAGGAATCAAAAACTATCTAACAAAAAAAAAAAAACTTTTAATAAAATTGTGAAAAATATAAGAGTATATTCAAGATGAGTGTGATTATTCGTTTGCAAAACTTGCCGTGGACGGCAAATGCTCGTGACATTCGTAATTTCTTCACGGGTCTCTCGATACCGGAGGGTGGCGTTCACATTATTGGCGGCGAAATGGGCGACGCATTCATCGCTTTCAGGTAGTTCTTTTTTAAAGTTTTATTTTCTTACATTATATAGTATATATGCTTAAGACACATACATGCATAACATAAAAGTAGCTTTTAAGATTACAGACGTGTGCTCAAAGAATAGTCCGAAAAACCTGTGCTTTGGCTTGATTTTGCTAGTTAATAAGTTTGTAGTTTTTATCAGAGATGGGCGCCGGATACAAAAAAAGTGGACTATAATAAAAAAAAGTAACCAGCTGGCGCTTATAAAACCTATGCCCAACCCTTTCTAACAGTAACTGCTTCAATCTCTCACTTTCTCAACACAAGTAAGTGGTAAGGCTTGTTTTGTATGTCAGTAAAGTTCTTATGCACAATTAATTGCTTAATGGCATGTGGTAAAACTATCGCAATATGGTGAAAATGATGAAGAAGACGAAGTCTGAAGAGAGCTTAGCTCGGATAAGCTTATCGATTGCTCAAAAGTTCAGAAGGCAAGATATTACAACATCTTCTGCATAAAGGCATTTAATTTTTGGCCTATATCTTGGCAATAGCTGCACTGAATGTTCTCATTTCGGTTACTTGCAATCGGATCTATTTATATTTTGATTGTCTATCGAATAATAATAATGAATAGCGCATTACATATTCATTAAATGAAAACTATTCGTACGTTTAGACCTCTACTAAATGCAATATAGCACCGATACTACCTGGAAGATCAGATAAAGCGTTTTGGTCACAAAATGACTTCGAATTAACTTGTACCGAACCTAATGGGACTATGGCGTTAGCTATTTCAGAAGCATGTGGACTCGAAACGGATAATACATTTTTCTAGTTAAGGAAAAAGGGAAACAGCTCCTAGGCACAGAATAAACTGAGCAAATCGTAACGACAATGACCCAAATGGATACGAAACTAAAAACTTGCCTTTGTTTGAGCAAATTAAGAGAACTCAACGGAAATTCGTTGCTTTAATCGAGGCACACAAAATGATGTACATACTATATGTATGTACTTTCTGTCTACTGATGGTCTAGCCCGGATAGGAATCATTCTTCCGTGTGTTTTGCCTTTTTGCTACACTAAATCGACATCATTAACTTCAGCCTTGATCAGGTAGCATTAATTCTTTGAAACTAAAGCAAGTGCGTTAATCAAAAGTATCCAATATTGAAAACGGCAAAAGAATGTTGAAATTTTGCAGGGTGTTGTGACTTTCAGATGTATTCTCAGTGTTTTAGAGGACGCTCTGCGGTAGTGCCCGGACCACATTTCATTTTTCTAGACAGAAGAATGGAATTATATCAATAGGCAGCTTAAACTGTGTATCACAATCTTAAGCAAGTTCTGTACAAATTCGTCGAATGACTGACAAATCTAGTTTACGTTTATGAGAGTGGCGCAGTGACGTCACGAAGCGTCGTACAGGCATCGGCAATGCGACGTCGTGTCTGTTGCAGCGCACACAAGTGCATGCGATGTGTACGTGTGTCGACATACATAGATAGGGACGTGCCGACCACTGATCTTAAACATTAATTTCTATGGCTTACTAGGGAATGTGTCATCAGTGAAACCCTAGTGTCAGCTTATTATATCTGTTCCTTTTTGCAAAAACCAATCCCAAGTCGCATCTGCCTTGTTGTGGTCAAGCTGTAAGGTTTCGCGCTGAATTATGGACCTTACTTGTTACATGAGGCAAGAGCTAGCAGCACGCTTTCCAGTCATTGGTTGATATTGCTGCACTGTCTATAAATACCTTCTATCTTAAAACGACTTAAGCTGTTAAAACGTTTTTTTTTTTTTTTTTTGATAGGACACGTCTAGTCGCTTCTATGTTCCTGCTTTAGCTTCTTCACAATTTTGGTACTAACTTTGTTCAAATTGAGCTTCTTCCCAAGTTCCCAACAGATTTTAAGAATTCGTTCCTACGATTGGGTAGTGAAAAAAAAAAGGAAAGGCTCTGGAAAAAATGGTAACAAATTATTGGGGGATGGTATTTCAAAAAATTAGAAAAAAAAATATTATATTTTATTCTACAAGAACAGAAGATTTGAGTGACTGTGGGTCAAAAGTTTGAATGTTTTGCAGTTCATGGGAAAATGAACATAATATTAAAACATACTACTAATACACTTAGCAACAAGGAGTATAGTTGTGCCAATTGTTAAGCAGTTACCTAGTGTGCTGGTCTAAGCCAGCAGCCGCTTCAACCTAAGCAGTTACCTTCAATATTTTGGACATAAACCCAAAAATTGTTATACCAACGAGTATGAAATTAGATAGAGTGGAACAACTGGCCGTTACGAACAATTTTTCAGCGAGTATTGAGCAATTATTAGGATTTTGATCGGGTCAGCTAGCAATTGTATTTTGCATGTGTGCAAAGAGCATGGCAGAAACACCCGAACGCCGTCGTCTGTACTGCTCTTATGTGTGAAGTTGTTGTTGGCTGCTGTGTTGCATATTTTGTTTTGGTTCTTGGTTCTTCATTCATATTTGTTTTTCGCGCAACTAGTAAAGTGTGCGTATGCATGATTATGGAATCAAGGGGCGGGGGGACATGTGAGGTTTTCTGCGTGTACATATTTGACCGAAAGGCAAATAGTTTTGAGCAGGTAGTAATTTTTTTTGTACGTTGGACAATTTGTATGCTATTCAAAATTGATTCTTAAAGGGTCTAACTGGATAAGGTACTGAAAACTGTCCCCAGCGATTATTGAAAACTAATGATGCAGTTCGATCCATAATCCAAAAAAAAAAAAATATTTCACAAAATTTCAGATCTTAAACTTAATGCGTTGCGGTTTAATTTAAAAAAAAACGTGTTTTTCGTTTTTTTAATTGAGACTAAACTACAGAATATTTTTGAACCAAATGTTTTTTGATTCTAAGTTGCCAATGGGGCTATTTAAAAAAAAATATTTAATTTTTTTTTAACCAACACATTTTCTTAAAAAAAATATTAAATTTAATGAATCAAATCGATTCGGTTGAAAAATGTTTAAAAAAATAAAATTTATATATAATTAATAAATAAAAAAAATATTATTTATGTTTTTTTTTTTAAATAAAACACATTTATTTATGTTTTTTTTTTTAAATGTATGAAAAAATTTTTATTTTTTTTTGTCAAAAGATGTTAAAAATTATAATACGTTTTTGTAATATTTAATAGATTACATACTTCTTGTTTATATGATAAAAAAAAGATCTATTTTGTATGTTAATATGTATACAAATATGTATTAACATTGCTCAACAAAAGATTTTTTTCTTTGTTAAGAGTATTAAAAAAATACAAATTTAATAGTTTAGTTTTTCATTCAAATGTGCCTAAACTCTACTTTGTTTCCTAACTAAGTGTATTGTTACTTCAAAGCAGTGGTCGGCACGGCCCTATCTCTGGCGCATAGGCTAAGGCGACGTCGACACACGGCATGTGTTATACACAAAACGAATGCATGTGTGTGTGCTTTTTGTACTGAAATTTTCTCTGCCACAGTGACGTATTGCGACGCTGACGTTGCTCGACGTCAACAACAACAACAAGAGCCGAAGCCACGCACCATCAATTGCGTGTCTGTTGCTTAGCAACGTAGAGCAACGTCAGCGTCGCATACGTCACTGCGGCAGAGAAAACTTCTATACATACGCAAAAAAAATGTGAGTGTATTTTGTGCCGACCACGGCTTCAAAGACTTTTTTAGTTTATTCTTTTTCGATGGCAAATCAATTTTGATCAAGGAATGGATATTTTGCCGGCGGCTTTTTGGTTTGATACCACGCAAGTAGGCGGCGTAGAAGAAGTTTCTTTTGCAAGCGGCTTATTCGTTCGTTTGCTGGAATACTGTTAATTAAGGAAAGTGATAGAGGACATGAGTCCTAGGAAATGAATGACCTATCCCTCAATAGAGTGCTTGGATATTTTTGCGAAAGTCCTACCGATTTTTCGGTAGGAGCAGATTTTGCGAAAAACACCTTGAACGATCCATTTTTTAAACTTTGAATCAATGACCTTGATTTATGTTGTATTTGATAGTTTATTTTACTGCCAATAATTTTTATCTGAAAAACATGAATCTAACTTTTTTAGCAAAACAATATCATCAAAAACTACAGCAACCACCTGCCGCTTGAAAACTAGTTTTAAGACATATAGGGTCCCAAACCTATATCATCACCCTCATCAGTGATGATAGTTGCACCAAATCAGTTTCAGATCTGTACAAGTATCTCGCGACTTTTTTTTCCCAAAATTTCGTCAATTATAAAATTTGAACTTTGATGCGGATCCCAGGTCGCAATAAAAAAAAAAATTGTCATAGAAAATTATTCAAAGTTGTTTTTCTAAAATGGCGAAAAATAGATTGCAAGCTAATGAAAAATTTAGAATTTTATATTGAGAGGGGTTAGTTTGGTTTAATTTCTTATGTTCAATGTAATCCCATACATTTTTTTTGAAATTGCACCATTTAAAGCAAATGATTAAAAAATCATTTATAAACAAGAAGTATGTATTCTTTTAAATATTATAAAAATTTATTATAATTTTTGCCATCTTTTGACAAACAAAAAAATTTTTTTTCAGACATTTAAAAAAAAAAACATTAAAAAATTGTTGTTTTATTTTTAACATTGTTCCACCAAATCTATTTGATTCATATTCACACCAAATAAAGAACGTACCTTATTCAGCTAGACCTTTTAATGGCAATATGTGTAATAATACAACCCGGCTTACATTCAAATTTGACAACATTTCCAATAACAACATTACTTAAACAATTCTTAAGTAGACATTGCACCTTTTTTTAGTTTAAACTTTAAAGTAAAGTGATAAAGATCGCAAACGCCAGCATCTTTTGCAATTTACTTTACGTTAAGATGGAAATTTTCGCACCACTCCTCTTTTCTATCAATAGGAATCAAAAATAGTTGCACCCCAGCAGCGCAACCATTTACGACACATTTACGTTTTTTGTAATCCATTAACAAAAACAGATTCAAAAAATCGTCGTAACTTTCCAAAGAACAAAAAAAAAAATATGTACATATGTATGTGCATAGCAACAACAAGAGCAGCATGAGAAACAACAACAAAAGCAGTGAAAACATCTTGTACCTACATATGTACATATGTATGTACATATACATATGTAACATTAAGAATATAATTAATAATTATGATAATTATAAAAAAAATTGGTTGTTTACATGTATATATTTCTTTTTTAAACAAAAGATATTTATTTTTTTTCAGCAGAAATAAAATATTAAATTTGTATTAAGAATCAAACGTACAAAAAAATTACTATTTGCTCAAAACTATTTGCCTTTCGGTCAAATACACGGAAAAAACCTCATATGTCCCCCCGCCCCTTGATTTCATATTCATGCATACGCACACTTTGCTAGTTGCGCGAAAAACAAATATGAATGAAGAACCAAGAACTAAAACAAAATATGCAACACAGCAGCCAACAACAACTTCACACATAAGAGCAGTACAGACGACGGCGTTCGGGTGTTTCTGCCATGCTCTTTGCACGCATGCAAAATACAACTGCTAGCTGACCCGATCAAAATCCTAATAAATGCTCAACGGCGCAACCAGCGAGTAAACGCTAACGGCCAGTCGTTCCACTCTATCTAATTTCATACTCGTTGGTTATACGTTGAAAAGGGGTAGATATCAACATGTTTCGATAAACTTAATATGCCTTCAGAAAATTAGGCCTATCGACATCGTGGCAATCTGGCTTGCCCCAGGGCCAGGAGTAATCTAACTAGCCTGTAGATTTGAAAAAGAAACAAACATTAAAGCCCACGGGATAAAAAGAGTCCGCTCACGTCGCGGACCTGACAACCAAGTCATCGGCGGGTCCGTACTTTTTTTCTCGACAACAAAAAATTTGTTACGTCTGAGCGAGCAACAGAAAGCAGATAGATATGCTTATATATATAAGCGTATATTTTATAAGGCCTGACACGCAACCTTCTGCCCTATACATACATTTGCAAGAACGTTATTTATCCGTGTGCCTTCGGACCAGGGTATAAAAATGTTCTCGGGTAATCAATCTATAGGTTCAGCAATTGTCTGCATCAAATGAGGCCCGCGTCAGTGCCAAATGTTTTCAACATACTAAGTATATTGACACAAGCTGCTCTATACAGAATTGAGATCGATTTGTCGGAAATAAAGGCTGAACAAGATTAATCGAACTAAAGAAGTTCCTATGCAGGAAATTATTTTATTAATCAAGGCGATTGTGACCATATCTTTTTATAAAAAAGATCTACTGTAACTATGTATAACGAACGACCTGTCTTGCGCCCATCTCTAGTAGGTAGCTCATTAGCTAGGTACCGTACATGTGCATGTATACATATAATTTAAAACGTTCCGTACTTTGCCACTTTTTTGACCTTTTACCTTTCTATGTTTCTTTCTTTTCGACTCTACAGCACAGATGAGGATGCAAGATGCGCTATGTTAAAGGATCGTGAAAAGCTTATGGAGGTGCAAGTGCGCCTCTTGCTCTCCTCACGCGCTGAAATGCAAAAGGTAATTGAAACAGCGCGCAAGCAGGCCTCCGCGCCAGCTGTTGCTGTAGCACCTTCTACAGTTGAGCCAGTGGCGTCTGCCCTTATGCCGCCCGTCCCACAGGCGCCCGTTATAGGCGGCTTAAACACTTTTTTGCCACTAGGTGGTAAACAGGCGCCGCCCTCTTTTCTGGCTTATTCGCAGCAAGCAGGCTTAAATCTTTCAGATGTCATACAAATAAGCGACTCCAAGTCGCCAGAACGCTCACGCCATAGTACCAGGCGTCGTCATAGTCGCAGTCGCTCGTCTAGCTCTAGTGATAGCGACAGTCGTGAGCGTGAGAGGGAGCGAGAACGTGAGCGTGAACGCGAGCGTACACGCAAACGACGCACTGAGCGCGCCGATAGCAGCGAACGTGAGCTTAAATTGACGGCTAGTGCTGCCACAGCTAATTTGTTGCCTTGGGCCTTGGGTAATGCCGCCGTGCCGCAAACCGTATTACCAGGGCTCAAACTACCCACTACTCCAGCTCTGGCTGTGGGTCTACCGCAAGTGGCTCCGGTCATGCAAAGCTATAGCACTAGTACTAGCAAAACAACTAACAACTATAAATTGACCTTGCCTGGAGATGCAGCTAGTATGCCGCTGCAAATTTTGGCTGCCTTACAGGAAACCAATAGTGCGAATGCCAAGCTGCCGCCAACCATATACCCTGGCCTTTTGGAAGCCAATAAGCCAGCTGTTGCTCCAGTTGTTGCGTCAACAGCTGCTGCAGAGCCCGTAGCATTTGCCAGTGTTAATCCTTATGCGCAAATGTATCCACAGCTATTTCAACAGCAACAGCTGCTACTGCAGCAAAGTCAGCAGGGCTCGCCCAAGTCCTCGCCGAGTAACAACACTCAGAGCGGTGTTAATGGCTCTGCTCCCACCGTCGAAACCTGCTATATCAAGATTAGTGGCATGTGTCCTAGTACTACGTATAGTGATTTGCGCAAATACTTTGCTGGCCTTTATATTCCACATAATGGCATTAAGATTATAAATGGTCAAAATGGAGCGCGCACAGGCATCGCCTATATAGAGTTTTCACGTGTAGCTAGCGCTCAGAAAGCGGTAGCGCGCAATAATACGCTTTTCCGTGATCGCATTGTGCAAATTGTGCCCATAGGAGATGAGGAGTTTGAGCAGGCCGAAGAACGTCAGCAGCGCAACTCGGGCAACAATAGTAATTCTCATAATTCCTATGCTGATTCGGGTGCATCACAAACCCCTAGCCCGTCCTATAATGTGCTGTACGTAGAGGATTTGCCACAATTGACCACCGAACAGGATATAATGAAAATGTTTTCTGCTACTAGCACAATTGTAGATATTCTATTGGCACCTAGTCCCAATAATCGACGTGAGTTTATTGCTTTTGTGCTGTTTGCGCGTGAGGGTGAGGCACGCGCTGCTCTAGAAGATACAGGACGTCATTATATAGGCTTTCGTAAGCTGCGCGTGCGTGCCAGCAGCATGAATGAGATGCAAAATGCCAAAGATAAACTGCGACGTGCTAACGAGCAGCTTATGAAAGAGGAGCAGCATCAGCGGGAAAAAAACGAAGCTGCCGAAAAGGATGCTGCTGCTATGGCAAGCAATGGTTTGCCACCAGCCGCGACACATTCCAAATATAATGGTGATCCGCGCAGACGAAATCGCGAGCAGGTCGAGCAGCAACAGCAACCCCAGCAACAGCAACAACATATTAGTCCTCTTATTCCGCCCATGCAAATGGCGCCCCAAATGCAGGTTAATGCACCCAATCATATGCAACCATTTGGTAATGCTGGCGCAGGTAATCTTAACATGCCATTTGGGTTTAATAATAACAACAACAATATGGACGCACCATTTGGCATGCCGCTTGTCAATAATAATAATCAAGGCCAGAACATGTCTAATATGGACTTTAATCGCAACAACAACAATGTGAATCATAACCACAACAATCGCCCCAATGATGAGCCCAAGTTTGTTAGGGTACACAACTGTGAGTATGGTACACGTGTAAATGATCTGGGCGAGCTTTTTAGCAGTGAAAATTTGCGCATAGTGCACATAGAAATGCTATTTAATGAGCGCAATATGCCCGCTGGTGAATTTATAATTGAATTTGCCGATGCTCAAACAGCCAAAGTAGCAATACGTGAGTTTCATAATCGACGTTTTCGCGGTCGTGGTCTGCGCGTGGTCAATATAACACCTCAAGAAATTGCCGATCGCCTGAATAAGCCTTTTATGGACTATTTACCGGGTGGAAATGGACAACGCGGTGAGGTAGCAGAGCCACCCACACAAACACGCAGACGTGGTCCCAGTCGCTTTGAAGATAACAATTCTAACAGACCAAAGCCCATGAATGAGTCTGAGGAGAACAACTCTAAGCAGCAGCATTTCAACCCCTTTGCTGGTCGTGCCGTTTCAGAAGAATCAACGGCTCCTCATATAGACTTAATTAATCCACTTTCCATGCCTAACAACAATAATAACAATGGCGTCGTCAACAATGCCGTGGAGGATGAGGGCATACCCGATAAGTTCAATCGTCCTGGCTGCGTTTTGGCCATGCGTAATGTACCCTTTAAAGCGGATGACAAGGATATTATGCGCTTCTTTAATGACTATAAATTAAGTCCCGATGATATTTTGCGTCGTTTTAACGACGAAGGCAAACCTACTGGAGACGCACGCATATCTTTTGAAACTCCCGGTGATGCGCGTTCCGCGTTTGAATCGCGTCGACGTAGACAAATTTTCAACCGCACCATTTATTTAGATATCATATAAAAAATGATACATATAAATATAGCTTATATTACTAAATGTAAAAAACCATTAGAAATGTAAATAGTCGTATGTATGTATAGTTGATAAAAAGGACCTTAGTTTTAAACCATTTCCAAATAGCAGCTTCGCGGGCTGCAAAAAAGTTGTTCATTGCATAACATTTATTCAATAAAAATAAAAAATATATAAAATTTATTTTTTATCCTACTTATTCTTTAATTAAATTAAATTAAATTAACGTGCTACGAAAAAAAATTGCACGCGCTGTGCTAGGCGATGACTGGATTCTTAGAACGAAGGTATGATTTACAAGTGGAACATAGCTTATGTTTAAATTCATGATTCTGCATTTGGAGAGATGTTTGTGAAAGGGGGTTCAGGCCAGAACATAAAAAAAAAAGTTGGCAGCACTTTTGACAAAAACGTTTGATACTTTCTTTTCCTAAATATAACCTATGAAAATATTTACCATAACACAAAGCTGGGAGTTGCCCAGATCTCATTAAATTTTATACATTCTTGAGTTATCTGCGTTAAAACCTTTATGTTAAATATTTTCCATTCTTTAGCTTAAGAATCAATTATAATTCTGTAACTGAATCACTTGCGACTTCTTAACGGCCTCACGACACAACGGACACTCATCGCGCTCCTCCAGCCAATCCAAAATACAACTCCAACAAAACAAGTGACCACAAGGTGTCAAACTAGTATTGTTACGAGTTTCCAGGCAGAGAATACACTGCGGCGCATTTTCAGTTTTTTCCGATTTGACGCTCTCCTCACGTGTCAAAAATCGCTTGCCAGTCTGTTTAAGAGCTTCTAGCTGTTGACGTTTATGCTGTTTCCAGGCATCCCAGCCACTTATCGCCAAGGACACAGTAACTTGCAGAAATGTAATAACACCTAAGATTTTATAACCATAAAGCGAGAACTCTGGTTGCAGCCAATGTCGTATGAGCACATAGTTAATACCCGTGGTGCGCTTAGAGAGCTGATATTTACGGGCTTGCAAATAAAACAGGGATTTGTGCAGTGCCTTAATATAGCTGGGGGACTGACGTAAACGCTGTATAAGCTTTTGTAGCTGCTGCTTGGCCTCAGGCACAATTTGCTCGTGGTCAGCTACATACTGCTCCAGTTTTTGCAGCAGGCGTATAAATAATGTATCGCCGCCGAACTCCAAGACAATGGACAGTAATTGCAGCTGCATAAGTATAATTCAAGTTAAAATTTTCAAGGAAAACAATTTGACTGACTTACAAAACGGCTGGGAATTTGCTTGTAGGCGCCGTCAACCTGTATGATGCCCGTATACTCTTCCCCCAACGTTTGCAGATTACTTAACGATGCAAAACCATGATAACTAAGTTCTGCTAACAGTTTGCACATTTGGTTATACTTAATCCAATTGCGCGGACCAGTTAAACGCAGCACATCCGACAAATCCTCAGCTAAATCGTTTGTATATCGTGCATCTTTTTGCACAGAGCGCACAATTTCCGGCTGGCGTGCTCTAGCATTGCGAAAGTCCATTTTAATTTGGGTTTCTCAACTAGATGCTCACATTGTTAACCATTCCAAATAAAAAAAATTACACCTCGCAACGGTCGTTCAAAGTGCATTAAACACCCGCAGATAAGATAAAACAGCTGTTTCTCGTGCTGCTTCTTTTTAAATAACGATAATAAATCGAACGCAGCACTGTGCAAGTGCGACCCAGCTGTCAAAAAAATGCTGCCATTTTTCATAGTCAGCCATTTTTATTAGAGTCAGCTCGGATGCTGATTTTCCCAACCAAGTAATTTTTTGGTTATTATATCAAAATTAGTTGCTTTGAAACTAATCCAAACACATTTGACAATTCTCGTTGCTTTATACTGTCGAAAGGCGTTCATTTAAAAAGTGAAGACAAACTTTTTGTGCGAAATTTAAAGTTTTGAAAAACGCAATCAGAAAATTTTTTGCCTAGCCACAGAGTACTGCACGCAACGTAGAGGCCGTCACGCATACAAACAAAGCGAACTTATTGCGATCAAAGTCTTGGCAAAAAGTACTATACAGTACTTTACAAAGCTCAATTTGCATTTTGCATAAACAAAAAAAGTTGCATATATTTTTGGAAATATTACGCAAGTATTATTTCTGGTTAATACGTTTGTAATCATGGCTCAGTAAACATGAATCCTCTACTTTACGATAATTTAACGCGCAACGCACTCCTTGTGGAGACAAACGCAAACGCGACGCAAATTGCAAGCAATTTGCATCAAATATCCCCAAATCCTTTAAACCTTTACCCTTGCCTTTGTGCAATTAAGAATACTTATAATGGACAGCAGCAACAAGAAACAACAACAATCTCATCATGCACGAGCTCCCAAATCTAGTGCCTCTGGTGAAACCATTCGTAAATCTATCGGTAAGTAGAAATTACGTTTTAGTGGTAATTGGAGCTCCTTTACCCTTTAATAAACATTTGTGTAATGCCTACTTTTTTAGACATAAATTCCAACAAGCGTAATTCGAGACGTCGTGAACAACAGCCCGCCCCACGCAACGATCTACAACAACTTAACACCAAGCAGCAGCAACACCAATCCGCCAAGCAACGTCCTAATGTGGACAAACGACCACGGGCACGCGGCTCAACTTATGGTCAAAACGATGGCAGTAACGAGGGTACTGCACGCACCGGTGACCGTAGCCTTTACGAGGGCTCCGGACTAGCGGCGGGTAGCAGCAACTACTCGCGTAGTGGCTTTGAATATGAACAAAACTCTGTGTATGCGCAGGGTAGCAAAAAGCAGAATTTGAACCATCTGTTGAATTTTCATTGCGTGCCACGTCAAGTGGGCTATGCCAGTGGTTATGGTATACGCCATGGTCATGGTAACGCTGGTCGAAAAACGCGCTTCAACAAGGAGCAGTTTTTGCAGGCAAACTTTCAGTTTGTTATACGCGCAGGTGCCAAGGCGCAAGTGAACGGTTCACCTGACACACTTATCGATTGGAGCTTCATTGAGCAGATCAACATACAAACTACTGAGGAACCTCAGTGTCCAATTTGTCTGTATCCACCAGTTGCTGCGAAGCTAACGCGCTGTGGCCATGCTTATTGCTGGCCCTGTTTGTTGCATTATTTATCATTGAGCGACAAGACCTGGCGCAAATGTCCCATCTGTTATGACGCTATACATGCAATAGATTTGAAAAGTTGCACCATTGAGCAGCAATGCAATATGAATGTTGGAGATCGCATAACCTTTCAGTTGATGCGTCGTCGCAAGGGTTCCATGTATATTGAACGTTTTCAGGATGGAATGCTCGTGCCTCATGAGCATTTTCCATTGCTCAGCTCGCTGGATGAATCCAAACGGTATTCGAAATTCTTAATAGCCAAACGTGCTGACATTGCGTTTATTATTGAACGTGAACGCGTCGAATTAATGGCTGGATCGGATGTCAATTGTCCGGAAGATGTATTCATACAGCAGGCTTTGGTCACTCTTAAAGATCGACGCGATAAGTTGGGGCTAAGTGAGCTGAATGAGGAAGATGAATTAGTGGAGGAGTTTGACGTAAAGGAAGTAGTGGAGGAGCGTAACGTAGAGGACGTTTTGGTAGCGCCCACAACACCTCCAGACCTAGAATTGTCAGTTGAAGAAAAAACAACTGAAACTGAGAAAGATGATGCTGCTTCAGTTTCATCCGGTGAAGCTTCAAGTATTTTGTGCACTGCAGGCTCTGGCAATAACAACAAATTTTATTACTTCTATCAGTCCAATGATGGACAAAACATTTACTTGCATCCATTAAATGTCAAGATGCTACAAGCTTGCTATGGCAGCTTGGAACAGGCGCCTTTGCTTATAGAGGCTCGCATTTTGCAGAGGGAACAGCACTCTATGGATGAGGAGCATCGTCGTAAGTTTACTTGCTTGGGTCATTTGCCTCTGACTTGTCAATTTGCCGTGGTTGAGGTGGCACTGCAGGCACCCGTTGTTTCAGCTGGAATACTCAAGCTTTTTAAGGGTAAGTGGCATACAAAGTATGCATACTTGTTATGTACCAATAGCATTTGTTTTCAACAGATGATTTGCTCCATCGCAAGAAGGATCGCGAGCGTAGAGAGCGTGAGGAACGCAAGCGTGAGCAGCACATCAATGAGATTAACGATCGTCAAATGGGAAAACTGATTGCTAGTGCTGCTAATTTAAATTTGAGCTCAGCGCATGAATTTCCAACGGTTAGTAACGGGATAACTTATATAGCGCTTAAAAGTTTTTTGTTTTATTAATTTACTAATAAATTTTTTCAACTAACGCATTTATATTTTTCACAGTGCGGTTTTGAGGAAGTCTTGCCCAGTCCCACTGGCTTGCGCCAGCCGATGTCTATTCCCAATGAGAGTGGCACACGATATGCGAACGTAACGGCCACAAGTCCCAAAGTGGAACTTTGGCCAACCATAGGCAGCTCATCGCCTATTGCTTCGTCTGGCTCGTTGAATAGTCCACCTGAGTTTAAAGTTGGCGCTTGGGGACGCGCTGCGGCAACGCTGCCAGCTGCTAGTGTGGTAGTTAATCGTACAGTCGTAGATATGGACAACGAACATCATGCACAGGGTCACTGGGCTTTGGGAGATCTGTTGGCCGGCGCATTGGATAAGCAGAAGCCACGTGGTGGAAAACCAACTACACCAGCCAAAATGGCCAACGTTGAGGAGGGCAAAAACAACAATAGCAACAAAAAGCAAAAGAAATCCAAGAAAATGGTGCCCTTATTTGCCGTGGGCATGAATAGAGCTGCATAGAGAAACGGTTTTTTTTCAGTTAAAAGCGCCAAAGTCGCAAGAATATGAAGTTATTTAAAATAACCCTCACTGAGGATTTGTCTTTTGAGCAGATTTACAAAATCAATAATGCGTTTATTATTATTTAACCAACTATCTATATGATAATATACGAATAATATACTATAACTAATCAACTCAATAAATAGCGCAATGAAGCATAAATAATAAGTGGTTTTTATTGTAAAAAGATTCATGGAAATATTATGCAGCACGCCAAATTCCCTTCAAAGGAATTTATAAAGATGGTGCTTTTTTAATACTTTCAAAACAAATACTCTTTAAAATTTCGAATTGGCAATACAGTTCCAATTTCTTATCTCGTATACGAATGCATTTTAGCTGGCAATTATAACAAATTCACAACTGTTTTTGACTGAGAGAATTATTTAATGAAAAGTCATTGAACCATTTAAAAAAGATTGATTGCTTCTTCAAAAGGCAACAGAGACGAGTCAAAGACACCACCGCTTAGCCCATAACTCATAACGTAAATGGGTATTGACAAGTTAGCTTGTCAAGTGAAGATGCACAATTTTGTTGTTCCATAATATTTTATTTTTATCATAATGAATCAAAAGGTTTATTTTTGACAAAATAAGTTTAACATCTTTACTGTAGCTGACACTTGTTAAAGTTGATAAAAGGACAGTCACTTCATGTGAATCAATAGCATTATCCCAGTGGACTGAAATCATAGCAAGTGCACTTAATCTTTCGTGAACAACTACATTTCGAGGTAAGGTTTTTAGGTATACGCTTCAGGGTCGAAGAAGATTTTCCAACGCTAGCCGTCGTCACTGGAAGAGTAGCCAAAACTGAGCGAAGCACCAACGCAGGACACTTGAGGCCCACAGAGTAGAAATAGTCATAAACCATCCCCACAAGGCGCGCGCAAGGGTTCCGATGTGATGTCTCAGGTTCATGTCTGAACACAGCTGCGAGCCAAACTTTTGAAAACGATTCCACTTTTGTAGTTATCAAAATCTAGAACTTGCCTGATTTTTACACTGTTAAGTGGGGAAGATATAACGCTCTAAATTTGTTTACAAACGCACTTTCAGTTTAGACTCCCAATTAAGACACTGGAGACAAGCTCATGATATTTTTTTGATATCGCTTTTATATTCTGTATATAGTTTCCATAGGTGGGAAAATTATTCCGTGGGTGAAAAGAGCTAGAGGGCATTCTTAGTCACCTAAGTCCCTTTTTTCCTTGTAGAACCATTCTGAGTGGCCAGATCCGCTATGGGCACATTTGCCAGACTACCCAGGTCTTCAAAGAATGGTTTACCTAGAAACTGGGCAAGTCATCTAAGAAGCGCCAGGCAATCACATAGCAGGTGTTAGATGCTTTCTGACGGCAGAAGTCATGATGTGGGATGCCCTCGGCCATTAGGCCCCGTTACAACTCCTACCGCCATCCTGCTCCTCTTCTTAAGAAAACGCAGGAGATCAGATATTCGCTTTTGGATTATACCGTGGCCAGAGTGCTCGAAGGATGCGACAACCGGGCACAGTGTCCCATTCTCTTTCCCATATCCGTAAGCGTAAGGTTAGCTGGCAGTGCTAAACCGTTCCTTCCAATTACCTCCTTCTCGTTACCAGGGACACCAGAATGCCGGTACCCAACAAAGGGTGATGGATCCGGTTAAGCGCTAGCACCGTGTTTCGTATAAGTTTACTCTTATTTCTTACTTAAGAAATACATAATACAATATATAGTAGGTATTACATATCCCTAATATAATTGCAGGGTTGCTCAAGGTTGCTGGATCATGGTTCCTCCTTCTCTTCGCACAGTGATCGATTTCCCACAGCTTTCATTTTTAAAATGAAAACAAAAAGTAGCGCTCAATTTGGTATTTCTGCACAAAAAAGGAAATGGTTCAAGGACAAAAACATCGTTTTTGCAGTTCAGACATAGAAGCAACAGGGTTACTAGATACTATTATATAAGAGTGACGCTAGCTAATATAACGACTAACTAACCGAACGTGAGCTGGCGATTTGCCTCCTCACACCTTCTAGATATATTAGGTAGCTGTAAAACTGGTTTGATTGTCTGTGCAAGACTGTGCGAAATAAAATGATAGATCTCATCATAAGTTCAGATCAGGAGTGCTCCTATGTGTTACATCGAAATTTATAAAACTGGAAAAGAAATCTGGCACTTGTCAAAGGAACCATAGATTTTGGAACAATTAATTATTATATTACATTATGCAGATTTTTAAAAATTAAATGCAATGGTTAGTTTTTTTTTTTTTTATTTAAATGTACGTTTTCAAAAAATGTTCAACAAAGCGTTTTGCAATATTCCGTATTGCGAACTGTTTCGTGTTTCTTTTTTTCGAATGTTTCTTTTAAACTTTATTAACTTAATATAATTATGGGAAATAATTTAATATAAATATATCTATAAATTATTTCTCTTGGTAAAACTTTTTTTTTTTTTTGATCTTAATACAAAAAAATTATGAGTCTTTTTCTGCAATGGTTATCAAAATGTAAGCCATACATTGCCATTATGCGATTTCAGTGTTACATGCATGTTTTTTTTGGATTACCAAACGATTCTTTTGCTACATTCTACTTAAACTAAACAATTGGCTAAAGAATATTAGCGGGAAAGTTGCTGCTTAGTTGGGAGAGTGTATGGGGTGGGGGTTTACACAGAGAAATACCATTAAAATTAGTACAATTTAAACTTGGTATATAGTTTAGCATTAATTATGCGTTAAAATTTTTGTGGCCAAACTGTGTTTGTTGCATTTCTTTTATGATTTTGTTGTTTTAGTTAACAAATTAATTTACAAAAGTTACAGTTTTTGTTTTTTTCAGAGAGAAAGAGAGAGATAGATTGGAGTAACCAAGTTTGTTTTATTAATAAACTTGCTCCAAAGTTTTAACTAATAACTTGGCAAACTAATGGCTACGTAGTACGTTTTCCGGCACATCATCATCCTCATCTTCATAGTCATTAGAGTCGTCGTCCGGGGAGGACATCACCTTACGTGCGCCAACGGTAGGCGAGGATGGTACCGAATAGCGGACGAAAGAACGACGTCCTTGGCTTCCACGCTGTTTCGGCTGCTTTGTTTTCTTGGCGCTGCCATTGAGCGAATTGCTTCTGCCGCCGCTGTATTCTGCCGGCAAATCCAAATACTCATCATCCGAATTGTCGGCATTTTCTGCAGCATCCAGATCATCTCCATTTACCGAACCCGAAGGACTTCCTGGTGGACTTAAAGCCTGTATAAGTTTGCCCTTTGACTCGTTCCATAAGTGATTAAGACGTTCGCGTCCGAAAAGCAACAAAAATGTATCAATAAACTCGCGTGACTTTTCCTCCCACTTGGTAATAATGTCGCCCTTGACTTTGGTCAGTTCGCGCTTGCCGCGGGACTTTAGTTCATCCATTTTGTTTTGCAAGCGGAATTTCTTCTCTGATAGAAAAGATACATTCAGCTCTTTGGCGGAATATCCACGCGCCAGATTGCGACGCACATACAAATCATAATCTTTGACAATACGCGCTACAATATCCGAGGTGGAAACACCCTCGGTACGCTCCGTGGCCACAAACATGCCACGCGCTTTGAGCGGTGCATATATATCATCATGAAGTCCATGGCCATAGGGAATGTCATCGTGTGCCACAAAGTCAATCTTATTGTCGGCTATAAAATCATCAGATAGCGTCCAAGGTGCATCCTGCACAATCTGTGGAAATGAATAAAAGCTTTTATGATTAATGCAACCATGTTAAGAAGATAAGTAGTTAATCCCGATATCTAGTTTTAAACATCTAGCTTGGTCAATTTGAATGCAACCCAATATATTGGATATATTGTACTAACAATGAAATCGCTCCGCAATTTTAAATAACCATAATCAGTAACCGATCCCACTTTGAATTTTAATTGATTTATTGCCTTATTCGATTCTAATACGATATTGATTTTGACCCAACCCTAGCCTAAACAGACCCGGAAACAAAAACTGCAATGATCATAAATCAAGTGACAAGAACTGTCTGTCTATTATATCCAACATTTCTTTTAAACTTACCTCATCCACGTAGCGACAATGACGTACACCCTCATATCGCTCAAAACCATTCATTACAGTACGTCCCTTCATGCGATGTGTTAGCTCATCATTGCACACACCCACAATCAGATAGACATTGGGAAATATGTTCTTGGCCTGCATAAGCTGCCGTGCATGACCCTGATGAAACAAGTCATAGATGCCATCGGCATAAACGCGCACACGACGATTGGTCTGTCCGGAACGCGCCATTTGGTATGTAATTTTTTGTGTATAGTCACAGCGGTCGCGCTCCACTATGGCTTCCTCATCACTCGAGAAAGGCGCCGGCTTACAAATTGTCTGCAATAAAGAAAAGAAACAAACCAATTAGCTTTGCAATTGTTTTAGGTTTTTTTTATGCTTTTAAATCTCACAAATGCTTTGAAATCCATGTGTAAAGGTAACATCTTATAGGACACTTTGGTGCCTATTTCCTGCTGCATCTCTGCTTCGCTTTCTGACATCATTTTTTCACAAAATAAAATATATATGCCGCCAATAGAAATAAAAAATGCTCTAATATATAAAACACGCTCCGTTCCATAGACTCTCAAAACTTTGACTGATAAAGCAAAAATTTTTATATGCTAAGCCTGCTAAGTTTTCAAGACATTCGACTGGGCTGATCAATTGAGCATCTTTCAATTGAAAGGCGGCAACAACCAAATCAATACAATTGACTTAATAAAACCCATATACGTGTATGTACTATATAAGATTGCCTGCACAAGCTAGCTAGGAGCAATTGCGACTCAGGCGTTGGGATCGTCTACTTTATATAAATATATGTCATTTAAATTGCGCAAATTAAGCGCCAAATTAAATTCTCTGTTATACATACATATTGTGGGCTTTGGAAAGGCAGAGAAAGCTCTTGGGGCGGCACAATGTCGTACGATATATTTGTCGTATAAATATAATATATCACGAGATGTTGTCTAATTGCCGTCGGCTGGCTTGTTGTTGCAATATTTTTAGACGCACATTTTCCTGGTCACTTAACAATTACGTTGTATGTTGTATGGGGTGTTTGGGATAGGGATATTTGGGTGGTATGACACTCATAATGCTCAGTGCGAGAAAGAGAGAGCTTTTCTTATAACCTAATTTAATTCAAAGGGGGTAAATCAGTTGACGCAATTGCCAAAAATCGTTTCCTAAACAAATGTATAGATGACTCTAATATACTCTTACAAAAGGCATTGGCGCTTTCATACGCAGCCACGTTTTATCTTAAAGAGTAAATGGGTTTACTAAGGGTAATTTGCTGCTTGGTCTTAAAACCTTTATTATATTTAAAATGCATGGGTGGTCGAAGCTGAACTCACTCAAAGCAGACACTTTGACGACGAAAATGCACTTCTGCACTAGACAGTGTTGTAACAAATGCCAATATAAACAACAGTGTGTACATATTTTAAAACTATAATATATTTTGGTATTATTTAGTGCTTATAGTGGGAGTGAAAATAAAACAGCTGTTTAAAAACAACCACAAAAAGTAAGTTGTTCGATAGTTAAACGATCCATGACTAAAATTGACTAGTTTTAAACTTGACGTATGTTTCGAATTATGAGTGTTTAACAACTAAACCCACAGATGGCTCATCCTATATATATATAAGCAATGGATGCATATTACACTTAAGTGTATAAAGTCATGCAAAAGTTCATCAAAAGGTACTTCTGGACGACCTATATCTGCAAGTCTCGAAAGAATCACAACATGCAACTAACTCTTGACTTACTGTACTCCTTCAATCAATTTAATCTGACCTGCACTTTCTCTTGCTCTCCCGCTTCAAAATTTTATCTTTTAAGCTTTTAAGTGGCATTTTTTTTTCAAAACAAAGTTAGCCGTTTGTTAATTGTTGTAGCTGATTACATTTTATCAACACCTCTTTTATAACTTTTAGTCTTCTTGGAGACCGAACTTTTAGCAAGGCATACACTATACGGCATGTCGTACAACAGGGCTGTTTGTTGTGCTGTACGTCTGGCACCCAAACAATGTGACAAAATGTGCAACCTAGTTTTAAAATTTGGTTGAATAAAGGTTTGCGTCGGCAATTTTGCGCTTTTACGAGAACGATATACTCAAACAATAATTCAATCATACACTAGGCCCATAAACGTTACAACCGACTGTACAATTTACCAAAAGAGTCAAAGCTTTTGATTTTTCGTAAGACCATCGTGCGACTTGATACGACGACCCCACATACAATGCAATCGAAATACAACCTGCCGTGTTGTACGACCGTTAGACTTTTTCCTTTGGGGCTACGTGAAGTCTAAAGTGTTTCTGAATAAGCCAGCTACGGTTGAAGCATTAGAGGCCAACATTAGCCGTGTTATCGTCATCGAAAATTGGAATCTCCGCATGGACGAGCTACGGGATTATCTTTAAAAGGGATTAACTTTAAAAAGTAAATGGAAAGAATGGTTCTTTCTGTTGATAATAAAGATTTTCCGATTCATTTGAAATTTTTGTTGTTTTGCATTTAAAAAAAAAACCTCAAGATCGATGACCCTTTAGGTGTATACGAATAGTATAAGAACGAACAGTATAATAATAGTAATAGAACGCATAACTGCATAAAAACGAACAAAGTAACAAGGATAAAAAAGAACAACTGAATAAAAAAGAACAATGTGGGGTGAACTTATTTAGTTCGTTCTTTTAAGTGACCAGTTCTTTGTTGTTCGCATTTTTACGCACAATCCAACACTTAACACTTCTTTTCAAGCCAACTTCCAGCTAGTTCTCTCCCATGCACCTTATTTTGTTACATGATATTTTTATTGCATTTAAGCTCCGTTAAGGTATTTCGTTCCAATATAGTAATTAAGTTTTAAGCTCATTGCCTGCCTGAAATAATTGTTTAACGCCCCACTAGCGCCCAAAAGGGGACCTGTACTATCGAAACACTTTTTTATGATGGGTTATAAAATATAGAAAGCTTTTGTATTAACACGTGAAACGTTACGTATGTATACTGTAAATGTGGAAAATTTTGCTGTTCTGAGTGCAAGTTTTTTGTACCTATAGATATAGCTGATAGCTTAGTTTTTTTTTTTTGCAAAAACCAAGTATTATAAAAAATTTATATGATACTTCCAATAAATCGAAAAAATAAAGTTTGCCTATATCTTACTGGAATAAAAAGGAATAAGATCTTAACTAAAATATGGCTAGCATACAAATATAGCAGTGAATATCTGCACAAGTATAAACGATAAATTTTAGGGCATGTAAACATTGGAGTTCGCAAAAACTAAATAAAATACTCAAACATAGCTTCTATGTACATCATCTCTTCATAACTGTAAATAACCAATTTAAGAGTATATAAATTCTGTTGCTCCGATAGCTAATCTTTCATGCTAAATGAATGTTTGTATATAAGTTCTAATAAAATGAAGCAAAAAAAAAATCAAAACACTCGTATTCGAAAACAACTATGCGATTTTTCACTCTCTGATTTTAGCAAACGATGATGAAATTGTGTAATACATATGTATGTATATACATACGAGTATATACAAATTGATGAGATAAACACGCCAAACTATATATTCTTTGATGTTTTCTTGAATGACCTTGCTGAGGGGCGCAGCACAAACTTACCGCAAAATCGTTGGTGCCGCTGCCATTGAAAAACTGTTGGGATTGCTCCGCTGCTGGTTCAACCTTAGCAGCAGTCATTTGTGTACTTGTTGCAATTGGTGGCACATATTTGCGCTTAACCCCACCGCTGCCATTGAGATAATCTGCTGTTAGAGCAGCTGCCGTTTGCAGAGTATCCTCAGCAGCCGCAGCTTCGCCGGTGTCCTCCGCATCGCTTTGTGAAATGGTGCGCGTACAATCCCTGAGTGTTGTGGCCGCTGCAGAGTCCAGCGAGTAGATGTTCAATTTTAATTTATCTGCTGCCAATTGCTTTGGTGTGCGTATCGAGGATTCTTGGGCATCATCTGCTGGCATGGTGATGGCTGTATCGTAGCTGCGCTTACGTGTGACCAGGGCCGCTAAAGGCGACGAGGTGGCGCCAGGCGACGTCGTCGACTTGTTAGTCTTTGTCGTCGTTGTATGCGAGTTAATTGTGTTATTGGCTAGTACGGATGAAGTTGCCATCGCAGAGGAATTGTTTTTTATTGTAAAGCGGCAGTTTGAAAATGTATGTGAGAATGTTCCGAGATTCGTTTCTGCTGCTTGATGTTACAGCACCGACTGCAAATATAGAGCAAAACAAGTCATTTTTAAAACAATTGCACGTGATATATGTATAATATCTAACAATAAATAAACCAACAAGTCATTTTGCTAACGAAAACAAATCGTAGAAGAATCAATAAATTTTAATTGCCGAGAAACAACAAAATTGAGAAAGCGGCGGAAAAATTGCAAAAAATTTATAATAATGCATTTTGACACGTACTCCAAGTCGAACCATAGATAACTGAATGGCGAGCGCGATCAAAACAAAATGAATAGCAACGCTATAGTCGGTAATTTCCGATAATGTATATTTCTACACCAGGTGCGGATCTAGGATTTGGTCTTGGGGGGTTGTTCACTTCGAAGTGTATATATAATATATTAGAGCTCGCAAAATACATTCAACCCATTTTTCCAACGTTTGGGGGGTCCGGACCCGAAAACCCCCCGTGGATCCGCCACTGCCTATACCCATTGCACAAGTACAAATAAATATTTGTATAGAGCTTAACGTCGAATTTTATGGAAAAGAGTAGTTTGAAGACCATAAGCTCTAAAGTTTTTAAGCGCCTTTAACTGGGTCTTTAGGTACCTTTGCGTCAATTTACCAAATTACACTCACTTTGCATTTATAGATTCAGCGTTCAATTTTGGTGGGGTGTTAAATTTGAACAAAAATGTAAAGCATCCTATTTGCTTTGCTTTTAAAACAATTTATATGTATCTTATCTATTATTCAACCAAAATCCATAAGCAGTATGTCCCAGCCATACAAGCATAACATTTATACTATTGGAACACTCGGTATATAGCATAAGTAGACCATATTTTCAAAGTGTGTACGATCTTATGAAAAGAAAGATTATGAGTTCGTGAAGAAAGGCTTCATGGAAAATGTTACCCAGGCCGTCCCAGAATAACCTTTTTCATCTCCAAATCTTTGAATCAAAATACGTCGAATTTTTGAAATTTTATCTACCTCACTAATTGGAACACGAACAGATCATTCAATACCATTTTGTGAATTTTTTACCATTTCTGGAGTGGTCGCCTTGTTGGCAAATTCACTGAGAGTGTTCTCTAGTAATAGCGGCAAATCAACTTACAAAATGTAAAAACACCAAGCTTTGAACTTGAGCTTTCAAAATGTATTACTTTCGCTATTTCTTTTCAAGCGTTTACCAACACTATTATTTTATGTCGTTTAATTCTGAGACGGTCCTCGTAACATTATTTCACTTCACACACCCAAAATTAACAAATTCTTAGAAATTTGCGACCACATCAAGACCCACTTTTTGTAACTTCACGACAATCGTTTAATCGGTAAGATCGATTGTCATATTTTTCAATAAAGTGATTCTCAATTTCTACGTAGGTAGGTAGGTTAAGGCGGCAGCTGGGACTTAGCGTCCCAACTCACTTAGGCCAAGAATAGGCCCATTGTGATACCGATAACGGGAGAAAGTGATAAGGATATGGAATAGACAGGAAAAATTAGGGGAATAGGAAAAGTGGAAAGTAAGTATAAAAAAAAAATTTTATTTTTTTTGTTTACCAAATGTTGTAGTATAGTATAAACATTAAGCCACAATGCAGTGCCCCTATATCGACAAGTTTCATATGGATTGGTGAATTCAGGGAAACTTTTAAAAATTTTTGTAAAAGCTTCCCTGTATACACTTTGGACTGGATGTCCAAAAGTTGAGTTTAAACTCAATTTGGCTGCTACAATAATTATAATCAAAGCTTTTAGTACATTTTTTTGATACTCATGCAATGGCATTGGAAAACATAGCATCGTTTCTAAATAGTTTATAACAATAGGTCAAGATCACCCCGATAACGATTGATCTAATAGTGTGAGGGTGGAAAAGTAAGTCGACGCTATTAGAGACGTCTTAGTCGTCCTTCTTGCTAAATAACTTTCAGGATTCTATAAAAAGATTCAAGTCTACGTCTTTGAACAAAGGCTTTCCCAGATAGCTGCTGTCAGACCCCTTTTAAGACGCCTTTTAAGAGAACTGCAACAGGTAACTGTTTTTATGCGCACCAGAAAATGTAAGTGAATTTTTTATGTTACAGAGATTTGAGTCAGAGCCTGAATGTATTAGTTGAGATAACTCTGAAGGCAGTCGAGTCTACTGCGGTATGGGGTCCTATACGGTCAACCCCGATTTTGTACCGGTTTCGGTTGGCAGTCCAGTTGCTTGCGTTATAGTACCGCATGTTGATCGGTTGGCAGTTCGATTGCTAGCGGTATATGATCGCAAGTTGATTGCGTGGCAGTCCGGCGAATGCCGCTTTAACTTTTACTTTTCTTATTTTTATTTGTCGAAATAAAAATCTAATTTTTGTCTTCAATAAAATTTGTCTCATCTTCCACGCCTTTGACTTGCATTAAGTGAAATGTTGTTAATTTTTGCCGCTGTTGATCTTGCAATTTAGCCCAAAATAATACCCTGCCCAGGATTTGTGGCAGAACCCATAATGTATATATGTACATATATTCTTGACCAGCATCAACAGCCGAGTCGATGTAGCCATGTCTGTCTGTTCGTCTGTGCGTATGAACAAATGATCTCTAGGACTAGAAACGCTATAGAGCTAAAAATTTTAACAAAAGACGCTTTTAATAGTCAGGTAGATAAAGTTTTTTCGAATTATGTCGATATAGTGCCCCGTTCCGCCGTAGGAGAATTTTGCGGTTTGCTCACTAATTAAAGATATCGGATACAATAAGAATAGTAGCGTAATAGTAATATTTTAGAATAGTATGCTCAAAAATTTTAAAGTCGGATGAAAACTTTAAAGTTGGTGTGTAGAATCATATGAGCTTAAGTCATAGCCCAAAAACTACCAATTTAACACACCTTTGCCTAGAAAATCCTACGAAAACTGCGGCATTCCCAAATACTTAAAAATGAAGAAAAGAGCTTGGGATGTCTCGAAATTAATATAAAAGGCCTTAGAGGAGGGCAGATCCCCTTACTTATTTTTAGTATTTATTTTTATTTTTTTGCTATGCGTTCAACCCTAGTCTGTTTCAAATCAAGCACAACATACCTGATTGCAAAATCAATCATACCAACTGTCTGAACTAAAGTATAAAATGTTGCGTCTCACACTTGATCGCACTCGAACACAACTCAAACCTGTCGTGAGCCCATTCGTCTCTAAGTGCAGCAAACATGATGCAAATATCTACAACTGAATATTTAAATTGTGCCCACTGTGCTCAGGCAAACTGTAAAGCTCAGTAATTGTAAGCAATAATCGAAAGTAAATAAGCGTCAGTTGCATTGACTCTCAGACACGTCTATCCCTTATGTAGTATTTAGTATATGTATATACATACATACTTCCGCAAGGTCAAGACTGATTGACGCTTTAAAATAGAGTAGAATAATACCAAATAAATTGTAGCAACTTTAGTAATGGTAATTTCCACTTGACTTTATTTAACTATTACTGGTACATAGTATGCAAACACGTGAATCAAATGACCCAATGATAAGCTATGTATGTTTTTTTTTTTTCTACAACAATCAGCTGTTTGGTGCGTGTTCTACATAACGACTATTTGGAACACATACAATTTTGGTAGATAAACACAGCGAGGTGTGCGCTTATTAATATTTATCTAGCTTTTATTTTCGGTGTGATTATTGATTACGTCAGAGCTTATGACAGAGCGTTAAGTGCTAAATTCGAATCACTTAGTGATAGCAGAGATTTCATAATCTATGGCACACAGTATATTAACTAGGATATTATCAAATGGGTAACAGCTTTGAAGCAGCTGCGTCATTAAGTCATTAATTAAATTAATGAATAGGTTATGTAACAAATGTAGCTGACATTTTAAGGGAGTAGCCAGAAAGGCACAGGGGAAAATAGTTTCACGCCATTTTGACCTTGATAGGAAGCAAGTGTGCCGGAAATCCCAATGGGCGGCAGTCCACGCTAGTGACAAACCCGCTTTTCCTATAATTACTATTCTAGCAGCCACTAAGACCTAACTTCAAGCGGTATCTATAAGCTATACAATTGTCAGCAGTTTCACCCGTGCACCTGTTCTGAAATTATGAAAAAAACTTTGTGGTCACATGGTTGTTAAGCGGCTGTTAAATTCCAGTTTCTAACTTATATCGGCACAGTTTGAACTGAATTCTGGAACCAGCATGCCAATGTTATGATGTAATTGTTATATTTGGCAGACAGCCAGCAGACGACAGACTTGGGAGCACTCAAGAGTAAATCTACAGCACAAAGAGCTGCTATATGTATTATAACCACACACAAAGTAGATTATGTACAATGGCAAGTAAATAAAAGTAAATCTCAAGTAATTCTTGGAACGACGTCACGCGATTAAATGTATCTACGCATAAAATCATACGATCGCTGTGTTCAAACGATCACGGTGGTTGCTACCATAGTGTTCCCCTGCATATCGATATGATTCACTGGGTAGACAATACCTTTAAGATAGCTACGCCAACTAATATTGCTGATATGGCAAACCATTTGAAACAACTTCACACCTACAACTAAAGCAAGATAAGATTGTCCAAACAACTGACTACCTGTCTAGTTTCCGGTGCATTTAATGCATGTCGTTATCAACAGGCCCCTTCTTAAAATATTGCTTTGAACACGCGCACAAATATCTTTGATAAGTTCACTTTTACCGCGATAGCTAGTAGCCGGATCTCTGGAACGCTTCACAAAGTTCATTATCATCCAACTCATATTCTCTTGCCACCAATTACGCCATCCAGTCTATCGATGCTGAGCTCATCATTTAGCTTACGTTTAATATTTTCCAGTTTGGGTTAATGTACTCTGCTGCTTGCTTTCTAAGTTGGCAATTTCATGGAAGCACAAAAGTTGCTTGGTTGGCATTTCTCGTCTTTTTGGGCTTTTGCACTTTGTTATTTCGGCCAGTTAAGAGCATAGACCGCAATAGAAAGAAGTACAGCTTATTAAAAAATTATAGAGTCACTCAGTTCCACGTAGAACTTGAACTGTTCAGCGATAAGCAAATATGCGACTATATATAGACTTGCACTGATAACCCTTAAGAACGCATTATCGCATTATAATATGCCCAAAAATATTGTACACGTAGTAGTCCGAAATTTTGCCTATTAATGTCAAGAATTAGTACGTGAGAAGTTCGAAATATTTACTTGTAGTCGTTTTCCTGAATTTTGTCACGTTTAAATGGCGGTTTATATATAGGGTGTCAGTTTCACGATAATTATTTACGAAAAACTATATTGTGCAAAATTGTGTGTTCAAAAACTAAAAATCGACTACTGCAAAATTACTTTTTTTTACTTTATGACTATTGGCTTCTAGCCACATTCAACTTGATGTGACGTTACCTAGTCTATAACCAGCGTACGGTCAAGACGCTTTTAACGATACCTCATTTGTCAAGTTATGATAAGCGGTGTGGAATCTATGAGCGAGCAGATAAACATATATACGTGTCAAACACATAACCCTACTTGCTACTTTGCCATAGTCAAGTTAAAAAAACTTGTATTGATGTTGATATTTGTAGCTCAATGAAACTTTCAGCTATATTTAATTTATTGAAAGCACCACAAAGATCCGAAAATATGTAGTTTCGTCAAATCGCCACAAAATTGACTACAATACAACAATAAATATTCATAAGCAAACTCAGAAAACCAACATCGTTTAAATGCTCTTAAATATTTTTCCGAAACATCAGCTTTATTTTATGTTCAAATGCGGTTTAAGGCACAACGAAATACAGCTCTGTATCTGAAAATCCAACAGTGTTTTAATGCAGCCCTTGGCATACTATTATGATCCTAATTACAGAAATAAAGTCCAAAACTATTCATTTGACCTTGTAGCTAAATACTTATTATAAAGCTAATATTAGTCAAGTTGATGGGCTGTGTGCAATAATCTAATCTCTGAACTTATGATTGCTTAAGCCCTGGCATTACGACTGAAATAGAGTTTATGAAACGCTAGCAAAAATTAAAAACTGCCGCTATCATTATCAGACACAAACACATGAGTGTACATATGTTAACACTATGAACTACATATATATGCAGTGCGGCACGCGCGTAACAAAAAAATCCATTCATAGAGTTTCGATTCCATTCAAGAGAAAACTCAAAATACAAACAGCTGACTAATTATGCGTAAATTTATGCGTATTTGTTGCTATTTAATACTCGATTGTTTGAATTTCAAACAAATCTAGCAACAATAATAAAACAAATATTAATGAGCACACAAAATTTCAACAACAAAAATTTCATACGTTAAGTCGGTCGTGACCGACTTTATTTTATGCGTTAGTCAAGGCGGTGTACGACTGTGTGATACCCTTACCCCTTTGCCACAAGAAAAAGTGGAAAGTCCTAAGAAAAAAAGATGGCGTACGTTAAAGTCGGGCGTGGACGACTTTGGGAAACCCTGTACCACTGCTTGCAATAAAATCCGGTATGTTGCTTAAGAACACCAAAAGGCATTTGATTGCCAAATTAGGTTACGATACCTTCATAAGCAATCAAAAACAGACGAATTTTGTACAAACACCTTTTTTTGAACGATTGGTCCTATGGGAGCTATATGATATAGGCAACCGATTTTGATCAAATTTGGTACAGTGCTTGGGTGCTATAAAAAACTTCTTAATGCCAAATTTGGTTACAATATTTTCACGATCAAACGAAACACAACGAATTTTGTACTAAAAACATTTTTTCGACCGATCGGCCCTATGGGAGCTAAATGATATAGTCAACCGATTTTGATCAAATTTGGTACAGTGCTAGGGGTCTCTAAAAAACTACCGATTGCCAAATTTGGTAACAAAAGCTTTATAAACAATCGAATTATCCATCTAAAACTTTTGCTTTTTTTCGAGGTCGTCTGAAACACCTCTATGGGAGCTATATAATGTAACCCCGATATCAAAAAAATAAAATAAACTGAAAACTAATCTGAAAGTTTGGTTGCTCTACCATCTCTGAGATCTAGGCGTTCATACGGACAGACCGACGGTCATCAGTATATCGACTTCTCTAGTCACCCTGATCATACTTTAGGTTTGGGGGATCTCCGCCGTTTCCTTCTGTATGTTACATACATTTTTGGCTTGCACAAACACATATACCCTTTGTACCATACGGTACAGGGTAAAAATATATTTTTTGCCAAAACATATTTACTGTCAAAAGTTAGGCAAACTATATTCAAAAGTTGGAAAGTGATTGTGGCTAGTAGGCACTTAAAGCACAACATGAAGAGCAGATTTTGACTAAATTGAGGGAACTTTATCTGATTTTAATGATCTTTGTGAAGTCTGTTTTCATACATATTCGATTATTCATGCTAGTGAGTTATCATTATTTTAAATCTAATGTACTTTGTACTATGATTCAACGATACACGCTCTTAATTTCTCAAAGCATAGTACTATATTTAAAAAAGACGAAGTCTACGCCGTACCGAAGTACGGCCCAAACGCAGCCTAGCCTATTTTAAAGATAGCCTTTTCGAAACTCAAAAAAAAAATCGAATGTTTTTGGTTTAGGGACAAATTGAATGCTAATCAATAGCCTCAGATGGCCCCTTTCTTTATATAGGGTTTTCCAACAAGAGGTGTTATTTTGAATGACCCAGTATTTCGGTAGCTGTCACTTTTGAAGCTTTTATTCTTTGACATTTGACAAGTAGAAACTACGCCATTACTAAAAATGGAACGATACACGCTTCAACAACGCATTGAAATTATTAAAATTCACTACAAAAATTGTGAAAATCTTCCATCGAAAAATCATCTTGACTGATGAGGCCCATTTCCACCTCGGTGGCTACGTCAACAAGCACAACTGTGTCATCTGGGGCTCGGAAAACCCAAGAGTTATTGTTGAAAAGCCTCTCCATCCTCAACGTGTGACTGTTTGGTGCGGTTTATAGTCCGGCGGGGTCATTGGACCTATCGAGGACATAGGGCAGCCACTTAGCGATTTGGTTATGGAAAATTTCATGAAAAGGATATGGTCCTGTAAGCGTGGTCGTGGTGGCCATTTGGCTGATGTTGTTTTTCATTATTAACGGCATACCTTCCTCTTTATTATGAAATAAACATCCGATCATTTATCTCAAAAAATGGCATTTTTCTTTGAATACCATAATAACACCTCTTATTGAAAAACCCTATATAAAAATTACTTTCAAATTAATTAGTTTGTACACTTTGTCGGGCATAAATACCTGAAGGCAAAAATGCCCTAACAACGAGGCCAAAATATAAAAATAGCCGTCTAACAATGTGAGCAACAGCTGCTCGCTTTGCTTTTATTAGAAAAAGCTTTTGTGACCAAAAATGCTATTTAAAAGCATGAAAGATATAGTTTTGGAAATTTTTTAGTACAATATATATTTTTTGATCCTCAATGCTAAGAAATTACAACTATAATTATACTTTAAAAGAATAAACCTTTGACGGGTTTTTTTAGAAACAGCTGTTTGGAAGCACTAAAAAATACCAAAACTATATAAAAAAAAATAATGGTCAGCCACGTAGATATTGGCGCTTTTTACAGCATTCTTTTGAGCAAGTATTGGAAATTGGAGTCCTAATGGTGTAGTGCATGCGAATATATAGCCTCTCCTACTCAAATGGCAACCTCAGCTTCCCGTGGTGGACGCTGTCTCGCAGACGAGGCTTTGACGGCCAAGTCTGGGCGGTTATAACCCTAACATGCATAAAAACAGGAGGTACCGAACTACCCAATTTTCGGTCCATGTCCTACAGATCGCCGGTAGGTTGCGCTAGGTTTGTACCTCCGCCGTAAAATTCAACGTACTCATGCCTCGCTTCCGCCCAATGGTCCGACTAGGAGCGATTATATTGTGCATAAAGATGTATTTATATACATATATCTCGATGTACATCTTATCAAGGAATACATTTTTTTGGGCAAGAATACCGAGTATTTTGTTAGTTAAGGATCTGTGTTGGGCGTAAACACCCATTTTTTTAGTGTAAGATGTTGCGCTTTTATCATTATGCATTTATGCCAGACCAGGTGAACGCTCCAAATAATTTTTAAAAAACTTAAAATTCGATAAAAACTAAAATAACTGCTTTGAACATAGTCACAATTTTTGACTATACTATACTCTTTAAAAATTCAAAATAATAAATTTTCCTTTTCATGGAAGACTTTACTTTGCTGAAAAGAATCCCAAAAGATGAATATAGTTGGTGTCACAAAAGATAGTTGAAGCCAAAAAAAGTTTGGGACTACAAAGGTATTTTTTTTTTCATTTAGTTTTTAGCTGGCCGAGAGTGTTTAATTCAAAAGTGTGTCTCTTACATAAATTTGGATGAATTTCATATAACCCTTTGCACTGTGAACAGCCGTTGAAAATATGGTCTTGAGCAACGGCAAAGCGATCTAACAGCGAAAGAAAGTGGAGCAAGCAACGCCAACGTGGATGCAGACGTCGACGCATGAGTAATGCTTTTCACCCATGGTGATTGCAACAAACCAAATGTGTTTGCAATCTTTTCGATGACGCCAACACAAAATCATACGATCGCAGCACAAAGTTCAAAAGAGGAAACACAACCAAAATAAAACGGAGAGAGTGTGCACACAAGAGAGCATAAGCATAATACTCACAAGCTTGCTCATTGCAGCTTTGACACAAGTAAAAAAAAAAATGGGATTCAGTCGGTGTGGTACCTGGGATACACTGCATTCAATTTTCCCAATGTTTTACTGTCGCAAATGGAATAGTCTACGTTGCAAGGACATGGGTCAAACGCTAAAGCAGTTACGAACTGCCACGTTTTGTATTGACTTGCAACACACATTGCTCAAATCTATAATACTCTTTCAGCCTATAAATGCAGTGTATAAAACATCGTATGTTGAAAATGACGTGGCGCTGCAACGACAACGCAATAACAAACCAAGGGGCAAAAGCACCAGTCACCACCCTCCGTTTGTTGTTGGCGTCTTGCCGGCTGCGTTACATATCGATGGCGCAGCAGCTGTTTGCCGAATGAACCAAAATATTTCTGAGCAGCCATAAGGCGGCGATTATGTAAACAGAGCTACGGCCCTGCCACAAAATCAGAGCAGATAAAAGAAAATAAGAAAAAAATGCCACGAAACAATAACAAATGCTTAATGGAAAGCGGGCAGTGCTGGGGAGTGGGTCGCACTGGAAGTCACGTCACGGGCAGCAACACACACACACACAAACACGCGCGGCTGCCCTTTAGCGTTGTAAATATTTATTCGTACATTCCCATAACAAACAGCATTAAAAGTGCCTTTTAAAGCTACTTTAAAATTAAACACATTCATGCAACTCACTTTCTTTTTATTTGTCGCTTTAAATACAAATTACAAAAAGTTTTTGGCTAAAAATCGATGCTTGATGTATGGTGTAAATTTGCTTTATAAAGATGACGCACCACAATTTTAAAATTTGTTTTATTTTAATGTTAAGCACTTGTCAACAATTTGAGCGTATTGCTTTATCACTACGTTGTATTTGTTTGCGCTGCTGTGCGAGCATTAATTAATAAATTTATCAAATTTAGCGTTAGCACCACACGGCCGCGACATCGACACAAAAATATTGTAACACGAAATGAACATTTGGGCGACTGAACGTGTGACTCCAAAAGGCAAAAGTGCTGCCAAACAGCGCACCAGGGCTGGCATCATGTAAAGCAGGCGGCAGTCTTATCAGTAAGTCTTAAAAGTACCGAATAATAAATATTTTAAGCTGCATAATATGTTTTTTGTAAATAAATATAAATGTCATTTCAATTTAGTTCAGTTAAAAGAGAAAATATAGTTGTTTGGCATTACTTTTAATCAAGCTGCTGGGCAGCACACAAGCTACTCATGATGTTTACCAACACTGCAAATGTGGCGGTATCTTATTCAACAATTTCAAACGAACTTCTTGTTTTAGTATATTGTCTTTTTGTGTATATGAATCAATCATAAAACAACAACGACAGCATTGGAAGATTTTATGTAGCTAACACTTCACCAGATTTTTATGCGACTACCAATGATGGAAAACTGCTAGCAATGCGCATAGAAAGCACTGGCAGGCGCTTCTTAAAAGAAATTCCCAAGCATTTACAACCCACAAATGAAATTGCTATTGAGTGCCAACAGCTATCTAAATCAACAGCATTAGATTTACTCCTCCACCAAGAAATCGACTGCTAAAATGTACGCATCTTCAAATTATTTGCCACAGTCACAAATTATTGCGCAGTCAACATAATCAGACCAGAAAATTAGCAATACTATTAGAGCATTGACAGTGATTAAAATAAGCTTGAATAAAATAAAACCGTCAAAAGTCGGCTTGTAAGGAATGCGGATTAAACTTCTGATTAGTGCTAGATAGAATTTGTCGGATATGAAAATGTTAACCAACTATTAAGAAAGAGAAGACTGGTTTCAGACAAGCTGTGCCAAATTATCAATTGATCAAGGATTGTGACTGTTTTGCTTACTAGGGGCTTGTAGGCTAGGAAGAATTCTCAGGAAGGCTCTGAAAACGAAACTTTTAAAAGCTGCAATAGAGCTAGACTTTTTTTGTGGGATCGCAAGATACAAAGATAAGCAATTATAATTACGAAAAGGGACACCTGAGACAACCCAAGTTACTGTTTCGAACTGCCACGAGCTTGGGAATTTTGACTGGCGAGGTAGCATCTGATTAAACTGAGCATCATTGACTCGAAAAACCTGTAGCTTAGAATTTAGACTCGACTATATTTCCCAGCGGCACATACGACAGAGTGAGTGCCCTTCGTTGGCCACAGCATTTCTCTGCTCGTCGTTACTCAACGTTAGAACCATTCCAAATAATTTTGTTGATTTAATTAATAGTGCCGCCTTCAGAACTTAAATAACAAACGGTAGTGTAAAAATAGATTCCAAGGATCACATTTCGTTACACTATTGACATCATTTTTCTTATAATACTCCAATTTGCTTTGCCCATTGATCAACCACATACCTTCGGAAGTAACAAAAAGTTATCCAAATTTCGTTTTTTGTCTTTTGCATATTTATTGACTCTCATTGCCTTAGAGCTAACAACTTCTTATATTCTTTGAACCGATTTTATTTTTTTTTTGGCTAGAGAAAACAAAAAATAAAGCTTAAATGTCTTTTAACTTAAATAGTAAACAAATTAGTAAAAAAAATTAGTTACAATAATCTCTTGCTCTAGTCTTATGTAAACAAAATATAATATACTTATAAAATTGGCATTGGTTATTTCTCACGAAATCAAGATTCTTTGGTACACAAACTAAATAAAAAGCTACCGTTTGAAGTAAATTCATAAATTCTTAAGTCCGTTTTAAACTGGACAATTTAGCGCCATTTATGTTTGTATATAATAAAGGAAAATTCATGAAGGTTACACTATATCTATATAATATCTTGATTACTTGCTAAATAGATTTCGAACAACATTTTAGAATTATTAGGTGATTCTTAATTGCACAATATTTAAAATTTAATTGCAATAAAATGACAAGGAATTTGTTTCTGTTTTTTTGTTCAACTTTGGCTTAACTTTGACTTGAACACTTGGCAAGCGTGGAAAATGGCAAGTGATTAGGGCAAGTGTTTTTATATTGTATAGAAATACTACACATATTTTTGATATAAAACTAACAACGAATTCGAGTTTACAGATTTCTATCTGTATCGAGTATTTTGAGAGCATATGTATGAGTATACTAGGTCACTGGTTGCAAATGTCTGTGGGGTGAGTGTATTAAATAAGTCGCATATGACTTAATTTAACACTGTGATGGAATGCGTATGCCCTGCGTTATAGAGTTCTCCAATATGATGTGGCAGTCATCTAGTGGTTCCAATATTTGTATAAGAAACGTAAGCAAATTGCGGCGTCTCAAAAAGCTTTCCTCCTCGTACATCTCATGTGTGACTTTGGTCAGAGCCATGGGCCTAATCATTCGTGTAAGCAGATGTTCTCTGTGTAATAAAAGAAATTAATGCTTAATTTTAGTTTAAATTAGATGAGAAGACTGACCTAGCCCGTCATGCAAAGAGGTAGAAATTATATTTAACAAATCCAATAGAATTTATTATCTATTTACCTTAAACTTAGACAAATGAGCAATTGAAACTTTCCGTCTTTGCCCAGTGTGCTAGCGGAGCCATTGATCTCATCCATTAATTGCACGTAAAGTCTCCAAATGCCAGAGATCTCCCTACGCTGCAAGCTATTGCCGCTGCCGTTGCTAAAAGATGAATCCATGCTGGAAGCAGAGTCATCCAGCTCTTGTTGCAGATTGTGCTCAAACAACTCCTTTATCTTGGCTTTATTGGGATTAAAGGTTTAATACCTTGCTTTAAATAACGTTCTCCAAATACTCACTAAAATAATCCCATATATAAAGATTGCGTCCAAAGAACCGAGCCGAACGAAAGCCACATAGAAAGACCTGTTCCAAGCATTTGACCAGACCATCGTCACCGCATAACAAATTAGTCAATGTGCCCACATCACGCTCACGACTCGGCTTATAGTGCCACTTAACAATAATGTTAACGCAATTGCCCAGCTGATGTTGGATTTCTGAGGGAGCAATCGTTTCCTGACGCTGCACACTAGGACTACGAGTTCGTGGCGGCGTGCGGCTGGCAGGCTGTAATTCCGCATTTTTAACGCTTGTTAAAGCGCGTTGACCTACCAATAAACGCTCTGTGGAATCGTCGTCAACGCCTTTGCCAAGCCAGCGACCACAGGGAAATCTGAAAGCAATGCAGATAATATTAGAAGCGTTTCATTTTCCAAAAGACCTTGTTACAAACTTGTATGTATGAGCTGTGACTTCGTTGCGCATTACGACATGCTCCACTAGCCATTTATGCGATGGGCCCGAATTGTCATGCCCAATGCGCATGGTGGTAAGCAAGCCGAGATTTTTATACTTTAGAAGAGATACCGTTAAAATATACCTATCGTTTTACAAAGTAAAATAAAAATGTTTTCCTCCTGCTACTTACATGGAAGATGAACTCTAGCGAGCCTTTTGGAACCGGCACTCGTTGCGTCTCATTCATAGTGCCCGATACAATAATCCAAACATTACTGGAGGTATGATAAGCGCCGTGCTTACGCGAGGGGAATATCACAACACGATACGGCAACTCTGTAGATTTTGTAAGATTTTAATTTAATTATAAAGAAGACGAATAATCAATTTAATACCACTTACTGGTAGTGGGATAAATGTTGGTAAAGGAAAAGTAGTCCACGGTGTTAAGTGTTAGCAAGTGATAGAGAAACTGCTCCTTCTCTTCTTCACAGCGTAGAAAAGCCGAGCGTTTGTAGAGCGACCGCAAGAGACTTTCATCCGAGAGTAAAGTACGAAAATGTCGTGAAAGCAACTTTTTTTCCAAGGACAAACGCACCCAAGCGCGTGTATAACCAATCTGCGTTTTGATATCCGCCATGGCCAGAACATTTCTGCGATTAAGAAAAGTATTTTATAAGCAATTAAGGTCTAGCTGACACTACTAAATACGCACTTGACATCAAATTCCAGCGATTCGGGCAGCGGGCAAAGCTGCTCCAAGCCAACAAACTTGTTGCGATCCCGTGAACGACTGCGATTTGGACTAGGTGGACTGTCAAAATCGGTTTGGAAGGAAGAAAGATCTGCAAGAAAATTATGTTTTTAGTTGAATCAAGTACAATCCAAACTTATACAATGCACTTACAATCCATGCGCTTGCGCATGGCATTCCAGGCCATAGCAGGTGAGGCTGTGGCCATGCCTATCATATTGCTGGGACTGCTACCACAGGGCACATTAGTGGGTAAAGCGTGCTCTGTTGTGGCGTTTCCGCGCGCTTCCTGCAACTCCAGATAGGCTTGCAAATGAGACCACAGTGCCGACTTACCCTGCTTGTTTTGCAGCCCATGGGACCATACTTTCTCTAACAAATCACACATGCTGGCAATCAAAGTATTCTCTTCAATGCCATCGCCTTTAAGACCCAAGGCGACTGCCTCATTGCCCATTTTTTCCAGCAACATGCGTTTTGTTTTCGATTTGATGTCCTGTAAGGTAGATCAATCAAGTTTCAGCACATTCTGTCAACAAAAGACTTACCTTCAACAAACGTTCTACAAAAGTCCAGTTGGCTTGGGCAATTAAAGCTGGACTTACATCCGCCGTGGTCAAATTTGCCGAGAGCCTATTAAGCGCTGTATTCGAGTTGGGCTTTTGATCCAATGAGATTTCCCGAGCACGCCATTTATTGCCATTTTTAACACGACGTAAACTGTTGCCTCTGTTTTCGAAGGGGTTTTTGTATGAGGTTAGCAATATGAGTTTAGAATTTTAGTGCAATTTTGTGTTTTTTTTTTTTTTTGGGAAAGAAGAAAGACATAGGAGATTAGTTGAAAGAGCTTAAATGGTTTGATTGCCAAATGTGTGGAAAAGCGCATGCGGTGCCGTTAAAAATACAAAACGTACATATATATAGTAATAAAAAAAAACGAAAAACTTGAAGTTAGAATGTAATTTATTCTTTAAATTAATATACAAAAATACTAATTTGCTAGTGGAAGACTCTTGACGTTTCAAAAAATGAATGCCGTCCTTAGATTGCTTCTAATACATAAACTAATTAACAGTTAGATAATATCATGAGAACTCTACTATGCACATAGTAAAAGATAGAAAGCAGGGATCGTGAAATGTTAAAAAACAAACAAGGTAATTTTCAAGGTTTTGTGAGCATTAAAGCTTGGTACTCAGCTCAAAAGAAATGTTTAAAAAAAGAAAACACTAGAAACGTACGAAAACCTTATAGCTCGATTAAAATAAATTTATGCAAATACAGAGTTCAGACATCAAGCCAATTCAAACCAAATTTCTAGGAATCAATCGAAAGAAATTTAATTTACATTTACTTAACAATTTGTTTTTAAGGCAAATATGTGCCATGACATAAACAATGATAGTCACTTGTGTAAATATCGGCTACTGAAGCTAAAGTTTTCTCCTCTTTTATTCTACTTATTTATTCGATGAAATAATTTTGTTTAAATACAGCATCTACTAAATAGCTTGTGTCTTTCTTTGTAGACTTCAGTACCTACTAACTTCCATTGTCGTTTTCTCTGAAGGTTTTCTACTTATCTCTAAACTTTGTTTTCGCTGTTTGTTCATATAAAGTTTTCTTTTTCATTAAACACGGCTTTTGAAATAAGTACTGTGCTTAAAAAGCGTAATTAAAATGTGCAACTACCTCGAGGCGCACTCCTGGTTAAGCACGCCCTTTTCCAACAGCGGAAAGCTGCGAAAATAGGCGGCACGATTGGATAGAATCTCACTAGGCGGTGTGACCTCAATGTCAATACAATTTAAACGCTTTTCAAAACTATGCAGCGAATCTTGGCTTAAAACGCAGGGTTCGTAGCTGGTGGCGCATATCGTGTTTTCGCCATGGCGGCGCCTAAAACATTTAAAAGATACTTTTAAAAAAATTGTACTCATTAGTGCATCTATCCCACTTACCTCAGCAGTTTTATACGCTGATCGAATAACTGCAGTTGCGCATCCGGTTCCGACTCCCACATAGACAAAATTTTATTGTCAATAAGCGTGGCAAACATTTGAGATTCGAGAAATCGCGCAAGAAATGCACGATGATGTTCTGGTTGATCAGATAGAAATGAAGATTTATCAAAGTTTTGCAATGTCTCTCGATTCGAGAACCATTCATCCTTGGCCTGGTTTGGATAGATGACAAAGAACTCATACGCATGAAACATTTGCACAAAACGATTGAGAAAGATCTCCCGCAACGAGTTATTTATTCTCAGATCTTGGTAGTACTGTTCTACAGGCGTTAAAATCGGCTTGTCCAAGCGCCGAGACAGTGAGTTCAGGCGCGATGCCGGCATCGTCGCGTCAACTGTATCCACATCCTGATAAATGCCAGATGGAGACGAACTGAGTGAAGCATTTGCGCTGCCTACGGGTGAACCGATTCGCCCTCCCTTACGCCGCAAAAAATCCGCAATGCGTGGCACATGATCGATCTTGGAAGGATGAGCTATCAGTGGCTGATAGTCCATATGTGGACTTTGTGCGCCCGCTGCTGCACTCTGTGGCAATCCTCCTAAGGTGTATACTGTCTCCTGCATTTGTTGAAAACGTTCTTTGCTGCGCTTTGCCGCCTGCAAGCCCGTGGGCAAAGTGCAGCTAGAGATCATTACATCATGACCATCTGCTGTTCGCGTTGCATAGCCATTTTTAAGCGTGGGCTCATATGCACGATCGCGATCTATTTCGAATTTATCCAGCACCGATATTATCTCTGCCATGAAATCCATTTTATGCGGAAATATTGGTAACTCTTCGGGCAACTGTATAAGTTTCTTGTCAATATCCACAAAACACAAAGCAGCCTCACTGCCTATTTTATTGGCGGCCTCGCACCCAGCATGCAGACCCATTACAAAGGGAACGGGCGCATCCAGAAAATGATGCAAGGCTGCAGGCAATATGGGCGCATAGACATGTGGCCAGACAAAGGGAAACAGTAGCGACGTAATGCATTCCCCCACAATCATGAGTCTTTGGTAATCTGAAAAAAATGCGTGTAATTAAAAAGTTTGGCAGTGTTGTGACATCTTACTGCTTACCCGTTGAGCGCAATAGCACCTGATTCTCAAGAAGCACACAGGTCAACAACTGTATCACACATTCCACGCCCAAATAGTTAAATAACAAACGTAGCGGAAAGTCCAGCAAAGGTAGCTCTGTGGCTAGTCCGGGTCGTTGTAGTATTAAAGCAATGGCGGGCAAATGTGGCTCGGGTGGCGGCAAATAGACGCGTATGGACTTGCCCGGCTGAGGTAGCATCACTTCGTAGAGTATATTGTAGACATAGGATTCGAGGCTAATGCCAGCGCCGGGCTGCCGCGGAAGACACCTGTGAAGAAAAGGAAGGTAAGGCAGGGTGAAAATGTTTATAAAATAGTGTAAGTTTTTATAAATACACCTACTTGTACAAATTGTTAAGAAACATTTGCGCCGCAAAAGCGTAGGGCGCCTGACAAATCAGTGAGATGCTTTTGGCCACATATAGCTTATCTTTGTTGATGTCATAGTAGCTTTGTGCGGATTGCGGCGCCTGCCCAGCCACTTTAAAATGACGCGGCAATGAACGACTTACGGGTCCATCTTGCTTAACCCTGCTCAGGGAATGTGTTTGCTGGCCATTGGAGAGCTCTGTTATAAACATGGATTGCAGCGTGTGAATAGCGCCGCATATATTACGATTCCGTATCTCCTCATAAAAGACCAAACTAAAGCCATAGCAGCGTTTGCCATCCTCCCGCGTAGTTGCAAATGAGTGAAACTTGGGCTCAATGTTGTGCTTTTGTGTGCGAAACCGCAGACCCTGCGGCAGTGAGAGCTATTCAAGAAAGAGATAAGGTAGATAATGAATGGTAGTTTTTTATATAATAGTAGCTGGCATTGAACGAATTATATGGGGTAATATAAATAAACGAAACTGCACTTGTGATAAGTGTAGTAAAAAATTTAAAGAGTAAAACATTACACTGAAAAACAAAGTTTTTTGAGATGCGCTGTACCCATTAACAGTTCGTTGAATTTTTTCTAAAAAAAACACTCCTGTAATCTATCGCATGCTCTTAAATGCTTATTTATATATTTAAATCAAATTTTTTCCAACTAGCTTTAACATAAACATTTTTTTGTTTAATAAATAGGGATAAGATAAAGACGTGTTATCAATTTTGACACGCTCCATAGCACACAGAATCTACTTTAAATTGTGTTTTTTCAAATGTTTTAAATTTTTTCAAACTGTTGGGGATTTTCAGCCTCATCAATGAATTGTTTTGTTTTATTAGTATTCTCAAATCTCCGCTTCCATATCTACATTTAATTACTATTACCCGAGCTAAACACATGCACTGATTTACAGATAAGCTGCAGCGGTCAGGCCTTAAAAATGACCGCATAACGGTGCTTATCTGTATTTGATGTAGTTTTTGTTTTATTTGCTAGAAAAAGTCGGCTCGGACCAAGTGGCATCAATTAAAAGAAACTGTGTATCATTGAAAGCGCCAGCCAAGCATGAATTTCATATTTAAAAGCTATATACACAGGGCAAATTTAATAATAATGCGCTATAAGTAAGGCATATATATTTCTTTGTGTCTTTTATAATGTATGAAAAAGCAGCGCATGTCTGTGGCCGACTTATGTCAATGGAAACTTCTTTGCGCGTCGCTTTTCCATCAATTGGTTACGTTGCGCTGAACTCAGACAACGCAGCTAATTGAGATAAATTGAAGTGGCGTCGACCTCACCCGTATAAAATGGTAGAAAATTATACTAATACTAACCATGCAAATGCCATGTGCATCGAATGGATTCCAGGGAACATTTTCAGGATAATGCGCTAATGGTTTGCTCTTATAAGCCCGATCCAGCGGCGAGCAATGAAGATTGTCACCTAGGGCGTTTAAAATTTATAGAATGGTTAAAAAGTGTCTCAATATGTATAGTAAAACTTTAGATGCTAACCTGCAAAACGATCTGGCTCCAAACCCGTGTCCAAATCCAAGCCGCATATCACAAAGTAGTCCGCAAAACGTGAAAACTGTGGATCAGCATCGCGTTTTAGCTGATTTAACTCCGAGAGCTCAGTTGGTGAAGTTGGGGATTGTGCTTTGGTATTATTGGCGCCTCCCGTTGCTGATGTGGCTGGGCCTCCCGAGTTGATGCTGCTACTGGCATTGTTAAGCATTAATTTGGACAAACGGCTGGCAACAACATTTTCACGCGTCGTCATAATTTTGCGCGTGCTGAAGTGTATCTTTAAAACCGCTCCAAACACCAATCAACAAAGGCAGTAGCCAAATTGTACGTGCTCCAAATCGTGCATCAAACAAACGCGTCCATGTGTGAGTATGTACATATACACATACATACATTTATGTACTATGTGTGAGTATATAACCGTTGTGCGCTTTCGAATTTACACAACCACAACTGAAAAAACAATTTAATTTGTTATATATATAAATAGTTATTTTGTTGTTTTCTTTCTACTTGTCTATATGTATTTGCTGTCTGCAAATATATCTATGTATACGCATAATTTTCTATGCCAATGGCACAAATGCCACTCTAAGGCAGACGCGTTTGTTGTTGCTATTTGTTTGATTGGCTGCTGCTTTCTTTATTTTGCATACATATGAACTTAGCCACAGACATTAAATATTGATTTTTTAACAAACTAATCTTTTAAATTACTTCACTTTTAATTTAGTTATATTTAATTTTGCATTGCAGTTTTGTACAATTTTATTTATTTTTGCAAAATCGTGCACTTACTTTCATTAATTTAGAAAAGCTATGACGGTGTGACCACATATTCGCATAATGAAAAACCCAAGAGAAGACACAAAAAAATACCAACTAAAAATACTCTAAAATTTTTAAACTTGAGCGCAATTATTTCATCGGGTACGAATTTTAAATTTTAATTTTTATACAAAATAAATGTTTAAACATACATAATTTTTTATAGGATCTATGGCATTTTTCATAAATGTTATTTAATTAGAATTTAGATAGAAAAAGCTATTTGAGACGAAGCATATTACATAATAAAGTGTTAAAACGATACAAAGACAGAAGGCAGCTCTTAGCAGTCATACATGTTGTGAATAGTAAGAACTCCAATTCAGAGGAAAAATTAAATTTCCATTTTAATTACGTACTTAATAAAACACAGACACAATACAATATACACAATACAGCGAAATCTTATTTAAAAAGTCTTTTAAAGGAATAAATTTTTAGCTCGTCTCATCAAATTGAAAGTGGCTTAAATAAAAAGTGCTACCCATCTTTTTTTCAACTAAAATCGATACTAAAATATTCAACCATGTAAAGTATCGCAAATTGTACTTTTATACATCGATATGCACACATCATGCTAACAACCCTAAAAGAAAGAACTAAACTTGAAAAATTTTTGACGAGAGCGAACGTGTCCACGGATGCTTCCATCAGAAACTTGTGGGTAGAAAGTTATGTGAATCTAGAAACCATTAAAAGTGCAGTGCTATATTGTGTTGTTGTTATTTGTATAACAGAGAAAGAGAGGCCAAGAAACAGAGGCAGCGAGATAGTGAGCAAAAAATAGTGCTGCGATTTTAATGAACTCAATTGGGACGAACAAAAACAACATTGTGATTTAATAAAAAATCATAAATAAAATTGTCAGCTTGATTTTAAGTAGTGTAAAAAAAAAATAAAAAAGGTTAACCAGCTGGCAAAGCTAACTATAACAAAAGATGTCAAACGTAGAATCCTCTAGCTCGTCAGAGCAACAGCCACCTTCTTCCACGCTGCCCATGCTAGGCGACAATCAGGTGACCATGCAGGCTTCCACCTCGGCGGCCAGCAGCTTAGGTGTGCCCATGGACAACCAAAGCAGCGGCGAGCCTCCAGCTAAGAAATCATTGCTCGATCCAAATGCTGCCTCTTCTTCCGCTTCCTCGTCGACGGGTAGCGGTTTGTCGGGTGGTGGAGCTGGTGGTGCTGGCGCTACCAGTGGACATGAAAAATTAGAATATCGTCTGGGTGGAATACTTTGCTGTGCCGTATGCTTGGATTTGCCGAAAACAGCAATGTATCAGGTAAGTAATGCGTTGTTTTGGCAGTGGCAAAACAAATTGCATTAAATTTTCTATAGGAAGTGAATGTGAAAAAAATCTAGTACCCAAAACAAAGAGGGAAGATGTGTTTAGCCGTCGTGCGTTCTCTTCGTGTGCACGCGTATGTAAGAGTGTGTGTGTGTGCGCGTATCTGTGTGACGAGTGTATACAAACAATTCAAGCAAACTCAGCTGTAAGCTGTAACCACTCCCACACCGCACCACACACTGGGGTTGTCTATCGTAGCAGCAGCGAACTTGTTTTCAAACGCACAGCTGTCTTGCGAGAGCGCGTTGGAAAGAGAGCGCAAATGTGCAGCAGCAACAAAAACAACAACACCACGTACCCAAAACATACCCGTATATACATATATATTAGTTGGTTGGTCGTCTATTGTTACGTTTTCGTTATTGCTGCAGCGCGAATGTGCGAGGCCAACGTCGCCTTGAAAACACACAATGCCAGGCATATTGTTGCCCCACCACAACCCAAAACGCCGCCCCAGCGCCTAAGCTTACGAATATGCTGCGCAGTGGCGGATTCAGAAAAAAAATGTGTTGGGAGGCGTCTAAATTTCACGTACAGTGTTATTTCCGACACTACAGAGCTTTAGATATGTCGGAAAGGTTCGGAGCTCTGGTTGGCAGGTGCCCCTCTGGTTCCGCCACTGTAGGCTGACACACATATAGCTCGCTCACTCACACGTATTGGCATTAAGTGTAGCACACAGTGCAATTGCTGCACTTTTACTGCGTTTTAGACCAAGATATCCAGAAGTTACTGCTGCAACCCTTTTGTGCAGCTTTCTATAGAATTTTAGACTTGGCGCCGACGTACTACGTTGCTAACAAATTAAAGGGTTCCAAGAAGCCCTGTGTTCCACCCTACCCTTTCCACTATATTTTGCGCAGTTAGATTTAATGCATTTTTCCGCTATTGCGTCACAAAATTTGTCAAATTCCTTAATGCCCATAACAATTGAAGCCAACAAGGCAATTTATGTGCCCACAGCAAGATACAAACAATTTATGTAGGTTTTGCGTATGTATGCATGTATGTACATTTGTATTTAATTTGAGGCATTGCTATTGTTTTAATTTCAACGTCGTGGCCTATTTTTAGCAGCTCTCTTTTGTCGTTCGACCTCGTCAACATATTTGCCTCGCCCGCACCCAAAAACAAAACAAAACCAGCAACACTGACGTTTTTGTTTTCATTCATTCTGCTCTGTTGTTCTGTATTCATTCATACATGGTGTCAATTGTCGCTACTGTTTATAATTAATTTGATAAACAAATACATAGCTGCAGATCGCTTTTACGTAATGCATAGATATCCTATAGATACTTTGATTTGATGCTTATATTAAAAAAAAAACTGCGTACACAATCGCCCCTAATAACGGTGCAGTATTGCTATTAGGCTTGCTAGCTCGCTCTTGCTCTCTCCCTTATATACATACATATGTATGTAAGTATACATAAATTGACTATAAAAATCTTACTGCGTCATAGTTTTATGTTCGGAGCCAGCTGTGCGCTTTAAATTACGCTTTATGTAAATGTTATAAAACCTTTGCTGTTAATAAACGTGTACAAAAAGGGCGTATGCACATTTTTTTTTTTTTTTGAAAATTTAACAAATTAGCAAATTTAGCATTAAAATAAGCTACGTTAAACATACACACACACATACATACATATGCGAAACCAAGTTGCTCTCTTTTTCGCTCATGCTCTATGCTGTGTGCGCTCTCTGTTATTGTTTTGCTTTTACTGCTTCTTAGCTTTCGGCTGCTTTTTCTACTTGACACCCCATGCGTTGTCTTGCTTGTACACATGGCTTTATATAGCTGCCAAGTCAGCTGTTTGGCTGGGCACGCTAAACAACAAAACTACGCATTAAGCTTTTCCTGGCAGTTTTTTGTAATGAAATGTAATTTTTGTCACTACTGCGTGTTTGTATATTTAGGTATTGGAAAACACTTTGCAGGTTTTTGTTATCTGTGCATTAGTAATTTCTTTTTTTTTGTGCTGTATTTTGACGACCTGCAATCTAAGCGTAAACACGTTTTACCTGTTTACCTCTAAGCATATGTGTATCTGTATCTTTGTGTGTGTGTGTGTGTGTGTGTTGATCAGCGATTTTTCTTTGCCTGCTTTACTTTGTTGTTGTCGCTTCTTTCAACGTCAGAATGCTTATCTACAAAAATATCATCAGCTGGGTTTGTTATGTCTACTATGTGTGAGCAAAGACCAAAAAAAAAAACAAAATAAGAGAGGCACACCGATAAAAGAGAGCATATTGTCAATATGGGGAAACAGCAATGCAAATCTTGAACAGCTTAAAAGAAGTTTGATTTTTATTATTTTTCCTACTTATCTTTATTTAATTGTTCAACAGCTGTGTTTTAAGTTTGCCTTTGTCTTTATTTAAAACTCTTTTAAGCTCTAAGCAAGTTCATTCAACTTGACAATGTTCATAGCATATGACGAACTTAAATGGGAAGCTGCCAAGTATATAAAGATGATTGTATGTATACATTGGGGCAGGGGCAACAATTTTCCAGATATAGATACACACATACAATTGCAATCGCAATGCATTTAAACACACATACTCGTAAATACTAAACGCTGCAGTTCCAAATGAAACTACTACTACAGCGCTTATCTCTTGGTTACAAAAATATCTACAACGTGCATATCGCGCATTCTTTCAGCTATTTATTTGTGTATTCACAAATAGAAATTCCAAACTAAAAGAAAAACCAGCCCGAAAAGTCAGATATAATTTTTATCACGCTTCGGCAAATGCCGAAACGAAGATATTTTAGACAGCACATTTTTTCCATTTCCATAATTGACAATGGTCTGCCCGCATTTATTGGTCCGTCGGTCTAGGACACAGCGGGGTGCATTGTCAATCGCTGCCACTGAGTCGGAAGCACGTCGAGCTGACCTTTGGCTGACACGCTTCTGGCTCACTTGATTGGATATAGCCTCATTGTCAATAGAATAGGAACATGAATGCTTCAAATTGGAATGTTAGGAGTATACGTTCAAGGATTATCAGAAATAAGAACTAGGCAATTTGACAATGAAATAGTGGTAAGCAGCACATGGTTGTTTCCGCAGCCAGAATTAAGAGTTTTAGTCACTTTAAACATCTAAATTGTTAGCTGCTAACTAGAACTAAATACTTGTAAAGAAATTCAGATGCTAGAGTTAAGTTTGCTGAAGACTTTAAATTATGGGCTTTGGAAATAGATGATTTTTCGGTTTACAGCATGTCCGCTTAAATAAATTCATATGGTTATGACAGTAAAAACTATTGGTACCAACTATACAAATTAAAAGTGCCCATGTCTGTCCTTTTTAATTTAGGTGCTCTGCTGTAATCAACAAATTTATTTAATCAACACTTTTGCAGAATCGTTCATTTGACACAATTATAAAATATAATTTTAAACTATTGGCTATAAAAACTAGAAAAGAAAAAAAAAAAATATATATATTATTTAAAAATGATTTTACTTTATGATTTAACAATAGAGCTTCAATTCATTGTAGCTTATATGTATTTAGTCTCTAACAATAACTAAAATTGCTCTTCTCTAATGATTATTAAATATGTATAAGTCAAAAATAGCTAACTTTTGTAAGCACAAGTTTTGTAATTGTAACTGCTAAGTAAAAAAAAAAAAAAAAAAAAGTACTTAAACTTACCACATAGCAAAAAGGCAACATGCAGTCCTTATAGTAGCATTAAAGTGATATTTAAAATGTATTATAGTACCATCCAAAAAACTGAATTTACTTCAATAAATTGCAACAAGTGCAAATTTAAAAAATGCAACCAAATAAATCTAGCGTTTTTATTTCAAAATGCAAGGAACACACCAACAAACAAAAACCAACCCAAACACCCAACCACTATGCTTTCGATACACCAAGACAACTAACTACAAACGAAGCTCTTAGACACCTTAATCGTCCTGTCATACTTATTTCAGACTCACCTAACCAAACATACATCCATTCCAAAAAAACAATACCCATACGACATTACCTTTTTTCAACTTCCAAGGCGTATTTTGACTAATAGCAAATTTTCTTCTTTTTCTTTAATTGCAGGTTAATTTATATTCCACTTTTTCATTCAGTTCTTATATATTTGTATATATAACTCATCCAAGTTATTCATGACATGCGCCCACTAAAACTTAGCTCTTTCTCCCTTTGCTCTGTCTATTTTCAGTGCCAAATGGGTCACCTGATGTGCGCTGCCTGCTTTACACACCTTCTGGCTGATGGACGGTATGAAACAGTAACACGCAAATTAAGCGACTTGAAAAACTATTTACAGTGATTTGATTTGCTTTCTAAACTTTAGCATGAGGTCTAACGATTAACTTTTTGTAATATTCTTTACTTTTCTGTTATCTACTTTGAACTTATAGCCTGCGAGATCAGATTGCAACATGTCCCAATTGCCGTGTTGAGATTTCTAAGAGCACTGCTTCACGTAACCTGGCTGTTGAGAAGGCCGCATCCGAGTTGCCAAGCGAGTGTCAGGTGGGTGTGCATATATGTACTTAAATCTAAACTAAATCGCTCTGTGACAAAAGATTTTTAGGAGAGGCACTAAAGAAGAAATTTGAAAGACTGTTTGCATGATTTATTTTATATTTACAGTTTTGTAGCAAGGAGTTCCCATACAAATCTTTGGAGCGTCATGAGCAGCATGAGTGCCAGGAACGTCCCACAAAATGCAAATATTTTCGCATTGGATGTCTATGGCGCGGACCTTATCATGAGAGTAAGTCAATGCATATAATTTAAACAAATTTTTAATAACGCTGTACTTATTTTATTAGCAACTGAACACGAACGTCAATGTCTTCATCCTCAAAAGTCTGGCTATGAGGTTATGGCTGCTCTGGAATCCCATGACGCTAAAATCAAAGAAGAGAAAAAAATGTTCTGTACACTCATCGATTTGCTGAGTTATGAGAAAATTATATTCAATGGTAGGTTTTTGGGTCAATGTTAATGTTGTGTACTCAATTATTATTCTATTTAGATTTGCAAATGAAGCCCTATCGCACCGATGAATATGTACATAAACTATTCTATGAGACGGCTCGCTTTTCGGCTTTCAATCAGCAGTGGGTTGTTAAGGCACGCATTAATAACAGCCAACGTGATCCACACCAATCAAATGAGCGTACAATTACGTATCAGTTAATATTGAAAACTAAAACCAGCACGCCAATGAGCATACATTTCTTTGCGCTCAAGGGCCCCTTCTCAGATATGAAGGTCTCTACTCAAATCTACAAGAATGAGTTTACAGAGACGGTAGGCCTAAGCTAATTAACTTCAATTGAATTTCGTAATAATTGTATTGTTTATTTCAGAATACTGAAAGTGAATATTATGTGCTGCCATTGCCGGATGGCTCAGAAGAGTGCAACCGTTTACTTTCTAACAAGGGTATCAACTTTCGGTTAGTAATCAAATTAAAATGTAGTTTTAAGAACAAAAGAAATTTTTTGTAAAATTAACGAATGGAGTCTTCAGAAGTACGTTTGCGATTTTACTTAAAATTCTATTAGTCTTATCAGATCTTTTATTAATTTATTTTATTTTACAGATTACTGATGTTTCTGCTGAATAAGTAAGCGAATGTGGACGAAAGGCGTATAGTTCATGTAGTACACATTTTAAATATAGTTTGTTTGTTGTTTCTAACTCTTAAATGTTTATCTTGTGCAAAACCTATACCTAGGCATAGATGTAACCATTATATAACGTACTTTTAACAGACCTTATTAAACCATTAACCATGTCCAAAAAAAAAAAATCATATTTTTGCAATCATGATCACAGTAACGCTGTAGGTTGTAATTTAAGTTTAGATGGTGGAAAAATTTAAAACAGTGTTAGCTTAAGATTTACACAGCTAGAAACTTTATTGATTAAGCCAGAGTAATTTTAACTGTCTTTGACTTACTTGAAAAGACTTTGCTTTAACTTAAACTTCATTTTTTAATAAAAATGATAAAATTTTATATCGCTTTAGCTGAGGAAAAGCCACAAACTGGGCCATTTAAAATTATGGTAACATTTAAATAAATATATTTACATAGCTCTATGTACAAATTAAAACTTCAGCTATTTAACTGTGTAAGCTATCTTAAAAAAACTAAAAAAATTAAAGAAAAAAACATTTTACATTTAAAATATAGTACGTACATGCATGTACTATATGCAATAATGCTGTTAGTGCAATTGGAGAATTTGATTAATTAATGTTTGACTAACGTTTAAATGATCTCACAAGTAAATAAACAAAAAATTAACTTACAAATAACTTGAATAGCTGTAGAAAAGTCTTAGCACTGTGCATTGATTCCGTGCCGTTCACTGTAAGAGATGAAACACCAAGTTGACACATTATTATAGAATTTACGCTCGAATCTCGATGCGTTTAGTGAAGTCTATAGTAGCAGTTCGATTTAATAGCCAAAAGCAGATAGCAGATACATATATTAAAAGCAGTAACAGTATACATTTATCTATTTCTCCACTTGCTTTATTACAAAAAATTAAATTTGTTTTTATGTTGAAAGAAAAACTTTTTTTAAGCGCGTTATGGTTATACTTTATACATATTTTAATGCTTGCAATTTACATTCGTATGTGTAATATTTATATAATATATTATATTATATACAGTGTTAAATGATTTAAAGCTATGTATACATTAATTATATTTCTTAATAAAGCATAAAAAGAGAATATATGTTTTTTAATTATTTACTATTTCAGCCCAAAATTAAATAATGTTTAAACATATATTTTAATATGTATTAAGATGCGGCAGCTTCTTAAAGAAAAATTGACGGACAAATATATACTAAAATGAAAATTAAACACAGTTTTTAGATACGCTGCAAAGCATTATCGCTTGAACTGGACTAAATTGTATCCTTAGAAGTCACAAGAGGCACAAATTGCATTGATTCATTAGCGTGGGTGCAACAAGGTATTGATGAAGGATCCAAATTTCTGCACTACGTGAGTGGCACAAACTTTAATACACCAAATCTGACTTTTTTAAAACTTCAGTTAGCCTTAATTGAAATACCCCTATGTACTAAGGTTTTGTTAGAAGTCAGTCTTAAGTACAGCAAACTTGCTTCTAAAAAGAAAAGTATAAAACATGTCTTTTATAAAAAGTAGATTTATCGGTAAGACAATTCCAGCAGGTAAGAAGCAACAGGTGCTACCCAAACTTATAAAATTCACTACCATTTAATACATTAAAATTAGATGTATGTGTATAGAAACACACAATTTCGTGTTTTATTTAAAAAAATAGTTCAGTTCGAGTTGGTTAAACATATGCCTTAAAGTTTATTATCTAGTGTAAACTACTACTCATCATCATCGTCAGCTTCCATTGTTTTATACTTGTTACGCATGTGAGCGGTAATGGTCTCGCGTGGGTTCTGCCTAAAATTTTTATCCTTAATTAGTTTCTCAAATGATTGCACTCGTTTAACCATATTCTCGCGTTTCTTTTTAATCTTTTGTTTGGCGCTTAGATGCGGCTGTTCTGATTCCGCAACGGCATTCTGTTCCCTGGGATCATGCTTTTTGCTTTTAACAAGCTTGTATATGTCTTGCAATGAAGGCAGTGCATCACGCAGTGGCTTAAGGTCACCAATCACAGCTGTTTTCTGGCGATTCGATTTAGCTTGGGCTTCTTTGCGTTCCGTTTTCAATTGTGCAAAGCGATTTAGCAGTTTTTTATGCTTCTCTGCTGATTTCTCCTTTTTTGTAATAGTCTTTTTGGGCGTTAAGGTTTTGTGCAGCAACTGCTCCTGACGTGATTTTTTGTTTAACTGAGCTTTAGCTTCTTGTGCCTTGTGTTTGATGGCAGCCACAGCGCTTTTGGCCTTGGCCCGCACATTTCTTTTGGCCATTATAAAAATAAATTTTTAAATTGTTGCAAAACTAAGAACGTGCTGCGTTTTGTTATGCTATGGTAGTGCCAACTTATGTGCAGTGTAACTTAATAAAAGTAGTGCTGCCAACTTGCGTACATTTAGGAAATGCACTAATACCGCTTCAAATGCAAAACAGCTGAGCGGCATCAATGGCATAGTGACAATTAATTTTAATGCATGCGAATTTTATAAATATATTTACAAAATGGACTACGATTTTAAAATGAAAACGCAAATGGAGCGTACCAAAGTAGAAGATTTATTTAATTATGAAGGTTGCAAGGTAGGACGCGGTACTTACGGCCATGTCTACAAAGCCAAGTGGAAAGAAACAAGGTAGAAAACAGTATTCCATTAACAAACATTTTTATAAATTGGTTTATATTTTCAGTGATGGCAAGGAATATGCCCTAAAACAAATTGATGGCACTGGCCTCTCTATGTCTGCTTGTCGCGAAATTGCTCTTCTACGCGAGTTGAAGCATCAGAATGTTATAACGCTTATTCGCGTCTTTTTGTCCCATAACGATCGCAAGGTCTTTCTGCTTATTGACTATGCGGAGCATGATCTCTGGCATATAATAAAATTCCATCGTGCTGCCAAAGCGACCAAGAAGCAAGTGGTTGTGCCACGCGGCATGGTTAAAAGTCTGTTGTATCAAATTTTGGATGGTATTCACTATCTGCACAGCAATTGGGTGCTGCATCGTGATCTAAAACCAGCCAATATACTTGTAATGGGTGATGGAAATGAGCGAGGTCGCGTTAAGATAGCTGATATGGGTTTTGCACGCCTATTCAATGCACCTTTAAAGCCACTTGCAGATTTGGATCCTGTGGTGGTCACCTTTTGGTATCGAGCACCTGAATTGCTTCTAGGCGCGCGTCATTACACAAAAGCCATAGATATCTGGGCTATTGGCTGTATTTTTGCCGAACTCTTGACATCCGAGCCAATTTTTCACTGCCGTCAGGAGGACATTAAAACCAGCAATCCTTATCATCACGATCAACTGGATCGTATATTTAATGTCATGGGCTTTCCACAAGACAAAGACTGGGAGGATATTAAGAAAATGCCAGAGCATCATACATTGACAAAAGACTTTAAGCGTTCCACTTACTCAGCTTGCTCTCTAGCCAAATATATGGAACGCCATAAAATCAAACCGGATAGTAAAGCATTCCATTTGCTGCAAAAACTACTGCTTATGGATCCCAACAAACGTATTACCTCGGAACAGGCCATGCAGGACCAATACTTTCAAGAGGAGCCGCTGCCAACGCAGGACGTTTTTGCAGGCTGTCCCATCCCATATCCAAAACGTGAATTCCTGACAGATGACGATCAAGAGGATAAATCTGACAACAAACGTCAGCAACAACAACAGCAGCAGCAACAGCAACAACAACAGCAGCAGCAACAACAACAACAGCAAATGAATCAATCCAACATCAATCAAAACCTTAACAACGAACCCAATGCTAAGCGTATGCGTTTATCGGGCTCCACGAATCAATCCGGCAATCAACAGCAGGATTTCCATCATCAGCAGCAGCAGCAATCTCAGCAAATGATGTTTAATCAGCAGCAGAATTTTCAGCAACGCTTCAATTAAGCAGCAAACTAACATTTCCAGACACATTGCTAATTTTATACTAAGACTTAATATATAATTTATTAAAAACCTGCTAAACCTGTATACTGTTATAGATCATCATACATCACTCAGTACCAATCGCAAAAGCGCTCAATGGCGCTGCTCCATTTTTCAAGCCGATCACGTATGCTCTCATAGAGCTGCGGGCGCGGCTCAAAGAGCCGATCGACAGTACGGAACCGTTTAATATCTTCTATGTCATGCCAGATACCATGATTAATGCCAGCCAGAAAAGTTGCGCCCATAATGCTGGATTCTATATTTGTAGCGCGTTCCACTCTCAGACCACTAACATCGGCAAGAAATTGACACACAAAGTCATTTCGAGAGACACCGCCATCCACTCTGTAAAAAAGAGCACAAATCAATAATTTAAGTAAATTGATATGAATCTTTTTTTAACATTCACTTATAACACGGCAATCAGTTTAAAGTGAAAACACATGGATAGGACTTTTCGGTTGTTTTTTGGCAAGCATTACGTATGACCCGTTTCCAGTTCTAGTCATAAATTGTTGAAACGTTAACACTCACCTAATGATCTCCAATTTTTGCTTTGTTTCCTGTTCGGCGCTTTCAATCAGCTGGACCACACGAAACACAATGCTCTCAAGCAGGGAACGCACCAGATGTGCCTTTGATGTGGACGGAGTCATGCCAATGAATCCACTGGCAGCCTTGTAGTCATTAACAGGCGGCTAAAATAAATAAATGCTATAATTAATGCGAATGATGCCTATACCGCTGATATTTACTCCCATGCCGCTGAAGGCGGGCACAAAAAACACATCATCAGTATCCGGCACAGATTCGGCCAACTTTGCTGTTTCGAATGGATCATTGAATAATCCACAAGACTGGGCCCATTTCACGACTGTTCCAAAGTCATGGGAGCCACCCTCAATGCAGTACACAGTAACCGGTTTACTTGAAAAGCGTTCCAGCTGCCATGCCACAAGCGGATACATGCCAGTTAACGAGGCATGACACTCCATACCTGTTATAACATTTAGAAATGCGCCTGTGCCCATGGTTACTTTGGCATCGCCTTTGTCAAAACATTGGGAGCCCCACATCGCAGCCGTTTGATCGCTTAATGAGGCCGCAATGGGTATTCGCGTTTTGGCCCAGTCTTCCCCAAAAGCTGCAGGGTGCACATGTCCGAAATTGTAGCAATTGTCCACAACCCGCGGCAGAATCTTTAACTATAAAGTTTTCAATTAGTTAAAATCAAATTTAAAAAAAAGACCGTTGGATGACATCATCCAAAAATCAATTTCAGCCGTTAAGCGGAACTCTATATCTCTAACTCACATCTATGCCGAAAACCCAAGGCACCATCGAAGACCAGCTCAAGGTAAACGGATCATACATTCCCGTGGCAGTGCTTGAGGTTATATCTGTGATATGTTCCACATCTGGATCGAGTCCGTTACCAGATCGGAGTTTGTACAAAATCCAAGAGTCTAGCAGCTCTACACGCGCTTGGCCCTTCTGCAGAGCTTCCTGTAGACGCATATTATGCTTCATTTCGTAAAGCAAACGAGGTGTTACTTGGCCATTCATAAGTTTTAACACGCTGCCTGCCAAAAAGCGTGCACTGCCCGTTAATAAATACAAACCATAAGAGACACCGTTCATTGTGCGTATCTTGCAGCTGGTATTCCAGCTATCCACTAGTTCCTCGGCGCGAAGATCTTTCCAAGTAATAAAATTGTGGTAGTACTCTTTTGTGCGATGATTCCATGTTAGAAAAGTGCAGCGTTGTGTGGAAATGCTTAGACAGGTAATATCCGAGGGCAGTAGCTTAGCGTCTATTGTGGAGTGTTTATAAATAGCATACTTCAAGTAATTTGGCACGCTTACCACATATCGCTTGTGTTATCACGTTCACAATCTTACGCCACAGTGCTTCAGGTTCGATCTCAAAATAGCCCGGTCTTGGATTTAGTAGTTCAACCTGCGTACAACAGAAAAAAATGTCAGAAATAGCACTTTTGGTAGTTCAGCTGCAATTAAATTGACAATTAACCCACAGCATCTAACGACGACCCCTTAATAGAGCACTTCTCATCAAGCACAAAGCAACGCACTGACGTTGTGCCCACATCTAAGGCAGCAATATAAAATGGCATGTTGTTCGTTGCACGCTTCGTATATTACTGATATTTAGCTCTGGATCGTTGCTTTCTTGATTGCACAGTAGTCGCCATTTCGTTATTGTTGATTTCGTATTTCTTGCGTTATCAATATGCTTGAATAACATTTCAGTGCCGAATGATAATAACCAGTTGGTGCCAATCAGCTGTGCCAGTGCTGCCCATCAAGCTGCTTGGAGAACTTTTTTTTAAATCAAGTTGGCAGCGCCGTTAAAAAGCTTGGCAGCTGTTATAATTATTGTTTTCAAATCAGACACCGAGTTGTTTGAAGAATGTGATTGCAATTGAATTTTTAAGTGCAAGATAAGCACATAAAAATGCCTTTGCCTACAACTCCACGCGAAAAAGCTTTGTTTATAGCCATTGTTTTTTTGATAGTTAACTATTTAAAAAAATAGATAGCAGCGCAGCATAATCACGAAAAGAAATTTCGGTGTCTTGATTGGACAGGGATTTTATTGGTGATGTGACTGTTCCGTGTACTGCCACTATTTTAACCACTCGTTGAAGCGTTGTTATTAAATTGAATGTCAACTGCTGTTTCTAGTTTGTTTACAATTTTATTCACACATAGAATGAATAGAAGTTGATTTTGGGCTTTATTTGCTTTTCAATAAGTGTATACTACATATAAATAAGTATGCGATAGATAAATCTTTATCTAAAACAGTCAACAAGACACTAACACAAATTACACATTACATTTAATTATTAACGCATTTATCTAATTTAAATATATGACTTTGTACATGCATCACATAAATGCACATATAAATATAAATATGCCATAAATGCTAAAAGCATCTATACATGGAATATTTCAATTATACATTTTATCAAGTGATGAAGGTACTGGTTCTAAAAGTTAGGTACACGTCGTCGCATTGCAGCTAAAGTTAAGTGGTGTTGCTAGATATGTCTAAGACTAGTAAGCTAAACTGCAGCCAATTACATATCTGTTGGCAATATATCCGGTATAAGAAATTGACATAGTTCCATTTCATTGCTGACGAACTTAACTTTCTTGGCGGTATTGTCGTCCAATAAAGTTCTAATGGCTGGCCAAATGGTGGAAAATATGCCAGGTGCATTGATTATTAGGCAAATACCCAAACGTTCCGGATAATGTTTACCCAGGAGCCAAATGAGGTTCTGCACCAACTGATAGTCCATGCAAGAAGTGCTAAACTCGGCCAAGTCGAACACAATGCATAAACGATCAGTAACCTCTTCAAAAGTCTTCTTGCAGGCTTCCTCCAAGTTGTAGACAATAAAACGCGTAAGCTCTTCGATATCACGTGCCGACGAACTATGATTTTTGGCCGGTATATAGATAACTGGACGGCCTACACAATCACGATGACGCAAAAGTCGCGCCTTGTTTTCCAAATGACTACGCTCCATCTCATGTAGCTTGGAAACGCCGTAGGTTTCACGCCACTTGTTTGTCTTGAGTATGGCCTGAGGGTAGATAAAAACAAATAATATAATATATAACTAATTCAATGTCATCGTTGCGTAGGCGCAGTTTGCTCACTTGAAATGCGTCATCTGTGGTTTTAAAGGCGCGTAAATAGCGCTTCAATGAAAATTCATTGTGGTATTGATTGGCATCTGCCTCGACAATTAGCTTCATGCGCTCCTTCAGATCCTTTAAGTCCTGTTCATTAACTGGCGCTAGTTCTTCGGCCGACATATTGTATCAGTTACTGTCGAAATTATCGAATGATTGCTCAAAACAACTTTAAAATTTAGCAAGCAAGCACTTTGCGTTTAAATTTAACTTATTTTAAATAATACTTCTGATTGATTTCGTATAGTTTTTTGTGAAAATTAATAATTTTCGTCTAGCATTGTTTTTTTTCTGCTGGATCTGACAAAAAATTATCGATAGCACTCAATAGACGAGAGCTGACAACTCATCGTAATAAATTTATCAGCTTGACCGTTAGTCAATTGATTGTCTTGTTGCAAATATTTAATTTTAAAGCTTTTTTGCCAAACTAAAAATTGGTTTCGTTTTACAACTGAAAGAATAAAATGAATTAAGTACGAAGAAAACTTTTGATTCCTGAGGACCACTTTAACTTTTCCGAAATTTTCTTTTCTTAAAAATTCAATAAGAAATATATTTTTTTGCAATAACAATAAAAAATTAAATTGTCCCGTTCTGGTACCTTGAGTTAAAAAAATGTAAACCAATTAAATTAGTAGCGTTTTAATATTACATTCATTTTATAAATAACTTCGACAATTTAAAAAAATGTTAACATGGAAAAGCATAATAAACATGTTGCATTAGACTAGCTAATATTAAAGTATAATACACAACACTCATTTTCACTGGCTGATTGATTATACACCTTAAGTACCAATAACAACAATGATAGAGATGAGAATTCCATTATTTCTCCTCCAACTGTTAAAACTAGAAAAATGCAGAGATTCCTATTGGAGATTATTGCTCGTATGTTAATATTAATTTGGAGCCTGCTTTGCTTTTATTTTGGTATCATAACCCGTGCAATGCCAGGTAAAACCTCTGCCTGCAGTGGACCAAATTTCACCCGCTCTCCATCAACTGTAATAATTCCATGATCATCATAAGGCTCGAGGCGAAAGGCGGTCACAGGCAGCACCTTGACAAATTCGTTATTCTTCTCCGGCAAATGTGTGCCAGAACTCATGTTAATGAGGAAACTTAGTAGCTGAGGTCGGCTAATGCCGCCGCGTATAATAATCAAGTAGATTGTGCCATCATTAAGCAGCGCCTTGGGCGCAAAATGGCAATCGCTACTCAAATGACTTTGATAGGCAGCATGCATCATTATAAATTCGCCCTCCTCTACGAGCCAGTCCGCATCAGTGGGTAAATCTTCTCCTAGTTCTGGTATGCTGCATGGCGGTCCAAAAGTTTGTCGGGGACTATCTGCTGCCGGCGCGTCCACTACAATATCACTTTCCCCCGACAAACTATGGTACACACTTTCCGATATGGAGTAGTAAAAACTGCGACGTGATCCTCCTGAGAGCCAACTATCGCAACGCGAGCGAAAGGAATGATTGATTGAGGTTTCTAGCGATATAACATCCTCAAACTCTTGTGGCAGGTACTCCGTAGATTGATGGAAGCTCGGATTAGGAAGCTTATCAATAGCCGCAGTGCAGCTGCGACTATGATTTAGCTTCTGGGGTTGCAGCAGACTATCTTGTGCCGCCTGTTGGTCCTTTAAACGATAGCTTATCTTCCCCCGATAAGTGCGCAGGCTTACTAAGCGATGCAAGGTCCAAATGGTAAAACGTTGATAGCCGAGTATGCGCAAGCGTTCGCTTTCAATGTCAACGTCTGAGAGTAGACCCCAGCCAATTGACAAAAATGAGTATAAAGCTCTATCTCCCAACTCCACGCGTACAATGTCCATGGGCTTTGTCTGGCCACTGATGGCAGTAAGTACCGCGCTAAGTATAGGTTTATTACCATAGGGTTCGCTGCGGAAGTAAAAGCAAGGAATTAGTTGAATCTTAGGCATAACTGATTGTTGTCATACTCCTCATGTTTATTATTTGTTAAGTTAGGATAATTGCTACTATAACCAAAAAAAAAACATACTTAGCATCATTGGTACTCACTTATATCCATGCGCAATGGAGCGTGCCAGCCCATTTCCCGACCCACAGGGCACAATGGCTAACGCTGTGGAACTCAACACTTGTTCCCAATCTTCACGCTGCAGCACTCCATTAAGTATTTCATGAAAAAGTCCATCGCCGCCGACAGCCACAACACAGCACCACATGTCCAGCGTACGTATACGTATAAATTCGCTTGCATAATTGGAATGTTTGGTTACATACAGATCATAGGGAACCTCAGCTTCGTTTAAAATAGGCGCCACCTGTGTATTAAATATTTCACGTGACTTTCCTGAACCCGACTTAGGATTGAGTAACACCAAAATGCGGCGTCGTCGCTCTTCTTCAATGCGTGCAACAAAATTTTCCTCCAAGGTTTGATGTAGCTGCCAGCGCAAAGCGCGATACCAACGCTCTGCCTCACGCATATTATCGTCAAAAGTGTCAAAGGAACGAAAACGTAGCGTTAAGACAGTACGTTCACGATGTATATGGGTGCGAAAGCCCTTTTTTTTCTTCAAAACATATGCGAATACATATAGATAGGCGCTGACATCGCTATTTTGAGGTTCATTTTGTGTTGCCACTCCTACAGGACGATAGTCTTCCTTGCTAGCTATACTGCATTTGCTGGGCGTGCCTTGATAGCCCGCTGCTACAGTGCGTGTAGAGGCAGGTGATGTGGAGGCATTGCCACTGCTGCAGGCGCAAGCGTTTGCTAAACGATGTGTTTTCTTTAAACGCATGCAACGTGCACCCACAATATCGCATAATTTCACTGTTTGCTCTTTGGTGCCACTAGGAGATTCGCGTTGCAGGGTGAATCCATTCGTATTAAGGCGCACCCGAAATACGTGGCCCTTTCGTTGGCTGGTGTAAAATGTATCGCTTAGCTCGTTTAGCGATGTTGCAATAATGGGTGCAGATTCTGCGGAGCTTGTTTGGCTTCTTTCATGAGTTTTGTGCATGTTTAATGGCCGGTGTGATTGATATTAGCATTGTTGGTTTATTTTACAGCTGGTGGTGCTCATCAATTGTCATTTTTTTTTTACTAACATGCCAACTTGCTGGAAACTGACAAATACAATTTATCGTTAGTGCTTAAAATACGATAACGACTACAGTTTTTTTCTTTTCAAGAAAAAAATTACAAATTTTAATATTGTCTGAAGCAAAAGTGTATTTTATAAACAAAAAAAAAAAATTTTATAAAAAAGTTCGATAATGTTGTGCAAAATACAATAGTGGTATCAACTAAAACAATCGGTACAATCGATAGTGGTATCAATAGTTCTCCAGCACGCGGTAGTGAAGTCGCCTAAATTAATCTTTATTATATTGGTTTCGCTTGAAAATCTTTGCGTAAAGCAACATTTATTTTATGTAATTTATAAACGAGCTCGTTGGTAACTTATACGGCTCATCATGACTAATAAAATAGAGGTGGTGTTCGCAACGTTCAAGGTCGTACGTTGCAAAATCGAGCGCGTTGGCTTGGCCTATTACAATGCGCGCCGCCAAATTACAGAACCAGGTGTTGAGCGTAGTGAGTCGGATGAAAAATTGACGGGCGCTGGCGAGGAAGTGGATATAGGTTATCTTAAGTCATTAGATCCCAAAGAGTGGAAGGATCAAGATCATTACTGTGTATTGGGTTTGGGTAAATTAAGGTAATCTACAGAGCCTTAAAAATTTATGCGAATGTGACTTTTAATTGGTTTTCTTACTTAGATATGAAGCCAGCGATGATGATATACGTCGTGCCTATAGGCGCATAGTGCTCAAGCATCACCCAGACAAAAGAAAAGCAAAAAACGAAGAAATCGTAACTGAGGACGATTATTTTACGTGTATAACAAAAGCTTACGAAATATTGGGTAGGAAATTTATGCTATTTACGTAGTATATATTATTTTAAAAGGGCATCATAGACCACACTTTTTCATTGAAAAAAAAGTTCCCATTGTCCGTTTATATTTATTCAAAGTATTTCTTCAATTTTTTGAGATACTTTGGACAGATGATACGAACAGTAAATCTTTATATTGATTGCCTTTAACTAAAAACCTAAATTTTTATTTTAATTATACTACATCACGATATTTTTAGGCACTAACAAAACGCGGCGCTCCTACGACTCCATTGATCCTGAATTCGACGACGCGTTCCCCACACAAGCAGACATAGATACAAATTACTTCCCATCCTTTAACAAGTATTTCAATTTAAACGCACGTTGGAGCGAAAAACCAAATGTACCACCCTTTGGCGATTTTAATTCAACGCGCGAGGAAGTCGAGCGTTTTTACAATTTTTGGTATGACTTTAAATCCTGGCGCGAGTTTAGCTACCTTGACGAAGAAGACAAAGAAAAAGGACAAGATCGTGACGAACGCCGCTGGATAGAAAAAGAAAATAAAGCTGCGCGTATTAAGCGAAAAAAGGAGGAAATGGCGCGCATTCGTTCTTTAGTGGATCTGGCCTATAACAATGACAAGCGCATACAAAAGTTTAAGCAGGAGGAGAAGGATCGCAAAGCAGCTGCAAAGCGTGCCAAGATGGATGCCGCACAGGCACAAAAGGCCGAACAAGAACGTGCCGTTCGTGAAGCTGCCCTGGCCAAAGAGCGTGCCGAGAAAGCGGAACAAAAACGTATCGAGCAAATACGCATAGAACGTGAGCAGCAGAAAAAGGTACTGAAAAAGGAACGCAAAACACTACGAGACAAAGTCAAGGATAGCAAATACTATGCCAAAAATGACAAGGATACGATCAAGCATATGGAAGGCACAGAAAAGATATGCGAAACATTTAGTCTAGCCGAACTGCAAGCGTTGAACAAAGCCATGGAAACCAAAGGCCGCGAAGCATTTTGTGCTGCTTTACAAACAGCAGAGCAAAAGATTGCCAGCGAGCTGGAGGAGATTAATCAGGCACAACAAAAAAAACTGGCCAAATCAGATATAAAGGAGGTCAAAAAGAGCGATCTATGGAGCAATGAAAACGTGCAGTTGCTCATCAAGGCAGTCAACTTATTCCCAGCGGGTACTGCGCAACGCTGGGATGTCATAGCTACCTTTATAAATCAGCATAGCAGCGATGGCGCTGGCCAGGTAGTCGCACGGGATGTACTCAACAAGGCCAAGGCCCTGCAGCACAGCGATCATTCAAAGAGCACGCTGAAAAGTCAAGCCAATGATGGTGCTTTTGAGAGTTTTGAAAAGTCAAAGAAGGAAGTGCAGACGTCAAATGATATTACATTAGGTGAGACATCTTCGGAGATTAAGGAGAATGTAAAACAAAATGGTGTGGACAAATTGGACAATCAGGCGCCCAAGCAAAATGGCATCGCAGCTGCATCAGCAGCTCCACAAGTCAATGGCATGCAGACGCCGGCAGCAGCACCAAAGACCTGGACCAAGGAGGAGCAGGCATTGTTAGAACAGGCCATTAAAACGTATCCAACCACAACACCAGACCGCTGGGATTGTATTGCTGCTTGTATACCAAATCGCAGTAAAAAGGATTGTTTGCGACGTGTCAAGGAGCTGGTAGAGCTGGTCAACTCAAAGAAGGAGGCTCAGGCGGCGGTTAAATAAAATACATATGATACTGCTTGATTCACTCTTTCCAATCTACACGCTTACACACTAAATGCGCGCCTCTGACCTAGTTGCTGTGTCCAATATAAATTTTATTTAAATAAAAATTTCGAACGTTTAGCGAAAAGTTACATCAAAAGTTTATATATTTCATGGACTAGTCAAAAAGATGCACAAACTTATTAGAGCACAGCACGAGTGCCGTCTATGCAAGTAGTTTTGAATCACAGATTTTTTTTTAATTCCAAGACACTTCACTACTTTGATTAAAGCTGATTTCTTTGTGGTATAGTAAACTAATCCATATAGTTTTGATAGCTTGGGATTTAGGCCATGGAAATTAGCTATTCTCATTTTAAATACCCGATCGTGTACTATCAAATTTCTAGAGGTTCTAAATAATTATATTATATATTGATATAAAAGGTTTTTGGTTAGAGGATTGTCGAATCGTGTTGTGTTTAAATTGTTTGAGACAAAAGATTCTAAGTCTTTGGAATATTAATCTTTAAGAGTTAAATTCATTCAGAATTCTTTTGAAAGGAACAAATTGGATTTTGAACTTTACTCGTGCTGTTCTCTAATATAGTTCATTTACTTTAATACATATTCGTATGTTTCTATTTGTGTATATACTGGGTACATTTGTAGATGATTTAAGCTTTCTTTGAAACTGTGAAAAGAAACCTCGCACATATTTGGAATTTTATGTTTGTTGCGCCACGCTGCGTCCTCCACTTAGCTTTAAATCGAAAGCCTGCGGATTGGCCAAGGGATCCAAGTCAGCAAATAACTCCAGCCAGGCGTTATTGTTGCTACTAGTTTGATTCTTGGAATTGTTTATCTTGGCAGAAGCTGTGACTTGTTTTTGAGGCGTGCTCGTGACGGGCATGGCTTGCTGCTTTAGCTGGGCTTCAGGTTGCGGCAGCGATGACTGGCTGAACATGCGTGCCCAGAAGTTGTTATTATTGTTGTTGGCAATATTGTCGGTTTCTAGTATGGGATCATCTAGCGCAGCATCAATTAGTTGACTGTCTTCCAGCTGCTTGGAGAGTTCAATGAGCAATGATTCGTTATCACCGCAGGATGCCGCTGGAGGATTAGCAGTAGGCGTTGTCTCGGTTTTGCCTTCATTAGATGCCACCTCGGGCTTGTCCTGGTATTCACTCTGTGAAACAAAAAAAATAAAATTTTTTGCATAAGTAAGGAAATAGGAAAATTTTAAAGTATTCAGTCAGTACTAAGTGCGAAAAGTGTTCCAGGCAAATGCAGCACTTGTTTTGGAGGACTTTATACAAAAAAAAAAAACATTTAAACCAATGGTTCCTGCATAGAGTTCCAAAAATGGATTACAAATTCGCCATTTTTAAATGCCATAAAATGCAGACAACGAGCCGGTTGTAAGGTACGCTTCAATTGTTGTAACACTTACCGCAAAAAACAGCGATTGATCCTTATCCACTGTATTAATAGGTGCTGCTACTTCTGGATCAGTACCCTCATTTTGGGTCAGCTCCTTTAAAACACAGAAATCATACTTTGGCTTAATAAGCAAAGCATTGGATATGGTCTGAAATGTGGAGGCGGCTTTTTGCGCAAAGTTCTTGAGCTCCGACACATAGGCGACCAAAGCGTGGGAATACATATTACACCGAGCAGCGGCAAGCAGGTCAATCTGCAAAAGACAAATGTAAGTGTATATTCTTACTTCATTCTTCCTATCTACCTTTTGTATAGAGTCCATGGAGTAACCATCAAAGTTTTGTTTAGCTGCGCGCACGTGCGCTTGAGCCGTGCGAAACTTCTCTAGGCCCTTGCCCGTATCCGGATCGAGTTCTGAGCTTGCCGATTTCATCCAGGACAATGCTGCGCGATATTCTGTGCGTTCTTTTTCCATTACTTGCAGCGTATTCTCTGTGTCCTTTACAGCGCGACAGCGATATACATCCACTTCATGTTGTAGGCGTAGCAGGGGCACACGTACACACATGCGTTGTTGTCCTGCAAAGGACATGGCCTTGCCTGTGTTTGTAATGCTGGTGCCCGTTGTTTTACTGCGTTTGCCCGCCTCCTTAAGGAAACGTCCAAACACACATTCCTCCTGAGAAAGAATGCAAAGGCGCTCCTGGTATTGGTCAATGATTTTGCATAGTTCGCCGCTGGTATCTGCAATCGATTTGAAGACCTCGATTTTGGCATCAAGCTCGGCATCGGATGATATTATGTGTTTATCTTCTTTGGTGCCAAGCTTACGTTGTACAGCCTTTTTAGTTATCCAGAACTGATGTTGCACCTCGGATTTCAACATATTTTTCGTTTAGTTTTCTTCAAAGCTGTGAAAAAATGTCGTCTGGTAAATCCACGACGCAACGTATCGCGCCGACGCAAAACTTAAATTTGATCAAAGTTGCCACTTTGACAGTTCCAAGTTCCATATGATTTGTGCTCATAAAAAAATATAACAGTCTGGCAGGCCTGGCAGACGAAAAACTGCATAGATAAGAAAACAGTGAAAGAAGTGGTATGTTAACACTTAACAGTGGAGAGAAATGCTTACAGTGAGGCATAGTATGTTGCGCAAAGCTGACGAACCAAATTTTTAAAAAACAAGTCTATGAACTGTATGTTACGCAAATTAATAATATTATATAAAGTTTGTCAGCCTGCTTAATTTATAAGGCAATTAATCAAACTTTAAAGTCTATATTTATGAATAATTATAACATATTTACTTTAAATGACTAAACGATCTTAATGGTCTATTTATGAAAACCTCAATTTTGATTTGTAAAGTAATATGCAGGAGAATTGAAATTTTAACCAATGGCTGAAGATACTATTTTCAAAAGTTAACGACCTGACAGTTGTTGATGGCATTTATAAAACTGCATGCAAAAAAAAGTCTTAAAAAAAAAAATTTTTATTTATTCGTATGCTTTTATGAGTAAAGACCTGTACGTCTTTACAGCCTACTGAAAACTAAGTCTATAATCCAATAGATAGATTACAAAGTTAATCGCTACTCTAGTAGCTTAACTTTAATTTAAGGGATTTAATTTGGTTGCAAGAGTTATTTGGTACTCCACTGCATATGTTCGATTTTGTAGATTAGACTTGTGCAGCCTATCTCAATGTCTTCTATAGCCCCAGTTCGAACAGGTAAAATTTAGTTTAAGGCAACACGCCACCAAGAAGTTAATATAATATTGTGGCTTTATATTTTATTGATTTGCTACTAAAAATTAACTAAAGTTTTTAGCTTAGAAAAACGCATAAATTGTCAGTTCAGATTTGTGCATAGTTAGATCAAAATCAGTTTATTATAACTATATCAAACAGTTGCTATATAAATTAATGTAAAATTGATTCAGAGATGTGATTTGTTTACTTTTGACAAATTTCCAAACTACTTTGCGGCATATTATCAAGTTCATTGCAAAGTTAAACAGTTGATCAGTATGTAAGAGCTTTACTGTGGCGCCGATAACAGAATGTTAAGACATAGAATTCTGTTAAAAGTGAGATGGCAATTTTAATTGTATACATATGTACACACTGTTTTTAACATTATCAAAAAAAACACGTTACAGTAAAACAAAAGCAAACAAAATAAGATTGCGGGCCGAGTTGAGTTGATATGTGCGCGGGATTTGACGCTTTCGTTTGATTTTGTGCACCGGTTTGTCACTAACGCGTATGTGTATGCTGCACTGCATTAAAAGTTATTTGCCAAGAATACATACAATTGTTATAGTATGCGCATGTATTTACTATTTATATGAACGATTTGGCCTGACTAACTAAACTAAATTGTTAAATCGCGCAGAGTGCCACATAATTTTTTTTCCCAGCATTGACAAATATTTGTGCAAGTGTGTTCGAAGCGTGTCTTATACTTAAGCTTGTATGTATTTACGACTATGTGCATTTGTTTGTGTGTTCGCTGCTTTTCGGCTAAAGTTCAACTGCTAGCTGCAATTGCAATTGAAAGCGACACACATTTGCGGCCATTTTGCTAAATTGCTTTACAGGTAAGTGAAGTGCTGCCCATTGCAAAGAAGAGATATACAGTTACTTTGGGCTGCTCACATGCTCCGATGCTGAGATGCTGAGTGGATGCTGTGTGCAAGTGCGATTATGCTTGTTTGCACGCCAAAGAAAGTGAACAAGTGTGTGCGAATGTCCAGCTGCTTGTGTGTGTGTCTGTGTGAGTGTGTGTACGGCCAGTGTCCAAACGGGTTGTCTTTAGCAGCCACCCTGCAGGCTGCTATCATACTAGTTCGGGACTAGTTCCCAGCGTCTTGCAGTGTAGTCTATAACTAGTATGCTTACTATAGGTCGAATAAGTATGTTTTTACAGGCAATCATACTACTTTGCAAGTAGTTTCTAAACACTTTAAACTTGCAGTGTGTTCCATAAGTAGTATACCTATTTATTCTTTATATAGTTGAATTTGTTCATAGTAAAACAATTTAAGAGACATTTGAAAAATCATGACTTATGAAACTTTCAGTTACTCCACCATTGAAATTTTAATTTATTATAAAACGTTTGTAGTTAAATATGAACACTAGCCTATTCCAGCCTCAATAATATCTCCTAAGCCTAGCTTGGACTACTAAGCTGACGCTGGCCAAACTCGCAGATAGCGACGAAAACTTAATAGGTTCCCGCTTGTTACTACTTCTACTTGCACTACATTTCAAATTACACGTTTCAGGGGGAACGAAAAATTAAATTGGTAACTAGTAGTAATTTTCGTAATTAGTTAAGATTTGGACGGAAATCCCAAATAGGCCTATGTGGCATAGGCGGAATGCGAAAGAATTTAAAACTGTGTATGCTGATCATGATCTCGAAGTTCTAGTAGATATCAAATGGTACTGATGGTTATCAAAAATTTTTTAATGAAAATTAACACGTTGAGGGGGGTAAAAAAATTCGGTCGGGATCGGGAATATACCGGGATATTATAATATAGTTGGCATTCTAAATGAAATGCCGGTGTCGTAACGTGCGGGACGATATCGAATTTGTTTTCCATTTCCCAACTGTAATTTAAACCAAAATTTGTATTTTTGGTACATACCATAAATCTCACTTTTTTTTTAGTTAATCTTTATTTTAATGAGTCATAATTATTTAAAATAAGCAATTTATGATTAGCAATTGTCTTAGTACGTGCACTACTGGGTGTCTGGCTTAGTAAACATAAAAACTGAGGTGAGGTCATGGTTGAAGCAAAATATAACTATAGCAATACAAAAATTGTTTACTAATCGAAAAAGCTTTTTTACATTTCTGAAGTAAATAACTGAAAATAATTTTTTTAATTATTTTGTAACTATTTAACGCGTATTTTATTATTTTATAATAATTTTTAATAGTTTTAAAATTAATAAATATGTTTAAAAGTGAGTATGGAAAAAGTTGAGGAAAATTTATTTCTGAGCAATTCACGCCGCTCTCTTATAATTTTCTTTTCAACAGGCAAGCAAAGTACCACATACTAAATGATACGTACCGCAACTATGCTCTTTTGAACCTGTACGTAACTACTTAGGTTCGGAGTAGTTAAAACTGCTACTAGTATACAAAAATTTTCAGCAGTGTAACTGCCGCGTGGGTGCGCGTTTGTGTTTGCACGTTTTTCAATAAACATACATATGTATAGACTAGAGTCTTGTGTTTATTATGTATTGGCAAAATTGATTGCAAAATTTGTCTGCCCTTTTGTGGGCAAAACACTCAAATGTCTCAATAGTCAATAAAATCACTTTATTTGCCAGTTAACACCAACAGCGCGTGACTTGTTTCATTCACGAATAAAAATCTACAGCTCCCAAAAAGATTTTCGACACTGCACAGAATACTCATTCCACAAAGCTTCGAAAAAAAAGGTCATGGCACTTGCTGAACAATTGTTGTTCGGCTCGGCGATCAGTTTGTTTCAACTTAATAGCTGCAACGCGGTGCCACCTTTTACGCACTCAATTTAAGGCCGTGAGGCTCGTTACCTTTAGTTGTTGCACCAGCTTCAAAGTGGCGCTGCGAGTTTTTGGTTCACAAGAGAGCGAACATGTGCGCACTTGTACGCCTTTATGAGATTCGCCATGGCGCACGCCATTAATATTTATTATTAAAGAAACGCAAGAAAAGATGAAAAACTACAAGAGAAGATTTCACTGGCTCTTGCACTTGTCGCTGCTCTTTGTTACTTGCTCGTTGGCACACTTTATGTTATTGCTGCTATTGCATTTATTGCTTGTTCTGTTATCGAAAATGTTTCGTTTTCAACTGTATACTTCAGTTGAAATCGAAAACTAAGCTGATCATCGATTTAAGTCACAAACATGTTGCTGATGCCGCTTATTATTACTCTCGCTTGCTTAAAGTCTGTGGCATACATTCGATTGCAGCGGAAACAGTAGAAACGCGTGCTTTTAAAATGCATTAAACATTTTAGTTAAGTTGTTTTACTTTTGCTTTTTAAACATTATACTCTTAGGGTCAAGGGTATTAAAGATTTGTGCAGTGCATGCAAAAGGCAGTATCAGACTGTAAGTCAAAATGATCAGCATTGACTCGCGTATGGATTGATGGCTTTTTGGTGCCAGTGGAATAAAGATTTTTAGGATTTTATACTTCTACAACTTTAATAAAATGAAACTATGTACAACGAACTTCACGGGTTTTCTGCCCGCAAATCCGCCACTGTACAATTGGAAAATTTTTGGAAAAAGTCGAGAAATGCTTGAACAGTGCTGAAACTTGTTCGATTTACGAATCACGCTTAACATTTGCTAGAAATTTTTATAAAATTTTTTTTTTGCCGGCTCTTGGCGACATTGCGTATACGTATTTTTCGTAGGTGCCATAATTCTTATATTTCACTATAATTAAAGTACAACTAAGAATAGTTATATATAATATCACTAGTGGCTGCTGAAACTTGTTGGATTTACGAATCACGCATAACATTTGCAAGAAATTTTTATTAAATTAGGCGATTGCTACTTTTGCCGACACTTGGCGACATTGCGTATACGTATTTTTTTTTAAAATGCCATAATTTTTAATTGCTCACTTGAAAATTTGTAAAAAATATATTTTTTTATTTTATAGGGTTTTCCAACAAGAGGTGTTATTTTGAATCATCCGGTATTTCGGTAGCTGTCACTTTTGAAGCTTTTATTCTTTGACATTTGACAAGTAGAAACTACGCCATTAATAAAAAATGGAACGATACACGCTTTAACAACGCATTGAAATTATTAAAATTCACTACAAAAATGGTGAAAATCTTGCAGTCACAGTAAGGTCCAATGACCCCGCCGGACCATAAACCGCACCAAACAGTCACACGTTGAGGATTGAGAGGCTTCTCAACAAAACCTCTTGGGTTTTCCGAGCCCCAGATGCGACAATTTTGCTTGTTGACGTAGCCACCGAGGTGGAAATGGGCCTCATCAGTCAAGATGATTTGATTGAAATTTTTAGGCCTATATGACCTATATGACCAATATTGACATGTTGAATCATGAAATAGATAGAATTTTCGTAATTTACGCATCAAACTACTCTAAAATATATCTTTTTTGTAGTTATTCTTTAATTTTAAATTTTGGCGACTAACATATTCCTAAACCTTTCAAATGAATTTCAAAGGAATTTAAAAAAACTATGCTAAGTACCTTCCACAGATCATAAGGAACATACACAATAAAATTTGGTTTGATTATAGTGGATAGTTCGTGAGTCTATAAAGGACACACGAATATCATTTCATTTTTATATATATATTAGATAATACAGCTAACTCAGTAATATATATTAATTTAAATAAAATTTATTTGGTAGATTTTCCTCAATATAGCGACTAAAATTGTAGATTTTTGAATTGTATACATTTTTTGATCAACGCTTATGTTGTCACAAGTAATTTGTTGATAAGAGTTTGCTAGCTTATACAAATTTTAAGGTTGTCATCATATTACTTTAAAGAAAATGTAGTCGGATTAAAGATATTCGCTCACAAAAATTTTGACTTTGAAAAAGGTGCGGAGCAATTTGCCTTTTTATTCAACAATTGTCTAAAATAGTTCCGCATATTTTTTGGGAGACTTAAACGTTCGGCGCCACTTGTGATGGCGCAGAATTCAACCAATGAATTTAATAGTGAAGACTGCCTAAATAAATTTTCGAGTCTTTCCTTGATTACAGTGTAGGTGTTCTAAATCATAAAAAAATTATACAGAATTACACGAAATTAATTTTTTAAATTTTCATCGAGGTTTTGGCAAAAGCAGACAATTCAATTGCAACTTGCTCAAAATTTAAAAATATGGCATTTGACCGATGCAGTGTTGCATTAACATATCAAACTTCCCTCGTACGTATTTAAAAAGGTGAAACAGAAAATATGATGCCCGGCACGAACCCTTCGCAAAAAGTTATTATTTACGACAAATTTTGCTCTGATACAAGGAGAATTGTGTACGGTTTTAGGGATAATGGGGCTTGCAGGGGTAATAGGGTATAGGAAATAGTTTTGTTGAAATTTTTTTTTTATAATTAGGTTCACATAAGCTTACATACCAGCCTTCGTCAGACACGAGCTGAGAGAGAAAAAATGAGCTTAGTCCAAAAGTCAAGTTTACACAAATACAATTGTATTTTGACGCTCTCTTGTCGACGAGCCCTGTTCTAGACTCCTTATTAAAGTACAAATGTACATAAATTTCGCAATTTGTAAGCTTCGAAATATATTTGTGGGAAATATCGACATGAATCGTCAAATTGTTCATACGGATAAACCGAAGACTGGAAAAACGGACAATAAACAATTTGATACTAAACATTTTGGTATCAAGAGCTCATAATCTTTCATGCTGTCAACTGTACAGTATGGGAACGCAGTAAGATAACGACACAAATTGATGAACTCTATCTGTGAATGTTCTCCAACTAGAATCTAATTATTCTTACAGATAGGCATACAAAAAGACGAAAATTTCTTAACTCAACCCAAGATGATGCCAAGCATTTTGCTAAAAAGAATTCATGATTCGCTTTCTTCTAATCGTACTGCACAAACCTATAACACTCTTGACCCAATGGATGTTCTTAACTGTCTCTTTTAATTGAAATGGAAAGCTAAGAGCTGCTTAACTTCATGAACTTCAATGTCTGCCGCTCTCTTCTTTATATAAGTCAACAACAATATAATCGTTTGAATTTTTCTCACAGTGCCACAAACTGACAAACATACAAACACATAAAAATTAAATGGGAAAATCTTACAAATACCTGTGCAAATATTTGCATGCATAATTTTTGCTTCTTTTTTTTTGGTTTTTGTTGCAAATATGTATCAAGTTACTTTGGTTGCTGCTTGGCTGCTCTCATTTGCATGTTATGTTGTTGCCGCTTTTTGTTGCTGTTTTATTTTTTTTTTTTTCACTGATTATTTTTTGTGTCGCCGTTTGGCGTTGCTGCAACTAAATTGGCCTTAATTGACAGCGCAGCCTTTTTTCTGCCAATTTTTCTCTTTTTTTTTTTGTTTTTATATATAAGTATACATATTTTTGTGACCATATTTTGTAGCCACTTTGGATGTTGCGACTGTTGTTGTTGTTGTTGTGGCTACCTGTTATCGGTCGTTGTCAGAAGCGCGCACGTACATACAGTGGAATAAACTGCAATTTTTGCTAACAAAAATGTATGTTTGGGTATGCATGTAACAGGCGGTAGAAGGCGTGCCAGATCATAAGTTCTTTATAGCAAAATGTTTGTGTCACCTCATATCTTACACTTTAAAGGCCATCTGGTCGAAACTTGGCAAGGTTATAGTCGTTGTTATTAGGATTAAGCATTTAAGATTAAAGACAAGAATATATAAATATACACGACGGGCATAAAGTTAGCTGGACTTGGAAAAAAAGTTTAAAATTAAAAAAATTCTTTAGAAAAAGGGAGTTCTCTTAGGGCCCGCCGATATTCGCAAATTTCTTTTTACTCGAACGACCAGCCCCTATGCCAAAAAACTTTGCCACTATGCCAATTTTTTTTTTTTCATAATTCATAAATGGTTTGGTAATCACAGGAGGAAAATATTGCTGACTCAACGTGTTTTGCCACTGACCACATTTGGCTGTGGGTAGGGGCATAGCTGGCCCTCTGGCAAATAAAATACTCCCATCGGGTCAGTGGCAAACTACCTAATATTAATTATATTATTTATTATAAGTTTTATTTATTATTTCTTTTGTATTGTGTTCTTATATGTATTAATAAACTGTTTAATTTATATCTTGATCTTTCCAATAAATAAATAAATAAATAGTGGTTCAATTTCTTATCACCAGTGACTATACGATGCAAAAAAAAGTATTTCGCTTATGCAAATGTTTAATATCTTATTTTTAAATCATATTCAAAATGTGATATAACTTATCACTTCTAAAGTAACATAGTCTGAGTTCTTTTTATTTCTTTCTTTCATGTCAAGCTGACCGATTGAAAATTTTTGAAACCACTCTCTAGAACTTATTTCACTTAAAGCAGCATCACCTCAGCTGCAGATTCTTCAAATTAAAGGCCTATACGCAGCACGCAAAAAAATGAAAAACTTCATATAAAAAAAAATAGTCGCGAAAAATTCCGATTAAAATTTTTCGACAATGGGACGCAGACAAAAAAACAAAACAGTGTTGTCTAAAAATTCCTAACGGTAGATGGCGCCACTACTTCACTAGCTTTGGTAACACTAACAACAGCTGTTTGGTTTTTGCCGTCTACATACAAATCTGGGAAACAAAGTTTTGTTGTAAAAAGGAAGCAATAATTGTAGTCATTAAATTGTTCTGGCTATTTTTATAAATTTTTATTAGTTGTCTTGTTACGCAGACTGACCGTCAAAATGATTGAAAAGTTCGTCAAATTTTGTTTACAATAAAATGCGATAGACCATTTGAGCCTTATTATCGACTATCGATAAATATTGGACACGTTCAGCAGAACTTAATAGCCTTTTCACACTGAGCACATTTAAGCGGAACGCATGGGATTTTTTGAAGATGTGAAATAGCGATTCACACTGACAACATCTAACATCTAACATCTAACATCTTGCTGCCATATTGACAGGCTGGTGAAATAAGCGCATTATGAAAATGTATTACAAATGCTTTTTAATATTAAAATATCAATAATCTTATGATTTGTTTTAGAACATCAACTATTATTAAGGTAGGGTTTTATGAATTGATGTAGAATTAATTAATAAATTGGGAGTATTAATAAGGACGACGAGCTGGTGCTGACTCGCACATATACACATATGTATATACATATGTATATGTACATATGCATACATATATACTGGCGCCACGAGTTGTTTGTTGGTGTTGTGCTAAAGTGCTTCGAGTCCATTGGACCTCACCAATGCCTTAAAGCCACTTGCTTGAAAATAATGATAAATTCATTATAATTGTAATTATCTAAAAAATGTTTGTTTGTATATGTAGTTTCTTTGAACTATTTATTCAATTCGATGGGTGCTACATTAAAATACAATAAAATCACCAGCAGTAGGAGGTAACCACCACAATTATTAAGTTGGTTTTTTAACAAAATTAAAACTTTAGCTACTGATTTACTAATGTCAATCATCACTGACATAGAAGAAGTCACAAAACAATATGCTGATTTTTTTATAAGCCGCAATTAATTTTGCTTATTATAATGTAATAAATAAAAATACAAAATAATTGTATAAAATCTGTTTCTACTTTTTTCCCCTTATCAAACTAGAAGCTCCGACTGGATGCCTGCTGGCTCACCCTTCTATGGTTTAGTTAGCCGCACATTTTAAATTCTGTGCAAATTCCATAACCATATGAGGTTTTGGCGCCATGTATTGAAATGAAAATTGCCAGTCTTTTTCGTTGACATAGCTTACATTTTTGCAGCGAATGACAAAAAAAGAGGTGCACAGAAAAATAATCGAATAATTTCTCATCGGGACGCAATAAAATAGGAACATTTCCACAAGATGTTGGAATGATGTTGAAATTTACGGAACGGGTAATTCATACGCAACATCTTCGACAAAAGATGTTAGATGTTAAATGTGCCCCAGTGTGAATAGGCTATTAGTTTGTTTTGCCCGCCATGAACCAAATAGTCTGTGTTCTGCAATCATTCTTGTTGTTTGATAACGGCCACGTCGACGAGTACCTTGAGGGTTCAAAAACTAGATCATTTGTTAAAGTCGAGTCTGAGTACTGTCGTGACCCGTCTAAGATATCTTCAGTTCAACAGCTCGGATTGGAGATTTCAAAATAAGAACCACTGCAAATTATGAAAATATATGCATTTTTAAAAATTTCGTAATATTAAATAAAAAAAAAGTAATAATTAATTAATCTTATTCTTTTAAAAATGAATATTTAATTATTATTTCATAATCGTTATTTTTAGGTCAAAAGTGAAAAATTAACTTTTATAATGAAAAAATAAAAAAATATTTTTGATTTAATTTTGAAATAGCCAAATTTTATCCAAAATACCCAAATTTTTTATTCTAAATCCGCAACTAATGTAATAACACTTAAAGTATACAACTTAAAAAGTGTGAATAAATTTAACAAACTGTCTCCTAAAATAAGCATTAAATAATTAAACTTAAAAGGCGCATTAGCAAAAACTTTATTGTGTGTTTAATTTATCGATTTAAATATCCGTTTCACCCATCGTATGCCCGCTGCTTAGCCACTTGTAGCATTTATTCACATTGTTTTTATTTAGATACATACCTTTTTTTTTTGCAACTTTTATGCGCACATTTTATAATTTTTTTTATTTACTGTCTATGTGTTATTCAATTTAATTAGACAATGTTTCCCAGCCTGCGCAAAATTTCATTATTGTTTGCAAATTGTGTGGGAAACAAAATCAACAAGCCAAGTTAATTAAATAGAAGTTAATGCTAAAAATACACAAAAAAAAAAAAAAAAAGTTTGCTCTAACTTTGGTTGTTACAGTTTTTTTTTTTTTTTGGCCAAGACAAGAATTTGCAGTCGTACCTAATGCATGCAGGAGTTGCATAATCGCACTGAAAACTAAACGCAAAAACAAACCAATAAATCAAAAAGCCATTCTCAAAAACAGCCGCAAACTGCACCAGCTGGCTCGGCTATAACTACTACTTGGCCGGGCTAAGACGGTTAGTGTTTGTTCCTTTGGGTCACCGCACAGCTTTTAACTGCAAGTGCTCCAACCGGCAACAACAATGAATATATCTGAGTGTGTATGAGTGTGAGTGTGAGTGTGTCACACTATTCAGAGCATGTCAATGCATATCTATCTGTATTATGTTAACTTGGCTCACCCGCAGCCCGCAGTCCCACTTTAACATGCTTAGCCAGCAGCTGCATATGCAAAGCTAGAGATGAGCACGTGACAAGGAAACAAATAGTTCACAAATAAGTCACACACGAGAACTGCATTATGTTTCAGCTTACTAAATCAGTGCAAAAACTAAATTTCAAGCGTAACAAAAATATTAAAAATAATAATTGTGTATTTTATTTAAGTTTTGTAATAACCATAAGCACTCCGTGCAATCCAGCTGGGCTAGTACAGCCATTTATTCAAAACGCTTATCATGATATTGTTTATATTGCGTGTTTCAGTTTTTACTTTTTATCGCAATAATAAGCAATGTTTTAATGTATCGTTATACTAAATCATGGAGAACAGCACACAATTCTTGCAGTTAGTCAGGAAAATTGGCTCTAACCAAAACTCGTATTTTTATTTTATTTTTTCAATTAAGCTTTTCTCAAGAATGGGAAGTTTTGTTTAATTAAAAAAAAAAAAAATGATTGTTAAGTCAATTAGAATTAATAAGGATGAACAGCTTATAATTATTATCATAGACTTTGATTTAATTTTAATGAACCTTAGATTGAACCAAAAACAAAGGCTTTAGGCTAGCACATTTTAAAAAAAATTCAATACTTTTTTTCATACTTTTTCAATGTAGACATATATTTAAAAAAATGTAATACAGTCGAGGCGGTGCCCGACAGTGTAATACCCTGTACCTTTTTTTCTCAAAAAAAGATTTATTCCTGCATATTCTTACTAAGAATTTCCAATTGGAACATTTTTTTGGTGGTGCAAAACGATATTGATACCTAAAAGTTCCGCAAATTTTAACCGATTTTGATGAAAATCGAAATTTACGTCAAAGGAGTTATATAAAGTATATGGGGTAAGTTTCAAGGGGATATGTTGAAGGGTGTGGGAGACAACACGGTAAATCGATTGCGGGGGGTGGGGGGGCTGCATTGATAAAATTTGGATGTGGATTTGTTTATTAGAGGCACATGAATCAGCTTACCAAAATTGGTGGTTCTAGGTCATTTGTTACTCTTATTACGTAGAGTCAAATATTGACGCAGTTTATAGGCAAGGGGAGGTGAAATTTTTACATTTTAGACTATAACTTTTGTTGTTATTGTCCGATTTTGTTTATTTTTGACACACAGATGCATGTAACCACAACGCATCGCTCTGTTAAGTTTCAGATTAAAATATTAAACGGTTTAGCTAAAAACCGCGAAACTCTGCTACGGGGGAACGGGGAAAGATATTGACATGATTCAACAAACTTGATCTTCTGAGGAAATATGCGCATCAGCTGGTAAAGTTTCGTAACTCTAGCTCTTATAGTCTCCGAGATCTAGGTGTTCATACAGACGGACAGACGGACAGACGGACAGACGGACAGACGGACGGACAGACGGACATGGCTCAATCGCTACCCGAGGTTATGATAAGCATTTTGGTATAAAGGACTTGGGGTCTGCCACGCCTCCTTCTTGCCGTTACATACATTGCACAAATCTAGTATACCCTTTGTACCTATAGGTACAGGGTATAAAAATTTAGAACACACATGAAACACTTATAGGTAGTAAATAATTAAATATATACAGTAGGCTTTAGGATAAACTATACAAGTTTAACTGTTAAGAAAATTCAATTTGTTATCTCGAAATCTGTAACCGGTGTTGTAAATTTTAAAGCAAACTTTGGTAAAATTTTTATTTTTTTACGTAGAGTTTTCAATTTAAGGCCGCAGCACGCAAAAAAATGAAAAACTTCATATAAAAAAAATAGTCTCGAAAAATTCCGATTGAAATTCGACAATGGGATGCAGACAAAAAAACAAAACAGTGTTGTCTAAAAATTCTTTACGTTAGATGGCGCCACTACTTCCTTAGGTGTGGTAACACTAACAACAGCTGTTTGGTTTTTGCTGCTTTGGCGCGAATTACCAATTGATTACGCACCATGGCCTCAAACTTTAAATTGAACACGAAATGTACACAATTGTGTTGGAATATTAGTCCAATACAAAATACTTACATCTTTGAAAAATCTTCCAAAAGTATTTTGCTTTGTTTAGTTAAATAAACGCATTAATGTCACAAAAATGAATTTTGTATTATTGTTTAATGCTTAAAGAAAATTAAGATGTGCTCACTTGAACGAATCAAGGTTAATTTTCATTATATATTTTTATTACAAAAAATGTCTATAAAAATTGTGTGTACATGCAAAACCAAAACGAGTGGAATGAAAGTAAGGTGTTCTGGATTTAGACAAAACAGAAATTCGAAAAGTTTTGTGTTGTCGTGTTGCACAAGTAAATTCGAAGATAATTTTATTAATGGATGGCTTAAAACATGTATATAAAATAAATTGTACAAAATTGGTAAATAAATTAAAAATATTTCTCGCTCAGAAACATGTTGGCAAAAAGAAAAAATAAGTTATTTAGTTAGTTGTTCGAAAACTTGTGGCAACTCTACAATGTGAACTTATCGATATCACACAGCTGTTCAATACAAAAGGTTATCGATAATCAAGAACACCATTTGTCGGAATGCACTCGTTATGACTTTTCAAAACGAGTCGAAATCTAGAACAGGCCTGTTTGTCTTATTTTGTGCGCTTAATTTTTATAAACATAAAGCAGCTGATTATAATTTGAGTGTGCCCACATTAACCCAAAGTTTCGGAAAACATATCGATTAATACCACAAAAAAAAACGATAATTCGATAAAAAGTAGCACTTTGACTTACTATGCACACACTGGTGGCTCATTCTGAAATATTATAAAATAGTTTCCATATGGAATTTTTCGAACTGCGTAGACCCCTTTAGTGAAGAACTTGTGGAATACTATTAACGATTGACAAATCATAATTAACTCTTTATCACTAGAAGACGAATACATACCTTCTTTTAAATTCCAATACTCTTAAAAATGTAGTCAAAAGAATAATTCGAAAGTACACTTTATTTAATTCAAAACTACATAAATTGTATTTGGTAAGCTTAATTCAAACGAAATTTTAGCTCTTTCGTTATTTTAATAAAGTTTTATTCCGAATTTCGATAAACATCGTTTTGAATTTATTCTATTTTGTGCCACTTACGCAACATTTCGTATTCACTACCTTTCGCGTTTATTCTCTTACACTCACGCCATGTTACAGATTCTCGAATAATTTTGAAACTTGGCGTAATATCCGCAGATATTTTTTAAAAGAAGACTTCTACATACGACCTTTCAAGTTTCTAAAATTCCAAAATAATAATATTAATAACAAGAATATATTTTTAAAAATTTCATTAAAAAAATTGGAAATTAATTTCTTTAAGTGAAAATTACATGCAAAAAAAACCCAGTTACGATAAACATCGTTTCGAATTTCTTCTCATTTACGTGACTGATGCAAATTTTTGCATTCACTGCCATTCACTCATATTCACTTAAGATTCCAATTTTTTTTGTAAAGAATATATTCTTATAAGTTCCATTAAAACTAAATTTTCAAAATAACTTTCCTTAATTGAAAATTGCATGAATTTTATTAGGCAAGCAAATTTGAACTTTTCAGTTATTCCATCCAGTTTCGATAAACATCGTTTCGAATTTCTTCTTATTTATGCGACTTCTGCAACTTTTTGCATTCACTGCCATTCGCTTTCACTCACGCCACGTTAAAGCCTTTTTTGGTTCACACGGTATTAATCATTTCACGAGTCCATCTCTAGAGCAAGTCCCACACATGCAGTGCACAAGTACCAGCAAGTGACTACAACATTTACCGTTGGCAAGGTCTCTCCAGCCGTCTTAATTTACAGCTGCACATATAAGCCAAAGGGGCCAGCGGCAGCAGCGGCGTTGATGTCGACGACGGCAGCGACAGCGATGGCGACTGCGACACTTGCGCCTTTAGATTCTTTGCCAGCCATTGCACAATTGCGACAACCTCGTCGCTTTTCAATCTCAAATCTCAATTTCAATTTCAGGCCGTGGTCTGACGGTCGGGCGGTCGGTCTGTCGATCGTCTGTCAATAACTTGGTGGTTTATTAAGTCGTAGGGTTAACTGTCAAACCCACGCGACAGATTAGTTTAGTTGGCTTGTACTGGCGTAGTAGTAGTCCGTCCCTCCGTCCGTCCGTGTATCTGGCATTGGTGTCTGGGCGTCTGGGCGACTGACTGTCTTGGCTTTTAGTGAGGCCAAGTGGCAATTCATTTTGCATTGTTTATTGGAGGTTCTTTGGCTTGCAGATTAAATTTAAATTTTCAATTTTCTTAAATCTTTAGTGGTTTTTGTAAGCATAGTCAATGGTAAAAAAATTAAAAGCGTGTTCAGGAAATGGGTTTATTGGTCAATATTAAAGATAAAGAACTGCTGTACGACCGAGCATAGCTTTTGGTCGAAGAGATGAAACTCCATCGTGCATGTCATCGCTGGACACTAATTAATTGATATCGATGCAGTCTGGTCTTTCGATGTTGGACTGGTTAGAGTTGGAAACGGTGTTATAAGCTCCAAAACGCTTGCAGATTTACTTTCCGCTGCTGACCATGATTCTTTTATTAAGGAGCAAACATGGCTAAGATCCAACGATGTCACCACGAGTCCATAAACGAACAAAGTGTCTCATGCTGACAAAATGGCAGCTCTTCTTTTTTCATCAACTAATTTTACATTCCAGACTATTTAACAAAAATATATGATATATATTTTATTGCCTGCGAGGGGTGACAAAATAGTTCCCACGTATTGGAGAGTATTCACATTTGCTGTATGAATGAACTTAATTTTTTAAACACCCAATAATCAATCAATCAAATTTTATAAAATAAATTATATATTGTACAGAAAAAAAATTGTAAGTTTAAATATTTCATAGAAAAAAAAATAAAACAAATAGTCTTTGAAAATTAAAAAAAAAAATTGTATATTTAAAAAAATATTATATTTATTGAAATCACACTTCTAAGCGCAAATACTTGAAAAATATCTAATAAATAATGCTTTCTGGAGCAATGGTAATTTTTTAATATTTCATCATATAAATAAAAAAATAAAAAAAAAAAAATTTCTTCTGGGGTTAACTTTTTTATTTTAGCGTAAAAGCAATTTTTTTTTTTTTATATGATTTTTTCTTGTGCCTTATTTTCTTTTTTGCTTAGATCTAGTTTGTACGCCTTTGTTACTTGGCCCTTAGTTTCCAGCCGGAAATGGCTATCCGTTCAATAGAATCTAATAATGTGACCCAATTGCCAGCAGCAGCACTCTATATATAGTTCATACAGTACATGCTGCCCACTTTGGTTGGGTTTAGTTCACCCGGTTCGCCCATTGCCCCAACACCTGGCAGCCTCCTACATTTATTTGCCTGACAGTCGATAACAGCAATAGAGAAACAAAAACAACTGCAACAAAGATTGGCACAATCGCAATGACCCACAAAGCATTTGCTGACTTAAATATAGCTATCAATGGTAAGTGGCTGCCAGGCCGCGACGGGCCGTGCCGACCAGGAAAGACCAGATCAGAGCAGACCATTGGAGCTCTAAGCAGGCACAGATGTAGCCGCAGCTGAATCCGTTCAATGTAATTCGTTGCAGTTGCAGAATGGTGCACAGTGGCGGCGCCTGCAAATTTATTGAATTTCATTTAGCTGAGCTGCGTTTCTGTGCCTCTTCCTCTATGAGTGAGTTATAAGGCAGCTTTCTATACTTTCTCAGCATCATCATTATTATTATTATCATCATCATGATTGGCATGCTCATTATTATCTTGCGATTTGTTTAAGCTGCGTTCAGACGTTATAAATATTAGACTGCGGTAAATAATGGTTTCAGTTGAATAATCTGGGCTAAAACTTATGCAGTTTATAGACGTGGGTTCGAGCTATATGTATTGTATATATAATTCGGGAAATATAGATCTCAAAAAGATGAACAACTATATTTGAAATGCTGTCTAAATTTCTTTAAAGCTGGTTTGTTTTACCTTGATGACTCTGTTTTTTTGAGTCGGTTTTAGTATATTATTCTTATTGTAAAATTATTGATTAAATTAATTTGAAAATAAAATTAATATTAATTTTTTATATATTTAAAATAAAAAAATAATTTTTGTATTGACAAAAATAAATTATTTATATATTAAAAAAAAAAAATGTATTTTTTATATATTAAAAAAAAATATTTATTTTTTATATATAAAAAAAAATATTTATTTTTTATATATTAAAAAAAAAATATTTATTTTGTTAAATAAAAATAGATAAATATTCATTTTTTTTTATATATTTATTCAAATAAGAATAAATATATATATTTTATTTAATGAGTATTTTCTACACTATATCGAAATGATCTTTTGAAAACTAAATTCTTAAAGTAATTTCGCTAAGACATAAGAACGTTCCGCAATACATATGAATTACTAACTTTAATATTCGACGCGTATATTTTTCAATCTAATTTGTTCTATTGGAATTTATCGAATTAATTAGGGCAGTGAGCAAACTTTTGGTGTTAACTAAAAAACTCAATTTTTTAAATATTTTAAAACTATATTAGATATTCTGTGCATTATTCATACATAAGTTTAATAATCTTTTGTATGATTAGTTAGAAACGGGTTTTGACATAATTTTAACGAAATTTATTTGGTGCGTTTTGTAGTGCGATAAAGTAAATAATACTGATAAAATTTGATTTGTGAATTTTCATTTATTAAAGGCCTTACCTAAGGGAAGGAGGTGCCCCAAGGCTATCTTCCATATGTTCAGAAGGGCAACAGAAAATGATATCAATATACCCGTCCGTCTGTATGAACGACTAGATCTTGAAGATTATAGGAGCTAAGAGAACTGCCCTTGAGTTTCTGACTCCTTATGTGCCATTCAATAGACTTAAATGTTGAAGATTTGCTTTAAAATGCATGCGCCTCAAAATCTGATGACCACTGTTAAAATTAAGTTTCCGAAACTCGCAGGGGATGTAACTCCCTACTTTTCTTCTGCTAGGTGGCGTAGGTGTGTCCGACCCACAAAGTCACTGACTTATTTTTTTTTGCTAAAAAGCGGGAATTTTTAATAAATACTAATTACAATCAATTTAATCGGACCAAAAATATCTGAGATCATCACATTATGTATTTATTATACTTTTAATAGCGGTAAGGAACTTTGATAGTTATAGCCAAAAATAAAACTCATTCAAAATATGCTTTAAAAGTCAAGCGCCTCAAAACCGTATGAAGAAATTAGGTACCTGCTACTCGTGGGTGGCGGAACACCCCAGTTTTATTCTGACACGCCCTCTCCTTTCCCTAATAATTTCAAAGCGCTATATTTTCTATTTTTTTTTGGGGCAAAATGAGGCAAATAAATACAAACAATAATTAATATAATCGAACCATAACTATCGAAGATAATCACAATATTCATAATCATAATCATAATATTTTAAAGGCGAAAGTCCGCATCGCCTCAATCCTACCTAAGAGTGGCTGATTTGGTAGCGTGTCGGCCAAATAACTTAAAGTCAGTCGTCTATAGACCCCAAGGATCGATTCCCAGGCTAGTTAAATTTTTAATGCATTTTTAGTGCTGCTTTTATGCGATAGTTTTATTACTACACACATCGTATATTTTGCCTTATAACATAGTGATACTCAAAGTCGACGTGCAGGTTTTTTTTAATACGATTTTTCATTAGATATTTCATTACAAGCAAAGATCATACAAAAAAAAAATAAGAATTTTGGCTTTAACGTTTATTTGTGCATTCTTCTTTATATAAGACTACGAAGAATCAAAGTATAATTTTTTTAATTTTTTAGAATGACTTTCATATCCATCAACTCCACCATCACCACTAATAGATTTTTTGGTTGTGAGTTAATTGTACTTATGAGCAGTGTAAGGCTTTTTCAAATCTCTCAAAATTGTATAGTTTTAAATCAGTTTGAGCTAAGCTGATATATGTACAATGATCCTAAAATTAGAAGGTTACGCAATGCGCAGGTCTGTTATTCGTGTCTCTTTGAAAAAAAGAGAGCACAGGTTAAATTTTTTGTATGGTAGTTATATGAACTAATGGACCAGTTTTGATCAAACTTAACACAAATGTGAAGACTTAACATGAAACACATAAAACATCGCATACATGTTAGAGAGTTTCTTGTTATTTTTGAAAATATCGTGACGAAATGTATTCCAGTTATATTCTGTCTTAGACTGAACATTTGTGTGAAGTTTCATCAAAATTGGTACAATATTTCATATAGCTGCCATATAAAAATTGAACCAGTTTTCTGCGCAGTCAAATTTAAGCACTTTGTGGCACTTTGTAAGGCTCAATGCATCATGCTGATAAACCGCCTTAGCAAATTTCGTACAGTGCTGCAGAAATCCACCATATGCTAGTTAAAAGAAAGTGAAGTTATATTTTTACGTTTAGAATCTTGCAGCTTTCCGCATATTATTAATAAAAGGCTAGATTGGTTAATCGTAATAATGACGTCTGAACGCAGCTTAATGCGGAAGAAGTTGTTGCAAAGTGAAATGCAATAAAAACCAATGCAAAACTGCCAATGAATAGATGAAGTTTGCACTCACTAATCGTTTTGCTCTGCAGTTGCCTGTCTGCCATAGGCATTTCAAAGGTATCTCACGGATGCACTTTGCGGTTTCATTTCTATTTGTACATCTTATTCCGTCTTTGCAATTTTGTTGTTGCAGCGTCTGCTTGCGGTTTTTGCAGACAATCAGCTTGAATAAATATTTACATACATAGATCCAACATATACTTGTTTATGTATTATCAATAGCATTTAGTAGACCAAGAGAAGTGCGTAGCGGTCGCACTTTAATTAACCCCAAAGACGACCTGCGCCTGAGGCCGGGTCTCTGACAATTACTTAGAGCTAGAGGATTCGCGTTCATGACTTTCACTTTCTGCCATAAAGCTGGGGTCTGGAGCTGCTGCTGCTGGGGCTTTTAATGAGGATGCCACTGCACATTCGTGCTGCTTTATTGTGATTATCTTGTTGTTTGTTGGCATTGCAACCAGCGAGGAAAAGAAAATCTATGGCAGTCAGTTTGTCAGTTCAGTTTTTCCCCCAGCTGCTCTGTTGTAATTTATTTGTTTATTGTCTCAGACTACACCCACTCTTTTAAGCCAACCTGCCGACTGCTGTTACACTTGCACTTGCTACCTGTCGTCAGTTAGCCAGTTAGTAGACCAGAGTTGTTTAGCTGCAGAGGCCTCCAGATGCTACAAGATGTGAACAAGTTTTTCTTTTTTGTTTCGTTTTTTTTTTTTCTTGCAGGAAGCCAACAATTTCACATGCAACTGAAATTGATGCGAGACGCTTAATTAGCCGAGGTTACGCTGGGTGGAGCAAAGTTGGAAACCATATACAATATGCTTGATATGAACTTGTTTCGCTTTCATTCCCTACTAGTTGCAGTAAATAGCACAAAATTTTCCATTGACTAAGCCGGCTTTATATATAATGAATCATCGTCGTCATCAGCTTCCATGTTGTACTGACTCAGTTCTGCCAAATTGAAGATACTGCCGTGTTATATAAGAAACAGTTTTCTTAGCAAACTTGGTAGTGTTCTGAAAGTTGTCTTATATGTAACTTGCATGTGAGAGTCTTGGTACTACACTCAAAGAAATATTTGATTTAGTTTATTAATATTCATCGCTCTTTAATAAGAAGTGTTTTTTGCATTTGTCCTTTTTTTATTTAGTTTTTTTTGCTCACCTCGTTTAGAATTTGGAAACTTGACGAGACTTTTTATATAGTAATATTTCGATACCTACGCATCCTTATACCACTGTATCACATAAAATAAAATCGTTTAATCTGTTTCTTATTCCTTCTTATTATTTTTTAATTGTATTCGTCTCGGCTATCCCATATAAAAATTTGATACACTCAAAAAATCAAATCGTCCTAAAGCTAGTTTAAGATAACGTAAAATTGTTTGTCAAAGTTTCTACAAAAATTTGAAATTTGAAAAAACTATTCAATATCAAAAACCTGCAGTAGTTTTTAGATTAGCAAGCTCTTTTAAAATATTTATATGATCCATATTTATATATTTATTCCAAAAACAATAAATTTTATGTCATCATGATTTTCAATTCCTTCCGCATAACCTCGTAAATCATTAGGCCCGAACTGATAAGATGTCGTGGTTTTTTAAGTTAAATCTTCGCTCTGCGTTATCCGGAAACTACAACGTCGAAAGTAGAATTCTGTTTCCTTGGGTTAATTTTTTTGTTACCTAAGTTGTCATTACGCCAAGGTCATTAAATTTAAATAATATACTATAATATTTTATTCATAATCTTCTGCTGCATAAACTCTACAAGCGCTTAAAAATCTATTTGGTTTTGGTATTAAAGAAACAGAAGAAGAAGATTCAATTATGTATTGAGTTTTTGGATTATTTTTTAAGACTTTAAATAATTTTGAACGTAACCTCAGACTTGTATTCAGCAATAAGACAGACAATCAAAAAGCTCCCATTTTCGATGATTTGTAGTGCTATGTTTTAAAACCAATAACATATTTTTCTACCAGCAAAACCTTTTTAAGGAAAACATATCAACCATTTTTCCCAATTTCAAATAATTTCCAGTGGGAAACCAAATCGGATTGGCAAAATAATAATAAAATAATTTTAAAAAGATGGCGTACGTTAAAGTCGGGCGCAGACGACTTTGGGATACCCTGTACCACCACATTGCAATTAAGTCCGACATATTGCTAAGACCTCCAAGAGATATTTTATTCGGCAAATTTGGCTACGATATTTTCATAAACAAACAGAAATCAGTCGAATTTTGCACCATACAATTTTTTTGACCGATCGGTCCTATGGGGACTATATGATATAGTCAACCGATTTTGATCACATTTGGTACAGAGCTTGGGAACTCTAAAAAACTTCCGTGTGCCAAATTTGGTAACGATAACTTCATAAACAAACGAAACACAACGAATTTTGTACAAAACACGTTTTTTCGACCGATCGATCCTATGGGAGCTATATGGTATAGTCAACCGATTTTGATAAAATTTAGTACAGTGCTGGGGGTCTCCAAAAAACTTCCGATTGCCAAATTTGGTTATGATATCTTCATAAACAAACGAATTATCCATCTAAAACTTTTGGTTTTTTTCGAGGTCCTCTGAAACACCCCTATGGGAGCTATATAATGCAATCCCGATATCAAAAAAAAAAAATAAACTTGTCTCCTATGGATTAATAAGGGATCTAATCTGACAGTTTGGTTGCTCTAGCTCTTACCATCTCTGAGATCTAGGCGTTCATACGGACAGACGGACATGGGTATATCGACTTTTCTAGTCACTCTGATCATACTTTAGGTAACTTTGGGGGGTCTCCGACGTCTCCTTCTGTACGTTGCATACATTTTCGGCTTGCTCAAACACAATATACCCTTTGTACCATACGGTATAGGGTATAAATATTCTTAGATTTTATTTATGACAATTTCAAGTTGAATATTTATTAATAATTATTTTGCATGCACAACTTACAATGAATTTTTGGCAAACGTTCCTATGGTTCATGTCTTCAATAGCAAAATGTTCATGTCTTGCATTAATGGTTCATATCTTCAATATAAAAATGTCATTATAATAAAAATAGCATGAACAAATTTCCCTTATAATAAGAATAGCATTAAAAAAAGCGTTGAGAGTGCAAGCACGCTCTCTAAGCAAGAGCCGAAGTCATGCATAAGCAACTTCGTGTCTGTTGCTTTGCAACAAGAGCATGGCAAAGCCAGAGGATGGTGGAATAATATAAGGTGATATCGTCAGTAAAAGCTGTCCCTTATTGTATGCATCGTGTGAGTGCGAGTAAGAGATTAAAAGCTTTTCTGTTAGAAAAGCTCTCTTAGCACTGCTTCGTGAATGTGAATGAGATAGATATTTATATATTTTGTTGAGGTTTGCAAACAAATAACAATGAACAATTCAGATATGTTTTATAGTTTATATAATAATTTATTTTACTATTGTCTAATTTTAACAAGTTACTATTGCCCATAATTTTTTGCTTTTGTATTGCAAGTTTCGTGTTCAGAAAACAAAACACACAGTGCTAAAAATTTCGTCCGCAACCAACCTTCCTCGTTCACAGGAAGTTTTGCACTGACGATAAGAGTTCTAAACGAGAGAGTGAGCGTTCGCACGACATCTCCATATTATTCCACCATGCGCCAGAGAATTTGCTGAGAGTAGTTCAGTACAAAAATCACGCACACATGCATGTGTTTTGTGTACAACACAGTACTTGTGACCACTGGCTATGCTAAGAAAGAATAAGGAAAATATGAGTAGATATGGAGAAACAAAATGTGGAATTGGGAGCACGCAAAAACGTAAACGAGCAACATTTATTCGTTTTCGTTTTCTGGAATTGAATTTCATTTTATTATTAATATCGGATTAATTTTACTTTATTTTTTCTATTACTTTTTTTTAAGAACAAAACCAATTAAGCATGCTCACAATTTAGCGCACCCTCTCTCTATTGACAGTGGCTTCGACTCATTTAAAATTTAAAATGTATTTAATTAGCGCTCAAGTTTTATTTCCATTAATTTGGAAGGAATTTATCCGAAAGCAGCTAGGGAGGTACTACGCGATGGCAGTTGGTTCCGCTGGTCGTTAATTTTTGCGAAATCGTGAAACCCTTCGTTCTACATAACAGAGCAGAGTTACAAATCGATACCAATGCATTTTAATAGCAGTGGCCCACTGTGCTCCTGGTACATGCACGATCGCAATGGAGTTCAAGATAGCGTTGTATCTTTTTGGATAGCTCAGGCAAATCGTTTATTTTAACGTTTTAACGTGGTCATATAAATCTAGTATTACAGTAGGTCATATAAATTTTGCGACATACGTTGAGTACATTTTCATTCACTAAAGCTGTTTTTAAAATTCGTAGAAAACTTTCATATCATTGATTTTGCAGGCTTTGTACTACATATGTGCTAAGTGCATGTGCATAATATACAAAAAAAAACTTTACTACAACATTAAATGCCGACACAAACTTTTCTATACTCGAAATATCTATACCAAGAAATAAATTATTGAAAAATTGTAATTATTTTAAACATTTCGATTTTATGCAAAGAAATGCCCACCTCAAGTTGCCTTTTGAAAATAAAAATATCGATGTATCGCAACGGCTAAGAATATCGATAACAGTAATATGCACTTTTCTCTCAGTGTACATTATAGCATTTCCAGGAAGTAAGTTTTCCTCTTTGACTTCGTCTGGTAGTGGCTGTGCATAGCCAGTTCTAAGGTTGAGTCATATTCAAGTTGTTCAGAACAAGCTGAAACTGAAGTTGAAGCTGGAAACGGGCAGAAACTCGATTTCAATGTGGCAAGTTTCGTTACAGCTGCTTTTGGCCATTTGTTGTTGTTGGCAGAATCTGCCAAGTTTTCTCACATGATTAAGCTAGATTGCTTTTGAGTTGTTGCAGTTGCACTCAGTTCATCCCATCTCTTGCCACAGTTTGAGTTTGAGGCCTGCAGTTTGTTGCAGTTGTTTGCCTATTTATAGCGCCTTTTGATTTGGACTTTGACTTCATTGTGGCACAACAATAGTCATAACGATGACGATGATCATGATGATGAAGTTGTTGTGGCTGTTGTTGTATCTGTGCTTCAAGTTGTTTCGATATCATTTTTTATGATGCACTCACTCATCATCGATGTTGTTATACTTGCAGCAAAGTTCAAGCATTGTTTTATGTCAATATAAGCTGCCAGAGTTGTGGCAAGATTATGAAACAACTTTGTGACTCGTTCTTTGTTTTGCTTGCCAATTTTATTTGCGTGCCTTTTTCCGTTCTTTGAGAGTGTGTCAAGTTGACTCAAGTCATCTAGCTCTTTTATGGCAAAAGTGTGTACCTATGACTAGAAATAAAAATAAAAATGTTTACATTTGAGTCAGACAAAAGTCACAAACAATACAAAAAAAAAAAAAAAAACACACGGCACAAATGTGACAAACATTGTCAATTGTTGACATGCAGCAAACTTTTGCTTACCTTGGCTGGCAATCTCTTAGATACACAAGCTAACAAAAATACACAACATAGACATGCATGTACATACAGTCGGCTCAGAAATTATTCGTGCACATTAAAATTTTAGGCTTAAAGTTGTCATAGTTCAAAAGTTTAATTTATATTTGGAATTTACTGGAAGTATTATTCATTCTCCTGGATTAAAAAGAAAGCTCAGAGTCTTGTCTAGGAAATCATATGAAATAGTCATTGGCTTTTGTGCAGAAGATTTTTGAACCCAAGAAAGCCATAACTAGAAGAAAAGTGGAGAACATTTCTGAATTTTGAGTACCTAATAAAAAAATTTTTTTTTTAAATGATCAATTACTCGATTAATAAGTGAAATTTGGCAAAAAAAATTAAGAGGCTAATATAGTTTCGCTTATTTTTACCCATATCTTCTTGAAACCAATTGAATAAAAGGATCTCCCAGCAAAAGAGTAACATGCTCAAAAAATGATGAAATCCGTGAAAAACTTCAAACTTAGGTAAAAATTATCAATTTTAGATCCCCTCCAGGTTGTTTTGCTAATAATCAAGCTGCAATCAAATCTTCAATTTTGCTGAGTCGAGTAATATATAAATTTTTTTTTTACTTTTTGGGAATTCTAATAGCTAGTCACCCGATGATTGCAAATTACCGAAAGTACAGGTTATGCTATTGTCGACAACTAGTTTTGAAAAAAAATTCCTTAATTTTAAATGAAATTCCTTAATTTTTTAGAAGTGTAAGAATCATTTTTATTTTTCGCAAAAAATACCATATGGAACAGCAAAGAAAAAATTAAATTGTAAAAAGTTTTTTTATTAAGTAAAAAATTACAACAATGAATTCGTTTATAAGATACAAGCAGAACTACGCATGGCGTTACGTTACAAGAAATAGAAAAGGATTAGAAAGATTCAAATTTTTATGAATTGGGAAGGTCTTTTGATAAAAAATAATTTGTTAATACCAAACACTTTAATGACGTATATATTACTTTAAAAGACAAATAATGAAAATTTATATAAAGAAGATGCTCTTTAAAATAGGCTAATCTAACCAAAATATGTATTTCGCCATCTTTCTGAAAGTTTTTAAATTCTTAATTTAAAATTTTTTGAAGATTTTTCTTAAATTAGAACATTTTTTTTTTTGGTTTGTTTTTAACATGGTGGACTTTTCTATGGTTATTTAATATAAAAATAATACAAATTATTTACAATTAAAATTATATATAATATGACCGTTTAGTGAACTCAGCACCAGATGTCCTCTGACTTTTGGCCATGCCAACTCTTTTAAATTGTCCAAAAAATTTTTTTATTATGACAACTTTACGCTTAGTTACAAAGACACTTCAGAAGTATGCGAATAATTTCTGCTTTGACTGTACCTACATAGTAGCAACAAATGTGGCCGGCTCGTCAAGTGCGTTCGTTGTTTTTCTGGCATTCCAAAAATATTATTAGTAAGCATGTTTAAGTGCTTTTATCTGCTGCATTCTTCTCGAGCGTCTGATTCAATTTATGCTACTTAATTGCATAATAAGTCAATTGAGCACAGTAAGAAGCAAGAACCAGATGCAGCTCCTCAGCAATTTTCATCATTAGTTTGGACCAAGCCATAACATTTCCGCGTCACTAAGTAGACTCTTCTAAAAGCGGAATTACTTTGCTTAGCCTTAAGTGTTTATGATGACCAATGTTGAAGGCATGCAAATTATCTGAGGTTTCTTACAAGGAATCTTAAGTTAGAATTGCTTTTGTCTAGAATGTTTAAATTACATGTGCTTTTGTAATCGTTTTTATGGCAAACAATATTTAGATTGTATTACACCTCTGGAAGCATTCTTTTATTGCAATTTTAATTAGCCGTGCTTCGGAAAACGAATCCAACCAATTTATTTGGATTCGTTTTGAAAACGAATGTTTGGTGAAACCAAATACCACCAAACCGAATTTTTCAAGGGGTTTTGAAAACGAATGTTTTGTTGCAAGAGCAATTAAAATGAATCGGCAAAACAGGTTTGAAAACGCACCAATTTTATACTGAGATAATTTTTTAAATATTCTTTGATATTCTTAGATTATATTTATTTTTATTATAAATTTTTTTTAAAACATCTTATTTCTTCTTCTTCTCCCAAACCCTTGTTTACCTCTTTTCGGACTCGCTTATGCTCCTCCTGAGGTGTGGGTATGCTATCTAAGCATTCGTCTGCAGGCATTCCAATACTGGATCATGTCATCGCGGAGACCCATTCGTTATAATACAGCGTATTTTTTGTAGGGGCTCACAACTTTGAGTTGGCAACACTGCTTTATCTGACAACCTATTTAACAGCTGATAGTTGCTTTTTGTTGAGCTTGTTAGTTTTTTAAATTTTTTACCAAAATAATGGCTCCGTTCGTCAAACTAATTCAAAATCTTGTTCTTCGATGAAGCCCATTTTTGGTTGAATGGGTACATAAATAAGCCAAATTGTCGCATTTGGAGTGAGGATAATCCACAAGCTTTTATCGAAACACCATTACACCCACAGAAAATTACTGTCACTTGTCTAAGTTGATAAACCGGAGAAAATTGAACACCTGGAAATGAACATTCGAAGAGATATTGGCGAAGTACGGCCGCAAATGCAGCGGAAAGCTTGTGAAAATTGGTGTTCCAGATTGCGCAAAAACAACGAATTTGATCTATCTATATATAAAATCACTGTGGTACCGATTGTGTTCGTATGCGTGAACCTATCGAGGCGAAACTTACACTATGTGATAAACACACCACATACGGTGTGCACAATGTAAGTTTTACTTCGATACGTTGAAATCACGCAGGTGAAAACTCATACGAGACAGTAAAATGTATCATAAAAGGAGGAGGCGGAGCCCGCTAGTATCAATAAAGATATCATGCAAAACCGCACCCACCACATAATGCCAGAGGGGATAGCTTGTCCGGTTTAAAAGTTAGAACAGGGTTTCAAATAAACCCTTAAAGTTTCAGCAACTAAGTATTTACTTACAATACTTTCATGTCGTACTTACCCGAGTTAAGAAGTTGCATGGCATTTCTTTTATCTTAAGAAATAAGTGAATCGATAGAGTTTTATTGAACTTGATCAATATTAAATTCATTGAGTAGAAAAATAAGAAAGTAAAGAAGATAAACTGATCAATAATATATGTACTTTATGGGTTCTGACACGCCTCCTTCTGCTCACTTGCATGAACTTACTCCACCTTTGTACCAGTGCTGAAAAAACAACTATGTTTTCGATGCTTTATCTGGAAAACAACAATGTATCGATATATCACAGTTTATATTAAAAGCATATAAGGAATGAATATTTTGTTCCTGCCAGAATTTTAAGCTGATGTACACCGATGTTTTCTAGTTAAAAGCTTCGAAAACATCAAAATATTTTCAGCACTGCTTTGTAGCTTTGGTACAAGGTATAAAAATACTTAGAAGTCAATCTGGATTCCAAGCTTAATTCTAAACAGCACAGTTCAGAGTAAATAGAATATAAATATGTATATACCAAACATATGGACGTTTCTAAAGGTAACATCTTCAGTCAATAATGCAGTGCCATACTGCTTTGTTTGTTATCTGGCTAAAACATTACATAATCGGAAGTAAATTGGAGCGCCGAACCTTATTGGTGAAGGTTATTTTAGAGTTGGAATGCATTTTCTTTTATGATGGAAGAGTGTTGTAATAGTATAAGTTAGGCTTTGACCGCAATCAAGTAGACGCATATACTTTACGTCGAGTCTCCGTTTTAGCTGTTGTATAGGGTGGGTCATCTGTTAGTTTGGTTGTTAAACACTCATACAAGATTCAAATGAAAAAATTGCTCTTTCTTTCCATGTATGGGAGAACAGCCAGATGAGTTTGCGTCATAAAAAAGTTATCGAAAATTACAATGGTCGCATACGGGCCTGTTTCGACGATATTATTTTTCATACATAAATGTGTAGTTTTAAAATTGCATTTGGTATATACATTTGTACAATTTTGTTGGAAAATATGCGAATAAAATGCAATTACCAGACAAACCAACAGATGGCTCACCCCAAATATATATCATCCTGCATCAGAATAGTGACCTAAGTTGCATAGCAAAATCTTCACCACATCAAAGAGTTTCTCAATAAGAGTCCATGCGACGGAAATCAAGAAAAGTGCTGAGAATATTAAAGTTGGGATGCCTCGAAATGCATTCTCCATCCGACAGAATTCGAGAAAAGTGCTGCGGACGTAGAAGTAGGTATGTCTCGAAAAAAATATAGGGAGTTAAGCACGCAGAGGTCGGAGCCCCCTTGTTTCTTGAATGAATTTATTATGCGCTGAGCTAGTTAGTTCAGTTGGTCTATAATTTTTGCTTAGTTAGTTGGAATCATTCATTAACGGCAACACTTTTGTCTATGTAAGAGTATGTGTGGTCAAAACTTGTTAGACTAGATACTATCAACCCGTGCTTTGTGCATAAGCTTTGTGGGATTATGAGCGGCATACATAGCATGATATTACTCATACGCCCCCCGCAACAACGTGAACACGCCTGCATATCATCAAGCACACAAAGTAAAAAATAAACACAAAAGCAAAGAAAATTGGCAACACCCAAATGCCATTTTCCAGCAACTAAATTACAGCAACAAAAGCAACAAGCTGTTAATTTTCACTTTGTCAGGGGCATACAAAAAAAAAAAAAAAAAAACAAGAAAAAAAGTGAAGCAGAAATACATTTTCAAGTTCATGGTTAGAAGTAAGGCAAGAAATGATGGCCACGTTTGCGCCAACAAACCGACCAAAGCCATAACACTGCAATTTTTGAATTAGCCAAATTACTATTATTTGCCGCAATACAAAAATACTCACGCTACATACATAAATGCAGACATACATGTATATATGTATAGTTTGTTTTTGTCAGCCCAGCGCTGACCCAGCCCGATAACCAGCCCTGTTTGACTAGCTGGCATTCATTGTGAGTGTTAGTTTGAATTTCATTTTGTTCTGCTGCAATGGCAAATGATTTAATGTCCTTTTTGGCAGCTATGGGCCGTGACCAGCACTCGTACTCAGACCCGGAACCAGCCCTCCCCTTGCAGTTGAAATGTTTTTGTCTAGACTGCGGCAAATGGATTTCTTTTTTTTTTTTTTTTGTTCAGTTGCTTTATGTGTTCGCACAGACAACGGTAGACAAAAAGTGAGTTTTTGTTGGTGTAGGTCGGAAGTTTGGATGGCCCCATCATAAGCTGCTAGACATTGGACCTCTGTGGTACAATACGTTTTATACTTATAAATATGTACCACGTACTTTGTTTAACGTTCCGTCAACTGTCGCGCTTGGCAGCGCGCTTAAGGACCTTTTCCCAAAAAAACAAAGTACTATATCTACATATTAAATTTTCTCTTTTGTGTTTGTTTCTTCTCTTAAATGGAGAGTATTATATGCTTATTCAGAAGCTTGAGACGTTTTGAAATAATAGCTGCCAAAAAGTTTTTACTATAGTACAATCGAACCGCCAACGCGCGGTAGCAGAAAGTTGGTTCGTTATATGGAAAATTTGTGTACATATTTATTTATTTAGAAGATTAACTTATAATTAAAATTATAAAGAACAACTTTTTTTTAAATATCAATAATAATTTTAATTTTCCATATATTGCGGAAAATCTTTATTTAAGTTTTGTTAATGTCATTTAATGTTTAAATAATGTCCTTTAAATTTTGCCCACGACTTACATGGTTCATTCTTTGCGTCCAGATTACGATCACTCTTTCTTTCTTTTTTCGGGTAAATCGACCTAAGCAAGAGATTTCACATATAGAAAATAATAATAATAAAGGTGTTCAAATACTTCAAATACATTTTAATTTTTCAGAAAAGTCCAGATCACTTTTAAATTTTTGTATTTAAAAAAAACATTTTTTTTTAAGGTGAGACACAATCCTTTTATTATAATTTGTTTTTAAGTTTAAAATTTAACTTTTCGTAAAAAAATTATTGCATATTCTTAATTATTTAAATATTTTTATTTGTTTACGAGTTATGTCTTGTAAAAGTTAGGTCTGCTTAAATATTCACTTATCGATAACTCGATAAATATATAAAAATCACCCATAAAAAGTGAACTTTCTTATTTTGTGAAAAGTCCACATAACTTTTATTTTTTTCTTTTAATTTAAAAATTATAATTTTTTTTTTTTTTTTTGAAACTCTTTTGTTTTGTAATTTTAAAGTTTTACCTATTCATAAAAAATTATTAAAAATTATTTAAATATCGTTATTTGTTTACGAGAAACCCTCTTTCAAAGAAAAGTTTACATAAATATATAGTTATCGTGAATCTATAAATAATAAAAATTTATTGGCCAGCAACTGTATCAAAATTTTATTTTTTTTCGAAATTTTCTTTTTATTTTTTTAATGTTGTTGCAACAATAGATTTGATTTATATTTACATCGTATAAAAACATTGAAAAACTGATTATTGGACCCGAAAACCCCCCGTGGAGGCGCCACTGAAAGAGCCTTATTGAAAACTTAAAAAAGATGTAGATCGAAAAAGGCGGTGGGTAAGAAAAAATTAAAACTAATCGTTGTGGTTTGTTTTTAAGGAAAACTTAAAATTTATAAACCTGAATTGTGTAAAATAATACTGGGTCATTTTTGAAGTGATTTTTACATATGTTAAGCTCATAAATTTTTTTTGCAAGATTCTGTTTACTTATCAAGTTATCGATAACTTAATTATTAGGAACACTTTTTTTTTGACAACACATATCTCGTAATCAAAATATTTAAATAATTTATAATATTCAATATTTTTTTTTATAAAAAGATAAAAAAATGTTTTTCAAAAATTTTTGAAATATTTTTTTCAAATTTTCGGTAAATGAATATTTATGCATATTTCTAGTAAAGATATTCAAATAATTTTTTTTTTATTTTAAAATAACACTGAAATTAAAAATAAATCCAAATTTTTTTAAAAATATTTTTTTTTTTGAATTCAAAACTCAAAAGTGGTCTCAACTTTGAATTTAAAAAAAATAAAAAAAAAAATCAGTGACTGCCGTAATTGAGGAAGTTATGCTTATTTTAGTAAGGGTACAATCAATGGTAATATGTATCTATATATTATGACCGCGCTTAAAGATTTTCTTGGTCAAAGGTCACAAAAATCTGATTTTCGTACATACATTTTTTTTCGTGCTTCTATCTCTTGCAGATAAGCGTAGGTAAAGTTTGGTAAGTTTAAAGATGGAGAGACGGACATGGCTCAATGCTACCCCTTATTATATGATAAGCTTTTGAATACAAAATGTAATCAACTCGTAGAGTATTAAATTTTGCATCCCCGAACTTTTGACTTTCTTGTTTTGATTCTTTTTATTTGTTGAGCTTGGCGCGTCAAAATTTTTATCGTAAGGCGACATTTAGCCATAGCTTTTGTTTAGTTTTTCTCTTATTTTGTGGCTTTAATTTTTGCACTTTGCTTTGCCTTCGTTTGCGTGTCGAAAGTTGCCTGCCCCAGAGGCAAAGTCGAGTTGCCTCCCATTGCTGCCTCGGCCCGCTTTCCTCAACCCTGGAACGACCCTTGGCGCTTTCGGTTCATTTTTGGCTTTTGTTTTTTCGGTTTTTATTTTTGGTTTTTATTTTTTTTTTTGCATGCAGCTGAAATTAGCCAAATGATAAACAATTTTAATTTCATTTCAAAGCGGCTTTTGGGCGCTGACTTCAGTTAGTTGGCTTTGTACCGCCTCGTCGCGTCGCGACTTTGAACTTTTTGTTTTGTTTTTGTATTTTTGGGAGCTTAGTTGGAGTTCAATGGAGTTCAGTTTTTGGCCATTGTCGTTGCCTGATATTTGCGTGTTTTGTAGGCCCAGGAAGTGCCGTATTCGCACACAAACTCTCACATGGAATCAAGTTGATGTGCATTGGCGATAAGTACTATAGATATATTTATATATATATATAAGCCTGCAACTCTCACTTGCTTCATAGGGTATTGAAAATGCAGCCCATCAATCTTGTCCAGATATTACAGTACGGCTCCGCCCCAAAGCTTGGCATCTACCATGACCGTCTCATTTTATGACCTGCAGCAATAGTTGCCTTAGGCCATCCATCATCAACGGACACCGAACATGTAACCCGGGCTAGGGACCACAGAGGTAGTTAGTCTTTGGCATTATAAACATGTGCAATTAAATGCAATGAATTGACAATATATATTGACCATAAATACGCAATCATTATTTGTATACAAGCAACTAACCAGGCGACATAATTGTGATCCATGGACTCTACTAGCTCCATGGTCAAAGCAAAGCACAGCTTGACTTCAATATGCTCTGGAGAGGAGTACATATAATAATAAATTCAATATATGCTTTATTTGCTGCAAAATATCATTTTACAAGCTTTATTGTAAAGGTCTGGCAGAGTCTGTTGATTATACAGACCAACACGGTTTTGTTGTTGGAAAGCTATATGTCAGTTGCGAAGTAATTTGCTGCATAGAATCCGAATCCGGTGCCAGAATTGGCTTATCACGTCAGGATTTTGAGATATTTGAGGTTATGCACCCGAAAAACGGCGTTTTTTCAAACATCTCAAAATCCTGACGTGATGGGCCAATTCAGACCCCGGATTTGGATTCCACGCAGCAAATTACTTCGGAAATGACCCTTAGTTTCCCAACAACTAAACCAGTTGGCCTGTGTTATTGTCTAAAAGGCTTAATATACTTCGTAATATACTTCGTAAATTTGAATAGCCATAACTTTGCAAACAAAAATCGTAAATGATCGCTTGAACTTTTAAATTAAAGGGTAAGAGTGGTACTTAATGATTAAGCCGTAGTGACAGACCACAAAAATTATTTGCACCATGTACATAACATCAAAAGTAGGAAAAAACACCGTTTTTGGGGTAAATAAGCTCAAATATCTCAAAATTCTGACGTGATAGGCCAATTCTGGCCCCGGATTCGGATTCTACGCAGCAAATTACTTCGGAAATGTCCCTTCGCTTTCCAACAACTGACATGACCCCAGTATTTGTAGGCCTGTGTTATACGAACTGATTTTTAGCGCCGACATCTTTCAACTGGCAGAGTCCATTGATTATTCAAACTACTTTTTACACACATATTAAGAGCATACTCTGCTAAGATATCTCTTACAGTGTGTACGCTGCGATAATCTTTTAGGGAGAAACGCGAAGCAGACCTTATTCAAGACCTTTCAAGATCTTGAGCTGCTTGATTCTTTTAGGGAAAATGTGGTCCAGATTCTGACTTTACCTGCTGTCCCTAGTTCTTATGGTTTTTAGGATCTACAGGCATCGATACATCTAGCCGATGCTATTGCTATCGTAAGTTATCAACGCCCCGATAGTTTTTATTAGTAGCATTACTAACGACGCTTACTCCTACCAAAATAATTGTATAAAATCCGATTCAAAACAAATACTAAACTGCATTAATTTTCAAGCGCTTCATATGACAACAGTATTATACAAAGTTGAGGAAGTTTATTTGTTTTTCCAATAAGCAAACAAGTTTGTGTCCAACTTTTATTATCACCGCTTTAATGCATATAATTTATTTTTATGACTGAAACTGGAACCATTGCCGATATTTTAATACTAAATCCGTAAAATTATCGAAACCGTGGCCGTTACGCCTTTTATATTGGTTCCGCGTTTTCAAGCCTTAATTCGAAGATTAGGTTGGAAGAGATTGGCGTACTTAGTGCGTTATTCGTCACGTTGCAATACCGGGCAATATATGCAACTATATAAGGTACTTGACACAACAACTAAATTTTAGCCTTCATTTTAGAAACTACTTTTATCGCATTAATATCGAAGCTGCTCTCGATGTTACATTTTGTTGATTTAATTTTTAATTACGTTTGCGTTAGATTCGTCTAGTTTCGGTAATGACGTCGTAAGTTATGAATAAATTATTAAATACTTTTTGTCGAGAGTTTTTACCATAAATATTTTGCTTCAAAAATATTCTGGAGCAGTGCTTCAAAAACATCGATAGTAACGAATATCGAAAGTTATCGATTATTTATCGATTTTATATTTATTATTTAACTAAACGAAATTAAATATATGTGAGAAAAATTATTGACAAAAAGGAAAGTAAAAAATTATGTTCAAAATGGGAATATAAAAAAAATATGTACCACCAAATACGAGAATTGAACCAGGGATTCTAGCCTAGTTTAAGAGTTTTGAGTCCATATATACCAACTCAGCTACCCTTATGTTTAATTCCATCACAATCATCGATAATAATCGATACTCTTATGCATACACAGACAGCATACCTCTCACAGTTACGTGACGGTTTTTATTTAATTTTTTCTCTCATTTCATTCCTAGCTTCGTAAAATAACTTTATTTTAGAAGTACATAAAAATATTTTCAAGCACCTTTCTAAATAGATATTTTTTATTATTACGAACACTTTAGTTAAATAAGTCAATAACATATTTTTGAATCCATATTGTTATTTCATATGCTAATTTACTCATATTAGTTTATAAATTCATGAAATCCAAAGGCCCCGGAAGCCAGCGCGTAAAAAACGAATCAAAATAAAATTGTTCGGTTTGGTTTTTTCGTTTTCCAAAGCATGGCTGAATATTTTTTTCATACCAGCTGAAATTATGAGTTACTAAAGAAATTTTCAATTCAAGTACCGCCATATAAGCACTATCGAAAAAGTATCGAAAATGAAAACAACGAAGTAAGTCACTATAAATATTGTCGTTTTCCTCTAGTACGTGACTTCACTACTCACAGGCGATTTCAGTAGGCACTAGGTGATGACCAGTACTTACCTTGCGGTTTACCTCTTCATTTCCATCTTATTAACAAATGTCATAGGCAGTAGGCAATCGCTACCACCCCGTTTACCAGTAGACAGCGGCATCGCTACTTACGCCTTCGTTTACCAGTAGACAGCGGTATCGCTACTTACGCTTTTATACACTAGTAGACAGCGTTATATTATTTAACAATTATTTTCATAATTTTTTTTATTTAAAACGCTTGTTTTTTTTGAAAACGTGTTTTTTTTTTTTTTGAGCTGGAGGGCTCTTTTAAGCTGGACTTCTGAGGCGGACCTCCATTGCCAAATGCATCTGAAATTATAAAAATTTAATTTTAGCGCTGAAAATATTTATTGAGAGCTTTAATAAGCTTACCGATTATTGCATCATAGACTTTTGGACTGCTTTCGTTTCCTTGCAAGCTGTGCAAACTTGACGGCGGTCCTAGGTAGGCAGGTAGGTGAGGGCGGCAGCTGGGACGCAGCGTCCCAACTCTCTTAGGCCAAGAATAGGCCCATTGTGATACCGATAATGGGAGTAAGTGATAAGGATATAGAATAGACAGGAAAAATTAGGGGAATAGGAAAAGTGGAAAGTGCAGGACCATGGTTTAACGTGGGATTCGAACGACGGCGGTCCTAACGAAATAAACAAAATTCCAGCATATTCAGGAATTGTCATACATTTGTTTGTGTAAATTAAAGTCGCGACGAATACACAGAATACACACAAAAAGAATAGCGAAACATTCGCCTTAATTTATATTCCCGTATTAAGAAAAGGAGGCGAATTGCTTTTTTTTTCATCTTTATTCGCTTTGCGTTTCTTGTTTGTCATATTTCGTTCGTCGATCGTTTACTTCGCGCATTACCAGGGGCTTGCAGAGTAGGTAGCTACCTGTGACAAACGATGTAAGTAGTTACTGAAGGACAATACCAACCAGCCGTACTAGAAGGTTAGTCACAAATTAATTCAGAAGCTTTTTTCACCTAATTTTTATGTTTTAAAGTTGATAAGAACTGCTTACACACTTGAGTGCAGATGGTTCTCCAGAAGATATTTACAAAGATCTTTCTTTTTGCGTTACATTTAGTTTTTTTTTGTTTTCGCGATGTTAACCCCTTGTTCTTATGCCGTCAAGAGAAGAGTAGAGTCCGGTGGGACAATCGAAAAAAAAAAATCATATCGGCGAAAATAAGTGAAGTAGGTCACGATTGAGGTCGATCTCTTCTATTTCTATCTATATTGGCCAATATTAACCATGTACATTTTTATTACGAAACTTCGATTATTTATTGAGTTATCGATAACTGAATATTCCGATTTTTTTAGATGCTGGTTTATGCTTATTGGCGCTATCACATATGTAAAAATCATTAAAATCAAAGTGGGCGACCTAAAAATTAACTCGCTTCAATTATTTTCGCCGATATATTTTTTGAATGTGAATTTAGCGATGCAAAATAAGATAATTAATTATTATATCAAATATCAGATACGATTCTGGCAAATTAAAAGAGTTTGCGAATGAACCAAGTCGTCTATCGCTTAACTTATGCCAATTGATCATTGAAAACCCTTTTTTTTGTAAATACCCTTCAGTTCGGTTCAGGCCTGAATCAGTCATGAAATCATGCCTGAATTTTCAGTACCAGCCATGAATCTACGCATTCATTTGTCACTGAATTTAACACATGCATGTCCTAGGCGTTCAGGCCTGAACGACCAAACTGCAGGGTATGTCAGAGTTCAGTAAATTCTTATTTTTGTATATACAACAAAAAGTGTATCTTAACTTTTGCACTTAAAAATTTGGCTCTTGCCAAATTATTTCTCCGTTATATTCAATCAGTTACCTTTTGGGCGGGGTGGGGTGGCTAAAATGTTTTGGCATTTTGTTTGGACCTTCGTGGTTTGCACAGTTTCATTCAATTGTTTGTACAATGCTCCATAAAAGTTTTAATTGTTGGAGTTTTAATGCCGAAGGTAACTTCAACTACGCAAAACTATAATTACCCGCACAACTTGTGATTAAGGTCAAAGCTTGACCCGATTTTATTTACCTTTAATGGCAAGCAATATAAGTTATAATAGTAATAAAAGAAACAAGACACTGACAGTGCAAAGACCAATATTTAATTACAAACGGAAACAAATTAATTTTTCGGACAATTGAAATGAGCTACGTAATTAGGATTGCCAAGCCTCTTGATACAACAATGACCAAGTACCACCATCAATTTTTTGCGTTTAGCAGATCTGCAAAGTTTTGCGATTTCATTTTGAAATATCGTATTTTTGGCCAGTCAGTAAAGAAAAGAAAAGAAAAAAACAAAAAACGTAAAAGTCTTTGTCGATTTGGCGATGCCAAATTCAACTTCAACTCGAATTTAAGTCGACTTCATTTGTTTCGCTCGAGTTCATGTGGCGCGGTCATAAATTTGGCCTGTTAGCCATAGCTGCTGTCATTTTGGCCAGAGAGTGGTTCGCAGGGGGGTTTTTTGGGGTTTCGGTTTTTGGTTACTTACCATAGCATTCACTGTTGCATTGGTTGCTCTTGCTGTCACTGATGTTGCTGGTTGCCGCTTACAAAAGACCCAAATGCAACACGCTGAGATTTTAGCGAATTGCTTGTAATTTTATTTGCTGCTCTTAAAGAATTGGATTCACAATTGTAACGGTTTTTGATTTGTTTTCAAAGCGGATGTCTTAAAAAAGTAGGTCTCTGTGGGCGGGTATCTCAGAGAACTTTGAAGGGTCGCAGTCTACCTAAATTCTTCCAATATAGCTTAGAACTTATTTAAATGTTGGGAATGGGATTCAACTGTTTCTAAAAATTTTATTTGTGCAGTACGAGAAAATGCTTTAGGCCATTTTTATCTCCAGAACCGGATCAAGTTGGATAGTCAAAGCTGACAAGAGGGCCCCTGGCTGTCGCAGCGGGGAATTCACTAGATGGCCTTAGATAGGCAATTTTTTAATTTTCTATAAAAAACTAACACATTCAAAAAAAATGCCTTATTGATAACACTAGTTTAAAAATTTAAGAAAAATTTTGTATCCTCAACATGTTTTAGTCGTTTCCGGCACGGCATTGAAATTAAATTTTTCGTCATTTTTAGCAAATTATTGACAAACATTCAATTTCGAAAGCAAATTTAAAAATACAATTTTTTTATACTGTTTTATTCATGGTTCTTAAAGTCCTACCGATTACGAATAAAATGAGTGATTGTCATCAAAATCGGAGAAAAAGTATAGAAATAACAGGGGCTTCGTAAAAAGTGAAAATTTCAAATTGTTTTAAAAACCAAAAGTTTTAGATTGATGTTTCATTTGTTTATTAAGATATCGTAACCGAATTTGGGCTGTATGGCTGTATTTTAGAGTTCCCAACCACTCAACCAAATTTGATCAAAATCGGTTGACTATATAATATAGCCCCCATAGGACAGATAGGTCAAAAAAACGTTTTTCCAACAAAATTCGTTGTGTTTTGCTTGTTTTTGAAGATCGTGACCAAATTTGGGGCTCCGAAGTTTTTATAGCTCCCAAGCGCTGTATCAAATTTGATCAAAATCGGTTGTATATATCATATAGCGCCCATAGGTTCGATCGGTCAAAATATACTTTTTTGTGTCAATTTCGTTTTGATCCGTTTGTTTCTGAAAATATCGTAACCAAGTTTGACAAATATATATGTATCTTTGGGAGTTTTTGAGCAATATACCGGATTTTACACAAAACACGTTTTTTTGAACGATCGATCCTATGGGTGCTATATGATATAGTCGACCGATTTTGATAAAATTTGGTACACAGCTGGAGAACTCTAAGAAACTTTCGAATGCCAAATTTGGTAACGATGTCTTTATAAATAAATGAATTATGTATCTAAGACTTTTGATTTTTCAAAAAATTTACATTTTTCACTTTTTACAAAAATTCCTGTTATTTCAACATTTTTTATTCGATTTTGATAAACAAAACCTAATTTTTTTTTCGTAATCGATCAAACTCTACGAGCCATAAAAAAAATTAAGAAAATTTTTTAAAATTTTTAAATTTACGTTCGAAATAGCAATTTTTTCAAAACTTTGCTAAAAATTACGAAAAATTTCATATGAATGCATAAATAGCGCCCAAGCCATAAATTTGACAAAAATATGTTCCAAGCATAATGGATAGGTAATTTATTAATAATACATAATATTAATTGTATTGTAATAATTACACAGGCCTACAAATACTGGGGTCATGTCAGTTGTTGGAAAGCGAAGGGTCATTTCCGAAGTAATTTGCTGCGTAGAATCCGAATCCGGGGCCAGAATTGGGCTATCACGTCAGGATTTTGAGATATTTGAGGTTATTTACCCCAAAAACTGTGTTTTTTCCTACTTTTGAGGTTATGTACATGGTGCAAATAATTTTTGTGGTCTGTCACTCCGGTTTAATCATTTAGTACCACTCTTACCCTTTAATTTAAAAGTTCAAGCGATCAATATCTCAAAATCCTGACGTGATAGGCCAATTCTGGCCCCGGATTCGGATTCTACGCAGCAAATTACTTCGAAAATTACCTATAGCTTTCCAACAACTAAACCATGTTGGTCTGTGTTATCTACAGTTTAGTAAGCAAAATTTTCAAAATCAGTTTGGTAGAACCAGAGATATTTGCTTTTAAGTAAACATTTTAAATTTGTAAACTAGTGTTATCATTGGAGGCTATACTTTCCAGTACAGCAGCAATATTTTCATCGCTGCGTCCAGTACGAAGTAAATTCACTTTCTAACCTATTAATCATACGACAGAATGAAGGCCATATCTTGTACGTAAGCCTCTTTGAGTTGAAGATACACAATATCATAATAAATAATAGATTTCACAATACGGGATATGGACTTCAATTTTATGAAAATCGAGCTTGTAATCTTTTTTTTTTTTATTTTTTTCAAAGTTTTATTAGGTATTTAGTTCTATTATTTTAAGCACAACTAACTTTTGGAAATTACTTCATTACATATTTAAAAACAAAACAGGAGTCGATTATACACCTATTTTCGTGTGCAGGTATTTTTGACTAACCGATTTACATATAGATTGTTTTTCGACAGAAATACATAAAATTTACTATTCATAGCTAATTAACAAAATCTACTCCTATATTTTCAGAGTACTCGTAATACAACGTGAACAAATAAAAAAATAATTTAAAGCACTATGCTTTGGTAAGAGGTAAGTTTAAACTGGTTAAGCTATTAAGGCTCAGTAAAATAAAACGCAACCAAATCAGTAGTAAAAAATTGAAACTACTTATGGCTATTGAAAGCGAAATTACAATATCGATTTTGTTGTGACTGGAATATTCAAATTTTGTTTATTCCACATATAATTAAAAAAAATCGTAATAAATTGCATTTTTTGAAAAACAATTTTTCGTTGTGTCATACATACGTTTATTGCAAAAATTTTGAAAATTCGAATTACAATTTTTATGACATACACTTGTGTGTGTAATAAATAAATACATTTTTTCTTATGTGGTAGTTAATTTTATAATGATTAAAAGTAATTTAGGATTTATGATCGTTACGGGTGTGTCTCAGTTCATATAAAGTTTTATTTTGCACTCATTTTTTAAGCTTTTGGGTACGTAAATTATAAAGAGTGGATGTTGATTTGGCTGCATAAAAAAAAAAACTATTTCAAGTTACCTGACAGCAGCCAGATGCGCATTTGCAAGTGGCTAGTAAACAGATTCGTTCCCATCACGGAATTCAATTTTGCGATAATGGATTGACATCAATATGTTTCAGCGATCGTTCACTTTAAAATTGTTTTCTTTAAAAGTTTCAGCTTAATCTGAATCGATGGCACTATCGATAGTATCGATTGTTTCATTCAAAGGGCACTATCGATGGTTTTGTTCGATATATCGATAGTATACTTTTGTATGTAAAAAACTTATTTGACAAATCAACGGACAAAAAATTGGGTAAAGTGCTCAACATGTCAAAAAGAATACATAACCAGTGGTAACACGACGATCGTTTTTGACCACCCGACGCTTTTAGAGTCACCAAATCCAATGGGGACCATATTTGTGTTCCATATTTCACTTTGTTCGATAGTACTATCGATAGTACTATCGATAGTACTATTGATAGTATCGATAGTTCCAACTATTGAAGTCTAAGCTATCGAATGGTGACACTATCGATATAACCCACCTGTAGTGTACACCACTTTCGAAAATCGTTTTCACTTTAAGACCTGTATGTAGTAGTGCTGGAGAAACATCGATGTTGGCCAACACTTCGATACATCGATGTTTCGATACATCGAAGTACATGTGGCGGCTATTTTTTGAATGCTTAAATTTATTCAGACTGGGCCATCATAATAAAATGGAATTAACAAACAAACCAATAGAAAACTACATTTTCATAATATACATTTAAAAATTAATTACATTTGATAGAAAAATAGGCAAAGAAATACTAAATAACAATCAAAAAGGTTATACAGCGAAAGCAAAAGATAACACAGGCCATTACGGATCCATTATGGATTTTGAGAAGCCGAATCCGAAGTCAAAAAAACTTCTTCACACATGAGTCATGGATAACCACCAAAAAATTCACATGCTTGAATTGTCGAGGTGCCAAAATTTAAGTCAACCCTACTATTTTGGATCTTTTGAGATTTGTTTTTTTCTAAAAAATGATTGCCCATATTTTGTCCTTAATGGGATTTGGTCGATAATCGAAATAAAAATATCGATGGTCGGAAAAAAATATAAAACATCGATGCATCGATATAACATCGATATTACTTCCAGCACTAGTACCAAAAATTACAACCATAGAAGAAAACACTTCATATAAAAAATAAATATTCGCGGAACATCAGATTCAAACGCGTACGGCAAGTGTACGCAGATAAACAAACAATTCAGTGTTGCGCAATGATTTAAACGTTATTTTACGTAAGATGGCGCCAGCAAGTCAACTAGATGGCGCTAGCAGTAACAACAGCTGTTCTGTTTGAAAGCATATAGTATTATGACGGAAGTATGAATTGGCTGGTAAAAAAAAAAGTTTTGAAAAAACAAAGTGCGAAATAAATTGATCGTATGAATTTTGGCACACAACAAAATTGCAATAAGTACTACAAAAAAAAAACCAGAATCCGACAAAAAAAACTACTTTGCGTATATATGCACACACTGGTCATTACGGCGGTAAATAACACTAGCTTACACGAAAAATGAACCTTCGTATAAAAGCGTTTTTTATGGTAATTTTGTGTCGAGCAACACGATAGTGATATTCATTTTTTTTCTTAAGCACCGTTTTCGATATTTTTTCGAAAAATGGTCAATATCTAGCAAACAAAAGTTAGTATCGAATGAGAGACTAATAAATCGAAAGGCGCACCGATGTGCTCTTTACGGTGATATACGATATGTGCTAGACATTTTCATTACGACGTGCTTCCTTCCAATTTTGGAGCTAAAAGCGACGAGTAAGGTGAAAGATTTCGTCAGCATCTTGCAGCTGTTGGATAAAGGCATGATGGGGGTAACTATTGCTGAATGCAAATTCGCGAAGACTTAACTGAACGCAAACGAAAAACTTTGAGTGAAAATTTGTTTCCTATCAAAAGTGTGATTCATTGAAAATTGGAACTTTCGCATTTTTCGTGCATGGTTGCATACCATCTACAGTTCTTAACCGTTCTTTAAGATCTTAGGCTCGAAATGCTCGTAAAAGCATTCTCTTTCAGCTTTAAGATAAAAAAAAATTTATTTAATTTTTTTGTTAATCAAAAGCAAACCGAAAACTTGTACATTACATTTTTTTTCGACTTTGGTTCTTAAAAACTTCAATAATTTTTACTAAATCAGCACATATTGCCAATACCTTCCGATATATTCATCTCTCATGTCCATACAAAATGTTGCTCATGAATAATTGAAACAGGTAACCAAAAGCATATTTTTCGAAAAAATCTCGAAAAATTTATATAATTTTCGGTTTTCTGGACCCAAAATTACGCTAAAAAATTCATTTTCTAGGTTCACTTGATAACCCAAAAATATGTAAACTAGTGTAGTTTGCAGTTCGGAATAGCTCTATTTTTTAACTTACTGGTAAAAGTGTTTATTCTTTTGGTGGTTTTATAATCACTCCATAAATTGGTTTTCATTTATTTGGCGTCTCTTGCGTCATCTTAGCAAAACTAACACAAATCTTGAGTTAAATTTATGCCAATCCCCAAATACGGCCAGTCTTACTTTCGCTGCTCTTGCCAGTTAAAAGATGGATACATTAAAATAAAACTTATATAGCCATTAATAAACATATTGGAACAAAGACAGAGAGCGAGAGCGAAAGAGAAGCGTTAGTTATAGATGCATCTCTCAAAGGCTAGTCTGCGCCCACGCGGAATGATTCCATCAAAATGCACATAAATTTCTTTAGCCGGCAAGAGCACTCTGTCTCCATCGAGTGAGACGTTTTGTGGACCCACCATGTGGGTGGTCCATGCTTGTACTATTTGAATTTGGATTTGCATTTTGTATCTGCATCTGCATCAGCAGCAGCATCTTTCAATTTGGCCACAGAGAGTGCCGTTGGCTAAGAGCGCGAAGTGCGGCATCGATTTCTAAAAATTTGCATTTAATTGGGCGTATGGCGGATGGATGGTTAGACGGATGGATGAGATGAATGGTTGCTCTTGTTGGAGCTGGTTAGAGTTACGGAATGGACTTTGTTCTATTTTAAAGCGTACGAATTGTGGCAGGTTTTGGTCGCATCAATCAGCGAAATGTTGTTGTCATTGTTGTAGTTGTTGACAACTTTGAAATTGTTTGTTTTGTTAGACCATGTTGTGCTGTTTTTGTTGTCTGTTGTTGTTTGTTGTTGGTTGTTTGTTTAACTGCTAAAAGACAACGCATAAACGAGAAATAGACGAATGTACAAGCGACAAGATGACGATTTTTTGTTTTTCTCTACAAAAATCGAAAGAGCGATGAGTGAAAGTAAGTTTTCGTCTATGTTTGTTGTTGTTTATGTTGTTGTTGTTGTCATTTCTTTCTTAGCTGTAATGTGTAATGTTTGCAACTCCAACAACAACAACGACAACCAGCAACAACGTCAACATAGAAAAATCTACGTGTGTGTTGTCGTATTTTGATTGTTTTGACTGTCGCAGCGATCATCATTATCATGCCTACTATCAACATCATCATCTCTATCAACTACATCATCATCTTCAATAGCTCTATCATCATCTTCAAAAACAACAACAACAACGAAAACCAGCAACAACATTAACATAGAAAAATCTACATGTATGTTGTCGTATTTTGATTGTCTTGACTGTCGCAGCAATCATCATTATTATACCCACTATCAACATCATCATCTTCATCAACTGCATCATCATCTTCATCAACTGCATCATCATCTTTAACAATTCGATCAACATCTGCCTCATTATGATGTTTGTTTGTGCTTTAGCATCGTTCGATAGCCAATTGAGTTTTCATTTGTCAGTCAAAAAAGTTAACACAAAACGTACATCAATGACACAGAAAGTGATTTGCCATGCATCTATATACTGCATTTTATGTTTGTTTGTGTACTTAACTCTTTTTAGTTGCAACGATTAGATATCCAAAGACTAATTTCACTTTCATTGGGATTTTTTTTATACTCTTAGACAGGGCATACTTTCTTTGGAACCCTAGAATATTGTAGTAAAGCGAATATATACTTTCTTATTAACTTTACTTAATCGTTTTGACCCTTTAAATGCACATAATTAACTCTATCTACTCGTAGTACAGGCACGTGCTTCAACTTTAGCAGATAATCATCCATTTGTTTTAACATAGAGTAGTGTATTTATTTATGTACAAAAGTTCAAGACTTGCGATATCAAGGCGGAAATTGCTTGCCACAGCATTTCACTTGTGCAATTCTACAGACTCACCTCGACGAGTCAAGCATCGCTGAACTTTGAGCACAGATCACAAAAGACTGCAATGAAAACAACAACAAAGACGTAGACTCTGGTTCCAACTGTGAGTTGAGGAACTGTAGCTGTAATAAAACTCGGCTTAGCAGTAGATACATAATCCATTTTTAATGAGCTCAAATTGAAATCGTAAATTATATGTCCTTCAAAATTAATTATGCCGCCCTTTACTTTGCAACTTTGTTGTTATTGTTGTTGTTGCTTTTAAAGTATCTTGAACTTTGTAATGTAGACGAGTCTAACTCTTGACTTGACTAATTACGACTTGCTGTGTTATTTTTTAATTTTATTTAATTATGCTGTAATTTTGGAAAACCCAAAAAAACAAAGCGACCCACAAAGCCGTCTATTTTTTTTTTCTTACTACTACAGTCATTACTTTACAATCTACAATTCTTGTCACTAATTACATGAAGTTCTGTCGACGCCGCCGGAGAAGAACAGAAGGAAATTCTAAAAAAAAATAGACAAGAGAAATATACGTAAAAAAATGTAACTGGGTCAAGTTGTTGTTGTAGTTGTCATAGTTGTAATAACAACCGCCGAATGTCAGCATGCTGGGCACAAATTGAGGAAAAGACACTAAAAAAAAGCGAGTAAGATGTTACGGGCGGTCTGCAACGACTGCTTTGTACTCTGTACTTTTAAATCTTTATGCATTATGAAGACATTCGGGTTTTGTTGTGCCAGCAGAGCGATAACAGCTCTGTTTTAAGTTTATAGCTACCTAGTTGAAAATCTAAAAGGAATTAATGGGAGCGGAGATATCAAAATTTCAACAAAAACTGAATTATCGATAATATAACGATATATTTAGTACCGATAACTATGTGGGTAGTATTTATGTATAGGAAAGGCGATGCTAAAGTAAGAGAGAGAAGATCTCGGTTTTGAAAATCGATAAAACAAACTAAAAATTAATAGTACAACTTGGAATGTGGAATTTTAATAAATTTATACTTGAGATAGATAGTTTCTTATTTTTGGCGGAAATATAAAAAATAAGAGTAGAGCATAGAGATCTTAAAAAAATATTAAAGTTATTTCAGTTGATCGGACTTTCACATAATTTTTCACTGCGAGCCGGACCTTTGACTGGAACATTTTTTTTACACTGTTAAAAAAACAAAACTTGAATTAGGTTTTTCAACATTTTTGATTTAAATTCTATAAATAAAGCAGGAAATTTTAGTTAAAGCAAAAATTCTCATAATTTTTTTTTTTTTTTTTTTTGGTTTATTTAATTTACAATCTATCCGTGGATAATAAGTAAATGAATTTACATGACTAATTAACATAACAGGATTGACTGAAATTCAACAAAATCAGCCAATATAAATTCTCATAATAAGATCAAAAAATGTTGAAATCTATATATTATATATATTTATATTATTATTTATATTATTTATATTTCAAAAGTCTTGAATTAAGAAAAACAGACTTAATTCGAAATCTTTGTAATCATATCCAACATTTTGAAAAGTACAAAAATAAGATTTTTGGCACATTTTGGAATTTTTGTAGCTCTTTTATAATCTTGAAAAGTTTAAGTCTTAAGATTTGTTTTTGATCTTAATATAGTCTTTATTATTCTAGAAATGATAACAATGTATCTTTCAATGAACCGGAATAACCTTATTTGAAAATTATTAAAGATAAGTAGTTTAGGCTTTTGTCACGAGCTTAGCATTTTTCACGGTTGGCTTTAAGCTTTTCGATTTTTTAGAGACTTTTTTAAACTAAAAAAATCACAACTAACATAACACGAGCCATAAACGATGTAACTAGTTGTACAACTAGGCTGTTTATTGAGCAGGTTGTAAGATTAGTTGCATCGTGTTTAGTGTCGTTGTATCAAGTTTTTTTTTGATTGCACGACTAATAAAATGAAATATTTTACTTAACCTAAGAATAGGACTTAAGATTAAATTGAAATCTTTATACATACTACCTTTTTTTATTTTTGGTGAAAGAAATTTTTCAGGAATTTTTTGTACGCTTTAAGAGACATAATTCCGAATTCGACAAGTTGCTTAAATAACTTTACCATTAATTTATTTTTTCTAATAGGTTTAATATATACAAGGGATGGAAAGGGGCTCATCTCCGTTAACACTTTCACACAAATTTTGCGAGAATTACACAAACAGAAAATAATCTATTTTTGGTTCAGTGGTCAGACCATGTTTTCTATATATTTTTGGGGTGGCTGAATCCAAATTCAAATTAATGGTCAAGAGTTTACGAACTAGTATGAAAAGAACCAGTTCGATGATTACATATAATTTGGTTCATTTCAATAAAATCCAATGCTCAAAACGAACCCAGCACGTCAGGCTTCTGACATTATCCCAAAAAAACACCATAAAATGTTCTTTGTGGAGCGCTGTATTCTAGGCCCAAAAAACTCTCGCATGTCTGAGCTCTGACATAAGTAATCTTCAAAATAGCGAATAATAGCTAAATATATGTAGACATATTTTTGGGATCGCTGAATCCGCATCCAAGGTTTAAAAAAAACCCAGCACGTCCGGTTTCTAACATATCCTCAAAAAACACTATAAAAATGTTCTTCGTGAACGGCCGTTCGCCTTTTGTTTTATATTTTTTTTGGGCACGGTCAAATCGAGTTCAAGGTCCAAAAAAACTGCCCCAAGCCAGAGCTCTGACATGATCTTGAAAGCAGATAATTTTATGGGATCCAGATTTTGTTCGAAAATGTATTTGGGGTCGTAGAATCCGAATCCAAGGTTGACAAGAAACCAGCACGTCAGGTTTCTAACATAACCTAAAAAAACACCATGCAACTTTTCTTGGAGCCCTTGTGGTCCAGAGCTCTGATATAACTTTTAAATTACCTAGTTTTATGGGCTTCAGACCATGTTTTGTATACAATTTTGGGGTCGCTGAATTTTAATCTACGGTCCAAAAGGCCTAATGACAAAATTAAACGTTTTTTGGAGTCCGGGCTTTCAACAATGTTTTTGAAAGGTTTTTGCGGTTCAGTACGTCAGTGTTATGCGAGAGCCTTGAGGCAATAAGATTTTTGGGAGCTTGGATTCAGATCCGGATTGTTTTTTTTTTGTGGCAATGTTATTTACATTCATTTGTTTAAAACCAAGAAATTTGCTTTGAAAAATTATATCATATGCAGATGAACGATATACGACATTTTGTAGCGCAAACTACTAATACTCTACTTACCTACAGAGTATGTATGAGTTTTAGAAACAAAGAAAAAAAAAATCAGGCAAACTCTTAAAGATTTTTATCACTGGTTTTATTTCACTTGTTTTTTGTTTTATGTACACTCTGGAGCTTTTCTCAAGTGCATCATGGAGCACAATGAGTGAAAACCCTCGAGCATAAGCTTGGCATTTAGTAGAATTTTGGATTGTGGAACGTTGTGCTAAAACTTCAACTTCCACGCAATTTGAGCAAACATGTAGTTCAAATTAGTTTTAAAAATGCATTTAAAATGCCATAAAGTTCAGGATATGTCACAATTCTCCAAGGATTTAGTGAGTGGTTTATTACTTGTTGCATCAAAGGCGCTAAAAAATAAATTGATAGTAAACTGTCTCTTTTTTTTTATTTTTGTGTTATATTGTAGCTTTACTGAGCCAGTCTATTAAATTTTTGCGAAAGTTGTCACACAATATGGCAAAAGTTTTTAGTTTATACTTAAGCTTTATTTTTTTGTTTTTAGTTATTTTTTAATGCGTGGCCTGGCCACATTTTGCAGACATATTTCAACTAATTAAATTCACATGAAAATTCAGCACTTAAAAAGGCATACGCACAACAACTAAATATAAAAAATAAAGTAAAAAATAAAAATAATAACAAGAGAGTCGCTGACAACTAAATTAAATGCCAAACCAAAAACTCTTTTAATGAAAAATATTTCAAATTGAAATGGAAATGAATTTGTGTAAGTGAAAGACGAAAGACGAAATACGAAAGATTTGTGGACTGGGTGACAGGTTTAGTTTGGCTATTAAACTGACCATGGGAAGCTTATGGGGCTATGCTACCAAAGTGTTTGTCAACTAAAGACAGATAAGCTGTACAAGATTACAATGTATTTGGAAATGGCAGGAGAGAGAGAGAGAGAGATTGTTTGAAAAATAGTTATATGCCTAAGCTTGGATTGACTTGAGCTTTGAAAGCTAAACAACATTAATTAAGAATTGTTTTATTGTTTTTAATTATATATGCGTTTATAACGTGGGAAAAATTTAATGTTTAAAAGAACTTTAGCCCTAGCCTTGGAAATGAATAGTCTTGCATATAGACTTAAGATATATGGCACAATTCGCGCTCAGAATACTTTTAAGCGCAAAAATTTTGGCTTTGTTATGTAAATTTCTTTAAAACAAAACGAAAAAGAGTCGGAAAAATTCCATTTTATGAGTTTCTTTGTTTTACGTTAAGCCTACTTAAGTTCTTGATGCAAACTATTGAATACATGGAAGCCAGCTTAGTGGCCTAGAACCTATATATATTTTAAGGCATATGACTAATTGTCGTGGGAATATTTTTCCCTAGTCGTTTTCGCAAAAAGTCTTGCCCATAAAAAAAATTAAAGAAAATAAAGCTGCGGTAGAGATTTAAATTTTGCGATGATGAGTTTTCAGACCCAAAACACTGAGAAAAAAAATGTAATACCGTCGAGGCGGTGCCCGACAATGCAATACCCTGTACCTTTTTTCTCGAAAAAGTTTTAATCCTGCATATTCCTTCTATGAACTTTCCAATTGGAATATTTTATTTGTTGGTGCAAAACAATATTTTTACCTATAAGTTCCGTGAATTTGTAACGATTTTGATGAAAATCGAAATTTACATCAAAGGAGTTATTTAAAGTATATGGGGTAAGTTTCAAGGGGATATGTTGAAGGGTGTGGGAGAAAACACGGTAAATCGATTGCGGGGGGTGGGGGGCTGCATTGATAAAATTTGGATGTGGATTTGTTCATTAGAGGCACATGAATCAGCTTACCAAAATTGGCGGTTCTAGGTCATTTGTTACTTTTATTACGTAGAGTCAAATATTGACGCAGCTTATAGGCAAGGGGAGGTGAAATTTGTACATTCTAGAGTATAACTTTTGTTGTAATTGTTCGATTTTGTTTATTTTTGACACACAGATGCATGTAACCACAACGCATCGCTCTTTTCAGTTTCAGATTAAAATATTAAACGGTTTAGCTAAAAACCGCGAAACTCTGCTAAGGGGGAACGGGGAAAGATATTGACATGATTCAACAAACTTGATCTTCTCAGGAAATATGCGCATCAGCGGGTAGTTTTGTATCTCTAGCTTTTATAGTCTCCGAGATCTAGGTGTTCAAACAGACGGACAGACGGACATGGCTCAATCGCTGCCCGAGGTTATGATAAGCATTTTGGTATAAAGGACTTGGGGTCTGCCACGCCTCCTTCTTGCCGTTACATACATTGCACAAATCTAGTATACCCTTTGTACCCATAGGTACAGGGTATAAAAATGTCGCACGTTAAAGTCGGGCGCGGACGACTTCAAAAAACCTTTTATAGCGATATCTTCATAAACAAACGAAACCTAACAAATTATGCACAAAAATCGATTTTTTGACCAACCGGTCCTATGGAGGCTGTTTGATAGAGTCATCCGATTTTGATAAAATTTGGATGCTTGGGAACTTTAAATCGTTCCGAGCGTGGTTACGATACATTCATAAATAAACAAACGAATTATCCATGCGAATGGATAATGGATGGATCTAAGAAACCTCGAAATACCAAATTTGATTACGATATCTTCATAAACATTAAATTATGGCTCTTAAACTTCTGTTTTTTTCGGTGCGCACTGTAATAACTCTATGGGAGCTATATAATGAAATACAGATATAGGAAAAAATAAAATAAGCTTGTTTCCCGTGACATAAGAAAGGATTTAATCCGAAAGTTTGGCTTCTATCATCTCTAAGATCTAAGCGTTCAAACAGGTGTAGGTACTAGCCTTGGGAATTTTCGATTTCTTTCTATTTGCACAAAATACCCCTTAACTTGGGTACATGGTTTACAGATTTGAGGCTTAAAATTATTTGGTGAAGAAACCGGGTGAAGCAAGGCAAATAAAGATCTGGCTAAAGAGTTAAGAATAAGATGGTCAAGATCGGCTACACTAGCTCTAAAAGTCTTGAAGATCCAGGCGTACAGACTGACGAGCGCAAATGTCTAGACCAACTTCTAGAAAGGAAGGCGGCGAAGCAAAAGGAAATAAAATCTGTCTAAGAAGTTAAGGATAAGGAGGTCAAGTTCGGTTATACTAGCTCTTAAAGTCTCCAGACAGACTGGCACAAATGCCTACAACAACTTCTTTTGTTCTCCTGAACATATTGTGTCTCTGGCTTTGCGTTCTCTATGTAACATACCTTTGCAAAAACGTGATATACCCTTTTCCCAAAGGTACAGGCAATACAAATTTAAAAAAAACCTTAAAATCAGAAAAGGCGGTTTAAATGTCCGTCAAGAGAGATTTTTGTAATACAGAGTAAAAATAATATTTCAAGAGCGTTTATTTGTAGACTGAAATTCTTAATTTTAGAATTTTTAAAATGATTTTTAGAAAAAATGCGCCTAACTAAAGATAGCTTCAACAGATAGAAATTCTTTATTTAAGATCATTTTGAAAAGTTAGATTGAGAGTTTTTACAAATTCTATAGTGATATAAACTTATTTTAAGCAAATTCGAACTTACATTCAGATCGGCTGATTTTTTGTAAGACCTTTTTTTCGACCTTGAAAATATATAGAGAATAGTTGGAGGCTTGTACAAACTTCTTGATTAGATCAATCGCTCTGAAATAAATGGATTTTTTTTTGTTTGGTCAGAAAAACAAAAGTTATGGAAATTGACAGATGTAAGAGTTATCGCTTGATAGCTTGCTGATGCAAATATCGGGATGGCATATGCTCACGCATAGTAATGGCAGGGCTTTCTTTTAAATGAAAGACTTTTTTTATGTGATGTGTTAGGTTTGAGCCCTTAACGAAGTATTGCTTTGTTTTTTTTTTTTTTTGGATACTTAACCCTCTAATGCCCTTTTTGAAAATGTAACGAACTAGAAGCCAACATTACCCTTGTTATCCGATTATGAATGAACGCGTCATCGAAAATTGGAACTTCCGCATGGACAAGCTACGGCGCAGTTGCGGCCAACATTTGAAAGGGATTTTCTTTAAAAAGTGAATGGCAAGAAAGGTTCTTTCTATTTCATTCATTTGAAATTTTTGTGTTTTTTTGCATTTAAAACAAAAACGTCAAGATTGACGACCCTTAAGCTATGTTTAGCCTATTTTAAAATTGCACGTCTTATAAATCTTTCTAAATAAATGCTTAAATAAACTTAAATCTGGCATTTTTGTGTAAAAAAGAATATCTAGCTTATTTTTATTTCCAACTTGTGGCAACACTGGCTACTACTGCTTCGTACTGCTTAGGAGCGCACCAGAATTATTATAAAAGATTTAAGATTTTAAAATAAAGTAATTTGCTTACAATTCACTTAGCTGTTATTCGCCAATTACTTTTCCAGCTGCCAGTTTAAGTTAAGTTTACTTGGCATCTAAATCCGGAACTTGGCATATAATATTATTTGCCTTAAAACCTTAAGGAACAGCTTCCTTAGCTGAAATTACTTATTCATCTGGGTGGTCAAGCACCTTTAAGCAAATACTTTTTGCGCTGCTCTTTGTTGTTTCAATTTCATAGCTCAAAGGCTTTTCAATTAAATTATAGTTGGCCCGTTACTTGCTCCAAAATCGAATATCCCACGTTACCCCGCTCCGCTCAAAAAAAAAGTTCAAAAATCGCCGCTGCAAATTTTTATGCCTGTTTTGTTTTGTTTTTTTCGGCAAGTTGTTTATCTATTCACTGATCACAACACGATATTGCCCTAGGTTGGGCTTGTTTGAAAAAAGCTACCGATAACAAACACCAAAAATGAAAAACTATAATAATAAAAAAAGTTAACTTTCACTCAGGATGTTTGGCATGTGAATCGTTCTCAACAGGGCGTCATTATTAAAATAATAATCTAATTTTAACAGCTTATTGCAAAGTATAGTTTTAATTATACAAATCTGGCGTTAATAAGGCAACAAGCGAATAGCCATAATTAAGAGTGTAAAAACATTTCAATTTGAAATGAGGTTCGGGCCTTGTGGGACTGCTGGAAGACCAGTTTTTGCGCTGTGCAAAATGGTTTCCGAAACATTGTATTGTTACTACTCGTATTTATGCCCTGTATCTAAAGGTAAGAGGTATGTTAGGTTTTATGGAAATGTATATAAGTTAAAAAATTACCTACAATATGTTCGTGAGTAGCAAATAAATTGATATATACCTATCGTATGTCTGTCTGTATGAACGCCTATATCTTGGAGATTATAGCAGCTAGGTCAACCAAACTTGTGATTTGGACTCCTTATACTATGTGTAGGATAAGTATTTTTTTAAATTGGATTCTCCCATAATGCCACAAAAAATTACGAAACAATCGATTATTATTATTATTATAGTAATCGAACCATAAATATCGACTATAATCGCAGAGGCCAGAATGAAAGTCGCCTCAGTAGCTCAGGTATAAGTGTACCTGAAAATATCTACGTTGGCCGATTGTTTAGTGAACTTTACGTCCTGATTTTTTTTTGGTGTTTTCTTAAATACGTTGAAATTTTTGTGACCTTTGACTTTGAATATCTAGAAATGCGGTCCTAATACTTTCAAAATCTGTCCTCAAATACCAAGATGAATATTCATAGCAGGTATCAAGTTATTCGGATACGTTTTAGCGTGCTCCAAACTTCACATTTTTTGCTGTCGCCAACTACAGATATTTCCCTCACTCTTTGTTTAGCATAGCTCTACATATTTCGAAGGAAATTATTCACGACTATGTTATTCTTATTACAAGGGACATTTTTTTTAGTCAAGACATGAACCATTTAAGCAAGACATGAATTATATAAAAATTCGGTTTGACTTGTGCATGTTTTTTTTTGGGTTGATTCAGAAAAAAAAGTTATTAAAAATATTTATCAATAACTTTTACTTTTTAAATTGAAAACGGCAAAAATAGAATCCGAAAATATCAAGGAATGTTTAAAAAATTACTTGAGTTTAAAATGCGCACACTTTTGAACCTCTTTTGACAATTTGTTTTAATTCCTCTTGCAATAGAACATACGGTTTCAAACCATGAAAAAAATTCGTTTTGGTGAAATTGGGAGCACCAAGCGTGTTGTATTAAAACGAATCCGAATAAATCGTTTTCTTGAGCACGGCCGATTATGCTTATTTGCCAAGATATCAAGGCACTGTGCGCTATGGCGAAAATTGGAGGCGTCATCATAAATAAGCAGAAGCAATTTTTTGCATAAAATTCCATTTTTGAGAGAAGTTGAGATCACTTTTTAATTTTATCATAAAAAATAAATTGTTGAAGAATTAAATTAGATTTGTCACGAAATTTTTTTGAGTTGAGATCACTTTTTGATTTTCAACTTTAAATAAACTTGATGAATTAAAAAAAAATGCTTAAAAATCTAATTAATTTCAAATTAAAAAATATAACTAATTATATATACCTATATAATATAGAACATAATTAACATTCTTCAATTAATTCTTTAAAAATCTAATTGTTTTTAGAGTTGATATGACTTTTTCGTTTTAAAATTGAGAAAAATTCTTTTATAATAATAAATTTCAAATTGAAGAAAAATATATTTAATTGATTTCAGATTAATAAAAACAAATTGTGTATGGATTCCTCGACCCCAAATACACATTTCGCTAGAGAAAAAATAGCGCTTTTTGGCCTTTTCAATGCAACGTCTAAGTCGATTTTTGAATATTTCGAAAAAAAACCTGTTTTGAAAAAGTGGGCGACTCGAAATTCATTTTAGACCCATAGTTTCTTGGGCAAAGTTGCTTAGAATGACCCAAAGAATCAAAATCGCACTGAGCCCCAGACCGTTTTTTCGGCCCCATACAAATTGACCCGCCCTAACCTACATATATAATATAGAACATAATTAACATTCTTTAATTAATTCTTTAAAAATCCAATTTTTTTTTTTAGTTGATATGACTTTTTACTTTTAAAATTGAAAAAAAAATTCTTTAAAATTGTAATAAATTTCAAATTAAAAAAAAAATATATTTAATTGATTTCAGATTAAAAAAAAAACAAATTATGTTATAGTTTTTTTCTAATTCAACAAATTTAAATGAAAAAAACTTAGATTTTTAAAGAAACTAAAAAAATACTGTTTTTTAAAGAATTTTTTTTTTTTTTTGATTTGAGACAACTTTTTAGTGTTAATAGTTCGAAGAATTGAAAATGTTTTTTTCAAAATCTAATTCACAATATTTTTACCAAGAGTTGTCAAAAGAAAAATTAGAAAGGTATTTTAACTTAACATTATTTTCTTAGTTTAATCATTTATATAAATTTTTTTTAGACTTTTCGTATTATGGCAACATATGGTAGCACGAAAAAAAAAATAAAAAATAAAAATGAAAGGTATCTTTTGAGTAGAAATACTGTTAATTTCAAATTAAAAAAAATTGGTTTTCAAAAAAAATTTTATTTTATTTTGAAAACATTTTTGTTTTTAATTGAAAATTTTATCTTTCATGGAAAATAAAATTTGTTTATACATTCGCCTAGAAGATAAAAGGAAAAAAAAAACGTCTCAAAATCAAAAACCTGAATATTCGGCTATCGATAGCTCTATAAATAATCTGAGTTTTCCAATAAAAATTAACTTGGCTAGCTCTGCCTAAAGTAGCTTGCTTCACTTATTTACGCCGATATACATAGACATATGCTATTGGTATATGGTATCTCAAAGTCGACTTTAACATCTGCCATTTTATTTTTTATTTAACTATTAGTTACTTGATTTTTTTTTTATGTTTATGTACTCGTTGTTATAGCCAATTTACACTTATTTTTTTGGTGGCTAATAATTATTGCTTTATAGAGCTATTTTATTGTTATAGCTCAATGATGATGCATCGTAATATAAGTAAACTTGAATGCAACTTGTAATGCAACCAACTGCTTTTCATCAACGTGCAATTTTCATGAAAATTTGACATGGAAAGTCAGCATTTAGAGTTAGACGAGACAGAGCGGAGACTGTAGACTGGAGAGCAAAGACCACAGACCATAACTACGGGACAGTTTGCAAATGAGACATGGTTCGTTTGAGGTGTTGAGCAGTTTGTTGCTGATTACTGCAACATTTGCTGTCCGTTTGCCAGTCCAGCAGTCTGTCAGTCTCTCAGTTTGCCAGCCTCTTGGCATGGCTTAGCTCAGTTCAGTCTCGAGTCAATCAAATGTCGGTATAAGCCATCAAGCGGGCGGCTGTTCGTCCAATTAAGAGACTCCATTGCTGCTGTTTCTGCTGTCTTAATTATGTAATGCTTGGGTCTTAAAATTGGAAGACATGTAAATGACCGCTTCAAGTTGTTAAACATTAAACAATTATGCATGGTGTATGCAAGTGGAGTGCATTGCCACAGTCGGAAACCTTCAAGAGAGTGAGCGACTGCACTTGATCAGAAGAAAAAAAAAATTCATATTTAAATAAAGTAAACAAAATAAAATGAAAACGAAAAACAAGAAATAAAAGTTACGGCTTAAAAAAATCAAATACTCTTTACCAGGAAGTGATGAGCTCTATTTTTGAAAGTTGCTTTTTAAAGTAATTTTCACAGCTGCAATCTCTACTGCAGGAAAATTTGGGTGCAAATTCTTTAAGGCAGGCGCGGATCCCGGATTTGGTCTTAGGGGGACGTCGATGGTAGGCCACGCTCCGGTCGGCCAATCGTCGAAAATGTTGATAAAATCATGGAAATCATCGAGTCGAACCGGCATGTGAGCCCTTATTATATTGCCCAGGAACTAAAGATTAGCCAGAAAAGCGTTTGGATAAGGCTGGTCTTCAGAAGAAGCTCGATATAGGGGTGGCACACAAAAATACCATTATACCATACCAAATGCTTGTGATTTTTTGCTGAAACGTAACGAATTCGACCCATTTCTGAAGTTGATGTTGACTAGCAATGAGAAATGGGTCACATACGAGTACAAAAGCCGAAAAAGATCGTGGTTCAATCACAGGGAGTTGGCTTAAATGATCGTTAAGCCGGGATTAACGGCTATGAGGAGGGATGGGAAGTAAATCATCCACTATGAACTGCTTGCATAGGACCAAACACTCAATTCAGACCTATATTGTCAACAACTAACCAGATCGAAGCCTGTGATCGACCAGAATTGGCCAATAGGAACAACAAGACAAAGCCAGGCCGCACACTTCTTAAATGAAGCGTCAGAAGCTCCGAGAGTTTTGTTGGTATGTTCTATCACACCCGCCGTATAGTCCAGACCTAGCTATCACCTATTTAACCATTTGCAAAATTTTCCTGATGGCATTTTTTTAGCTAGAGAGGCTTGTGTAAATGAGTTGGTCAGGTTTTTAATCGATAGTGCCAAAGACTTTTTTAATTGGGGTATTATGAAATTGCCTTCTAAATGCACAAAGTTTATCGAACAAAACGGGGTATATTTGACCTAAATTGGATATATCTGTGTCCATTTCGTCGTCGAAGCTAACGACAGCTATTAGAATAAAAAACTTTTAACTTCACTTTTAAAGGGGGTTTGGATACGAAAACCTCCCGTGCATGTGCTAATGCTTTAAGGCATCACTAAAAAGTTAGTTTTCATTTTTGAAATCTCCAAAAGTATTGCGTAATTTTTTACATCTTAAGTTATTGTGCGAAGCTATAGGTCTCATCCAAGACTTAAATTCGAACCTAGGTTTATGAACTTGCACAATTATTTTTCAAGAAACAAAAATTAAAAATTTTTCAATGCATTCGTTATAAACATATTTTTATTTTGCTCTTGACTTACATCAATATTATATATAATCCTCAAATGTGTTGGTCAGACTAAAATACAACGAGTTATTACGGCTTGGCAAAACGTTTGGTCCATAAGAGTGCTTTTGCATCGTACTGCTCACGATTGTTCTTGCAGAGGGCACCCACGGAGGGCATAAATGCGCCATCAGGGTTCGGTTCGGCCAATAACATTTGCAAATAGATTATAATACTCTCTACTGTCTGTAATGGATTCCATTTTTCCTGTAATATGTCCATGCAAACTGCGCCATTTTTACTAATATTGCAATGGAATAATTTGGTTTTAAAAAAAACATACGGTGGTGCATCAGGATAATCGCCAGGAAAAACAAGAGTTAAATGAAAAACGCCATTCTCATATGGTGTACCGACTGTTCCTGCCATGGTTACATTCCAGCGGAATAAATTCTCTTCGTCTAATTCCACTGCGCAATTTTGTAGAGGATTGCGCTGAAAGTTTTGGAGCTCGCGAAGCAATATGGTAGTTGCGCGGCGGCGACATGCGTCGTTCACATTTTCGGGACTTTGAAGGCCAAAAGCGTTTCTGATAAACTGAAAGAAATTGGCACTAGCTGGAACGGGAGTTCCGTTCATGATCATGTCTTCCAAATTGTTTACGACAGGTTCTACTACGGCAATAGAAACGTGTCCAGCGCTGCCTGCGGCTTCCTGTCTGCGACGTATACGTTCGCTGCGGCGTGGTGGAGCCATATTTGCTTTGGAAATTTCTCTTGAAAATTGCGGCAAATCAGACTTTAATTTATTTATTATAAAATCAATTGGCTGCTGAAAAAAAATCAAACCTATATAAAGTTAATGCGCAGCTTGCAGTTGAACCACTTACCCTTATAAATAATGCTGCATGCTTTATTAAAACACGTCTTGGAACAGTTTATTTTATTGAAAACGTGAAATTTGCATTTTAGCTTACTGCAGAATAAAACACACACAATTCTGTACTCAGATGACGGGCAAAAAAAAAAAAACATAGCGATGGTAATTTTCGTTAACTGTGAAATTGTATGCACACATATTTTATCGATAGCTTCAACATAGAGACGGTATTTTCGTATGCAAACAAAAGTCGACATCGATAGCTTATATGAAAAAATCAACATCGATAAAAGATATAAAACCTTTGATTAACTTAAAAAAGTGATGTTGCGCTTTTTATAGCGCGAATAAGTACTGATTAATAAAAATAATAATTATAGCTCCTAATTGGTGTTAATGGCGGATCAAACTTTGGAGAACATTTTTGTTTTCATATAATTGAATTGCAACTTGGCACATGTGTTCCTTTTTCATGATCCAACTATAAGAAGGTTACGCAATGCGCAGGTTCCTTGTTTGTGACTTTCTAAAAAAGAGTGCATAGGTTCAAAAGATTACATCATGCAATAAATTTAATAATGTGCCGCAAAGAAAAGTGGTTCAATTTTAGTATGGTACAGTCAAATCTGTTTTTGTGCGGTCTTATTGCATTTGATAAATATTGGGTCAGCAATGAAATTGTAAATAATAAGTAAAACTATGTGCATTATCTAAATCGGAATAATGAGGTTTTGAAATCCTTTATAGCAAAATGCGAAGCGATTGAGCCATGTCCGTCCGTCTGTATAAAACCCTAGATTTCGGAGACTATAAGAGCTAGAGATACGAATCTTTAACAGCTGGTGTGCATGTCCTGAGAAGATGAAATTTGTTGAATCATGTCAATATCTTCCCTCGTTCCTCCACAGAAGAATTTCGCGGTTTTTATCGACACCGCTTTATATTTTTATCTCAAACTTAACAGAGCGTTGCGTTGTGGTTACATGCATCTGTACATTAAAAATGAACAAAATCGGACAAAAACAACAAAAGTTATGGCCAAAAATGTGCAAATATCACCTCCCCTTGCCAATAACTACGTAATTATGGTAACAAGTGGCCAAGAATCACAATTTTTGGTGAGCTGATTCATGTGGCTCTAATGAACAAATCCACATCCAAATTTGATTGATGCAGACCCCTGACCCCCCGCAATCGAATAACCGTGTTTTCTCCCACACCCCTCAACATATCAACTTGAAACTTGCCGCATATACTTTAAATAGATTCTTTGACGTAACTTTACGGAATTTATAGTTATAAATATCGTTTTGCACCAAAAAAAAAAATGTTCCAATTGGAAAATTCTTAGAAGAAATATGCAGGAACATTTTTTTTCATGAAAAATGACACAGTGGGGCAAACCCGACCAACAAGACGTCCCACTCGAACCAAATATACGCCAGCAAGCTAATTGGACAGCAACTCAAATAACTCGGATAAGTAACTAAAAAAGTTAAAGCTATTTAATGCCATCAACCTTTATTGACATCATTCAACTTTCATTTCAATAACATGTTCTTTTGAATTCAAATCGAAAAACACTTAAACTGAGATTATATCTGTGCGAAATCAAACAAGAAATAGGCGGTCGGGCTTACCCCACCTTTTTGAAAATGACGAAAATTGGCTTTTTGTTGAAAGATGTTCATATCTCACAAATTAAGTGTTGCAGGTTGTTGGACAAACCTATAATACAATTATCCATAAAAGAGTATCGTACATACAATGAAAACTGATTCAAGTAGTTCAAGCTGTCTACACCTTTTATTAACCCAAAAATTGAGGAAAAACAAACAGAGTGCAGATAAGGAGTTACAGTAACGTTTATATAATGTACACTCGACAGCTAGGTAGCTCTTCAATATATATTACAAGTACATAAAATAATACGCCATAAAGGATTACAAAAAAGCAAAAAAAATACCCACTTGACTCATTTACTGAATTTTATGCATAGCATTGTAATTGCTGGTAATTAAGTAGTAGTAATTACATAAAAAAATGAAATAAAAATAAGTAACTTAATGATTATGATTTAATGAATTAAATGATTAAGGCAGCGGCGCAAGCAACAATAATAAAAACAGCAACCATAACACCCTCAAAGACTCACGCATCGATGGTCCGATAACAAAAAAAAAAAAAAAAACACTCGCTTTAGTTTTATTACATTATAAAAATCGAAAAGACCGTCAAGAAAGTTTTTAATTACTATTATAAGAGCAAAACAAAGAGAAGAGCAGATAAAAGAAGCAGCTAACCATTTATTGCATACGCGAGGGCAGCTTGATAAGACATTTAGGGTGTTCACTTTGTTGCGCAGAAATGCAAAAGTGCTCGACTAGCTATGCGAGCTACCATATGTAGGTGTTTATAAGCGTCATTTGACGTGCTTTGTTTTTGTAAAGCAAAAGATAACTGCAAACAAATCACTGAGTGAATTCTTCTAACACTTTACAAGTTGACAGACACTAAATAATACCAAAAAACAGTAGGAGGAATACTATATGTACACACTGGTCGATATTGACAATGGTCTGGATTGAGCCGAAATTCTGAAATTTTAGTCGGCTTAAAGATTATTCTTTAATGGTGCTTTAGATATGAATATGTCATCATACGGACAGATAGAGATGGTTCAATCATTACTGGAGCTGATTTTAAGCATTTTGATGATCTTATGATCAGTCATGCCTCCATGCCTCTGCAACATCCAATCACATAACAGGCATATAATAAGGAAGTAGGCGGATATGGTTTATACGGACGAACTCAAGGATTGAAAAATAGGTTCAAATCAATCAAACCTATTTTAAACCTATGCAGCATCGAAAAACGCGTCGAGACAAAACAAAACTTCATATAACAAAACAAGCGACTGCAAGTTGTTTTGCTTTCTGGTATACAGCTTGTAAGCATACAGTGCTGCCCATCTTTGCAAACAATTTGCAAACTGGTAAAATATGCACAAATGACATCTAGATGGCGCCAGCAGCAACTGCAAATTATGATTAGTACGCAGACTCGGAAAAGTCGTGAAGTCTAGTACGCAGCAGTGTAAAACCGCGTGAAAGAAAACAAAGCTTCATATAAAAAAAACACTGTCAAAATTCTTAGCGTCCAGAATTTCTTCATTGGTGCGCAGGACCAGTGCTGCTCATTTTCCGTGAAATTGACATGTAGATGGCGGCGGCAAAAAGCTCAGCTTTTTTTTGCGCGCTAAAAACACAACATCAAGGTGCAGCAACTTATTTATTGATTGCAGAGACAATGTCGCTTATGCACAAATTTTACTAAAGAGCTGAAATTTGTCGTTTAGGGATCATGTGGCACTCCAACAACGCAAACAATGTCTTAAAAACATCCGAGGACATGTGAAAATTTTGCAAAAATGCTGCCGGATTCTGTACCATGGCTTTGAACCGACAATTTTCCGCAAAATGAAAAAATTTGAATAACAATACTAATTCACTTCAAATTCGTAGGTCTCTATAAAATTTTTCACACTCAGCTCTGTGTATTAAATGTGAGTTTACCATGATTACCCTGAATTTAAAATAATAGGATTATTATTATTAAGATTGCTGCATTCGACAAAAACCTCTTAGCATCCAGGCACTTTTTTAGGTTTTGGAAGCGAATTTGGTAATCGAAACAGAAGTTGGTCAAATTTTTCCACGGGGACTACGGTCTCTTTTAGTCCAGTGACAGCAAGATAACTTTTTGGTGTCAAAATATTTATGTAGCAGTTGAGATGAATTGTTATAATCCTGCAGTTCAGTTTCATTAATTGGGTTTTATCGATGATTTCCGAAAATATTGGGTCGTTCACTAAGTAATTTCGTTTTTTTTAGTGCAATTTAAACACGATTTTTTTATTGTGTAAAACATTTTATGAAATTATATATTCTCCATTTTGATCCAATACCTTTTGCCATTTTTCGGGCAAGAGATTGATTCCACGCTCATACAATTTTTGATCCTTGCAGGCAAAAAACTGGTCCTAGTGGTTTTTGACGTCCTGATTTGAGGTGAAGGTTCTCCTATCCAAAAAATGTTTCAGAGACCGGAACAAGTGCCAAGTCTGGAGAATATGCCCATTCAAGCTCCAAAAGCTTTTGGCGAGTCATCAAACTTGTATGAGGTCTCGCATTTTTCAGGTGGCACACTACACATTTTCTATTGATCAATTCTGGCCTCTTCTGTTTGAGTGCATCACTCAATTTGTCCAGCTGATCAGAATACACTTCAGAATTAATCGTGGTATTGTCTGGCAAAAGTTTAAAATAAACGATCCCTTTGAAATCCCACCAAACAGACAACATAACCTTTTTTTGGTGACTATCGGCCTTCGAAGTGGTTTGAGCTGGTTCATCCTTTTTAGACCATGATCTCTTGCGCTTTACATTCTTGTAAGCAACCCACATTTCGTCGCCAGTAACAATGCGCTTCAAAAATGGATCACTTCTTTGACGTTTGATAAGCAAATCCCAGTCGTTAATGCGAAGAAGCAAATTTCGTTTTGTAAGAACAGGGAATCCATATGTCAAGCTTCGAAATTAATCCTAGACGTTTTATGTGCTTGTGAACGGTTGCGTTAGACAAATTTAATCTTTCAGCAATCTCTCGAGTTGTTATTCAACGATTTGCATCGACCAACGACTTTATTTTATCCACATCGGCTTCAAGTGGCCTTCCAGGACGTGATGCATCCTCAAGATCGAAATCGCCGGAACGAAATTTTGCAAACCAATTTTGGCATTGGCGTTCGGTCAACACATCTTCTCCGTGCACATCACATAATTTTCCCCTTGCATGAACTGCATTTTTACCCTTTTGATAGTAAAACAGTGAAATATGCCGAAAATGCTGTTTTCGATCTTTCATCTTTAAGTGTGAAGTTGGCTGCGAAAAAATTCAATAAGATCAGCTGTTGTCATCAAACGAAATTACTTAGTGAACGACCCAATAGTATTTTTTTGAGCCTGGTGGTGGCCCTAACCACGCTCCTTTTAATTTTTTTTAAATTTTGTGGCTATGAGGTTGTGTTTTCGTATGAGTAGCTCTCATATTTATTAAGTCTTTTCTTTATTTCGTTATAGTTTAGGTTAAAAGTATCTCATAGAATGAAGTACTGAAATTCAATTTCTTCAATTTTCATCGAAAAATGCTGCAGCTTGCTTCAAATTTTACAAGCGTCTATTAACAGTTGCTAGCAATGTTGCATTCAAGACATATCAAGCAACCCTCGTAGCATAAAACAATGTTAAATAATTAGTAATAATTATAATATTTAAGCTTAATAAGCGTAGTTGCATAGTTTTTGCTTACAACATTTTGCTGGGGCAACAGTGGGTTAAGCGTTGCAGTAACGCCCACCTCGCCAAACTAAAGATGATGTGGCACTTACAAGGCCTTTAATTTATGTCAAATTCTGCATAATAAATCCCAAAGATCTTTTCAATTTACCTATAAATTAGTTGAAAGTTTTTGGCTTGTTAGCCTGAACAACTCGAGCATTTGTGGTTCCACATTACGAAATGGGCTGGCCAGCACATGTTGGCATGGGAGACGCCTTCATCTACTTTTGTGGTGTCATTTGGCATTAGGCTGCAAAGACAACGATGACGTCGTAGACGTGTTCTTGCATCTACAACAACTCTCTTTCTCTCTCTTGCCGCGTGTGTATGACAATTTTCTTTGTTTTTTTTTTGTTTTTGTTGGTTTTCCCAATACACACAACTCGTATATAATTTTGAGTTTTCGTGCTTTGACATAAGCATTTTTATATTATTGCTGTGTCGCCTCATTTGCCTGTAAAGCATAAATTTTCCACCTAATACATAAGTGACAGTTATGTGTCAGCGAGGGAAAACTAAAAACATTTCTTTTTTGAAGTGGAAATTGTAGTTTTTGGTGTGGCATATATAGGACATATATACAAAGTGTGTATGCAACAGGGACTGCAGAATGCAGACATGTCTATGGGTGACTAATCGAGTCTTTCAGCTAGATGAAATGCTGTTCCCAAAATAAAGTGATCTAAAATGATCGTTTAAGTTAAGTTTTTTAACAAATAAACAACTGAGTGGAATATAAAAAGGCGGAAAGCAAAATAATATAAATTCTTTGATTAAAATTTCAAAATTGGAAGTTTTTAGATGATCTTAGAAATTATGCCAATTTCGCCCAGTATTGCTTTTTGATATCCTAGATTCTATTTAGGCCAATTTCAAGTAAAATCTTTGTTGATAATTATATTTAATTATTTCTTTGCTGAATCAACCCAGTTTTGGTTTGCTTTCGTCTGGATGTCCCGAAGTCTACTAAGTCTCTCGATTACGTAAGTTTGAAGTTCCCATTGAAATTTTATTTTGTATGTTTAGCACTTAATTGTCATATTTGTACTCAAAATAAACATATTGAAAACAAACCCATCCTTGAAAAAGTAGTTTTAAAACTCTTTTGTCTTAATGACTCTTTTAGTGCTTTAGTGCGCAACATTGGCAGCAAATTATGGGAGCGTCAGATACACTCCCAATAAATCTAGCTATTACCTTAATAGTGCGAATATTTGCAAATTTGTTTGAGAAACACTTGTAGATCTCCATTTTATTGGCAATTTCTGCCGTGTAGCAACCTCTCAACCAATTAATATATATAAAAAAACATTAAATTGTCGGTTATAAGAAATGCGTATAGCAATTTTCATATATGCAAATCTTGCAGATACTTCTTTTTAATGTTTGGCTATTTTTCGTTGTTGACTTATGCGCGGTTGCGATTGCGCATAATTTAAAATAATGACTGTACATAAAATTTAATATGTCTGCGCTTATCGATCAGCCTCTCAGCTCTCCATATGGAAATGTCGACGTTGGCATTGAAGTTGACGTGTACCAACACCAACAACACAGATGCACAGATACATAGATACACACGCACCACAGGTGTCACTCTCACTTTCGGCAGACACAGATACAACCACACACACACACACGAATCCAATTTAGCAAGCAGGCAGGCAAACTGATTAAATATCAAAAGTGGAAGCAGCAGCTGGAGCAGTCACAGTGATTGTCATAGTGACTGTCACGAGGATAGTGACAGTGACAGCGCGCAGGGTAGGGGCAACACATTGTCTATGACGCTTTCCCAAAATGTCAAGTGCGATACCCTACATACATAACAATTAGTAATTCATGTTATGCCGCGCATCCACACGCAAAAGATACAACGTACTACTGCAATGGAAGATCTGACAACATCTGCCTGGGCAGGCACATTTGTTACCACTTTCCATTTTTTGTTTGTTTTTTTTGTAACTTGGCTTAAACTATGCAAATTTCACGCGCACTAACAGCTACTACTATTAATTGGTAAATGGCAAACAAAACTAGACAAGTTAACAAGTTAGCTGACAAACTTCGAATATCAGATGCACTGCATCCTTTCTGTGTGTGCTGCATATGTACGCAGCTTAGTACAGATGTTAGACATTTCCGCCAAAGTAGCATATGACCACGACTCTACTGTGAACATTACTCTGCATTGAAATATAATATATTACGAGTAAGAGTTTATTAAATAGACGATTAATATATGAACAGTGTGTACATAACTATTTAAGATGAGAAAATTTGCATGCTTCATACTGTACAGAGCGTGATGATGTTGATTTTTTGCAAGAAAATTATATATTTTTTTAATTCATAATTTCTTATTTATATTTAATTTTGAATTAAATTTTTAAAGAACCGTTTTATATTGTTTTTAGATTTTATTGTTTTACATGTACCTAGGTAAAAGCTTACAAGCTAGAAGGACGATTTTCTTAAAAATCAAACACATTGAAAAAAAGAAAAAAAATATGTTAAACAAAACGAAAATTTAAGTGTTCTAAGTCTTTTTGATTTTGGATTTTGCAATTGGGCGATTTCTTAAAAATCAAACGTATGGAGAAAAATAAAAAAGAAAATTTAAGTGTTCTACGCCATTTTGATTGGATCTATCAAAATTACACAATATATTTATTTTCAAGGTATGCTAAGCCCTTTCATTTTATACACAATACAGCCTAATTCCAAAAATATTTATTTAGTTCATAACTCGATGTCTTCTAGAGGGCGCCATATACAATTTGATGTGACTTTACTTAGTCTATAACCAGTGGGCGATCCAGTTGCTTTCAACATAACCTGGTTTGTTCAATTATAATAAGCGGCTTGAAAGTAAGGAGTGAACAGATGAACATACATAATACGCACAGGGTAGGGATCAAAAAGAAGTGTGACTGAATTTCTGTAGCGCGAAAGGAGCGGTGGAGGGCAGTCGGAGCAACTGGGCCTGCGGGCAAGCGGGGAGTAAACACGTCGAATTCCGTGAACAGCTGTTAGCAAATGTTCCAAGGTGATGACAAATCCCGAGTAGTGCTACGCCTTTAAATTCTCCGTCAAACTCGCGACACTTTGGGGAAGCTCGGAATGACTAAGGGTGCTGCCAAGTACATTTAACAGTGTTCGATCAGCGCTCCGCTTGCCCAACAACTTCAAGAAAGTTGAAGCGCTCCTGGAATTAGAGGTGCGCGCAAACATTCATCTGATTGTTGATGAGTTAGGCATTTCCTACAGTAGCGTTCCAAAATGATAACCGAAGATTTGTTCATACGAAAGGTGTGCACCAATTACATGTGCTGCTGGTAAGGGAGACTCTAGCCAAGCGCACGGTGACCCCACCTATAGTTCAGACGGAGTTTCTCCTTTTTCCTCGGCTCAGGCGGGACCTCAAGGGAAACCAATACAGCTCCATAGAAGGGGAAAGCACATGCAACTGAACATATTTAAAATTTTGAATTAGTTCAATTTAAAAATTGTAGCCAAACGTAGAGGACTATACTTTCTACTAGGCCTAAATTGTTGTTCCACATTTTAAAGTTTATTTTTCATAGAAACTTTATTGATCATATAAGCAGAGTTTTTTAAGTGATCATATGAGTAGTGTTGGTAAAGGGTTTGTAAAAACGATCATAAAAGCAATGTTTTGAAGTTAATCATGGGAGTAGGGTTCTTAAAAGTGATCAAACGAGAAGGGTTTGGAATAGTGAACATATAAGCAGGGTGATTAAATGTTTAACTAATGCGGGGAGAGTTATAAAGTGAGTTGGCACTTTGGTCCAAAGCATGATTTGTGAAGACCGCTTCTTCTTTTTGCTCATGCTGGGAGCTCCGAAAAGCGTCCTTCTAGAAGTTCTTATGAGCGTATAAAGCGTGAAGTTTTCACATCCATTGCGAGATCCAATGCTCTAAGCAAGAGAGAAGAGCCGCTCATATGATTTTTTATACGAATATTGCTTAATAGCTTTCTTCTAATTATTTATATGCTCTCTTTAAGTATAGAGTACTGTGCATAAAAAAAAAAATCGCTCCAACACAAAACTAAAAAAAATGTCAACCAAATGTGGCAAAAGTTGCCTGCTCAAACCAAATAATTTGCAATTGAATCTTGCCCAGCTCTTGTCCTGTTGTTGTTTTTGGCCAACTTTCTTCTCTCCTGGCTTATGCTGCCCACCAGTTTAGCATTCGTTGTTTGGCTTATCAGTGATCAGCAGCCAGTTGGCACGTTTTGGGCATTGCCAGATATGTTGACACGTTGTTGTTGTTGTATCTGAAGTTATTGCTTTTGTTGTTGCTGGTAACGTGTTGGCAATAATAATAGCAAGTAATATTCAAGTTTTTATTGCGCTGCTTTAGATTATAAGTTAGTTTTTTTTTTTTGGCTAAAAATGGATTGTTGTAGGCCGTTTCACTACCACAATTAAGGGTAATAATGCTTCATTATGGTGCCATATAATTTCATTAGTTTTATTGAGCTGATCTTGGTGGGAATCATATGAAAAGTTAAACTTGAACTTTGAATGGAACTTTCCTTTTTCAATTTTGGAGTTACTTGGGTGTTTCGAGTACATGACGTTAAATGTGATTAGCTTTGGGATTTCTTTTTTAAAATTTACTTTGCCGTTACGCACGTTACAATGAATTTTTATTGTTTAATTAATTAATTCAAATAAATTAAATTAATTTCATAGTTGCTTAATATTTTTATGTATGAAAAATATTACTGTACGGAGAAGTTCGATCTGCTTGTGAAGAAGAATAGTCAATTGCTTTAAAAATTAACAGTGTGTCTTTATTAACAAAATTGGCTACGTTTTTGATTTTTTTTTTGTTGTATGTGGTATTTTGGATGAACTCGAAACAGAAAACAAAAACAGTTGTTTTGTTTAGAAAAAACTTTATTACCGAACGCAACAGCTATAAAAAAAATTCTATCAAAAGTTTATATTTTTTATATTTAATAAACACATCGATAGTGCTGGAAAACCTAATATTTTAGGCCTGATTATATTATTCATAAAAACTAAATTGAGTATTATATCTTTGATATACTTACATATTTACAAGCTTTTTAGATACAATTAGTCTAACCTAACAAGCAATATTTAAAAAAAGGTGGGATATTTTTGAATAGTGAACAATTTCAAACTGGCTCAAATCTACCTACTTTTTTTTTTTTTTTTCCCCTATGGGTTCCTCACAAAGAGGTGGGGCACTGCGACCAGAAGATCTTTTGTACCATACCATAAATTAAAGCAAAAGACTTTCCGCTTTCCGCATGAATAGCAGTAGGTCTTTTGTTGGTATTGACCTAAGATGGAAGGGACTAATCCGTTCCTTTCCCAAGTGACAGGCTCTGTCCCATACCAGCGCTGGGCAGTCACAGAGAATATGTCTGGTGGTTTCATCGTCCTCGAGACAGAGTCTGCACTCTGAAGAGTCCGATAGGCCAATTTTCTGAAGATGGTTTCTAACAGTGTGGCGGCCAGATAGGTAAGCTACCAGGAGTTTTAAGTCCTCTCTGCCAAGACCTTTTGTCTTGATCATATCCAGGGGTTTGATAAGCGCTTTTGCTTGACGCAACCCCGGTAAGGAGAACCAGTATCTCCTATGTTCTCCTGCAGCCCATTTGTTTACCATAGTTTTGATTGTGGACCAACCAATACCACAGAAGGGCGCAGGGTGGAGGCACCCTGTCGTGCTAGATCGTCAGCGATCGTGTTACCATCCACTCCTGAGTGTCCAGGTACCCAACATAGCACGACTTTGTTCCGGGAGGACAGGGTTTGGAGGTAATTATGGCATTCTTTGATCATCCTGGAGGAGATGCTCCATGATGATAGTGCCCTAATAGCAGCTTGGCTATCTGAGTAGATACAGATGTTTGCTCCCCTAGTTCCCTTACTAAGGATACTATGAGCGCAGATCTCTATGGCATGAATCTCTGCTTGAAAGATGCTGGGCCAGATGCCCATTGCACTAGAGATTCTGGTGTTGGGCCCAACGACTCCAGCACCTACACCCTGCTCAGTTTTGGACCCATCCGTGAACCATTGTTGCCACCGGAGGTTTCCACAGGGGCTGCCATCAGCCCAAGTCTCCCGACTTGGGAGAAGAGATCTAAATTTCTTGTTATGACATAGTTCCGTGATCATAAGATCTGATCTACCTAGTTAAAAATATTGGAGTTAAAAATATTGGAGTCTTTGGGATTTAATTAATTAATTAAATTAATAGTAGGCAAAGTTGGATTTTTTCTTGTCCATGCTGAGCGATGCACAGTGGGCGAAATGACCAATTTGGCGGCGCACAATTCATACCTTCCAAAATAATCTACACATCTTCATAAAATTGAAAAATTTTAAATATTTTATGTAGATATTTTTATTTGACATTTTTGTCAGAATCGGAACACTAGCTTTTATAGCTGCCTTATATCCCGAAATCGTGTTTGTCCATATCTCCTTCACTTACCAATCTTTCTGCATTAATTTTTTTTCGGTAAAAGGCTATAGAGTATTCCACTGTCGGGCACCGTCTCGACTGAAAATTTTTTACGCATAGTTTGAAAATTTGTTTTTGATCAAGGTTTCATGGTTTGTCATGGAACGAGTTAAGACATTTTAATTGGGACTCACTCTTAAATATCAGAAATCTGGACATTCGCAGGTTAGACATTTTCGCAAAAATTTTGTGCAATTTCATTCGGGTCTTTTTTTAAACTTTTTAAAGGCACCAGTTAAGATATTCAGTCATTATGAAGTATATGAGCAGCAGTAAGTATCGAAAACTACATGATTATTCTTCTATTTTCTCAATATGTTTGTGTTGAAATACATATTTTCCTGCTATAGCTACCAATACTAACATTGACATATATAAAAAGAAATTTGCAATTTCTGAGTGCGGACCATCAAATATGTGCCATGATACAACAATTAGAAGGTTACGCAATGCGCAGGTTCAACTTTTGTATGATAACTATATGAAATTGTAGACCAATTTTTATCAAACTATACACAATTGTGCACATATAGAACTACATAGAATGCGCATCTCATAGTAGTAATTCTATATTCTTTGATGGTAGTTATATGAATTAGATCAAACTTCATACAAATGTGAAGATTTAAATGAAACACATAAAACCAACTTAATACCTGTTAGAAATTTTGTTTTAGTTTTTTAAATTATCGTAACCAAATTTATGCCAGTTGTACTTAGTTGTAGTCTAAACATTTTGTGTAAGTTTGATCAAAATTGGTCTACTATTTCATATAGCTGACATATAAAAAATAAATCAGTTTTTTTCGCAGGCAAACTTACGCACTTCTTTGCAGCACCTTGTATCACCTTCTCTGTATCAGCGTGTTCAGGATCTGATTTTACCAAAAGAAAATCATTTTTGGCGGATAATGTATGTCAAATGGTGTAAATATCTGCTTTTCCTTGTCGAAATTTTGGTTTTTTTGATACGGGCGCTTCTTTATATCTATTGTACAACTGAAACTTGACAGGCTTGAACTAAACAAATTCGGAAAAGACTTTGTAAGTTGAGGCTTCAAACGGTTGCTCCCTTAAGCTAAAAATTACTCCAAAATTCAAGCTTACTCTGTCAAAAAGAACCGGGAACTGCCCATTTAACATTTTTTTACTAGGTAAAAGAAAATGACGACTGACTACAGAAATGATGCTGTGAAGCACGGTCTTTTTTTTCCTAGGTTGGCAGGACTGCTTCAAATTATGTTGCCAAATTTGAGATTTTAATATGCATGAGGTACAACAAAAATTTGTCGAAGTCTCATTTTTCTCAGTTTTTTGTTCTTGTCTGCTTTGCCATAACTCTTGCCAAATTATTTTTATTATCAAAACTTTTTGGTGAATGGTGCCAGAGGTCTGGGAAATTAATGCACTGGACTTTTATTTCTGAATCCGCTTCTTAAAACTATTTTGTAAAAGAATTTTATTGATTAGTTCCAAGCTTTCATTGCGTTAAGATGAATGAACTGTTGCCAATGATTCTTTGCTTTTTATTTAAAGTTCATAAATTCTTTGCATAACATTTGGATGATGCTAAACCACGCTTGATACGTGAGAAAATTAATGGAAGTGCTCAAAGATACACGTTCAATAGATATAGATATAGGCTAATAATTTTTTTAAATTGACAAAGTATGCTTATGATATAAATTTAATTATAGATATTACTTAAGCTCCAAAGCTTTGCCTTTTAAGAGAAAAAAAGTGCTGATCATGGGAATTCTTCATGTCCATCAGCCTTTAAGAATACTTTTTTTCTAACCTTTTCAGTTTTTGTGCTTGTCTGCTTTGCCATAACTCTTGCCAAATTTTTTATTTTTTTTATTATATTTATTATGTCTAAAAGAATACTTTTATTCCCAGAAATATTTTCAAATGCCTTCTACTATTGTCGCCCTAAAAAATAAGGTTATAAATCATCTTTGATTTTAGTTAGGCTTCGCTGACTCACGACCCAGCAAGCAGCCTGGATCGACTTGGAACAACTTGAATCGGCTTGAAACGACTTGAATCGACTTGAGTCTTCTTATTGTTTGTGTTTTCTTTTGTGTCGCTTTGGGTTGTTTTTGTTTTTGGTTTTTATTTTTTTTCTTTGCTAAAAAAATACAAAAAAAAGAGTTCTGGAAAAGCTGCTCATAAACTTGCTTGGTCACATTTCTGCCAAAAGGCAAATGGCCAGCTAAAGGAGCCGCAGCCGGTTTTAATATATCGACGTGTATGTGTGTGTGTGTGTGTAGAGGCTATGTGTGTGTTTTGGCCATTGGGCGCCTGTGTGTGTTTTATTTTTTTTTTTTTTAAGGAGAAAGCCTGAGAATGTGTTTGCAGCCCAATAGGGTGGTCATGGCGCGTACTAAACCAAAAAAAAAAATTCCTATGTGACTGCTACAGCTGTTTGAGTTCTTTTTGTTTTTGGTATTTTGCATTTTATTTTTTTCTACCAGATTAAAAGCCAGTTTTGTTGCAAAATATTTTGTTATGTGACTTGGACAGCGCCTACGCGTCATGCCACACACACACACACAATATAAAGATTATAAATACATTTCACATTACATATTAGACGTTACACATACGCCGTGTTGTTCGCACATTTCGTGCATTGTATTATGTTTTTAATGGCTCTGGCACAACAGAATTGACATTTCCTTTTTTTCAACATCAGCTACAAGCTGGAAAACTGGAAAAACTATAAATCAGCAGCAACAAGCAACAACAACAACAAACTACAACAAACTATTCCATGTGATTGTCACGCTTGAAGGACTTGCCAAGCGAAAATGAATTTAGTTTTTTTCTTTTTTTTCTGTTTTTGTGTTATAAGTTGCTGTTAACAGCATTTGTTGCAGTTGTTGGTGTTGTTGTTGTTGTGGTTTTTTATGAAGTGGGTTACTATGTTTGTTGAGTAATTGAGTTTAGTTTCACAGACATACAGACCCCTCCGTTGTAGGAAGCTGCACATGCAACTGCAACATGCTACAACACTTTTGCATGTCTTGAGCCAAAACAATTGCAACGCTTGTCCAACAAAATGCTCAGCTTTGTATATTAGCTGTATCTTTTGTCTGCTGTTCTCTGAGATACATAAATCTGTGAAGCAGTTAAACTGTGTCAAAGAACTTGTAACAAAAGTCATTTAAATTAAAACAAAAAATGTTAAAGCGCTTTTGGAAAACAAGAGTTTACATGAAATTAATTCCACATTTATCAGACTGATTGCTACGCTTGCTAACCCTTCATACTTTCTGGGGTCATATCTTGCAGGGGCCATTTTTTTATTTTTATGCTAGTTGCTGCTCGTTTTCTTATCTTTAGCGTGCGGGCCTATACCCTTTGTCCATTTCAGCTTGAGCACATCTCTAATCCACGGGCCATCTCTGTACCTCTTTGATTCACGAACTAATTGCTGCTCGTTCACTCAACTCATCTGTAGCATTCGGACTTTGCTCCATGTCAGCTTAAGCTTCGATGATTGCTTTTGACGTTCCGGCCACTGGATATGGTCATCCTTTGCTTAAAATATTCTTTAAGTATTCTATTTTAGATAACTTGGAAAGAATTTTTATATTTTATTCTACATGAGCTTGTTAGAAAAAAAGATATCATGCAAAAACTGCACCAACTTATATTGCCAAGGGACGGTACCACGCCTCCCCCCTTAGAAAAAGGTCCCAAGCAATCCCTGAAAGTTTTATCAACTCATTTTTTTTTTTCAGCTGTAACTCTTCGTTTACTGTACTATATTACAGCGTGTTTTTTTTAGAGGTTCACAACTTTAAGTTGGCAACACTGCTTTATCTGACAACCCTGGTAGTTGCTTTTTGTTAAGTTTGCTTTGACATTCATAGAATTACACCAGAGCAACGCTTGCAAATTGTTGAAATTTTTTATGAAAATAATAGTTTCGTTCGTCATACTTATTCAAAATGATGAAGCCCATTTTTTTGGTTGAATGGGTACGTAAATAAGCAGAATTGTCGCATTTAGAGTGAGGATAATCCACAAGCTTTTGTCGAAACACCATTACATCCACAAAAAATTACTGTCACTTTTCTACGTCGATAAACCAGAGACAATTGAACACCTGGAAATCAACACTCGAAGAGTTATTGGCGAAATAGGTCCGGAAATGCTGCGGAAAGGTTGTGAAAATTGCCGTGGCAGCCACATGGCCGAAATCATATTTACACATTAATGTCATAAAATTTTCTATCTAATAAAGGACTTTTCATTGATATTAAAGTTTGCGGTTTAAAGCATAAGACTACCGTCAAAGTATACTAAAGGGTAGTTTCTGATGAAGAGGCTCGTAATAAGCAGGATGTTGAAATCCTAAGCTAAGGTACGTCTTGATTCAGCAAGAGATAGTAGATCTAAATCAAGAATTTTTATTCACCGAAATTGTTATTCAATTCTACTTAAAATCAGATTTCCTTTTATATTCACAACCCGATTCCAGCGGAATTTACAGCTTTCGCGCGCTTTCTGAAAGGTGCTAGTCGGAATGCTTTCGAGTTGCATCGTCATGCCCTATTGTAGCACTTCCACCGAGCTGTGACGTTGTACCTTCAGTGAACATGTCTGATGGGGAGACATCTTGGTGGCTAAGGCAGCTTTGCGCGTTGTCGTGCTGCAGCCGCCAGCAGTGGGCGATGACTTGAAGGACCTCCACGTTAAAAAATCATGTCGTTGTGTCACAAATTCTCTATGGATCTGCATGGTTTTCTGCTACGGCTTGGCGTGGTGACAATTGACGTTTGGTCTCAGGGTCTTCATACTCAAACTTTGTCCAAGAAGACTTAGTTTTGAAGCACTTTCTTGAAAATATCCAAAAGACTACTCAACTCGCAAAGGTAGCGGGGACAAGCTATCTACACTTTGCTGTGGCTTCGAGCCAACTGCCTTTTGTTTCGAGTTTTTTCCTAAGACCCCTACGATTTGCTCAAGTGTTTCAAAATAAATCTAAAATTTAGTTGAGTGATCAACGAAGACAGCTTTAGCTAGACAAGGCTAGGATATCATGATCCCTGCAAGCGTTTTGCAAGACATTTTGCTTTGGCGATTCCAACTCCATAAGCTGAGCTCTTGTAATTAAGCAGAAAATCTGGGACAGACTGATTTCCTTGTACTATTATCTTTTTTCCAAAAAAAAAAAAAAAACACCCTTTACTTTTAAAACCATAAATACCAGGGAATTTCTTTGCAAATAAAAAAATAAATATTATTTCAAAATAAAGTTCGTTCACCTGGATCTGCCACGCCTTCTTCGGGCCGATAAACGTGCACAAAATTATTATTCCTTCGATACAGAGCATAACATAGCCTGACTCAATTTGTTATCCCCATATTGTTGTTGTTTCATTCAAATTTATTTTGCTTACGTTCGTTATCTGGTGATCTCTTTAAGTTTTTTTTTTTAACTCAAGCAGTGTATTAGAATAGGTTAACAGTGTTCAAGCGAAGTGTAAACAGTTCGTACAAAACTCTCTTAATCAGTTGTTGGCATGGAAACACATAAGCAGAGCATTCAGACATTAATATACACAAACGCACACAGTCAAACTAACGTTCTCTTTGACTTTGCATGCAATTTTATTACTCAGCTTGCTCTTTGCACTTTTTGCTTTTGATCTAATTACTCTAACGGACTGCCAGCCTGTCTCGGCTATGGGCCAGCTTTTGTCTGTGTCTGGCCAGAAAAAAAGCCTGTTTTGTCATGCCGTTTGTTTGCTGCTCTCTTGGCTATTCCTGCTGCCACTCCTCGCTCTCGTTTCACGTTTCACGTTTCATGGCTCTCTTTGAAGTGTAGCCTTTGTATATCAATTTGGCTTATTTGCTTCAGTTTGTGTTTAACGTGCACTAATTTGACTTTTGGCGCGTCTTGTTGAGTCTCATTTTCGTTTCGTTTTGTTGACTTTGGCTTTTATTTGCAGAAACTGTTACTGGCCAGGTTATTATGACATCACTTTTGTAGACATCTTGACTTGGCAATGGTTTCATGTTGCAATTGTATTTGCCTATACAATTTGACATTAATAAATTTAGTTATGCTTGAGCAACGATTTATAAATAGCTTTCAAGTGACTTTAAAGCTCAATGTGAGCCAGCTTTTTAAGGCCTATTGCGCATATCCAAGTATCTAGCATATGGCAAAATCTCTGAATGGAGATCTCCAACGATCTCCGCTTTGTCACGTGATGGCTTTTTATTTTTATTTCGCCGCTGTGCACGTCTCCCACATTAAACTATGCTCATAAATGCCTAGAGAGTAGTATACTAGTAGGTGGCTTTTCATTTTCATTAAACGAAATACCGTGACTGGCTTATAAAAATATTAAAATCCATAAGGAAATTGGCGCGGGTGAGTTTCCTTTGTTCAAGACCAAAAAGCTTTAACAGACATTGCTTACTGCATACATCAATTTTCACTTTTTGCAACAAAAAAAAAATGTTTTAACCAAAATTCACAAATTATATAAGTGGCTTTTGGGTTTCACCTGCCCCTAACTGTGCAAATCCTTGCGCCACGTACTACGTGAGGTTTACATTCGAGGTCACGTGGGAAACGATATTTTTTGTTTATTTTATGCTCTTACAAAGTATATGCGTCGTTTATGATCAGCTATATAGGCAGTAAGCTTTGATACAGCTGCGCGTTTTTTATCAGGTATGATTTGTGGGTTCAAGAACGATTCCAATCAAATTTGACAAAAGATCGACAGCCAAATGAAAATCATATATTGTATATATTTTAAATTTTTTCATTTTCAATCTATCCTCGTTTAGCAAGCAAAGCATTGATAGAGTTTTGTATAGCTTAACCAATATAAAAGCTTCATAAGTAAGAAACATATTTACATACATATGGGTATTCACGCTTGTTGTTGACTTAAGGTGTTGAAAAGTTGAGTACTTTTGCATCAACTAAAAAGGTACAAGATTGTGTTTTTTTTACTCTCAAATCAACATTTTCTTAAGCCAGACCTCATTCTAGTTTCAACCCGTTGACCTAAAGGGTTAGTGTTGCAAAGGTAGTACTTTGAATAAATTTGACTTTTTTTATAACAATTGAGTGTTGTGCATTTTGTTTGCTTAATTTGCCAAATTCGGAAGAGAAGAAACACAAACTCAACAATTTAATTCAAAAACAAACAAATGAGCCTTCACGCTGCAGTCAGTTGAGTATTTGCACAACTTTTACACTGCTCAACCGTGAATACCCTAATTAAGTATGATAATGACCATTTATATGTTTTTTGGTATAGTTTACATTTTTTGTAAGCATTTTTATGAAACATTTTTAACAAAATTGCCAATTATTTTAAAGGTTATAGTTAACTAGATATTTAGGTATTTTTATTTAATTATATCATTCGCCAATCATTCATACGCTCACAAGTTATTAAACTTAAATATACAAAATTCAATAATTGCACCCTAAGGGTAAAAAAAATGAACCTTAATGAACTTGAAACTTTATTTATTTTTTTTTTAATAATATAATTGTTATTTTAAAAATGTTATTTCTTTAGCTAAAACTTGTAAAATTTGCGATTTAATTGGGGGGACTAGGTATTGCGTCTTTAAAACAGATACGTTTAATGATACCAGGGATGATATAAGCAATATTTAAAAATATTATTATCATCTGGTGGTATTAACGTTGCTTTGAGTTAGAAAATAGTAACTACATAATTAAGTGTAGCTATTAGTAATTAATTTATTTTTCATAAAAGTACTTGGTCTACTTTTTTTTTTTTTTAGCAATGCCGAAAGTGGAATTCTCTAGGCTTCGTTTTTTAAGATGATGTCAGGATTGGAAACGTAAGTTAAGTACGAAGCTTTAATTTTACAAAAATTATATAAGAAAGAATTTACGTTGAAATAGTTTGCTGTTCCACTCGGGAACAAGAATTTGAAGCTCTTTTTGGAACTGGTTCCGTGGATCTTTTTAAAAGGGCATTTAAATTTCGACATAGTATGATACACATTTTCGCAACACTTTTTTGGAATTTTTTTTGTCGGCTTTATATTTAAAAAATATTCAGCTCATATTGCTTGTCTGAGATTTCACAGATATATTTGATAAAACCACAATGTGAAATTTGCAACAAGTGAAACTTTTTTTTGTCGCTCAGTTATCTTATATTTCTTGGTCACACGAGCTGAACTCGGGCTTATCATATTTTTATAGTGCAAATATTAAATATTAATGATTTTAATGCACACAATCAGGTACGTGAGTTGTGAGTTAGTTGCGTGATGTAAGAAAAAATGAGAAACTTGTAAAAAAAAATTTATTAAAGAGAAAGAAAGAAAGAAAAGTTGTTGCAGTCGTAGATTACATCATTTGAGAGTGGGGACTAGTGGACATATAGACATGTTGCAAGCACAGACCATGTGGCAGCTGCGGAGGAGGCCAAGTGCCAGCACTTTCCATAGCTTCAGTTAGTCAGTCAGTCAGTCAGTCAAAAAGACTAAATATAGATACAAACAGGACTCGGACAAATATTCAAAATAAACAAGTAGTGGAAGGCTTAATGTGTCGTGCCGAATTTTTATACTCTTAGATATTAATTTTATGGGTATGCGTGTAAAAATCTGCACCCAACGAACTTAAAAAAATAATGATACAAAACTTAACGCGTTACGGCTTAATTAAAAAAAAGCCGCATTTTCATTTTTTTTAATTTGTAAAATTGTGACTAAAACACTAAATATTTTACAATTTTTTTCAAAATCTAAGTTGAGCTTAAGGCTCTTAAAAAAATTTTTTTAGATCAACACATTTTTTAAGTATGTTCCTTCAATATGTCAGTATTATTTTTAAAAAATAAATCAAAAAGTAAACAAAAAAATACAATTTTTTTTTTTAATTTTATAAAAAATTGAATGAATTATTTTTTTGTCAAAGGTTATAATAAGTTCTTTTAATATTTCAAAGAATATGTATTTCTGGTTTATATGACGTAAACATGGATTTATTCTGTAGGTTAACCTATACTCAAATTATTTAATAAATAAATAAAAATAAATGGGGTTTTTCGCTTATAAATATAATGAAAGAAAAAGGACATTTAAGTTTCGCGTACAGAAATTATGGATTTTATACCATTTACATTATAACGCATTTAGATTGAATACAAAATTTTAAATCTTCTTCTTCTTTTCATTTTTCACACAGATTGATTTTGATCCAGAATATAGATGAAAACTTTGAATATAATATTATTTTCGTTAGAAATCTGTATAAAGATTTACAAATTTACCTTAAATCAAAATGTTATCGCATGTGTACCCGGTATAGGGTGATACCCGCTGTATGGTGTAGAAGGAGATTTTTTAGTCCTTTTTATTGAGTTTTTAACTAATCTCCGTTTCAAGTAGTAAATACAATAATATTTTCGGCAAAAATAACAAATTTAGAGCTTCGAACTTTAAAGTTTGAGCTTAATTATGTCGTCGAATATCTAGTATGACGCCCTATGCTCCAAATAGCAGTTAAAGGAACATATATATATATATATATATATACATATATAGTATGGCATATAATAAGTTTTAAGTGTTTCATTTTTAAAATTTAAGAAATTTTTTGTGTAAGCCACCTTCAGTTCGGTTCAGGCCTGAATTAGTCATGAAATCATGCCGGAATTTTCAGAACCAGCCATGAATCTACGCATTCATTTGTCACTGAATTTAACACATGCATGTCCTAGGCTTTCAAGCCTGAACTTTAGGCTTAACAATCAGCCATGAATTCAGTGCTGATTGACTTTGAAAAGTCATGCCTGAAATCAGGGTTGAATTCAAAAAAAAAAAATCTAACATGAATTCAGTGCTGATTTTATTGTATATAACAATCAGGCTTGAAAGCACTGGTGATTTTTTTTTTTAAAATTGGTCATGAATTCAGTGCTGCTTTATTTATAAAAGACAGGTCTGAAATCACAGGTGAGCAATAAATACACTGGAATAAGTTTCTTCATACATTTCAAAGAACATTTTTTATTAATTTTAATTTGTAATTAATATCGCTGGTTTGAGCGCATAGACGGATGAATTGAGGTTCATAAATACGATATAGTTGGTCCATTCTATTGATGATTCTATTTGGGTGATAGTGCTAGTTAAGTAATAAATATCTTTTGATGAACGTGAAACATTATTGAGGTAATAAAATTCTCTTTTTAATGAAATTATGATCAGGAGAGTTGTGAACTATTGTCAAAAATTAAAGACTATCTACCAAAAGCCGCTGTAGCTTAATTTTAATATATTTATACTACTTATATTAGTAAATAATTTAAAAAAAGGTGAATCAGTCAACGGGATACCACATACTATTCCCAACAAAACATGATTCTTAGCAACAAATTTTGCATTGTGACGTTTAGGGTAGAGTGTTAGGCAGGAGTGGGCATGTTTTATAAAAACGTAAAAGTCACCTTAACGTGAGTACGTAAATTTTTAACTCTTGCTCAATTTTTCATGAAATAAATTGATATGATGCACGCCGTAGTACTTTGTTGTTTTTATGTGCTCATCTAGAAACCATGAAGAAAATCAATCCGCTCTCAGGTTGGCAGCTGTACACTATAACTAAATGGCTGAATAATTCCAGCGTACTATAAACTTCAACGAAAAGTCAAAATTTCACTTAAAATGCCACGGAAGAAATGCGACAGCTTTGTGTTATGTTCCAATTTAATGTATGTCACGAATCACGCGTGAGCTTAAAAAATCAAGGCATCAAAAAATCACCCGATACGCATGCATGGTTTGTGCTCTCTTAACTATCTTGCAGCCACCAGATAAGCCTTAAACAAACTTCAATGCGATTTAAGGTTAGGGTATGCATAAATAAAGAGAGTCAAGCCAGTTAAAGACAACTTCCAGACGGTCTTGTTAATTTCATTTTTCCATCCATTTTTCTATGCAAATATTAACTTCCTTGATATAATTTTTTTTTCTATGTGTTATTGGATTTGTTGTCAGTGCCACAAAAATGGCAGCCAACAACAACAGCTGCAACAACGAAAATAAACAATTTAAAAATCATATAGAGCCGTTTACCATTGGCACATACCGACTTTAATATACACTATAGATTACAAATATTTTCATATATCAGTTGGTAAATTTTTATTGAATTCTTTGCATTAAGTTTAAACTTTTTACAAGCATAGGTTACCCCTAAAATGGAGTAAAATGTTTGGGGCGACGGGAATTTTTGTAGTTTGCAGATTTGTTTAGGAACAGTTTTACGAAAATAAAGGTTGCCAAGGAGATCGCTAAAATTTTTGTATAACTGCCGAAGTTTCCAATCAATAATGATAAAAAGAAGATCGTATGTATGAGCAGGCGGACAAGCAGTAGAAAGCACCTGACTACATCGGTTCATCTGTCCAGCTAATAATCTTGTTTTGCGGGCTGCTACTCGTTTGCTTTTTTGAAAAAACTATACATACTCATATGCCCAAAGTAAAGTGTATAAAAAAAAATGACGTTTGGCTTAGGTTTTTTGGGCGTTTCGATGATGAGGGATGCCTACCAAGTGGGCGTTATGCCAGCTTGTTTGGCACAGGTTAGGGGTAAGAAAATATGGCACAGACACATGACACAGACAACATAACAAAAACAACGGACATTACTCGCCGTGAAAACAAAAAATAACAAACAGCTGTCAAATGTCTGACAAACGAGACAAGAAAAAGTTCAGAAAAATCGAGATACATACAACAACAACAACAAAAAACTTGGCATATTTTATAGATGGAGCCTTGGCAGTATTGGCCAAGTTTAACTAATTGAACTATACAAAAAATTTGTACTCAGTTTTTATTCTCTGAATTCGTTAACTGTAAAATATTTAATAGTTTCCTGTGGGTGCAAATAACGGTTTGTGTAGACAGAAGTCAAATAAAATATAATTCTTTATAGACAGTAAAATTTATGTGCACTAAACTAAGCTAACTACTGACTTTATGGTGACCAATTATTTAGAGAAATTTTGACGCAAATAAAACACAAATCGAGTGAGGAAAAATTGATGGAAAGTGGGGTAAGGTAGCTTAGATTGAAAAGTCGAGGCCTAAAAATGGCACTGTGGAATTGGTTCTTTAACATTTTTGGAGTATGCGTATAATTTATTTTAAAATATAAAGCTTTATGTATTCTATTTTTATCCGCATATAGACATTTCCCAGGTGGCGTACGTTACATTCGTACGCTGGGAATGAGATATATCCATACAACTTTCAGCAATAAAAGCTCTTTGAGAGTTTTTTTCAAATGACGTTTAAACCTTTACTTAACTATTTTTAGAAAAAAAGTTATGCGTGTCTAAAGTGCCGTTGCGTACGTTACAAAAAACGAAAGTAGTTTTGGAGGTTAATGTGCATTTATGCACATTCACAAAAAAAATCAAATCACGAAAAAGAAAGAAGAATAATTGAGAATTTCAAATTGGGTCAGTTGAAGACTATATGTGTTCTGGTTCATCCAAAAATGAAAAAACCATCGTTGCGCACGTTACGTTGCCGACGTTAGATTTTTTTCCTGCTATAAAACAAAGATGGAGTACGTTTTAGTCGGGCGGAGACCACTTCAAGATAACTTGTACAATCACATTGCAATCAAATCCGGTTCATTGCTTAATTAAGGCCTATACGCAGTTCGGAAAATTTCGCGCGGAATGACAAAACTTCATATAAAAAAAAGTCCCAAATGGGATATCCCAGGAATATTTTTCGAAGACGCCGCTTCTCTCTTAGCAGCTGCGCTGTCTGAGGGTCAAGAGAATGACAAGATACATGCTGGCGGTGATCTGCATGTCTCGGATCAGCTAGTTTAGCGGCATCTGCGATGTTTTTCCTTAGTAGCTTAACTGCGTCGTCAATATCATCTGAGGAATTAATTTCCATTGACAAGTGCGTATTTATGTTTATATGTCTTTGAAAAGTATCTAAATTTGCGCGTGGATGTAGGAGCGCTCGATTTTTTCGATTTAAAACAGCGTTGGTATCAAGATTGATGATTAGTGGGAGGTGATCCGAATCAAGGCCAATGGTTAGCTGTTGTGGATGTATGCCACGGAAGAGTGCAAAATCAAGGGCGCTGGGCCGAGAATTATCACCGGGGAAGTGAGTAGGCGCGCCAGTTGCAAGAACATGTATGGGCTCGTTTTGAGTTTGCGCACACAGAGCTCGTCCCCGGATGCATGCTCTAGCATGGTGTTTGGCATTCCAGTCTCCAGCCGCAATAAGTCGATGACTTTGATGGCTTAAAAACTGACTAAATGGAACAGCACCCCAAAGAATACCCGGAGGGCAGTAGACTGCTGATATTGTTACGTTACCCTGTCCCGTGACTACTTCAACCATGGCAGCTTGCATTTCTGGACTGCAGATAGGTGAGATGGGATGATGTTTTAGCTGCGATTTAATAAGTATTGCAGCTCCGCCCCGGCAGCTATCTGTTGGGTAATTGGCAGTGTATAGCTCATATCCAAATAATTTAAATGTAGATCTGCTGTAAAAGTGGGTTTCTGAGAGAAGAGCTTTATCAACATTTTCAGAGGTTACAAAATTTTTAAGCTTTTACGGATTTTTCGTTTGTTTATTAAGATATCGTATCCAAATTTGGCATTTGCAAGTTTTTTTTAGTTCCCAAGCACTGTACCAAATTTAATCAAAATTGGTTGAGTATATCATATAGCCCCCATAGAACTGATCGGTCAAAAAAACGTGTTTAGTGCAAAATTCGTCTTTTTTTTTGTTTTTTATGAAGATATCGCAACCAAATTTGCCAATCAAACATTTTTTTTTTTAGTATTCAAGCAAAAAACCGAATTTGATTGCAATATGATGGGATGGTACATGTTATCTCAAATTCTTCTGAACCCAAATCTAACGTAGGCCTTTTTTTCGAGAAATTTCATGCCGTTGCGTACGTTACATATTTTTTTAAACTGCTGTTCCAACACATACTTTTTTTATATTTTCTTAAAGTGCACAAGAAACTTGCTTTACGAAGCTAGTTCGATAAAAAAAAAAAAAAAAATCCAAGCAGCTAAATTAAAAAAACCTTGTTTTCCGTTGCGTACGTTACATGACGTATGCCTAAGTTTAATTAACAATATTTATTTTTTTGAATATTCATTTAAAGCTTTTTTTTATTTATTAATAATAAATTAGATTGATTTTATGTTGCAATCAAAATAGATCACATATTTTGATTTTTTTTTGCCGTTTTATGATCATCTAAAAAATGTCTTTTTTTTTGGAACAAAAACAAAATTTTGGAGTTATTGTAGGTGATTAGCTACCATTCATAAATACATCACCGAAAATCTTAACTCGTTATATATTTTGAAGGTTGAATATATAGCCTATTGTTCCATTAACAAATATATATAGTTTTAACAACTTTAAAGTTGTGCCTTTTGGTAATGATTTTCTGGGAAATGCCCATATACATTTTTTATGCACTAAAATTGTGCCTAGTAATTTTTTACACAACATTAAATAATTCTTAAATATTTTGTTTTATAGGTAGAAGAATAAATACGATTATGTCAATATTTTAATGATTAAACATTATTTCTTAAAATAACTAAATTTACTTATTGTCTGTAAAACATATTGTAAATAAAATACTTAAAAACAAATTTCTTTAAATTGCTTTAGGCATCTGGGCTTTTGTTTTTTATTGTTATCGCTTCATGTATCAAGAGTTATCGATAAAAGCCGTTTGCATACAACTTGACAGTTGATAAAAAATGTTTTCTCTATATTCTTTGACAGTCGTCTGAGTACAGAAGTGTGCGTATTTTATGCTGCAGACAACTCAAATGAAAATTTCATAATTCTTATAAAATAAACTTTTAAGGAAGTGTTAAAAGTGTGCAGAAATATTATAAAAAGGGTAAGCGGTTCAATGGTAAAACGACGGACTTACATTGTATGCGCTTGTTTTTTACGCAGCCATAAAATTTAATAACAAATAAAATAAAGAAGTCTGACCTACCAAAATATACATTCAAATAAAAATTTCAAGCTTCATCTCAAAACTAGACATGTCTCCAATACGACGCAGCCAACGCATTAAACGCAGACAAGAAGCCGCAGGCAACTCTGGAAACATTTCTATTGCCGCAGTTGAACCAGTAGTTGAAGGTGTCGCAAACCATTTGACTGAACAAGAGCATGATATGGAGACTGCCGAAGCCAATCTCCAAGCTGCACGTGCGTACATACTCGGAATTCTCACGAGGGCTTTGGGCATCCACAATCCTGAAAATGTGAGCGAGGAATGTCGCCGTCGAGCAACTACCATACTGTTACGCGAGCTCCAAAACTTTCAGCGCAATCCTCTACAAAATTGCGCAGTGGAATTAGATGAAGAGAACATATTCCGCTGGAATCTAACCATGCCAGGAACTCCCGGTACACCATATGAGGGTGGAGTTTTTCGCTTAGCTATACTTTTCCCCGGCGATTATCCTGTTACTCCACCACATGTTCTTTTGAAAACTAAAATATTCCACTGCAATATAAGTGATCAGGGTTCGGTTTGCATGGACACATTACAGGACAAGTGGAATCCACTACAGACAGTACAGAGTGTTATACTCTCTTTGCAAATACTTATGGCGGAACCTAACCCAGACGGCGCGTTTAAGTCTTCCATGGCTGCGCTCTGCAAGAACGAACGTGAGCAGTACGATGCAAAAGCACGTTCGTGGACCAATCGTTATGCCAAGCCTTAGGACCCAGAAGCTAGAAGATTGTATTATCTGACCAGCACTTTTTGGGATAATATATTGTAGTGTATAAGTCAGTATTTATATTGCTTTAAAGAACAAATGATAGACGCAGTTACGAATACATCGAAATAGAGTGATACACGAAAAATTTCAACTATAATAAATAAAATATTTATTTAAATGGAACATATTTTTAAATTTACTTTTGTCTATTGTACTATATGCCAACGATGTTTTTTTTTTTTTTGATTCAAAACAATTTATTTGCCTGGGTTGTTTCGTCAAAAACTTATATATTTTTTCTTTAAGGGGTCTACGCAAAATCCCATTTGGTATATTCCTTTTGGGATTTTTTTTTTTATATGAAGTTTTGTCATTCCGCACGAAATTTTTCGAACTGCGTATAGGCCCTTAAGCTTTACATGCCAAATTTCGATGGTTTCAGCGCATAAAGGGTGTTTTTTTTAGAGTTACACAAGCTTAAATCACAATAAAACAAAGAAATGGTTTTATATCAATAAAACAGGCTTTATTGGATGGAAAATTGTATGATATTAATGTTTAAGTATGATTTCGGCAATGTGGCCGCCTCGGCTGGCGCGTACAAGGCGCAATCGTGAACACCAATTTTTACAAACTTTCCGCAGCATTTGCGGCCCTATTTCGCCAATAACTCTTCGAATGTTGATTTCCAGGTGTTCCATTGTCTCTGGTTTGTCGACGTAGACAAGTGACAGTAATTTTCTGTGGATATAATGGTGTTTCGACAAAAGCTTGTGGATTATGGGCATCGTCGGAGAAGTTGAGTTTTTTGAATAAGTTTGACGAACGGAACCATTATTTTGATAACAAATTTCAAGAATTTGCAAGCGTTGCTCTGGTGTAAGTCTATCCAAAATGAAATGTCAAATCTAGCTCAACAAAAAGCAACTATCAGCTGTTAAATGGGTTGTTAGATAAAGCAGTGTTGCCAACTCAAAGTTGTGAATTTCTACTATAATTGAATTTTCTTGCAGTTTTTAGACGAGGTGACTTTTTAGACATAATTTGTCACTAATGAATCGCAAATGAATGTGTATCATAAGGTCTAATTTAATTGCTTTAAATCGTATAATCTCAATGATAGATCTTAATAGATCTCAATGTTCATACGGACATAGTTAACTTCAATTTCCCAATTTTCTATGTAGACTTATGCATGCCCACCATATAATATGTAAAATAATTTAGCCTGATGACTGACTGACTGATTGAGGACTAGAAGAGAAGAAGTCTTGTCTTATGGTCTATGTGAAAATTCAGAAAGCATTTTGAAAAATTTCCACTACAAGAGCAGGATACTGGGGATAATAGTTTTGCGTAATTCGACCCACAATACTGGGAATTGGAGGGACATATTATAAGCTTTCCACCATATTTTATGATATCGACCATCTCAAATGGTAAGAGCTAGACGTAGCGCATGAAGTTTTGTTTTATGTTGTGCTCATCTTCAAGAAGAATTCGATTAATTCTGCCCCCAGGTGGAGGAAATTTTTTGAAAAATTTAAATTACTATTATTTTCAATGCGATAACATATATGCCTTAGAAATAAAATTTATTATATGTACATAGTTGAGTTTTTAATGAAACGCACTATTTCGAAGTTTGTATAATTGACCATTTATCAAAAGATATTTCAAACAATATAGGGCAGTCTTCACCATACTATAACATATTATCCCAAAAAGTGCTAGTCCTTAGGTTTGGCATAACGATTGGTCCATGAACTTGCTTTTGCATCGTACTGCTCACGTTCGTTCTTGCAGAGCGCACCCATGGAAGATTTAAACGCGCTATCTGGGTTTGGTTCCGCCATTAGTATTTGCAAAGAGAGTATAAGACTCTGCACAGTCTGTTGTGGATTCCATTTGTCCTGTAAAGTGTCCATGCAAACTGAGCCGTAATCACTTATATTGCAGTGGAATATTGTAGTTTTGAAAAAAATATGTGGTGGAGTAACAGGATAATCGCCGGGAAAAAGTATAGCTACTCGAAAAACTCCACCCTCATATGGTGTACCAGGAGTTCCTGGCATGGTTAGATTCCAGCGGAATATGTTCTCTTCATCTAATTCCACTGAGCAATTTTGTAGAGGATTGCGCTGAAAGTTTTGGAAATCGCGTAACAGTATGGTAGTTGCTCGACGGCGACATTCCTCGCTCACATTTTCAGGATTGTGGATGCCCAAAGCCCTCAAGAGAATACCGAGTATGTAAGCACGTGCAGCTTGGAGATTGCCCTCGGCCGCTTCCATATCATGCTCTAGCTCAGTCAAATTGTTTGCAACACTCTCAACTACTGGTTCAACTGCGGCAATAGAAATGTTTCCAGAGTTGCTTGCGGCTTCTTGTCTGCGCTGAATGCGTTGGCTGCGTCGTATTGGAGGCATGTTTAGTTTTGAGATGACGCTTGAAATTTTTATTTATTTTCGGTGGGTCCGCCTTTTTTATTTTATATATAATCAAATGGCTGTTGAAAAAATGCTTATACATATAATGCACATTCCCAGTTTTCCGTTGAACCACTTACCCTTATTAATATTCTTGCATACTTTTATGTTTTAACGTCTTTAAAAGTTTATTTTATTAGAATTATGAAATTTTAATTTGAGTTTTATGCAGCAAAAAACAGGCACACTTCTGTACTCAAACGACTGTCAAGAAATATAGAGAAAACATTTTTCATCATCTGTCAAGTTGTATGCAAACGGCTTTTATCGATAACATACCTGAAAGAAACGATAACAAAAAAAAAATGAAATAAAATTAATTGAGTTTACATTGTGACCACAAGGTTTCTGGAAATTGTAAATAAAACTGCCCGCGCTGAATACTTTCGAGCAATTTCAATTTTTTTAAGTTGGTAGGACTGTCCTTAATTACTATGTCAAAAGTAAACACAGCGAATTTTCTTTTACGGCCTCAATTGTGTCGAAACGGATTCCACGGAGTGGCAACTTAGTTTTGGAAACAAAAAAAAGTCACTTGGGGCCAAATCCAGCGTATAATATTGAATATTGAATGAGTTTTTGGCCTTACAGCCCACGGCCCAAACAGTAATATCTAAAAGAAGTTTTGTCTTATGGTGTACGTGAAAATTAAGAAAGGATGTTGGAAAATTCACCCTACAAGAGCAGGAAATTGCGGATAACAGTTTTGGTTAATTCAACCCCAAATAGTGGGAGTTGGAGGGACATTTGTTTCTTTTGCATTTTATAAGCTTTGCACTAGTGCTGGAGAAAACATCGATGTTATATCGATGCATCGATGTATCGAAGTTTAAAATATCTATCTATCGATGTTGGCCAACAGAGATGTTTCTCCAGCACTACTAAACACCCATTTGATGAGTGCAGAAGTGCTGTAGAAACATCTCTGTTGGCCAACATCGATACATAGATATTTTAAACTTCGATACATCGATGCATCGATATAACATCGATGTGTTCTCCAGCACTACTTTGCACTATATTTTATGATATCGACCATTCCAAATGGTAAGAGCTAGTAGCAGCGCATGGAGTTTTGCTTTTTGGTGAAGATGAGCGACAAGAAAAACTCGATTAAATTAAAAAAAAAAATTTAATTACTAAAATTAATTTTTATTATGGTTGATATTTTTTTTTGAAACGCACTACTTAGTTTGTACAAGTAGCCGTTTAAAAAAAGATATTTGAAACAACATGGGTCAGTCTCCCCGTACTATAACAAATTAAAAAACCGCTAGTCGGATAATAAAAACTTCTAGCTTCTGGGTCCTAAGGCTTGGCATAACGATTGGTCCATGAACGTGCTTTAGCATCGTACTGCTCACGTTTGTTACTGCAGAGATCACCCATAGAAGAATTAAACGCGCCATCTGGGTTAGGTTCTGCCATTAGTATTTGCAAAGAGAGTATAACACTCTGCACTGTCTGGAGTGGATTCCATTTTTCCTGTAAAGTGTCCATGCAAACAAAGCCCTGCTCACTTATGTTGCAGTGGAAAATTTTAGTTTTGAAGAGAAGATGTGGTGGAGTAACAGGATAATCGGCAAAAAAATTTATAGCTACGCGAAAAACTCCACCCTCATATGGTGTACCGGGAGTTCCTGGCATGGTTAGAATCCAGCGAAATATGTTCTCTTCATCTAATTCCACTGCGCAATTGTGTAGAGGATTGCGCTGAAAGTTTTGGTGCTCGCGTAACAGTATGGTAGTTGCTCGACGGCGACATACCTCGGTCACATTTTCAGGATTGCGCATGCGAAAAACTCTCCTGACAAATCTTAGTATAGGCGATGTAGAGGTTCGGAAATTGGGTCTGAGCACATGTGCAGCTTGGACATTGGACGCGGCAGCTTCCATAACACGCTCTACTTCAGTAAAATTGTTTGCGAGACCCTCAACTTCTGGTTCAACTGCGACAATAGGAATGTTTCCAGAGTTGCCTTCGACTTCTTGTCTGCGCTGTATGCGTTGGCTGCGCCGTATTGGAGCCATGTTTAGTTTTGAGGTGACGCTTGAAAATTTGACTTATTTTCGGTGGGTCCGACTTTTTTATTTTATATTTAATCAAATGGCTGTTGGAAAAAAGCTTATACATATAATGCAAATTCACAGTTTTCCGTTGAACCACTTACCCTTGTTAATATTCTTGCATACTTTTATGTTTTAACGTCTTTAAAAGTTTATTTTATTAGAATTATGAAATTTTTATTTGAGTTTTATGCAGCAAAAAACAGGCACACTTCTGTACTCAAACGACTGTCAAGAAATATAGAGAAAACATTTTTCATCAACTGTCAAGTTGTATGCAAATGGCTTTTATCGATAACGTACCTGAAAGAAACGATAACAATAAAAGAAAATTAATTTAGCTTATGTTTAAGCCTTCTTGCCTAATTCAGCTTAAAGAAATTAAATCACTATATATAGGGTTTTCCAACAAGAGGTGTTATTTTGAATCACCCGGTATTTCGGTAGCTGTCACTTTTGAAGCTTTTATTCTTTGACATTTGACAAGTAGAAACTACGCCATTACTAAAAATGAAACGATATACGCTTCAACAACGCATTGAAATTATTAATATTCACTACAAAAATGGTGAAAATCTTCCATCGAAAAATCATCTTGACCGATGAGGCCCATTTCCACCTCGGTGGCTACGTCAACAAGCAAAATTGTCGCATCTGGGGCTCGGAAAACCCAAGAGTTATTGTTGAGAAGCCTCTCCATCCTCAACGTGTGACTGTTTGCTGCGGTTTATGGTCCGACGGGGTCATTGGACCTATCGAGGACATAGGGCAGCCACTTTGCGATTTGGTTATGCAAAATTTCATGAAAAAGATATGGGTCCTGTAGGCGTGGTCGTGGTGGCCATTTGGCTGATGTTGTTTTTCATTATTAACGGCATACCTTCCTCTTTATTATGAAATAAACATCCGATCATTTATCTCAAAAAATGGAATTTTTCTTTTAAAACCAAAATAACACCTCTTATTGGAAAACCCTATATTTGCATGATCGAATTAATATTTTGAGCAAGAGTATTTTATATAGAAGAACTACTTATTATTATACCCTGTACCTATAGATACAAAGGGTATACTAGATTTGTGCAATGTATGTAACGCACAGAAGGAGGCGTGGCAGACCCCAAGGTGCTTTATACCAAAATGCTTATCATAACCTCGGGTAGCGATTGAGCCATGTCCGTCTGTCCGTCCGTCCGTCCGTATGAACGCGTATATCTCGCAAACTATATATAAGAGCTAGAGGCAAGAAACTTTACCAGCTGGTGCGCAAATATGCGCAAATATCCTCAGAAAATGAATTTTGTTGAATCATGTCAATATCATCCCCCGTTCCCCCGCAGTAGATTTTCGAGATTTTTAGCCACACCGTTTAATATTTTCATCTGAAAACAGAGCGATATATTTGACTCTACGCAGTTATGGTTACAATCGATTTAACGTGTTTTCTCCCACACCTCTCAACGTACCAACTTCAAACTTACTTCTTTGACGTAACTTTCGATTTTCATCAAAATCGGTAAAAATTTACGGAACTTATAGGTATAAATACCGAATTTAAAAAAGGTACAGGTTATGCCACTGTCGGGCACCGCCTCGACTATACCATATTTTTAAATAAAAGATACGTGAAGCTTTCCATTTTAAAATGCATCTTTTCGCTTTTAATGATGTTTACGTAATAAAGAGCGTTGGTATACTCTTACGTTAAAATATTTTTACTTTTGCTTAAAAAGTTAAAGTTTTTTTTGCTAAAAAAATAATATATTTTAGAATTAAATCTAAAATTAATTGCACAAAGTACAACGTGAAATATTCCATAAATCGAGAACTAAGCGTCTGATTTGCTTGGAGACTTTATTGCTGTATTATTTTCGGCCAATACTATCCTGGTTATCGAAAGAATTGATGAATCGATATCTTGATTTGTTAACTAGTACCAGCTCTAATACAATCTGTACAAGATCTAAGAAATGCCTAACTTCAGTCCCTTTCGCTTCCTGTTCCTCTTCCTCTTCCTCTTGATTTATTTAACGCGAAGATCATTTGTCATGTCTTTTGTTATTGCAATATTTATCTATATCAGCGCGTGCCGGAATCACGTTTATTTTGACAGATGCCTTTCCTTTCGGTACAATACTCCATTTGATTTACCTTTCACTTTTAACAAAAAAGTCTTTATTTTCTACTCTAAAAAAAATGCACATTGCCTTGTATATATATATCATCTCAAGGCAAAGTGATTTAGGTTTCATTTAATATAAGTAATTTGGAGGGTTTGGAGAAATACTTATTCTATAGTTATTCAAAAAATTGATTTAATAATGGGAAATTTATCAGCATTTTATAAAACAAAAACATTTCAAAACCATTCGAACTTTAAATTTGTTGGCAAAAAAAATGTTGTGTTGTGTTGTATAATTTATTTAACATAATTTTAATTAAATTGTTGTAAAGATTCTTTTTTAAGCTAATCTCTACATATAAATTGTAAATATATAACTAATGTATAAATATTATGAAGAATAAAGAGTAATTAATTTATTTGTATAATAGTAAGGCGTACTAAGAATGATCAGACAGAAAAAAAACATTTAAACATTAATTTTTTCAGATTTCCAAACTTTTTGGAATTATTTTTTAATTTAGAAAAAATACTCAAAAAAAGTGTTCTTTTAAAAGAATGTGATCTCCAAAATTTAGATAGCATATACCAATTTTCTTTCTAAAATTTTGTGTATTCGTTTTTGGTTTTGATTTGCACCAAATGGAATTTTTTTTTATATGAAGTATTGTCATTACGCGTGAAATTTTTCATACTGCGGCCTATAGGAAAATATTATATATATTGTATATGTATTACCATATAGAATCATAATAAAAAGATGTGTTTAAAAAAAATTGTGATGGACAAATTTAGCAATCATACTTCAAAAAAGTTATAAAAATATGATATTTAAAAAATTTAAAAATTAAAAATTTATATTTTAAAATTTTTTTTTTAGTTTCCAAAATTTTTTTCAAGAAAACGGGTTGGTTAAATGTTCGTTAAAAAATAATCAGTAATTATTAAAGTGAACATTTTTTTTATTTTTTAATTAAGCCAAAACGAGTTAAGTTTAAAACTGAAAATTTGCGAAATATTAGTTTGAATAGATCTGCATCACTAGTTTTTAAAAGTCGTTGGAGGCACTTTTCTGTAAACATTTTTTAAATTCAAAAAATTTTGACAGAAAAAATTTAAGACAACTTACAACTTTATGTAAGAATTCCAAAGAAAATTTAAATAAAATTTTAAATATTAATTAATTGTTATATTTTTTAATAACATGCATATTATTATTTCACTTAAAGCTAGCCACTATAATGTGCAGGGATACATTTAGTTTTTAAATGGGATATTCAAAAATTTTGGTATATAAAGTTCGAATATTTTTACAAATATTAACGTTATATAGCCAAAGGAAATATGGTATAAAAAAACTCAACTTAATTAAATTAAAAAAAAAAGTTGAATTTCTTTAAATTTATCGTGAATACACTTACAATTTGGGTTTTTATACTTAAAAAAGGGGCTGACAAAATTTTAATTCAATTTTAAGAATAATTTGACATTTTTATCTTGATTAATTTTAAATTATTACAAATTAATTTTTTTGTATTTGTTTTCGAAACTATTAGTATCGAAAATATTTGATTTTTTTTTGTATATATTTCAAACTACACTTTTTAAATAAGTGCTTTGCACTTAGTTAAAGCTCTTGGCTTAAGAGAATACCCCAGCCATAAAATTAATAAAGTACAGATTGCACATACGCCGCGTTGGTCACACTTAAAACAATTCTTTAGCGTGTTGCAGCTAAGGATGTACTGAATGGTTATTGCCACTTGTTGTCTTGACGCTTTTCCGCATAACAATAGTCGTTAACCACAAACAACCCCCACCCGCCCGTTTACACATCGTCTATATGAGATTATATAGTTAGCAACCTGGTGAATGGAACGCTGAAGATGACGACGACGACGACGACGACGATGTAGGAGAGAAATATGCAGACTTCCACAAGAATGCTGAAATTGAAGACGACTGCTGTGACTGCACAACAAAAGCATAACCAGTTGTTGTTGTAGAGAGTAGTAGTTGTTTTTGTTGTTGTTGCAGTAGTTGTTGCAACGTCTGCCGCAATGTCTCCAGTTGGTATTTCTTGGCTAACAAATAACATCTTTGGCATTTCTTAAAGACTACGTCGCCTTTTTCTCTTTCAACTCTTTCAAATCGACAGCATCTGATTTTTGTTCCTCATTTTACTTTTTTACAATACACTTGGGAGTTTTTTTTTTTATTGGATTTTTAATTTTTTTTTTTGTAAATATAACTTTAAAAAACTTTTTTGCTGCATTTAATTTATGCGCGTAATTATGGTAGTTGAAAAATTTGCAAATGCAAATGAGGCATGTAAAATTGATGAAATTTTATGCGCAGTCACGTAATGCACAAGAACTGGGAGTCCGGGGCGGTGCCCGACAGTGGTATACCCTGCAGCCGAATTTTCCCAAAAATATAGCTAATTAGTGGTGATAAATTTAAAATAATTTTCTGAGCACAAGTTTATGGGAGTCTTGTTAAGCCTTTATTCCTATTTTTGTTCATACAGTTTGCAGAGGTTATGAACCTAAGAAATTTTTATAAATTTTGTCATTAAAAAGTTATTACATCAAAGTTGTAGGTTCTACATAAAAATTATTATTCAGCTGTGATCCGGCAAACGAAAATTCCAAACCAAACCATTTTATTCGAACTCGGTTTTGCGTGCTACGGAAAACGAATTTTCGATAAATTCGTAAGTTTTCCTAATTTTTTCATTAAATCCTGTGGTTGTGTTCTTCTTATTATTTAGTCCTGTTACTCCTAGTGGAGCATAGGGCCATAGGCCCTCTTTTTGCGTTGGCGCGTTATTATTTTTGTTTTATACAACAGCTGACATGGTTGCCGCAGCTCTGCACTTTATATGCTGTTTAAATTTTATTTTCATTAAAATATAGCTAATTCCTTATTATTATATCTTTTCAAAACGATATCTATTAAAATGAAACACGACTTAGCTATTTTTGTTACAAGGGGAATTTTCTTTGTGTAACCCGGCAACCCTGTTGCACTTATCGGTCATGTGTTCATGTTTGATACGCACACATACACAAACACCAAAAAAAATTCGTTTTGCACAACGCATGATAATTATTGGTTTCAGTCAGGAAAAAAAAATTTGTCAGTAAATAATCCGAATTAGATGTTCGGATTCGTTTTCCGGAGCACGGCCGATTATATTATTATTTAGATTTCTTCCTAACGATAACAATTTTAAAGGTTTTGTGAATACTGAATTAATAAGTCGAGCCTGTAGTTTCTACATAAAAAAGTTCGAAAAACGTAACATCTTGTGATGTCCACCTGATTTTCCAATAGGGTGCCTATTTTAATTGTACTCTTGAAAAAATCCCATAAAAAGAAATCCAATGGGGTCGGCATTTCCAAGAATTGATTTTGAAAAAAGGCTTCTGTGTAGTGTGGAAAACTGCACCAGCTTGTTGGACATAGGCATCATCCAAGTCAATCCCATCCAATTAATTGAAGAAAAAAAGAATATTTAATATTAAATATTATCGGCTCCAATGATAACTTTCGGCCATAATGGTCACCACAACGTCACTTTTTGAGGATATTCGCGAGGAAGTTCAGATGTTAATCCATCCCATTCAAAGTGAAATTAACTTCATCGCTAAAGATGATTTTTGAGGAACCTAAATCAATTGGCAGATTTTTTCAACATTTCTGTAGAGCTATTGAATAACTTTAATGTGGTCTTCAATCAAATATGACTTGATTGTAATAAACGTCAGTCTTTCAACTAACAAAAAAAAAGATGATAGAAAACCAAGATGGTATACTTTCAATAAATTACTCTTACTGTTCTACGTCTGTATTGAACCACTCTTCATTACTTATTTTCCTGAAATCGTTAAAAAAAATTGATTTTCGGCCAAAAAGTGTGAATTTGGAATCATTGTGCATTGTTGGCGTTTTCGATGTGGATAGGAATAATTTTTTTTTCACAAGTCAACGTTTTATTTGTTAATTAGGCTTACATGAGTCTACATATCAAATCTGGTAAATTTTGATAAAAATGAAGTGGAGCAGTTTATAAGCGAGAAGATCTAAAGCTGTAACTCCTAGTAATCCGATCATGATACCATTCTTAGACACAAGCTGCAAAGCAAATTTCGATCGGATGTGCGAATTTCTACTATAGAAGAAATCTACAAAGTATTCACATGAATCGACAAACTTTCTTGGCTTATGCTCTCTAAAATCTAGTTATTCGTACAACTAAGCCTAGGAGTACAGGGTATAAAAAACTTAAACTGGACGTTTGCCATTTGTGTGTTTTTTTTTTTGAGCATTTTTGGTCAAAACTATAAATTACTTTGCAACCAAGCGAAAACTGTCAATGGCGGCGCTTCTCAATTTTATCAGTACAGAGAGCGCGTACTCACTCTCTTTCTTCATACTTCACCTCTCTTGCGGACAAAAGTAGCTCATTATTTTTGTGAAAAATGCGCTGTCAAAATTGAATAGGGAAAAAGTCAAGCTTAACAGCGAAAAAAAAAAAATACAAAGACGAAAAATGAAAAAGCAAAAGAAAATAGCAAAGAAAAACAAAAACAATAGATACAGTAACGACAGGCACAACAAGAAGCTAGTCCATTAGCAAATGCCGCCGAGGCAGCCACTGAATGGCAGCCAGCCGCAGATTGGATTGGATTGTATTGGATTGCTGTGGATCTGGCAGATACAAACAATGTCAGCCAATGACGCCGACGCAGACGCCGCCGCATAATGAAAGCGAAAATTTAAATTTTTGATACAATTTGCAATTTTTTGCTCACTTCTTTCCTACTTCATCATTCACATCACCAGCAGCAGCAGCGCAACGTAGAGAAATGCTTCAACTGCTCCAAGCTTCGCGGTAAGACAGCGCGACAACGGCGCTTAGACTTTGGAGGCACAATGAAAACAATTCATCATGTTGGAGGAACCTTTAAAGTTGCCACAACATGCAGCGAAATAAAAAATCGGACTGTGGCAAAGTGAAGTGTAAATACTCTTGCTAAAAATTTGAGTTGGATAGAGAATTTATGTGAAATATTCGCTGTCAACTTTGTCCATCTGCTATGGTTTTACGAACCATAGGCAACTTTGCTCCGCGCACACCTATTTCAATTCCTTATGTACGTCGAATATCTGGCCCTTCTAAAGAAGGCATGCCCACTGCAAAATATTATCACATGGAACAACTTTCCCGCTGAATCTTTTTATTCCAAAACTGAACCAATCTAAATGCGGTGCTAGATGTAAGTTCCCTCGACTGTAAAAGTTTCGATTATGGGATCGAAAAGCTTGTATGGCGTTATTCTTCGGCAACGCTAAAAGGGTAAACGATTTTGTAATCGAAGGATATTTACATTAGCCAATCCCTCACCCATTCTTGAGTAAAATTAAGAGAATGCGCCTCTAAAACTTTAAATGTTAAATGTTCTCCTTATTCCGACCTCCCTCAAAACACACCCTGACACACAAGCGTCTTAAATAAATCATCATGAATGATAAAATTGTTTAATTATGCTTTACTCATTGTCGAGCAATGGGCCAGCGTTGCGTATACGCAACATGATGCCATGGCCTTCCTAGGTGCTGGAAAATTTTGCAAACAAGTTATTTAAGGCGAATATCTCGCCTCTACATTGATTTCATTTCAATAAAATTGTTTTTCGCGAAATACAAATTTACCATTATAGAAGGAGTACTTGAAAAGTTGAATAATGCCTATCGACCTTTTCGTTCGCCATTTTGAGATTTTTAAAGCTTTAAATATATATTGTTTATACTTTTAAAAACAGTTAAATGTTTGACATTTTAAATATTTTCACCTAAAAATACAAATTAATAATGCCTATCGATTTATTCATTCGCCATCTTGTAATTTTTTAGGCTTCAAATAAAAATCTATTTATACTATCAAAAATAATTGAATTATTTTACATTTTTAATATTTTTTTGTACTTTTAAGAATAAATTTAATATTTAACCTTTTTAATATTTTAAACTATTAAGCACTGACAGAAAAGGTCTTCACCTGAAGAAAATATTTACTTAGAAAAAATATTTGCAACGTTGAGTCATGCAGGAATGCATTCAATTAAAAATGCAAACGATTATTGCCTATCGATCTATTCGATCGACATCTTGGAATTTTTGGTATTTTCATAATTTCTTTTTCCAATAAAAATGTTTTTTTTTTTTTTTATAGTGTCTTTTTTACAATCACTTACTCTTGTTTTAATTTTTTGTATTTTTTGAACCTACGATAACTTTAATCTTTTTTATTTTTAAATAAATGCCAAAGTAGATTTAACATCGCCAAGGGTTTCAGAGCGGCTTTATTTATTTTTAAGCTTATTGCCATGCTTTTGTGTACAATAGACATTACAACATTCAATTCAATTTTATAAGCTTGGCGGCTTAGATTAATTCAGCTTTGTAAATGTACGATTATATTTTCAAGTTAATATTATATTTACAATAAAACAATAAAAGTTAAATAAAATTAGAAAACCTTATGGGGCTGAAGATTTTTTAAAAAAATTGCCTGTTCCCGGACATGATTTGTATTTTTCGATTAAAAGTCTGTCCCTGGCTTAAAAATCTAGTTTTTAATTTGGTATTTTTTTTTTATGTTTGAAATAAGTTGTTTGTTTAATGAAATTTTAGATTTAGTAATTTTTTTAAATTTTCATACAAAACTCTTAATAAAATAGATAATTGTTTAAAGAAAATTGTGATATAAATATTAAAAAATAAATTATTTTGAATATTTGCAATTTTATTATTACCTTCAAAAATAACATTATTTGCGAAAAAAAATATAAAATTTTGTAATATGATTTAAAAAAAAAATAAAACGAAAGTAATCAAATTGATTATGGCACAAAAATATTCTACTGAATACCTATTGAATATTTTTCTCAAAATTATTTCTAACCGAAATTAATTTTTTGTTTTTACTCTCATATGTAGTAAACCGTTTTGGTGCAACAATGATAAAAAAAAATGAAACGAATTTTTTTTATATTGTTTACATTAAACAAAAAATAGATTTTCGAAAAAAAAAGAATAAAATTTGTTAATATAATTTAAAATAAAAAAAACCGAAATTAAAACAAATTGATTATTTTCGAAAAAAAAAACCAAATTTTTAGTATAATGAAAAAAAAAAAACAAGGAAAATAAGTGACAGACCACAAAAATTATTTGCACCATGTACATAACCTCAAAAGTAGGAAAAACACAGTTTTTGAGGTAAAAACCCTCATATATCTCAAAATCCTGACGTGATAGGCCAATTCTGGCCCCGGATTCGGATTCTACGCAGCAAATTACTTCGGAAATGACACTTCGCTTTCCAACAACTGACATGACCCCAGTATTTGTAGGCCTGTGTAATCTAATGATGTGTTTCTTTCTAAATGGAGCTGCCAAATTTGAACCAGATTTGGTAGAGACTCGTGTCAGTGTATCAGAAATGTTAGCAAAGACAGCACCAGCTTCGTTGAAAAAGTCGCGCAATTTATGGGTCTTTGGCGCTGGTGGAGGTGGCTATGTTGGCCATGGTGGTGGTGGTGGAGGTGGTGCCGGTGGTGCTAGTGGTGACGGTGGCGGCGCTTAAATCGATTGCTTTGCCACATCGTAGCAATTGCGGCATGGTCGGATGTTTGTCGTCTGGCTGGTGGAATAAATGACTGAGGCGTCTGCGCAGAGTCGTCAAAGCGTTGCCGTTGAACCGTAAAGCAACAAAATTTAATGGCGGGTGGATGGATGGATGGATGGATGGATGCATGTATCGATGTATGGTTGTATGGATGGCTGGATGGATAAGCGCCAGCCAGTGCCGGATCAATGCTGTCAACTTGACCACAAGCCGAGAGCCTGCTGTATGCTTCATTAAGCCATTCAACGGTGGTGCAGTTTTATTTGTATCTTGAATTATTTGCACTAACTAGATGGTTTGCAATTGAAAGTAAGGCTGTATAGATATTTTTGTACAATGATGAGGCAACTAACAGTGCCACTTGATATTTGGAGTTCTGAAAGTATTGTCAGTTCAAGGTTAACAGCAGTTGAAGGACATTTAAAAACATGATGATTGTAAATAAAACTTAAAAGCTAAAGTGCCTTAAGTTTTAAATCGTGCGAGTCTGCTGCGAAAAAAGTGCGCAAAAATTGTTAATTACTGACTCAGCGAACATCAAAGTAACCTCAAACGAGCTACAAAAAAAAAAAAAAAAAAAACCTACCAAATGTTACCACAAGGCATTGGAATTCGAGTGGTCCCAAGCTCGGGGGCATATGCCAAAAACACAGATAAAATACAATAGAATCTAAGCAGCACAAAAAGCTTAGACAGCTTATTATTAATAATAATTTATGTGCATTTGTTTTTTTTTTAGCACCTTTTGGTACATGTTGGTCACTTTTTGGCTGGTTTCACCGATTTATAATCTTTATGACAAACAAACCAAGCAAACAAATAAATGTAAGCCCTAGCGACAACTCGAGACTACAAAAGCTGCTGGCGCGCTGGCGAAAAATTCTTGTAAGCCCTAGCCAAACGTGTTTCTGGGCTGTCCAACATATAAAAATAAAAAATAAAACATTAGACAACAAAAAAAGAATCCCAGCTAATGGATCGACAAATAAAAACATAACAAATAAATAGGTAAAGAGCAAGTAGAAAATGCTGGGCTGTGGAAGAGCCGCAGAAAAGCTACCAAAAGAAACTTGACTACTGTGATCATTGGATATGTATCTAAAACGTGGGCGATGAGATCATCATCATCAACATCATCGGCATTTAATTGGCATGGAGCTGGCTTTTACCTTCCGGCGTTGACCGCATTTGGCCAAGATCTATGCGTGTGACAAATACTAATTCAAATGCTGCATAAGTGTGGCAGTTAAGCGGGTGAAACTGAAACGGGCGCAACTAAAACGGGTGAAATCCAAATGAATATGAAATTGTTTTTTTTTTTTCAAGTAATTGTAGAAAATTTCTATATTGACGCATTAAAGCATTTCCATTTGTCGTTTATGAATTAAAACGTATGTGGCTTAAAAGGCAGCTACATTGACATTTAATTTTTTAATGACTTGTCATACATAGCGTATGCGTAATTTGTGAAAATTTGCATTTTGACATTTCCTTGGTACCAGTGCGCCCAGGAACACAGTCTCTATGCAAATCCAATTGAAAAATTATATGCAAATGAATATGTGTCAAACCAAATTGGTATCTATTGTCAATGTAATTTGTGACGGAATTCGATTTAATTGATATTAAGGGGTTTTTAGCACAGCCTATGGCAAGCTGAATCAAAAAAGTACACTACCTTGGGCTATCTCGAGCGTTAGGGGCTTTGAAAGTAGGGGCTGGTTTGGTGAATTGTTGTAAAGAGTGAAAAAAACGTAAAGCTAGGTGCTCTATTAGAAACGTTTGAAATTTATTATGAAACTTAAACATTTTTTTTTACTAATTCTAGGTAGTGTTAAAATATTAGTATTCGATTAATAAAAATATTTTTACGTAATTTTCGCAAGTTTAAGTAACCTCTTAATAGTTAGACTTAGTTTTTTTGGCGATCATCAAAAAGTCATTAAAAATCGTATTTTTGTAAAAAAATCTTGGGATCCTCAACAGCGAAAAATCCGTGAAAATCTTATATTGCATGGGTATCAAAGGTCTTTTTTTTTGGTCAAGAAATCTTGGTATCAGTGGAAAATCGGTAAAAATCATGCCTGATATTGGTATCAAAGCTGACTTTCTTTTTTCAAAAAATCTTAGTATCCCAACAGCAGAAAATCGATTAAAATCGTACTTTTCTTTGGGTTAATTTTTTTTTGTCAAAAAATCTTGTGATCCCCAACAGCGGATAATCGCTTAAAATCTTGGGAAAATTGGGAAAAATCTTTCTTTTTTTTTGGCTCTTTTTTGTCAATCCCGAACAACGGAAAGTCAAAAAAAAATTGTATGTTTGATGTATATGAGATGTTATAATACTTTTCTTGTCCAAAAATCTTGGGGTCTCCAACATTGGAAAAGTTTAGTAATTTTGTCAAAAAATCTTGGGAAAAAAATGTAAAATCGTATTTTTTAATTTTTTTTTTTTTTTTTGTGTAAAAAATCTTAAGAAACAGCTTAAAATCGTATTTTGTATGGATACTAAAGGTTAATTTTCTTGTCAAAAAATCTTGACCATCCCGAAAGCAGAAAATCAATTAAAATCGTATTTTGCAAAAAAATCTTATTATCTTAGCGGAAAATCGCTAAAAATCGTATTATACATTTGTATCAACGCTTTTTTTTTTTTGTCAAGAAATCTTGGGATCCCAACAGCGGATATCGGTTAAAATTTTGTTTTGTTTGGGTGCCTGACGTTACTTTTTGTCGAAAAATGGTGAGATCTTCAACAGCGGAAAATCGACAAATATCATATTTTCTATGGATACCAAAAGTTGCTTGTATTTTGTCAAGAAATCTTGGGATCTTATTAGTATATTTTCGTATAGAAAAATATTTTTTTAAACTCTTTTATGAGTTTACAAAATTTCAAAAAAAGTTGATCTGTAAATTCCAAAAGTTTTTAAATCGCTTAAAATACTAGGTTAAATTTAAGCCACTTTGGTCTTTTTTCAAAGTACTTTGTAAGAATCCGTCAAAAATTTTTGAAAACTCGTACTTTTGTAAAAGAGGTGGAGTAAATATTCTTTTTTATACCATCTTCCGAATGTTCAATGGTATAATATTCATGTGAGGGGTGCAAGGAGACATGATTGACCCCATAAAGTATATATATGTATCTATATGGTATATATTCTTGATTAGCAGAAACAGCTGAGTCGAAATAGTTGCGTCTGTCTCTCCGTCCGTCCGTATGAACAAAAAGATCTCAGTGACTATAAGAGATAAAGAACTTAGAAGATGCGTATTGTCTGTACGCAGATCAAGTTTCTTGGTTCATGTCGATAACTTGCTCCGTTCCCTTACTAATTTTTACTTTAACACCCGCATAATAATGGCTATCCGTTCCAAATTTTACCTCATTTTAGTAAGACTACTTTGCTGAACATTTTTTTAAATCAGATGAAAAATTCATAATTTATAGTTGAAAATATGAATACTTTAGACTCCCAGCCCTACAAACAGCACTTTTTGCAAAGAAACTGCAAACGGATTTGTAGACTCACATAGACTCATATATGAGTTATTTTTTACTTTGTGGGATTGCCAAAAATCGATTAAACTTAATCGATGCTTTTTTGTTGAGATAAAAAAGTTTGTATAAAATAATTGCACGGAAGTACTTTTGGTTCAATTCTATTTTTTAAATGACTCTAAATAAAATAAATATTATAATAGCAAAAAATGTAGTCTTATCTTTAAAAAAAAGAGGAACATTTTTTTCTAGTTTTAAAACGATATGAAAAGAGGTTGCGCACGTATTTCGCTGCGCTCATAAACTAAATTTCGCTACGCAGTTTGTTACAGATTTACAATAAAAGCGAAAAATTACAATAAGTTCCTCAAGACGTTCAATTCAAAATTAACTTGCAGCTCCGACGTTTATCAATTAACCCATTTTTAGTAATTTGTGCATCCGGGCGATTGTAGCAGGAAATGAGGCACAGTAGCCGCCATGCCAAAATGTATGTGACTTGAGATTGAAAAACTAACAAATATTAAATTTTGGCTCAGATACTTACGTGCCACTTGCAATATTTATGTGAGGTAGCCAAAAAAAATAAAAAAATTAGTTTTCTGCAATGGGAACAAAACGACTTTCAAATGCCCTGTATTTTGGCTTAGTTACTACTATTTAGTGAATTTAGTTCGTTAAGTCCCATTTGTCACTCCATGTTGAAAGTTTATATCCTAAGTGAGGAGTTTTTTTTACTATTAAGTCTATAAGGTCTACAAAGCGAATTTTTAGTTTGTATATAAACATAATAATAAAGGTTTTCTTAGTGGAATTTCAAATTTCACTAAAATAAAACTCTGTGTCGATGTGTGTGGGCTTGCAGTATAATATAAGTAAAATTTCCTGTAACATTTATAAATATCTGAATTATTTAAACTATTAAAAAAAACTTTATTTCTGTATTGATTAAAAATGATTAAATTAGAATAAGGCTTCAATATGTGCGCCTAACTTGTGGATATAATGCCATATGCAGGCATTTCCATTTTGGCGTGACGTGACGTTTGTGCGACAAAAAGTTTCTGAAAAAAAATGTATACAATTTTTTTATATTTTGCTTAGTACTTTGAGTTTGAACCCTTGGTATAATTTTAATGGCTTGAGTACAGCCTTGTGTAGAAAAATTGGTTGTTAATTGTTAAAACCTCACCCCTATTCGAAAAAAGACTAATCATAAATAATTTAATAAGAATTATAAGAATTTTGTTTTTTACATTGGTAGTGGCGTAGATAGGGTAACAATGGAAACAGTCCGCTACATACCTTATGTTATCGTATGAAAACCCAAATTATCAAATAAAATTTATGGAGAAAAAAAACGACTCCAAAAAGTTATCTATTTTCTACAGAGGCTAAAAAATGTGCTGCTTCAAAAATAAAGCATTTATTTAAGATACTCCTTAACCTTTGGATACAGGGCATAAAAAAAAGAGCAGCAAGCTTTCTGCAAAAAAACAAAATCGAGCAACGGCAAATATCAAACCATTTACAGCTCGTATTTGGAGCAAGCAGCACAAACTTGTTTGCCGATTATTACTACTGCCACTGATGATGATTATTATAATAATAATAATAATACTATGGACAAGATGATTTTATTATGACTTGGTCAAAATGTTCAACAAAACGTTAGTGCAAATAAAAAAAATAATAACTGATGACAGTTCGAATAGATTTGACTAACTTATAAGCCTAAGCTTTACATACTATCTAGTGTCTCTATTTTTATATTTTGTGCAAATTATTTTCACACACATCATCAAGGTTTTTAATAATACATAATGCTAATCTTTTAATCTGCTAATGTTTTATTGTTGTTTTTTTTTTGTCATTTCAGTAGTCAAAAGTTGGAGCGATTTTTTTTACGCTACGCTGGGAGCTACTAGCAAAAAGTCTACACAAAACTCGAAACTCTACAATGACCGAGACGCTCGTGGCGGCTGATGTCAGTGCAAAAATTCAAAGCCGAGCAGCATAAAATGGCAACAAAAACAACAGCAGCGGCAGCGACAACAACAACACCATTCAATGTAAATGCCACATGCGCAGCCGAAGTTGTCGGCGCTGTTGCCGTCGTTTAAGCTCGTGCTTTAAGCTTCGGCACGCAGTTAACGTCGCAGTCGCCGCCAATCGGCTGCAGTTTCGTTTGCTTTTTGCTCGCGCTCTCAGTATGTTTGCGTTGCTTGTTGCGTGAGGTACAAAACGTTTGGAAAGCGCAACGTCGCCGTCGTTGTCGTCGTCGTGGTTACGTTAAGCTGCGCGTGCGCATCGTCGTCGCCGTGGTTGGATTTTGATATCGTAACGTATCGTATATCGCATTGCATTCCCTAACGCGGTTTCGGTTTTTTGTTGGGTTTCTTGCGTCTGCCGCAAAATTTAATACAATAAAAAAAAAAGCATAAAAATTGATGTGTCTTAGTTCATGTGCTTATAAAAGCCTTTTGCAAAATAAAAGCCATAAAATCTAAGAGCGAAAAAGTGCTTAAGGCCATAACAAGCAGATAACAAGATTTCAATATAAAAGTGTGCGAAACTGCTCAAAAAATAAAAAAAAAAAAACAAAAAATGTAGCAACAACTTCTAAAGGTACTACAACAACATTCGCGAACCACGTTCTTCAACAGTGTGTGTGTGTGTTTGTGCGTGTTTTGATATCTTTTTTTTTTGTTAGTTTGCAACTTGGCAGATCTTTGCTGACCATTAAAAACTGACTGCGTTGCGCTGTAATGTACCTTTGAAAGAGAATCTCAACACAACAACAACAACAACCAGTGCAGACAGACAAATCCCAGCATAGCACAGCGAAATAAAAAAAACAAAGATACACAGTCAAACCCTTTTGGCCAGCTATTTTTAGCACAACTCTTTACCAACATAGCCATAAACATGGGCACCAAGTCACCCGGTGGTCCACAACGTTGCCGCCTCATCTTGCAACGTTGTCTGGCCATACAGCTGACCAAGCCCGGACACACGCCCGAGGACTTTTGGATGTACGATTCGGGATATATGATATTTCAGGTAAGTCGACTAAAGAACTTGTTTTCTAGTAGTGCGTAAGCCTGTGCAAAACGCACAAGCGTTCAAGTTTGGCCAATACAATTTCAAGGTCGCATAGTTGCAATTTCTTACAACTGGTTGCCATTAGCTCCTCTTGGATTTGTAGGTATGTTCGTTTTGCATGCCGTTGGCAGTTTTGTCAAGTTTTACTCGATTATGCACTTCCGACGACAAATGACTTGGAACTGTGTTTGCGACAGTAACTGCATTTGCGAATGCGACAGTTACTTGGTGCTTGTAGTTAATGCACAAGTTTGGAGCTCGAGGTTTTTTTTTTTATGCAGCTGGCAGGTTTTCTTTGAGGCACTACTTGCTCTTGTATTTAGCGGCAAATTTGTAGATGTCAGGAAATTTATAAGCGCATTGGCGTCAACTAGACTAGACACGGACACGGGCACGGGTAACAACAACAGCAACAACTACAACAGTACAGTAAATGCAACAACATTTGCTACTGTTACTGCAACTTTGGTGGCTCTGGTTTGTCTGCTCCAACTTCTGTTTTTTTATTATCTGCACTTTTGGGTTTAGCCCAAACTGAAGCCCCAACAGCAACTCCACTGTTATTGATGACTTTCAAGAAGTCGTTGTATAAAAAGTTTTTGGCCAACTTGCTGGCATAAAGCAGGAAGTAGATAAACTTAAAATTCAAGCACTTTACAGTTCATAGGTATTATTATTGTCAGTACCGCTAGCAAAGTTTAGCTATCTGGTAGTAATTCAAATGAAACTCAAAGATATTTTGCCTAAACACGTTAATAACCTCAGCTCAAACTCAAGTTCAGCTAACGTTAAGCACTCCAAAAGATCTTAACTTGTTTGTGATTCTAAAGTGCCGACAACGAATCATTTCCAGCTGACCAAAAATTTGCATTTCAAATTAGCATTTTAAATTTAATTTATTTGAATTTTTTTTTTTGTGTTGGTATACTCTTTACATAGCTCAAAGTGTTGTGAGTATCAGCATAAGTGTGTGATGTCTTTTAAAGGTGTTATAAGCAAATGAACTGGATTTAGTTTGGAACTTAAGTAAAGTTCGCGCTTTGGTGAGCTCATTTTTTTAGTACTTACGTGTTGAAGTCGTCAAATGCCTAAGCTGTAATTTTACAGTTAGCTTGGAATCCTTAGAGAGACTGCTTCAAAATAATTAATTAATTTAGAGTTTTTCACCTAAGTTTTCCAGTTGATTTAGCAAAAAATAGTTAACAATACAATCAGACGACATAGAATTTCTGACGTGTGTTTCAAAATGCTTAAAATTAAAAAATTTTGACTTTAGACTTTTTTAGTCCCTTTTTGTAAATAAAGTTTTTTTTTATGCACATTGCGAATTAAACATTTATATTTTATAAAAGAAGGGCTGTGAACTTTACGTGTGATCCGCTGAACTTGCTGAACTTGAAATTGAAATCCAAATAATCCCATGGGTTTTGAAAAAACCACTCATAAATATATCGTTAAAAAGTTCACCCACCGGGCTAGTGACCCGGATTAGTTTATATCTATCGTTTTTCCTGGTTCTATTTTTCAATATTTCATTTCATTTTTTTTCTTATAATTTAAGGTCAACTTTACTTTGTTGTACCCTTTAAAATAAATATAAATATGAAACGAGGTATTTTCGAATCTTCCTTTGAAACTTGACGTATAGGATAGATTTTTTGACCTAGGATTACGTTTCAGCAATCCCTTAAACATGTAAAAAACAACGCCCAACAACCGGTCTCGAAAAAAATGTTTGTGGTGGTTTCTGAAGTTATGAGACATAGCCACAGAGAATAAAAATGGATTTTTGCACAATAAATGTATTTGGAATCGCTGGATCCAAATCCAATAACCGCAGCCTGGTAAGGTTTCGACAAAAACTAGGTAGTTTGGAGATAATCTCAGAATCCCATCGTTTTAATCCCAGCCCAAAGGTTTTATTTGGAATTCAGATTCAGCGATCTCAATAATATGTCAAAAATATCATTGAAAACCATAAATCGCAAATATTGTGTGCGATATTTGAAGGTTATCTGAAAAGGGTTCCGAACCCTTGAGTATTGGTGGTTTTTGGACTTTGGACACGGATTCAGTGGCTAAAATACGTTTTGGAGGTGGCAGGACATATTATTCAATTTTGGGCGACTGATTTTTTGAAATGATTTTATTAGAAATTTAATTAAAGATATGAACAAGAATCCCTCGGTAATTTATTTGCAGCTCTTGCTTTTTCTCAGCACTTAGTTTCATTTTTTAATGTTGTATTCTCAAAATGAATGCATTTTCCTCACTCCACAAAATGTCTCCCTATAAATTTTTCCAAAAAAAAAGGATCGTTTAGATCGAATATTACTGACAGAGTGCTGAACAGGCTTAAGATATACATATGTATTTACCATTAAGCAATTAATATTTGCGAATTCTTCTATGGTCATAAAATTTATTAAATATGTATCATTAATTAACTTAAAAATAAAAAATTGTTATAGCTTTTTGTGTGGTTATCTGTTTGTTTTCTAACTTTTTGGCAATGTTGGTAATAACAAAAGCAAGTATACAGATTGCTCGCAAATTTATTTTATATTTTGTAGCTACAAATCGCGTTTATGTAAAGTATTTATATTTTAGTAATAAAAACAAGCATGCGGTCATGGACCCCTAAAGAAACAAATTGCCTTCCGCTTCTTCTTATTTAAAGTAAATTATTGACTGAGTTTCTTTTAATATTTGATGGATACTGTTTATGTGCACAAAAATGTAATTAAATCTAATTTACAATTTGCTTTGTTAGCCGAAATATTATAAAAATATTGCTTACAGCTAGCTTAACATATTGAATCATAGTTAAGATGTTATATCTTTACAACTGAGAAATTAAGAGAATACATTTATAAGTATAAAGGAGTTTGCCTCGAAAACTAAATGCTAAGGAAAACAAAGGCAAGAAAAAAACCTTAATAATGATGAAAAAAAAAAGTTGAAAGAGATATAAATTAAGATACACAAAAATGCAAAATTACTATTACTATAGAAAAAGTACTATACAAAAATTTGTATACTGAACAGTATATTATATAGTATTTAAAATAAAATAATATAATATTCATCCAATTCTGTTTTACACGGTAGATATTTTCCAGAAAAAACTGTCAAAGACTGTCGTCTTATAAGATTTGTTTGTAAACCAGCAGGGGCTTGAGTTTAGTAAAATGGGGATTTAATTTATAAATTAAACGTTAATTAACAAGTCGAGATATTAATAAAAAATATTATATATCAAAGTATTTTAAAATAATCACTTCATAGTGCTTGTGAATCTTTGAAATTCACTAGCTTAAAGACTAGTCAACTCTAAATTCCCGAATTGAGTATCAGAATAATTGCGAGAAATCCATTTTAGGTACAACAAAAGGTCTTATCATAAGGTTCCGTATTATATATCGAACACTTAAAGGGTATATAATATTTCGCCACCTCCAATCTATTTTTGTCGTTATTGTTTTAGGTTGACAATAATGTTGTACGCTTTTTTGGTTAGTGATTTTTATTGTTGCTGTTGCTTTTATTGTGATTGCTGATTGTATGACGTCAAGTTCAAGCTTGATGTGTAAATTAATGTTCCATACAATGCTCGCCAACTAATTAAATTCATTTATTTTTTTTTACTTTGTTTTTGTTCTTGTCCAGTATAGAGAAACAAAAAAAAAAAAAAAAAACATGCTGCCTTTTAGCAGCTTTTTGCGCATGGCATACCAAATGAACGATTCGACATACTACAACTTGGAATACTATGTCTCTCTATATGTAATACACACATTCATTATTATTTGCACTTACATTTCATATGTAAAGTACTCACAAAAAAAAAAAAAAAACAAAGCAAATGTCGCACATAAATAAAGCCATGTGCTAATTAATATTACGTGCCTTGTACGAGTAAAAAGTTTTCTGAGAGATACCGCCGAAAAGTCGCTAAAGTGTGCTTTGAATGAATCGCTGTCAATATTTAGGTCTACATAAATGTCGAACAACTTATAAGCCAAGTTTAAATATTGCACAATATTTCATGCAGGTTTTTAAAGTGCAAATTAGTCTGGGCGTGTCTGTGGCAACTTTGGTCACACTAAATTGTTGTTGCATTCAAGCGCAAAGACTTCCGGCCACGCCTGTGTCCACAATAGAAATTATGAGATTGTCTTGAAGGTTCTATCAGGAATAAAATTTATGTATAGCTGGGCACTGAAGTGTGAATTATGCTGTCGTAAGTTAATGAGGCATTTTTAGGTACCTCCTTCCACGCAATTTTATAATTTAAGGCAGGGCTTTTTAGTATTAAAGGGCCTATCTGATATTTAAATACTATACTATAGTATATTGTGGCTATAATTAAGCAAATCAAGATTAGGTAAGTTAAATGCCTAAAAATTGTATATTTTATTAATGAGCAGAGCATGCTAGAGTACTAAAAAAGTTTGTACTGGTTGAATAATTTAAATCCAATAGGAAATAACTCTTTCACATTAAAATTCCGCTTTAATCATTTCTGACTAGATTGGTCAGATAGAAAAAAAAAAAAATAATTGGAAGATAAAACTAGTACTCATAATAAATATTCCTTCATAACTCTTCGTTTTATTTGCCAAAACAAATTCAAAGTACACATATAATTGCTAAAAATTACAGCTTTTTTCAATCATAAAATTAGCAATATTTTAACGAAAAGTTTAAAAATACAATTTTTTATGGGCATTTAAAAAAAACATGATGTAATAAAATATTTCCATTATTTTATGATTTCTATTGACAAACGAAGTGCTAAAATAGAATATATTACATTCATATATTTCACAACACTTTGAAAGTTGATTGTCTTAAACATGCAATTAAACTTATTTTTAGTTTTTATTATAGACGTTAAAATTTGTCAAAAGATTTGTTACCTCATGCTTAAGGAAGCTATAAACCAATCAACTTGTTAATAATTTTTTTTTACCACCTGGTAATGAAAAGTATTCAACAACCGAAATGAAATTACATTCAAATGATTATTGCACCAACTAAGCAAAGACTTCATATACATATGGGGGCGCTAAAAGGTTACATTCAAATTGAATCTTAACCTAAAAACGGCAATGGAAATTTAATTAAATTGGAAAGTATCTGACTGTAATCTTTATGTAAATGCATGCTATACAAGAACTTAAATGTTTTTTCTATTGCTTGTTGTTGGTTTTGTTGGTGTTGACTACCCGTTGGCACCTGGTTATGGCCATCGGTTCCAAATGCAAGTGAAATGTGAGTGATTTGACTTACGCTGTTGCTGCCATTCACTGACCAGTACCAGCACTAGCACCCGCAGTTGTTATGCCGATACCTTGTTAAGCACTCAAAATGAACTACAGTGGGGCTTAGTAAGAGACGAATTTTTGCTGCCAGAGCTGTCGATAAAAAAAAAATTTGGAAAAATATGACAGATCACTTGATTTCTTTAGAAAGATAATGACAAATTCCTTTTAGATCTTTTTGTTACGTTTTAATATTCCTTTATTACTACTTTAGCTGGAACGCTTATATATACTTAGCTTTTATTCTTTATCAATGAAAAACCTTTTTGTTTTCCCCCGAAAACGTATCTTTTATGCTTGGTAAATCAAAATGAAAAATTTCAAATATTTGTTTCACACTTTTCCTTTTATTAAGATCAAAAGGGAGAAAGGGAGCTATTTACTAAACGCCAACCGCTTAGGAACTACGCGTTTCTTTTTTTTCTTTTTCTTCAGGACTTCAGCTTTCATATATAGGGTTTTCCAACAAGAGGTGTTATTTTGAATCACCCGGTATTTCGGTAGCTGTCACTTTTGAAGCTTTTATTCTTTGACATTTGACAAGTAGAAACTACGCCATTACTAAAAATGGAACGCTTCAACAACGCATTGAAATTATTAAAATTCACTACAAAAATAGTGAAAATCTTCCATCGAAAAATCATCTTGACTGATGAGGCCCATTTCCACCTCGGTGGCTACGTCAACAAGCAAAATTGTCGCAACTGGGACTCGGAAAGCCCAAGTTGTTGAGAAGCCTCTCCATCCTCAACATGTGACTGTTTGGTGAGGTTTTTGGTCCGGCGGGGTCATTGGAGCTATCAAGGACATAGGGCAGCCACTTTGCGATTTGGTTATGGAAAATTTCATGAAAAGGATATGGTCCTTAAGCGTGGTCGTGGTGGCCATTTGGCTGATGTTGTTTTTCATTATTTACGGCATACCTTCCTCTTTATTATGAAATAAACATGCGATCATTTATCTCCAAAAATGGCAATTTTCTTTGAATACCAAAATAACACCTCTTATTGGAAAGCCCTATATGTGCGTACTTGGTAGCCTCCAAAATGCTTCCTTATGGCTGTTTAAATCGGGTATAGCTAGTGAATGTAGTGTAAAAAAGATTAAGCAGAATTTACGTGCTTTTTTCATAACCATACGGATAAAGTAAAACTTCAAAAGTTGTATATATCGCATAAAAGTTTTTTTGTTGAAAAACAAAAGCCTTAGATTATTGTTGGATTCGTATAACAACCAACCCATACAGTTTGGTTTTTTAGTTGTTATTTTTTTTGTTAAATAATTTTAAAACCATCCACCACCATAATCTCTTAGCCGCATTATGCAAATCGTTGCCGTGTCTGAGCAATAACCGCGTAACTCAAGTACCGCATTATACGAGGTAAGACTGTAAAAACTTCATGCCGCAGCGACAGAGCCACCAGAAGCCAAGGCAAACGCAGACCGAGAGCGATCTCAAATACAATTTCATGCAATTTAATGAAAATGAAAACAAAACAAAAAGCCAAGCAAATTGATTTATCGGCACGCGCTCGGCCAACTCAAGTGAAGACATGAATTGATTGTTTGCTCTAGCTTCAGTTCCCTCTCCATAAATCCCATAGCCCCCCTCCTTTGGTGCTGCTTTCATTGAACTGATTGAGCTTAATTAAATTGACTCTGGCGAAAGATTTTAAATCGTTAAACGCTGAATTTGTTTTTCACTTTATATGTTTGCACGTTAAATGGGTAGAGTTCAATTGAATCTTGCCTGCATTTTGATTGATATTAATCGTTGTAATTTGATTGACAAACATTTGGTGACGTGCCGGGCTATGTCTATTTACTAACTTTAAACTATATAACTCTTGAGTTATAGTGACCATTACATGGATTATGCAACTGAGAGAGCAGTCAAGATTGGCAAGGTCGTTGCTGCAGTTGCTGTTACCTACTCGGTTTCCAGAGCCAGCTTCAGTTACACTGCACTTACCAACTTAAGTAGTTACCAAGTGTTAACTGAGTTACCTGAGGTACCTTTGTTTCTTTTTGTAATTATTTTTGGACACGGCAGTGACAGTAATTACCAGCATATATCTCATACGCTCAAGAGGCGTTTTGTCTTTCTGTTTTTTATTTACTTTAAAGTCTAGTAAACTACTGTCAGTTGGGTTTTGTTTACAAAGTGTACAATTCGTTGGGTCCAAGTATGTTTCTATTGAAACCTTGACTTATAGTATCTATTTGGTAATGAGTAATACAAGCTTGTCGAAACTGGAGGGTGAATGAAAATGGCATATTTGTTTCTTCTTATAAGACATTTAATATAGAATTAAAAATGGTTTATAATATAATAATAAAAATCATTTAAAGCAACGAACATTTGAGCCTTTTACTCTTAAGAATATTTAAAATAATAATAATAACTTCAATAGTATAATTTTGTAACTGATATAAAACATGCTGTCGTAAAGCAAACTGCTAGCAATGAAAAAAGTCAGTATTTTAATAATAGTTGAATATCAATTTTTATTAAAATTACTGGACAATAATAGATATTGTGCCATTTTTATTTTAAAAATCAAGTTATGTAATTTAAACATCTTTTGAACCAAGGAGTGCACGAATTTTCAGGACCTTTCCATCGATGCCTTATATTTCCTTGAGGATCAAAACTAGCGATCCCAAATAAAAAAAATTAAATTTTAACCGTCTTTTGAACCAACAGGCGTATTGCAAAATTTGCTGCATTTAAGTGACTTTCACTTCCATACTTTTTCATAGATGCCTATCATGTCCTTCAAGGATCAATATTAAAGATCCCACAAATTAATTTTAAATATCTTTGGAGCCAACAGGCGCATTGAAAATAAAAATTTATCTTTTTAGCGCAAGGTCTTTTTCAAAAAATTATATTATATATTGCGGTTTGCACTTTCATATAAACCACTTTTTTTGCTTTGATTTTTTTCATCCCCATAACTATTGTATTATTTGCTGATTCTGATTTCTTAAGTTAATTGTTATTGTAAAGGGTCATCAATCTTGAGGTTTTTTTTTTTCAATAGCGTTTTTTTTTGATAAATCACGCGTGAGTACTGTCAAGTTGCCATGTGTTTTTTATTCAGTTTTCATGGTAATTGTATCATAGAAAGACTTACACCCGAACAACATTTACAAATCGTACAATTATATTACGAAATTCGCGTTACATTACCCGTGTTATCCAATTATGCTCGAACGCGTCATCGAAAATTGGAACCTCCTCATGGACGGCGCAGTTGCGGCCAACATTTAAAAGGTATTATCTTTAAAAAGTAAATGGCAAGAATGGTTTTTTCTATTGATAATAAAGATTTTCCGATTCATTATAAATTTTTGTGTTTTTTGAATTTAAAAAAAAACCACAAGATTGATGACCCTGTATATGCGTCATATTTAGTACTTTAAATTAATTTCAATCAAATAATGTGCATATTGTGAGCTTCAAGTCAAAGCTCGGATTTGAGTTTGACTAAGAGCCGAACTTTAAAAAAAAACTCTATTTGTAAGTAAGCAATATGATACCAACTTTTTGCCATTTGCTTGCATGCTACCAAGATTGATTGAATGACACTGGCACAATATAAATTGCGTGCTAAATGCCCCACACAGATACACACACACACATAGCTAGATAGAATGATTTAGTGATATAGCAGATATTTAACTAGCTACTATGAATGACAGACCCAACCAAAGCTCACAAGTCAGGGGCCCAACATGGGGCCAGACATTTCAGCAAGGTGCCAGCAGCGCATCAACGCCAAAATACAAAAGGCAACAACAATGACGACGTCAACGACAACAAAAACAATCTCGCTGACGACGACAACAAATCAAATGAAAAACTGAAAAGTCAGAACCACAGGTGCAACAAAACGAACAAACAACTGTATGGAGGTGCTAGGGTACTATGGGGATCAGTAACTACTCGTACTCGTAGTAACTGCAACACACTTCATTGTTCCCACAATGCTGTCTCATAGACTTTTCGCGCATTGGGTTTAAATTGAGGCGCTGATTTTTTACAGCTGATATAATTTTGTATCTTTTTTTTTTTGCATTTGTTTTCGTTTTATATATTTTTTTTGTAACAAGTTTTGCAATTTAAAAGTTTTTACAGAACACAAAACAAAAACAAGTGGGTCGGTAACAGACGGAAAATTTCGAATTGAATATACTCTGAAATTGTTTTGATTGCTATGGTTTGGTGCCAAACAGGAAAAATTTGTTGCAGGGGACTGGGGGAAAACAATTTTAATTCGGTGGTATGTACATATTTACCACAAATAAAATGGTTTTACAAATTTTTGACACTAACTCCCGAAACTCCTGGATTCACGGATGGATGGTGAAAAAAAAAGTCTTTTTCGGTCGATAAGCTGCCAAAATATTATTTGATGAAAAGATGGCTTATATCAAAAAATTAAACGTAGGAGAGCAAAAATGATCTTTAAGATTTTAGATGTTTGGTCTTCGACAAAAATACACTATGGAAAGAAGGACAAGAAGAGATCCAGCTTAACTTCTTTTGTCGTCCCGATCGTTTGTGTACATAGGTTGTGGGTTGTGTATCCATTTGCTGCGACAAGTTACACCCTACCCTTTTACACACACTTAATATACCTTAGCATGCAAAATGCAGGGTATATAAAAATCAGACAAAGCGACTGACAAACAAAGAGGTTGGGAAAAGGGTATTGAGTGCACTTGGTATTATAATACCAAACGTAAAATTTTAATACTTGGTATTTGTTATTATTAATTGCTTTGGCTGTTGTTATTATAGCTGTATGCGTTGTTTTTGTTATTTTTGGCAAACTACCGCAAAAGTCTGCGAAAAAGTTTTTACTTACTATTTATTTGTTGTTGTTGCGCTTGTGGCAGATAAATTTCAGTTGAAGTTGCATCCTTGCCAAACAGCTGGCGTTGCAATTTGTCTTACTGCGACTAGAAGTAGTAAATATATATGGAAGATATGTATGTTGTTTTTTCTAACCATAAACTTGTCGTAACTTGGGGTGCAAAGAAACTAATAAAAACAGCCCTTGACTGTGGCTACGCCCCACTGGCCAAATCAAATCGAAGGTTTAAGTGCAGTGCAAATTGCTAGCTTAAGGATTTTAGCCCAAAGGGTCGTTGGTCTGGTGGTTGAAATTGGCTTATGTTGCTCTACTATAATTTGCCCCTTATCAGCTGTAAGAATGGATGAATGAATTGGAGAGTCCATACATGTCCATACATACGCGTACATACACACATATGTGCTTGTTTTTATATCCGGAACATTCAGTATTTATGCTTGCACTTCCGACAAGCAATGCAAGGTATACTTGACGGGGGTGTTACGACTAATACTGCTAAGCCTAGTCAAGCCACCCTTGGGGCAGACACATAAACAATGATGACGGACTTTATCCGTACATAGATGTTTAAACACAGACATTGGCAAATAACTTACATTCTGGACAATCATTGTTGCCCTGAAGCGTAAACGAATGAAAGAATTAAGAGTGTTTTCGTTTGATGCAATATTTAAGACTGCAATAACTATGTACTTGAAGCCTTAAAGATAGATTTGGGAACAATTCAATTTTAAATGTTTGAGTATATAACTCAGCATCTACTGAAACATGTCTTGGGAAGATTGCAAAATTTGTTGGTAATTGTTAAAGTAATAAAATTAAGTATGGTTCTTGAATATAAATCTCTTTTGGCTAGAATAATTGACTTAAAGTTGACTTTGGTGATATACTTTTCGCGAATGATTTATAAATCATATGAGTGTATAAAGTCTTTTTGATATAGAAAGTGTTTTAGTTCTATTTGAAGACTACATATTCCGTGTATTTGCATTCAAATACTATTTATTCAGAAATCTTAACTTTACGCTGACAATTTCTGCGTCATATGCTCAGATTCTTGTGAGTAGCACCACGGAATTCAGAATTAGACTTAATATTGGCAGCGCCTCACTGGAGATCTGGGGCATCACCACTTAACCCGCAATCGGTTCCAAATCTTTCAAAATAGGGGACTTCGTATGCTTGTTTCTAGATGCGAATGGTTCGTCACTAACTTGCCTTGGGAGACCAGATATGCGTTTTCTCTAGCAGATACTTTGTAAGTCTGAAGGTCAATCATAATTGCTACGCAAAAAAACTTGTGGAAATGGTCCCAGTTAAAAGACTCAATTGGAGATACTTCATCTATTTTCAGCTTTCTTTAAGGACTGACTAATTAATAACCAAGAGATGATAGCACAATTACTTGGATACCCCATATACTTTGAATAAGTTCTTTGACGTAACTTACGGAGCACCAAAAAAATATAGTACATTTTCCAATTGGAAAGTTCTTAAAAGGAATATTAGGAAAAATTTTTTTTCGAGAAAAAGGGTACAGGCTATCCACATTCTCGGGCACCGCCTCAGCTGTATCACATTTGTTAAATTAAAACCCTAATAATTCATATGGAGATCACAAATCCGTTTCTTTTCTTTCGCTTTACAGCGATCTTATGTTGTTGGACCCCTCCGGACTAAAATCTTATCTATAGACTGTCTTTTAGATGCTCAAAGTAATATTTTAAATAGACTCGTATTTTTTCTTTTTTTTATTTAACGAAATATAATGATTTATTCTGTGAGAGTTTTAATGGGGATGGTAGTTAGCCGATGAATCTAAGATGTCTATAACCATAGCTTTAAGAATCTGTTTAAAATCTTCCGAATCTAAAGTTAACAAATTTATGCTGGCATTGGTGACATCTTTTATGAAAAGAAATCAAATGATTGAAACAGCAAAAATTTTGTATTCACTTAAAAACCACTAGTTTACAAATTTTAAAAAATTTTGGTATCCTCAACTAGTTTAAATCGTTTCCGTAGTAAAATAACATGCGAAACCCGAAAATTCAGTCAAAAAAGTCTTTCTTTCTTTCAAATACATTTTTCGAAATTAGATAAAAAATGTCTCTACTTAACAGCACATAACTCTGGTTGTACTATACTGATTTTGATAATTTTTTTATTAATCTGTAAATAATTGAATTACCCAACGATTAAATTTTGCTCGTTTTCGTTTTTGCGTGCTCCCAAATCCTCGTTTTTGCTGTCGCTATCTACTCATAGATATTTCCCTTACTCTTTGTTAGCACAGGTCTACGCTTTTCCATTAAAATTGACTATAACTATGCAACTATGCTATTCTTATTAGAAGGGAAATTGTTTTGTGGAAGACACAAACAATGTTTTATGCAAGGCATGTTCCATTCTTGTGTATGTGAAAATATGGCAAAAATTCGTTTTAAATTCTGCGTGCTATTTTTTGGGTGGAGTTAGAAAAAAAAAAAGATCAATAAATATCTAACTTGAATAAATTTGCAACAAAGTACACATAAAAAATTTATTTTCGTGATTTGGGAGCAACAAATATATGGTTTCAAAACGAAACTAAATTAAATTTGCGGGTTCGTTTTTCGGAGAACGGCCGAATTATACAAATTTTATCCATTTTGAACATTTTTTGGGCTTCTTTTTCTCGATTTTCAAAAACAGCCGCTCTTGTGCAAACATTGCCTAAACATCGTTTGCCCTTGTGGGTTCTCTAAACAGGAAAAGGAAGAACTTCTTGTGCAACATTAGCTTCGTTTGTAGAGAGTGATCTCCACCAGCTGATTTAAAAGACTCAACGATCAATTTATGGTAGGAGTGCCTTTCTGATTGAGCTCGGATCTAGCAACGATATCTTGATTAAATGCCATGGCAAGGGAAACGGGGTTCTTGAAAATATTCGTATGAAATCTAAGAGACCAGTCGAGGATTGGTCTTTGCGATTTCCTTTGTATTAAACTAAAAAAAATTGTTTCCAAATAATGGGATTCATAAACTATTTCAATTTCTACTATTATATACGTTTGAAAAAGCGAATGATATAGATATATTAAAATCTTTTTCAAAAAACTATTGACTTGATCAAAATTTTTACAACTAATAGGCTGAATTTACTTGCTTAAGGATACTACGCAAACCTTGCGTGAGGATGGTAAATGAAACTTTTCGCATAAAGATATAGTAACAAGCCATATATGTATATAGTCGCTTTTTATGAAGAAAAAAGCCAACTTGCTCCTGTATAATCACTTTCATAAAGTGTAACTAAACTTAATAGACCGTTTAGGCCAACTTGATGGAAACTGTGCGTTTAGCCGAAAGCTCGACTTGAGTTGTGACTATCATTTGAGTTTAAAGCGTTCACAAGCAACTTGATGTTCATTAGTGAAAAGGTCAAGGATTATTATACTTCATCATAACTCTATTAAGCCTAGACTCTGGAGTTATACGATAGTCACAAATGCGATGGCGGCGCCATTCGCTGAAGACTACCGCAGCTGCCTGAATAGATATTATTATTATTACTATTATCTTTTTATGTGCCACACACGCCACACTCTCTCATGCATACACACACACACACACACACTTGGATGATTGTAATACTCCATATGAGGCTGACTGACTGTCTGTCTCTCTGTCTGTCCAGCTGTCAGTATGTCCGTACGTTTTGTCTTGTTTGGACTTGCCGCAAAACGAAGAGCTCTTTGTACCAACAACGTTGGGTGATAGTTTTGTCTGAAACTCACAAATTTTTACTCATTTTTTGTGGGAGTTTTGTTGTTGTTGTTTTCTATTACATGAAATTAAGTAAAAGTCCAATGAAAGCCTACGGAAAATGTAAACGAAAAAGTAAAAAACCAAAAAAAAAAAAATCACAAAACTACAAAATAAAGTAAAGTCATTGGGACTGCAATTGTGGGCAATGGACAGAGCAGACCAACCGACGTTGAAATAATGAAATTACTTTCATACGCTCCGCTTGGGTTCGCTCTGCCCTACGAACACGTTGCGCTTTTGATTTGATTATTAAAAAAGAGTTTTGCATTACTTCCGAAACAAGACAACGACGATGAAATCATTTAGACTTGTTTGAATCTCTATCTCTCACTCTCTCTAAAAGGGGGGGAAAGCGTTATGAGCACTTTTATATTAGTATTGAGTTGCCTCGTGTCGCCACAATGATGCAGCAAGTAATGCCCACTAGGGAGCTACATACAACGCCCCTGATTGCATAGATAATAGATGTCAGCGCGACTAGCGACGACGGCGCGTGACAGCGCTGCCTGAAGCCCTAGCCAGCCAGACATGGGTATACCAAAATTAAAGAAACTATGACAAGTCAATTTTCCTAGCCATAGATATAGCCATAGCCATTAATTGATGGCCACAGCAGAGACCCTCAGGCCTTGGCTCTTGTATAACTGGCGACATTAAGAGTAGCATGACAAAGGAGTGACCACAAGGAGTGACACTTCACGACACACAAAAAAAAAAAAAAAAATTTACAAAAAAATGCTGTAAAAAGGTCAAATCTAGAAATCGATGCCAGCTCTGAGAGCAGCGCCTAGCATCCATGGAAGAGTCATGGCTGTTTCCCTGGCTTACCACAAAAATAACTGGGTGATGTTCATTAGAGAGGCCGAAAAAAAAAAAGCGTGAAACTTTAACGGCGGTCAAAAGGTTTTCCACAACAACAACAACAACATGGTAGATAAATACAAAAACAAAGCAACTTGCACTTTAAACTTGCATTTCCGTGAGCAGTTCCCCCTGGGCTCCACTTTTTGCGGCAACCTCCCCCTGCCAAAGCGCGCTTTTCTTTCCTATTGCATTTTGCAATAAAAACGTGCTCCAAGTGTTCCTGTCACCAGGCAAATTGGACATTTATTTGTGACTTCAGGCTCGGTTCAAGTGTTGGCGCGTGGGATTTGGCAGGCAACAACAATGACAACAACAACAACAATATCAGCAACTACAACAAAGAAGTGCTTTGATTTACTATGGCAAACTCTTGCCACAAAAACTTCATTGAAAGCACCAACAAAAATGGGTTGCATGATGCAGCAAATGTGGCAGGGAGGCGTCACTGCTGCGCTTTAGCTAATTGATGGTTCGAGTGCAAGCGGCGGCAACTGGTTCAGTGTTTTGGGATTTCAAATTCAATGTGATGGACAGCTCGAGAGAGCGAGAGAGAGCGAGGTGGCAGTTAGACATTTGCTTCGCCTGCGCCTGTCCAATTAAGTCAATAGCTAACAAACATTGCAATCAATTAGCAGTAATACTAAATTCCAACATTGTGACAACTAACTAACTTCCTTTTATCTGCTCTGACTCTTTTGTTCTCTAGAATTTTCTGGCTGCCAATGCGCAATGCTGGTGGAATGGTCCACTAACAGCTGCCACACGTGCTCTAAAGTATGCTGGTCATGTGGCACCTGGCATGCTACTGGTCACCGCTGAGCCCTGCGCCCTGGAGGTGCTAAGGGGCGCCTTTGCAAGAAGTGTGCTTAAGCCGCCGGCTACCTATATTATAAGTTCTGTGGGTAAGTAAAGAACAATTATGTACAATATTTTTGAAAAACATACTGATAAGGTGTTGGTTCCGAAAGCGGCGCTTGTATTCGATATGTGACTGGAGAGCTGGCTTGGAGACTTGTTCGCTAAGGTGCAGAGAGAATTTTAAATGGAATTGTTCTTGGCCTAAATCGAGTGACATCAACTAGTAACGAACATTGTTTGGTTCATAATCTCATAGAAAGGATTCTACGATCATCTTTCTTTACGTTTCTTCTCTATCCTGTTGCATTCCACATATGCAGAGTTGCTTTGAACATTTTCCTGCAAAATAGAAAAGAGATTTGGTAAAAATTAGAGATTTGAGAGAATTGAGATGAATTTAAACTTATTTTGGAGTTTATTTCCAACAAGCTTTAGTTACTCGACGTATTGAACTAAATCTCGGCGTAGGAGAATCATTGTTCGTATTCAGAATTGAGTTACATGAACTAGTTTCGAATAGTTTTTAATGTCACTGCAAGAATTTTACTATCATTTTTCCTTATGATTCTTGTTATCCTGTTGGCATTGCCATATTATATTCAGAGTTACTTTGAAAATATTCCTGCCAAACCGAAAAAAGAATTGGGAGAATGCTGCAAATTCGTATTCTGCATCAAGTGTCACAATCTAGTTTCAAATACTTACTATTTGGTTTTTAATGTTATTGAAGGGATTCTACAATTCGTCTCCTTCTTTCTTTTCTATTCCATGTTGTATGTGCATGATTCCATTTTGAATATTAATGCAGAATAGAAAAGCGAAGACTTGGGCTTTTAGAGAGCTGTTTTCAGACCAGCTTCATTCAGAGTTACTTTGAAAATAGTCCTGCCAAACCGAATATAGAAGTGGGAGGTTTTTGCAAATTTTAGTCGCATTGGGATTTATTGGAGATTATGTACAAAAAGCTTGAGATAAACGGCTTGTTAAACTAAATCTTGGCATAGAAGAACAAACATTCGCATTCTGAATTAAGCGCCATGTAATCCCTCTTAATGTCACTGAAGGTATTTAACAATTCTTCTCTTTCTTCGTTTTCTGTTCCATGCCTTACTTGCATCATTCCATTGAGAATATTCATGCAAAATAGAAAAGAGAAGGCTTGGGCATTTTAAAGAGCTTTTTTCAGACAATCTTTCGGTAATCAGCTTTGTAAACTGAATCTTGTCATAATTATGATCTTAGTCCGAAAGGAATAATAAAAACTAGTTTCTAATAAAACCTTGGCTTCATAGATTCTTCTATATTATCAAAAAACTTGTTACTATTCGAATTCATATTTAGGCACTAAAGCTTTTTATGTATATAAAATCTATAATCACGGAAGTAAACATGTTTTGGTTATTTATTTCATATAATCTTATGATAAAATCTACTATAAATTTTTCAAAACTTTACAGAATCTTGTAGTGCAAATGTTAAAGTAGCGAGCTTCTGTTCCTTTGATATCAGATATTAAGGAAAACTATACTGATTAAAAACATTGACGAAGATCTGAATTTGATTTTTGACTGCTGTTTATTATTAATTAAAGTTCGTAAGATTCTTATAGGAAGCACCATAGATTCAAGTTAGCAAAACAAAAAAGGTTCCTTATTTTAGAACTTATTCTCATTTAGTAACATTCGATACAGGTTTCAATTTGGTTTCTGTCATTTGGATTCTTACAATTCAGAATGCAAAAATTTATAGTAAAAAAAAGAAAACATAAAATCAGCCATATCTGGAAAATAAATTCTTTGGAAGTGTACGAGAGTAAGGTGATGTACGATGTATGGCAACCATGATCCAGAATATGAGCGCCAAAAGCAACTCGAAATTAAGCGTCTATTGTTTTATGCCAGACAACTGGAGACAACACCATCAAAAATTGAGCAAATGTCGCCTCAGGAGCTGCAGTGGAATATGAGTCAGTTGAAGCAAAAACAATTAGCGGAAGAGGAAATCCGTGTGGCATTTAAACGTTGGCAGAATATATGCGAATGTCGTTGGCTCATGTTTGAGGAGCAATGTAGATATGACGAACGCACAGGTGGTCGTGACGGACGCTCCATTTGGAGCATATTAGCACTGGCACAGAAAGAGTTGGAGCAGAAACTGCAGCTGAATAAACTAAGAAGAGACTGCCCGAGATATCCCTCGCCTATGAGCATTTTTAGTGAACGTGAACTAGGTGGACGTCACAATCTGCATTCTATGCAGCGACACTATAAAAATGTGGTCAGCAGGATGACTTCGGACCACTCCAAACGTAGCAATTGTACGGTGGAAAAAGAGCATAACTCAGATGAGAAAGTTAAATTGGAACCAGGTTGCGAGCATTACGAAGACCTACCTTCTGACGAAGAGTGCGAATCCGAACGTAAAATTGAGATTCCAGAGCTGACAGAAGGTGACACAAGTAAAGTGCATGATAGCTCCACCAGCTATCTAAGCAAGTTTGTTTCACTGCCCATAACATTTACGCCAAATGGCATGCATGTGCCTGCCAAAGAGTTGGTAAAGCTCTCAAGTGGGAATACCAAAGAGACGCTTGAGACTAAACCAAAAAAGCTGGATGATCAAGCCTCAGAGTTGCTAATCCGTGCTATGAATTCGCAAGCGGCACCCAATATGTCTATGCCTAACTATGTAGATCCTTTGGTGATGTACGTTAAAGAAAAGTTCAATGTGGATTCTTTGAGCAGCTGTTCGAGAAAGTCGACATCAAGTTGTGAATCCTATTGCAGCGCACAGGAACCCCCTCCTTCTCTAGCCAATACACATTTATAGGCACAATTTGGTGTATTGCCCACTATGCGACTCCTGGCATCTCCGTATACCACCAAAATTCTAAATCACCTCTCTCTCTCTGTCACTGTCTCTATCAATAAAACCGAACCAAACGAACCAAGCTTTGGGCATTCACACATAAAGCATACAAAATTTTACCTTACCATTCCGGCACTTCATCAAATATTGATGTGGACTCCAACGCGGCACAGCGCTCGTTAGCTGTCAATTAAATGGACACCTGCGCGCCTAATACGCTGCCCATTCCCGGTTTGCCGGTTATCCGCCAGTTGTTGTTGCCTTCCTTTTTCACACTTCCATTTGCCAATTCGGTGTGAACGTTTTATGGCAACTTGGTTGGTTGCTTCTCTTGGCCATTTGGTCGTTTGGTCGATTGGTCGATTGCATTGGTTTGAACTTCGTTGGGTGTCGCTTTGGTTGTTGCTGTCGCTGCTGTTCCGCTACTGCAACTGTTGCCCCTTGCCAAACTCCTCTTCCCTCTATTAAATTGAACGCTTCATGAATTGATAAATGGCCGGCCAGAGATCGAAGCAAAGCCGCGGGGCCAGCGTTTTGCGGCAAGTCAACGGACGACCACGGCCATGGCGCGAACTTGTTTGAAAATTAATAAGTTTCGATTTAGTCCGAGCTTTAGCCAAATAAATATTTCTTTTTAAATACACTTGCTGAGGGTATTTGGGTATTTGCAATAAGTTGTGGGTTGGGGGTTCTCAGCGAACTGTCTCAGTTGCTAACATTGGAGTCAAATCTGATTAGAAATATGAGAAACACTAACAACGAGGCATAAGGGCAAAAGTGCCAGTGCCTACTTTGAAGGATATGAGTGGGCATAAATACCCATTTTTTTTAGTGTAAGTCGGCTTGGCACACATTTGCATTTTTGCCCCTAGGCATTTTTGAACTGTAAAATATAATTTTTTTTTAAAGAATGGAATTGAATATTCTGGCCCTTCAAAGCATTTTTTATGATGATTCTAGCTTTACCTCATAGAAGAACCAGAATCTTCAGACTAAAAGTATATAAATAAAATTGAAAAATTAATATCAATTATTATTCTAGAAAAAAAGGAGTTAGGGTGTGCATATCATGTGAATTTTTCCCACTATTGGGGTTAGTGAATTTTTTGATAATCTCTTACGTTCCTGATCAAAAATGTTGATACTTCCGCGTTTTAAGCTTAGACTTGAAATTTTTTAGATGAAAAATAAGCGACAAAGTGATTTTTTATTCCTGTATCGTTGAGCAAAATTTCACTTAAGGGTATCTCAACTTTGACTCATGACGTAGTTAGCTACACAACTCTTTGGCTTTTGTTGTGTGTTAAATTGCAACTTGTTGCAGCAATGGGCGCCCATTTGACTTGGCGGTTTATCTTTGTAAAATTCAATTGAGGAAATATTACAGTGAGCTTGCTCGTTTCCATTGCCGTTATGAGCGAAGAAGGGTTGGGGGGCACAACAAAGCGACGCACTGACTGGGGCAGATACAAAGTAGTTTGCTGCAGTCATAGCAAATGGCAGCCGGCAAATATTGTTGCTCTAAGACTGCATTTGAGTATTTCAGTTTTTCAGTATTTCCATGTTGTTAATTAACGTCTGCAATAGCGCAGAACCCATTAGCTGCAAATTACCATAAACATGACAATTCCATTCGTAAACAAGCTCGAGCCAACAACAATAATAGTGCAAAAATTGAAGACGATGTAGTCTAAAATAAGCATCATGTTGTTGCAACTTTTGTTGCTGGCAACATTTGTTGCAGACGCGTCTGTTTTTTTTTTCAGAATATTGCCAAGCTATAACGAATTGCATGCAAGGCAATCAATCAACGATAATTTCTCGCTCAATTAGACAACAATAACAGTAACAACAAAAACAACAATAACAATAACAACAAAAGCAATAGCTAATACAAAGCGAAAGAGAGAGAGAGAGAAGTGCATGGATAGTTACCAGAGTTGAAGAGTTGGCAAATCGACAAATGATGTCGTTTTACTTGTTGCCAATTTGACAGTGAATTATCAAAACAAAGCTAAGTTAAAGAGATGGCGAGAGATATTGCAGCGACGAAGTTAAGATACTCTTTTTCTTTGAGCGCATTGTAGTTATGTTGGAATAGGGAATAGTAAGAACTACTATTGAAGTGAGCGATCTTTATGCTTCTCACTTTCACTGAAATGTAGTGAAGACTGTTTTCCAGAACGCAACGCTGCTACTGTAAACCCTTGTTCTCATTCAAAGCTCGGGAAAAAACTCGGATCTTTACATAATCAACTCGGCAGTATGTATATCTGTTAGACTTGGAGTCATGCTCGAAAAGCCATGTTTCTTCAAATTTTGTTGAGTTTTAAATTGCTGTAAGATAAAAAATGGCTTTCAAAGTTAAGCGGTTTTTCCATCAATTGTTGCTTGAAAATTTTTTTCTAAAATTAATAAGCCATAGAATGCAAAAATAAAAATTTTTTAAAGGAAACTATTTTATTCTTTTTAAACTGTTAATCATTCAAATTTGTTGCTTATGTGTATGGACAAAAAAAGTTATTGGATGAGGCATTAAATCAGTTAAACGCAAGCGATCGCCAAATAATGTGATCTCCAATTCGGGCCAAGTACTCATGTCGATTTTATATAAAGAAGTTGAAGTAATGCCCAAGTATGACTTAAAATACTACCTCATTTAGTTTCTGCCAAAACTAAATATTTGAGACTAAGATGAGCAAAGGGCGACCACGTAGCAGTTCGGAGAATTTAATTTTGGTTCAAGCTTCATCGATAAAAATCGCATGAGGATTTATCGGTACATTTTTATTGACTTACTAAGAAAGTTAGATGTAGTTTTTGGGGTCAGGAAAAACAAAACCCTAAAAGTCTTTAAATTCACGATAATGATGCCAGACGTGACCTTTTAACACTGTCCAATTCCAGTTATACAAATGGCCGCCCTTGCATAAAACTCAGAAATTAGACCAAAATATTTTTTAGGGCTCTTAACTACTCTACGTCTTGGACCTTCTCGTATCACAGCTCTAGGATTTAACCTCGCTTATATATTCCATACATGTATATGCAAAAGTGGTGAGAGTTAGTACTAAGAAGTCTGGATTGAAGAGATCTTCACATATCAGTGGGTCATCCAAATAGTTTCTAACAGTGTCAAGATCTCTTTTAAAGAGTATGTTTTGAAAAATGGCAATAGAAAAGCGAAGAAATAAGACAAATAACCAAACTATCTGCTGTTGTTATTACTTGTTGATGTTGGTTGTTATTACTTTTGTTGTTGTTGTTTGCTGTTTTGTTGTTGTTGGTGTTGTATGCAAATATAAAATAGCTGGAAAGCGAGAAAATTATGCAGCTTATACGGAGGAGATCTCTGTCGTTTTTTGTGAATTGTGAAAAAATAAAAAGCCGCAAATCAATTTCATCACGATTTCTCGTTGATGTTTGATGTGGATGCTGCTGGCAGCAACATGTTGCAATTGTTGTTGTTGTTGCTGCTGTTGAAAGTGAAATGTGACCGCTGCCATGGCCAATAGTGTTGTTGTTGTTGTTGCTGTCTTAGCTGATAATTGCAATTTAATATTACTGCCATTAACAAATCAAATCAAAAATGCAAACAAATTGCACAAAACTGTCAAGCTTGCATCAAAAGATTTTTCTTTTGCAACATTTCATATGCCTCTTGGTATTGTATGGGTCTACACATGGTTCATCTGTGGCAGCTATTTTCCCATGTCTTCCAGCTAATGGCATTTAATTTCACGTTAGCCGCTACACTGTCAGACAGTCCCAATCCAATGTCTAACTTCGATGATGATTGCGCATCTAACTATGAATTTAACGGATTGGATAGGTGTAGTTGTTGTTGTTGTTGTTGTTGTTGTAGCTCATGTTGTAGGTGTAGAGCAGTAAGGCCACATAATTTCATTTGATTTCATGCCCACCAACACTTTGAGGTTAACAACCCGACCCAAAGATTCTTTGCTAGTCTTACAAAGCGTAACGAACTTCATCAAGTTTATTTATTTTTTTTCGTATTGCCCAGAGACGGCAACATTTCCCGTACCCGCAGACGATACAAGTACATTGTCATTATAGTTGTAATACCTTTTAGGCAGAGCATTTTCACTTGGACAGGTAGTTTGAAATGCTGAGAAAAAAGAATCTTGCTTTTGAGACGATCTGCCTGATCTAGTAAAAATAATTTGATTTTTTGTGACAAATCATACCATCTCAAAAACCAAATCATATTACCCATATCATGAAAATAATCTGCACAATAATTATGCAAGGTGCAAGTTTTTTATTTTAAATTTACTTATTGAGCGAGAGATAAGATTTTCGATCGTTTTAACATCAGCTGGTTTATATAGGCATGTACTTGAAAAATAAAAGGGGAGATCAGGTTTACTTTTTTAAAACTTTTTTTTAATTTTTTTTGGATTCTTTCTCATTTATTTTAATGGGTTTGTGCGCGCATACTTCACACTTCAGATCTATATAGCAGAAAGATTGATTTAAAAATGTTTAATTTATTTTGCTATAAAAGCTTCGATTTTGATATATAAAGGTACACAGCATGTAAAAATTCCTATTAATCTTCTCAATAGTTTTACTGATGTGATTCGTATCCAAAAATATTCATACGTAGGTACGCAATCATTCAAATTAATACTAGTTCCGTTTAGTTCAAGCTCAAATTTTGGTAAAAATCAAGACTTACACTTAATAGCTTTATTTATTATTATTTGGATAAAATCCAAAATGGTTCCGTAAGCCAGATCCAGATTAAAGCATCTAGTATAATGGAATAGGCATACGAACATCCCCGGTAACGAAATAGCTGTTAAGCATTCGAGAGGTTGTGCTGCGAAATCCCCCTGAGCTCTTCTTTGGCACTGCAGAAATTTCTCCAAACAGCTACTACGAGAAGAGGAGAGATCCAAACTGAGGCACTTAATAAAATATGCCACTTATGCAAGAATTAAGTCAAGATACTTGCGGGTCACTGCGGACCCGGGAAACACCTTAGTAGTATCGACATCCTGAATTCAAAAACATATAGGTTTTGCGAAATGGAGAAGGAAATGGAACACAAACTGAATGAATACGTAGGGGTAAGGACTTCAAGACAAAATCCCAACTTCGCAAAAATATCCTTCAGATACTGACTGGGTTGCTCACTGGACACTGAAGACTCAGGAAAGTTATAACGGCATCGTAAAGTAGGTTTTGTAGATTTTGTGAAAAAGAAACTCAACTTGAATGTTTTATTCAAGAAAATATGGCAAATGAGCAAAAACTCCCTTAAGGCACTGCAGACTCGTAAAATTGAGTTCCAAAACCTTCCAAAATGGTTTAGCACAGTGGGCCTAGGGCTTTCAAGAAAATATACAAATCAAGCAAGAGAAACTGGGTTTCTCAAGGGATACTGTAGACTCGGGAAACACCATAGTTATAAAACATCTAGGTTTTGTGAATATAACATAGAGTCCCTATGCATGAAATCACCCGACTAGAACTTTACTTCTACTTTAATTCACTTTATAACAGAAATTGGTCTGGCTGGAAAACTCTGAAGCTAGTAGACGGCATATTCTATTCTTGCCGAACAATAGATGCATGTCACAATTAACAATAAAATTTATAAAAAAAAATTATGACCTAAAAAAAAAGTGTAACAGCTCCAAATTCAAACTTTATTATTTTTATTTTAAAACCATAATTTAGGGCATCAAAACTGCCGTCAGAAATCAAACATTTTGTTTTCCAACTTTGCTTTATTGTTGTTTCTTTCTTGAAATTTTTTGCTATCTTTTTGGCGTGCTCGAACTTTTGCAGAAATGTTGCAAGTTCATCATGCTTGCCTGATCACAGTGAGCAACACCCGGCTCCATGCCGCTCTACGGTGCAGCACCACGGCCAGCTCTCTTTTGTCAACCGCCTTGAGGGCAGCCAAAAGAGCGTTACCAAAGCGATTATTGTAATTTTATTGTTCTCGTTTAGGCTCTTTGTACTTTTTCGCCCCATTCTGGAGTTTTCAGAATGCTTTCAAGTAATATTGGGTTGGCGTGCGGGGGGCGGTAGAGGCGATTTAACTAACCAACTTTGATTGTCTTGATTGCTGTGCAAAGAGCGGTATTATTTTTTATTTTTTTTTTTAATACTTCCAGCGCCTCTTCGTGCAGAGTTAATGGGGTCAAACTCTTTTTGTTGGAATTTTTTTTTTTTTGGGGAACTTTGCTTAAGTGGTTTACGCTTCAGAGATTTTCACTGTCTTGTTGATTTTCTCGGGCAAGTGTTCTGCTGTGCTGTTTAATGGCAATGTTGGCACCCACAATCAGACCTAGACACACACACTCACACACACCACTTACATTTGTAGATTCAAACCGGCAGATCTTGAGTTTTTTCCATTGTCTTTACAAATTAGTACAGGAAATGTTTCATGTGGCGCATGTAAATTGCGCTTGAATTTTCACACAACAAACATTGCCAGAGCAACAACAACAACAACAACCTGAAAGACCACAATATCTTATAGTCAAATAAAATTTTATTTGCTGTGCACTCGAATTGGCTTAAAAGGAGTTTGCTGTCAACGTTTTTCCATTTGGCGCCCCACGCATGCGAACTCCTATAGCGCCTTTTGACCAAGGAAGCAACCCAAACAAAAACTTTGGTAACAAAACAAAAAACAAAAAAAAAAAAAACACAACAGCCGCCTGGGCATTGCTCCGGTTCGGGCTGAACGCCTTGACAGACACTATCAGATGATATTGCCGCAACAATAGACATAGCCAAATGTTGTTTTGTATATGAAATGCATTTCGCTCGGATTTTGCCATATCAAAATTGCACAACAATTGCAATAGCAATAGCAACAACAACAACAGTGCGAAATATGTTTACTTGGCAGGCGGTGGCTGAACTAACTGCCAAGTATGGACATTGCCACAAACAATTGCTTCATTGCGCCCACTGCAGTGAAGCCCTTGCGGAAGATATAGAGTTCGTTCCCTAGTTCCCTTAGTTTCTTGCTGTCATAGTAAAAGGCAAACTCATTGACCTTTAACTCAAGACGGCGGCAGTTGGCAGCAGTAACACACAAAAAAAAAATTGTCGCCAAGAGAGAGGGTATTATCTTTAAATATTTCGAAGTGTCTTAGGTTTTATGCACAAGGTTGTCGCAAATAAAATTTTTTTTAAGAAATTACTAGAAAGGCTTCTTCTCTTTTGTGGCTCTATAGACTTACTTCTTTAGTTAGAACGCATCCGGAGAAATATTGTAAATAAATCTAGATGGGGTTCTCGTCCACCGAATATCTTACCATAAGTTACCATACTTTTGTCGCTTCTTCTAAAGTAAGACGTAATTTTCATCCATAAAGGTTAAACAACTTTTTAAAAAATGCTTCACAAAAATTTTTGCTACCAGCCATTTGTTACGCCCGTAAAAACTTGCTTGAACATTAGTTTTGGTTGTGGCTGCAAAAGAGACAAGCTGTTGTTACTGCTGGCGCCATCTAGTGAACTTGGTGGCGTCATCTTACGTAAAGCATGAATAAAATCAAAGAAAAATATGGCATAAAAAACTTAAAATGAAGTTTCTAAAAAATTTTTTTTTGTGTATAAAAATTGAGATCGGTGTTACGTATTAAAGATGAGGCTACAAAAAATATAAGTGAGTTCTGACTTGGATTACAACATCGCAAATTTTTGCAATTGCCCTTTTGGTACCCAATTTTTTGTAGTATGATTTGAAATAATGTTATTTAATTTTGCAAGTTATTTATTTTGTTATTAGCTTTAGTATCTGGTGTGACGTTAGTTAGCAATTAATTATTTCTCGAGATAAAGATCTATTGCATTACATAGCAACACAAAAAAAAAGTCTCGTGTTCTTCTTTTATTTATTTGTATTATAAATAATTTGCACAAACCTTTTAAAATTATTTTTGTCTTTGCTAGAATCTGCTATCAGAATAGGCCCAACGGGTCTTAGTTTTATCCAAAACTCTGAAACTTTGAAACTTTACAAAAATATGCAAGGGTAGTCATCATGCAACCATAGCTCTTAGTCAATCATTATCATAGTTCATTTAGAACCTATTGCGACAAGAAAAATATTGATAGGGTTTGATTTACCAAGGTCTATCGAACATTTGTGTTGTTAATGCTCAGTAAACATTTGTTTTAGAGTTTCCCCTCAGCTTTTTTAGGTTAGAATATAATCAAAACGTGTTGGTCCCAAACTGAAACATGTTCGCATTCAGCGCGTAGGTGCAACACGTATGCCTTATTACTTTTCGTTCTCGTTGGTCAGGCATTTTTGCCTTCATGCTTCGTTTATAGGGTTGCTCAAGTCGTTAATCGGGCATTCTTGCCATTATATCAAATATTTTACTTAAGAATTTTGGGTTTAAGAACATGAAATAAATACTGCTTATATGTAGGTACCCATAAAAGTTTTTGGCGTACATTTCAATTTCTGAAGATCACTTCTGAATTTAAATTGTAAAATAGAAATAGATCAGAAATCATGTCCAATTATTTATAAAGAAAGAGAAAAGGACATGTTATTCTTAATAATATTCGTAACTGCCTGATAAAATATATGTTTATTCCCTTACATTATATATTTAAAGTATAAAAATATACTAGCTATTGTTTGAAATGTTTTTTTAACGTACATTTTTCTTCTAAGACTACTTAGCTTAAAGAAGCATAGTTCAGGTGACGTTACGTTGCTTCGAAATTTGAACCTGCTGCTCTTCTTGTTTAAAAATAGGGATCTGGCACCTAAAGTCGTAACTACCAATTTTTCACGAGACATTTGAAAAATTCCCAAGTATCAATATTCGAGATAAACCGCTAAATGGACTCCAATAATAAATATTTAGAAAATGAGTTTATCCCCCTTTAGGCAACGCACACACCCACATCCGATTAGCTATAAATAATGACAATGACATTGTTAGTATTATTTTTCCAAGACTTAAATTAAATAAAATATCAGATTGCTTTATGAAAGCGGGCGACACTTAATAACTTTATTGCTTATGAGGAGAAACTTTGAGAGTGATATATTGTTGTTTTAGAGAGTATGTAAATTTCGTCGCCTCTGAGTAAGCCTTCCGGTATGCTTTTTTTTTTGTTATTTTGGTCACATCGTGTTGCTCCTTATACGTTGTTGTTGTTGTTGTTGTGGTTGTTGCAGCCACGTAAATGTCAATTTGCATTTTTTGTCTACATCTTCGTTGTTGTTGTGTTGTTTTTGTGTTAACTAAGGCATTGCATAAACTAAAGTAAACTATCTGGCCTCCTCTAAGGAGCAACTGTTATATGCCTTGTATACAATTTGTGCCTGGCTCTGGCCCCAAATATTTTTATTAACAGACGGAAACAATTAGCGTCGCCTTGCAATGAAAAGGCGAAAAACTCTCTATATAGTATATTTGCATGTATGTATGTAGTACTTGGTATATAGCTGCTGTTTGTGTGTGTCCAGATATTTTACTAGCTGCCTGGCCTTTTTTTATGCCCCAAGTGGAAATTGAAAACGCGCAAAAATCGTGATTGCCATTTTCGCGCTCTCAGACGTTTCCACCGACAAAGTCTCAGCGGTCGACTTACATGTCTGGACCAAGTTAAGAGCCAAGAAGTAGTAGGCACTACTAACAGTAAGTCGACAGTTTATGCAAATCTCTTAAGTGCTATACGGCAGGATGGGCTTAGGGGAGTGGTAATAAAATTCACCTTATAAAGAATAAAGATCAAAAGTCGTTCAAATTGGTTTTTTTATTTTTTAGTTAGAAATGAAAAGTTTTGAAAATCGATAAGTCGCAGCTATTGAAGTGTATAGAAATAATTTAAGAAGTTTTGTGGGCTAGTCAGCCCCCGTGGGAATAGATGAGTTGCTACCCCAGCTGGACCCAACTAATTCAATTGATGGCGTCCCAATATAACACTCGCTGCCAGTTAAAACTACTTTCAGAACTTTTGAAAGCACGAAGTTTTTTTGATAACTTGGGATTTATTGTTAACATATATTGTGTAAACTTTGAGGTAAAAAGCTTTATTTACTAGATTTCTTGCTTTTTTTACGAAAACTTATCTGATTATTTCCATTCTTCAGCATTCAAATATTTTTGTTAATAAGCAGAACAAAAACTAAATATTAGTATAAAATTTCTCTACTTAATGGGTATAATAAGATAAGCTGGGTAATAATTTTCATTAGTTTTTTAAAAAAATTCGATTAAAATCTATCTGCTTTTATTATTAAGAAAAGAAAATATTGTTCTAAACCATAAACAATATATTAATTTTTAAAACGTAAATTTACAATATAACAATACCATTTTTTTCTATCTTCAGACACAATTATTCCGAAAATTCCGATCATTAAATGCTTAACAGCACAGCCAAATAAAAAAAAAATGTTTTCATAGGGTCAGGGCTCTAACATAACCTTAAAAAAGCACATAAAACTAAATATTTTGGACGTTATCCTAGAAATCTAACGTGGATTCGGATTCAGCTACCACATAAACATATAAAAAAATCTTTGTACAAAGCGCTATGGAAAAAAAGTTGACTAAGTTTTTTTGAAGTTAGGATAAACCAGCGCGTCGAAATATATAAGAAGACATATGCCTCGTCCCCAGATCACGACAATTTTTTGAAAAAAAATTATTTTTTTTTTCACGAAAAAAAAATTTTTATTTTGAAAACAAAAGTTACTCCTCGATCGACTTCTTTTCAGATCTTAACTCAGCTATAATAGCAATTTCTTTGGATTCGAATCATAATTCCTAAGCTGCAATCCGGCTTTAAAATATTTTTAATATTTTCACTTCGAAACTAACCCTTAACTGTAGCGTTTTTTTTTTCATTTATGGTTCGATTTAGCGATCCAAAAAAAATTTATATAAAAATTCCTAAATTATTTTAAAAAAATTTTGAAAAATGAGATAAAATATGTTTGACCAATTATTTAAAATTTAATAAAATACTTTTGCATTTAATGCGAATTTTGGTAGTATTTGAAACTTGTTAAGATAATAAAATAAATAATATAATAAATAAAATAGAAAAAATTCGAAACAAAACCTATGTCAGAGCACCTTTATTCAAAACAGAACTTTGCGGCTTTCCCTAAGTTTTCGATCCAGAAAATCGAAAAAATGTATTAAATCTTTAAAAAAAGTCTTTTGAAAATTAGATAGTATGTATACATTAATTTTAATTTTTTGTGGTATTTATAAATTGTTAAGTAAAACTTGATTCAAAGCAAAAGCTATGTCAGAGTTCTCAAGAGGACCCCTTACCCGCAACAGTATTATGCATGTTTCACTATACTATCAAAGATCCTTGGATTTTAAGTAAAATTCTATAAATAATCTTGAATTTCTTTAATTAATTTGCCAAACAGCAACACTTATCTGTTATGCGCTCTGCGTACCGCTTCTAAAGAGGGCACCCTTATCCCCAACAGAATTGTACGCTTTTTCCTATATTATCAAAGATACTTGGATTTAAGGCCAAAAAGATGGCGTACGTTAAAGTCGGGCGCTGACAACTATGGGATACCCTGTACCAATGCTTGCAATAAAATCCGGTATATTGCTTAAGAACACCAAACGACATTTGATTGTCAAATTAGGTTACGATACCTTCATAAACAACCAAAAACAGACGAATTTTGAACCAAAAATGTTATTTTGACCCATCGTCCCTATGGGGAGCTATATGATATAGTCAACCGATTTTGCCAAATTTGGTACAATTTGGTACTCTTAATGCCAAACTTTTGTTTTTTTTGAGGTCCTCTGAAACACCCCTATGGGAGCTATATAATATAACCCCGATATGGAAAAAGTAAAATAATTTTGTCTCCCCTGACATAATTATGCATCTAATCTGAAAATTTGTTCGCTCTTGCCATCTCTGAGATCTAGGCGTTCATACAGACAGACGATCATGGGTATATCGACTTCTCTAGTCACCCTGATCATACTTTAGGTAACTTTGGGGTGTCTCCGACATTTCCTTCAGTATGTTACATACATTTTCGGCTTGCACAAACTTAATATACCCTTTGTACCATACGGTACAGGGTATAAAAATGCTTTTTTAATTTCTTTAATTCATTTGCAAAATCAAACAGCGCTCATTTTTTTTCTAGTTGGTTATGAGCTTTGCGTACCGCTTCCAAAAAAGTTTGCACCCAAATTGTATTTTTGAAAAATTAAAATTAAATTGCTATTTATATGTTAATTTAGTATATAGACTCATGTGAGCTTTGTAAACACAAGCAGTTAGACCCTCAGTCGACACAGCTGCCTGGGTTGCAATCCATAAAAACAATTGTATTTTTGAAAAATTAAAAATAATAAATATTACAAAAGTTACTATGAATATGCAAGTTTATGGTAGTACGTTAACTCTTGTGAGCTTAATAAACACAAACAGTTTGACCCTTAGTCAATACAAACAAGTTTCAAAAGTTCCATTAAATAAATGCCTCAAATTAAATAATAAATAACCACTCGCTCTCTCTCTCTCCCAGACTAAGCTAAGACTTTTCTGGTGCCGCTCTTATCGTACATTATCTAAATCTTTGTACAGCATGTTTGGATACATAGAGCAATCCATTGGTGGCCACTAGCTGGCCACCCATTTTCCATTAAATCCAATTAAAAATTAATAAAAAGCAATTTGGGCTTACACAAAATCAACGAAAAACGCCTTTAAATTTTTATTGTGGTTTGCATGTTATCAATTGCAATGGAAATTGTTTTGATTGCAATGAGAAATGAATAGATATCGATTGCTATGAGTGTCTGTATGCGGACCAAGCGATTTGTGTTTATCGTTTAAGGAAGTGTTAATTTATTTGCTGCTCTTTCATTTTTGGGGCCCCCCAAGCTACAAAAAAAAAAAAAAACAAACCAAAAAAAAAATCTAGCAAAAAATAATAATAAATTGGCTTTGATAGCTCAAATTATTGATTATTTCGAAATGTATGGAGTTAAATGTTTATGGGGGTCCTCGCAGTGGATTGTTGTAGTTGCTGTTGTTGTTGTAGTAGCCATTGTTATTGTTGTTGTTGCTGGCGGTTATGAGATCAAACAAAACAACGCGAAAATGTGCCAACAACACGATTGGCGCTTGCAGATTTTCTTTTTTTTTTTTAAATATTGTTTTTGTATTTTTACGATTTTTCTAATAGTAAAAGAAAAAATAAAATAAAAAAATCATACATCAAGATTATTGTTACTTGCGGCAATTGCATCACAATAACAGCAACAACAACAATAACAACCATGTCGACATTGGTGGGTGGCAGCGAGTGGCAGCGCGGTGGAGGGGCACTGACTGCGAGGGACTACGTCTCCGACTGTGGCGCAAAATGGAAATCGCAAGATACATTTTTCATTTGCATAAAAATTCATGGCAACTACAAGCGCTCAAAATGTTTGCCGCTTGTTCAACGACAGCAACAACAATAACGACGTCAGGCCGCCAAAAATGGGGGCGTGCACTGAGGGCGGGTGGAAGTTGCAACAACCTTCAAGCTACAAAACACTTGACTACGATGCGATATGCCAGGCATGCTGGCGTCGTAGTCAGCTTCGGCGTCGGCGTCGGCGTCTACGTTTGTATCTTAGCGTTGACGTTGCATTTGGATTTGATTGAACACAAGGATATGTGGCCGCAAGCGGCAACAACAATAACAACAACATAAACAACTGACAGTCGGCGAGCAAACAACAACAACAACGAACAACCATGACAACAACAAAGGCCATGGCTATAGCAACATTTACAATTTGAAACAAACGCAACACTTTCACTCTATTTAATAGATAGCTAGACGAAGGAGGGTGCATGCAACACCAACAACAACAACCAACAACAACAACCAACAACAACAACCAACAACAACACCAACTTGTATGCGTTGGTGGGAAAATGCATCAATAGTTTTAACATCTTTAATAGCCTTTATTTTTTAAATATTTCAGCCCTTAACACAAAATTATATCTTAAGTAGCAATTTTTAATTTTTTTTTAAAACTAACTTTTTAGTTAAATAAATAAGTACGTAGTTATAAAAATGCAAAAATAATTTTTACGTTTTTTAATAGTTTTTTTAAATTTATATATGCGAAGTGAAGCGGGCCACTTATTTGGTCGACCTCTTCGATTTTCATGATTTCTACATATGTTATAGAGCTACTAGACTCTAGTCTAACTAGAGAATAGTTACCACCAAGGTATACTTATTAAAGGTAGAGTAATGCTGCCGACGTCGTTACCAATTTTAGTGAGAGTAAGAAAAAGCATGATTGGGTAGCTGTTGCTCGCACCCGATGTGCGTAAACAACCCTCCCCACTTGCAGTCGCAACGAAACTAAAAATTGGTAATATTCGTTAAAGCCTTCGGCGGGAGTATGCTACCTGTAGTAAGTATACCTTGGTTACCACGTTAGTTTTTATTAAAAATTCCGATTATTTATCGAGTTATCGATAACTGAAGATTGTTTTTTTTATTTTTAGACTTTTCTTTGACAATTCGTATCTCCTAAACGAATAAAAATATCCATACCATTTTTTTTCAGTGAGGTCAAATTTTCAATTTGCTCCTAATTTTCTTTGTGTAACGCGGGAGCCCTGTCGCCCCTATCGTCATGTGTTCGTGTATGATTTGTGCGCATACACGAACACAAAAGAAAATTCGTTTTTACTAAGCATGCTATTTTTTGGATTGAGCCAGAAAAAGAGTAATTCAAAATAATTTGCATATTTCTTGTCTTCAACTTGAAGTTGGAATAAATATAATCTAAGAATATCCAAAAATATTAAAAACTTTTTAAAACCTATTTTGCCGATTTGTTTTAATTCCTCTTGCAACAAAACATTCGGTTTCAAACCACGTGAAAAATTAGGTTTGGTGAAATCGAGAGCACCAAAAATTCGGTTTCAAAACGAATCCGAATAAAATGTTCGGTTTCGTTTTCCGGAGCACGGCCGTATACTGAGAAAAAAATACCTCTCGTTCATTGCCAAAATTTACACAAATTAAAGAAAAGTAGCCTGTTTCGAGACGTTTATTTACATAAAGCAATGCAAAATAAATCAATATTAAATTTAATAATAATAACAAGGTCAGTTATATGACTTTGAGAAAAAAAATGAATTTATAAATTTTACAAGAATTACATACATATGTCTTGTAATATATTATATGAATATTTTTATTACAGCTTAGAGATTTATTTTTGGCCATTATCTAATTCTACTTTTCTTTAAATAACTATATATTTCAAGGATCTAACAAATGCCAGCGTTGTTTCTTTATATTAACACAACAATTTTCCATATCTCTTGAAACTATGGCAGCTCTTTTAACTTAACTATCCTTTAAGTTACTATGTTCTCCAATTCCAACATACTTGAAATACAAGTTAGCTTACTTTTCTCACAAACTTTGAGCTTTCAAATACAATGCCTTGAGCTCCTTTTCGGTAAACCTATAAAGAAAATTGGTTTGTCCCGCCCAGCTCAGTTTTGCGGTCAACGCCTCCTGATCGACGTTGCCAAATGTTTTGCAACCCAACGTGTGTCATATGTTTTGCCTTCATCTAAGTACCGAGTATTTATAATTTATGCCCAACAATTTGGCCTCCGAATGCTTAAGGCAATTTATGGCTTAAACTACTTGCCAAATCACCAAATAACCCAACGTCCATATGGCTGTAAAACAAAAACTTGTCCAGCTGATAAGCAAGGCAAATAAATTAGGAGCGAGCTCCACATGGCGTAGAGTGTGCCAAGTGAACTGCAAGTGGAACAATGTGCAGCTCTTACTTTACACTGGAAAAAAATAAAATGCAAGTCTAATAAGTACACTGAGAAAAACATTTGATATTGGAAGTTCAGAAAAAAGAGTTTCATTTTTTCTTCATATTTGCCATTATGCAATATTTTAAGTTAAGAAATATTTCTTCAGATGACTGTCTGCGATTTTACCCAAGTCCTTGTAGATTGCTGTCCAAATGTGCTAAAGATATTTTTTTTAAGCCTAGGTTAGCTATAAAGAGGATATTGAAATTACTTGGGTAGTTTACATTTTCGCTACCCAGTCTGTTTGTCTCTAGCAAAGAATTATCTTGTTCTTAATTTTTTATTTATTTATTTTTATTTATTTATTTATTTTAATTAATTAAAGGAGTACAACTAAGTACAGTTGACCTTATATGTATTATAAAAAAAAAAAAAAAGTATAAATTATTATTAAAAAGAAGATAGAGGGAATATATATTACTAATCCGCGTCTCTAGCCCGGTGGGTGAACTTTTTAACGATATGCACCAACTCACATCAAGAACTGGCCAGACACTTGGATTTACAATATTCACCGTTCACAATAGATCACCGTTGACCATGTGGGTGACTCATCATATAGGGTAGGTCAAGGATGCTCGTAGTGGCAAGTCAAGATGACTTAAGATAGAAAAAGTGATAGATTGAATAGACCGCTCGAAAGAGAGGAAATTGTAAAGGTTGTTATAGTTAGAGCATAAGACGCGGAAAGGATCGTGCAAAGCATAATTAGATCTACAAAATTGTAAGGCTAAAGGTCTAAAAGTACGAGTTACTCTAGACGGTATGACAAAGGTAACTTTGCTAAGCAGTACGCTGGAATCGATAAGACCGAGTAACAGCTTATGCAAGAATAAAACGCCGTGGCATGTTCTGCGATGAATTAAGGAAGGCAACTTTATAAGGCGAAGTCTATCGGAATATGGCGGGAGTCGGATATTTGGGTCCCAGTTTAAGCCACGAAGTGCAAAAAGGAGAAATTGCTTTTGTACAGACTCAATCATGTCCTGATAAAGGTGGTATTGAGGGCTCCAAAAAAAGAAAAAAAGAATTTCTTATTCAATGAAATGACATGATTAATGAATAAAAAATAATAATTAGACTTACAATACTTAAAGTTTTGTATTTTCTTGAGTTGTTTCTAGGTTTTTGTGATTAGAGTAGATAAATATCCCTAAAAGTCTGCACAATAGAATTGACGAAATAAATGCAATTTTAAAAATATTATTGTTTTATAAAATAAACTTTTAAATAAGTATAAAGTCCAGTTTAGCATATTCATATTAATTTATTTATTTTTAACAAAAAATATAAAAAATATAAAGTTGGTTAAAATTTCCTGTCAGGCAAAAATATTTCTAAGTATTTTAATTTTATTTATTTATAAATTTATAAAGTAGAAGTTAATTCTAAATTATAAAGCTTCAGGCTATTCTAAGTAAGTAAATATACGTATTTTTCCTGGGTTGGACATCTTTTGCATGATCTTATAATTGAAACTTTGAAAAATGTTGAAATTAATGGAGTCTTAAAAAGTAACAAAAAAAATGAAATTTTCAAGATTGAGAAAGCTTTTCATAATAAAAAATAAAAAAAAATTAATTTTTGTTTTCAAATTCATAATTTTTCCTTTCATTTAAAAACAAATATAAAATTCACTCAAAAAAAAAAAATGTAAATACAAAATTTGTGTAGATAGCTATACTCGTTTAGGGATAAGCCATAATCAAAAAAAATTAAAAAAAATTTAATATTCAGTTATCGATAACTCGAGAAAGAGTCGGAATTTCTTAATAAAAGTATATGAGTTTAAAAATCAGCTAAATCGAAGATGTCGACCTTTATGTGGGTCATACAACTGATACATAAAAAATCAAACTAAAATAATATAAAAAACGCTCGATTGGGAATCGGTCTCCAGACATCGACATTGACACTTAAGGAAAAACGCTCTGCCAATTCAAGTACCCTTTTTTATGCTTCTAACTCTCACCTCTAAATTAGTAAAGTACAATTATCTTAGATATTTATGATCCGATTTAAAGGATTTGTATCAAGCGAAAGATTTTTTTAACTCACATATCTGCCATCCGAAATAAAGCAGCAGCTTTGCAGTTGCAGAAGATATAGCGCTTTGAAATTATTTGTGAGTAGACCGGGACGTGGCAGACGAATTAAATTATAAACTTGATTTGACGGCATATATAAGAAGGTCAAATATCTGACTACCCTAGCTCTTATAGTCTCCAAGAGCCAGGCGTTCAAACAAACAGACAGACGGAACGAATAACTCAACATCTTTTGTCCTCCTGACCATATTGGAGGTAACTTTGTGAGGTCACCGAGATCTCTCTATATTATATACGCTTGCACTTTAATGTAACTCTTAACTTTAGTTTATACATGTAAATTGTTTTTCTCTCAGTGTAATCATAAGTTGCATGTGCTTTAAGATTCCCGTTCTGATCTCATCTCTTATTCATATACCGCTTTCTAAATACATTTAAATGAAAAATAACCTCTATAAAAAGCTAAAACATTAATTAAAATTGCATTGCGTAAGTTTTTCCGCCAGTGTAATTAACATATATATGTGTTTTAAAATTTGTTCGTTTTTCTGTTAAACACATTTTTATTAATATTAGACACTATAAAAAATCTAAGCGTTAATAACATTATCTAAAAATTATTATTGAAAAATGCACTGTCTTGAGCTATTGTTTCAAGATTCTCGTCCTAAACCCATATTTAGTACAGTAAAACACGATTTCTTCATTCTGTGAAATCTGTTTTGGATTACCATGCTCAGCCATGCTCCGAATTTCTTAAAACGAAATAAAATAAGTTTTATTCGATGTAGTAATTAATAACTTAAAATAGTTATCAATAAATGTCTTTTTTGAAATTATCCTAAATAGAATCTTGAAATATCAAAGAAATATTGAAAAGATGGCGTACGTTAAAGTCGGGCGCAGACGACTTTGGGATACCCTGTACCACCACATTGCAATTAAGTCCGACACATTGCTTAAAACCTCCAAAAGATATTTTATTCGGCAAATTTGGTTACGATATTTTCATAAAAAAAAAGAAATCAGTCGAATTTTGCACTAAACAATTTTTTTGACCGATCGGTCCTATGGGGACTATATGATATAGTCAACCGATTTTGATCAAATTTAGTATACTGATTGGGAACTATAAAAAACTCCCGACAGCCAAATTTGGTTCCGATATCTTCAAAACCAAACGAAACAACGAATTTTGTAAAAAAAGCGTTTTTTTGACCGATTGTTCCTATGGGAGCTATATGATATAGCCAACCGATTTTGATCAAACTTGGTCTAAAACTCTAAAAAACTTCTTAATGCAAAATTTGCTAACAATATCTTTACAAACAAACGAAACGCAACGAATTTTGTAGAAAAAACGATTTTTCGACCGATTGGTCCTATGGGAGCTATATGATATAATCAACCGATTTTGATCAAATTTGTAACAGTGCTTGGGAACTCGAAAAAAACTTCCTCTTGCCGAATTTGGTTCCGATATCTTCAAAATCAAACGAAACACAACGAATTTTGTAAAAAAAACATTTTTTCGACCGATCGATCCTATGGGAGCTATATGATATAGTCAACCGATGTTGATAAAATTTGCTACAGTGCTGGGGGTCTCTAAAAAACTTCCGATTGCCAAATATGGTTATGATATCTTCATAAACAAACGAATTATCCATCTAAAACTTTTGCTTTTTTTCGAGGTCCTCTGAAACACCCCTATGGGAGCTATATTATGAAATCCCGATATCAAAAAAATAAAATAAACTTGTCTCCTATGGATTAACAAGGGGTCTTATCTGAAAGTTTGGTTGCTCTAGCTCTTACCATCTCTGAGATCTAGGCGTTCATACGGACAGACGGACAGACGGACAGACAGACAGACAGACAGACGGACAGACGGACAGACGGACATGGGTATATCGACTTCTCGGGTCACACTGATCATACTTTAGGTAACTTTGGGGGGTCTCCGACGTCTCCTTCTGTACGTTACATACATTTTCGGCTTGCACAAACACAATATACCCTTTGTACCATACGGTACAGGGTATAAAAATACTTTTGCCAATTCTTTCGAATTTCTCTTGCAAAACAGCTGTCGGATTCAAACCACATAAAAATGTGAACTCAAAACGAAACGGTATACCATACCTTATGCGTTTTCATTGTCGGCAGCATGGTTGATTATTCTTAAAATGCATGCGAAATGATTTTCATTACATTTTAGTCATGATACTCATAAGTCTCAAGATTTCCGTGCCAAATCCATCTCTAGCAACTACTTAAGAAGGTCTTTCTGTTACATAGATTTGGCTAAATATATAAAAAGCCGAAACGTTAATCAAATAAGCATGCTGAATGTTTTTCAAGAAATTCGTCCCAATGTCAGGGATCGGAAAACATTCTTTTTTTATTTAACAAAAATATAAAAATTATTTTCAACTGCCTGCTGCATGTTTTTCTTTCAGTGTAGTACCCATGATGTGCATGTGTCTTAAGATTAATTGAGAGAAAAAAAAATTATGTCTTAAATTTTGTGCAATGTGAAAGTGCGCGACCATTTGGGCATTATTATGATTTTATGATTGGTGGCTTCATTTTATTTGCAACAGTTGCAACATTTGCAGCAGCAGGCGTTGCACTAACTGGCGTCAAATGCGGGCTAATTGTCCTTGACGCGGCAGTTGGCCAAATGGATTGTTGTTTGGAGTTGGTGTTGTTGTTGTTGCATCCCACACGGTTTTGTGGCAAATTGCAAGTTGCCGGTTAGAGGCTGAAAGTGAAAACTGGCAAATTATGCAATGGGCCACCGGGCAAAGCCACAAGGACGTTGCCGCAGGCAGAGGTCGTAAGCACTTTACAGCTGTTGCTGTTGTTGTTGTTGTTTCGATTATGGTTGTTGTTTTTGTTGTTGCTGCTGTCACATGCCATGGTCTGATTTGGCTTCCTATCTCTCTCTTTCTTTAATGTTTTTCTTTATATTATTTGTATTTTTTGTTGACTTTTTTGTCATCTTTTATGTTTTATTATTGCAATTTTTGACGCTGGCTTACTGCCTCCTGCTGCAGCCATAACTTGGCTTAAAGGCGTTTATATTTATCTAGTTGGTTTGTTTTTTTTTTTTTTTGGCTTTAGAGGTTAAACTGCAAGTAGGAAGCATATGAAGGCGTTTTGTAATTTATGGGCCCGTGTTTCTGGGTGCGCATATATTAATTAAGTATACGCCAAGTGTGTTGCACAAATTATAAAACTCTTGTATGCTAAAAATACTTATGGCAACAGGTTTATTTTGAGGCGCCGCAATTTGCATACATCTAAAGAATCAATCAATATGAAAAAAATTAAGTTCAGGTTGTGGAATTTGTGCGAAAGTTGCAATTCTTTGTTTTTTTCTGAACTACATTCCGAATTTAATGTGTTTTAATACAGGTGAATAGAAAAGAAGAATAGGTAAAGAAAACAATAATAAAGAGGGGCAATCAAAATTATTCTGGCGTTATTTTGAAGCTACACTCAGTCTCGGCTTCGCATGCTAAAATTTCGAATTAATAAAGATTTTCTTGGGCAAATAGCGTCTTGGAGCTAGCGATGCCAGTGCTTCTGCGGGGAATCGAACCACCGACCATTGGGTTGCAAATCGAGTATGCTAACACTACGCTACCGATGGCCAGCAAAAATATTTTAATAAATACGATAAAATTATTGATATTCGGAGATTAGAAGAGTTGATCACGCCATGCAAATGCAGTCTCATGAAAAAAAATCTGTCCACCCATACTTAAGAAAAATAAACACTCCTTTCAACTATCTAATAATTTTAATAATAAACGAATAAATAAATGAATGATCACAATAACAAATTACTTATAAAAACAAACAATATGCCACCTTGTTTGCCATGCAACAAGTGCAACAAAAATCTATTGGGTGCAGCCTTATTGAGCTGACCTTTTGTATAACCAAACAATGCCAAATGCGACTCCATTACAAAATGCCAATGTCCAAATCTTAGAAAATAAACCCAAAATGTGCAAACCAAAGTGTTTAAAGTTTTCCAGTGAAAAAATGCGAGCAAGTTTATTTGACCAAATGTGGTAGACAGCAGAGAGCAGCTCTTGACCAGCCAGCCAGTCAATAATTAGCCATATTTGTTACACTCATATACACACACTCAAATGCATAAGTAACTTATTCACACACTAATGGATTTATCTATATTGCAGGTGACATTGATGATTGCATTGTGACTCCAACAGTTCAAGGTCAATTCACACCGTTACCGGAGGCTTTATGCGATGTGATTATGGATTTGACTGCAGAAGGTCAATCGGCAACTATTGAGCATATACGCAGCAAGTTGGGTGTACGTTTTCCACATATGACCACACCTGCTACCGAGGTGATTTATGATACGCTGGCACAACTGATGCAGGAGCAAAAGATTTATCAAACCTCAAAGGGATACTTTATCTTTACGCCAGAGTAAGTGTTTGCAAAAAATTGGTATTTGGGGAATAAGGTTAATGATCTTTGGAAATGAAGGGGCGGGGAAGTGGGAAGGGGTTTTCTAAAGAGTCGTAGACTTGAAAGAAGAAGGTACCCTTTCCTCTTGACTGTGCTGGCATCCTTTGAAAAACCAAAAGCATTTCTGGAATTGAACTTTTTGATTAGACTTAACTGCGTTCATCACACTTGGTCGCCTTTTTTATTCTCAAATCCTAGTTTCTGCTAATGTTTCAATGTTTAATGTGAGGAGGCAAGTGATCCTATATTGCCAATAGAGCAATAGTTATACTGCTTGAACTGCTTGTTTATATCATACTGCTTGAATTGCTTGGTGAGAGCAGCTGTGAAGACGCGTCTATTCTCACCAATACTAGTAAAAATACAGCGGCCTTCAGTTCCGTTCGGTTCCGTCCTGCGTCAGATAACGTGATCACGGATTGCCGCTGATTAGGTTGACATTCCAGCTCGCTGCATTTTTATGCCGATTGATTTAAGAATAGTACTTTGTCTTTAAAAAGTTTGTGAACTCAACAACTAACTCTCTTTTTTGTCCATCTCTTAGACGTCGTCGTAGTCGATCGCGTCCACGCAGTCATCAGCACAATGTAATGAATGGCAGCGCCAATGGCAGCCTTGTTTTTGCCCAGCTGGATGAGGAGGAAAGCCATGTATTGCCGCCGGAGGCGCGTACTATGCTTATGTCCAATGCGGAGGCATTGCATTCATTGTACGGTGAGATATCCACGGAGCGCGATGGTGATCTGACGCATCAATGCATACAAACCAATTTGGCGGATGTCATCTGTGGCGGTAAGTTATGATATACATGCACTCCAGTCGACAGCTTTTTAACATAACAAACTATTGCTCAGGTAATCCCAATGACAAGATAATATATCCGCGTGCCTCAAAGCGACGCAGTGCCTCATTTCCAACGCCACGTAGTCTGGAGCGTCGTCACAGTTTGAGATTATTTGGCTCTTCAAAACGTCTGCAACGTTGTGCCTCGACGCGCAGTTTGTCCAAGACCTATGCACAGACGCTGAATACAACAGATAGCAGCAGCTCGGAATACCAAAGCACAGATTCGTCATCACCCAGTGAGTAGTTAACTAGTGTAGTTTCCAAAAGAAATTTCTGTATCCATTTATGCTTTACAGAAAAAGGATCTTTGCTCTCACGCCTGTTCCGACGCAGCGGCCGTGCCAAGCAGCGCCAAATCGAAACCTATTCCGCACAGTTTCCACCAGCTGAATGGTTCAATACACGCGCCGTGCATCTACACAGCGTGGGCACACAAACGGCGGATCATGTAAGTTATGACATTACGCCATATTTTGTACACTTAATTCGATAGTCTAACATTTGCAGGACATGCCCGTGGTGCACACGCTGTCCAATTCCACGTTCTACGACGGCTCCGAGCTGAGCCAGCGTTCCTCTACATTGCCGCGCCGTCATCGTCGTCACATGTCCAGCGAATCGACGTTTCTGATTTCATCACGCGACTGCTCGCCCATACGCCGACGCTCTCCAGTCTATTGCAGCAGCTCTTTACCTCGATCCACGCAATCCATACCGGCCACGGCTGCCGGAGCGACTGCACCTGCAACCAATAAGCACAAGATGAACCATTCATCGGCCACGCTGTCGCGTTTGCACGCTGCCACACCCACACCGCCCTCTCAGTCGCCAGCACATATGCCAAAAACGGCACCAAAGTCTGTCATTGGAAAGCACATCTTTGAGTCCTCGCCTTCACGCTCGTGTACATTGAAAGGAACTGCAGCGAAGCGTCAAACCGATGGACTCGGCATTAACAGCTGCATGGACAACAAGGCCACATATCGCAGTCTACAAAGCAGCGGTCCTTCAAGCTTGGAATCCGGCAAAACTTCAGTGTTCACTTCGGGACCGTCGAGCATAGACAGCGGCAAAGTCTCGTTCAGCAATAAGACCAGCGGCCATTCTAGTCTGGACTCACAGTGCTCCACAAATACAGCGGTAGTGACCAATGGCAGCAATAGCATGCCACGTTCCATAATACTGCTAAATGGCTCGCCCAGAGGCACGCCACGTCATCAGGCCATGCGTGCACGTGTAGCCGAGGCACAGGCGCAGCGCCAAAGATCCAGCACGCCCTCGCGCATTATGGAAGAGCTGGGTAGCCAAGTAAACGGTGTAGGCATGCCAAATTCCAGCTCGAATAACTCCATAACGCTGCAGGTGACCACCTCCAATGGCAGTCAGAGCATACCCAGCACCAAGATCTTTGTGCAAAACTCGCCAGTGCGTAGTGTCATTACGCTGGAAAATGGCAAAATGCTGGAGAACTCAAATGTCTTCATTATAAATAATGAAACCATGACGAATGAAAAGGGAGAGATTATACAGAAAACGCTCTCCAAGCAGCATCATGCTGCCGCGGCTACATTACCCGTCAAAACGCAGGAGCCATTGCATAAGCCACAATCCCAAACGCCCAGCCAACTGGATGGCACCTTAAGCGAAAATGAGACCAACTCGGAGACTTGCGATTCCATTTCCTTTATAAGTGAAACCTCGCCGGATAACACTTTTGCTGCCAGCAACAGCAGCTCTGTGGAGACGCACTACGATGGTGGCAAGTATGCCAAGAATACCAACAACGATGCCACCATGAACAATAGTCGCAAGCTGTGCCTGCAGCTGGCGGCGCATCCAAATAGCAACATAGCCTATAAAAGCAATGTATTGAAGAACGAATCGCAGCCAAATTCGCCGTGCACAGAGAAACCACTAAAACTGGCCGCTTTGGCTAAGCAGGATTTTGAAATTGCCGGCTCTGTGGGTAACCTGCATTTTTATGAAAAGCACTCCAAGGATTTGGCGCCCGCGCATAGTAATAACAAGCTTATGAATTCTAGCAGCGATTTGAAGAACCTGTGCTATGAGTCTGTTTGTCAGCTGCAAAAGTGTTCCATGAATGGCGATGAGCTAGCCTTGGCGCATTTGCTGCAAAAGTCCAGCAATCCCTTGGGCAGTGAGCCAAATTTGGCGCTTAAGGAGAACAACGATAAGTCCATAGAAAAGGAAGCTATTGATAGGCGTCTAAGTCTAACTAAGGAAACGCTGGAACATGGCGTGGCGAATGGCAATGAGGAGCTGTACAACTTTCCCAGCCTAACAGATCTATCCTTTAATTTTACATCCTTAGCGGCGCGCAAGATCTTGCAAGGAGTAAGTCTTAACAGCATCGATACTTTAGTGGAGCTGAACATGGCCGCTGCAGCAGCCGCTGCAGTTGCGGCCAACAGTGCGCAGGAGAAGCAGCAAAATAATCAGGCGCCAACTGCCTCGGTATGCACCGACTTTGGCATGGTCTAGAGCAAGTACTAGGCACAGATACGGGCGCTTGTGCCCCACCAAGCAGCTTGGTGGGAACGCACATAGCGCTGACGGTGCTCTGACACACGAAATTAATTACTTTAGGTATAAACGATATATAAAAATTAAAAGAAAAAAAAAAACGAATTGGAATACACGAAAAAAAAAACTGCATTTGAAAAGCAATTTATGTAATTTATTATTATTAACTTTTTTGTATCATTTTATAGCAACAATTTGTATGTATTGTGTTAGGGGTTTTGTTTGAAACAACTTTAATTTGCAGTGCCAAAATATGTTTAGTTAATTTTAATGTTTATAATTTTTTATACACAAAAAACAGGAAAAAAATAAATAATAGAAAGTCGTATTGTTTTATAACCACAACAAAAAGTACATAATGTAATTAAAGTAATGGCATAGGTTTATTTTTTAACTTTAAACTTGAGCCCTCCCCCTGCGCTATTTAAGCAATATAAATCTAATTTCATTGCTTTTATAGTATTTTTTTTGTATATTTGTTTAAAGCATTTATGGCTTATATACAGTAACAATTGCATAAAAGAAAAAACAAAACTTAGACCACATACACACAAAAAAAAAAATAAAAATTAATCAAAACTACGAACTTAGCAACTTAGCACTTAAAAGAATAATAAAAAAAAATTATATATGTATACAATAATTTTGTACAAGGCCTTAATTAGTAAAGTCAGCAATAATACAAATAAGTTGAAATCACTAATAAAAAATTGCAAGTGTTTTGTATTTTGGTGGGTCTGATAAGTTGGCTTGGTGAGAAATCTGTTTTGAGCCGCTTTTAAACCAAAAATACGTTCAAAAGAATTGTTTTTCATTAGAGCGTTGCAGAGCAATCAGGAAAACTTTTGATTTAAAAGAGATACTTTTGTTTAAAGCAGTTGAAAATAAGTACTTAAAAAAATTAATTTCCACACGTACCTTAGGATTTTTATAAACTTGCTTTAATGCTGCACCCAATGCCGTTTAAATTATCTCTCTAGCTCAAGTCGTTAAAAAGTTATGCTTTAAATAATAACAGCAGCTTAACATAAAAAATTTCAAAAAAATGCTGCATACTTTTAGCTGCTACTTTAAAAGACAGCTGCTATGATTTCTGTTCGCCTGGTAGCTCTGAAGCAGCTGCTTTAGGTTTTGCTTAGAGAAGCTGCGCTTTTTGCTCTAAAATTTGTAATGAATGCTAAATTTTATCGATAACACTTAAGAGGGCGATTATTAAAGAGCGACTATTGCAAATAACGACTACAAAGCGGCCCAACAAAATTTCGTCAGTTTTGTAGAACAAATTGTGCGGCGCTCAGTTACTAGATACCAGGCGAACAGAATCAATAGCAAGTAGCACAGTTCAAAAGAGTCACTAAAAGTATGCTACATTTTTTGCAAAATTTATATGATATACATTTGTATGCATAACTTTTAAACGAATAAAGATATTTGCAAGATTAATATGCCATTTAATTGATATTTTAGTGGTGTTTGAAACACTTAATTAACTTTTGTTGGCGCATTTTGGGCATATTAGTATTTCCGTCAATTAATGTAGTCCCCCACTTTGTCTTAAAAAGCCTTTCTTGAAGAACAGCTCTTAACTCTATAAATTTCAAACACACTCTTTTTATATTCTTTTCATTTATTTAAATTTTTAAGTCTTTTGCATTATCATATACATATCGTTTGTTTTCATATTTCATACACATTTCGCTTGTTGCATACATATTTATTATTTATATATTTTAGGTTTTGGGTAGTTTTGGCTCTATAAGTATGAATAACTAAATGCTAATTGCTTTTTTAAGTTAATATTCATGGTAGTATATACACACGCGTTATATGCATATACGTACGTTTTTAGTTTTGGGATAAAGAAATACATAATATGCATAGCGCGTACTGCTTAACATAGGTTGTAAGTTAATAAATTTACTTTGATATAAGTTGTATATATATATATATATATCGTATATGTACTAAGAAGAGGTTTAGTTAATACAAAAAAAAAACTAGTAAAGTGGCTACCGCACACTACAAAACAGCTGGACAATTCATAATACTTTATGTTTATCTATATATAGAAGCGCCAACTGTTTTAGGTGTATGTATATAAATTCCGTTTATCATGAATTTATAAATAGAGCTAGCTGCCTTACAAAATCTTGGTGTTTTGTTTTGGAGTAGGTTCAAGTTATTGCATATCATCGTTATGCAAAGTTTTGCTATAGTATTTGAAAAATATAGTATATACAATTAGTTTTGAAAACCTTATTATGTTTGTAGACAAAATGATTAGACAAAATATTATTATATACGTTATACATTAAGATTAGCAAAGAACGAAGGAACATTTAAGAATTTGCTATGTTGTTAGGTGTTTGTGTTTTTCAAAAAATGGCGTTCGGTTCGTTTCGATTCGGATTATACAATATACAATTATTTGTAATATATAACTCGCCCAAAGAACTTGCATAGAAGAATTAAATGTACAAAAGAGCAGGCATTTCATCAACTGCCAGCTTAAACCTCTGTGGAGCGTGAATTATCATCGGAGCGTGAGGCCTTGCGCTCTCTGCCTGGTATACGACCCGTGAGTATAGGTCCGGGCTGGGCCTGCACTTGCGCCTGAGCAGCTTGTTGTTGTTGCTGCTGCTGCTGATGATGATGTTGTTGTTGCAGCATTTGCTGTTGCTGCAGCATAAAGGCCGCCTGCGACTGCTGCACAAAGTTGGCGTGGGTGTAGGCCTGCATACCGGGCGCGGCATAGACATTACCGGGCGTGGCTACAGCCGAAGTGGTGGGCAGATTGAAACGCAGCTTTGCTGCTGCAGCAGCATTGGCAGCTGCTGCTATGGCGGCTGCATTCTCACGCGAAGCGCTAGAGGTGGTCGTCGACTGAAAGGAGATGGACATGCCGCTGTCTAGGCTGCCCACGCTGCCACGTCGTTGTGGCTTCTCATTACCAACTGTAATAGAATAATGACAAATTATTTTCAAACTCCATAGGCGTGTACTGCATTCATGCTCACTTACATTGCTCGTGCATGTCCAGCAGACTATTGCTGAGCGCGCTGCGCTTTAGCTGCTGCGAGGAGTCCGCCGAGTTGGCTGCCTGTTCGCCAGCTGCCTGCTGGCCCGGCTGATAGGGACAGGGACAAACTTCTACATCGGCTACGCCGCTATCTCGATTTTCCGCATTGCCAGGCGCACGATTGCGCGCTGATTTTTGCCTTTCGAGCTCTGCCTCAATGCGCAATGACTCCATCTCATCCATTTCGCTTATACTCTCCTTGAGATCCTCGGCAAACTTGCAGCGATCGTGCTCGTTGCGCGCATTAAAGGTTATCAATATCTTGCCATCAACCTTCTGTGATAATTGTATGCAAAATGGATAGTTGGGCATGTCCAGCAGCGTAACCACCGTGCCGCAAAGTGGAAAACTATTGCGAAATGTGTAGGTGACAGAGGTTTTCTTTTTGCTAAAGATCTTGGTGATGACCAGCAAATCATTGAACAGAAACACCTCGCGCTGATGCACGCCTGGTCGTTCCTTTTTATTCACGTCGGGTATTTCATACAGGCGGCAATAGCAGACTAAACGACGATGAGGCAGTGCCAAGTTGGGCTTCTTGCCCACAATGGTGGCTTGTACCTTCATGACTTGTGTAACATGATCACTGCCAGGCTTAAATTCATCTGACTTGACTCGATCATAGATGCCCGAAAGCATGTCCTTGTCTATATCGTGACAGTCATCAATGCCGCGCAGGTTCTTAATAAAGTCCTCAACGCGCATGCGTCGCTCTGGCTTTAAATTGGGCGTATGCAGATCCGTGTTGAGCATTATGATGGCAAATGCCAAGACAAAGATCTGCAAGATAGATATGAACAATTAGCCTATATTCAAATAAAACTTTATGGTGCTGCTTACCGTATCGGAGGATCTAAGCCGCGCTACAATATCCGAATTACATTCACAGTAGCGCTGCGAGAATATCTCCATAAGCCGCTCAATCTTTTGCGCCTCGCCTGGCATGCGGAAGTAGGCCTGGAATTTACGCAAAGCTACATCCACTTGTCTGCCGGATAAATCCAGCTCCATGGCAAAACAGCTCAGCACGGCCATATTGAATTGGTTCTGCAAATTGCCCAAATACTCGCCAATCATTTGCCGTGACAGACCCTTGCGTGTGATCAGAAAACGTGCCACTCCTTGTGGCGTATTCTCCAGAAAACCGCGTCTTATCAAATACGTTATGCCTTTTTCAGGTTTCTTGTTAAACAAATTCAAGCCCACACGATACTGACGTTTGCGTATGGTCTCCGACATTTTATAGTTCTGTGCCACGCCTGCCGCAGCTGCGCCTGCATTCATTTGCTGCTGTTCGTGTTGCTGTTGCTCATGCTGTTCGTATTGTGCGGCGCTAGTGTGCGAAGAGATGGCATGATCGTCTGCAGGTGGCACGCCACCCACAGCTGTGGCTGCAGCTACGGCAGCCTGCATTTGCGCAGAATAAACAGCTGCTGCCGAGTCTGAGGAGTGTGTGGAAAACTGCTGCGAGCTGTTTAGAGCTGTGCCACGTTTCCAAGTGTGCGGCGAATTGGAGCGATCTGAGCCCAAGTCGCTGTTTATGTTACGTTCCATTGAAGTGGCGCTGGAATCTGAACCCGAGCTTTGCACAGATGTTAGACTGCCATTTTCAGCAGTCTTGCAAAGTCCATTGGTGCGCAGCATAGATGGCGGCGGTGGTGTTTGGCGTTGCAGCAGCATAAGCTGACTCTGCTGCTGTGCTGTTATGGAGCTGGTGCGTTTGGGCACTTCCGGCGGCACCTTCTTGCTGCAGTTACTAGGTGTGGGTGTTGTAGAGCCCTTGGGTCGCATATAGATCTGTGCAGCCGAATAGTAGGGTGTATGCGGTGAAGTGCCGCTGATGTTTACCCAAGAAGTATTTAGCGAGCTGTCTAACTGCGAGCTGGTCGTAGAGCTGGCATAGCTCAAGTCGTGTGGTGAGGCGTGATAGCTGGTGTAGTAGGCAGCCTGTCCAGCGGCGCTCAGCAAGCTGCTCTGTGCACTGTAGTAATGCGGCTCAGCCGCGTGCAACAAATTCACGTGCGGATGCGAGGCCATGACCGTAGAGGCATTCGAACTGCCTATAGATACTGGCGAGGCGCCTGCAAGGTAAGACAAGGTGTTAATGTTGAAATTGATAAGTGCGGCGTTTGGATGACTCACCTGACTGACTGCGCGGTATGGGACTACAGTCCATTTGGCGACGCTCGCGCATGGACAAAGACCTGGTGGGTGGCGTGCGTGATAAACCTGGTGAGGCACAAGCGGCGCCACCAGGTGGTCCAGCCATAATAGTAACGCGTGGCTGCTGCTGTTGTGACTGATGCTGTTGTTGCTGCTGCTGCTGTTGCTGCTCCAGCTGAGATTCTGTTGCGCTGCCATACGCCGATGACAGCGATGCATTGGCGGAGTTGCTCTCCTCCAAATTGCTTGAAGTAACGACCATGCGTCGACTAAGACGTTTCTCTGCTTTGGCCATGGCTGTAATCGAGGCGAACTTCTTAACCATCATATAATGGCGAAAAGCGCGTTGTATAGTCACTGCGGCATTGCGTGCTCTAACACCGCCGTATTTCCGCTCCAGCAGCTCGATCTGTTTCTCTAGCAGATCTTGGGAGAGCTCGTAGCTGCAAGAGTCAAATGTTAAGCTTGTTTAGCACTAAATCAAAAAACAATGCGCACAGATCATGACGACGCGTGTTTGCCACAGACATTTGCAAATAACTGTTGCCATTTTATCTGGCTGTGGTGCCCCCGAGCTGCTCAACTGTCGCCAAAACTTTTGCTTCTCTCCCCGCCGAGCCCAGAACAATGTATACATTTTTATTTCATATTCTTAGCGATAAGATAGCCCGCTCCAGGCAGTCATTCGACCGTATCTTGGCAATACACAAAACAAAATTTCATCGCACAGCTATCGACCTGATTAAATTGTTTCGGCGACTATTATTATTTGGTACCGTGGGGAGGTGGTGAGAAGCAGATATTACTATTTTAAATTTACCTAATATAGCCGTTATGCGACACTTCAAAATTTTAATTTGCGCATTTCAAGAAAGTTCTCCGGAATGAAAAAGATATATGAAGTTACAGCTGTTCTGGCATTGGCGTCATACCTTATCACTATGTCATGGGAGCGCAGCTGCGCACACAACTAAGTAAACCCCTAAAACTTTCAATGCACAATATGCATTGGAATTCCATTTCAAAGCTCCAGTATAGCTTTCATTTTTTTTTTTAACTTTTCTTGGTTTATTTGATTTGACTTTACGGCCGTCATTCTTTGTTTTTAAACCCCACCGACCTTAGATTTTATAAATTTTGCACTTTATTTTTGGTTCTTAGAAAGAAATGTATGTGTTTTAGAACGAAGAGCAGTTAAGTTTATAGAAATTGGTAAAAAATAAGTTTCCTCTACAATGACTTTGTTGTTCGATATAAACTTTTCAAAATTGTGGATTAATATTCTAAGCTTTTGATTTTTACGATTTGCCCAAAAACTCATAGTTTTTGTCTCGTACAAAAACTTAACTCCAAATATTGAATTAGCTACAAACCCAAAGTTTTTGATTTACCAAAGACTTTAAATTGGCGACTTGGTTATAACTCAAGGTTTTCAACTTGGCTTAGAGTTTCTACATGTTTTCGTTTGAATATGCGAACTGAATCGCTTGACAATGGCTTACAAAATCAGTCGACAGGAAAAGTGGCTGTATCGAAAGTGTTGCCATGCCTATTTTTTTCTATTTATGAGTTTTAGCAGCGTTTCTATACTTTCGAATGTTGTCCTTAAAATTGTAATTTTATTTTTCCATGGACTTAAAAAAAAAATGTAATAATTGGGGTATTCACGCATGCTGTTGAGTCAAAAAGTTGAGGCCTTTGGCCACAACCAAATGTACAGGGTTGAGTTTCAACATTCAACTCAACTTATCCTTAACCCACACTTTTTTGGTTTCTTCTTTCTGTTTGTGTTAAGGAGAAAGTGTTGCAAAATTCTCAAAATTCAATATTTTTAATTGTTTTTCTGTATAAAAAGCGAGAAAAAATCAACAAAATTACTTTTAAGAAATTTAACTTCCGGCTAAGGTCTAGTTACTCGTTGGTCTACTGTTTTATTAGTTCTAGTATTATTGTATTATAACTAATATTTAAATAAATAAATAAAAATAAGAAATTTAACTGGCTTAAAGTCTTGTGCATTTTGATCACTAAATTTACTACATTAAGCAATTATTAATTTTAAGTAGCTGAGTAAACACCATCAAGGCATAGGGAAAATTTTAAATTAACTTATGTAAACAAACAATTTTGAAAGAAGAAGCACACTTTAACAGCTCAACTCATAAACTAACAAAAAGGGCGTTCACGCTTTAGCTGGTTACGTGTTTTTGCACAACTTTTAAACTCCTCAACTCAACAGCAAGCGTGAATACCCTAAATGATTTTATTATGCCAGTGAATACCATGGAGTGTTGCCATATTAATAAAAATATTCTTTCCGTTTTGTTTGTACAAATACGCAATTATTTAATAAATTGCAAATATTCATCTAGTCGTTTGTAAATCAACTCAGCTGCCTTCTCAAAATGTATTACTTTCTTCTAAAAAAATGATTAAAGTATTCGTTAAATGCTTCTCACTCAACAAGTTTCAAGTTATCAAAAGTAGTTCCTTTATTTTGAAAAATCAAACTATTATTTATTCCTCAACCTTAGTTTCTGATGCCAATATCGTATTGAACAACCCAAAAGTTTTCTTCGTATCGTTTAAGACGCACTTTTCAAATGTTTACTCACAAAATTGTTATCTAGTTTATCTAGGTATGTAAACCTTATATATCAAATGTTTTGACAAATTAGCTGCACAACTTGAGCAAAGTCCAATCCCATTTATTTAAATATATGTATATATAAACAATACTATTTATAAATTTATTAGTTACTTACGCCGATTGAGCTCGTGTGCGCTTGAGCACATCGTTGCCATTCCTAATGGAGTTTTTCTTGTGCAAATTCTGTTGCATGGCTGCTGCAGCCGAGGCACCACCCATGCCGCCCATACCAGTGCCCACACCGCTGCCTGCAATGACCACAGCGCCACCATGATGATGATGATGATGACCATGCAGCAGATGTTGATGATGATGATAATGGGCGCCTGGTTGTACATTGGCAGCTACCAAACCGCCAGCATGTTGCATATAGTGACCTTGGTGCAGCAACTGTTGTTGTTGTTGCTGCTGATGGCACGTGGGATACTGTTGAATCTGATAGATCATTTGGGGATGCTGTTGCGCAGGATAGTTAATGGTAGCGGCAGCATTATGCGCCCCAGGTGCATAATGATTCTGCAAATAGACATAGCCGCCCACGCTGCCGCTGTCGGTGGAGTTATTGGAACCCGTAGGACCCGCTAGTTCATATTGTGTGGAACCGCTGCGTTCAATGCTCTTCTGGGGAAAGCTGCAAGCAAAAGATAAAAGACTATATTGTAGTTAAAAGTGTATTTCAAGAAATTAGCAAAATTTAAAGCTAAAGCAGGTCATCATTCAGTCTAGAAGAGTTTCTTTGCCTACCTTTCGCCAATTATAAAACCCGATATGCAAATAATCATTTTTATTAAGTTTTTGACACAAAAGTTTTCTATATGACAGCAATACAATTTGCCATTAGTTTCGGTTTAGATCACAAACAACACACACAAACTAATAAAATATAATAATCACATAGAGGTAGAGAGAATCACAAGACCATTCCGATTTCTATATAAGTATCTATGCTAATTAAAATTAGTGATATATTCCATTGGTCGCACCAATTGAGGAAGCACGCAACTAGCACTGGGAAACCCGATCACGTCTTTACTACGCAACGTTCGCGTTTGAACTAAACCGAGTATTCGGTGAGTGTGGCCCAAAGTGCCACTTTCTGGCACTCGGAAGCGCTGCTCCGAGCTCGACTCTGCGTCGGCGTAACAAAAACGTGTTTCGCATGGCTCATTAGTGCCTCTGTAGTGTATGCGTGAGCGTTTGTATCCGTGTGCTACCTACACACACACACGCACAGTCAAAACCCACACTACTCATGAGCAGCACCAGCCAAACAATACAGAATACTGAATACAAAATGCATCTGTTTTGTTGTCCCTGGGTTACCCAAAAGGCAGACAAGACAGACAGACAGACAATTGCAACCCCTAGACAATATGAAAAAAATTGGTTTAAAAAAAAAAATGTTTATTGTAAAAGGATCCATAGGTACATACACAACGGGGACAACACAAAAGCAGGGATATAGTGACATATGGACTGCGACTGAAGCAGAGTGAAGGAAGCGATTAGCTTACGATGACAAACATAGAAATATGAGGTGTAAATATAACAAACATGAAGTGTGCATAGTTTAGTATAGTCTGTATTTGGGATAGCTTAGTAAGAGCTATAATCTTTTAAATTAAAATTCTCCGGAAAACATTGTAAGACTTCTCTTTTTTAAATATATTTAGTTCAAAATTAAAAACTGATTTGAAGTTCGATTTGCGGGTTCGAGCGAAATTTTGAATACAGTTGGCAAATTTTCAATTTAGTTTGAGTTAAAATTTAATTCAAAGAAATATCAAGCTCGCTATAAAAGATTTGTGTTTATTTCGAGGTAAGTCGAGGCTGAAATTCAAAAATAGTTTTAAGAGTTTTGAACTCAAATTAAAATATCATTTTTCTTTAAAAGTCGCAAAGTAAAATACAAAAAATTTGTCTGCTTTATAAGGTCGCAAATTGCAACAAAACAGGTTCATTTCAAAATATTTTAAAAGTGTATACTGAATTATAACTACCTAACAAGCAAATTAATTTAAAAATATTTACAATTTCGTACAACTCATTTAAAATGCTAACATGCTTGCCAAATAATTTTATAAGGTGTTCCCGCTTGTTATTCAAGAATTTTCTTGAGTATCTTTTCAGAAATGTTTTCTTAAACGATGTCGCATATATTTTTAAAAACCCATACAAATTACAACCCAACAGTGCAACTAAAGTCTAAAAAATTCCATAAGCCTAATAAGTTCCAGACATGGCTCAATTGGCAAGAGAATGCAACAGGCAAGACTACGCATTAACATTCACTTTATGAGCACAAGGAGCAGCTGCATTTTTGCACCTAACCGGAGTGCGGAGTAACTACATTACAAAAAAAAAAAAAACAGGATTGAAGGATAACCAGTGAAAAGACCAACACAGAGACACAGCTCACAATACGATTTTGTAAAGCCATCATCCTGGGGAGTTCTTGCACCTGGCGTTCTTGGTTTTGTGTTTAAGGACAATGAACAGCTACAGCAGCAGCAGCAGCCGAAGCAGGTAGTTTCTTATCCCTATCCGAAAGTAAGTGTAACCAACACGTTCAACCGCTCTCTCTTGCGCCGCTGCAGCGTCTTGCTTCCACAAAATGATTTAAGTGCTGCTCCGCAAGAGAGTGCGTCAGTGTGTCCTGCTTTAAAAATCGAAACTAGTTGAGAAAAACATCTGCCACACGTCGCCTGTCTGCGCGCTCTAATTGTTTGCCATTGCACATGTGCCCAGCTGTTTTTTGTTTGCCACAGATACTACATAAATACTGTAGTATGTACGCGTATCTAAATGCGAGCATCTTGTATCTGGCTGCTACGATACAAAAAAGTCACTTTGACCGCGAGCCAAATGCATTCACTTCCTTGCCTCTTTAATATGCAACAAGTGTCGCTTTACTTTACTCTCTGTTTGGATTGGCGTGACCTGGTGCCGTTGCTTAGGGGTACACTGGGGGCTCTGAGTCTACGTATCCGAGTCGGCCGCCTTTCAAAGCGTAATTATTATTGATTTTACATTAGTTTTTGTAGGCTTATCGTTTTGTTGCCTTTACAATGCCTATATAAACATACAAACACATATAAAGTACATAGTTGGTTGGCAAGTTGTCTGGGTCGGGGAAAGTTTAATTATGTATTTTTATGTAAAAGTAAATACTTTGTAATTGGTTCTTTGATTAAGCGTGGTAGAAAAATCTATATACTACCTATTGTACTTATATACTTCTTTGCAGCAGAGTGTTGAACTAGTAGTTAAAAGTAAACGTAACAAAATTTGCATGCTATTTCGGATTTTTTTTCGACTACTCTGTTATTAAATCAAGCTATTTAAATCGATCAATGGAAATAATTTATTTATAATAAGGTACAAGCACAAGGAACCTAAGCCCCGGTTAAGACAATTACAAATGTTTTATAAGTAGAACGCCTTAAGCTATCTCGAAAAATTAGTAAGCCAAAAAACTTTCGCAAGTCCTCAAATATCTTTTAAAACTGTAAGATACAAAAATAATTAAGTAATTTTTAATAAATAAATAACTTTTAATGGTTGGCGCTGTGTTCAATTAACAACAGGACATATAAATTATTTTCAAGCGCAACGAAAAGCATTATTTTTGATTGCAAACAATAAATATGTCACAATAAATGTAAATATTATGCAATAAAAAAATGTAAACCAGCTTATTTGCATTTTAACTTTAATTAAGCACTAAATATATTTGATTTGACACTCAGCATTATGATTAAAATGCAAATAACCAATTTAATTTATTAAATTGATCAATTAACAGCGACAACAGTCTTATCAGAATGTTAAGTAACATGCAGCGCCAACATGTTAACATAAAACGCTGCCCAAAAGTATGCAACATAAAAATGCAGGTATTGGTTTACATTTTTAAACGCTCTGTTAAAATGGCGTTAAATGTTAATGTAACAGTTGCAGACACCTTAATCGGCGGGAGTGTGCCAAATATCTGAATTTTCTTTATATTTGTTTAAATTTCAAGGCCAATGTGTCAACATTTAGGTAACAGTGTTTCAACAATCATTTATCATCATTTAAGTGAGTTATCAAGTGGGTTTTGAGTTAGTTATTGTACTATATTAAGGTTTTTATACCCTGTACCGTATGGTACAAAGGGTATATTGTGTTTGTGCAAGCCGAAAATGTATGTAACGTACAGAAGGAGACGTCGGAGACCCCCCAAAGTTACCTAAAGTATGATCAGTGTGACTCGAGAAGTCGATATACCCATGTCCGTCTGTCTGTCTGTCCGTCTGTCCGTCTGTCCGTATGAACGCCTAGATCTCAGAGATGGTAAGAGCTAGAGCAACCAAACTTTCAGATAAGATCCCTTGTTAATCCATAGGAGACAAGTTTATTTTATTTTTTTGATATCGGGATTACATAGTATAGCTCCCATAGGGGTGTTTCAGAGGACCTCGAAAAAAAGCAAAAGTTTTAGATGGATAATTCGTTTGTTTATGAAGATATCATAACCAAATCTGGCAGTCGGAAGTTTTTTAGAGATCCCCAGCACTGTACCAAATTTTATCAAAATCGGTTGACTATATCATATAGCTCCCATAGGATCGATCGGTCGAAAAAATGTTTTTTGTACAAAATTCGTTGTGTTTCGTTTGGTTTTGAAGATATCGGAACCAAATTCGGCAATAGGAAGTTTTTTAGACTACCCAAGCACTGTTCCAAATTTGATCAAAATCGGTTGACTATATCATATAGCTCCGATAGGACCAATCGGTCAAAAAAACGTGTTTTGTGCGAAATTCGTTGTGATTTGTTTATTTGTGAAGATACCGTAACCAAATTTGGCATTAAGAAGTTTTTTAAAGTTGCCAAGCACTGTTCCAAATTTGATCAAAATCGGTCGACTATATCATATAGCTCCCATAGGACCAATCGGTCAAAAAATCGTTTTTTCTACAAAATTCGTTGCGTTTCGTTTGTTTGTAAAGATATTGTTAACAAATTTGGCATTAAGAAGTCTTTTAGAGTACCCAAGCACTGCACCAAGTTTGATCAAAATCGGTTGGCTATATCATATAGCTCCCATAGGAACAATTGGTCAAAAAAACGCTTTTTTACAAAATTCGTTGTGTTTCGTTTGGTTTTGAAGATATCGGAACCAAATTTGGCTGTCGGGAGTTTTTTATAGTTCCCAATCAGTGTACTAAATTTGATCAAAATCGGTTGACTATATCATATAGTCCCCATAGGACCGATCGGTCAAAAAAATTGTTTGGTGCAAAATTCGACTGATTTCTTTTTTTTTATGAAAATATCGTAGCCAAATTTGCCGAATAAAATATCTTTTGAAGGTTTTAAGCAATGTGTCGGACTTAATTGCAATGTGGTGGTACAGGGTATCCCAAAGTCGTCTGCGCCCGACTTTAACGTACGCCATCTTTTTTTTTTTTTATGAAAACATCGTAACCAAATTTGCCGAATATAATATCTTTTTGAGGTTTTAAGCAATTTGTCGGAATTAATTGCAATGAGTTGGTACAGGGTATCCCAAAGTCGTCTGCGCCCGACTTTAACGTACGCCATTTTTTATACATCAATTTTTTCCTTGAGTCTCATTCTTTTACAACTCGATGTTTCAAAACTTAAAAGTACGATTTTTTTGTTAAGTTTTTAGCCTCCAAAATTATTTTAGTAGCCTTTGTTCACTTTATGTGTTAAAAATGTGACTACTAACTAACTATGACTAAGTAGAAAATGTTAGAAGTCTAAGCTCTACATTTTAATACAATATAGATCTTACAATTTCGTTAAATACTAATTTTTAAGAACAAACGAAAAATTAATTGAATATACTATATGTATGTCGTAAACAAATAACAATTTATGGGAAAATTTAAATTTTTAATTTAAAACAAATTTCTGTTCAATTTAATATGAAATGGTTTTCCCTTTGTCACTTAGCACTGTGATTGGTTACTTTTTATATATTATATAAAAAAAAATTACAATAAAAATCCGTAACTTTTCTAATTATACCCTCTACCAAAGATAATGCGTATATGAAGTTTGTGCAAATGTAGAGAACGTCGGAGAGGAGGAGACATTACTACGATACACAATGCTTTTTTGCGGCGACGTGGGAGACGGCTTGCAAATTTCTTAAGGAAATTCACTAACTGCTTAAAAAAGTGATGTTTAGTTGTGAAAATGGCAATAGAAATCTATCCAAGAGTTAATACGTTGCTTCAAACTGACCGCTTATGGCATTAATTGCATATTTGTTGACATTCATTCAATAAGGTTCATAAAATGAATTGACCGGCTTTATAAAAATGCCAGAGATAAGCGCATTTGATAAGAATAACCCAGACCGATAAGTATACGCCTCGATAGCCCATTACTACTAGCTGGCACACATTCTTGTACAAACTGACATTGGCTTTGGGACTTTGTTGTTGTTATCACTATTGTCGTCGTTGTTGCTGCTGTTGTGGCTTACCTGACGGCCGTCACATGGTGTGAGGTATGCGTATGCGTCTCCTTGTGGCGCGTCGAGAGACTAACAACGGTCACGTGCCGCGTGGCTGTGCGTACCACACGCCGCACACGACTTCGTCCGTCGCCCACAACAACAACTATGGGCGGAGGTTTTTCGCTGTCGTATTGCAAAAAGGACTCCGAGTTGTTGGAGGAGCTGCTGCGATCCGATGGCAGCTTCCGCTGCTTTTCACACAAACTGCTCTTGGACATGACCGCAGCTGGTTATTTACATATGTATTGCACAGAGCAAAGTGGCTTTCTATGATTATTATTATTTTTACAACAAAATGTCTATATTTTGCCTGCAGCACTTTCGCCTTTGTTTTGAGGGGGGCCGCTTGTATAATACCAGAATACAGAATGAATGGGTTTGAGACCCCTCACTGCGTCGTTTTCATTATTTTCTTTTCGATTGGTTCGTATTGTTTATGTGTGGCTTTTGTTTTGATTCTCTTTTGCTTTCGTTTATTCATTTGCAAATTGATTTCTTGTTGATTTTCTTGCATTTCTTTATTATTAATTTATTTATTGTTATAGATATGTTGATGTTGATAAAGAGTGTGTGAGTGTGTGGGTTTTGGATTTGGGTTTGTGTGTTTCGATTTCTTTGCAATTTTATCTTTGGTTTTGTTTGTGGTATTTAAAAAGATTCCTTCACTGCGTCTACATTTTGTGCGCGTTCACTTTAGTTTGCTGTGTTTAGAGATAATAAATATGGCGGCTTAGATAAACACGTAATATGACATAATGCTATGCCGTTATTTTTTTATGTTAATTTTTTTTTTAGAGTTTACATTACGCATACGCCCCATATGCAGTTCGAAGAATTGCTTTTTTTTCATAGAATTTACTCGAAATACTCGTAACAACAACAGCACCAAAAACGCAAATTAAAACAACAACAACCACATGTGGAAATAGTTATGACAACTGCGCTTTAATTGTTAACGCCCTTCAGTTCTCATGCGTACCAGTCCAAGTCAAGCTCAGGCATTAAAAAACAGATACTATAAAACTGGTGTAATAAAATTGTTTTTTATTTTAATACTCTTGCAGTGGCTATATTCACTTATATATATTTTTTTAATATATGTCCTATTACGGTGACATTGTTTAAAAAATAATATTTTTAATAATTCTGAAATTTTTCACTATGCTTTATTAATTTTAGTCATTTATTTAGAGCTTGCTGAGCGACACGAGCCTGCTTGAGCTGCTTCTTTTAACACCAAGCAGTGACGCAAGACTCAGGCAAGCAGTTCAGCAGTCGCTGTATAAAACACTGTTAATATCTTTCAGAGCTTCTAGTAAAATCAGAAATTATGCGGATATTTTAAAATTTTTGTCATTTAAAAGCTTTGTTATTCAGCGAAAAGTTTTCACTATAAAAATGATTCGTCACACTAAAAAAAAAAATCTAAAAGTGCCCAAATAATTTCTGCTTTTACAGCCCTTAAAGTATCTTCTATCTTTTGTTTTAAAGAGTATTTTCAAATAGCTGCGTCAAACATAAAGTTTTGTTAAATTTTATTATTTTTTTTTGTTGTTTTATGTGTGTTGCTTGGATCATCCAGCTCAAAATGTTTATGAGCAATTTGCGCCAAAATGTCAACGACAGCAACAAAAAACAACAATAATGAAAGCGATGAACATTTTGCAAATGATGATCAAAGTTTTGCACAGCAGCGGGGGCCGGGACCTCAGTAAGGCGCTAATAAACGCCAAGTGGGAGCATGTCACTTGCAAAATGTTTTGCATATAAAGAGAGCAAGAGACACAAGACACGCGACAAAAGACAGACCATAGACAGTGGCAAAGTATACTGTATGTATGTGTATATATATATGCAGAGATACTTTTATATATTTAATATGCAATCAGCCGTTTTTGGGTCAGCGATCGCTTGGCAAGTAAGAGTTGACGGGCAGCAACTAGAAATAAAATGAAGCCAACGAGGCAACAATAACAACAAACTGGACGGACGACAGCAAAAAACAAGCCATAAGCATATATACTATATATATACACCATAGTATATGGCATATGCAAATTAAATATGTGCGACACGATTGCGCCGATCCATGACCGACAAGAGACAATTGATTTTTGGCACCCGGTAGTTGCAACTTTGTTATGGCTTTGATTGCTACATGTTGAGGTTCCGATCAGGCGCTGGGAAAGTCTGTCAAACTTGGACAGATGCCAGCTGTCTTAACAGACACTGTGTACTACATATAAGTACGTATGTGATCTACATTACACAGTGCGGGCGGCATTGCTAAGCTGCTGGCTGACCTGCTCCACTTTTATCACAATAAATTTTTGGTTTTCATCTTGATCATAAATCATATGAATATTTGGCAACTGGCATAGTTTGAAATATTAATGGAGAAGGCGTGAGAATTAAATATGCTAAGCGTTTCAAGTTTTATAAGAGATAGCTATGCTAATTTTGAGAAAAAATTATAAATATGCATAATGCATATCACACACTTTTATTTCTTGAATCAACTTAGACTTAAGTATAACTTAACTTTTTTAAGCAAGTATTGTGTTTTCTCACTCGGAAATGAATAATTAATTTGTTTCTCATTTTTCTCAACTGTTTGTTTTATGGAGTTAATCGATTTGGCTTGTGAACCATTCAAATATGAGTGAGAACATAATTGAACGAAACTTCTGAGAGCGCGAGAGCAATAAGAGATGATGATGCAAAGAATTTTACAAGGTGCTGCAGAGAACTGATTCAATTTTTGTATGGCAGCTATATGAAATAGTGAACCAATTTTGACCAAACTTCACACAAATGTTTAGACTTAAACGGAATACAAATGGCATACATTTGGTAATGATATTTTAAAAAGTAAAAAAAATGCTAGTATGTATTTATGAGTTTTTATGGGTTTCATATTAGTCTACACATTTATATACAAAAATTGAACATGTGCTCTCTTTTAGAGAGAGCAGCGAATAAGGGACCATGCGCATTGCGTCACCTTTTTGCGTCTTTATGTGAACGGGAAACGATGATTATAATGCTGTCAGTAAAATTAATAGAGGACATAATTTGTATCCTAAGAAACAAAGCTTTAAAGCAATACCGGGAAACTTTTGTCAAGATACGTCTCAGCTTGGGCTAACTTTAAACTTCCTAGCACTTTGAAAAAAAAAAAATTCCTTTGAGCCTTAATTCACATAATAGAAACATAAAACGCATTAACCAAATTATAACGATGCAAATAACTTAAAATTTATTCTTTTCACGAAAAATTGTATAGCTACTCCCACACTCTGGTCTAAAAAGCCTAAGCATGAATTAAAAAAAAAAAATTAATGCGCGTGAAAATTAAAATATAGAAAGGGAATTAGTTTTTGATAGCATAAAGCTATGTAAATTTCGTGGAATAATACAAACTGACAAAAACAAAATGCCCCCACACTTTCTTTCATAAATCTTAAGCAAAAAAAAAAAGTTCAAGAACCTCATGGAACAGTCATACATATTTATGTATAAACATAAAAACAAGAGACAATTCAAGAAACAATACATTCGAAAGAGCAGTCAAGTGAAGTGTCTGTCTTTTTAGCGTCAACTTGCTGAAATTAATCGTTTATGGCTTTATAAAGCTGACTGAGTTCTGATATACTTGTGACACTTGGCGTTGTGTATCTGACGCAACATTTGCCTTTTTGTGTTGTTCGAAAATTTCGAAGTTTTGAGCACATAACACGAAAAAGCTGTTTAACTTACTAAATGGATTTTGCTGTCATTTGCGCAAATGTATAAATGATAATCTTGCCGGGCATATAGCCTTGATTGAAATAGAGCTACAGATACAGATACATCTAAAGCTACAGCACACTTACATGGTACGTAATGCAGCATACACAAGTTAATATAGTGTTGGCCATGGCCAAAAGCAAGTCGCCTACTACAAAAGTCGTTCGCCATTCAGTAAAATATATATAAACAGAATCTCAGCATATTATTATACTATATACTATCTTTGCTTTGTATGCTACAAGTCGGGAGTTCTAAGCTTTATGTGACGACAGATTGTTTTTATTGCTGCCAAAAACCCACTCGCTATTGATCACGACAACAGTCTATCTATTGACTGTCGTACATACGTATATAGTACATTATGTATTACACTCTATACAAGTATATGTAGAAATATATTATTTATCGCTGTTGTTGTTCTATGACTAGCAGCGAATAGCAACAAACATATGAACAACCAGCAAACAGATTCCAGTACAAAAACTAAAAGCTTGAGCTAAAAGTGTCTAACTCGTTTTTAATGCTCCAACAAAATTCTTGGAAAGAATTGCAATTTTGTTCAACAAGTTTTTTCGTTGGCTATTTATTTACTCTTTAGTAGTATACTATGATTCTTGAAAAGCTTGACAGAAGCAGAGCTATATCTAACAAAGCTTATACCTAAAAAGCTTATAAGCTTAAACCTTTGAAAACTCGACCATTCACGAGAAAAAGATGATCTCGCAATTAATTATTTTTACCTTTAGAGTAATAATACTTGGAAAGTACAAGCCCAATTACTTTTCACAAGTCCAGATTGTAGAGACTACCGAATGAAGAACTTTAAGATATTTACATTAGTTTTTTATCTCTCTTAAATTATAGTCAAACCTTCTTATAACGAATTATTATTATAGCCAATGTTTCACTGTTGACATTTTTTTTTCAAGTACACAGGATTTAGTAGTTTTTTTTTTAATATATTTCTATTTAATGATCAAGTTTTTTAGCAGCAAGTTAAACTCACAAAGGTTTTTGCTCTGCGTATATTTTTTTTTTTTTCAAATAATTAATTACTACGCATTTGAATAAAAAAAGGAGGATTCTCAAAAATTAAATATATTTTTTGCAGCAAAGAGAAGAAAGATACCATCGCTAATATTTTGATCGTTATTTTGTTCCGTATCTTTTTTTTCGAACGTTTCTAGAGAAAAAAATGTAATACAGTCGAGGCGGTGCCCGACAGTGTAATACCCTGTACCTTTTTTTCTCGAAAAAAGTTTTATTCCTGCATATTCTTTCTATGAACTTTCCAATTGGAATATTTTATTTGTTGGTGCAAAACGATATTTATACCTATAAGTTCCACAAATTTTAACCGATTTTGATGAAAATCGAAATTTACGTCAAAGAAGTTATTTAAAGTATATGAGGAAAGTTTCAAGGGGATGTGTTGAGGGGTGTGGGAGAAAACACGATAAATCGATTGCGGGGGGTGGGGGGCCTGCATTGATAAAATTTTGATGTAGATTTGTTAATTAGAGCCACATGAATCAGCTTACCAAAAATTGTGATTCTAGTCCATTTGTTACTATAATTACGTAGAGTCAAATATTGACGCAATTTATAGGGAAGGGGTAGTGAAATTTGTACATTTTAGGCTATAACTTTTGTTGTAGTTGTCCGATTTTGTTTAGTTTTGACACACAGATGCATGCAACCACAATGCATCGCTCTGTTAAATTTCAGACTAAAATATTAAACGGTGTAGTCAAAAACCGCGAAACTCTGCTACGGGGAAACGGGGAAAGATATGGACATGATTCAACAAACTTGATCTTCTCAGGAAATATGCGCATCAGCTGGTAAAGTTTCGTATCTCTAGCTCTTATAGTCTCCGAGATCTAGGTGTTCATACAGACAGCCAGACGGACAGACGGACAGACGGACATGGCTCAATCGCTACCCGAGGTTATGATAAGCATTTTGGTATAAAGGACTTGGGGTCTGCCACGCCTCCTTCTTGCCGTTACATACATTGCACAAATCTAGTATACCCTTTGTACCTATAGGTACAGGGTATAAAGACCAGTGCCGTGATGTTGAAGAAGAAGCGTAAAAAAGTGTTATCGCTACAGGGGAGCTCGAGACTATTTAGGATAAATACTTTTAAAAACAATTGATACAGCTTAAATAGTAAAGGAAAGCAAGTTCTTCCTCAAACGTTTCTAGGGACGAAGACCAAAGTACCACTTAGAAGATTTTGTTGAAGAAGAATCATAAAAAAGTGATATAGTAACAAAAATGGCGGATTTCTGATTAAAAGTAACAATAAACATATAAATTCACTGTAACTTGCTATATAACGAAACAATTGTCTACCGCTATTTGAAATCGCTACAGTGAAGCTTTAGCTTAGCTTTAATATAAATATTGATGCAGTTTAAATAAAATAAATCTAAATATAAGGAATTTGCAGAATAAAACGGAAAGCAAGTTCTTTTGTAACAAACACGGCTAGGCACTGTTATAAAAGAGAAAACTTTGAATTTCATGGAAAGTTCTAAAACTGCCGTTACGGTCCTTAATTTAGATAATTACTAAGCATCGTTACACAACAGGCACACGTACTGTCAGATACATTCAAAGCGACGGGCACGTCAAACTCTATATCATTAGTAACGGCGCACGTAACTTGTAGCTTTAAAAAATCGATTTAAGATGCAGCTTATGCAACTTAAAGTACTAAAGAAAAAGCTGTAAGCAACTCCACCTTTAAAATCTAGTCAACATCTATTAGACAGATACTAGTCTAACTGAAAAAGATATCCACAAGTGTATCTAAACTTCGGAGAAACAACTTTAGCCGGTCCCATATTACTATTTGCAGTTGGTTGCTGTTATTTTTCTAAGGCAAATGTTTGCGACAATTTTAGTTAAAAATATTTTTCCATTTTGTTTTAATGTTTGCACAAATTCAATTGGTTTTTAATTAAAAATGAAATTTATTTGTCGTGCATATTGTTAAATAAATTTTTATATTTATGCATGCTTTTTTTTTAAATTTTTTTACTTTTTATTTGTTTATGAGCGTGCCGATCGCAGTTTTTGGTTCGTTTTGGTTGTTGTTGTTGATTAGAGCGGATTTAGTGGGGGAAAATTCTGCGGACATTGCACTGAACACTGTATATAGTGGATGTATATATGTACACATGTACTACTGTACACTGCGCGCACGACAAGCTGCTTGCTCTAGCGTAGTTTTTGTTGTTGTTGTTGCTATTGTTATTGCTGTTTTTGTTACTTTGCTTTTGTTTTACAGGTGTTCCACTGCACGAGCAGCCGCAGCAGTTGCAGTTGCAATCAGTTTCAAGTTTTTTTTGTTTAGTTTTTTATTTTCTGCTGCTGTTAGTATTGTTGTTGTTTTTGTTTTAGGTATTGTATAATTATTTAATTTAATATTATTTGTTGTATACGCTGCATACTATTGCACTGCGAACGCAATTATACAAACACGCACACATGCACATGTACAAGGTACTGTCAGATGCATTTGCAGCGGCAGCAACGTCAAACTCTGTGTCATTAGTAACGGCGCATGTAACTCACTGCTTTAAAAATTTCTCTCTCTCTGGCTCTCTTATAAACTCACGCTCTGGCAGGAGTTGCAGCGCGCGCACTGCGCATGCGTCACACGTACGCACACACACACCAACGCGCAACAACAAATGCAAACGAGCGGAAGAGGAAGTGGAAACACAATATGCAACGATTTAAGCAGCGACTGCGTCGACGCAGCTTTCTGTGGCTTGTAAGTTACACAAGCAGTGCAGCATTACAGCTACGCCTTAGCACAGTGGTAAAGTGTTTATTTGCTTTTGTCAAAAATTAATAATTTTAATATTTATACTATAAATTTAAGTTTTATATAAATTGAACGTAAATTATAATGTTTAATTTATTATTATATATAATTAGCTATTAGCAAAAATACATGCTGTCTAAAGCATTGATTAGTTTGAAATAAAAGTAGGCAAAGCTACAACGATTTATAATTATTTTACTGAAGCAGACTTTTTAGGTAAGTTTAAATAACTAAAATTTACAAAAATTAAGTCGAAATTGCACATAAATATTTATAATATGTTACTTGCAAAAATCTGTTAAGCACAAAAGCTTTGAAATAAAAGTAGACACTACTCATGTAGTGCTCTAACTTATGATCTACCTAACAGTCACATGACTTAAGCGTTTATTGCATCTTTTAAAAAGTAAAGCTTTACTTTTAGTTTGCGTTACGAGCAGTCTATCATTCATATACAAATTTTTGTTTGACTTTGCTATTGAAAGTTCGAGAAATGGATGCTGTTTATTGTTGGTCATATATTTTGAGAGCAAACTTTGCGCACTTGCTTTATTTTCAATTACAAAATAGAGGAAATTTCCAGACACATTTTTTTTCGCTCTTTTTCTCTGCCTCTCTCTATCTATTTGTATGTTTGTGTTTGCCGAAACGTAACGGGGCAGTGGCAGCCACTGACAGCCAGATATTTAGTTACTACAGCGACCAGGCCACATTGGTGGCTTGGCTTGGCGGGCGCGCTATTGTTTTTGTGATATGCGCGGCGGAGAAAGGCGATTTTCTCTTTAATTATATTTTATTTTTTATAGGCTACAATAAAACATTGTATGCATGCCAGTGAGTATGTAAGTTTTTATTTATTTATTTATTTTTTTTGTCATGGTTTCCGTTTTGTTTCATACGTTTTTTTTTTATGTGTGCCTTTTCGTGTATGCGTGTCTGCATGGCATGGGGGATGTTTGATGGCAAAATTAATAAACCGGCCACTGAATTGACAATGACCACAATCAACAGCAACACAAAAAAACAACAACAGCAAATCGCACGCACAACGCACATGCGCAGTAGTCAAAATCGTGAGCTGCTGTCGCTTAATTTATAAATTATAGCATATAACAACAAACACACTGTTACTAATTTTTTTTTATGCCCCGTGTTTTTTATTTGCAAATTAATTCACACCGAACTTTGTTTTATACAATTTCAAAATGGATTTTCTTACTGAACAATACACTATAATTCATGTGATGTGTGTATTGCCAAAATAAACATTTGGCTAAAACGACAACAAACGACTAACAAAGTCAAGTTAACAATAAAAAAACGTTAACACACACGATCGCTTGACGACGGCGACGACAAAAGGCAACGACGATTTCGTATGGACTAAGACGAAGCGCACGGAACTGGCCTACCACCACCTTGCCACAATGAAACTTGCAGAGAGACTAAATTGGCTCGCAGCGCTGTGTAAGCTTGTGGCCCATTGTATGAGCGTGCTTGCCAGTTAGCTGACTTTTCAGCTGTGTTTGTATGTGTGTTTGCGCGTGTTGAGAGAGCGTATTGCCAATGGGCAACAAGCTTGTGTGCCAGTTATGGCGCTGTTATTGTTGTTGTGGTTGTTGTTGTTGTTGGCTTTATTAAGCTGTTGTTCTTTTCAGCAATGATCTACAAACAAACTGACGCACACATATTGTATATATTTGTACAATCGAAGCAAAAGTTTGCTTAAATTGAGCGTCATACACCTGCGTCCAAATAACAATTGCAATATGGTCAACGCAAATATAGACATAGCGTCTGCTTTAAGCTGACGTAGGTACACTGCCTCACAGTGCGCTTAAGCGATGCAACACTTGCTTTGAATTTACATATTAAATAAGCATAAAAAGTGCGCGCTTACTTTCAAAAAAATAAAACTAAAATTAAACACTTTTTTTTAAAAATCCCGCATCATTAACACAGCATGATTTTTTTCGCAATAACAACTTATGCGCTCCACTGTTAAATTAGGTAATTGCGAAAACTCCAAAAATAAATCTACAAATAGCAGTTAAAAGGTGTAAATTTTGTATGCAAACACACACGCACACACAGACAGCGGCTAGCTCTGAGCGCAACTGAGCACGAGAGCTTTATTACAAACAAACAGCTGTGTAGCTTGAGAGAGAGACAAAAAGAGCGCGCTTTTAAGACCAAGTGAGAGCAGAAAATTTAAAACTGCACTAGCAGCAGCTTACTTGCTTACACTGTTGGGGCGTCGTATTAGTCGTGAGCATAAGTTTGCAAGCAGATAGCGCGCTAGAGAGCGTACTGAGCTACTGCGAGGGCGACTTAAGCGTCAGGTGTGTCTGTATGTGTGTGTGTGCGTGTATCTGTGTGCCAAAATATAAGTACAACGGCAATAAGCTGCGCTTACGTTACGCTCAGGTGACTCACGACCGCTTTGAATGGCGACGGCTTGTTGGGGAGCGGTGAGACGCAGCGCGGCTATATGTATGCTGTACATTATGGCTGACTGCCGTAAGCGAGAGAGGGAGACGTCAAAGAGACAGACACAATGGACAAACGTAAATTGTAGTTAGTCGTTGCGGCGGGCTACTAACAAAATGCGCTTCGTAATGGCTGAGTGGGTCTGAGCCAAGCGTTAATCGAGGCTGCCAATACACACACAAAGATACATACATACACATTGCATTGTCTATGTGTGTGCAACAATTTCAGACAAACCATTTATATCCGGAGCTCTCCTCAGGCCTGTTTTAACGTTTCATTGAAACATTTATGTCGTCGCCGTTGTCATTGTCTGTGCTGGGCCACATTAAAACTATTAGCAACAACAACAGCAACAACTACTGCCACAAATCTTGTAAGTTACGCTGACTCTTTTAGTTTTGTTATTATTATTACTAAAAACTGTAAGCACTTAATGATCATTGTGAAGTTAATAATTTAACTTGTTAATGATGATATTAACGCATTAGGCACAAGGTACAAACAAACACATACGCATATATGCCGCGCTACATAGATACTAGGTACATAAACCCATTTAACTGCGCTGTTATGAAACAATAAACAACAACAGCAACAACCAAGAGGCGGCGACAACTACATCATAGACAAGCGCAGCATATTAACTTTAATGTTCATATTTTGTAGTTAGTTACGCAGGCAGTTCAAGAAAGCTTTAAAAGTTACCTAAACAGCAGCTACAATTACAACAACATGGTGCACATATGCACATACGTCTATATACTCAATGTTTGCCTTGCGAGGTTTGACCTTACGGGTTGAACCCCAATTTGTAATCAAACACACATATACACACACAAACGCTCGCATGCCCTGTAAGGCAAAGACCTTCGAACCTTATAAGTTATAACATTCAAATACAATATTAACAAAGAGAGGGGGAAGCGCGCGATAGCCGCAGCTCTACGTGATGCGCCCCAATGCCCTGCCCGCCTGCCAAAAATATTATTAATATATGCGAACTTACTATATCAAGCGAACCTTGCGCCACCAGCAACGAAAAAAAAAAAAACTGACCAGACCCAGGGCTCACCTGTCCCACAGTAAGACTAAAGTATCTTTGCGATTGCATTGCAACTTTGACGCGACTCAACGGTCATGGCTGGGTTTTTTTTTTTTTACCGAATACATATTAGAAAGTGAATATTTTTTTTTGGCGTTGGACGCTTCTGGCGCTTATGTACCCTCACTGTGTGTTTCCATCAGTTGGACTAGCTATTTGTAACGCTTAGAAGGCGCTCTATTAGCTAAAACTTAAACAAGTATATTGTATCTCTTGCTGCTACTACAAACAAGTCTTAAAACTCTGTTTCGCAAACTAACAACTCAGTTGGGCTGTGGTGGCCTTGTCTTATCTAACAAACGTTTTGTTCTCACAAAGCTCAAAGGTTCATCATCAATAACTTGTTAGACTTGTCTCCATTATTAGTTTAATAACTATTTGTTAACGCTGGGGGGCTTTCTTATAGAGTTAGGTGTTGCGTTTGTTAAATACGAATGACAACGTTTGTTTCAGTAAGCCAAATATCTGCTGATCTATAAATAATGACAGTGCAAAAACAACTCATAGATAGATTTTTTCATAAATTTTAGAGTTTTTACAGCTGCAGATACTTTTACTGCGATACTAGATAGATAGAAGATACTAAGATTTAGAAGCCCCAATTTTTAAGCAGACTTGTACATTTTACTTTCCTGCAAGCTATAAACAAATTTAAATTAAATATTGGGTTGGTCACAGGTGGGTGAAATTTTAGTACAGATAAAGTTTAAGTAACACTTGGTGTAGAGCTCTTCTAAAAACGATTTGTGAATCTGAATCCAAACAAGATGTATCTAAGGCTCTTTAGTAGTAGTAAAAGTAGGTCTTCTAAAAACGATTTGTGAATCTGAATCGAATCAAGATATGTCTAAGGCTCTCCTTTTTTGATAGTAGTTGACAGTTTCTTCTGTGTCTTGGTTTTACATAATACAATTTGTTTCATGCATTTTATTTATTTGTATCTTAATTACATATAAAGTTTATATGATCTTTGTTAGCCAGCTACTACTTTGTGCCCTTAGGGCATACACAATTCGTTTTCGAAAATTCAACCTTTAACACTCATTGCAATTGTTATTGTTGTCTCCAAGACAATAGAAAAAAAAACGCAATTAATGAGCCCAACGCAGGCGGCAGCACCATGCCATATGCCCACGTCTGCCGGAGATCACTCTGACAATTCACTCTCACTTATCAAGAGTTTCCTAGGCACATTGACTATGTAAATGTATCTATGTGTGTGTGCGGCACATGGCAGGGGCGCTTTCAATTAAAAGTGTAACTGAACAATAAAAGATAATACAAAAAGATATAGATGAAGCTGGCAAAACTCGACACCAACCGTCAGATACTTCAGAAAGAGAGAGAGAAGTTACTAAAAGCAGACGTCACAAAATACTGTATATAAGCAGTTTGCTTCTTTTTTTTGCTGTTGTTGTTAAGAAATTATGTTAGTGGGAAATTTTTGTGGCTGCTACAATGTTTAAGTACTCGCGAGTAAAGACGGGAGAGCGACGAGTGCGCGTATCTCAGACAACTTCACTTTCACTTGCACTTCACTTAGCCGTGAGTGAGTGAGCGAGTGAGTAAGTGAATGAATGTACAAATGAATGAATGAATGCGATGAATGCTGGCAATGTTGTTTTATTGTTGTTGTAGTTATTATTATTACTGTTTTTTCAGTTGTAGTTGTTGTTGTTGTTGCTGGCGCTCGTCTTTGGCGGCGGCGTCCATCAATCACAGATACAAAACAAAAAAAAAAACTGGCGCGGCGCTTGGCCGCATGATTTTGGTTTTGGGAAAGTGCGCCCACAAGGGTTCTTCGCATACATATATATTTATGCTACGTGTATATAGTATGTATCTGTATCTGTGCATATATAGCGCATAGCTCGTTAGGCTCTAAATCACGTATGAGCCGCGCCTGCCACTTGCTACTGCTTGTGGCAACTTTTTAGCCTCCAACGCTAAACATATCATTAGCGGCTTTTTGTTGGTACTCCATATTGTTGTTGTTGTTGTTTTTCTTATTGTTGCGCAGTATTCGTTGCTTTCTCATTGATTTTCATTGGTTTCTTGGAAAATTGTTCATGTTTACAAGCCATTAACAGCTTATTATTTATGTTTTTTATTTTCATTTTTTTTTGGCTCGCAATTGAGTTTCTCAATTTGTTTATAACTCTGAAGATCGGCTGTTGAAATTTCGCCTAGAACAATTATTTCACAGCTTATATATCGAAAAGCTAAACAAAAGAAAAAAGATAGCAAATTTGTTTATAAATACATTCATTTGTTTGTTTTTTTGCATATTTTACATAATGCTCTTTAAAATGATCATAATTACGCGCTTCGCTCGGTCATTTCTCTGGCCATTTGTTTTGGTCATTTTTGTATCTTTTTTTTTTTTTGTGAATTTTCCATTTTTGTGTTTTGGAATTCGTCAGCATTACATTGCGACAAAAGCTAATGAACTCGTCGGAGATTCAATGAATTTGGATTTGCTTTTGATTTTGGCTTTGCGTGGGCAAATCTCTGAATCATGTTGCAAATCCAATTTCACAGGGAAAAACTCAACAACAACAATAACAATGTAATCAAAATTATTCTATAGAAATTACATAGCATGTATGTGCATGAAATTGCTGTTAATACTCTAATGGAAAGTTTATAAGTTCTATTATGCAGTTGTTTTTGAGTCCATTAGGTGTATCTACGGGTAGTAAAAATGGCCGCTTAGTGTTCTGGTGGCTTGGATTAGGCGGCGGGGATATTAAGCTTTAAAGCCATACGTCCAGCAGTCTACCCTAAGTAGATGAGGCGTAAGGATCGCTGTTTCCTTGCATCCTATGCAAGGGACCTCACCGCGGCGTCATGGACAACTTCAATCGAGCCAAAACGCACACCCTTCATGGCACATTCTATTTTTGAAAACAGAAAGAAGTCGACCGAAGACACGTTTAGTGGGTAGTGCAGTTGGGGTAGTGTAGCCAAGCTGTGTTTCGCCAGCTCTCTTTCCGGCTATACTTGACGCTTTCAACCATCTCGAAACTTGCGAATACAAAAAAGCATTGTCTCCGTAAGCTTGCTTTATCATTTGGAAAGCCTCCAAAAGCGATAGTGAACAAAACTTTATGCAGTAACACGTACTAAGCAGCGTTGCGGGGGAATAGCTATTCCGGCGCCTCAATTACTCGATTCAGACTGGTGGAGGTTTTGCATTACGTTTCGTACACACCTTGTATAAAAGAACTAAGGGTGTGTCAGAAATTTCTAGATTCTGTTGTGGTGAAAATATCTTAAACGGGTCACGACGGGTTACCCATCAAAAGGTCAAGATTTTAGCCATCATCTTCAACGGGCTTTTTTTGATACTGTTTCAGTTCGACGCATGATATAGCAGGTTTTTGAAACTTATTTTTGTAGACCTTTTTATAGGATTGACATTAGGGAGTCCTAACGCCACATACGTGGCCACATATGTATATATCGCTTATAATCCGTATCCTGATTGATAGTATACAAAATATTGGATCGGATCTAAACTTATAAACATATATAAAAAAAATCGTTGCTTCTTCAGGGCATCGTAATAGATATTAACAAAAAAAATAATTTTTACTTCAGAGCATCTAAACTTAAGTACTCCAAAGCTAAGCTTTTCTCTTTTTTTTTTTTTTGTTGTTTGTTATTGTTGTAGCATTTCATCAAAAACACAAAAAAAAAAAAGACAAAATCTTGCAATTCAATGCAAATTTTTCAGGGTCTGACGACGGGCAACATCATCAGTTGCACGGTCTGACGACGTTGACTCCGCCAGCGCCACCGCCGCCTCCGCTGACAGTAGCAACAACAATGAGTCAACAATAACAAGAGAACTCATCAACGCAACGCACCGACAAATGCTGAATTGGGCAACCCATAAATGAGGAAATTCAACAAAAAGTTGCACCAAAGTTTCATTCTGAGCTTTGCTCAATTTGCATATCACTCATTGTATCTAAATAGTATGCCAACGAGTAAGAGCAAACCAAACTGACTCTCCGACAACTAGTCTCTAGCAATCTAGCTATCCATCTAACTGGCTCTTAAGAAATTTGGCGCACAACTAGGACGACGACTACATAAAGCACTAAAAGCAAAACTGGTCTGCGTCTTTGTGCTGCCTGCCGGTGGTTTGCACTTCCACTCCAGGCCTTATAAAGCCGCCTTGCCATGACGTCAGCCGGTTACTAACTGGTTTCTATTTTAATTTAGATGCTTTCTTGATATTTGGCGTGTTTGGTTGTCGCTTTTTTTTTCCCCTCTTTTTTTTCTCTCTCTCCTCCAAATTTATTCGCAATTTGCGTAGGCCTACAAACCTAGAAGCCTACAAAATGCTGTCCCGTAATGACAAGATGTTTCTGGTTGTTGGAATTTTGTTTGAAGAGGTTTATGCATAGCTCGTGCTTTGATTATTCTGTTTTTCATGAGCAATAAAAGTATGAATGACAGTTTTTCTGTAAGTTTTAAAAACCAATTGCTTGGCGCTAGAAGACTCACAAATTTAAGTGCGGGCAATTAAAAGAGTTACGAGCATTCATTATTTGTTTGACGCAGCTGCCAATAATTAACCAGCGTCTTTCTAAACACTCTTTTTTTTGAGGAAAAAAATACGAATTTGTCCGTAAGCTTGAAGCGAAGATTTGAACAAAAGATTTTATAGAGCAAATACACAAAGAAATGGAAATTTAACAAGTCCATTAGTTCTTAAGTTAGAAATATGTATCATGCCCGTTTGAAAAGTGTTTCGAGTGCTGGCCTTGTACGATTCATGCTGAAGTTGCTCCATTATAATCATCATCACAAGCCCTTGAAATCAAACTTGTGGTTTGCGCTTATTGCATATAAATGGACCAAGTTTGATTTCTATGTCTTTTTATATACTTAGTAAAAAATTGTTTAATTTTTTGCAATATAAACTTCTAATGCGCTTATTTTAATTATAAAAAGAAAACCATAAATGTGTTAAGATAAACCATGGCAGACTTAGATTAGATAAAATATACGTTTAGTGAAAAAGACTTGCCAAAAAGAGTTAACCCGTCCCTCACAAGCTATCTCGCCCATTGTGCCATATATACGATGCGATACGATAAAGGAAACAGGGGAAGAGACAGAATAAGACTAGAGCTTCCTCTGCTTTCCTTCTGAAATTAGTCTTCACTTTACTCATGAAAAGCGTAACAGTTCTATCGAATTGGCTCCTACAAGACATATCATGTTGTTCAAATATACGACGAACTATAATGACTATAAAACCGTTTCGTCGATATGGGTTAAAAAGTTGATAATAAATTACAATCAGACTTAACTCCAGATAAGTCATGAGAAAGTATAAGATAGAGAGTTTTCTGTCGAGTTGTCTCCCTTCAGAAATACCAAGACGACATAAGACCACAAGGTGTTCGAATATATGATGAACAACGATCAGTCTTCTTAGCCCCTAAATATTGTCTTGAGAAAATATTCAGTACACTCATGAGAAGCGATTCACTTCCCAAAGTGCACATAAACTATGTCCTTGCAAAGACCGCCTAGTCACACAGAAAGTGTGCCGTAGACTTGCTCCTTCCACACCGATCAAGACAACATAACATATTGTCCAAACTTTCATCTTGGAACTACTACTACGAACAATCTTCTTAGCTCTTGATAAGTTGGAGAAAGCTTGCACTTCACTCATGATAAGCGTATAACTCCCCACAATGCCGATACATGTCCTTGCAAAGGCGGGACAGCGACTTAGAAAGGGCTGCCTCGAGTCGTGCATGATGGTATGTGATCGGTCCATCTTTACTATTCTGTTGAAATAGATAAGAGCTTTTAAATGGAATTTTTCAACAGGGTTTTAGTCACGTAAAATCAATAGATATTGTCGGAATGGTCTGCTTTAGCGATTAAATTTTTATGGAAAACTCGGTGTTATGAAAACAAGTTGTTCTCACTCAAGATGAACGATGTTATGAGATAATCTGACAGGACCCACTGTTCAGTGTGACAGTTATAGTACACATATTTGTAGTTTCTTGAATGACTCCAGCTTGCGTTCCTAATTGCGGGGTATCCTGTCTAAAAGAATGTTGCTTTAAAAGATTTTTGGACCGATGTATTCATTTTAAAAGATAGAGAGCCTGATAAACTAAAAATTTCCAAATGCTACTCTGCAGCTGTTTTTAATAAATTGTAGTTCCAGATGACAAACAAATTATATGTAAAACACATATTTGTGCAGAGCATACGACCTTCTACACTCCAAACTTGGCGCGTACCAACTCTTATTATCTACTTAGTTTAGATAAATGCAACTCAAAACTCAGCTGCAGCTGTGCTCCAACCAAAGTTATTTACAACAATTAATGCACGTTATAATCACGTGTTTATCGTGGAACTTAATGCGCGTGTCTATCGTTGTAGGTGGTTGCCACACGTGTGTGTGTTGCTGTGTATGTGGTGTTATATGTTGTCAAAATGCCAAAGTTCAAGGTATGTGAGCGTAGGAAAAATGTTGAGTATAAGATAAATATTGCACACGAAAGGCGGCACCAGAATGTCAATAGCCTAAAAACTGTAGCATGCTTTTGGGCGGCATATTAAAAAATAGAAAGCATACTTTTTGTTGTGCTTTGATATATTCACAAGGTAAACATGCTTGCTTGGCAGCACTTTACCTATATCCCCACCACACACACACACACATGCACGCACTCCCTGGCTAACAACTAAAATAACCCAGCAAACATTTGCAGCGCGCATAACTTCAGACAAAGGTTTTTGTGTAACAAGGTGAATTTATTATGAAGTAAAAATTACAATGACAATGAGAACAAGAGGTTAGTTTAAGGTTAACTTTTAAACAAAAAATTTTAAAGATTACAAAAAAAGCTTAAAAAAATAACTAGCTTTTATAATAGACATGGATTGTTGGAGTGGCCAAAATGTTCGTTAAAGAGATGGTCAATATCTTTAAAAGAAATTGGAAATCTATCATTAAAGCTTAGTTTATTTTTAAGTAAATTTTTATTGAAAACTAAGTACAAGCTACCTGCAGATTTTAACCCTAGTGAGCACATGTTATTTTTGGATCGATTCGACGTATACGAATTTTAATTGTTTATAACCAGCGGTAGGCACGCCTTGGCTCTTTTTGCTCCAAGTGCTCTTTCCGTTATTTCTTGCAAGTGGCGCCAGCCAGACGCACATGCAAAAAGCCAGGAATTTTACAAAAACAAAATACACACAGTGTGCGCTTTTATGGCCCTACTCGAGAACCGCTTGTGGGACCGTAACAGAACTTTTTTTCTTGATGTTGTTGTAGGGCTCTTTCCGTTATTTTTCGTGCCCACCGCTGTTTATAACTCTTAATTCTAAATCATTCAATAGTATGCAGTTAATTGAATATCAAACTTCGTTCTTTTGAAAAAAAAATTAGCATATAGTTACAGCTTCTGAATATCTTAAAAAAATTTATTTAATTTTATCTGAAGTGATTAATATTAGGTTCGGATAGTTAGTAAAACCAATGTATTCAGCCATTTAGTTTGGTTTCAAACATTTTTTAATTTTCAAATAACTACTTGACAAAAAGTTAACATATTAGAGTGAAAATTGTTGCATTGGTGGACCTTAAATCAAAAAAAAAAAATTTTAACCTTTGAGGTGGCAAGATGTGTTTGCATCCATTCTTGCAGAAACAAAAATTTTGCGTTTATTTGGACTCAAAAAGTAAAAACTCAGTTTTTTTTTCAAAATTGAAAGAGTGATTCAGTTATTATTTTTTTTTACTATTTTGTATAATAATATAAATTCATATATTAAGCATTCTTCTCTATTTGAGAATTTGTTGTTGGCAGACTTCAAATTTGCAACTAGATTTGACAAAAAGACACTCAGAGAAGATTTTCGAGTTGCTTCTTCTGCATTTTTCGTCACAAAAATACTGTCTCAAACTTTACAGAACAAGAGCTTTGTAATCACTTGCCTACGAAAGTAACATAAAAAATTTTTTTATAGCAAATAATAAAACTACCAAAATGAAAGATTTATCAAGCTACGTAATATACAGAATTCTACACGTTTTGAGGGCACACAGCTGCACGTGGCAAACGTAGTTATGGTAAAAGATATATTTACCTAGAATGCTGTATTAATAAAGATATAAATAAGTATTCTTTGTTTCGTTCTTCAATTTTTAGATTATACTGCTGCCTACACGTGTTGGAATTCCGTGACGCACACCATTGCCTGCTGGGATACTCTATAGAGGTACTGCTTGCAAAAATGTCATGTGGGTGTAGTTGAATAAGCTATTGTTATCATGATGTTGGTTTGGCTGTGGGTGGGTAGGTGGCGCTGCTATTTAAAATGCACACAAAATGGAAAACCAAAAAATAAATATTGATTTTTTTTCTGGCATGATTGAATGAGTTGGTGTCAGCATACAGCTTCTAGAGCTTCCTTAGCTAATTCAACTGGATGCTGGCCACCAAATTGCGTCATGCGCGTCCTCGCTCAAAGTGACAACATAAAAAAAAGAAAGAAAAACGACAGTATGAACCTTGAACTTTTCACATTAAGCCGGGTGGGCGTATGTTTAGTTGTCATTATATGCGTTGTTTTTGCATTAAGGAACTCTTTGGAGGATTTGACAGGCGCGCAACAAAATTGCCCGCCCAGTGAAGCCGTATAAACGTAGAAAGAAAAAAAGGATATCCAAGCAAAGGAATTGAATTTCGACACTTACCAGTAGATCTCATTGGAGGTAGTAATCATATTGGTGGTTTTGTAGTACTGTGCGGCGGTATAGCTGCTCATGGTAAATGTTATATGTTGTATGTAGTATATAGACTGAAGACGACTTCACTAGATAATAAGGCTGACAGGGCGCTGTCAATTGAAACGGAATCGTTGTTTGTGGTATGCAGGACTTTTGGTTTTTTTTTTTTTTTGTGGACGGTATGCAACACTTTTGGCTTCAAAATTTCGTTGGGAAAAAATCAATAGACAAGATGGGCGAATTTTTCACATTGGAACCAAAGCTGTTAACTTGAAAATGGCAGCATTTTTGCTATTTATATTACTATATTAAGTATATAGGGGGCACACACACATATACACACACATTAATACATAGATATATAAGTATTTATAACGTTAACTGCGCGCGGGTGACGCTGCCAAGGGTTGGCAGCAGACAATCGAATACATACACAGGCAGCGGCGGGGCGTTACACAGGGGCTGCAGGCAGCCAACCAACCCACTCTTTGTCTATGGGGCGACGTATGAAAATTATTCAAAATATTTCGACGGAGTTTTGTGGCTTTTGTTTTGTGTTTATATAAAAAGTTACGATGTTTTTTCACGCACACACACGCACACTAATATACATATAACGCTCTATATGAGCTGAACTAGATAGACTAGAGGACTAGGCCTATGTGGCAGCTACATATATAATATACTAGATGTACTATAAATGTTTCTAGGCGGAAAAGCGTCTGCGAAAAACTAACTGTATTATGAGACTGACTGGCTGCCGTTACTAAAGGCGTCAACTGAGCTAGCAAGCCGCCATCTGGCTCCTGCCGAGAGCAAAACAACGAGAGCGGCAACAACGCAGCGTCAAAGAGAGCGTAAATTCGAGAGACCCAAGAGTTTTATGGGGTGTTTTTCTTGGCCTGTTTTAACGGCTGCAACGATGAGTTGCCATTTTTTCTCAAAAGGTGGTTGCTGCTGTCTTGCAATTTGCCAAAAATGCATTGTCTGCAGCACTGCTTGATACTTAATGATATCCTAAAATTTAAGACTTTTATATAGCAAGCAACCCAAGCACTGCTCAATGAAGCATGTAAAAGCACTTTATGGTTTTATGACGTACTCTGCTGCTCTTAATTATCGTTAAAAAGCTATTAACAACAATTACTGTTTCAATGAGAGCTAGTTGTTGTTTTTGTTATTATTATGCTTGCAAAACTACAGCGAGAGCGGCAAAGTGCGAGAGATAGAGATAGGGAGAGCGAGCATAACGAAGAGCGCGCTGCTCTTAAGGGGGTTGAAGTTAGGCAGCAGACAAGGGTCTGTTACAATTGAACCAAGTATTGCTAGTTAAGCCTGAAAAAATCAAGAAATATTTCTTATCGTATTTCATTTTTGGCAAACTCAAAGATGTTTTTTTTTTGTTTTCGGTGGTGTTGCACTTTGGCAGAGTCAAGCAAGAACAACTCTCAATTTGCTACCCTTAGTTGAAAATGGAGAGAATGTAAAACAATTCATACGATGAGTATGAAAGCATTGCCAGCATAAGTTGCAGTTACTAGTACTTAGCATACACTGAGCAAAAAGTCATGTACTTTCGTTATTTAGTCATGGCTTTAGGGCAGCTTTAGACTGCCCAAAGTATATGGAACTATTCTACAAAAGTTTTAGTTAGTACAGTTGTAGTTAACAAAACTAATAAGTTAATAGCATCTCAGTCTATTTCCGAGAAATACACAAGAAGCGTAATTGAGTCCCGCTTCTTCAATAGTCAGTTAAACCTTGTTGCCGATGTAGTTACCCTATCCCACGTTCCCTACTTTTTTTTTGGGATTGACATTCACTTTTCATAATCGGAAGTATTTGATGTAACGGTGCACACTTCACATGTGGCGGGGCTACAGAGCCTAAATGCATGGTTCAAAAATCCTGAGGCGATTTTCATATAACCTCAAAAAATCCTATTAATCGAGACATTTTGGAGGTCATCTCAAACCCTCTGACTTGCCTGTTTTTTTTTTAATCTCAGCTCAGACCCAAAAAACTTATAATTAAAATTGTTCGACAACTGGACTCGAAAAAAACTTTTATAGAGTCATTTAAATATGTTTTGGGATTGAGTCCAAAAAACACCAACCTGTGAGGATTCCCAATAAATGGTATTTGGAAAGTCATCTCAGTACCGTGAAGTGATAGGGGCTTTTGAATCTCGGTTTTGAATTCAGCAACCCCAACAACAAATGTATAATAAAGTTGCGGATGTAAAAGTTGCAAAAATGGCTTGACAGTTTTTTTGCGAGCTCTGATATGTGTACACTTCGAAATGAGACCCCTCCTATGTCCAAATCCTGGATCCGCGTCTGATAATAAACATCAGTGAAAGCCACAAATCGAAAAAAAAACTTATGGGGTTTTTGGAATTAAACTCAGAAACCTGGAATGCTGGGGGTTTTCGTAACTTCAATTGAATTACTATTGTGAGTTTGGTGTAAATATAAATAAAATTATATTTTATTGCCGCTCTTATATAGAGCGCAATTCAGTGGCTCAAAATCCAATGAACATAAAGTTATTCACCCATTTTTTCTTCTTACAGCTGCAACTTAAAATTAAAATTTAATTTAAATATATTATGAGCCATGATGTATATTTTAAAGGTTGCCGCATTTATGTTATCAACACTTTAAAACTTTTCCATCATATGCCCTTGAATATCAATATAAAGGATACCCAAAAATAAACATTAAATTAAAATATATTTCGAGCAAAGGTGCGTATTATTATGCTTGCAACATTTTTGTGAGCTTCACTTCAATTATTTTCTAATGATTAGCGCATATACCATTGAAGGATCAATATTGAGGATCCCATAAAATAAAAATATTAAAAATCTTTCGAACCAGTTTTTTTTGGGAAGAAGCTACAGTCACTAAAATGCTTATATAGATTCATTCCACATATGCTTCAAAACGTCTCAAAAGCGATACACTTCAAAAAACTGAAACTTTAAGGTACAACTGAACCTAATCAAAAAGCTTTAGGTACTAAAGAACTTAGTTCAATTGAGCTTCTTGATTTTCCAGCAGTTATTAAGAACACTCTTCAGAAAATATTGTTTGCAGGCGCTCAAGGCACTGAGCTACAAGGTCTTCATATTGAAATGCCAATCAGTCCACTTCCAATCAGTCTTTCTAACATATGCATCTGATAAAAATCAAATTAAAACGAAAACAAGAATTTTATAAAATTCATTCATTTCAGCCTGGATTTTGAGGGATAGAACGCTTGGAGCAGTAACTTTATGCATGTTCCCGATTCCTTTAGCCAAGTGCAGAGTTACCAGCTTTCCCCCAATGCTGACATGCCGCATTAATTTTACGAAATTTTTGTTACAAATTCTACAACACTTATCAGCACATTGTTTAGACATTCGACTGTAATTGACACCATTATAATGCAGCCCACAATTGAGCAGACACAGTTCACATAATGCATCAAATACTAATGCCAACATCAATCCCATGATTATTAGAGTTTGCCCCAGAGAAAAAAACCAGACATGAAAACCCAGAAAAGTGATAGCGAACTGCATTTGTTTAATCAAGACTTCACCAAGAAGAAGAAGTGCTTCAGTCTGGCTCTGGTACAGGTCTGGGTCTGTGCGTGCTTAAGTGCACGACCAGGGTGGTGGTGGCACTTTCTAGGCAAGTCTTGCATGCCATATAATGGAACTCAACCACTTGGTGGGTTTATTAGACGACTCTGGTTCAACATCGTCGTACAATTCTTGTGTGCGCTTTTCAAATACTTACAAGCGGGCGATATTTAATAATCATAATAGCAACAACTGCAACAACAGGTCCCACCATAATTGCCAGCTGCAATTGGAAGTTTGCAGCAGTTGACGCCCCCAAAGTTTGCTCCAACTACTGAGGACAGGCAGTTTATTGTGTGAAAAAAACTTTGAAAATAATAATACAAAAAAAAAAATAATACTGAAGAGCTGCAGTTCAAACATTGAATGCATTCTCATGCATTAAATCTTTTTAAGGGGAAAATGTTGCAAGCCCTACAGTACTTGGGCATGCGAGTGTGCCTGTATATAGTTGGCCACTTACATTGCAATGGTTTACGCCCAATAGTACCGGCCAAAATAGGTCACGTAAAGCGCATGAAATATGCAGAGTAGTATACCTAGGTGAAGGCGCCCCCACAAGAGGAGCACGCATCCCAACCAAAAACAAACAAAAAGCGCACGCAAAAGTGTAAACAAAAGAAACACCAACCGGGTTCTCAAGTTTTATCACCAAAAATGGACATTGACGCAAATGCACCGAGTGCAACCTCTAAATGGAACACGCACAGAGACGCTGCAGAACAGCTTCGAGTAGGCATTCTCTGTCTCTGCGGCGACTTGTGTGCAGACGAATTAAGAGCACAGCCGAACAAAAGAAAGACAAGATTTCTACTTCTACTTTGACTTGTCATCATACTAAATGAATACAAAAGCGCAAAACCATGATATCAACTTTGTATTCATACAGGGTAATGCCCCGTACGTACTGTTTATAAAAGATTGGGATTATGCTGTTGGCGCACTGAAAAATAACCTAGGGAGAGCACTACTACTGCTTACTCCTTGTTCCCAAGACCATTTGGCAGCTAATTATGATAAATAAATAATCAAATCAGTCAATTTCTGTAGCAGCCCTTCAGGCAATGCGTACTGTAATGTTGATTTTTTTTTTTAGAAAAATAGACCATATAAAGCAACAAATAGAGTGTATATATAGTATGTGTGGTATGTACTTATGCCAAGACATATATAGCCCAGAGCAGATTCAGCCACATGCCGCTGTGTTTTTCATTTGTGAAAATGTCAGCAAACGCTAAAGAGCACTTCATACACAGAGCGCAGCAGCCATGGAACTTGGAACATGTTATATTGAAACGTGCAACATGGGGCACGGTCTTTTGCACATTATAAAAATGTGCTCTGTTGCAACAGCAGCATGTTGCGGAGGGCGGCAGTAGAGACGTAGGCGCTGTTTAGAGCTTTGGTTACAAGTACTACAAGATGAACAAAAACAAACAGAAATGCTGTTACAAAAGTGCTCCCTGTGAGCGTTAGGTGCGGGAGGGGGAGTTTGCAGGAAAAAGAAAGGGAGCGAATGTTAGAGCAAGATGCAGTGGCCGCCCATCAGTCAGCCAGTTAGGATAACAACAAAAATAACAGATAGAATTGAAGCAAGCAGTAGCATCTCGACTGGGAAACACACTGCAGCACTGCTTGCAAGCAGACTTAACGTTCGCAAACCTCAAATACTAGGCTTCAATTTTTTGTGTATAAAAGCTTACAAAACCAACAACATGTATGTATGTCAAGAGCCCACTAAAGACCTTGAAAATACTATTGTGAAGTTAATTTTTTTTTAGTGGGGGTCTTGTGTAAAGATATCCCAATGTTTGTGTGGGCGACGTTAAAAATAGAGAAACTTGTGTCAATTATGAACAGCAGGAAATGTTACGATTTGCATTTTAATTATAGGCTTAAATTTTGTTGTTAGCGCTCAAGCTAAAGGGGACTCTGGCATATATGTATCACCCAAAAAATTATCAAAAATTATCCATACGTCAAATTTCTGAACATTTCTATTGGGTTCAAAATCCCCCACATATTCTTTATTAAGACAATGTACACTTTTTTTTTCCAATTGTAGCTCAAATTATAATCCAGATATGCCATCACCTTCTTAATCCCACAAAAAAGTTACAAAGAATCTCAGCGACCCAGGGATCTGATCTGGGTTGTTATTGTTCTCATCGGAGGTCCTTAGCGCGTCAGGGTTCTGCGATAACTTCCAATTTACTTCGTTTAATGGAGTTTTTTGAGCTTATGTGTTAAACTATGACGTGCGGGGGTTTTTTGACATCGGATTCTGATTTAGCGACCGCAAAAACGTTTCGTTAACATGGTCTGAGCTTCGAACGCGAAAATCGATTTTATTTGTGTGGCTGTATTATATATGAAGATGTTTTTTATATGTTCTTGGGGTCGCATAATTCAAATTCGATGTCCAAGCAATCAAATCAGGATTTTGAGATTAAGCCAGAAATATGGACTGCTAAAATTTATTTATTTGCATTTTCCAAAGATCCTTGCTTTTTATTACTTTTGCATACTTTATCTTTTTTAAGCTCGGTCCATGAGCTTCATTTTATTCTTTTTTGTTACCATTTTTTTAATAAATCTTATATTACTCATTTCATGATGTCAGCAGGTGCTTTAGCCAAAGGGTTCAGACTCGATTGAAAAGTGTATACAAAATCTCAAACATGACATTGCTACAAAAGTTTTGAACATCTATCAGCAGTGAAACATCTTGTAGTTCTTCTAAATATAAATGATATCTCAATAAGGATCTGTTGCTCAAGCATTTCATTATTACACTTTTTTTTTATCATACAATTCGTGGCATATCTCTTGCTATTAGGCTCTTCAAAATGTCACACCCACAGACAGGACCATATCAAATCGATTGTTGCAGCTGATTATTTTGACGTACACTCTATGGAGTCAGCCGCCATAAGCCCAACGTATCCACATTCCCCCAAGGGCGCAGTGTATAAAAGCAGTGGGGGGGGAACAGAAAATTACGCCAGATTGCAAATGTAGCTCGGGCGGTGGCGCATCAGGACGATGACGTTGGTTTCTGTTCATTCCGTTGATGCTGTTGCCTCTGGCATTACTTGAATGCCGTAGGAAAAGTGTGCTGAGATTTTTCATCTTGCATACAAACACACCTACAGTTGTACTCTATGTACTATATGCGAAATGTAAAATGCGGCCGAGTGTTTGTTGGAGGAGGATGCATCAACGCAGAGATGTTGGCCGGCCAGCGCCAGCATCTACGTCATCCCCCGAATGAGTGAGCTGCACCGCCCAGCTCCCTCTCTCGTGTGTGTGTGAGTGTTGGAGGGTAACCGTGTGTGTGTCTTTGTATGTGGTGGAATACTTTTACAGTTTGTTAAACTCTATTTTTAGAGACGTTTTGACGCGGTCGCTGCCGCAGCAGCCAGCCACAGCAGCGCACCCAACAACAAAGCCAAAGAAAAATGTGTATCAACGGGAATGGTGCACGACTGTGGAATACACTGCATCCAAATTTTCATCAAAAACATGTAACGTGCCAATTGTAGGCGTACTCATTAAAAAATTTATTTTTGGGAGTAGAGCGAATAGAGAGCTGTAAAACAGATCGATAATCTTCACCTGTGTGCGAATAATGAGCTTCTTTTAGTAAAATTAAGGAGCCCGTTAAAATCAAGGTGTTCATACAGACGTAAGGATAAACGGGCATGGCTTAGTCGCTATCCGAGGTGTTTGTCAGAATTTTGGGATCAAGATTTAAGACATTTCTTCTGCACAAATCTATAACACCCTACACCTTATGGCTATAGTGTATAAAAATGTTCATCATTGTCGTAGATGTTGACGTTGTCAGTGTGTGAGTGTGTGTTTGTTGCGTGTATGTGGGGGCGCTTGTTGGCTTAGTTCAAGAGAGGAGCGTAGAGGCGCGGAGAGCGCTCTTTGTTCTACAAAAACAACTTCTTACAATGCGCTGCTGCTGCTGCTGCATGTTAATATGACAAACACGATGAGCAGAGGCAGAGATGCAGAGAAGAGACGTTGCTGCCAAAGTTGAACTCAAAAACAGCTTCGATTGTTACAGTTCCGTAGAAGCTCTGTTGCAGTAGTTAGGAGAGAGAAGGAGAGTTCAGGGGAAGACTGGAGGCGTGAAGCATGCGTGTTAATTGAGCGACGCAATTAAAATGCACGAAGTAGCTCCAATAAGTATCGGTTCATGTGGGAGTATGAGTATGCAATTAACGGTAAATCAATTTTCATCAAAGTGCAAATTATGTTTAGTTTATGCATAGCTACATATATACCATATTAATAGAAATACTTATATGGTATTTATTGTAGCTAGAGATGCAGCAGCTTCATTAATATACAAATAAAAGAAAATGTAAGTCGATAGACTCAAAAATTGTTTGACACATTTATTTGACTTCCCACGGATCAGTTTAACGGAGTTCCAAATGGAAGAGTGAGAAGCAAATATGATTCAAACTGCTCAACTGGTTGTGTGCACTGGCTGTGTTGACCACGATGTCTGAATGTTGACATAAATGGCTATCGTATTTATTATACTCTTAAAGAGATCATCTAGAATTTTACACTTGCAAAGTTTAGAAGAGAAGAATTGTATGTAGTAGAAAACTATTATGCTGGATAATTGCTTTCAACAAAATCAGCTTAAAATAAAACACTTTTATGCTAGTTATATGTTCAGAAGAAAGCAATTTTGTTTTATTAGGAAAATTCTAGATTAGAATCGAAACTGTTATGTCTCATCAATGCCTTTTATATAATCAGCTCAGAATAGACTGACAGCTTAAAATAAAAAACTTCTATGATAGTGATAGATATGAATGTTCAGAAGAAAGCAATTGTATAAGTAGAATTCTAGATCAGAATCGTAATTTTCATGTCTGATTATAGATTTCCACAAAATAACCTCAGAATAAACTATTTCGACATCAGAATAAAAATCTTTTGTGATAGTGATAGATAAGAATGTCTAAAAGAAAGCAATTGTTTTAGTAGAATCCTAGATCAGTATTGTAATTGTCTTATCTGATTATTGCATTCCACAAAATCTGCTCAGAATACAACATTCTAACCCTTGGCAAAAAAAAAATGCTATGTTAAGGCTAGATAAGAACGTCTAGAAGAAAGCCGTTCTACTTGAAGAATTTAAAAAAAGCATATTCATTGCCTTTTTTACAGTATAAAACGCTAATCTGACATAGTAATAAAAAAGCTGCTATAATATTTTCTTAATTTCTAATCTAATTTTATTAGAATAATTCCATATTGGAATTTTTATGCCTGTTCAATTCTCTTTTGCTTTCTTTGCCGTTCAGAATCTGTTCTATTCATCTATTCGAATAACAAACTACAAATAATAGCAGATTCCGATTAATCGATCAATTCAACTTAGCTCGGTTGCACGCAACTTTTCTATTTGTAAATCAAATTGTGAAAGAGTTAAATTAAATGAATTAGTTTTATTTTTTTGTGAAAGCTACCAGTCAACCACCGCGAACACATTTTCGCAACCAAACATTTAAATGTGAAAAGTAGCATGTGTCAAGTTCAGCATCGTTCCCTACTTTAGTTAGGAGCAGAAGTTTGTTTAAAAGTTTAGATTATTTGGTTTTGAATTGTAAACTTTTAATTAAGTGCACAAAGAAGAAGTCAAAGTGAATCTATTTGTTAAACTTAGTACTCATTCATTGAGATTTTGTTAAAATCCGGTAGGAACTATGGGTGTTATAAACCGCTTAGCTTAGAAGATCTTTTAAAAATGCGTAAACTAAGTTGCAGGTTTTTTAAAAGTCGGGCAGGCACACTGTAATAAAAGACTAAATGTAGAAGAAATTACAAAAGAGGGCCATACCAGATAGAACTTCTAGACAGCAAGTGTATCTAATTTTCGACTTCAAGCACTGTGCATTTCTATTCCGTATTTATTTATATGCATATATGTATCTCTTGTTTAGTTGGTCAGTTCAGCTGATGGCAAAATATGAATTCGCTTTCAATTTGCATGTTTTTCGATTTTGGTTTTCCTTTTTTTTTTCATTGAATGGAATCAACATAAATAGTAAATAAATATATTGTGGGCGTATTGAATGCGTTAAGCGGCGCCATAACTTGTTTTTTTTTTTTAAATAAAATATTTTCAAATTTTTTTTTTGGGTTTTGTTGCTGGTTGACAGTCACCAAAACGACGGCGGCGTCTGCGCACTCAAATGCTGGCGGCGGCGACGGACTGATGGTGACGCCGGCGACGGCGTACATTGACGTTGGCGAGCATCATTGAACTACAACAACAACAATATTGAACTGCACAAACAAGCTAAGGTCAAGCAGCGGATCCATGAAATACAAATGAAAAATGAAATGACAGAAGCTTCAAAAATTTCCAATCCCAAAAACAAACATTGTAAATAGTTGGGCGCTAAGTCGTCAGTGGAATACCCTGCATATTTTTTCCAGAAACAACGGATTCAAGAACGTGCTTTCTTAGAAGATTATACTGCTTACAAGCAGTTCAACAAACAGTTTCCAATTGGAATACTGCTTTGTTTTGTTGATTTATTTGAAAACAATTAGCTAAAGCTAAGAAGCGGTTTGGAGTAAAAAATATTTATTCCTATTACTTCCATAAATTTTAATCTATGGCTTTTTAAAAAAGTTATATCAAGTTTTTAAGTCCATACTTTAAAGAATGTGTGAATTATAAAAAGGCAAATATGTTGCGGTAGGTAAAAAAGTCGTCTCGACTAAAAAACGTTTTGTTGAGTTTTAAATAAGGCTATGTACCAAATACAGTGACTTTAGCTCGCTCATATATAATAATCTCTACTCAAAGTTGAATTTTAAAGTAGTTTTAAGGCAAGGGATTTAGAATTTAAGTTTTATTGTATGAATTCAAATTTGTTAATTTCGACACGCAGATGCATATGATCGCAACGCACAATTCGGAATATGGCGAAAATGAGTGTAGTCTTATGCAGCATTTGTTGAACCAATTCAAAAAACCTCAATTGTTTAGGGATTATGCGCAATACTTGGTATTTTAAGTTCTTTGAGATCAACTTATTCATAGCTTCAGAGGCGGAAGCTATGATGCATAAGGTATTGCAAAGAAGTGCTCGAGTTTGGCAGCACTGGTTCAATGTTTGTATGGTAGCTATATGAAATAGTGCACCAATTTTGATGAAACTTTACAGAAATGTATAGTCATAAACAAAATACAACTGACATAAATTTGGCCACGATATTTTGAAAAATTAAAATTTTTTTAACATATTAATGTGTTTCGTATTAGTATAAGTATATCTTTTAGAAAGCGGACCTGCGCATTGCGTTACCTTCTTGTTTCTGGATCATGATCGATAACTAAATCAACTTCGAAAACTTTGCTATAAACAATTTCAGAACTTTAACGCCTCTTTCCGCCTGTTACAAACATGGCCCAAATCTGTAATACCCTTGACCCTTCGGGTACAGTATATAAATATTTAATTTATATTACAAAAATAATATCACATTTGTTTTTGTTGTAGTTCCGCCTACACACATACACACACAGGCACACATACGCACACCCAACCCAGCTGTAAAATTTAGGTGCTTTTAATTTTCATAAAATTAAATTTGAATTTTTGACATGTGACTGCGGGCCGAACGATGTCGCTGCACTCTATGGCCCCTGATAGCTGGGGGCAGCAACATTTTATGGTAGTGGGACAGAGTGAAGCACTGAAGGTTTTTCAGAGCAAATGCAGACAACCATAAAACAAATTAAGCAACGACGAATATTCTTGGCACTTGGCATCCCAAACAGATCCCCAGCAATCACACACGCCCTCTACAAGGCGGACAAGGGAAACAGTGTACTCAAATGTAATGCCGCTGCCAATGATGGCGTTGAAAGCCCCCCAAAAATGAGAAAAAAAAAAAAAAACTTATAAGAAAAGCCATCTCTTGTACACGCATACAAAGGCAAGTTTATTTGGGTCAATGTACATTCGTATACTCATATTAAAAACTTTTTTTTCACTTTTTTATGGTCTTTTGATTTTACAGTCTTAATATTTTGTTCCGCAGCTTATGAAATATGTTTCCAGAAATGTTTGAATCCATTTCAAACTCAACTCTAATAGATTAATAGCCAACTTAGGAAAGTTTTCTATAAAAATTTGCGTTAATTGATTAACGATTCGAATGCGCCTCAATTTGGGCTTCAAGAGAAGGCAGCTGCGCAGCACATTTGGGAAAGGGCAGGCAATCTACTAATAATAAATGGGCTCTATATTTGCAGCCGGAAGTGGGCATCATTCTTCAGCTAAAATTCTTCAACTACACACGGAAATTCTTGAAATATGTAGTATGGCTAGGGTAGATAAGATAGCACACAAGTGCAAATGAATGACAATGAGTGAATCATTTGCCATATGGCAATTGATAAAAATAAACTCTGCATTATAAGAGCTCTCTTAATATCTCTACTTTGATCTCTAAACTAGCTCATATAGGCAAAAAGAACTGGTACACTATCTTTACTTAAGAGGCGCGTATAAAAAATGTTTGCATGTCTTTCTGGGTTATCTTTCAAAAATTTCCATTAAACAAGCTTAAATCTCTTCACGATGTATGTAATTAAACAAATTAAAATTTTGAAACCGCCTTGATAAAGAAAACCTCAAATCTTTCCGAGTTTTTAAAAATTTTTGACTTCATATGCACTAGTCAATTTCTTTAAAAAAAAAAATCCGAACAATATCTTCTTATATAAAATCTACAATGGTTTGGGGTTGGTTTTGAAAATCTCAAACGTTGTAATTGTATCGATACAGAGGAGTAGTTAGGGGGAAAATCGGAAAAAATGAAATATATTTCAGTGTAAGCTTTAGCTGGTATGGGATAAGGGAAAAATTGTTTGAGAAACAAAACTGGATATATAAATTATTATAACGCTTTGACTAGGATTAATAGTTCTTTTGAACTTATCGATAATTTTACGTTGTTTTTAAAGCTTAGAAGAAAAAACATAGGACAAAAAAAATAATGTTTGGGGATTTTGGAGATTATCTCAGAGCCCTGGAGTGCTGGAGCTTGGATCCACATCAATAGCCTTGGTACGTTCTTCCCTGGGAGCCTAACAAGTTATAAAATTTATTGTGTTATGTTAACATCATGGCTATCAATATCTATGCCTTAACAGAGATAAAGGGAATTCAAATTTCGAAGAACGACTTGGGCAGGCGCGGATCCAGGATTTGGTCGTAAATGCCAAATTCAATTGGATGTTTATATTATTTTCTGATATTATTAACAATCAATTGATTGATCCATACCATGGAGCGTTAACAATGTTTCTCTAAGTTTTGAATTGGTAGAAGTGTATATGTATCTAACTTTTCTTTTGGGGGTGAGGAGGGGGTCCGGACACGAAAACTCCCAGTGGACCCACACTGAACTTGGATGATTCAAATTTTAAAATACTTATGCGGTCTTTAAAAGAAAGTGTTAATTGAAGGTGATTCTTCTGACATCATTATTTTTAAACTATATAGATATTCTTTTAAGTACTTTTTATTAAGTTTACATATTTGTTATAATAACAATTTATTTTTAAATTTGGAAGAAAGTTATCTATCAAATGACCATTACAGTGTGAAAAGAAACTTTTCATAGTTTCTTTTATTTACTAAAATATGCACAACATATTAATTCGGTAAGTTATGACAGCAAGAAATAGCGTCAAATCTGTCAAGCCTTCTAGAAATATCGTAATGCTTGAAGTTGATTAAAAAGGTAACTGGAAATTTTTCAGCTGATAAACAATCATAAACGAAATTCCCTAATCTGGTTTATTTCTGCGCAATAATTACCAGTACTTATATAGACGTCCCGTCCCGAATGTCTAAACATTTCGCCCGTTTGCGTTCTCATGCCATGAATAGTCAATGATTTTAATGCCAAAAAAGTGTCAGAAACTTCCATATTGGTCAACACGATGTCCCAGCTGAGTTATGGCCATGCAAAAGCTGCGTCGTTATTGGCCTATACGAGCTTTCTAAGCCAAGCACGCATTGTCTTTTAAGGCGACATCCAACTTGGTTAGGCACGTTCCATGGACTAGACGAGTTGTGTACTCGGAAGTGCCGCGTTTTGTTATGCCTGGAGCCATTCAACAGTTATGTACAGCATTTACATGTGCCATCAATCATGTGCTTCGTGGCTTATATTGTGTTCTAAGTAGATATGTGCTTACTAACGAGCTATTTACTACATATAAAGTATTTTTTTTTTATTATAATAATAGCAGTCGTGTTTTTTTTTGCTGAAGTAATGCAAATGCCTTGAAAGTCTAATTGATTACATTGTTCAAGACATTATAATCCGCAAAGACCTTAAGCGCCGTTCAATAAAATCTCTGACTGACTTGGCAGTTAGTATGTTTGAAGTATAATATATGAATATGTACACTAAGAAAAATAATACCCCCATAACCATAAAATTCTAGGTGTAATATATTTTTTAAATTAAATATGACAAAAATGTAATATGTTTATAATCTTAATTAAGTCTCTTTGTCATAAATTCATATAAAAGAATTTATCTACTGGTCTCATAGTCCATAGACTTTAGATGACTAATAATTTGCCTATTTATTTGTTGCAGTCACTCAGACGTTATTTGATACTGTTCTATTGTATTTTCAAGAACGTATCAAAATACTTAAATTTCTTCAAACGACGTCACAAACATTACTAGAGCCCAGATTGTTTAGGTTACATAGGTTTTCTAGTTCTTATAAAGTTAAACTTAAGAGGTAACACTTGTGCAGAATCTTCAGAAAATCGATTTTTTTTTAGCTAAATTACACAACAAATTTCTGTTAAAAATTATATCCCGAAGTGATTTTTTCCCCAATTAAAAGCGTTGGGCGCATGGCACCCCGCCGCCCGGTTCGGCCAGTTTTGAAACTTTAAACGCGTTTTTCTCGAAAACATTTTTTTTTCGAATGGCTTCACGAATAACTGTCAATTTTTATCCGATCGATTTTAAATTTTGACACAATCTTTATAACATCATTTTCTAGTCAAATAGTTAATATAATAACTTTTTATTTCTGAGCACGCTTTTCATGATTTTTTTTTTAGAAAAAAAAATTTTTTTCATCACCATTTTTTTTTTAAATTACAATTTTTTAAAACTCCTCCGTGGTTCGCTTGCTTTTGCTCCATAGATTAAGACGTCAAAAAGCTGCAGCCGTGGAGGCCTCTCCGAAAATTAGTCATGTACTCGTAACCATTTACAGGCACCATTTTGTTTTTTATTACTTTAGAAAAATCATTTTTTGTAGCTCAAAATATGTATAATATCGTCACATATATGGACTTTTAATATAAAATGAAGTTTCTTTGAAAAAAAAAAAATGAAAAAATACCTTAAAAAACCATGCTCCCACATAGGTGTTACCCCTTAAGCCGAGTTTTTTTTTTTTTTTTGTTATAGCTGTACGAAACTTGAAAAGTCGAAAAGTGTGAGACTAGTGGTATCTTACCCATTAAACCTAGCACCTACTCTCCGCTTTCCTCTCAAGGTACCATAGCTACGTATTACTTCTCGAGAACAATTTGATTCTTGTAAACAGCTGTTTATTGTTGCTCACGTTGTTAGTCGTTCATTTTTAGCTTTATGCCTCGCTGTTAGGGTTGCTCACGATTAGGGCTTTAGAACAAGATGTTATTTGAAACTGATTTATTATAATTTTAAGTCTCATTAAAAAAATGCACCAATTAGTTCGTATATTCTTACTATCTGAAATTACGTACTTCAAGTTTTTCGCACTTAGCTTGACTTATTTTTCATTCTTTGTTCTTTGTTTCTCTCAGTGCATGCACTACTTAAACATATGTATAACCGACTGTCTGCGTAAATAAAGTTGAAATTTCGCTGTTCGGTAGCAACTGCCATGCCATTGACATTGTTTAATAAACATTTCAAAATGTTATATCCAAGTGATTTTAATTATTATTATTTTTTCATTTTATTTATATGTATATATATAAATATATTTCGTTGATGATCTCATATTGAATTCAATTGAAAAAAAAAGAGCTACTACTTGAAAGCATGTTCGTGTAAATTTGTTTATAGGCGGGTTTTCGTTTTGCAACATCTGGCTGCAAATTTTAGCATGTGCTCAGTCGTAGACGAGGGTGTTTTTTATTTGGGGGGCGAGCATTTGGGATGGCCAGCGTTTTTGCTTAGATCAGCATGTCAACCAAGTGTTTCCCAAGTCAAAACTAAGTACAATGCGTGCATGTTTTATTCACATATCAGTTTACTAATTAAAATGAAAAACAACAGTGCTTTGACGTCTCTTGTTGCACGCACAATGTATACAAGTCTTAATAGCATACATAAACTTGCCACAATACTCCTACACAAAAGAACTTACACTAGTTACTAACAATATATAAGCGCAGAAAACGGTACCAAGCTGCGCGTGTTTATTAAATAGCTGCTAAGAGTTGGTTAACTTTAAAAAGGGGCGTATATTAAATTAATAGACTGACTCGTTGGCTTAATTATCAGAGAACCCAATAGAACAAAGACAAGAAAAACGTTATATATATAAATAATAATTTTAAATGGTCAAGTGTTTTTTTTTCTATCTTTTTGCAGTTGTCATTACCACTGCTCTGCATATAAGTCTCTGTATGTGTATGCGTGTGTGTTAGCCAGTATTTTATTAGATGATAACTGGCTAATGAGTTAAACTGACGGCTGACGATGTCTGGCTAACTGGCGACTGTCTGTCATACAAAAAGTCAAGATTGTGGTTGTAGTTCTTGCTGTGGTTTCTTGGCCCAAAGCAGCGACAGCCACAAACTAACCACAATAACAACAAGTTCCTTCACATGGAACTACCCGCGCATTTCCAACAACGTTTTCATCTCAGCTTTGTTATTTTTGTGCGGGTTGCCTATTCGCTTATTTTATGCGAAGGTGATTCCAAAATTATGGCAAAATTTCAAGCGCGTTTTAGAACCAACGAGCAACTGACCCAGCGACGGATCGACCGACAGACCACCAAGCACGTCAGCGCTTATCCATTAACCAAAACTCTTCACGCCAGTTTTCTTAGCCCAGCTTTATAGAGCAATCATTGAGTGGTTTAAATGCTTAAGCAACGGTTAGCAGTCGTTGCGATAACTGCGCTTATTTTGGTAGTACAGTAGGTGCAATAAAATACGATTTCTAGAAACTAAAATTTTATTATTATTATTACTAGTTCAAAAATGTGTTTTTTCAAAATTAGCGCCTTGAAAACAAATTTTTGGAACAATTCGCCTTATTTTTTTTTGTATTTTTAAGGTAACTTATATTATTTAAGATAAAAAATTTAAATTTCCGAATATTTCGTTTTGACTAGATTCGATCTATAAATGAAGTTCTGAATATTTGAAAACTTTAATCTAAAAACTTTTGTCGAATAAGAATAAGCGATATAAGAGAAATCTATAGAATTTTAATTTGAGTTCTCTGAAATCGAACTGAACATTGCGTAGGTTTACAAGATCTGTTTGTTCCCTTTTAGATAGTTGTTCTTGAAAAATTATTGAGTTGAAAGCGATATTCGATACACCAATGACTAGATAACTTTTTGCAATTCCTTTCATTGTTCAGACTGCTTTCTTGATTTACGCAGCTAAAATGATACATGCGATGATTAAGTTGAGAGCTGGGACCATTAAATTGACGTATGTATTAAATGAGTCGACAAATTAAACTTGTTAACTCTAGCTTATATACAATCGCATTTGTGTAAAGCTTCAGTTTGATGCAGTTTAGGCGAAAGGTGGTGAAAGTTGATTTATACAGCAGGCTTGCAGCGCTGAGCGGGTTGAAAAGGAGTTAAAAAAAAACACCCACTATTTGAAAACTTATGCGAAGAGCGTATAAAAACAATTAAAATAAATATTACATTTTTAGAAGAAGAAAGAATATCGCGATTAACAGTCTACAGTTCAAAAGTCAGTCGGAATTGCCGGTGGGTTAAAATTAAAGATTAACCTTATAAGTGGGAGTTGCAAAGTGTAGTTTGTGAGCCAAATAATCAAAAGTTGTTGACCTTTTGTCGAAAGTCTCCCGGGATAATGTTGCACTTCGCCAGTGTTTCTATACCTATAAGATTATTATTTTTTTATTAATGGTGTATTTTTATTTGCAATCTTTCAAATGGGGTTCAATAAATAGAGGGAACAAAATTTAATTTAATTTAGTCGAGGCGGTGCCCGACACCTTTTTTCTCGAAAAAAGCACATTCCTGCATATTCCTTCTAAGACCTTTCCAATTGGAATTTCCTTTTTTGGGCAGAACGATATTTCCGTAAGCTTTTACCGATATTGATGAAAATCGAAAGTTACGTCAAAGAATTTATTTAAAGATATGGGGTGATTTTCAAATTCATATGTTGACGGGTGTTGGTGAAAACACGGTAAATTGATTGCGGGGAGTGGGGGCCGCATCGATCAAATTTGGATGTGAATTTGTTCATTAGAGCTGAATCAGCTCACCAAAGTTTGTGATTCTAGGTCACTTGTTACCATAATTACGTAGAGTCAAATATTGACGCAGCTTATAGGCAAGGGTAGGTGCAATTTGTGCGTTTTTGAATAAAACTTTTGTGTTATTTATCCGAGACACAAAAATATTTAACGGTGTAGCTAAAAACCGAGAAAATCTACTATGGGGGAACAAACTTCATCTTCTGAGGAAATGTGCGCACCAGTTGATAATGTTTCGTATCTGTAGCTCTTATAGTCTCCGAAATCTAGGTGTTCACACAGACGGACGGACATGGCTTAATCGCTACCCGAGGTTCTGATAAGCATTTTGGTATAAAGGTTTTGGGGTCTGCCACACCTCTTTCTGCCCGTTAAATACATTGCACAAATCTGGTATACCCTTTGTAAGTACATGGTATAAAAAGTGGTAAAAATCGACCCTTTTCGAATATAATACATGGTTCCATTTGTTAATTTTCCGAATTCACTGAAATAATTGTTCATAATACATCCACTAGATAAAACCACTCTGATTAGTAAGAAATAAGGAAAATGTCGCCCGTAAATTTTGTCAACAGTGGCACGATCTGCGGGATCCCTAATAAATAAATAAATGTTCTAGCATGTCACTGATTTTCCTTAATATATGCAAAGGACAACCAACTTGCCTTGATATTCTCCTATCAGAATAAGATAGCGAAAGACTACAAGTTTTCGGAGGTCCAACTCGGTCTTATCTCTTAAATAACTTTAAAAAACTTAGGGTAAACTTTTTTGGTTCTCTACAATTTGTTTGGTTATTTGTAGAAGATGTAATCGGGCCACCCTTTGCAGTCAAAATTTATTATTTCCTTTTTTTTGGCGTTTTCCATCACATTCTCAACATGTCTTTGGGAACAGCGGCCTAAAATGTTCAAGCGTCATTGAGCGAAAATATCAGAAGCCGACAAACATGATCCTTGACTGCCCACTATTAAAAAGATAATCATCCAATAAGCGCTTCTATGGCTTAAAATTTCAATAAATTCAAATATTAGCCAAGCTTTCAAAGGTGATCACGCGCTGACGCACCCTATATTTTTGCAACAAATTTAAGTAGTACTAAAACTATTATTACTATAATAGATCTGATGAAACTGACTGCAATCCAAAGATTTTTATGATTCGGAAGTAAACTAAATACATTTAAAAAATTCTAAGAAGAAATCTTAGGGGCAACTCTACAAATTTTTCGAGTTTTTTTTCTTAAAGCGATCAGTCCAATTTTGCGAGTGTGTGCTGTACTCATAAGTGGCCAAAATTTGTTGTTAGCTTGTGCTCCATTTGCGCATGTTTTGATGCAAAACAATACCAAGCGTGATGCAAGAATTTTAGCCTATTCTTTTTTAGATAAGTATTTTTTTTACAATCTAAGAGTATTTCGCTTTCAAGTACATAACACTCGTGTACTATTTACTCAAGTATTTATCTAGCTTTAATTTTCTACAGCAATATCAAGTACAAAGTCAAAAAGCAGCGCAGAAACAGTTCAGTATGTTCTATAAGGGAAGGCATTATTAAAACCTGTTAAGTACTTGCCATTGAATTTACGTAGGAACCGTATTACCAATGTTACCGATGTATGTTGGGCTTATCAACATATGCGCTCTTATCAGTAAAAACCAAACTAATGCAGATAGATAAGAGAACACATAAATAGACAAATGCCAAAAGAGCAAAACAAACAAGGCTAGAATATGTAGAAGCGGTAGAGAGTGGGGCAAACTAGTTGGTCAATGCGATAAAGAATCAGGTAAAACATAAAAAAATTTAATGGAAATGGTTTTGGGGTTGGGGCTTGTTCTGATTATCTGCATGGCGGCTGAGTCAGCGACGCAAGAATCGCAAAAAAAGGTATAAATTATAAATTAGGCGTTAGCTTAGTCACAGACTTTCGTATACCCTTTCTGTTGAGTGCTAAGCCAAATAAAAATATTTTTCTTTAACTTTGAGATATTAAAAAAAAACAAAAACTAAGACCCCTCATTGTGCTTGTGAGACTCAGTTCGCGGTTTAAACTCTGTTGTTCAGGTTCAAGAACCAATGTGAGCGGAACTAGCTTAGCCAGGATCACGTAAACTACTTATATTCTTGATCTGGCGTGCGTAAACACAAGAGTGTCTCAGCGACTATAAGTGGTAGAAAACCTAAATTATACTTGAATAAGCGAAGTTTTCCACCTATACTAAAAGCTCAAAATTTGACTCAGTTATATCCCTTTCAAAACTTTAAAAATCAGAGGTGACTTTTTTGACACCCTTCCCTCAAAAGCTGTAGAAAAACCAAGTTATTTGTTAAACTTTTCGTGAAGTGGTTAAAGCTTCCTTCTTTCATTATCTTTTTATCCGTGGAAACTTAAGAAGTTATAGCCAAAAATTGCCTAAAAGTTCCTTTAAAATGCGTTGGTACAGAGTATTTTAGATTCGCACAGGCACGAAGAAGCTTTCTTATTTTCTAAGAAAAGGGAGAGTCGAAATTAATAAATAATGTTGTACGGGTGTAAGTTTTTAGGTGAATTCGTGAACTTTTATAGAAATTCTATGTATGAATTTTCAAAAACATTTTTGTAATAAATCTCAGATTTTTTTAAAGAAAGCGGCTCCGGTTTAAATTATGTTTAAAAATCCAAAAATTAAGGAACTTGACACTTTAAATGCGAATAGTGAGCTTAAACCGGTTGGCCTGGAATCTGGCAAAAAAAGGTAAAATATATGTACAAATATCAAAACTTGTTATGTGGCCGTCTGCAATGATTACAAACAAATTTTTTGAAGTAGATTTTTGTTTATATGTATAAATATGGTATTTCAAATCTATTGCTAAGGAGACAATCATTAAGTTCTTATGTTTATTCTTGATTTCCTGTTAAGTGAGTTTTATGAGCTTGTGAATAGTGAGGGGAGGGTTTATAAGTAAATGAGTAGTAAATGAGAAGGGCGATTATGTATTGATAAAGGGGGAGACTTCCTAGTTTGTTTTTGTTACGTTTCTTGAATAAAGATTTAGCGGGTGGTGTTTACTCAAGCCCCTGGTGGGTTACGATGTTGTCAAGCAAACCTACAACCAAATAGTTTTGGTGGTTGACAGTCGCATTGTGCGAATCTTCTGTCCTTCGTTAACTACGTTCAATATCTATAGTTCAATAAACTCTGTCCTTTTTTTTTAATTAAGAACTCGAAAAAAAAAAAGGAAACCTCGTTAAAATAATCAACCGCGAGTTGTGTTCAAAGTAAGGCAAATTTTAGATTTCTAGCTAAAAATGATTGTAATCTTTTTGTTATGTTTACTAAACATTATCATGTACCATTGCAATTATTTTTATGTACTGGTATAGTGTATTGACAAACTTAGAATACCATTGCAATACGATAAGAGTATAAAAACTACTTGGAGTGTGAGCTGCAGACCTCAAAAGCTTGATTGCTCATTCGGTTGCCATAGCCCAATATATTTGCCATGACTGTGCAACTGGCACAGGTATCAAGAATATAAAAAAAAAAACTTAAGGAGCTGATTTTGGGCCGCGCCTGTGCAAAAGCGAAAGCGCGCGCGGCATTTGCTTTGACAAGCTACAACAATGATTGAATATGTATGTACATACATACTTATATGTAAAAGGGGTTGCAAAAAACCAGACTTTATAGCCTGCAGCGGCAGCTGGATTTGCACTGGCGTCGAGGACACAACGAACGTGACTCAGCGCTGACTAAGTCAGCCCCACTTTTGCGACAACCCAAAAGGAAGTAATTAAAATGTAATGCGGTTCCCGCCGACTTACCTTTCGTCGAATTCCAAGGGCAAGCGTTTCAGCTCTGCCATGTCCAGCTCCAGACGCAAATTGGATACCTCGCATAGCAGACGATCGCGTTCTAAGCTTAGTTCCTTGATCTTGGCATGTAGTGCATTATTTTCGCGCAACAAATCCTCCAGACTTATTTTTATTTGTGGCATGCCGCCAATAGCGCCTGCGCTGGGATCTATAAACAACATGGAGCTGGCCATAAGCAGCGACTGTGTGGTCTGATGCAGCAACAACTGCTGCTGATCTCCAGCCACAATTTGTGGCACTGCAGTGGTGGCCTCTTGCGCGGACGCAGCTTCGTTGCGCTTGGGTGACAAGGTCTTGTGGTTGTTGTTGTGCTCGGCCTCCGACATTGTTGCTGTTATTGTTGTTGTTGCTTAATTGCTGGCTGCACTTTGCGGATTAAACATATTTTGTTAAGAAGCGCACACGCGACTTGTAGAACAAGAAAAATGTAATAAGAAAAATAAAACCAACAGCAACACTTTCAATATCAAAAGCAAACGAATAAACGAACGAACGTACGAAGTAACGCGAATAAAATGCACAAAGCGACGCCGCAAAGTGCTTTGCTTTTTATTTCACTTTGATTTGCTATTTAAAGAGAAATGGCTGCACTTGTCACACACTTAAAACACTTGAGCACATTATTTACTTGTTATTTGTGTTGCAACAACCAATTTGAATTATTTATATTAATAAATTCAAGCGCGAGCGCGACGTGCTTGCTACCTCGGCGACAAATATTTGAGTTTTGTTGTTAAGTCAGCGCTGTATCGATGTGTACGATAGTCGATAGTTTCGCTGTCGCAATAATCGATGTGCAAGTTTTGCTTACGATATGGTATCGATGTGCGGATTAATTTGTGCGCTGCTTAATTAAAGCTTTATTATAAAGCAAAAAAAATGTATTATTTTTATTTATCATATTATTATTATTAGTTATTATACTACAATTTAAGGCAACTTAAGGCAAGTGTTTATGCTAAAGAATTTGAATTATGTATAGCAGCGTGAGTTAGCGCATATGGTGGTGCGGTGCTGCCAGACTTGTGAATTAAGATAACTCAAGCAGTTCAATATTTCATAGCTTAAAAATAAAAAACGTTACAAGACCAGTGTTTAAAAACTTACAAAAATTTTCACTGCGTTGCTTTTGCTTCTGCTTGTGCTTTGTACAATTTAAGCAGTCGCAGTCAAAGCAAAAGTCAAAAATTGCTACTGACCGACTGTGCTTTGCTTCGGCAGTCGTCAGATTCAGAAGTTTTAATTTTGCTTTGCTTCGACTTTCGGCACAATTGCAAGTCGAAGCAACAGCATGATTTTTGCTTGCTTAAGTCGAACAAGTCGCAGTCGACAAGTCAGTCGAAGTCGACTTATTTTTGCTTGCTTAAGTCGAACAAGTCGGTCGAACTCGACTGCTTTTTGCTTGCTTAAGTCGAACAAGTCGCAATTGACAAGTTGGTCGAACTCGACTGATTTTTGCTTGCTTAAGTCGAATAAGTCGGAGTGGAAGTCGACTGATTTTTACTTGCCTAAGCTGTACTGTTCGGCACGAAGTGTCGTCCAAAGCGACAACGAAATACGAAAATCGCAGCAAAGCAGCAGGTGACGTTGACGTTTAAAATATGAACAGGACGGCAGCTAATGAAACAGACGAATGTATCGTCATCTGTCTCTGACTCATGCGCCGAATACGTAAAACACCGACCAGGGCCTCACGGCATAGCTACCGGCAGAAGAACATTCTGGAACATTTACTTTTCGTTGTCCCCGTCGTCATCAGCAGCAGGATCGTCGTGTGGTTTTTTTTAATTTTAGGAATCATTTGTTATGATAAGCAACCCTCCTGAACATCCAATTTTCTATAAACTATAACTATTTAAATACTAGTAAAGCGACATGGCACCTATTGAAAAAAGTGAAATTTGGAATTATTTCCATAATAATATTGACGACGGCTTCGCTACTTGCAAAACATGCCACAATAAACTCCGAAATAACAGAATTTCAAATCTCAAAACATTTCAGGAAGAACAATTGCATTACGGAAACTTTTACGCTCAATGGCTAAAATGCACGCTATGCACCGACAAAATTGTTAAGGAAGCAACTCAAGCTTTGAGCAAAAGTATTGGAACCCTGATTTTGCAGTCAATGGAAAAGCGCATAAAAATTTTGTTTGAAAATAAAAGTTTAATTGGTTGTTTATATTTGGATCCTCGCTTCCAGCACAAATTAACAGCCCTTCAAAAGATAGATGCCATTAACTATTTAAAATCGATTTGGGATAGAATCCTTGAAATGAATTCATCCAGCCCTTCCTGTTCGACATCGAATTCAAATATTGAAAAATTGGGAAATCATTTTTTTGATGAAGAAGAGGAAATGCTTAATGAATATTTAGAAGAAGATGTTCATGAAAGAGTCAACAGTACTACCGATGTGTATGCCAAAATTGAAAATCTGAAATTTCCTTTCCACAGAAGTGATACCGACGTTTTAGCATTTTGGAAGGCGAAAAAAAGTAGCGATGCAGAATTATATGCAATTAGCAATGTTTGCTTCGCCGTACCACCGACTCAGGTAAATAAAAATATACATAGATATAGTTTATATACATACATATATATATAACTTAAAATTCAGGTGACGGTTGAAAGAGCATTCTCTACTCTAAGGCTAGTGCTCACTGACTATAGAAATCGACTAAGTCATGAAGTGCTAGAAAATATATTGCTTGTTAAGCTAAATCGGAATTTTCTAGAAGCTGCCATAGAAACTTTGCCCCTTTTTGAAGACGAGGATGATTTAGAAGAATAACCCGCGGTCCCAAGTCAACCCTCATTAAATACACATAATAAAAAGTTTGAAAACTTCAAATAGTTATTTTGTTTTTAATCAAATAAGCATACGTGAGGCTTTGCTGCATAAGTTAAAATCAGTCGACTTCCACTTCGACTTATTCGACTTAAGCAAGCAAAAATCAGTCGAGTTCGACCAACTTGTCAATTGCGACTTGTTCGACTTAAGCAAGCAAAAAGCAGTCGAGTTCGACCGACTTGTTCGACTTAAGCAAGCAAAAATAAGTCGACTTCGACTGACTTGTCGACTGCGACTTGTTCGACTTAAGCAAGCAAAAATCATGCTGTTGCTTCGACTTGCAATTGTGCCGAAAGTCGAAGCAAAGCAAAATTAAAACTTCTGAATCTGACGACTGCCGAAGCAAAGCACAGTCGGTCAGTTGCAATTTTTGACTTTTGCTTTGACTGCGACTGCTTAAATTGTACAAAGCACAAGCAGAAGCAGCAGTTCATTTTTAAAATTTGACAATTATCGAAGCAAAGCAAAGCACGAAATTTACAACTTTTGCTGCTTCGGCTGAAGCAATTCAAACACTGTACAAGACATTCGGAATAATTAATGAAGCAATGCAGTTTATGTTATTCAAAATTGTATTTTGTTTATTTTTCATGAGAGTTTTTATAATAAATAAGTAAGTACATTTAAAATCTTCTTCAACTATAAAATACAAATTTAAAAAAGGTAAATTTTTGCATTCGTATATGGTAGCACTGCTTAAATACTAAAGTTCGGTGCTACCGTAGTTGTTGTTTTTTATTTCAAGCAGTGCACATAATTTAAAATTTTCCGAACGTGTAAATAAATATAAACAAAACTTGTTTTATAGAATTACACTAATAAACGATCAACAAAAAAAAAAAAAAAAAAAAACAAGAAAATGTTAAGCTTTAAATAATAATTAATAAATGTTGCAGCACTTTTTCAAAAAAAACAGTACGCCTTGAAATTTTTAATTAATTTAGTAAATGAACTTGTATTATTATAATTGGGCAACAGATTTTACTTTAGTGTCCAATCGAGATTCTCTTTAATCTGCGGCTTTTATATTTTTATTCACATAATTTTAATGTAACAATAATAAAATTATACGTTAAAATAATAATAATAATTTTATTTAAAATTGTCAGTTAAATGTTACTTTTCAAATACTTAGAAATTCCGCAATTTAATGCTCGACAAAAATGAACGCAAAATCATGGCGTTGCCACACTTAAGCAAATGAACTAACTAGTTCGATAACAACCAAATTTTTGCACTAAGCAATGGCAACGCTGTAAATTCAGCGCTGTTCAACATTTTTCAGCTAGTTGGCATGACTCTGCGCTTTGGCGCAAAATATTCAAATTTAAAAAGTAATGCATGCTCGTTGAAAACCCACATGGAAAATCAAAATGCATTTACCATAAAAAAAAATCAATCAAACGCGTGTTTAATAAACCCTAAAAAGAGGCGAAAATTAATTTCCAATGATTTTGTATCAAAACAAAAGTAAGTAATGCGGCATTTTTGTTTTTGATGGTAATCATTGGGGTACGTTGCTCAACGCAACGAAGGCAGGCAGGCGCCTCATACAAATTACAACTAATCATGCTGATCTGATTTCGATATTGATTTCATTCATGTTTCACCGGCACCGGCGCACAGCAGCAGTCGCCACCGCTGCCGTAGTATCCGTATAAAATAAATGCCACGTCATGCCAAAGTTAATGAAAACAGCGATTTATCACACTCTTTACCTGTAATCAATCCGTCTGTCGGTGTCGGTGAATTTCACACACAAGATTCACAATTTCCATTACCACCAAGCTGGATCCACAGCTGGACCAGTTAAGCAAAGTTCATAACGTAAAAATTGCATATAAATCATATTGTTTATTAGCATATAATTATGCATAATATATTTTCAATTCACATCCATGCCTTTGTGGTTGCAATCCTTGACTGCCTCTGCACATCGTTAATTTCTTTTCAATTTTCAAACTTGCGCATTTATTTAAGTCAGCGCCCTGCTATAATTTGCAGCTCGATTGGGGCGTTACAAGTCAATGGATATGCTATATATAATTGAGCAGGCGAAGCAGCAACAGTACCAAAAGCAACACTGGCACCACCACCACCACCACGCCACTAAGGATGTGTTGAATTGAAAAGCCTAGCGGGTAATCCGATCAAGTTCCTACCCATGCCACATCTTGTTGCTCACTCGACGCTTTCAACAACTACTGCCGCACGTTGCTGCTTGTTGGTGGTCTTATCAGAAGCTGCAACGCGCTCCCCAAATGCCAAAAATGCCATTGCTGCGCATTCATTATCGGCTCTGTCATTGGTTTATACAGCCACGCCCTTCAACTCCACTCCTCCTATAACGCCACCGGGCATTTTGCACTTTTTGGCTTAAACCGGCTGCGGCTGCAACTGCGACTGCGGCTGTGAGTTATTTGCTGGATACGATCAAATTATAGGCTCTTGCATTGTATTAAACTCGCATAGATGTCGCTTGCAGCCATCTCACTCCCTGCCAAGAGGATGCACATTTTATCATTGACTGCCGCCGCGCTGAGCATGTGCGACTGCCGGCATCCGGTCTGGCCCCAAGACGCAGCACTTCAATCTACCAACTAACTAACTATTGTTAGTCATATTTGCTACAACAACAATTCGGCAAATCACCCAAAAAATACAAGCTAACAAGAACAAACAACAAACAAAATAAAAGGTACTGCTCAGATTTGCATATATGCAAATGAGTTGGTTGCAGTGCCTCAAAGTTTCTCGCCGAGATTCGTTCGCACGCCGCTGCCACAAAGTCTGCGCAAGCTCGCGAAAAAATAAGCACAAGTAATGAAAAAAAGCAAAGATCTTAATTCCATGCGACGATGTTTGAATACACTATCATTGGAGTCTTCCCTTTGGAGTTTGGATTTTTGGGTCAAAGATTTTTAGATCAGTAGGTACAGAAAAAGTTGCCTGTTTGTGATTTTAATTTGCAGTCCGATTTGAATTATAAATCAAGTTAGGATCTTAATTCTCAATAACAAAGTAAACACATACAATTTTGTTTGAGTATTCCTTTGGAGTTCAGTTTTTAGGTTAAGGATCCTAGACCAGGAATGGGATTCCGGTTTGTCAAAATGGCTCTAAAATCGCAAAACATCAATAGTACGCAAAGGTTGCCCGAGTCAGACCGAGAGCAACCCGAGAACATATGGTTCATTAACAGACACAAAAAGAATGGACATAAAACGTTGATGGTAGAGAAGATTGAGGCGCGCAAGGGGCAGCGTGAAATAGTTAGGTGTTTGGAAACAATTTTAATGATTCGTTACAGAATTGCCAGACCTTTGATGAAGGGCTTTCCTAGATGCTGCCTGCTTTATTTAATAAGTGCACAGCAGGCACATACCTGATGTTGAATGCATTCTAACTTCTTCTCTTCATCAGGTCATCGCTCTTATTTTGAATATAACATCCTTAAGAGGTATTTTTATGTCCGTAACTGCAAGAGTCACTGGTAGTGTTTCTTCATTCATGGTACACGCTTCCGACCCCTTGTTATCGGGTACCCCAGAGTGTCCTGGCAGCCAGACTATAGTGATTAAGTGCTATTTTTAGCGGTTGGGCGCCACCAGGCCTGACGAGAGGGGTGGGGAAAGTGGGACTTCCCCCGGGCCCGGAGTATTCTCAGGGGCCCGGTGTAATTACTGTCGTACTTGTAGAACACAATGAATCTTGCTAAAGGTGTAATCGAGGGGCCGGTATATTTTCCCCGGGGCCCGGACTTTCTCTCTATGTCCCTGGGCGCCACTATCATATTGTACTTATAGGATTTACTAGCACATTAAGCAGCACTGTTAGATCGACTTAGGAGTCCAGAACAGTCCCAACAGCTTCATAAAAAAACCGAACTTAAGTCAAAATCGAACCCCTCCATATCAGGGACTCTAAAATTTTTCTTTAATCAACGATTCACCTTTTTTTTTGTTTTTGTATTCTTAGAGCTATAAACTAAATGAAAACTATTATGAAACAATGTTAGGTCTCAAAGACAGCTCAAAGCTATAAGAATTATAAACTCCGAATAAAGCGCTTGCCAGATTGGGAGTCTTTATAAAAAGTGCTGAGATCTGCATAGCTCTGGTTTCTAGTAGAAATACGTGAAGATTCTGGTTGTCATTAATTTTGGAGATGCCTGAAAGGATGGAAACGAGGGGTTTTTGTAAGGAAATATATAATATTATAGGAAGTTTTACAATTTTAACTCTTCGGAGTCATTCATTCTAAGGCCTTTCGACAAAGAGGTGTCAACTGGAGAATTTGCACCGGGTCCAAAGTAAAGATACGCGAAGTTTAAAAAAAAATTATTCTTTTAAATTGTTCATTCACACTGCCCTTACTTTGCCTTCGACGGCTTCTTTAAACCACTTTGTTTAAAGCTTTGTTTACTTGTGGTGAAAAAACCCAAAAATAATGATACCATCCTCGTCTCCAACTTGTAGCTGCGACCGGCAGCTTCAAGTGCTTAACTGTTATTGCTTCCTTTCTTCATTTCTTTTCGTTTCTTTACTTACACTTCAAAAAAGGAATACTTAAAATTGCATTCAAAAAACAATAATAATTTAATAGTAAAATACAACGTAAAGAGGATTTGTGCATAATTTTTGGAAGTGTTCCAAAAATCCCTAGGCTCCTTAAAAAAAACGGTCATAAGTTTTTATGATAAATTTAGAAAGTTTTTAGTCAGTTTGAAAAAAGCTGAAAACTTATATCTGCCATGCCGTGGAAATCGCTTACAAGAGATTTCTGGCTCAACACTGACTACTTTTCAATGCAATACAATGCCAGTTCCAAATTGGAAATCGAAATTCAACGAAATGTGAAAAGTTGGGAAGCTTCTGTTTGTATGTCAAAGTTAAAGGATGTATCCAACGGATTGTGTATAATGTTATATAAAAAAAGTCTCTAATATTCGAAGAAAAAGTGTGAAATTGAAAATCGTCGAAATCCACAAAATTTGAGTATATTCTCTGGATGGCTAAAACAGATCTACGGTGTCTGCGCTACAGAAATCCAAAACTGCTAAGCCTCCAATACAGCTAAGATACGTTTAAGGGAGGATTAGCCGGAGTTGACAGTCTGTACCTCGGAGTGTTACAAATTCGTTGAAAAACAATGACATTCTTAATAAAAAGCAAGTCCGGAAATCCCTATAATTTCAATATATGCTCTATTTGCCTAAAACATATTTAGAACATCTTCATTACAGACGTCCAAACCAGCTCAGAATACGCTGCTCCAAGTAAAGAGTATAAAGCCCCATTCAGCATGCAAATAAAATAAAATCGTTTAAAATTGCACCAATTAAGTGGAAATGTGTTTGAACAAGGGCCAGCAAAGGGGCTAGAGTCCCGACAGGTAGTAGAATCCGGGATCTGGCTATGCATTTATCAGCGATATTAAAGCGTTAAGTGAATTACTTATTCTCTCCAAGCCGAAGCAGCGAACAAACGAAAAAAAAAGGCGCAATGCGTTACCTTTCATGTTTAGCTGTCCCAGAGCTGGAGTATTGCAGCGGGGCGGAGGTTATTGGTGGGTATTGGTGTTTCGGTTTTTGGCGGCATATAAATGTGCAAGAGATAACCGCGATGTGTTGCATGCGACAATTATAAGCAAAGCCCGAACGACGCCAGCCTGGCTCCCATGGATGCGGAGGCAAGTAAGTAAGTAGCAGGCGCAGCATTTGATGCAGCCGCTGCCGCTGCCAGAGTCCAGGCTCAGGCTCAGGCTCAGGTTTGGGCTTGGACTCAAGGCTACTGTTGTTGTTGCTGCATTGGGTATGTAGCCTGATCGATTCAATCGATCGACTGCATCATGCAACCGCGCACAGCCTCAAACTTAGGCTCAAGCTCTAGGCTCAGCTGAAGAGAATGAGTTGCAGAAGCAACAACACAATGTAGGCAATGTTGCTGCTCCTTTGGTTTAACAAATCGTGCCAAATAACACAACATAATGACAACAAAGACGTCTTCGACGACAATGTGGAGGACAACAGCAGCAACAACAAACACGGGGTTTGGGGATTGTGAATGACTGGACTGGATGTTGTCCACTTGGTTGACTTTTGACTGCAATGTGTGTTGCACATGGCCGCAGTGGAGGCAGTTGCAGTTCTTGTCGGTGATTGCCATTTCAAGATTTTGCCACTCACACACACACACACGCACACCTGAAGAGTGCAAGGAGCTCTAAAATTAAGAGATATTTATAATAAGCACGAAAACCACTTAATACTAACGCCTTTGGCAATTAACAGCTACATCCAGAGACAGATCCCAGAGAGACAGTGCCACAGAATGAAATCCATTCAAAAGGATGCAAAAACAAACATTCCATTGGCTTTTTGATATATATGAGTGCATTGGAGATATGCTGGCTGAAAGCAGATACGCTAAAGGAACTTGAAGATACACTTTGGATAGGATTCTTTACATTTGGTATTTCATTTTAATAATAATAATTCCTTATTTATAAGGCGTCTTTATTTATTTTTAAAGCTGATCTTAAACTTATAAAATTTGTGGTATTAGTCTACTGCCCTAGTTCGATTCCGATTTGTCGATTTAGCAGTCGAACTTGGGATAAGCTATGCAAGTGTAACTAGAACTATATCGACTAGTCGGAATGGGAATTAAAATCCATTAAACGAAAGTAAAAATTTAATTTAAGTCCAGGAATTAGATCTCTGCAATGGAGGAAATCTGTCATAAAGGGTTTTCGGAATGAAAGCATTTAGAATTTAGTAAATCTGAACTAAAAACTTAATGGATTAATATTTTTTTTTTTTTATCTTAATTTACAATTATTCAAAAACACATTTATTTTAAGTCGCCAATTTGGGTGTGTCGGAAGATACCTATTAGCAGTGTCTGCTATGATTAGATAATTTTTTATTTTAGATATTGCCTGAATATTGAGTTTATTCGCATTTAGTATTATATCATGTATCTAATGATAGGATCATAATGTTCAGATCTTTTTATCCGATACGTAATATTAACTCACGAATTTTCGAATTTAATTTGTTTTGTAGGCTTGGTTTTTATATTTATTTCTAAGCCAAAATTAATACTGCTTGATGTAAATATTAAAAACCAAATGATACCAATATGTGAAAAAATAATTTTTTTTAGATAATATTTTTATGATCCTAACTTTTATGATCTACAAGTTTTAGGTGTTCATTCAGACAAATGGATCTAAATAAAGGATGCATTTTTATCAATATAATAGGGTCTAGGGGGCGTGCTTTGCACGCCAGCCCCCGGTTTTCTATATCTAATTCAGATCATCAGACTATTATATAGCCTGTACAATTCTTTATTTCAGTCGATCCCTCCCGACCTTACAATAATCTGGAACAAGTGGCGACCTGCATGCAGCTCTGATTCACAACTGCAATAGGAACGTTGATAATGGCTCCTATGATACTGTTCTGTGATTTTTTATCCTAATGACTTAGCAAGAAAAGCAGTGTGGTACCGATTGTGCTTGCATGCGTGAACGTGTTGAGGTAAAACTTATATTCTGCACACCGTATGAGCCACACATATCACATAGTGTAAGTTTCAACTCGATGGGTTCACGCATAAGAACACAATCAGTACCACACTGGTTTTTTTTTTAGACGTATTTATATATAGATAACTTCTATATGTCAAACTGCAAGTTTTCATATTTCAACTGTTGTAAACTAAGAAGCAGGATCGCCTAAAGTACAATCCTGATCGGACTTAACATTGCTTGAACTAAAACCATTTAAAATATAGTACTCTATCAAAAACAGATGACCATAAAACATTGAATTTAAGCTTTAAAAGTACGATAATTCCCCTTCCTAATATTTTATTCCACCATTTTTCAACACTAGTATGCCACGTTACCTCTGAGACGGCCTGGTATTATGAATGTTAATGCCTCTATTGTTTATAGTCTCTATCAAGAGATATTTGATAAGACAGGGACTTTGTGAATTTCCCAACTTTGATTGCCACACTGCTCCTATTAAGTTCCATCTTGAAGTAATTTAAGTAATTTTAAGCTAGCTGAGTCATTTAATTAGTGTTTGTCAGCCACGAAGTTCTCGGAAATAGTAAGGCTCTAGAAAAGGCTAGATAAATACTAAAAGTAGTCTGTACCATCAAATTTAATAGTTAAGCAGTGGTTTATGGAGTTCCGATGTGGTTGTACTAGAAGAAGTCACCCACCAGAGGTCGTCATGCTAAAAATTATCTTGGACAAAACGACGATCGGAAAATAAAGTGCGAGAGGTGGCTAACAGTGTATGCACCTCAAATAAGCGGATACTTTCAATTTTTAATGATATTTGGACACAAAAAATCTATCAGCGCGAAGGGTAACGTAAGCGCAACTATCAACACGCGTCGTCCCCATGGTCATGGAGCTTTTGTTTTTTGCTTTTTGTTTCAAAATGTGAATAAAAGACTGGGCGATAAGAGATTTGACTCGATTGAAGAGGTTATCACTTTGCGAAAAACTAATAGTTTGAAAGAAATTAAATTTTAAATAAATTCCGGACATTGGGAAACCGATTTCCAATTAAGCATAGTGCGTTGTACAACAACAATTTTTTATTGGCGAGCTTGGTTACGAGATCTTCATTAACAAACGAAACTTTTTCCGTTGGGAATTCTATGTATCTTTGATAAAATTGGGTGTAGTTCTTCCTAACGCCAAAATGGTTCACGATATCTTCATAAACAAGCGAATAACGCCCATTTAATTTTGGTTTTCTTTTAGATGCCAGTGTTGAAAAAACATGGTTGTTATCAATTCGTTTAACGGGAAAACATCGATGTATCGTTACATCGACGTTTAAATAAAGATAATATAAGAAATTAATATTCTGTACCGGCTAGAATTTTCGCCTTATTAAATTGTGAGAAAACATGAATGTTTTTCCAGCATAATGCTATATAATATACCTATGGAGTCTATATAATATAACTCCGATAAATGGAATAAATTTGTTTCCTGCAATACATAAGAGATCTAACTCGGAAGCTTTTGGTTGCTCTAGCTTTTACCATCTACTACATCTTGGCGTTCACATAGGCGTATAGACATGTCTCGATCCATTTCTTTTGTCCTCCTGATCATATTAGAGGTTATTTTTGTTGGTCTTCAATATACCCTTCTCATTTGCTAAAACTATGTACTAAATGTATCTCACTGCCTTTGTATCCTGAAGACAGACAGTTTACCCTATTAAAACTTGTCCCAATCCGCTGCACAACTGCCGCTTCTACTTCAATCCGTAACATAGTACAAGACCGCTCAATACCATTCCCCAGTCCCTGCACCATCCCATAAACTAACAAAAAATGAAGACTTTGACTCCTCTATGCCTCCGTATAGCGCCATAGAAAACAATTTTCACCAAATTGTCTGTCTAATCATTGTTGTTGTACTTGGATTTTATTATGCCTTTCTTTCGATCTATTCATGGCTTTTCAACGACTCATCGATGGAGCCGCAGGTATGTAAATTTCATGGTTTTAATTGTTTTTATTTTACTTACCAGTTGCTTTTCTTTACAATTTTTAAATCGGGTCTTGGAGTTATTTTTTTTTTTTTGTGTTTCTTTTTCTTTTGACGTTGATGTTGACGCCTTCGGTGGCTCATTACAATCAATAATAGTTGGCCGGGATTGATGATTGGGGGACAGTAAGTGAATAAAGTGAAATGATGAATAAATGTTTCGCTAGCTGCTGACTGTATGTCTGGGAAGGCTCGTTTAGGCGAACGATTATACAAGTGGTTTTGTGATTTGACAGGCGTTAAATTAAAATTTAATTCGGCCATCTATATAATTATAGTGATCCATTCAGGCATACGCATCGAAGACGCACAAGCTGACCAAGAGCAAGGCTTTAGAAGATGACGACGACAGCAACTTCTCAGCGCATGTAATTAAAGCCACATTAATCATCCAGTCGCAGTCGAGTCGCAGTCAAGTCGCAGTCAAGTCGCAGTCGTAGTGACTTCAACACGATTCTCTGCAAAAAAAAAAAAAAATTGTTGCGTCGACTTCTGCGTCGCTTTTTGGTAGCCACAAAATTGTCAGATTTGTCCACTTGAGTTATTTTTGTGTGCGCGTTGAGCAGCTCCCAGTTAGAAGCTCCCCCCGCGCAGCATATCTCGGTTCAATGCATGTCACACTTGAATTCTTGACCAATTATACGAAACCCGTGAGAAAAATGTTTATTTTTTCTTTTATTTTTTGCATTAGACTTTATATCCAAATAAGCGCTAAAACCAAGTCACAATGCATATGATTTTTGACAGTTTAAATTGAATTTATCTGCGAATCGAAACACAAAAAAAAACGAATGTTTTTTTTTTTTTGTTTTGGTTGCAATATTTTGTGTTACAGTGCCTTTTGGCTTGGAATTAAATTCTTCGTTTCAAAAAAGTTTTCTCAGTTTTGAATAGCAATCTCGCCATTTGTTTTATATCTTAAGATAACGCTTTTGTTAAGTTAGGAGAAGGAGACGCCGGAGACCCACCAGTGTTACCTATAGTATGATCCATGCAAACTACATCCGTGTGTCCGTATGAACAACTAGACCTTCAAGATAATAGGAGCTAGCATAACCACACTTGAGATTTGGACACATATGTGTAGGCAGTCATTTTTTTATAAGCTTCGCCCGCGTCAGCGCAGTACCTTGTACTGCCTTAAAGATAAAACTTTTGTTAGCTTTGGTAAAATGCGTAAAATAAAAATCACTTTCGATTCATACCAAACATGATTATAATCGAACAATAAGTATCTGAGATAATCGCAATGGAGTATAGTAGAGGCCAGTATGAAATAGCCTCAGCTCCAAAATCTACATAAGGGTAGCTGGGAGAATATGCATTGTCCAGGCTAAGACTAAGTTTAACGAATTCGGAATTGAACCCTTATTTATATGCATCTTTCTTAAAAAAAATGAACAAAATCGGATAAAGAAATGGAAAGTCTTAGACAATTGTAACGCTTTTGTAGAGAGATAGAAATTCCTAGAAATTTTACTGTATCTTATGACCGCTAAATTTGTATTTTTCAGTGAATTTTGCACACGTGAAAAAATGGGTCATGGTTTTATAATACAGTATGTACTTTCATTTAAAAGTTCTTAGTCCAAACAATATTAAAATTGAGCAAAATAATACTCGAGGAGACTCTACTCCTTCGTTTACAGGAGTAAGATGGATGACACAATTTAAAGTAGGTTAACTGAGCTGCCAAGATGAAAATTACAGTGGTCATCCAAAAGAGGGGACCACTCTAGAAATGGTAAAAAAGAAAACAAATAAGAAACATTGACAGCAAAGAAGGAGAAGAGAGTTCCATATGCCTACAAGGGGACGCGTATGGCATCATTTTAATCGACGCACAAAAAAAAATTGTTGCTGAGTCCGAGTCCGCTAACAGAATTGTGCCAATGATTCTAGGTTCCACCCTAACCTCAAAAAACCCACAAAATTTTTTTCCGAGAATTGTTGTCCGGTGATGTTTTTCGGGGTCGCTGAATTCGAAACCGAATTTAAAACGATCTTCAGATGTTAGGCTTCTGAGATGACCTCCAAAACAAGTGTGATATTTTGAGGTAATGTCAGAACCCTGATGTGCTGGGGCAATTTTGAAACTCGGATTCGGATTTTTTGTCAATTTTTTTATTGACTTAGGGCCTATACGCAGTTCGAAATATTTCGCGCGGAATGACAAAACTTCATATAAAACAAAAAAAATCCCAAATGGGATTTTTTTTTATATGAAGTTTTGTCATTCCGCGCGAAATTTTTCGAACTGCGTAGACCCCTTTAAAAGAAAACTACGTTAAGAATTAAAAAAATATCTTAAGTTTTTGTGTTTTTGTTTTTAATTTTTCTACTTCTTGACAAATTATTGTTGAAATGGATAAGTTTATAAGGCAGTCTATGATATTGTTAAAGTTTAAAACCAATTAAAATTTTTTAAAAAGTACCAAAATACCATATTCAAAATTTCCCAAAATCACGCAACTTTCATAGGTTGTGGTTACAGATAAACCAGATACAAATAGACTCCTAATATTATAGCTGTTCGCACTGTCTGCGTCTTTCTTTTATTTTAAAGACCCATCCAAATTATATTTTATATCTTTTCCTTGACTGTTATTTCGTAACTTATACTTACTCTATAATACTATAATATGAAATTATACTAAAAGTTTTAGCCTGGGTTTTAGTTTCATTATTTCAACCATAGATGCCTGGAAAACAATTGGTACTTCTTTTATTCTAAGAAATATATAAACAAAATTACAACCTTGAGTTCGATTCCATTTTTATTTGTACTTAGCACGCATTTAAATCGAATAAAATAATTGAATAAATAATATTTATAATATATATAAAAAAATTGCACTAAATTGTTGAATTAAAGCAATAGGAAACAACTGACAAAGATTTGCAAGGATTTGTCAGTCCATGCCTTATAGGAATGTATTCATATATCTAATAGAGTTTAAGAGAGAAATTAAGTAGCCTCCGCATCTGTTTCCTGCTCCACATTGATTTCCTCCTCTTCATCCTCTTTGGCGGACTTGACCTTGTGCATGGCTGCAGCGGCCATGTACTGACGCGCAAAGCTCAACGCCAACGCAGCCGCGGAGGCAGTGTGCGGCATGGTGGCACGAAAGGCGCTATGCTCACCGCCCATTAATAATGGAACTGATGCTGTGTGTGAGGCAGGCGCTGCTGTTGGTGCTGCCACCGCTGCTGGAGCGTTTGGACTTGCTGGAGCTGCTGTTGCTGTCGCTGATTCGGCTGCCATCGCTAGACGCACGCCCGTAGGGCTGGTGGCAGTTGGACGCTCGGCTGCCAATGTGGTGGCGTATTGGTTGGCCAGCGCTGTGTAGTAGGCGGCGGGATTGCGTACATATTGCAGGCTGGCCATTGCTGCAGCCGCTGCAGCTGTCGTCGCATCGATGGAGGTTGTAGTTGGCAATGGTTTCAACTGCTCTTGGGTACTGCTGCTGCTGCGGTTGGTATTGATTGTTGTTGTTGGTGTTGGCGTTGCAGTTGTGGTTGCGGGCGGCGTTGGCTGTGGTGACATGGAGTCGCTCTGCTTGAGCAAGCTGATCCGTTGATGGCGACGCCATTTCGCTCGTCTGTTGGAAAACCAAACCTAATTGATCAATCGATGAAGAGATAATTTGTTAGTCAGACAAAAAAAAAAGAGTGAAGGTCGTGTGGGTCATAGGTCAAGTGTTATAAGGTCAGTTGTGAGCGTGTAAACAAACCAAAAATTGTAAACGTGCGTGTTATACAAAGCGTTGTCTGAATTTCAAATAAATTCCTTTAATTCTTTAAAAAATAAATCAGAGAGCTGCACAGGAAGATTTCTGAGAGATTTCTGGATACATTTTATTTAACTGTAGTAGAACGAGATCTTTAAACTCCCTTCACTTCAGGCGGATCCCGAAAAAACTTTATAGTAGGGGTTGGAAGGTGCAATAGCGATATCTAGTATAATACTACAGTGCAGTATAGAGCATGACGTTTCCGGACCTCCAGAATTCTCCGCCTGGTTTTGTTCCAGAAACGTACCGTCAATAGTTTTTTCTCTCAAAAAACGGTTTGATATGGTATTTTTAGAATATTCCAAAAATACAAATTAAGAAAAAAATATAAAATTAAATAATTAGAATTGCTGAGGCGAAAATTCTTGAGCTACATAAAAATTTAAATTTAAACGATTTGAAGGCTTAAATTAAAAAATTAGTAGAAGTCCCATAAGAAACAACTTCTACTTCGAAATCCCAAAATACTGAAACTATTGATTTGAATTTGTGCCGTAGTCCTCCAATCTAGTACATGTTGTCTTTGTCTTGTTTGTGGTTAGTAAGCAAATGAAATTCAAAAAACCAAAAAAAAAAATAATAAAGTAGAAATACGGAGCTCAGTCCGCTCAGTCCAAAAATGCGTGACAAACTCACCTGAACGCGTGCCTCACTCAAGCCCGTGCGTGCTGCCAGCTTCTCACGCGTGCCCACGCACGGATAGTGTGACTTGCCAAACTCCTTTTCGAGCTCGTCGAGCTGCTCCTGACTAAAGGTTGTGCGATTTCGACGAAATTTGGGCTGGTCGCTGTTCTGCGAGTCGCTGTCTTCGCCTTCAATATCTGCAAGGGAGTAAATATATCAAATAAAAGCCAAAAACTAAGTAGTAGCTTAAGACTCACCAATCAAGCGATGTGCATCTGGCGAGCGGCTATCCCGGCTGTCCGAATCTGGCGATAGCGCTGGCAAAGAGAAGCGTCCACTGCCTACGCTGCTGCCGCTGTTGTTATGATTACTGCTCGGCATATCTCCGGCAACGCTCACGGGCACCCCAGCACTGGCGGCCATAGGCATAGCACTCCAAATGGTATGATGCGTAGGCCAGGTTGGAAAACTTGTATAGGCATGTGGATGAGCTGGATGCAAGCCATAGCCATAGCTGGCTGCACGAGCAAATTCTGCAGCTGCACGCTCGGCAGCACGATTACGTAAAATGCGATTAATCGAGGAAACCGAGGGCGCCGTCGCATTGGTACAAACAGCTACAGTGGGTAACATAAAGGTTAAATGCAATTAATGCCGGATGCAATGCGTCAATTGACCCCCAAAATGTTAAAGCCAAGCTGCAGTTGACATAAATGAGATTGAGATTGACTGTAATGAGCAGCGCCAGGGCGCGATCCATATCAAAACTACTGTTGCTGCTGCAAAAAAGCCCAACTCCAGAGCTGGCTCTGTGTGTTCGTACGTCTCATGTGAGCGATGGCTATCGGATGGTTTCATCGCACAGAGCGACTCAACTGACGACAGCCAGCTCCGCTGTGGTCTCTTCTCGTCAGCGCGAGCGCTAGACCCTACTCTATAAGCCGGCTCTTTCGCTCTCCAAAATGAGTGACACAAATGTGAGCACATTTACATATCAATCGAGTTGCCTGACTAACTGACTGACTGACTGACTACTGGACTACTGGCTCACTCTCTTGGCCTGTTTAGTCGGCTACTTGTTGCTGTTGTTGTTGTTGTGTGCCCAGCCAACGGATGTTCATAAATTAACTAATCGATAAATCTACCACTGTGGAAACAATATATTTATTCGTCTTACAACATTAAATGAGCTTCACTTAAGCACCATAAACACATCAAACTCCTGTCCCGCAAGCCTGGACTAAAGACGCATCTACGCATACAATTCGTTTTGAGTTCCTTTTCGTCTGTCTGTTTGCTACATCTAAAGATTCTTGTCTCTCTGTATGTTTTGTCTTGGCTCATTGTGTAATTTGGCTTTTGGGTGGTTCCCATCATCTAATTAGCCTAACTCATTGTTTATTTTATTGTTGGTTTTCTTTTAGTCTGACTCACCTTCTGTTATCAGTCTCTCGCGTATTTCCCATGCAAATATTGTTGGATTTTCGCGCTTGTATTGCTCAATTTTGGATACAACTGTTGGTGTTGCCACCTTTGGCTTGGAGCCACCAATCAAGCCTGGCGGACGTAGTGTGCCTGTAAAAAGTAATTTTGTAGAGTTAAGTTGTGGAACTTACTTTGTAACATTGAGAGTACTTCTTTCACTTAGCATACCACTACGGTTTGAGTTATCTCTAAGTCAAGTTTTTTTTACTTTTATCATGTGCAGTACGTCACAATTTACTAAAAAAATACTAAGTGAACATTTTTCGAATTGAAGAAGACTAAAGTAAAAATGTTTTATATTATTACTAGCGGACCCTGCCTGCTCTTTGGGCAAGATTTTTTGATATCCGCTTGTACGATACACTCCAAGTGGCATTTGACTTTGATTCCTCCAGGCCTTTTGAGAGTGTTCCAACTGATGCCCATAGTTCATGATTGTAATTATGAATTTTTTGATTAACGTTTCACAAATTACCTTAAAATTCACTAAGCTTCGAATTGGATCATTTCACAAATAGCCCTATTGCAAAAATAATTTCTTCCAAATTATTTGCCGAAGCTATAGGAATCACATTTTGAAGAAAAGCAAAGTAGAGAAAGTTCAGAGCATTTAATTTAAATTTTAAGTTTTCTTAGTAACATGTAGTTGGACACATAATACATACTACAACATTTTTTACTAGTGCAACATTTATAATACTTTAAAAGTATAAAATTTGCATTTTTCACGATTTCGCAAATGTTTTATAGTTTTCTATAAATATTATTCGCCGCAATACCTTAGCATGGATTAAACTTTAAATGAATACGAGTTTTTTTTAAGATTCACAAGAATTCATATTTTTTTGATAACGAATCGAAACGAATTTTCTTATAAGAGGACTTACCTGTGACTTGTGAGATGCAGTTGCTCAAAGATAATTGTAGAAAGTTATATTACGAATCAGCATATATTTAGCTAGAAACTTGTTTAGATCCAAGTTTAAATACTTATATGTAGTTATATAATGTCTGTATTTGGAAACACAAATCTTGACCTGGTCGAAGTGGCTGCACTCTACCAACTACGTAAAATAAGACAAATTTATATTGTCTGTTCTATAAATTGAATTTCTTATTTAAACAAGTTGACCGCTAAGAGTCGGGAAACAAATATAATCTGTATACATCATAATTTTTACTGTTTCGATACGATTTTGACTTTTTTAGAAAAATATGTTGCAAAAGATTATTTTATTAAGGGTATTCACTGTTACTGTTGAGTTGATTGGTTGAACCTGTTGCGCTGAAGCGTGAACGCACTTTTTGTTAGTTCATCAGTTTAGCCTATGCTTCTTCTTTCTAGTTTTGATTTTATTACGTAAGCATCCTACTCCGTATTGGTGTCAGCTTAGCCATTTAAGAGTTATAATTGCCTACTTTAGTAAATTAAATAAATATAAAGCAGAAGACTCAATTGTTTACTTTTTTTTCGCTTTGTAATTCACAAAATGTCTACAAAATGCCGCCAGCTGCGTTTTTTGCAACACTTTCTCCTGAATAGAACTACTCAAAAAAAACTAGAAAAAGGTGTTGAGAAACAATTAAGTTGAGTTGAATCCTTAACTTTTCAAAAGCAAAAGTTGAGTACGTTGTTTTTTTTAAAAAGTCCTCAATCGTGAATACCCCTGTTGTTCAATGCTTTACTATACTTCTCTTTAAGGCCGAATAAGTCTTCAGTTGGTTTTTCTATATATATTATGTATAACTCAGTAGAAAAGGTTATTAGACGCTCTGTTCAACTCTTCAATTTTCTATATTAGAATTCAAGTACACTAAATATTATAAATTAAAAACGTGAAATAAATTAAAAATTTAAGTTCGAATAAGTCAGTATGCTAATTTTGGTTACTGTGAAAGCAGTTTTATTTTAATACTTTAATAAAAAATTTTATAAATTAAGATTGTATCCCAAAAAGTGTTAAACTATAATATAAAACTCGGCTAAGAGCGCCAATATCGAAACCATAGTGCATCTAATTTTATAGACGTAGCTTTTACAAAAATTTTTGTAGCTCTTTGGGTTGTAATATATCTGCTATAAATTTTGTGATACAGGCTTTATAAGAAGCGTTTGTTAGTAAATTATTATTATTTATAATTGTAACTTAGAAATTGATTCTAGGAAACAAAGTAATTAAAGCCAGAGCAACATAGGCCTTCAAGCCGTTTGTCAGTAAATATTTATTGAAATAAATTGAAAAATGTTTCAAAAAAGTTTTGTATTATAAAACATAATAGGCTTCAAAATAAGAAAGATAAGTTTTCCATGCAGAATGTTCGGAAGTTTGATTTCAGATTTTACAAGTATTGTCCATAATTTCACAATTCGATAAAAGAGCAAACGATTTGCTTTTCGATCTTCCCAGATGCAAAATGTTATATCAAAGTTTCTAAATTTATATGTAATGCCCAAAATTCAGATGATGGATATACTTTTGATCTTAATTTCGTGACTAAAATGAAATATTTCGTTCAAAAAAAGCCAGAAAAATATACCCGGCTCAGCGTCTGCAGGGCCCGCTTGTGTCTATTTAGCTTCGAAGTTGACCCGCCAATTCGCCCACTTGGATGCGGAATTATCGAAAATCTTTAGTTAGTGCTTAAAACGAAACCAAATGAGCTACTTTCAACTACTACCCTTTGTGCAGGTCGATATCTCATGCTTTGGAGCTATGATCATTGAATGCAAATGAAACATACGTTCCTCTAATTCCCTCTCTTTGTATTCGAATTATTACAAAATTTTAAAAAATTTAGAAAAAATTCCAAACGATATAAAAAAAATTCTTCCCTCACAAGTTAATCCAGCCATTTCCTTTGCTTCTAGGCGGAGTTATTCAAAATAAAACACTACGCGGAGACCCATAGTGCTTCTATTCCCAAATAAAGCAAACTTTTGTTTTGCTCCACTGCAAAAGATTTAGACATACTCAATATGTTTAATCATTTTCAACCAGGAAGAAACAGAGAGCGTTTTTTTTTTTGATCCTTGGATTTTCGGCTATAAGAAAGTTATTAAAAATTTTAAACATAGCAGTTCAAAGCTCTACGTAAATGTTGGCTTGAATGCCAATTTTCTCCTAGTTTTCGTGTGATAAACAATCTCTACCAGACATACCAATAAAGTGGGCGTTAATGGGTTGCTCCCCTGACTTGACAACCAAATTACGTTTCATTGATGGACTGTGTTAGACAATTATACAATCCCATCAAACAATAGAGTGTTAATTTGAATATTTGACTATAGTCTGGCTGTAAGTTTGTCTGTTTGGAGCACATAACGCTTAGCCTCAGGGGGTTTAGTGCATATGATAATTTATCGGATGCTGTTGACAGCTGCTTTGTTTATCTTGGAAATTAAGCTGACTGATAGTTGCATATATGCAAATTTTGCAACGGAAACCAACTTCTAGCTGAACAATTTGAATTGGGTGGCAATGATTTGTGAGCTTTCATGTCATACTATATAGTAGTTAGTAGAGTAGTGCCCCTAGAAATCCCAGACTAGTAGTTGCAATGAATGCATTTGTTTGCCTCGATGAGAGAGTTTGCAAACAATTTGGTTGTTGCTGCTGCTGGCAGTTTACCATGAAGGTCAACGGTTTGATAAAATTTAGGCGCAAATTGCAAATGACATGGCCAAATGGTTTGTTTAGCTAACAAACAGGTGCACGACTTGGCCAGGTGTGCAATCGATTTGTTAGCCAAAGCTGCGCAAATCGATTGCAAACGCTTGAACGCGTCGCCCTAATGCGTCGGGACACATGGCAATTGCATTTGGGGCGCTTATGTTTATATAATATATATAAAATATTTTTATTTTACCAATGGTTCCGCGTTATGCAAAAGATGTGGCTCAGTTAACTGAGCAAGAGGAAATTAAGTCATTTGGCAGCCTTGACTCTTCAGCTGCACTTGCAATACACTGAGCGAAAAAAGTATAAGCTTAATTGCTGAGCACTGCTTTTGCTCTTTTGGTTGAATAAAAAGTGGACTAGTAATAAGTACAATTTTTACATTGTTATTTATAATAATTCCCTGACTGACAAGTTTTGTCAGTCGCCCCTGGGCGGGGCATGGCAATCTCTATTAATAACTGTTCAAATAGAACAGGGACCTACAGTTTATAACCGAATCCGAACGGCGGCGTCTTCAATTAAAAGAGTTTTTCTTTGGCTTCTTTGAGCTAGCGATGCCAGTGCTAGGCAAATGTACCAGTTCCTAACAGTATAAAAAAATTCTTGCACAAAATTTTATTTTTTATTTTTTTATAAACACGAATTTCGAGCTATTTTTCAAGAAATCCTGTTCAATGCAAAGAAATTAAATTATATGTTTCAACTTTAAAAACTTATACGAAGATCCCTACAGAATTTAAACTATTTATAACTTATTTTAAGCAAGCCTAGCAAATCTAAAAATAGTTCTTTGAATCAGCGACACTTTATGGTCGGTCAACCCACTGTGCGGACAGTATCGAAGAAGACCCACAAATATCGATTCAGCGCCTATTAGCTGAATCGGGCCTCTACTCGTTGCCAAAGAGCCAACCCGGCTTATTTTTCGGTTGATAGGATTTTGTAGACGCAAAGATCCGTACGAACATAGACAATAGACAACATCGCGAGCTCGCTAATTGGGCATTGGATATATTAGTTAAAGATTCAGATTTTGGTCAAAGAGCACTAGCAGCATTGGCCATTTGAATGATGGGCAGATATATAGTTCCAAAATAGGTCCAGAATCAATTTGCTACCTTCCATCCATCCCGTTTTATTTAAATTTATTTTCTTAGCTTTCTCAAATAGCTCAATGCCTTTTGACAACAAAAATCTACACTTTATTTCTCTCAATGTACTCACCCAACAGCTTGGATACAGCGCCTTGTTGTGAGAGCATGTGCTGAGCCAGATCATAGCCACGTAGTCCAAAACGCGACAATTCCAGCAGACGATGCTGTGAGGCCAAGGCATTGAGATTCGCTGACGTGGCTGGTGGTCCTGTGCTGCTGCCTCCATTGGTATTGCCAGCAAAAAGAGCGCTCATTGCCTGAGCGGGCGGCGTGCCCGTGCTAAGCACTACAAAGAGCACAAAAGAGAAAAAGCATATGAGAGAACAAGAAAAGAAGAGTATGAGATATGGTTGGTGGTGGCAGCAAAGGAATCATTAAAAGTCAATTGGAATTTAAACGAAGCTGCCGATGCCGACATTCCGCGCGTGACACAGAAACACCAAGAAATTTGTAAGCAGCACGGCATACGGCATGGTCCACCAAATGGGACAAATGCCCGACTGACTGACTGACTAACTGGACAACTGACGTACTGCCTCATTGGACAAATTTTCGTTTAGTTTTTTGAACGTAAACGTCGAATGTGAAGACATTGAGTGACCAAGTGATGAGAATCTGTTGTTAAGTGCGATGCTTCGCTGCGGAAGTGTCAACTTTTATGGGCATAATGGCGTGTCAAGTATTGGGATCTGGTGTGGTCCATTACTGACTGCAAGCACAGTTGTTATGCTGCAGCTAATTTTCACTTGGAATTTATGAAATACCAAGCATTGGCACAACAACAACAACGACAACAATGACGATGAGGACTTCAATGGCAATTTGTTGCCGTTGTCTTCTACCGATTAGCAATTCCTCAGATGTAGAAGCTTTTATGTTCATTTTGACATTTTATCTGATCGCAAGAACTGCACACATTTTAACACCTCCATGTGGTGGTCTCCTTTGATTCTATATACCCTCTCGGTGGATGTGTCACAATGTATTAAGTTTTTGGGAAAGTGTGCAAGGTAAAAAAAGTTGGAAGACTTCCATTGAGCTTAAACAGATAATTAAAAGTGAAGCTAGGAATATGGACAATTTTCCTGTACGTTTTATTCAGAAGTTTCCAAATAGTCAGTTGATGCATAAGAGCAGCAAAGCAGAGCAGACTAATTCGGTAATGTAACATCCATGAACATTAAAAGCAGGAGTATTCAATTCTGTTGGAGCCCAAGTTATGAATGTTGCTTCCTTAAAGCATTCTTCTTTTCCAATTTTATTTTGAAGCTCTGGTTCCACCATTTCCTGGTCGTCTACGCAAACAAGCCTCATGGGACCCATTCTTAAAGGCCTTTACTTCCAAACCAAAGTACACCCAATTCTGTTTTTACACGGTTTTAAAATAAGACGCTCAAGAACATTTTTTTTTACACAATTTCATTCGATTAACAACGATTAAAAAAAGCTATTGGATTGAAATTACTATATAGAAAAATATTTTTATTAACCTAATCTTTTAGAAATTTGGTTAGGGAATTCCACTTTCCAATTTATTTTCAAAGCAGCTTAAGGATTGATCTAATGTTTTTTAAGCCTTTTTTTACACGGTTTTTTCTGGAACATAACTACCGTGTAAAAACACAATTAACCTTATTCCGAATTCCATTTTTTTACTGTATTGCTTGAAAAAATTTCAATACCAATTTTTTGATTTTTTTTAATATCAGCTACGAGAAGTTTTGATACGAATTTGGTAAATATTGTATGTAGATTTGCCAGACAGTTAGTCTGATCATCCATGTCACTAAAAACTTATTTGTGTATTAATAAATCTCCATTGAAGTCAACCTTTATGTGAGCCTAATAAACAAAAAATAAATAAAAATGATAATCTTTTGTCCATACATTCCCTTAAACAAGTGTGATTGGCTCGCCTTTTCTACTAAGGACGTAGCCCGAAATTTATTTGGGGGTAGGGCTTTGGTGTGAATGATAAAATATGTTGACCTAAACTTAAAAAAACTCCTAGTTTCGGGTGGGGCTTGGACCCTCAAAAATTGCCACTGGCTATCCTATATGTCCTACATCGTTTATATGTTTCTTTAAAACTTGGTGCAGGTGTTAGTAAAATTTATAAATCATAGTAGACCTGAAATCTAAAATTACTTAACTAATAGACATTATTGCTTCTTACCCCCGTAATACAAATTTTCACAATAAGATAATAAAACTAATCAAAAGCGCTAGGAACAATCAATTTTCTTACAAATAGAGTCCTAATTTTTATTCTCCATAAGTCTTTCTTAATTGTGTTCCCCATACACCAAGAGGACGAAACAAGAATTTCCATGTAGGAGTTGCTCTTTAAGTATTACCCGCCAATAGGAAAAGATGCAGAAGAATTCGTAGCAGACCAAGATGAAAATCTCAGGTAGCAATTGAGCCATGACCGTCTGTACGTACATTTAGATTTCGAAGACAACTGGTGCTAGAGTGAAAAAAAAATTTTTAAAAAAATTTGTTTCCGTTCGCAGGAGATCTTCGTTACTTCAAGTTGATAGATGGCCCTGCCCTCCCTTTCTTGGGAGAATTTACAGAATTGACAGAATGGATGTGAACCCCTTTATAAGTTAAAAAAAAATAATGAGATGAACAATTCTTTTCGTTCGGAAAAGTAGTTACAGTGTATCCAACTGTCAGGCAATGCCCCGATTGCTTCAAATTTTTATGTTTGCAAAAAAAGCTTCAGATACTCGAATCCATATTTCGACTCATGTGAACTTAAATAGCCAAATTCTTATTAATTTTTGGATATACTAAACTACAAATATTTTTACAATCTTAACTAACCCAGCATGCGAGTACTCCGGAAAGGTATAAAAGCTATCATTTGTCTCAAAAGACCAGAACCGGCAAGAAACACTTTGAATCAATAAAGATCGTCTTTTCGAAAATGATATTTTAAAACATATGCTTCGCATAAAGTACTGCCTGCTTGGGGATTACCTGATCTGTCTATTGTGGTGATTAAATGTATGACCCCTTTGACCACTCTTAATTAAAAGCATAGCTATCTGCCCACAATTTGTTGCCGCTTCTGTCATGTTTGGGGCACAATTGTTGTTGTATACAGTTCTGGAAGCCGCTGCAGCAGTTATTGTTGTTGTTGTTTTGATTTATGCCGCAGTGCGGAGCAATTGACAACGATTTGGAGAGCAGAAGCCGACTGCGACAGCGTTGCTCAAAGCTGCGCTTATAGCACGCATGTCAGCATATACAATATATACGAATATATATATATATATAGTGCTGGCCAATGATTTACTAGCCCCCAACAAATGCGACAGCAACACCAGGAGCAGGAGGAGCAGCAGCAGCAGCGGTAGCGGCGCAAGCGGCAGCACTCTCAAAGTCAATTGCAGAAATCGGCTTAAAATCGCACGAATTGGCGCAGTCACAGATGCACACATGAAGTCCTCTACACGCCGCACCGCTCCCTGGCAGCCAGCGAACTGAGTCTGGAGTAGCTGCAGCGGCATGTCAGGCGAATGCGACTTATAACAAGAAGCGATCGCGATCGCGCTCGCCACAAGTGATGATCGCCTCGGAATTCAATTGATAGTTTGATTTATTGCTACCGGTAGATATTTTTTTCTTTCTTTTTTTTTTCTGTATACACTGCATATAAATTAAAGTTGAAGGGGAATCAGTTGGCAGTGTGGAACTGCGGCGTTGAAGGGGAGCGCTGTTGGCCTGTGGTAGCATCGTTATTGCTGCTGCTGATCTTGTTTGTTGCGTATTACGCATCTATGGGCTTCTGCTTCTGGTTTTTCTTTCATGGCTTTCTTGGCCTTTTCTTTTTGGCTTCCAGCGCCTAGCTGACTGAAGGTTGTTAAACAGTGCGTATGCGTAATATTTGTCACGTTGCACAGTTTCTTTTTGTCTGCTGTTTGGCTTTTGTTTGCTTTTGTTTTTTGTATTATAGTTTTTTTCTCGTTTGTTTTTTCTTTTTTTTTGGTGGCTTTTGGCCCGGCTAATTTCCGGCATGACACACAAAAATTGTTATGCACAATGCCAAGTGACATACATATGCAACATGCTGAAAAGTATTACAGACAAAATATATCTATACATATATGTATAGCTAGCTCTTTCATTAGCACTTTCTCTAGCTCTCTCTCTCTGTCTCTGTCTCTCTTCTGCGCTCTTTTGTAAATCATTGTGCACACCTTTTATACGCTTGGCTTTCTAAGAATAATGTGTATACACGCACCATGTAATCCGAGATCCTTAAGTAGGGTTTCTGGCCCTATGCTTAAACTTCAATGTATGCCAGCAGACTATATATGTACACTCAAACATTATATACTTGCAGCGGTGTGTGTGTGCATCTGTGTGTGTGCTTGTGCATTTCATGTTATTTTTATGCCTGTTTGCTCTTTTCTTATAATTTTATTTATTTATTGTGCAACTTCCAACACCTTTTGAAGACAAGTCAAAGCTTTTGTGTCTCTCACTCCCTCTCTATCTCTCGTTGTGTCTCCTGTCTTGCTACCGTCTTTTGCTTGGCCAAAACCGCTGCTCTCTTGCTAGTCTCTGAGTGTCGTCGCCGTCGCACAGTGGTGCTTTTTTAAGCTTTTGTGTGCAAAATAATCATAACTCTTGAAGCAAAGATTTTTAGAAAAATTTTTTGGGATGTAAAAATTTTGCGGAGAATAAAAGCATACCTTCAAACAACGTTGGACGAGCAAGTATAGATCGTATAAGCTGATACGAATTGTTACACAAAGTTATTAAAGCGGACGATTCGTGGAGATTTGTGTATGACCCAGAGATGAACCCGAGATCGTTTTTTCGCCATTTCAGGTTGTGAAGTGGTCTTGAAATAAGCCTGCACTCACCCCACCTCCTCTAATTCGAACATACATATATTTCATGACTTAATTTCATAATTTTTTTTAAAATATTTTGTCCCCTTTTTAGTATGGTCCGCCTTTTTATCTCAAACACCCTTAAGTCGTTTCGGTACGGAATTCACTAATTTAGAGGTGAGTTCAGGTGTGAGTTGGTGCCATGGAAAATTAGAGATCGTCCATCGTTCCATCCAAAATAGACCATAAATTTTAAATCACGTTCAGTGATATATAGTTATGTACACATTAAGTTAAAACTATAGAAGTTACATGCAACCAAAGTCGAAAAATGTGTAATTTTTTACCATTTTTCAAAATTATAAATTTTCGGCTCGCTTTTAATTAGCGAAAAAAATGTTTCAAAAATTACTTTAAACTTAAAGCTAAAAGAGAATTCCCTCACGAACATTTCGAGTCTAAGATCTCTATCGGATAGGAACTGTAGATGTTATGGAACCATGAACGAAAAATCAAGACTACAGCTGCATACAAATTCGTGAAGACGTAGCTGAACGCAAATGAACAATTTTTTTTTCATACAAAAATGTGATTGAGTGAAGGTTGGAACTGTCGTTCATGGTTCCATATTATATTACTGCATGTATATATCAATGCAAAGAGCACATCAATACCTTTCGATTTAATCGTCTTTTATGTCGATACAAAATTTGTTCACGAGATATTAAAGAATAACTGAAATAAGTGCCCAAAAGCATGTTTTTCGAGAACATCTCGAAAATTGTGGTTAAGAAAAAAAGCCATTTCGTGTTTCTCGACCCCAAATTTCCCTAAAAAACACTTTTTTACGAAGGTTCATTTTTCGTGTAAACTTGTGTTATAGTCACCTAAAGTTGTAAAAATGGATTGGTTCAATTAAGCTGTGAGCCACTTTATAAGCTAGATCCACCAAACTGGGTCAGTTTTTTACAATTAGAAGGTAATGTAATGCGCTAGCTATTCGTGAAACTCTCAAAATGAGAGCGCTGGTTGAATTTTTGTATGGTAGCTTTAGAAAATAGTGGATAAATTTTAATAAAAAAAAAGAAGAAATTTAATAAAAAAAATCGAGTACACTGATTTCCATTATTTTCATAGCTCAATTGACCATAAAGAAAAGAAAACTAACTTTTAAATAAATTCAATTTTTAAAGCAGAATAATAAACAAATACATTTTGTCTCTCTTGCATTAATTGGTTTTCTCTTGAAGATGAACTACTAGTTCATTGTTTACTATTTCTTTTGAGCTGTTTGCAGGCACCTTATCTAGATAGTTAGTTCTAAAGAAACTGCTTATTTTTTTGTTTTGTTAGAAATTTAAGATTTGGCTTATCTCAAATAATACATCCTATCTAGAGAATCTATTTATATATGTATATATTGGGCACGAAATCTAATCAATTGCTGATTTTTACATTGGTGGTTAAGAACACCTTGACTAGCATCGTAGGTATTTGAATTTTTCTCATACTTTTTGTATGTGGATTCCACTGTGGCTTGTCGTCTATACATATGCAGTGACAGTGGCATCTCTTGATGTTGGCCACTCGTTCGGTGCCGCCGCCTGCATGAACTAATTTTATTTGACAACCCATACTTGTGCAAAACAAATTGTGCCACTGATGTGCGAAAGACCAAAACAGTTGCCAGTTGTGGACTTTTGAGTTGTACTCAGTTGTTGTTGCTGTTGTTTTTGTTGTGGCTTGGGAGGATTGTTGTTGTGAAATTTCCAAATCATTGCGCTTTTCCAATGGCTCAGCTTTTGGCATGCCACATCAGCCAACTTGCCTAACTCTGTTTTATTTTTGTTTTTTTCTTTTCAACTTATTCCTTGGTTTTGCTTTTGTGGTCGTCTTTTGGCATGAAGTTAACGTGTTTGTTGTTGTTTTTTTTTTTTAGTTAATTGTACATTGTATCCTTGTCATTTCATGGAATTAGTGAAATTTCTGACGATAAAGTTTTTTTTTTTTGCTCTTTGTTTGGACCCGAAAGGTGCTGAGCTGTTTGACTTTCATCATTGTAAACTGAAACGGCCCAGAACTGTACAAGTGTGTCGGCCAGTTGGTTTGATACTTGCTATTATAGACAAGGCGTGGGATGCGCTTTGAAAGGCATACTATGGAAACAGACCATTGGAAACGTCAAGAAATGTGAAACCAATAAATTTTTAGCAACTAATATTTAACTTAAATTCTAGTGAAAATTGTAGTTTTCAAAAGTTCCGAAAATGTTTTAAGTGGAGAACATAAGGTAATATATTGATGAGATATTTCTTATAAGCATAATTCTGGATTCAATGAACAGATTAGGAGTAAGCCTTGGATTTAGCAAGCTTTTGAAAATAAAAAGATTATGTATTAAGAATTTTGGCTTTAGAGTCTATTTAAAATTGTTTTCGAATAATATTTATACGAGTCAAAAGACCCCTAGCAATGCCTATAACATAACTAGACAAAGGTCCCGGTATAAACTCGTGCATATTTGAACAAATTTTTAAGCATAAAGTGAACTAATGCTTTCTGGGAGTATAAATCCTCTAGAAAAATTAGTTTTTCAGTGAAGTACCAGTCTGAGGGATATCCCAATCTGCTGAAAAAATGAAATTTAAGTGCCTTATTTAGAATTTAGAATTTAAGGGTTGTGAGTTTTGTTTTGACTATAGGTCCGAATTTTTTTTTGTCTCCATACCCTATATGAATATCAATATATCTGGTTAAAGTTTCTTTGGTTTCAAAATGTTTTTTTGCAATATTACATACAACTATATCTTTTCAAGTTACATCCGATTTTGATTTTTGCACAATTGTGTAAGATAGCTTTTAAAAAACGACGAAGGGCGTTCGATAACAATATAATTTAATCAACTTAACCTGCGCACTATGGGCCTAAATTAATCAATTTTGGCCAAAACTTTGCATATCCAAAATCATGTTTTAGAAGGACAAATATTGCAAAAACTATGTATAAAATTTTATCTCTGCTAAGTGTAAGCCGCCTCAGATTTCTTTATTGTATGTATTTATCTATTTTTTTGACTATTATTTTAAATTGGTTCTATGGGGGCTATAGGATGTAGTAAGCCAGTTTTGATAAAAAAGTTCTTGTGAACTCTGAAAAATTTCCCATCGTTAAACAAACGAATTATACCCTAAAGCTTTTTTTTGATCGATTTTCCCTACAAGGACCTATTTGGTACAGTTAAAAGATTTCGCTAAAACTTTGTACATGGCTAGGAAACTCTAAAAAACTTCCGCTCGCAAATACAGTTGCAATATATTCATAAACAAACGAAGTATCTTAAACTTTTGTTTTTTTTCAAGCTACTCTTTATTAGCCCTAGAATAGCTATATTATATAATCTCGATATCGAAAAAATAATTTAAAATATTTTTCCCGAACGCTGGCTTGGGCTAACTCTTATAATCTCTAAGATCTAGGCGTGCATACGGACGGAGACACAGATAGATATGTCTATATAGACTTCTCTAGTCAACCTACGGGTACAGCGTATAAGCCAGGTGCGGATCTGGGACTTGGTTTTTGGGTGATTCTTCACTTCGAAGTGTATATATATATCAGAGCTCGCTAAAGACTTTCAACCCATTTTTTTCAACTTTTGGTGGGGGTCCGGACCCCCCCGTGTATCCGCCACTGCTATAAACATATTCATTAATAAATTATTATTAATTAATAAATTTCAAAGGTTATTGTGAGCTTTACATATATGTTAAAATATATAACCCTAAAATACAAAACGTTTCTTGAGATAGAATAGATTTTCAAATAATTTTAGCTTTCAAAGCAATTTACAAAAACATAAAGCCAGCAATCAATTTACTTTTAACTAGGGGGCTCCGACCCCTGCTTGTTTTTATATATTGGAAAGTCTGGGATTTAACATATTACAGCTAAACGCTTGTGAAAAAATAGTGAAAAATAGTTGCAGAGTACTGGAGATGACATCCCCAAGATTAAAAAAGGCTTTCCATATTTGAGCCACACATGGCTCTATATACCAACTTTGAAGATTGTAGCTACTCTACATATATTATATATGTATATATAGGTTGTTTTTATTGGAAGTTTTTATTTTTGATTATAACGAGCGAAGTTGACAAATGAGTCTTCAAAAAAAAGAAAACCTATGTCAAGTTTCAATATTGTTGGTTAAAGAATGGATGAGAAAAACGCAAAAATCTATTAGAGTGTGAGGAGGGCCAGTATCAAAAAACTGAAACAAACCTAACCGTCACAAGACGCAGCTTGTGGCAAAATTTTATGCTCCTAGCTCTTTTGGTCGTATATTGGGCAAGTTATGAAGCTCAAGGGCTAGAAGGAAACACAATAAATCCTAAGGATCGCAGTGTAGCATTCTCCAATAATATTATTATTAGCTCTTTTGGTCTTTTAGAAACAGGGAATACGGACAAATGGTCATGGCTAAATCGATTTCTTTTGCCAACCCGACCAAATTGGTAAAATTGTTTTGGGGCCTTAAGAGTTTCCTTTTAGTATATATATTTTTTTTTACCAACTTTATATACCCTTGGCATATTATTATACCCATGCTGCAAATTTACTTTTTGGATATGCTTCTTGTTTTATTATTATTATTATTATAAATTATTATTGTTATTTATTATAAAGTTTTGAAGGCCTAGCTGTTTCCTCAAATCAGAAAATAGTTTACGAAATAAGAAAAGCCTATTTTTATGCATGATGCAGGACTGCAACATTTATAGTTAAAATAAGTGGATGTTCACGACTGGCCAGGACATTTAATTGACCTGAACCCTATCGAGAACGTCTGGAAGTTTTTGAAATCTGAAATTAGAATGAAAGTCCTTCAATCAAGCAATAATAAATTAAAGATCCTTACTGCTACTTGGACACACAACCTAGAGATGCCTCGCCACATTCAAGCTGTGTTGTAGTCGCACAAAATACAGATTTTTTCGAAAAAATGTATTTTTATGGAAAAATTATTTTTACGTATACAATGCATTTATTATCACTTTTGGTGTTTCAATATAAAATAACCCGTTGAATGACTACTTACATATTATAAGTAGAAAAGCTTAAACATGGATCTAATAATATGGCAAGGGACTGTAAAGTAGAGGCTATAAAAATTTGTAATTTTTTGTAACTTTTGTTTTTTGACAGGTGTTACATTCCTTTCAGAATTTCAAAAAATCGTGCCACAATATGTTTGCAGCTTATTCAAATATAGGGACTAGGAGGATCGTATAGTAGCATGCCTATTTGGTTTGGAATCTTGGTAATCGACTTGCTTGCATTTAAAACCATTTTTCCATGAATCCTTTTTTGTTAACATTTAAAATAGGCGATGTAATTTCCTGAAGATTATGGTATGCTCCAGAAAATCACTGAATAGACTTATATAACTGTTTTTATCACATATAGAGACTTAGTTCTGAGAGAGCTTGAGCACTTTAAATTCTTAGTCATCTTAATAAGTGAATCATTTGCTTACTTGAGAGTAGCTTTAGATAAAAGCTGCTCAAACACTAACCAAATTTTTTTTTAACAAATTTTAGATGCTAAAAAATTATTTAAAACAAAATTCTTTAAAAAAATCGTTAATGCATTTCAGATGCTGGTCAGTTTTTACGGAGCATCTACTTAAAGAGACATCAAATTTTAATCTAGAGAAGGAAACCTCAACGTGCTGAACCTCTTTGTGTATGGGCTATGATAAAACTTTAAGTACGCAAACAACCGAAACATTTCCTGGTAAATACTTATACAACTTTTGGTCATAACTTGATTATTTTAAAAAATTTCGCAAGTTTCGAACTTACCTGCAGCTGACTGCGTGCCGCCGGCTGTTGCCACGTTCTGGCTTGTTGGCTCTAAATTACCGAGCAGTTGTAAATGCGCTGGCATTGTAATGGCTGCCATGCCGCCATGCATGCTCGGATTTATGCCAACGCTGGGCATGATTGGCGGCGCCGGCACAGCAATTGGTATTGCTGCTGCTGCTGTAGTTGTTGTTGTGGCACTGTTTGCTGCATAAGTTGTTGCAGCAGTTTTTGCAGCAAGTTGATTGCTAATTGTTGCTAAAATTGTTGAATGTGCGTTTGTGGTAGCTGCTGCAAGTGATGTGTTGTTGTTGGCTGTAGTTGTTGTTGCCATGCCACCAAAGCACACACAAAACCAGTAAATGGTTTTTTTTTTCTTTTTTGTTACTTGAATTTTAATTATATAAATTGCACTGCTAAAAACTATTTAACTAATTGCGTTTAAATTCTAAGCACCGATTTATCATAATTTTGAGTTGAAAAAATCATTTGCCGTCGGACTTGCAATAAGATTTATACGCGCTCGAGCTATTTGCTTTTTTTTTGCTTTGTGAGTTTCGTAAACGACTTGGGGAGACTCTGCTCTCGGGGATCAGAAACCGTCGCTAGCTGTTTGCCGCTGCCTGCTGCTGCTGCTGCCGCTGCCTGCTGCTGCTTGCTGCTCGCTGACTCGACGCGCACTCACTCACGGTGTTGGCCTGGCCGACTGATTTTGCCTGCCTCGAGTCGGTCGGACGGTCGGTCGTTTGGTTGGTTTGGGTTTGGCTTGCTTGCTTGCGTGTGTGCGAGAGTATCTGTGTGTTACTGGTTTGCTTAAGGGGGGAGAAAAATATCATGGCTGTGTGTGTGTGTGTGTGTATGTGTATGGGCCGTGTTTTGAGCCAAGAGCGAGCCAACGCAAACGCAGGCCGCACAATTGAGCGCTGCGTTGAGTTTTTGTTTTGAAACATTTGCGGCTAAAGTTTAATAATTAAATAGTTGAAAAAGTAACAGCATTTGTATTGTTAATAAATGCGCATACTATATATATGTACATATACTATTTTTAATTGTTATACATGGCGTATGTGTAACATGTTGCTGTATGGCTCTTCAAAGCGCCGCTCAGCTGTCAGTCATAGCCAAACTGCCAACAAGACACACATACTGCGGCAAGTAATCGGTAGCAAGAGAACTTGACAAGCAAACGGAAGCCCGAGCAGCCGTAGCTGCTAATCGCACACTTTGATTATGATATATGCGGGCATTCATGGCACTACCAAGACTACTACCACTAGTAGTAGCCGTTCCGAGCTGCGCCTCTGCCATGTAGACATGTTTAGCATTGCGACAAAAAAGGCGTGTATTCGAACTAGGCATGGGCGTGGGCGTGTGCACCCTGCTGCGCAAGACTTGTAGCATGAAGCTACTTTCCAACATTTGCTCCTGCTAAATTTCTTTTTTTTTTTGTGTAGCTCTTGTCTAAGTACAAAAAACGCATTAGGGCAGTCATCAATGCCGGTGCACCAAGAATCCGCAACCTGGCCTGAGCTGACCTGAGCCGGCCAGTAACCGATTAACCACCCCGTTGTGCCACAATATGGTGGTGTCTAGCCAACAAAACAGCGCAAGAGCGTGCGAACGAGATGGGCTGCTTGCGCACGGGGCGGGTTGAAAAGGGGTTGCTTGCAAGTGGGCGAATTGTTCTGAGCTCTTTTGCAAAAGCAGTTAATTGATTTATTTGCCTTGTTTTCTGGCGCGCAAGGAAGCTCACTTATAAAATGGTTGGCCGGCGCAATCTGTGTGTTGCTGTGTGTGTGTGTGTGTGTGACAATGCGAACTTGTATTTTAAGTAATGGCTGTCGGGCAGACACTACTCTCTACTCTCTACTCTCCGTTGCTGTACATAGTGCTGTTTATGATGATTATGGCTGCTTGTAAATATGTACATACAAGTCAAAGCTGTGCGTGCCTTTGTGCAAGTCTGTGCAAGTTTGCGCCAAGAGACAGAGACAGCAAACACTAGAGTGTAAGCGAGTCAGAACTATGCACTTTGGCGTCTTTTTTGCTCAAGAATTTCATAGAAATTTATGAGTTCTTTGATTATTTTCATACCTATCAGGCAAAAAAGAGGACTAGGTTTGCTCAAGAACGCTCTAAGGCATTTTCGATTTGTTAGGACTCCTGATATGTTGCTAAAAGACTGATAGTTTTTTTTTCCAAAAATAGAGGCATAAAGAGTTTTCTTTATAATTTTTACAAGAAGAAGTGTAACCAGGCCTTTTGAAACAGTGTTGGTAATGAGAGGTTTGTCTCTCTCAAGAAGTGCGCAGATTTGAAAAAATTACATTTGAACACTGAGAAAAAAAACAAAGAACCTCTAGCTCAAGTGCGCCAGAAGTGAATTTCTATTATTGAGAGTAAAATTATTATTTCAAGAGCGTTTGTTTACTAAAGAGAAATATTTAATTTGTGATCGTTTAAATAGTTTTTAAGAGGAATTGTGTTCGTTTTTATATATAGCTGTGCTCTTTTAGATAGCTTTTAAAACAGATATTCTACATTTTAGAGTGCTTACAATGATTTAAAGACAGCTATTCTTAATTTAAAAATATGTTAATAAATATTTGAAAGAAGTGCTTTCTAAGAGTACGTGCTCATTTTAAGCATGTTTAATCGTAATGCTGAGATTAAATATAGTTTGTTCTCAATCTAACGCAAATAGAGAACGAAAAATTCTTATAAACTCTTGAGTGAAGTAAACTTATTTTGAGCAAACCCCATTTGGCACTTTTTTTTAAGTGCATTTCTACAACAGTTTAAAAATCTGAGTAGTCTCCTGAAGTTGTATACTTGGTTCTTTAATATCTATGCACGGTAGGTTTCTTTCTTGTTAAAAACTGACTATACTTCATGACCTAGTTATTTTTTTTTTGTATTTTTTTTTTTTAAAGACAAGTGCAATTAATGCATTTTCTAGATGTTTTTTCAAAACCTCTCAGGACCCTCACAAGAAAACAATAGTTTAGCATTGTTGGAATCAAAAATTTTCATAGGTTCGGTGTTCATTGAGCCTCTACAAGCTCTAGAGTGACACAATTTTGATTCGAGCAAAATCCTACTTAAATTCAAAACGGATTTTTTTTATTTGTGAATGTAATTCTTCGAAACTGAAAAAATTTCGTAAGTCTGCAGAAGTGTATTAATAGTTACCTTGTATATTCGCTCGGTAAAAAGTACCTACTTTTCAACGAAGGATCTGACTTTTTTGCTAATACTATTTTCTTAGCTTAGACAATTATTGATCCTTCTAGCTGTTTTTTAACCTCTTAAAACCCTCTCAAACAGGCTAGTTTGATTAGAATCTACAAATCTCAGCCAGGGGCTGAGCTAATCGTTTTATATATATAACTATCTATAACGATACAGTTTTTCTTATAGTTTCGATGGGACTAAGACTTAGAATTTTAGAATATAAAATTTTCATTCATTTCAATTTCTTTCAATATTGCGTTTTCAATTACAAGGTATATTTTATAGCTTTAAGCCCCTTTAAACACAAGTAAACAAGAAGAATATAAATTTCAGCAATCATTATTTTAAGAGTTTAAGTTATCGAAAACTTGTCAGGAATATTTTTGACTATGGATACTTACGCCACACAGAAAAAAAGTGTCAAATATTTTCTGGTCAACTTAAACCTAATTCGCTAAGAGAATTAACCCAACGGGTCTAAGTTTAATCCCAAATTTCAAAAATCCTTACAACATTTTTTCCGAAGTCATAAAAAGTTAGGTTTCTAAAATAAACTCGTTTTATGGATTTTTCTGAGGTCATGTCGGAGTCCGCAGGTGTTTGAAACCTCGGATTCGCATACAGGGACGCCGGAAACGTATAGTAGACATAGTCTGTCCTCTGAACATGAAAAAAAAAATGTTTTTTGCGCAGATGTGTTATAATATAACCTCATAAAAACCAAATAATAATAATAAATAATAAAAATAGCAAAATAAACCGATTTATAGGGTATGGTTTTTGAGCTTATGTCAGCAGTCTGATCTGACCTCGGAATTGAATACACATTCAGAAAATATAGTCTATACCATGTGCGGATCTAGGATTTGCTCTTAGGAGGATTCTTCCCTTCGAAGTGTATTTATAGTATATCAAAGCTCGCAATAGGCTTTGAACCCATTTTTCCAACTTTTCGGGGGGTCCGGCACCCGTGGATCCGCCACTGGTCTATACCATACAGATCATAGCATCCACACCGCTTCAAAATGTTTGGAACTGAATTTTTTGGCTTTTTTCTCGGTTTTTTCAACTAATAAAGGGATTTGAAGCCTGAAAAACCTGACATTTTTTTAAAACATCTTAGCTACAAAAACTCTCGCACGCTTTGAAACTTCTCATTTAGGCGATTTGTGTATTAATAAGAGCTGCTTTGTTGAAAATCTAGACAGGATTCATGCAGTTCTTTTCAAAGTTTTCCCATGGCTTTGAAACTAATGCCCACACGATCTCCTACATTTTTATTACATATTTATTATAAAATTTTTCAGAAAATAATATAAATACTAAAACAATGAATCCAGTGGGTCCAATCAATATAAAACAATACCTTTTGCTAAACTCTATATATGTTTTGTAATTAGTCAGTAAGTGAATATGTAAAATATTAGGGTAAACAAATAAATAAACAAATAAACACAAATCTATCTAGAAGGTCCAAAATATGAGCTCTTTTCAGACGTCTAACGTCCAAACTGTTGTCTAGCAGGTTGATGGCCATTCAATGTTTGCCATCTGTATTCGATTTTTTTCTAAAGCAAATTAATTCAAAATAAACAATATTTTAAAAACTATTTTTGAAAAATTTGCAATTAAAAATAATTGAGAAGCTGTAAGCAATTTTATGTAAAATTTTTTTCTGCTAAAAATCAGTAATAATTTAAAATTTTAAAAAATTAATAAATAAATAAATAATAAATTGTTATAATTATAATAAATTAAATTAATTCATTTTATATTATATTTATGTTATATTTCATTCTATATATAATTATAAAAATTTTATAATTATATAAAATTAAATTAATTATTTTTTTCGAATTATAATTTTCAAATTATTTATTATTAATTATTATTACCTACTGTTTTCATATAAAGCTAAGCTTGTTTGTTTGCTATCAAATTTTCACATCTTTCACATACCCGCGAATCTCTCGGAAAAACTTTTTACGATTGCGGCACTAAAACTCAAGCTTTTTCCATAAACCAATGCAAAATATACCTACTTGTTATAATTATTTATATAATTGTAGTAGCAGTAGATCCAAGGAGTTTCAAAGTAGTTTGATACTGCTTGTGTAGATGCTTCGGAACTGTATGCGCCGTTTCGGTTTAATTCATAAAAGTTTCTTATGCATAAGTATTTTGTAACACCCTCCTCGCGCTAAAACGTTTAAGGAAATAGTGCGATTTTCTAAAACTTAAAGTACTTTATTATTCATAATGTAAGCTCTACGTAAACCCTTCTATAAACTGTCAGCATGGCACCATCTAACCGCGTTTAAGTGTCTAAACAACATGTAAAATGCAATAGACGCGCGAATGTCTTCCGGCCCCTAGTTACACCTAAGTTGTAACTACCTAGGCACATGCCAATTTTCCAATAGAAATTGTAAAATATGCCCTCATACATTATTAAGCAGAAAAAAAAATGTAGGTGTGGCAAGGTAATTACTAAGATACACAGAGCGAAAACAGAACCGCGCGCTGATAATGAAAAATAATCAATTTTAATGGACTATAATTTGCCACCACAAAATAACAATGATTCAAATTAAAAGGCAAACTTTAAACGTCTGAAATGCCACCGCAAAAAAACTAAACACACGCACATTAAGATAAAAAAGTTGCACTTGTATGGCATAAAATACTAATAAATAATGCGTCAACAAATTAAACAAAAGTTGCTTTTGACTAATTTCAAAAATTCAACAAAAAAAACACGATCTAAAAAAAAAAAAAAGTTTTTGAGTTTAAACTGAAAACGAGTTAAGCAGCGCTCAAGCGTTTGCACTCAAATTGAGTGAAAGGCGTTGCCACAACAACGCACAGCGGTTGGCTCTTTCTAACACAAGGCCAAGCGCGACAAGGCGCATCAGCCAATGGCAGACGCGCCAATGGCACTCAAGTGCAGAGTAATTTTTGTCAATTACAATTCTAATGCAAAGAGTTTTGTTTTACGTCTAAAGATTTTTCTCTTAAATGTAGCTTATTTTGACTGCTGATTGGCAAAGTTGCTGCTGGCTTTAAGTTTAAAAGATAACCTGCAATTGAAATTGATTAAAATTGAGTGGCAACATTTGGACATTTTGTGTCGCCATGATTGATTAGTTTAATTATGCGTTTAATTAAACATTTATCATGGCAGCCATCTAATGGGCACGCACAAAAAAGACTTGCCAGAACAACAACAACAACAACCACTTCCATAATAACAGCAACAAATTATGCTTGCGCCTAATTGCGTTTCGTGTAGCTTGTGTTTTTTATTTTAACCAGACTTGGGCATTAATTATGGCCACCCTCTTGTTTTTTGGCCAGTCAGCCAGCCAGCCGCCATTATTATTTCAGTAGCCAAAAGTTCACAGCCAGATAGCAATCTAGTATCTACATGCATATGGCGGACAATGCCCAAAACCAAACCCATACCAAAGCACAAAAAAAAACCCTACGGCACAGCCCGCGCATATTTGTGGTAGCCACGCTTCCTGTTTTTGTTTGTTTGACTGCGCCTGCCCTGGCTCTGGTCGCGGCTTGGTTCGACCCAACTTCAAAAAATAATAATGAAAATGCTTACGATGGGCTCTTTTTGTGTCTACATTTAGCGGCGCGGTGGTGTTTACCCACATGTAGGCATATGCATATGCTGATTGCGGGTATTCTCTAGCTAGGCATTAACACAATGGCCACAAACTTTGTGAACCGTAAAAATGAAACTTTGTATATTTGCCGAACTGTGTCTAACAACCCTTTAAATGCTCTATCTCAAAAGAACTGAAGTTTATTTAATAGCCACTGAATGTGACAAATAGTAAGTAAATAAGACTGCATCTAAAGTTCATATACTCAAAGAACTATATGTTATATATACAAAGGAATCGAAAGAAAATAAAAATAAAACTTTATCAAAAATTCTTTTACCAATCTAGGTAATTATATAGTCGTTCTTTAATTATATACAGAACATATCCATCTTTAAAGTATCGTAGATTTTACTTAGTTTTGCTCTTTTGAGATTCTGTCGCCGAACTTTGAAATTGAAATTCTGGTGGGTCTTAAAGATTTTTTTCTGCAAAATATCTATCAACATTTTTTTTTATTGCAAAAACTCAAAAATGTATTATTTTTTATATATTACATTTCTTTCATGTGTTATTGTCGCCAATCCAAGGTGCAGCTGGAACTTAATGTATATATACAAATCATATCCATCTTTAAAGTACCCTATGTTTTCCTTAGTTTTTTCTTGTAAAATTAACCTTAACTTTTGTCCTTTTTATGAAATTAACCTCAAAAAAATTAAATGCTATTAAGATTCTGTCGCCGAACTTTGATATTGAAATTTTGGGTGGCCTTCACGACTTACAAATTTTTTTCTGCAAAATATCATCATTTTTTTTTGATATTGCAATAGCTCAACAATTTATTTATTTTGATATATTGCATTTATTTCATTTGTTATTATCGCCAATCCAAGGTGCAGCTGGAGCCATTATTGGGCATGAAATACCTTAAGAATCAATCACTATGTCTCCCGAATCTACATATATAAACATCTTATCAAATGATTTGGAATGGAACTGAAATTGAAATTTTTGGCTTATATACATTTTTTCAAAAAATCGGAAGCTTAGTGCAAATAAGTCATAAATAAAATAAAAATTAAAAGTAATTAAAGATTTTGTTCTTCCGCTACAAAAAATAGATTAAATTCCACAAAAAAATAAATACACCCAATTGTGTTTTTGCACAGTATTTTTTTTTACCCGGTTTTGAAATACACGGTCCAGGAACATTTTTTTTACACAATTTCATACAGTTTAGAACGATTTAAAAAAGCTATTTGTTTAAAATCTTAAAGAAAATATACGTATTAATTTAATCTTTTAGAAATTTCGTTAGGGATTCCCCTCTCTAATTTTTTTCATAGCAGTTTAAGGATTAAGTTTATCTCTTTTTTTAAACGGTTTTTTTTCACCCGTTTTTGTCTGGAACGAATCTACCGTCTAAAGACAGAATTAGGTGCATATATAAGAAAAAGGATTTTCTGTTGTAGAACTTTTCTGCTATCTATGAAGTGTATTGCCCAAATAGGGAGAGATGCTTTTTATTCTCAATAAAAAACATATAACAATTGTTAAACTTTGACAATAAGTAGAATATTCTAAAACGAGAATATTTTTAAAGGACCTTTGTGTTTAATAAAGTACATTTTTAAAATTACTCCTTTCGGAAACCTACCTAGAATGGCGTCAGGAATCGATATGACATACAAAATAATCAGGTTATATAGCTGCGGACAGGACGAGGAGAGGGTGGTGAATGCAAACGCGGCGTTTTCACACACGACCTGAGTTCTCTGTAAGACATATTTAAATTCTTCGGGAATAAGTTGTGCGCGTGGGCCCTGAAAATAGTGCCTTAATCCAAAGATGACTGTAAAAGCTTCACTTCAGTCTTTTAACAGCCCTCTCATGAACATAGTTATAATTTTTGAATTTAATTTTATTCGTGTTTCTTTTCTTGTTGGAGCTATCTTTCATTTTGACTTTTAAGCTTAGGTGGTCATGCTTAGGTCTGTCGACAGGATGGTTGTAAACGGTAGGATTCCCGGAAGTTCTCTAAAGGGGCACGCAGAATTGAAAAAAAAACGGAGACCCCTTTCTTTTCTCTCGATGGACCTGCTTCTTGTACACTTAATTGACTTTGTGCACAAAGATTTTTCGAATCCAGGCATCAGAACTTAAGTTTCCAATGAAAATGTGACTTTTAACAAGACACTCTTCGTTTTGAAAAAGTATTATCTTTCTTTAAGAAAAGCAGGAACTCAGAATAAAGTTAGTTACAATTATGCAATGCTAAACCTTTATCAGAAAAACATTTCTTTGACGCTTTTTAAATTTACAAAAAAAAAAACGTATAAAACCGTAAACATATCTATCAAACTTCCAAAGTGATCCGCTTCAATGTACTTTCCTTATAAGCTGCTCAAAAACCAAAACTTCTTTTTCATAAAGAAGAGTATTTGAACGTCTAATGCCGAAAATGAAATTCTAAGCATGTTCTTTTGATTCGCCTTGTCGGCTTGAAGTCAACGGAAATAGGTTTAAGTTTGTGTTTCTTTTTGAATTTGGTTTTTCTTGCTGTTGTTTCGAATAAGAGGAAGCCTTTAGCGATAGTTGGGAATAATAAAAGTGGCGCATTTTTTTTTTTTTGTGCTTTTTATTCCAATTATTTGTATGAGTGTGTGAGTCTGTGTGTGTGGGTGCGCCAAAGGAGCAAGGGCAGTTACAAGTACACAAAGCCAAAGCTCATTTGCGATGCCAACAATACTAGCCTTCACAAGAAAAAAATACAAAACAAAGCAACGTACACTGAGCAAAAATAACGATGTAATAACAAACATTTTAAGACTTGACATAGTTATTATAGTTTTTTTTTTAGCTTACTTAATTAATTGTTTTTAGGTGTCATAATTAAGTCGATACAAATTTTTAGTTTTAAGAAACATGTCATATAATTAGTTTGAGAACATAACTTTAATACAAAATAGTTTTTTAATAATGGATTTTTTTTTAAAATCACGGTGGTTCCTTAATTTTCAAAAATATTGAAATTTTACAAATTAAGTTTAATATCAATTCGTAAAAAATAATTAAAAATTCATTACAAAGCTTATAAAAATAAAGCAACTTTTTGGTAAAAAAAATTAAATGTTTAAACCAAATCGTTATTTCAATGCAATAATTATGAGTTAGGGACATATGGCCAGGTGTGGGGCTCTGCAGCCAGATGTGATGTAAAATAATATATAATATAATAATATTACAAAATTAAAGTCGGTCAGAATAGAAATTTAAATTAATTGCTTTGAACGTAATCGAATTTCGTGGGTTCACCTTAGATACCACCTTTACACACTTGACCATGCTATTGACGGCCATCAACAAAGAAGACGTTTGAAACGATTGCATCCTTGCAATTTAATGAGAAAACATCTTTGTAACTATTTCTAGCAATCCTACATATAACAACTGTAGAATGATATATACCATAAAAATGTATGTACCAGCCCCTTTATTACACCTTTAGCTTGAATCATTGTGTTCTGTAAGTACGACAGAAATTACACCGGGCCCGGGTGGAATCCCCACAGTTTATGGAACTAGTTCTGTACTTGATAATGCATAATTTGGTATTTATTATTCTATGTTTTCGAAAATAGTCGGCCGTGCTCCGGAAAACGAATCCGAACACTTTATTTGGATTCGTTTTGAAACCGAATGTTTGGTGCTCCCAATTTTACCAAACCGAATTTTTCATGTGGTTTGAAACCGAATGTGTTTGGTTGCAAGACGAATCAAAATGAATCGGAAAAATTGTATGCCGTAATAATTTTTAAAATATTCTTTGATATTCATGGATTATATTTATGCCAACTTCAGTTAGATATTTACTGACAATTAATTGTAAATATTTTTTTTTGCTGACTCAACCCAAAAAATAGCATGCACTGCCAAAACTAATTTTTTGTGTTTGGATATGTGCACGTATCATAAACGAACACATGACCGATTGGTGCGACAGGGCTGCCGCGGTACAGAAAAAATATTTCGCTTGTTTCAAAATAGCTTAGAAGTGTTTAATTTCAATAAATATTGTTGCTGAAGTAATATTTTTGTATAATTTTATTTAAAAAAAGGAATAACAAATAAGTAGCAATATTTTAATGATAATTAAATGTAAAAAACATATAGTAATAAAAAGGTGCAGAGCTGCGGCAACCATGTCAGCTGTTTTTGTATCAAACGGAAATAATTTAGTGCCAACACAACAGACGAGTTTATCGAAAATAAATAGAAAAGTATCGACGAAAAAATTCGTTTTCCGGAGCACGCAAAAACTAATCCGCATACAATTGTTCAGTTTGGTTTTTTTTTGTTTTCCGGAGCACGGCTGAATGATATATGCATATGTTTCACACAAAATAAATTTTGCACAGAATATGTCCAAAGCCGACTTCAAGATATTTTGAACTATGCCAGCTTTTTTTTCAAGTGTATCATAATAAAAAAAAATCGGCAAACTTGAGCCGCAACTAATCGATTCTTTCCGCGGTAGCCTGCATGGCTATTTGTTTGTCATGCCATGGCCCAAATGTTTGGACATCGTGTGGCAGGCGCCTTGAAGTAGGACGAAATGCAGCTCTCATATTGGCACATCAAATTTGCTGCACACACGATTTTGCAAAGTCATGCTGCAGTAACGGTAAAGTACAAGCTTTCATATGCAACTTCCAAAAAAATTGGGGGAAAAAAATCACAAAAAAAATGTAAAACTGTCAGTTTGAATTTGGTGCCACCATATTGGTTGCAAGTGTAAAATGAACACGTTCTCTTGCCCTTTCCATGGCATTGGTGACAAACATGTCTTAATTTGAACACAGCGGGTCATAATATGTGCTTCGCTTTTACACCTTTGTCACATTGAGGTTTTGAGGTAGATAAGTCTATATATATACTTAGTCATATACATATGCATGTATGGCAACCCCCTGCACGCACTGGGCAATGTAATGATTAAGCTCAGGACGTTGCTAAATTAAGTGAGTTTTTACTTTGCGACGAGGCTAATTTTTGCATTTGGGCTACCGAGAGGCAGTCAAGCAGATTGTATACCAAGTCAGGAGTCAAGAGTCTCAAGATTGTGGCAACTTGTTGCATGGCGCATCATTGCGTGTCAGCATGGGCAGAAATGATTTCTACATACCAAAGCAGTTAAAGCCCTTAAGTCAGGGAGAAAATCCAATTAAATTCGGTAGCGAAAGAAATAAGTCCAAAATGTCGGCAAAATGATTCTACATACACGTATTTGCGTCAACATTGATTTTGCAGAAACATTGGTTGGATAGCTAGGCCCAGTGGGAAACCCTTCACCCGCCCAGACGCCAGAACCAGTGCCGCAGTGACTACCCAGCACAGAAGTAGTTCATGTGCATGGCGTGATTGAGAACGAGTGTGTACCAGGTTGAGGACAAACCAACAACAGACAAGAAGAATGCTGCTGCTGCTGCAGCAGATCTCTGCACTTTGCTGAGGCGTGATCTGAGTTTAAGACATGATATAAGTATGTGTATATATGGATGTTTAATGTGAATGGAATTGGAAATGGAATTCATGTTGTTGTTGTTGTTGCTGCTGTTGGGTTTGGCTACCGCAAAACCGTCGAAAAGTTGCGTGCCCATAGGTCTTCTGTGTAATTGCGCAACAATTGTCAGTGCGCTGCTGCTGCGCAGTCGGCGTCAGTTAAAAGGGCGTATTGCAGCAACCGCAGCCAGCAGTCAATACACGTCACAAATAAAAAATGAAAAAAAATCCACTTCAAGTCCACGTCAACTATGGTATGGTATGGTCTGAGCTACCTTTTCGTGTCTGCGTCAAACTTGCGGAAATCTGATTTTAAAATTATTAACAACATGCAATGGCTAAATAGTTTTGCATTCGATAACAAAAGCCACACCGCATTTTGCTACCAGGATTCAGTCAAAAACATGTTGGCTCTTGGCATGCATTGACTGAGCCAACAATTTGATTGTTGGCCAAAAAACGAAACCAAGTTAAAAAATTTTTTTTTATACAAAACCAGTAAGAAAAGCTAACTTTGGCGCCCCAATGTGTATACACTCCTAAGTTGGTATAACCGATTCTTTGGAATGACAGATTTAAGATTTTGTTTCATTTTGGATTTCATATACATGTTGCCAATAGTTCATTGAAATGCTTTGGGTTGCGAAAGCTTTGCAAAGCTTACAAATCAAGGATGAATATAATACTTATCTCTGTTTTGCTATTAAAGTTAATTAATTATAATTAATTTATATATAGTAAAATCTCCACCAAATCGTTATCGATATTCGAATTTTCGATCAACTAAAAAACAAAAAAAAAAACATACCAAAAGATATCGATATTTCACATTTAAAAAAGTATTCAAAAATTACGTCTTCTGGAGCTCGCTTTTCGTGATCCTCTTCAGGGCTGCCGTTACAGAGCCATGGACGTCGTCTAAGAGCAGTATCAGTTTCCCTTGGTATCCCAATTGAGTCGAGGAAAGAGAAAGAGTCCGAAACTCTACCAACAGCAGCACTCTTGCAACAAGCTACCGCAATTTTAAGACTCTTGACTCCTGGCTAGGTATACAATTTACTCCCGTTCGCACGACCACATCTTTGGTAATAACTATTTGGATACTATCGTACGAAATCACAAACTCATCAAAAATCAGACGAATGCTTGTGAGCCGGTCAGAGTCCAGAAACGTCTTTACTTTGGCTCCATTTCCTTCAATCCTTTAAGTTGGACAGCCGAAACAGCTAATGCCACTCGTACACTATTGAATAAGCATCCTCAATTATTGCGAGGGTTTCCGTTACGGTTTTTCAGAGAGTGATTAATAGATAATTGGTATCTTAAAATATATAACTTTTGTCTTTTTATACCCTGTACCCTGTAAGGATTACATTAACTTCGTACAAATGTATTCAACGTAGAGTAGAAGACATCAAACACCAGCCCAAAGGTACCCTCAATATTGTTAAGACAAATGTAAGTCTGTTTCCATTTCGATTATCTCCAAACTATAATACAGGTATATAAGGAAAAGTAGTGTAAACATTGCATGAGTGAAGCCTATCCATGTATGGACTTTGAACCACTGAATGCGAATCCGAGATCCATAAATCCCCAAACGAGGTTTTTCGAAAGCAATCTGTTAGACCTGACTTGCTGAGGTTTTTTATATGAGAATCGGATTCTGCGATCTCAAAAAACATAGCTGGACAACCGGTCTTGAATAAAGATATTGTTGGATTTTTGGGGTTACCTCAGAGCACTGGGATGTTGGAGTTTTTTAAACATCGGACTCTGATTTAGAGGACAAATAATAAACCATAATTTGTAATTTTAATTGTTAGCAAGGTATTTGTAATAAGTATCCATGCATTTTACTCTTGGGCACTACAGTCCACAACTTCATTAATCTTATAGAAGATGTGAAAAATTACACTCTTAGCTACAGTTTCGCTAACTTCAATTAAATTTGGATGCAAAACCCTAATTCAGTAGCCTCGCTCTAAGTGGCTTTTTGTCTTGTCTACTGACCGCAACACATAATTCACAAATTCAAATGATCGAAAGGCGATTTTGAACTAGCCAAGCGTTATAAGGTTAATGAAATGCAGCAACTGACCCTAGCAGAATAGCTAACTCCCTATTTCGCTTCCTGTCCCCCAAAACACCTTCCCATGCTTCCACCCAGCCATAGGTGCTTTCATTTCCACGCTAGTTTCTCTGCAACTGCAATTAGAAGTTGCACAAAAAGCCCAACAAGCAACGGCAACAACATAAAAAAAAATAAAACACAAAAACAAAATGGCGATAAATACCGCAATTTGCATATAAATGCACGTAGAAACGTCTTTAGTCACCCGAATCTTGAGCAAACCATAGAAGCGATTAACATTGTTGTTGCCGAGCCAACAAATGCAATGACGGACGGCCAGAGGGGGGTACAGCGGAAAAACAGACGCCGCCTGTCGACGACTTCCAAGTAGCCAAGCGCAATTGGCGCCCAGCAACAACAACAACTAACGCAAAAAAAAAAGAAAATGGGGGAAAAAATGGCGGACTCAGCCGTCAGAGCGTGGCAGAGCAAACACTCAAGCGGTGTCGGTTTTTTATGCCCTATAAAGGGTATATTAAGTTAGTGCAAATAAATGGTTTCTCAAATGAACGAAGCAGGACACCATAACCTTGATCAAGAATGATTAGCAATGATCTGTCTATCTACGGGCTTAAGTATGGCCTGTTGCATGCAAACTAAAAGAGCCAGGAGCATGAAATTTTTGGCTCAAGTTTTATTGTCTAGCTCTGCATACAGTTTTTTATTCCATATTGGACTTATATTCGGCAGTTATAGGTAAAAAAATACAATACGATGAGACGATGAAAGTTAAACCCGAAACAAACTACTTACTCGTATGTATTATATTTTAGGCTATTTAATATATATTAGTAGGGCTTTTTAGAACAACACCCTTTAATACGTATATTTTCGAATTGTGCGTATTAAGTGCAATTATCTGTATTCATGACTTGATGATTAGAGGCGCCATATTGAATTTAATGTGACGTCATATAGCCTATAGCCAGTGGATTATCAAGACGCTTCCAAATTAACCTCATTTGTTATATTATGATCAGCCGCTCAGAAGTTACGAGGGAACAGACGAACATACATAAATACCAGTAATATCTAGCGGCACCTTAAGAGAGAAGCGGATAGTAGTTAGTAGGTTTAGAGGGTGGGCTTACAGAAGAAGAAGGGCTTCCTATATTAAAAAAACAGTCATACTTACTTACAGGCCGAACTCTCCTTTTTGTTTCGTTGTTTTGCCAATTTTCTTAGGATAATACTTTTATATTTTTCTTCCACAATAAAATCAAAATCATTCAAGGATTCTAAAATTATTCGAAAAAGAGAAAAAGTACAGTCTTTCACTGAACAATATTAGCTCACAGTGAAAATATTAATTTTGTAAGGAAAAATTATTTGCACAATTAAAAAAAAAACCTAAAATTTGTAAAAAGCTATCGAAGTCGCATATATCACCCGAATCCCGCTAAAAAACTTTTCGTATTAATCTGGCAAAGTTTTCATGAAGAAAGTTTCAACTCCTCAAATACATTTATTTTTTAGATAAACTCAGATGGTAACTTCGGGAGTCATAGGCATACAAAAAACCACTAGAATGTTATGTACTTTGGATAGCCAAGTAAAAATCGACATGAAATCTCAAACAGCGTCTATAAAATATATGCATGTATATTATATAAAAACTTTCGTTTTAACTTTTGGGATTCCCACTTAAGTTTTTCGTAGCTTTACCCCAAACTCTTTTCGCGTTAAAGACTCCTTTCCAGTCTATGCTTCAAAACGCGTCAAAATCGTTTGAAAATTGTCGCAGTTAGAGAAAGTATTGTGTATATTATCGTCGTTATGTTCCGGCTATATTCAGCTTACTTATTGTTGTTGTTGTTGTGGCAGCTACAGTGCAACTTTTGCTGTTTGCCACTCGTGCAGCATAGCATTCATTGCCCGCCAGCCCCATTATGGCACCCTCCCACATCTCCCACTAACAAAATACATTATTGTTGCATCTTTTTGTTGCTGTTGCGGTTGTTCGTTGCGAGCTGGTAAGCTGGGTGGTGCTGGTGCAGGGTGAAGTGGGGCGGGGGTGAACGTTGCCGCTGTTATTATGCAAATGCCATTCACAGGTAATTACCACGCTGCACCGTTATAATTGCGCTCGAAGCCCAGCTACGAATCACGATTGCAGTTTGCAGTTTGAATTTTGCATTTCACATTTTGCCGACAACTTTGCTGCCATAACAAATAATTATATGTGCATAATAATTTTTCTCTTTTCTTACGAGGGTAGTTTAATAAAGAAGCAATATTTGTAGCTAATGGCCGAATTAGTGATTGTATGCTAATTATAGTAAATATTGTAAAAGCTATAAGTTCAGTTAAATTATTTTAAATCTTGCAGATTTTGCAAAATCAAGAAATCATAAATTATAAAAGGTATTCACGCATGCTATTTAGTTGAGGAGTTGAACAGTTGCGCAAAAACTCAACAACTATACTATAGACTCAATAGCGTGAATCCCTTTTGGTAAGTTTATGAGTTGAATTGTTGAGTTTGTGTTTTTTTTTTTTTTTTGTAAATTTTATAAGTTTTAAACAAGGTGTTGATTCAGCAATTTAGAAGTAGCCAGCCGTGTTCTGGAAAACGAAAATACCAAGCCGAACAATTTTATTCGGATGCGTTTTTGCGTGCTCCGGATAACTAATTTTATATATTCGATATTTTCCTTAAAATATTGCTAAGAACCTTGTCGCACCAATCGGTCATGTGTTCGTGTAGGATAAATTAGGACCACCGAACATTTGGTTTCAAAACAAATCCGAATAAAATGTTCAACTTATTTGGTAGATAAACTGCACCAGACTTACTACATTAATTGCAATTATTCTACCAAAAATAAAAAAAATGCTCATAGTTTCCTTTTATTTTGCTGCTCTTTATTATTATATATCATCACAAAATGGCAATAAAATCTAAATATTGCAGTATTTTGCAATACTTTCTCAACAACTCAACAGCTAAATAGTAGAATTGGTTATGCGTTAAGACAAAGTTGAGTTGAGCGTTCAAACTCAACGCTGTTCATTTTGTTGTTGCAAAAGTGCTCAACTTTATAGCAAGCGTGAATACCCTAATAATATTTTTTAGCGTCATAAAAGAGGTTTTATTTCAAATGACATTGCTAGTTCGATAAGTCAGTAACTTTTTGATTACAGGAAAGTTATTTTTGGCAAAAAAGCGTTTTATTTCTAAGCACAATCTTCTTTCATACCAATATTAAAATCTATGCCAACTCTATTAAATTCTGCTTCTTCTCAAGATACTAAAAGTTCGGCCTTTTTTTCATCAAGAAGCAGTTTATTCGATTGAAATCTCTTACCGCCAAACCATTTCTTACGGTTTCGATCCAGGAATCTGCAGAGTACGCTGTATGGGGTCAGTTTACTAATTTTTTACGAAGGCAATTGTGCATCCAGGCACTTTTTTCTGAGCCAAATGCATTCTTTTTTCTATTTAAAATCAATGCTGAAAATTTCAAATTACTCTAAATCATATCGCGAGCAGCTGTTGTGACTTTTTCAATAAAATCTATGGGGATGACACCTCGTAAATCCCAAAAACTTTTTCGACATGGCACAAGCAAGTTCAACATCTTTACAAATGGTTTTAATATATTGCAATGGATCTACGATTCGTTCCAAAACGACGCCAAAACTTGTTCGGTTTCTATTCGAACAAACACTCCCAGTAGTTGGTTATATTCATTTCATGTTGAATTTGATATGCCCAATCTAGAGACTCAGCCACCTCAAGCATATTTATTCTCAGTTGGGACATGGATTTTATCAACGGTTATTGGCACAGCTCCTTAGGGCGATTTGAAATCTTGCAGCTTTGGTAAGATCACAACGAATTTTAATTTGAAATTTTTAATTCTTTTCTGATGCTTGTTGAGTGCACGAAATTCACTGTTTTCCATTTTGGTCGAAATTCACGGATTTGTCCATTTGCAATGGCAGTCAAACAGTTACTAAGTAATCTAGTTTTCTCCTAGTTTCTTTGAAGTTGTCTATTAAAAGATTTATCTATTAAGATTAGAGGCTCTATGCTCTACTTAGGAGAAATAAATCATCATCATTAAAAGATGAGAGTAGCAATGTTGCAATTTAAGCAGGGTTATTCAACGTGAGAACTTTAAAAAGTGCAACCTTATTAGTTTGCTTGGTTTGCGACGTGAGCTTTTAGTTTGTCTCTCATTCTGGTTTCTCACCAGTTTGTCGAGTAAGTCTTTCGCTTATTTTCTCTCTCAGCTGGTAGTAGTCCGCGACTTCGGCATGCGTTCGGCTGAGTCTGTGAGAGCAGCTGATTGTACTCGGCACTAGCGTGCGATGGCTGGCAATCGCTGATTGTAAGTAACTTTGTGGGAAGCTTAGAAAATCCTTGACTTATCGAACTACCCTCGTTTTTAACCGTTAAATGATTCTTTAAATGAAGTTTAGTTCTACAATCTTTTGTTGTTGTTTAAAATAAAAAATTTTAAGATTTTAAGGTCATTTGTGACCCTATTCGACGTTTCGTAGTAAATATTTATATGGTAATTTTACAGCAAGTCAAATATTTTTTTTTTAATTAGTATGAAAAACAAAACATATATTTTTTTGTGGTAAACTTTCTATATCAGAATATTTAAAAAAAAATAAACGTTGACCTTATTTTTCGCTTAAAATAAAAAAAATGCAAATTGTCAATGGAAGCAGAAAACTACACATTGGGGATTCACGGATAGGCATAATGGCCTTAGATAATTGTATAATATATTTGAGTCCATATGGTAACCCATTTTGGAGAGGAGGTCTTGGGAAATATGATGATTGCGTTGACTTAGTAATTTAAACAAGTTGGCAAAGCAATAGGGATAATTTGAAAAATGTGCCTTATATAATAATGGGAAAACGTAATATAGTATTATAACATTTTTTTAATTTTTAAATTTCCAATAACCAATTTCGAAAAAGTTGTTGAAAAAACTTGACTTAGCAGTTTTCGTCACCATAACAACTTTTTGTACCATCTGTTTGTAACTTCAAAAATTTTTAAGGTACGGGGAGTTTGTATTTTTTTGTATCACTTTTATTTTTGCACAATCCGTTGAAAAAATCGAAACTGTCAACGAGATGACAACAACTGCGAGGTCCATGATGATGACGATGATAATGATGCAGTTGCAGTTAATGGCAATAGCGATTGTTAACCATTTTGTAAAGAAGCCATTCACCAAATGCTAACACAATGGAACATTTTACAGAGCATTTTGCAACAGTCGTTCATACCACAGCGAAAGATCCCAGAGAGGAACCCCGAGATACAAATAACAAAATTAGAATAACTGGAATAACTGAAATACGCATTAACTCCATATCAACCAACATTATTATTATTATTATTCTCATTCTTGTTCTCATACTCATCGTCATCGAATGAGAAATCCTTTTTGCACTTTGCTCTTGGTCACTATCAAAAAGTAATAAATCTGCCGTTGATCTGTCGTAAATCTTTTTTGCGTTCCCTTCATGATTTACCCACATAAATCAAAATTATCGACACTGAGTCCACTGCGTGTCCTTATGCTGCGTGCGCCTTCACTTGGTTTCCAGAGTCAAAGCCACACTAAAGTGTTAAATCGTCTGCCTGACCAATGACAAAGCCAATTCCAAATCTGTTGCTGCTCCTTTTTAGAAATTTTATTTATATGTTATTTTATTTCAGGTTTTCTGTATTTTTTTTTTTTCGTTTTTTGTGGTTTGCCATTTAGCGCTGCAATTATCGCCTGCAGCTTGCCACCTTTTAGGATCACTTGCCATTCTAGCTGTCGGAATCAATCATATGAGGCAACCACCAGCGCACACATAGCATGCCAGAGCGTTGACTTTTGGTCTATCGGTTTGACAAAGGAAAATTCGTCACATGCAAAGTGAAATTATAACTCGACAACTCTAATTTCATTTAATTTTCGGCTCCAGTCAGTCAGCCAGGCAAGAAGAAGCGACGGCTACAATTATACCATATTTTCTCCAATTAATAATTAATAATTTGTTTGGGTCACGAACATCTAGCTCTTAAGCTAGCTTGACGACGTTAGGGCAACAACTTGACTTTGGGTTTCCATTTGACTTCTTTTTTTTTTTTGGGTGAAAAGATGGCAAAAATTGGAGTTAGGGTAACTTAGGTAGACGAACTTTTGTTACTCTTGTAGTTTTCGTTTGTAGGTGAAAATAATATTTATTAGCGTTTTATTTAAATTAATGATTGACTTAAAATATGGCGCGATTAAGTTTTGCATTTATTCCCTGACTAGTCATAGTTGTTTCCGTTTTTGTTATCTAGTTTATTGTGATTTTATTTAAATATAAAAAGTGTGTCAAGCTTTTTAAAACATGACTTTTAAGTATCTTTATCTGCTTGTAGCTAATTCTCATCCGATAATTTTTCAATTTTGTATTCATTGCCGGTTGCATCTTTGAAACGCTATTTTTCTACCTTACTGCTATTCCAATCGATCGATGCAATTTGAACTGTACACCGACTACATTGATTTTTCCAGAGTTTTTGACAACAAGTATGTATTTATTTTCAAATGATTTTTACATGGAAGCTGCTCACTGACATATTGAAATAGGGAAGTTCTGGAACCCGATGCTTAACTATGAATTATGGGCGTAATAAATGAAGGATGTCACTTTTTAAATCGATCTCTTCGATTTGGGTGATTTTCACTAATGTAATTAAGGTACATGTTAGTATATTTTTTAATATTCTGCAAAATTCCACAAAAAAAATGATTTGTCGAGTTATCGACAACTGAATGACTTTCCTTTGACAAGGCATATCTCGTAAAGGAAAAAAGAACAAAAGGCAAAACTTTGCATTAAACAAATAATAATCATAATTAATTAATAAATAAAAAAAGCACATATCTTTCCAAAACATCGATAAAAACAGCAGTCTTCACAAGGGGGGCTTGAACCCGAAAATCCCACTGAAAGTCCGCTTTATCGCGCATAAATGCGTAATGGTAAAAATACAAAGTTCCATACAACAACCCATACAACAACTGACCCTAAAAATAGGTATTTATGCCCGACCCATACCCTTGACTTCGCAGGGGTAATTTTAAAAACGACAATAACTACAAAGGTGACTAAATTCTTATAAGTCTAACTTCTGCCAAGCCACTGTAATTTATAATATTACATTAAAATTGATAATGAAATATTGTTAAAAATGTATCAAGAACATTTGTTCCAGTGTTATAATTACTCACCTATGATTTCAGATCTGACATTTATAAACGAATCAGCACTGAATTCATGACCGATTCTTAAAAAATTTCACCAGTGATTTCAGGCATGACATTTTAAAGTCAATCAGCACTGAATTCATAGCTGATTGTTACGGCTAAGGTTCAGAACTGAACACCTAGGACATGCATGTGTTAAATTCAGTGTCAAATCAATGCGTAGATTCATGACTGGTACTGAAAATTCAGGCATGATTTCATGATCAATTCAGGCCTGAACTGAACTGAAGGGGATATATTAAAAAACTTCGAAAATTTTGTTTATTCTCTCTATAACAAAATTGTATTTTCGTTTTATTAATTTTTCTTTACGAATTTAAATAAAATTTCAAAGCAAGAAAAAAAAAAAAATTTTGGGCAACTGCCAGTAATTAAATTAAAAGAATGAATAAAAAGAGTAATTTTGAAGGACTTTCTGAAATCTGGAATCAGTTTCAACCAAGATGTAAAAGACAGACAACATCACCAACTCTTGTCACAACGCCACTCCATGTATAACTAATATAACTTTCATAAGAGTATAATAAAAAGAAAGGCAAACTACAAAATTCGGCTGACTGAAACGCTTAATTGCTGTCACAAAAAAAAAATAGGAAAAAATTAAAGATGAATGCCAGTGACTACAAGTGGAAATCTTTTGTAGAAACACAAAATAATGGGAGAAAAAAGAAACGAACACCCCAAACACGCACGCACAAACAATTCATGCGGACCAGAGAGTAGACAGTTAGTCAAAGGTGCAGAACATATTATATATATTTACTATGTGTGTGATCTGTTACAGCAAGTGAGATCGTGTGAGTGAATGCTTCCTTCCTGCCATTTGTGCCAGTTGTCTGATGAATTCCAATAGTTGGTAATACTCGTCGTATGCGGATGACGAAAAAAAAGTAGCATTTCTGATTTTGTACGCGCCACATGTTGAACAAATGCAAAAGTTCAAGGACTGCGCATTGCGACAAGGCTTTCAATGCTGCCTAGCTACACTTCAATTTGTGCACGAAGCGTGCCAATAAATTAATTCGCACTCACACACACACACTCAGACGTGTATATAAACAAATGTGTATATATAGAAGTATATGCACGGAGAGAAACAACCTAGAGCATGGCATTTTTATCAAGAAATCATATAGCACAATTTGTAGAAGACACCAATTCACCTCCCGGATCCTCTAGTTCTTGAAGTGTGGGTAACCCAGCACGGCATGGTTAGCGATTCCCCGAATGTAAGTCTCTTCTTTTTATATCCGAACAGATTGCCGAGGGGGTCTCGCCAGCGCCAATTCCATAAAAAGGCTAACAAGGAGGTTTAGAGACATTTTCCCTTCCCACAGCCCTGACTAGCTTTTCTAGACTCTATTCCTTCTCCTGGCTATTTCCTTCTTCGTAAGGGAAAATGTCTTATCTTATCAAAAGAAGCCATTTTATCAAAAGAAGTGGAACTGATCAGCTCGATCCTAGTTGAGTTTCTTCAAAGACATTTTTCCTCGCTCCCGCAGACTATGTGCGCTGACCATGGATCTGCAAAACAAACACTTCGAAGAGACAACCCCTGCCTATGACCAAATCCGGGATCCACGCCTGGTAAGACAGAACTTTTGAGGTATCCGACGTATTCTATATTTTAAAGCTTTTTTTTAGATGAACTGGACTAACAAAAATTAACAAACATAGAAACGAGCTGATGAGCATCCTAGTTGAAGGGAGGTGTCTTCTCAGAAGGAAAAACGTAAGAGTATAGGATGGCAGCTTTTCGAAAAGGCCAATCGTTTGACCAAGGCATATAGTACCTGATAATGAATTAAGGGAAATGCAGTACTTAAGTTTATGGGGGAATTACTTTTCAGGCTTAATGTTGGGTGACAATTGTTGCTGTTGTTCTTCTCGACGATCCCCAAAAATGGCAAGGTAAGCGGTACTTTGCCATGACGAAAGCGTCTCGAAAATAACTTCGTCTGGCACCGACTGCTAGCCCAGAGAGATGTTCAAGATTAGCGACAATAAGTTGGTAATGAATGCATCAGATCTAAAGGAGCTAAAGGAGAGCGGGCCTAAATACTGGAATCTTAGCGTATTTTGCCATGACCTCAAAAAGGACAACCCCCAAGGTATGTACCAACTGTCGTGATATGTCTTCTTTCCAGCTCTTGCTTGGCCCTTTCGAGCGTGTGGTATGACATTCTTAAGCCACTGGCCAAGTTACTGGTCGGCTTTTTTACTGAAATGTCCAAGAGTGAACAGAGTTTCAAATCTAAAAGCCAAATCTTGGACTGTTAGTGCTGAAACAGATTTTCACACTACCATCATCGACCGCAACTCAAAGAGCTCCATCAAGACATTAACATAATCAAGGAAATAAACATTGAGCTACTCTACTGACTGGATGATTTGGTGCGATGGATCACGAAGTTTCAGCGAGTGAATTATAGCAATCCGGCAAAAAGGGAACACTATGCTCCCGTCGGAAGCACCCCGTAGTGGTCTGGTTCAGAAAAGGTAAAACGCGTGCGTGATGTAGGGTCTGTACTAACGAGTTGTTACGTTTAGTTGAGAAGAAGTATTGATTTCTGGCGATACCTGCTAATTCTAAGACCTTAATCCCAAAAAAAAATTAAAAATATACTTTTTTTAATCAGATAGATCTGAAGTTCAAGAAATTACGCGATTTCAAATGAGGACTCGATTAGAGCATTGAAATACTTGTATCTTGAATCAATGCTGAACTAATTACCTGATCAGTTTCACTCAAAATTTGGTGAAAATTAATTTACTTTATTTTTATTTATTGAACCGTTGTAGTTCGAATTCAAAAGGTCCTTATTAAGAATTTGTAGGAATATGGCTTGACTGGGTTTTTTCGCTCTGTGTAGAGACTGACTGATAGCCATCGCTGTAGAGCCTGGGGCATTACTTGCGCGCGTTCTGCCTGGGCAAATTGCGCTCAATCAAGACATCAAGCCAAAAACCAGAACATCAGAGCAGAGAGTTACCAGGCGGCAGCAGCAGAGCATCAGCATCTTAACTCGCAATACTCCCCGGTTGAGTTATGTCTGTCTCGGTTTCGGTGCATGTGAATGAAGCGGCTCTTGTGTTTGCGAGCTCTCTTACTCTGGCTATAGCATCTTTTCATCTAGTAAGTCCAGGATTGGCGCACTTTAGCTGGGGTCTCTAGCTGCCCACTCATGCTTGCGTTCCCGCTTGGCGTTGCCTTTTGCCTGGGTATCATCAAAATTGTCGTTGGCTTGCAGTTAAATTAAGTCATAAATTCAGTATTTATCTGTTGAATGTAGTTTGTTGTCCGGTCATCATTTGTGGCTTTTGTCGCCGCTGTCGGTTATCCGGCAGCCCCACTAGCTTCAGTCCCCCCCCTCATATCAGTTGTCACTCGGAAAGTTGCTCAAGACTTGGCAACTACTTAGTGTGGCAGCCCACCTAATTGGCTTGGGAATGTTGCACAGCTCAGTAGTTGGTGGGGGGACTTCTTAGGTTGTTACCAAACCATATTTGCTTTCAAAAATTTATATTCCCCATAATTTATTAAAGCACATTAATTTTGTCAAACATTGTAAAGGTGCCAGAGCTAGCTATACGAGATACACGTATTTTTGTACAAATCGCTGATAATTCAGCTCATATCAGATCCAGAGCATATGACTGTTTGACTGCTTGACTGTACGTACATCTGTCAATTAGTCACTTTGACATTGCTGCGTATGAAATCTTTATCAGCATTGTCAAGTCCTCATAGTAGTAGACACTGGCTGTTTACTATTACCAACCATTTATTGAAACATAACGCATAATGGACATTTTTTAATGTCAACTCGAGACGAGCAAGTGTGCAATGGGAGGTACTGAAAGTCACACAGTTGCAGGTAGCCGAGTACCTTGCGATTGTCATCGCATTTGCTGCCGTCTGACATGACAAGTTGTTGCAGCCAGGCATCAGCCTCAAGCTGCTGAACCTGACTGTGACTCCGACTACGAGACTGATTCTGATTCTGGATTTTGTTACTGGTTGCAACCCCACCTACCGCTCACGTGCGGCTTTGAAAGCGTGAAATATTTTGACAAATCGCAGCCACTTAATCAAAAATCATCATCGAAAAGGGATCGATGTTTTTGTATTGAGGTAGCAGCTATGGCAGCGGCAGCACCACTGTCACAAAGGACAAGCCGAACCAAGCTAAACCAAAATCGAACTAAACCATCATCATCATCATTATTATCATTGACATCGTTGCTGTCGTCGTTGTCTCTGGGTCTTCTCTGTGTGGGTTGAGCGCAAAGAGATTTCCGCGCAAAGTTGATAAAAAAAAAATAACTACTATAAGGGGGCGCTTTGATAAAGAAATTCCGACTACAAGATACGCTGCTCTGAGCGGATCTTAGGTCTTGGAAGCGGGCATGTGCAGTAAGGGAACTCGAATTGGTGTATATGGGTTAGTTTAGTGAGCGACATGAGTCTTTTCGTTCCTTTCAAAAATTGATCTCGTTAATTAAGATTTTTACATTTAATTTTCATTTGAAATTTTTAAAATTACAATTGTAAAATAATAATTATTTTCAATAAAAATTTACTAAAAATTTGTTAAAATCGCAAAATACGATTTTTTTTATTTTTTAATAAAAAATTGTATATAACTATTATTACATAATATTAATTAAGTTAAGAAATAAGACTTTTTCTGGCGTGATCCGGAAAATGAATACCAACATTTTATTCGGATTCGTTTTGAAATCGAATGTTTGGTGCTCCCAATTTCATGAAACCCGATTTTTCACGTGGCTTAAAAGCGAATGTTTTGTTGCCAGAGGAATAAAAACGATTCGGCAAAATAGGTTTAAAAAAGTACGCATTTTATACTGAAATAATTTTTTAGTTATTCTTTCATAGTCTTAGATTATATTTATGCCATCTTAAAGTTATATATTTATTGACAACTATTTATATATTTATTTTCTGACTCAACCAACGAATCTGAATAAAGTTGTTCGGTTTGGTTTTTTCGCTTACCGGAGCACAGCTGATTAGTCAATTTTAAATTTATTTCATTTTAAAAGTTATGATCCCTATTTTTTCCTATTGAAAACGCTTCTTTAAAAATTCCTTAAAAAAATAAAATCGGATCACCTTTTTCACACATTCACAGTAGCCTATGACGCCCCTAAACTGCAGTGTATATAAAGCGAATGTAAAGTTCTTTGTATGTGTGCTTGGGAATTAGTTCTTTAAAGTGTTCCGTCGCACTTGTTCACATGTCACACATACATAGGTAGCATATAAAATGTGTGTGTGAATATCTTTCCAAGTAATGACAATTCATTTATGTTAACACATTATTAGGGCCTCATATCAATCTTAATAATGTCGCTGCTTATGAGCTATAACATCAAACACATACCCTATGTATGCATGGAACATATGTATTTGTTAACCAATTGGATTTTGGTCGCGCGACTCTGACTGCCATTGCCCAAAAAAAAAAAAAACAAAAAAAATAAATGTTTCCAAGCAGTATAAATTACCCAACATTTATCAGACGCATATTAATTTGATAAACGTGACGAATTAACAGTTTGTTAAGCCAATAAATGGCATACAATAAGATGTTTATAATGTATGTACATACTTATGTATACAAAAAATATACGTATGTACATAGAAAATAAATATGTATGCATGCAGCTAAAGATATGCATAAGAAAAGCTTGTTGGAATTCAAGAAGATCAAGTGATTGGAATCTTTGGGATCAATAGACTAATTGGTACCACAAACCACAAAATTTTCTATATTATATGACGTGGAATATGAGAATTAAAATTGGATAGACTTTAAAGCCTGTCCAATGTATTTTTTCCGAATGTGACGCTATAGATATACCTCTCGATCTATAGAGGTACATTCGGATTTCTTTCTTTCTCTCTTTTCTTTCAAATAGTTGTGTGTGAGACTTGGAAAGAAATAAATATGAGCTAAGTGTTAACATCAAAATATTCTGCCAAAGCACGACACAGGATGTTGGACCATGAAATTTTATCAAAACATGGGATCTATGTTTTCGCCAGCAACAAGTTTTGTGAAATAAGTTTCCCTTTCCACTAAATTGGATTCTTCATTTCATGGTGAAAGTCTTCAAGCTGAAAGACGGGCTGAAATCGCATTCGTAAAGCATTTTATGCCCATAAGATTGTTTCCAAATCAAGATCAGCCCTCTAAAAATCCTACAAATGTCACAGTCCAGTATTGCCAAGAGTTTTAGATCGTTTTGTAAAAGTTGGTTGCTCGGACAATGTTATGGCTGGTCATTTGAGCAGAGTTTATAAATGATAGTAAAGGAAAATTACCCGAACTGAACATTTATTAACTTCGCAACGAATCGTGTTTTGGGATCGTGGAATTTTTGCCTTGAGCTCGCCGATGGCTTGAGGGTGTGGCTTGCGAACACTTAACTTCTGCAATAACTCCAAAATAAAAGATCCGTAGGGGTTAAATAAGTTGATAGGGGTTGCTTACTAATGTCGCTTTTTTTTAAATCGAACGTCCAGGGAATTTTCGTTGCAGAAACTAAATTACTCAAACAACCGTGGACCGACTTGTTTAAACCAGTAACCATCCAGACCTTTTTTACACCTTTATATCCAGCCATAGTGAGCTAACATCGACTGATACCCAATTTCCATCGACAGTTACGCCTTCTTCAAAAAAAATATCCCAATAATAGTTTTGCGACCGATGTTTATTCCAGTTACCTGGTCATTCAAAGGTATTTCATTGATCTCATTTCTTAGTTCCCTAAATGCGTAATTTTGCTTGTTTACCGGCGTTACCACACAGTGATAACCAAAATTTGCTTCCAAAAATCACAACTATTTTAAGACCGAAGCAGCATTTTCCGACCTTATACAAAGAGATCTGGGAGACTATAAGTAGGTACCCCCAGCTTTATTGAAAGATGTGCAGGCAGATAAAGTATACTGTTTCATATCGATATCACTCGGTCGAAATTGATACAAAATTATTAAAATCAGATGAAAGCTTGATAAACTATATACAATATAAGAATGTATAAGTTTTCGAACCAACCAGTCACCTATAAACCGCATGAATATTCCACAAAGTTCCTGTAAAAATCAAGGTAGATCAACGAAACTAAAAATATTTATACCTCTCGGCATACTACCCCCGACCTTCGACAATGTGAAAATTAGATTGCATTTTCTTAAATCTGAATGTACCAGTATTTAATCAATGAGTTACCTTTGGCATAAATTGTTCTTAAACGTATAGACCTAAGAGCCAAAAGGGTGGCCAGTCGTGACGTCATCGTAGTGCTAAGCCTATTAGACTTATATGAGAACTATTGCGCCCAGTCTGAGCTGAGCTTGACACATATTGCATAGTTGTTCGAAATCTATCAAGTCTCTTACCCTTAGCGTACAGGCTTTTACAAAAAAAAATATATTCCAAAGTGAATTAGTAGCAAAGAAATCGTCGCGCCAGTTCATTAAATCCAATGCAGATGCTCAGCGTCAAAGTCAAAGAGAGTTAACCTGTAATTAAAGTTTATCAGGAAACAAATGCTAAAATCACGCAAGGCAAACAATTTTCTGAGCAAGCCAGGGCCAGGGCCAGGGCAAAAGATCGAGCGGGATCGGGAAGAACATGCACAAAAGGTCGATTCGATTGCTTCATCCGACAGGTGAGATGCTGCTGTTGATTTGCCTGATGGCTTGACATGCAAACGCCGATGATGATTTTGTGGTACGTTTTAGTCGAGTTTAGTCAGCTAGTTGGGTTATTAGAGCATGGCCAGTGTTGTGTAACTGCGCAGTCAGCGTCGCAGCCAGCTGCTACTGCGCACGCAATTGATTAAAACAAAAAGAAGAAATTATATACATATATGTTTTTAAAGATGCCTATAACAAAAAAGTGGTCTAATATTCATAAGCAGCGCACGTCTTGACCGCACACGCCACAATCTATTGAAGTACGTTGCATTTTTTTGTTTGCTCTGGAACTTGTCCTGCTGTACATCAAAACTCACCTGTCTGTTGTTCCGCCGGCTACAACCAAAAAAAAAAAAACCTCAAAGTGTTGTTATTATCATAAAAAAACCAACACACACACAACGAACTTGGCGGCTTTCAAAATTTATGCCATATTGAGCTGAGCTGAGCTGCTCCTTACACATTGCTCTAATTTTTGTTGGGCTGTTTATCGTCCTTTTTGTTTTTATCGCGCATGTTTTCTTGATGAATTGATGATGGGGTCTGTGTAGGTCCTGGCAGGCCTATGGAAAACGCCTTGTGAGTGAAACCCTTCCTGCCACTTTGTTGTCTTAGTTCAGCTTGAGTTTTTCTTAATTTGGAATTTATTTAAATCTACAGATGCGCCAGTAGCAGAGGGTGCTTCACTCTGTCAGTCTGTCAGTTAGTCATTTCGTCATTCGGTTGCAAGTTCGTCGCCTTCAGTTTTTGGCAGGTGCAATTCCTTTTGACCACTAATGCATAAATAACATATCGCAGCCCTTTCTCTTTCCCTTTACCCTTCTTTTTTTTTGTGCCTCTCTTCGCTTAACGTATTTGGTTGCGGCTTGTTTTTGAGTAAAAGGCGTTTAGCTTGTTACCTTTTAATAATACCATTTAATTTCAACTCGGTCATTTTCTGCCGGCGTAGGTGCATAACCATTAATCAAAGTGAAGATAGCGTAACACTTTTTTAAAGTGCAATTCATATTTTAGTTTACTGTTGAGTTTTTTTTTTTTGTTTTTTGTTCAAGACTTCATTTTTTTTGTAAATGCTAGTGCAGCTGAATATTTGAAGATGATACGTTAAAGTTACAGTTTTCTTAAGCTATGAATTTAACTCTGTGGAATATATATTTTTTTTCTCCATAGATTCGCCATGGGGTGATGATGGTTGTCTAAACTAACTCGTCCCATTAAGTATGCACGATTCATGGTGTCACCGCACCCCACACACAACTCTTCACCTTACAATTCTGTTTTTACACAATTTCTTTCGATATTTTTGGGCTTTGGTATCATAATCTCCTCTTCGCATTTTTATTGAGTTCGGTAATAATCGAGTCAAAGTATCACATAATTATAGACGCATTAAACCGGCAATTTTTTTTCGCAATTCTGTCATAAACTGAAGATTTTGACTTTGGAAAACTCATCTGGCATCTTTCCCAGTTTTCATTTCAACTAAGTGTAACAAATGCGACAAACCAATAGTTCACCCTTTTTTTAATATGGATCAATTATAGAAGCATCCAGGAGCTCTTTATTTTTTATTTATTATGTAAAGCGCATATACTTAATAGCCATTATGAACCCCAATCCCGCTCCCGCTCCTGCTTCATCTTTGTAGGTATAATCTTACATTACAAAATTATGAAATAATGATAAATAACACTAATTTACACGAAAAATGAACCTTCGTAATAAAGTGTTTTTAGGTTAACTTTGGGTCGAGAAACACGATAATGACATTCAGTTTTTTGTTTTCTTAGGAACCGTTTTCGAGATTTTCGAAAAATCAATCAATATCTCGTGAACAAAACTTTGTTTCGACATGACAAGACAATTAGATCTAAAGGTATTGTTAGCATCTACAGTTCTTACCAGATTTTAAACATCTTCGACTCAAAATGTTCTTAAAAGAATTCTCTTTCAGCTTAAAGCTTTAAAAACTTAAAAAAAAATAAAATAAAAAAAAAAATTCTAAATTATTTAGAAAAAAAACTTCAATACAAATGAAATGTTATAAAAACTACTAGTTTAATTAATTTATTATTTTTTTATTCCTTGACATGCAGTACATATCAAAATTTACTAAAAAAAAAGGAAAATTTAATACATAGTGTATGTTACTTCTGGTCGGAGCATAGGGCGGAAACAAAAGACCTCCAGCGATTTCTATCTAAAGCTAGCCGCCTGATCTCGTTCCAGCTGGCCTTGGAGCGTCTTTCGGCAAGAACCGTCCTCATCCATATGCGCCGAGGTCTGCCAGGTTGGCGGCTGCCTTACGGGTTCCACTGGAAGGCCATTTTCGCTATGTTGTCAACTTTTCGTAGGGTGTGGTCGACCGAGTTCCACTTCCGTCACTTGATAATGGTTTTTATTGGCTCACTGTTGGTGATCACAAGGAGATCCGCATTTGAAATGATATTTGGCCAGAATATGTGGCATATTTTCCGCTGACATTCGTTGGCGAAGATTTGGAGCTGTCGCTTAATCCTGTCTGAGGCCATCCAGGTTTCGTAGCCGTAGAGCAATACTGGTATCACGCTGCAGTTGAAAATTTTAAGTTTAGTGCGGAGTGATAAGTCACGGGAATACCATACTTTGAGCTGTTTAATTTTAATTAAATCTTGAGGAGGTTGCGTAACAGTGATATTTTTCTTCAGTGGTACTTAATACCAGACATATATACACATAAGAAAGTCGTGGTAAGACCAGGTCAAATGTATAATAAAATGTATATTTATTGAAGATAGAGCAAATAAATTCATTTAGAATTTTTGAATCCAACGTCAAGTCTGTTCTGCTTTACGGATGTGAATCCTGGAATGTTACCGCGCAAGACCTTAACATGTAACACTATCCGGGTATTTATTTACCGACCGTTCCGCAAGATATTTAGCATATTCTGGCCTGTTACAATCAGCAACGCCGATTTATGAGCGGCAGCAAGTCAAAAGCCCATCATTCAAGTCGAAATTAGGCGCCGTAAATGGGGCTGGATTGGCCATACACTGCGCAAACCATCAAACAGCAAAGCTCGTACTGCTCTTGACTGGAACCCTTAAGGAAGCCGTAAAAGAGGAAGATCATCTAACACTTGGCGAAGAACGTTGGATGCACCTGGCGTAATATAAAGAACTTATTAATGGATAAACCTTTTTGAAATCTTTGTAAAGGCCCTATGCTCTAACTAGGAGCTCAAGAAAATATACATTACATAAATAACTTACAAGTTCGAAATTGAAGTTACAACTTTTTGTAATTACTTTAATTACAAAAGTTTCGCAATAATGGCTCTAATAATAAATCAATTATTAAACTATGGCCAAGACTTCCACGATAAACACGCACTCTGCGTGGTTGTGGGTCGAGATCAACAATATGGCCGACTCGCACTAATGGCCATCAATGGACGACACTTTGGGGGTGTCTGTTTGTTTGTTTGTTTGTTCATTTGTTTGTGGGTTGTAATGTGACCAGTCATATTAAAAGCCCCTGGACAACCACCAAGACCAGTGGCAATTTATATCATTGAGTGGGTGGTTGCTTATTTTACTGCTGTCTATTGTCATGACGTGGCTGCACAGCTGTGCAGTGTAAATAAATTATGCTGGACAACACCCAACAGATACTCTATGCGAGATACTTCCGCCAAACTGGCAGCAGCAGCAGCAACCAATCAATACGACTCCAAGCAGTTGTTGTGGTTGTTGTTGTTGTTGTTGTCGGTATTGGAGGCAGTGAAAGGCGTCTTGTGAGCATTCAACTTACTGAAAATTGAATCATGCTGCAACCAGACAGAAACCAGAATGTTGCAGCCATGCTGCCACAACGTGGCAACTGGAAGCCAGTCAGCGTCCATTAAAAGCAATCGACGCACTGCAGGAAACCAAAGACGCAAATTGCTGGTTACTGCGCGCGAAGGAAAACCCAAACAGCCAAAGAGCCAGGCGATAAGCTGTGCCTTAAAAGAACCGATCCAAAGACAATTGCCTGTTGGAGCCCTATACAGCTGGACGTGCCACATCATTGTAAGAGCCTTATGAAGTTGTGGATTTTTCGTTGGTTTACTTAATTTTCATGCTGACTGCAATTACAAGCCGTAAATTTGTCAAGGCGCGATAAATGTGCAACAAGGTACGTTTTGGGCAAGGGCATTGGTGGCATGTAGCCACCATGTATGCTAGTGGCAGGCTAATGCATGTAATCTGCCAGTCAACACCCTGCCAGATCGTCGAACTTGTTAAGCAATTTGGTTCCTTGTTGGCCACAGCTGCTTAAATTGATATATGTGCTCGTACACGGCAAGGATATGATCAATAAAAAAAAAAAACGTTCAGACTAGTTGATTGAGAGATATGTACAAATAGGGTACAACATTTTTTTGCAATCAAATTTTGTAAAAGGAAAAAAATTGAAAAAAAAAATATTTATTTTAATTTAAATGTAGACTCTGCTAAAAGAATTTTTTTTTTTAAAGAACTACGAATACAATTTTTGAAAATCTATAGAGGACAAGGGGCTCCACCCAATGCTCGCTTCGTTTACCAACGCACATCCCGCTTTCATGATTCATTTTGGGATATCCCGTCAATATTATACCCTGTCGAAAGACGGGTTTTCATAGAATTGGGAATTTGACCGAAACTAGTTGGATCAGCTCGTACAAACAAACACTTTTAAGAAGAACATAAGCTCATTTTGCTCCCTGGATGCACTCACTTTTAATACCCGAAATTGAATGAAAATGTATTGTAAAATCCCAGTGGAGCGGTTTCTTCTGGCAATCGGTGACAAAAGTAAGACCGGACTTCTTACAGAACTTCTCCCAAAAACACAGCCTTTTTTAATTATTTTCTTAAACCAGGTAATTACACCGATGCAACTATTTAAATTAGGATTACAGATATCTGAAAGCATACTCAAAAACTATTAGGTTTCTACAATTTTTGCGGATTTCAAGAAATCTTAAAAATTAGCAAAAATTTTTTCAAAATACTAATTGGTTTCGTTTCGGATGACTTGTGGATATTCTTAGCCTAAGCAGGAGTCCAGGGTGCCTAAAAAACGCATTAAGATGATGCAGCCGGAGAATGGATATCGCTTCTATATGGAAAAGGAATCTCACTGTTGGCTTAAGAGATAAGCATAAAAGAAATAAAGATTTAGGAAAAAAATTTTAAGATTGACAAATAGATTTGGATATAGAATGGTTTGATTTATATGAAAAAGAGTTAAATCTTCAAATTTATTTGATGTCTTAGGTTTTAATTATTAATTATTTTAGTTACATACAAATTTTGATCTATATGTTTTGACTGAATCGGAATTTTGTTTATGCTAGAGTCATAATGTTAAATTAAACATCCAACTGACAAGTGCTGCCAAATGTCTCTAAAAATGCTGCCAAACGAGCCAGATCAATATAAACTAAAAGACGATTCAACATACTATGATTTCATTTTTACTACCTTTAAAGGATCTTATTCAGTCAACAATTTATGCCTATAAAAAATAAAATTCGAAATCAAAAATCTGAGCGGTACTATATAATAGAAAAAAGCCTAACATGAAGCAACATCCAAATCTCATATAAATACCAGAGAGCTCTAAAATGTTTGCAATATGGATAAGCTAATAAGTGGCACTCAGAGAGCAGTGCATTAAAACCAACATAATCGAAACAAGCCAATACCAGCTTGGGTCATAATAAAACAACAAACTTACAAAAAAATGTCTTTTGATGTCTTCCCAGCCAAGTTAAGATCAAGCCAGAATTCGTTTGTTGGTTGTCCAAGCCAATTCATGCTCACATTTTGGACTGGTTAATTAAATGCGGATTTCATTTTAATGCTCCATAAAACTTTGATGAGCAAATTTTAATTCATGTTGTTGTTGTTGATGCTTTTTTTTATTATTACGCCTGCGGGCGGGCGCAATGCGCCAAATCACCGTTAAGGCGATAAGATGGCCAATAACCGCAACTATATGGTAACAACAAGCGGGGATACGAGTGTAATCTGTGTTTTACGAGCCAATTGGCAACACAATCTCCGGCCATTACATTGTTGCCGAGGCGCACAAAATTAATTGCTGATGAATGTCAATTTCACGATCCCCGATAACCGATTCCCGATGCCGATGCTAATGCCAGATGCTGTTGTGATTATGGCGAAGTCCAGACAGAGCGATGAGTCCTACAAAAAAAGCAAGACATACACTGAGAAAAAGTCAAGCAAGCTAGTGAGTGATCAGAGTGATCATATTTTTGACTCTCTGTACTCAGAGTAGTAGTGCTGGAGAAACATCGATGTTGACCAACATCGATGTTTTCGATATTTTTTAACTTCGGTACTTCGATGTTTCGATACATCGAAGTACATGTGGCAGCCATTTTTTGGAATGCTTAAATTAATTCAGAGTGGACCATCTGTTGGTTTGGTTATATAAGTATTTTCAAATAATAAAATGGAATTAACAAACAAACGAAGAGATAAATATATTTTTACAATATACATTACAAAATTAATTACATTTATTAGAAAAAGAAGCAAAGAAATAATAAATAACAATCCAAAAGGTTATACAACGAAAGCAAAAGATAATACAGGCCACAAAAAGGAGTGGTGTAAACTTAACAGGTGACAGAGGCATCCCTTATGAATTTTGAGCAGCCGAACACGAAGTCCAAAAAACTCCTTCACACATGGATTATGGATAACCACCAAAAATTCCCATATAACGAAATAATTTGGATATTATCTAAGAACCCTTGGATCGGGATTTTTTGGACTTCGGATTCAGCTGCGCAAAGTTCATACGGGGTGCCTCTGTCACATGTAAAGCTTTCACCACTTGTTTTTTGTGAGCCTGTGAGTTATAATAAAAAAATGTTCTGCTCCAGCCTGAATTGCAGTCTTATAAGCTTTGAGCTAATTTGAGTTCCCTTCATTATGGTTATTAAATAAAATCATGTCCACGTTTTTTGATTTAAGCGAACTCCGCTTGTCGCTCACTAGATTGCCAGCCTTGCTGAACTTTAAAAAGTATTACCTTCCAGTAATTCAACGGGCACATGCTTGAAGCTAAGTTTTCGATATTAAAATATTGTCGAAGTGCCGAAATTGAGTCTAAAAAAGCATCTGCAACGTGGATGCCGTTGATTGCACATATTTTGTCCGTAATGGGATTTGGTCGATAATCGAAAATCGAAATAAAAATGTTGATGATCAAAAAAAAAATAAAAAAACTCCAAGCATGGATATAACATCGATGATGCTTCCAGCACTACAGAGTAGAAAAAAGGCTTAAAAGGACTAAAGAGAAAAAGTCGGTGCTAGTACAGGGTATTTGCATTCATAATTCGATGAACACTGTAAAAAGGGGAATAAGGACGTTTTAAAATTAAATTAGACGCCGGAGCCCCTAGTTCCTAATGCTATTTTTCTGAGCACGTCGAAAGCATACTCATATGGGCTAATAAACAATTAATTTTTATATTTTGCCAATATATTGTAAATATTGAGCTTTTTTGGCACATTCCCGAGTTATTTCTAAGAAAATTTTTCAATTATATAATACTTTTTTCCTTACCCTTGCTTTTTAAAGTCTTTGCAATCTACATAGAGTATCAAGTCGATCGTACTGCTTTTAAGTTTGCTCTGGTTTCCTTTTATTATTAAACTTACATATATTTTTTTCAGTGTAGTCTTTGTCTGTAGACTGACAACAACATGGAGAACAACAAGAGGCAGAACAACTGAGCATTGGTTCAAAGTCACTGACAAAAATGCTGTAAGCTGTTGGCCGCATTTGCAAGTTTTTAGTGCGGGGCCAATGTAAATACTACATTGAGCCTCTTGTCGTTTGTTGTTCCAACCCCTCAACAATCCCGACTGCCCTCCCCCCAACCCACAAAACTAACGGCTTACAACCTGGCTTTTACGTGGTACGTGTTTTGGCTGACTTGGCTAGTTTTCTTTGGCTATATACCATTTGGCACACACATACACCATACAGCTGGATAGTTGGGGCATAAAATTAAAATGTTGCACTGTGTCGTATGGCAGGGAATGAAAAACGAATGGCACCAAACGAGGCGCGCTCATTAAAAACGCCATAAATGCAATAAAACGTAGAGCAAACATCGATTAAACAATATTTATGGGGCTTCACTTGCACATTGTTCGCTGGTTCTGAGCCGGGCATGGTCAGGTAGACAACACCCCCTTAGACCGACCCTACAAAAAACAATTACAAAAGCAAAAAAAAAAAAAATCGCCAACAAACTTAAGCTGCCCAGCAATTTGTTTGTACTCGAGCTACATCTAACAAAAACAAATCCATGTAAAATTCTATTTACAAACGTAACTTGATTTTTTTTAATTACACTCATCTAGCTGATTTTTTCATTTATGACTAAAATTAAATTTTCGTTGTAAAAATAGAAAATAATATATTTTTAGAACGAAGATCTTTATATCGTCACGTAACGAGATGAGTTATGCTATTTTATGTGTGTATGCGTGAGAGTGACGTGTAGACTACTAAAAATCGTTGTTGATGCTTACGCAAAGATAGCTGAGTTGATGGAGTATTGGACTCTAAACCTTTGAAGTCAGGTTGAATCCCGTGTTCTCAATTCTCAATCGAGGGAATTTTTTGGTTTTTTTTGGTATTTAATCCTTTTTATACCCTGTACCTATAGGTACAAAGGGTATACCAGATTTGTGCAATGTATGTAACGGCAAGAAGGAGGCGTGGCAGACCCCAAGTCCTTTATACCAAAATGCTTATCATAACCTCGGGTAGCGATTGAGCCATGTCCGTCTGTCCGTCCGTCTGTCCGTCCGTCTGTCCGTCTGTATGAACACCTAGATCTCGGAGACTATAAGAGCTAGAGATACGAAACTTTACCAGCTGATGCGCATATTTCCTCAGAAGATCAAGTTTGTTGAATCATGTCAATATCTTTCCCCGTTCCCCCGTAGCAGAGTTTCGCGGTTTTTAGCTACACCCTTTAATATTTTAATCTGAAACTTAACAGAGCGATGCTATATGCATCTGTGTGTCAAAAATAAACAAAATCGGACAATTACAACTAAAGTTATAACCTGAAATGTAAAAATTTTACCTCCCCTTGCCTATAAACTACGTCAATATTTGACTCTACGTAATAATAGTAACAAATGACCTAGAACCACCAATTTTGGTAAGCTGATTCATGTGCCTCTAATAAACAAATCCACATCCAAATTTCCCCCGCAATCGATTTACCGTGTTTTCTCCCACACCCTTCAACATATCGCCTTGAAACTTACCCCATATACTTTAAATAACTCCTTTGACGTAAATTTCGATTTTCATCAAAATCGGTTAAAATTTGCGGAACTTATAGGTACCGTTTTGCACCAACAAAAAAATGTTCCAATTAGAAATTCTTAGTAAGAATATGCAGGAATAAATCTTTTTTTGAAAAAAAAAGGTACAGGGTATTACACTGTCGGGCACCGCCTCGACTGTATTACATTTTTTTAAGCTCCAAACAATGTACAGCCGTATGCTTTAAAAAAAAAAAAATGGTTAGAGAGTTAAAAAAAAAAAATATATAAACAAAAATAATAAAATAATAAATATATAATATGAAAAAATTATAATAAGTTGCAAGGACAACGCAAGAAATAGAATTAAAGAATTACCATAGTATGTATGACATAACATAATTACCCTCTTTGGCAAATTGCTTACTTTAAGGTTTGCACACTACTGTAGCTGCTACTCTCATTTAATTTTCAGTCTCAAAGCTTTAATTGCTGTACATATTTAAGAAAGAGATCATGGACACTTATTCACTGAGAGTGTACACCAAAAACATTCCACCCTCTTTTTCTCTTTGACCTGTATCGAAGTACTGTACAGCAAATTAGTGTACAGTTTTGACTACTAAAGGGTCATCAATCTTGAGGTTTTGTTTTTAAAATGCAAAAACAACACAAAAATTTAAAATGCATCGGAAAATCTTTATTATCATTCTTGCCATTCACTTTTTAAAGCTAATCCCTTTCAAATGTTGGCCGCAACTGCGCCGTAACAACGGGTAATGTTGGCCTCTAATGCTTAATCCACAAACACGTATCCCCAAAGTAAAAAGTCTAACGGTGTGATATTCCTCGATCTTGGTAGCCAATTCACCGATCCGGGGCGTGAAATGAATTGTTCACCGAATTAGTTCCGTAAAATGGCCAAAGCGCACGAAAAACATTCTTTGCAGAACGCGAATTTTCGTAATATAATTGTAGTATTTGTAAACGTTGTTCGGGTGTAAATCTTTCCATGATAAAATGGCAGTCAAAACTGAATAAAAAACACATGGCAACTTGACAGTACTTACGCGTGATTTATCAAAAAATCCCTATTGAAAAAACACTCAAGATTGATGACCCTTTAGTTCTATAAGCACAGAAAAGTTATAAAATGCAGGCATGCTGACAACTAGTATCGAGATTATAAGTTGTCAAAAAATCTCTTGCGTCAACCCACGTGTAAGAGCGTGTGGCATCATTATGAAGGAAACTCTCCAAAACCTTTATCATAAACATTCGACGATGTACCATTCAGAGTTGACTGAGTCTTAAGTTTCTCCAACAGAATAAATGACGCATGACCAATTTTTGCGAAGAAACATGCTCCCGTTTATTTTAAAGCGCTTTGACAGCGTACAACTTTTCCTGAATTTGGCTTGTTTCTGAACTCATTCAATCGATTCCTATTTTAATTTAGACTCGAAGGGACATTGATTCGTCATCTGCTACGATATCATTAATAAATATTGTGGTACCTGAGACGTATTTGCCAAAAACACAATCTTGAAGACGATTAAAAAATTTCTATTTTAAAAACCTTTTTTGAAAATTATGAGAAATCATTTTTTACGAGAGATAAATTCTGTTTACATTTGACAAAACAACTTATCTCTAAAATACAAAGCGTTTTTAGAACAGAAAATTCTGCAAATGTTCGTGTGAACATATATCAAACTTTTTGATAGAAATGGAGCAAGCTCCACTTTAAATTTAAAATCAGACAACTCCTTTAAATGTTAGAGCCATCATTATATTAAATGTGAGCTCTAAAAACAAAAGTTTATTTATAACAAAACAAAAAAAAAAGCCGCCAGATACCAACCGCAGTTAAAAAGGTTTGAATAATAACATTTTTAAAATATTTCATCATTCTAACATTAAGGGCCCTCGAGAGAAAAGTAGAATTTAAATGTTTAATTTTTTTTTCTAATTTTCGGGCCTTTTTGAAAGCTCCGGTCCTAGGAGAAATTCTCTCCATTCCTCAACACCCGTGTCGACAGGCTTGCTAGCATCAGGATTAAACAGAATTCGCTAGCAATATCAAAACTCCTTTTTATATAAATAAACTAGCTGTAGTCTCTCAATTTACATAATTCGCGTGGATAGGTCACAAAATTCTGCCGCAACGCAGTCGGCACACGCACAGTGTAAGTGAAAAAATTTTCTCTCTCGTTGGTCCTGGATTGCCGATCTTGCGCTCTTGCTTAATGCTTGTTTGTCGGAGTTTTGCCACCACTGCCCTAGATCCTTCCGGTTCATCTCTATTTCGCAAACATCTTTCAGCTGACATTTTTAAATGCATCATATGCTAAACGCTTCTTTTTTTCAAAATTTATTAACTTTTTTTATTTCTTTGCACTTTTGGTAACATTTCAATTTGGCAGTGCGTAAAACGACTTTGCGGTTGAAACTGTTGGCCAAAAACAACATTACCGATGCATTGCATCCATTCTCCTTTTGGGCAGCTGCCATTCCATACGCAGCCAAGTGTTGAAGACAATGGCAGTGCAAGGCGCTCAATGAATAACAATTACAGCTATTAATCTTGGCCCAAACTGTCGGGCATGGTCTTGTGGTTAGACGCTGTTTTCGTAGCGTTTATATTTTTTGCCTGGCAATTTGTGGCACATTTATTTATTTGTTAAGTGGCCGTAAAAACGGCAACAACAACAACACCAGCACATACGAGTGTATATATACCATACACATAGTGTCTTTTTTTATTATTAATTTATATTGTATAAGTCATAATTGTGCGGAAAACGGAAACAATGGACGTTGTGTAATAGCCGAAGAGGGGAGCCTTAACTGGCCATCTGGTGTTGGACAAGTCAGCCAGTCAGCTAGTCAGTCCGTCAAACAGACAGTCACTCAGCCTTTGGCTATGTGCCTATTTTGTATGATAAGTGCACGAAAAGGAGTGAAAATTGCACGTAATTACCCTTACACACTCACACAAAAGATGCACGTAGAGCAGCACATGCGCCATTGGTGGGTCGGGTCATTGGTGTGTGGTCATTGTTTGTTTGGAAAAGGCAACTACTCGTACCAGAGGGGCAACCACAAACCGAAGCAAACGCCTTCATGCCCACAAATGCAGCCAGAGCTAAGCACAAAAGTCCAATTCCGCCATTCAAATGGCTAAACGTTGCAATGTGGTGGTCTGTAGTAGTATTAGAGATGACACTTTACCGGCTCAATATTACAGACCTTTGCGCGTGATTTTTTAAAGGAGCAAGACAAAATTTGCAACACTGCTAAGAGAAACTGCAAAAATAAAAGAGTCAGTGTAAGCTCTTAAGCGGTCTCATTGATTCCATCGCATAAGGTTACACTTGTCATTGGAGTAAAGAAATGGACGAAGATGCTCTAAGAGGCATAGCATCATAATGAGATATTACCACACCGATATTTTATTTTAGCAAGTTAAAACCTTGCTATTTATATATTTTTTTAGAGCGTCGAAACCCCAATAAAAATGGTAAGGATCAAATTTTTAGTAGGCTTAAAAGAAAGACCAACTCTGCTTAATTTTGTAATTTCTGTAAAGATAAAATTAAATCTTGCTATAAAAAGGACCACATATTTTGATCTATAATGGCAGACCAAATAGTATGCTTCTGGGCTGTTATACTTAGAAATTGACTAAGCTGTGATTCCTAAAATTTGGTGTATTGTACCTAAGATTGAGTATAAGTCCTTAATTTCTTAAACTTAAGAACTGCTATAATGAACGACTATTAATGGCTTTCGAAAAAAAGATCAACTTACTTTTAGGAAGCTTCGAATTGTGTTATCGAAGGGTTTTTATTATTCCATAAGCCATAACTTGTTAGAGTTGTTTAGAAGATAGCTTACGTTAAGCTCAAATCTATAATGCCCTTGACCATAAGGAAACGAAATATAAACACGTAGCCAGATAGTTTTTTTTTGATGGCGTATTATCTAAATCAACCAAAGTAACTGCTTGAGTTTTACCAATAATTTTTAATATCATCGAATTTATTAATGATCTCCCGTTTTTGCTGCATTCATCAAATATTATTATGCATAAAATTTTAATTTTTCTCTGAGCACGCTCAAAATATTGCAAGATGTAACTTATAAGTTCAATTTTGCTTCCAATTTGACAATTTCAAATTAAACGCGTTTGCCGTAAGTATCTAACAAGGAGCTCCTCTTTAATGCCATTTTTTGATTTCAAGCACGAAATCTCTAGTGCACCTAGTGAGTCTATGTATCCATATATGTCTATGTATCCACTCAGGAAGCACTTGCATTGGCGATGGCAATCAGCCTTTTGATAGCACTCGCTTATACGGCCAGAGGCAACATTTGGACACCGGAGTGTGGAACTTCAATTGGCCGTCATCCACTACTGCAGTAGCCGTAATCGTCAACAATCAACAATGGCCAGAACCAGGCTATGTAATCATGCGGCGTTGAGCTTCTTACCCAGCTACAGCAGCAGCTCCTTAATTTATGATGGCATTTTGAAGGCATAAATTTTGACTCAATAGGCAAATTATATGGAACCATTTGACTGCACCACTTGGCATAGGATTTTTGTTTATAACAAGAACTAATAAAAATAATATTAACTATATTAAAAAATATAAAATAAGACACTCAGGCTGGGCTTCCAGAAAAAGGGCTTAAGTTTCAATTGAAATTACAATTTCGATTAAGTTCTTAAGGTTTTCTAATAAATAATAATTCCTACCAGGACAAATGCTAGCATCTACGTGGATGTCTTTGTTTGTTCTGCCGGAGAGTATTAATAATTAATTGGACAATTGGATTTTTCAACAAGATAAATCCCGAATCCATTTGGCTTACAAGAGAAAGGCTTTCTTTTCGTCCAGAAAAATATTATTATTGGAATGGCCGGTAATCGGAACCGATTTAAGCCCATCGAAGGCCTATGAAATACTCCCCAACAAGCATATCGTTAAAAAGTTCACCCACATGGCTAGTGACGAGCGGAAATAGGAGCCTCTACCCTATAGAATCTTTTTATCTCCATCATATCGTAACAACGTAGTTACAAACTTACTTTTTAATTTAAAACTTAGATTTATTTCCTTGAGGTAGTATATCCAGTTCAGCTACTTATAGGTCTAGAATATGTTATTTAAAAATGTGATTTTCAGTAAAAATTACTCTTTAAGCCATAAAGTGATTTATGCAAGAATAAATTTGAGGTTTTGATAAAGAAATATAGTGAACTCTAAATGTATCTGCATCCAGAATTAAACTCAACATCGACTTCATATTACATGAAAAATTCACCCTAGTGTATGCCTCACCTTTCTTCTTTTTCCTTTCCTTTTCTGCTGTTGGATCTCTAAAGAATATAGTAGAAATCAAAAGGTCCAGCTAGATAAAGAACAAAAAGCTGCCCCTTACATTGCAGATCGATTCATTCATTTATATTTAATTGCAAATGCTACTACTGAATATTTTGGAAACATTTTTGTAAACGTATGTTGCCTATATGGCGCTCAAAAAAATAAAAATTTTTTTTTTTTAAATTAAATTTTTGTAACACTTTTTTAAATTTATTTTTTTTAAGAGTTAAAACTAGAAGTTGAATCAGGGAGATGTTAAATGTCGTATCTTTATTTGTGAACAGCTTTAATTGGAAGGGGATTTCACATCGAATTGTACGCCGCAAAATGGGTCGACTATGGTAATTCCAAGCGAAGAAAAAAGTGTTCCAAAAAAAAATATATAATAAAATTAAAAAAAAAATTTGTAAATTTAAAAAAAAATTGTACTTTGTTTAATTTTCAGAATAGAATTTTTTTAATTTTTATGAGAAGATGTTAAATGTTTATGAACAGCTGGAGTTGGAAGGGGCTTGCATCAAATTGTGACTGTCACAGAAAATCATGGGGAATGCCTGCATGGCGACGCCAGATCGAATATGCGTTTGTTGGGAACAGCTCGGTATTATAAGCTATTGAAAACTAGTGAAACGAATAAAGTGGTTCGGGATCGAATGTGATTGATGCGCTTAAGCCGAGCACTGAAAGAGAAACGGCAAAGTCACCATCTACATGTTGCCCAGTCGGCGAAGGCATATCTGAGGGCGCTTAAAAGGAAGATCTTACCTTAACAGCGTACCCTTCAGATATTGCTCACTCGGATTACAAAATGTTTAGATCCATACAAAATTCCCCTTTTAAAATAAGTCAAAAATGGATTGTTAGGTAGATCGTCTCAACAGATTCATAGTTTTTTCGAGAGACGGTATCCACCAGCTACCAAAATGATGATAAAAAGTAGTCGCTTACGATTACCTCGAACAATAATTTTTGAAAATTTCATTAAAAATATTCTAAACGCGTATTGTATATATAATACAGCCGTAATATAGGTATAGGCTTGACTTTTAACTTTTCAAATGTTAACCTATAATTTTTGGAAAACAACCCTGTATGTTCTCAATATAGCTTAACCCATAATAGAGCTCTAATTTTCACAAAAAATTGACACAAAAGCTATTGGTATAGAGCACATGGGATGGAACCACTTAAGAGTTGACTTGTCAGACATCTTTGAAATTGTCCCCATATTAAAACTCTCCCTAACCCTTTCATATTACTGTATTAAATTAATTATTAAAAGTTCTATTGAACCGCAACTATTTTTTTTCAGTTAGCTTAGCATGCACTGTCAATTAAGTAACCACAAATAGTTGGTTTGGACAAAATTTGAGAGGTGTAACCCATGACCAAAAAAACCCAAAAAAAGACCGAAAAAAGGGGTTTAACGTACTGACTGACCAAGTTGCGATGTCGTGGAAATAAGTAAACGAAGCAACCTATAATTGAGGCAATGATGGCTAAAAACCATCACAATTCATCCCCACAAAATTTTATTTGTTTTTCAAGTAGTTTAACCCTTTGGTAGTAAAAGCTGGAAACTATTATTGTCTGACTCGAGTGTCAGTTTAACAATTATTTGCATTTTGAATTTTATAATTTGCATTTGGGGTAATCAGACCAGCTCGAACGTAACATGACTCTACCTAGAATTCCAAGTAACATATACAAAAATGAAATATTCAGTGCTGCCAGCACGTAAATATTTTATTATGCTTATTATACGAATACTATGGACTTATGATGGCAGTACCCTGGATTTGAATTGCTTTAAAACAAAAGAGAACTAAGCGTTTTCGAGCAAGGGCACAAATGCTAGCAATTATATATATCAGTTGTACATACCTATGTGGCTACAAATTGTAGGTTTTCGACAACGAGGGACACAGTCAAGTGATTATGACTGCTTATGTACTATATATGTAACTATATAAGTATGTTAATGTTGTAGGTGTAGCACTAAGTAGTAGGAGTTGGCAGAGTCAACGGTTGGTAGACAATCAAATGACTTCTGGCGGCATCTTTTGACATTATTATTATATTAAATAGTCGTAGTTTACTCAAATGCTACTTTCAGTAAAAATTAAATATTTATTTCAATTTAATATTGCTGCGCTTGAGTAATGCCAAAACACTGGCGTCAGCTGTACAGCAACAACAACAGACAGCAAAAAAATATCAAATATACCAAAATCGATTTTTTTTGGCTAGTGTTTCTTAACATTTTCCCATGGATATCGATCTCATAGATTTCAACAGCCAAATAATGCGCTCAAATGAGCAATTGGCTAAATTCCAAGTAAAATTGAGAACATAGTGAAGCAGCGTGGAGCTTAAGGTACTGTCAAACATGATTCGCGTATCATAAAGAAATTCGATTTGGATTTTGTATACGTTTTCATTGAATTCATTTAATCCAATTAGGCGGCTGGTTTGCCTTAATTTATTAGAGGCATTATGGGAAAGCTTTTTCAAACTTTTTGGGGAAGGCATCATCAGTCCTCCCCCCACACTGTTGCTTTTGATCTTATCGCTTTAAAACGCGGCTGCACATATATAATAAGCGTCAGTTGAGCCAATCACTCATCATATTGAGCCGCATAAAGACATCAACACAGAACGTCACCATGTCAGCCACAACAAAGAGTTAGCACAGTCATTGGGGTCAGCTTGGGTCAGCTGCTTTGCTTGGTTGCTGTTGGTAGCGTAGGTTCAGCTGTTTGACTGCTTACCTGGTTCAGTGAGCAACAACTGCCAGTCTCCATTTGAGGAATTGCAAAACAATACGCATTTAATTGAATTAAATTCCAGTTTCAGCACAATAAGAGTGGAACATAGTAGTAACCACCGTATCGTTTTGATCAGTCAATCCAATTATTTGCAAAATTTTGTCACATAAATAACTAGACGCACGGTTGCAACTCTTCAGTTGCTACGTCATTGGTATCTTAAGCGCATTTCCTTTCATGCTTCACCTGTCGTCAGTTTTGTTCTGTTTGTGCGTCTTCCTGGTGGCCAAAGCGTTGGCGTGCCGATTAACTTTTGCACAGGGGTGATGAAAAGTTCCAGCAGACCAACCAAACATCAACAGTTGGCGGCGGTTAAGCAGTAAATGTTTTTATACGAAGGTGTTAATTGAATTCGTTTTGCATAGTAAGGACCACCACCTGCGCGCACAATGACAACCCTTAAAGGCTTAACCCTTCAAAAACCAAACAACTAAAACAATGTTGGCAAAATAAAAGCAACGGACGACAGACAATTGTCAACATGACAACAACACGATCGTTGTCGTTGTTGTCGTTGTTGTTGTACTAGTTGTTGCTCGTTTTGATCTTTATCGGCGCATAATATTTGCATATTCCAAAGTGCCAACAACGCATTGTTCAGTTGTTGTTGTGTTTGTTGTCATTGTTGCCGTTTGTTGCATTGTTGCCGACTTAATTATGTCATTGCATCATCAGCGGCTCTTTATCACACTGCAGGCGTCCGTCTTCCATCCTCATATGGTCGTATATCATGCAAATTGCCTTTAAAATTAGCACATAGCCCAAATTGCATATGTATTGCATGTTAAAAAGTGTGTTAATTAATTGCCAGCAATTAGCAGGCCGCTTAACAACGATAGAGCTCACAGTGTGCCCAAGTGGTGCAGGCAATAGCTGTGCCTAGTTCGACCATAAAACTCACCAAGGGTTAAATGCATGACCCAACTAGCAGAAGGTTGTGTAAGGCGCGTAGATTCGTTATTCGTGTCTCTCACTCTCTTAATGAGAGAGCATGACGACACTGATTTCTGCTTACTTATATACCAGCATTATAAAGTATTAAAACGATGCTGCAGTCCTTAACGTTCGAGAATTGTCTCAACAGAGAGCAATACTATGGTGGAAACTAAAACTACATTTGGAGGTCACCATCTATAGAAGGATTATTTTACCATAGTTTTGTCACAAGAATATTTAAAGTTATTGAACAGTGTTGCAAAAAAAAATTAGTATGGTAGAAAATGGTGACATTTTTGTGGAAGAGTAAAGGCATAACCCCCTTTGCAGACACCCCTTGTGTGGAAAATGCTTCATCTGAAATCAAGACACAAGAACTTATTTTTGCTTCATTTTTGTGATTCTGTAAGTGAACGAGGAATTTGACAGAAGAAACATTTTTACAATGGTGATGATTTTTCTCAAAAAAAATCCATATTTGAAGGTCTTAGAAATCAGTAAGTATTTGCAGCCCCAAAAAAAATGTTGCTCCAAGTGAAAAACATTCATGAGCAAGATTTTTGGATCATTTTATTCGGATACGAATTCGATTTTGAAGCCAAATGTTTGGTGCTCACAATTCCACCAAACTGAATATTTCATGTGGTTTGAAACCGAATGTATACTGGATTGCTTTTCCAGAGATTCCGAGTGTAATTATGTAAAATAGTAAGTACATTTGACTGCTTTTTGATATGGCACTCATAACTCATTGCTTGTTTCCTACGAGGTGATGCCAGAAAAGTACGGGTGACACCTTAGGCGGTTTTCTTAGCATTTTTTATGGCGGTTAATGATGTCTCTCATATATTGTGGGAGACGCCAATTAATAAGTTACCAGGCACTTGTAATTTTTTGCAGTAACTTGTTAGCCTATAACTATATTTTTTATAATATGACGTCAGTACGTTACACCTTAGTGCCATATGTCCAAGTGGACATATCTTTAGCTTGACTCGATTGAAAAGTTTGCTAAAGTTTATTGTTATATTTTCTACGCTGCTACTCGAGATTTTTGCATAAATATGTGCTTTCAGCGCTATTTGGGATCCAAATGTATGCCCAAATAAACGTATACTTTTTCAACTGAAATAGGGCAACTGTTTACTGAAAAAGTTCTTCCATAAAGATTATCCTCAAGTTGAATCAGTGCCTTTAGCAGCCCAACTCACGTACTGCTTTGCCCACCTTAAAAAACGCACTGCATTATGGCTTAAATTCAATCAAAGCTTAAGTTCTGCTCTTTCACATTCTGCGCTCTCTGTTCTTGTCGGCTAATAAAGACATTTGCAGCAGACGTCACTGCAGTTGTTTCCGCTGCCTCTGCCTCTGGCGCTGTCGCTATTGACGCCTTACAGGTGTCAAGCTCTGGGACAGCTGAGAGTGTGCAGCGACTTTGACAGCAGAATGCCCTTTAATGTATCCCATGCAAATGTCGAGCGGATTGCGACATTGTCAGAGCGCAAATAAAATACATAAAAAGCGCCCGCCGTTCGCAGCTATAAATCATCGAGGAGCAGCTTTCCATTGAGCAGCAGCAGTAGCGGCATTGACATTGGAACATTTTATTATGCAGCTGTCGTCAGCTGTTTGAGCGTTTGGCGTAATCTTAGCAGTCACTCTTTAGACACTCAAAATTTTCAACATCATACTAGAATTTATGAATTACTTAAAGTATTGTTAAGGTGTGTATTGAAATCGGTCCAAAAATCGTTTTTTCCCTAATGAAATTGTCTGCATCAGTCACTTTGGGGGAAAATTCTGATTGGTATGTCAAGGACAATATGCGTATGGAGTTGCGGCGGTAGCTGGATATATTAAGAAAAAGTGATCGATTTCTCCAGCTCTTATCGTATAGAAGTATAGACAGTGAATATCGGGCACCAGTTCTCGAATGAATGGTGAAAAATACGATTTGTTCTTCCTGAATATTGGTGTCAAATAGATATGGGCGAAAATAAATTATGTGTATCACTTTCTAAACTGATCTCATCAATTCTGATATTAACCTCGTAAATTTGGGATTAAAAAAGTAAGCATAACTTCCTAAAATTGGTAAAAAACTTCACTTTTTATTTTTAAATTCCAAGTTTTATCATTGAAACTTAAAATGTGTATTGAAATAGTTTTATTCGTTCACGAGATGTCAAAGAAAAGTCAACCTAGTCATTAGGCTATCGATAATTCGACAAATAATCAGAATCTTGAAAAAAAGATGGCGTACGTTAAAGTCGGGAGCGCCCGACTATGGGATACCCTGTACCATCTGACATATTGCTTAAGAATTCCAAAATATGTTTTAATTGCCAAATTTGGTTACGATATTTTCATAAACAACCAAAAACAGACGAATTTTGAACAAAACATTTTTTTTTGACCGATTGGTCACAAACAAACGAAATACAACGATTTTTGTACAAAACACGTTTTCTTGACCGATTGGTCCTATGGGAGGTATATGATATAGTCAACCGATTTTGATCAAATTTGGTACAGTGCTTAAGCACCTTAAAAACTTCCGAATGCCAAATTTGGTAACGATAACTTCATAAACAAACGAAACACAACGATTTTTGTACAAAAAAACGTTTTCTTGACCGATTGGTCCTATGAGAGCTATATGATATAGTTAACCGATTTTGATCAAATTTGGTATAGTGCTTGGGAACTCTAAAAAACTTCCGAGTGCCAAATTTTGTTTATATCTTCATAAACAAACGAATTATCCATCTGTTTTTTTTTCGAGGTCTTCTGAAACATCCCAATGGGAGCTATAAAATATAACCCCGATATCGAAAAAGTAAAATAAACTTGTCTCCCCTGACATAATTACGCATCTAATCTGAAAATTTGGTCGCTCTAGGTCTTACAATCTCTGAGGTCTAGGCGTTTATACAGACAGACGGACATGGGTATATTGACTTCTTCAGGGTGACTGATCATACTTTAAGTAACTTTGGGTGGTCTCCGACGTTTCCTTCTGTATGTTACATATAGTTATCGATATCTCGATAAGTAATAAAATTTAAAAATCATCAACACCAGAGATCGGCTTAAAATGTATTTATTCCTCATATTGAAAACTACAAAATAATTCTTCTTCATCTTAGCTTTTCAGTCTTTTGTGGATCATAGCTTCCGCAACAATCTTCCTCCATTGTTCCCTCTCTACAACGACATCTCTCCATTGTCGATTTCCTATTTTTCTGTGATCGGCTTCTATCCAATCGGTTTCAACAAGATAATAACGATCTTTAAAAAATAACTTTTTGGAATTATTTTAAAATAAATACGCTACAAATAAATAACAAGAATGCTATAAAAACTTTCGTATGATGTCATTGAGCGTGCCGCATTAGTTTTTTTTGTTTAAACAATAGCAAACGCGTTCAATTCTGAGTAAATTATTGCTAAACAGTCATTTATTAATCATTTTGGCAATTAAGCTGAGCTCGCAAAAAAGATTTAATCTTAAATATAGTTTAAGAAATGCATAAATTATATTAGAAAAAACAAATTTTAAGCGGCTGTTTAATTTTTTTTATTAATTATGATTTTTGATTAAAAACAGATAATCAAATGTATTTTGGTTAAAAAGTAAATTATTATTAGTTGCCATTTTATTAATCTTCAATAAAATTGTTATATGATGTGGTTATTTTTCTTTACTGGACAAAACAATCTATTGCCGGGTTAGGGATTAATGTTGTGTATTCCTCCAGTCGTCTGTGTTGCACGGCCGCAAGATCAGGCCCTACGCTGAGTTTCTAAAGCAGCCGCACTGCACGGCTCGCTGGAGCTATGCACTACGATAACTGGAGGCGATATCTCCTGGGTAAATGTCATAGCAAATTTTAATTTGTTGAGACTTGGTTGATTGAGATATTCCACGAATTTTCTTTAAGTTCTAGAAATATACCTTGACTGACTGACTGAGACTTATGTAGATTTTGTTGCTGAAGCGCCTTTTGTTGACGCCGATCGCCGCCAAATCCTGGATTTCATGCTCAAGCCTATACCAATAACTCCTAAACAGTACTCTGCTTATCTATCCTTATAGAAAATAAAGAGTACGCCGTACCTAACACTATCCCTATCACCTACTCTTCACATACACCTCCACTAACACAATTAAGCTACAAGCGCTTTCACTGCTACTCTCACCAAGCAGGTCAAGCAGTTGAACTGTTGTGATACGGCAACTTTCCTTCTTACAGAACAGAATGAGATCAACGCACTTCTTTACCCTAAACCGGGCTCACGTATACGAAATGGAAGATTTTTTAAATCTATACGAATTTATTCGTATATTACGTTCATAATAAGTTTTAATAAACCCTATTAATAACCAGGATCAACGTATTGAGCAAAAAAACATAAATACGTCTCTATAAAACAATGATGGTACCAGTCTTTCTGTAAGGAGCTGAGACATGGACGATAAAGAAAGCTGTTGAAAATAAAATGAATATGTTTGAGCGCAAGGTACTACTTGGTTGCGTGAGAGGGGTCGATGGTACCTTTAGATTCAGGTAAAATGAAGAATATGCAAGTAAGCTAGGAGGACCAGTGATCAGCAAACTGGTGAAATTAAGACAGTTAGAATATGCTGGTCATATAGAAAGTGAACATGGGTAAACCGGCCTACTAAAGGAAAGTTAAAGACCAAATACTAAATGGATTGGAAACGTCGAAAAAACAGCCATAGATTTTTATAGATATTTATCTTTGGAATTTCTGGTAATGTCACTTAAAAATGTAGGATTAAATATTGTCCCAAAACGGTATAGGGTTCGCAAAGACAGTATCTGTGAGATACAATTATTATAATATCAGACTTAAAATTTTTTTAGGGACGATCGATTTTGGAGAACCTTCAAAAATTTCAAACTTTTCAATGAAGGTGTCAGTTATCATATGGTATTATTAGTATATTATATAAGTTAAAATCTGTTTTAACCAAACCATTTTTTTTAAAGTTATTGCTATAAGCCCACGCTACTAAGGACTTAATTTCATTTCTACTTACATACATAGTGACTTTAAATATACCATTGCATATGAAATAATCGCTAGAAGTTACGACTGGAAAGTATCGTAGAGGGGAAGGGAATTCGTAACCCACTGCGTAAAATGTTTCCCTTAGACAGATTTCGTAGCCGATCGTTCAGTGCCATTCTGTGGATTTTATCAACAATTTCTGGCTCTTATGGGCAACAGAAACGTCTTAAAAATACAAAAGTTACTGACTTATCAAACTGCCCACGCATATGCCTAGTCTTTAAGATATTCCAGCGTACTTTTATGCTTATATTCGAAACCAACTTTAGAAAATAAAACATTCATAGCTTTATTGCAGAATAATTATTTTAAGGTCTTAATATTTTCCAGAATCAACTATGCTCTTATTTAATCTACTGTATTATGGCTAGTTGACAGCAATCATATAAACTGACCGCATAAATTAGCCAACTAATTACAACAGCTCTCTGGTCACTCTGGGCCAAATCTTGGCCACAATCACGAAGCGCAGCAAAACTGAGCACGACCACGAGCATTGAACATTTGTATGCAAATTTCTGCAGTCGTAGTTGACGTAGCCGAGCACCGCTGCTCTGCTCCATCAACTGGCATAGGCGCAATCATAATCGACGTCATAATAAACGTTATGGTTGCTGTCGTTATCACCTGCCCGGGTATGGTTACACGGGTAAGAGTCGGGTCCAGTGGTGGGAGCAAGCGGCTGTATATATGTATGTACTGTGCAGAATATAAATTTGCATATAAATTGCAGTCGCTGCGCTGCTGCAGTTGCTTTTGATGCTGCGCTGTTAAATACCCTGTAGCCATGGAGTATATCGAGTATTAAAGTTTTGGGCCGGAACTATGAGTCAGTATTGATTTGGGTACCGAATAAGGTCCGTCTGTCCGACCATCTGTTAGTAAACACGTAGATCTAGAAGGTCACAAGCCCTCACCAAAATTTCACATTTTGCTAATGTATCCAAATAAACACTGCTTGTTTACCGAATGCAATGAAACTGCTTGTTTTACCAAATGCACTTAAGCTGCTTGTTTTACTAATTACAAGCAGTTTAGACTAAAATTTGTCAACAAAAATTTTGTTTTTATTTTAAGAACAAAGCATAGAGGGTATTCCATTGTCTGGCGCCGGCTGGATCGCATACTCTTGTTGTTATTGTTGGCGAAGCTGTTCCATTTAAATCGATGCGCACCGTAAGCAATTTTGAAATTTATGTAAGCATTTCGTTCGCAAGTTTAATTGACAGTGAACGCGCAGTCTCAGTTCTTGGCTCTTTGGGGTAATCCAATTAGCCCAGCAGACATTTTGTACAAGAAAAAGCACTTGTCGGTTACCAGTTACCTTGACTATTGTAAATTGTGCAGCAATTTCATAATGAAGATGTTTCCTCAACTGCCCCAAAGGCGTTTTAAAGCGTCTTTGACGCCGTTGTACAATAAAATGTAGATATATTATGAGTATAGCTAAATTTAAGTTGTAAATTTTTCAAATATGGGCTTGGTTGCGAGGAATATGCTGATCACATATTTTACTTTGTGCCACGTTGTCTTGGGCTATTTTCAAAAAATTCAATTTAATTCACTTTGTTCGATGAGCATTATCAGTAGATAGCAGATAAATTGGGATCACTTCACGCTCTTAATGGGGGTTATGCTGCAAACAGAGGGATCGCATCGGATCGAAACGGTATGGACAGAAGCAAAGGTAGCCGCTACAGGTGACTTGACCGGGTGTCAATAGGTTTCTTTGTGTGTGTCTCTGTGTGTGAGTGAATGAGTGGTCAAAGAGGTGAGCACAAACGACATCGCATGCGCACAATCAAAGCCACAACTAAGTATAAAACACAAAGACCCAGGAGAGGTGTCGACAACAACAACGCGGTGAACAACATCGAGAACACTGCAGAGGCGCTGATGATGTTTGCTGTGCCTCTGCTGAAGCTGTAGCTGTAGCTGATGCTGATGCCCGTTTGCCCAAAGAGATATCACAATAAATTAGGAAACGAAATCTTTACTAAATAAAGACATAAATTACGCTCAGAATCGCACTATGCTGAGACACCGTGCTCTGTGTCTCCGATCGAACTAAACTGAACCGGACCGACTTCAAATAAAAAACCAACCAACTATGTTGAATGAAAATAAAACGTTGGCACTACAAAAGTCAAACAAAACAACAACAAAAAATGACGACAACGACGACGACAACAACACATAACATGTACAAAAACAAGAACAAGAAATTAAGGATGTTTTACTAAAAGATAATGAATTTCAAATACTCTAAAGATAATAAGTAGGTTGAGGTACACCCTAATGAAAAACTTGCCCGAAAATAAAAGTTTTACTGTATAAAATTTGGATATAAAATCTTTGGTAAATTTTTTAATATTTTTAATATTTTATTCAGTCAAGCAGCGATAAAGGCATGAAGTAAGCCAAGATTACATCAATGCTGGTCAAAGAAGTGAGAACTGCACTAAAAAAATTAGATGCTAAGAATAAGCTCACGATTAGATGGGTTCGAGGACATAACAATATTCCTGGAAATGAGCTGGCAGATAGACTAGCAAGGACCGTTGCAGCAACACCGCTAATCGGACCCGAGCCACACTGTGGGATTGGTAACCATGTGGTACGAGAACTGCTGAGAATGCAGGAGGAAAATAAACGGCTGCTTCACTCGGCACAGACACCAGGACTTAAGCAGGCAAAAGCCCTTCTCTCTAACTACAACCGCAAGAGGTTCAAACTCATGATAACTCACGGAAAAAATACCGTGAGGATCATGACGGGCCTCTTGACGGGACATTGTAGGCTCCGCAGCCACTTAAATAAAATTGGCAGAGCGGATAGTGGACTATGTCGCATCTGTAGCATGGAGGAAGAAACTTCAATGCATTAACTATGTGAATGCATGGCCCTCATCAGCAAAAGAAACAAGTTTCTGGGCATGTACGTTCTCCCACCTTAGATCGTTGTTACCCTAAGTCCAATCAAAATATTGGAATATATGCAGGCCATTGGACTTTTGGGAGAGCTCTGAGCTATGAAGGGGGTACAATAGATCCATTTGGGTCGCAGTACATCTTTATACCCATTAATAATAAACAAAAAAAAAAAAATATTTTATTCGTATCATAATAATGATTAGTATCAAAACTTTAAGTCAGCTGTTTTAAACTATACGATAGGAACTTCGAAGCAGTCCTTGAACTGTAGCACTGGCGTATCCACGGGAGGTTTCGTGTCTGGACCCCTACCCCAATAGTTGGAAAAATGGGTTGACAGTCTTTTGCGAGCTCTGATATAAATACACTTCGAAGTAAAGAGCCTCGCCTAAGACCAAATCCTGGATCCGCATCAACTTCTTAAAGTCTGAGGTCGTATATCAATATCGGTTTAAAAATTTTTCATAATAGCGTCGGCCACCCTAATATATCAATTATTTCCTCCAAAGCATCAAAAACCATTGCATCAACTACTCGTGGACCCAACTGTATATACCCTCAGCAAGAGTATCCAAAACGAGCAAACCGATGACAACAACGAAGTGGTTGGTTGGCTGGCTTATAAAAAGCGAGAGAAATACAAATAATCAAACGAAATGTATTTTATAGGGTGATAAGAATCAATGAAGCCACTGAAATCCTATAGAGACATATTGTATGCATTATGAGGCATCATCATTGCCTCAACCGGTCACATTTAAATTGAGAGCTCTCTTTTCGGCATCATCTGTCCAATCGGCAAGTGTTGGACATTTTCAATATAAGTATGTGGCAGTAGTAGTAGTAAGTAGTGTGAGAAGAACCTTATCACTTGGCTGGCTCGCTGTTTGGGGGCATTTGGATACCTTGGTGCTTGGTGCTTAGTGGTTATTGGCCTGGTGTCGCTGGCTCAATTAGAAGACGATGTTGGCGCATTAATACGCATGCAGGTGACTTCATTTATGCGTGATTTGCTGGAATGTGATCTGCTAGACTGGCCTTTTGTGTTACCCTCTTGTGCCGCGCAACGGATCACAACGGTCTTCTGTGATTTTAGGACAACTAATAAATCTTCTGTCAGAGTAACCTAAAAAGCCGTTTAACATTTTTTTGTAGTAGTCATAGCTGAAGTGGCTTTTGTTGTTGGAAACTATCAACTATCAGCCCGAACTAAGCAACTCACAACAATAGGCATAGTTTGGAGTTGATTTGGTTAGATGGCGTTGTGGGCAGCGGGTAGCGGGTGCTTGCATTTTTAATTATATACATGTAGAAACATAACTTTGAGTTAATTGTCTCTTTTGCCGCGATCCATTCGTATCTTCATTAGAATTCAAAGATTTATGCGCGAGCTAAGTGGTTTGACGTGACAGAGTCGCCGACGCCGCTATCACCTATGGCTAATTTAATTGGACATTGTCTAAGCAAGTTTATGCACTGAAAAAATAAACCTCCAAAAAAGATTTCCGTAGTTGTACTTTTTTTAAGAGAAAACTTTAAAAACTTTATTGTTGTTACTTAAAGCCTTAACTTTTGGAAACACTATAAAATTACTGTGATCCCATTTTTGCAAATTTCAGCTTTAATTTACAGATAAGTACTGATGAAATATTAAAAAAAAATTATTATATTTTTTCATTTTCGGAGATTTTTGCGATTTGCCTTTTCTTAAATGAGCTACGTAAAGGTATTGGGGTCCTTTCATTTAGAGGTTGGGGCTTACAATGTGTAAGTCATTAGTATTACAAAAGTTGAACATTTCAGTAAAATACAACTTTATATACTTTATAATATATGTATTTAGTTTGTAAAAAATCTATGTAACAAACATAAGGAGATGTCGAAGACCCCCCAAAGTTACCTAAAGTATGATCAGGGTTTCTAGAAATGTCGTCTGTCCGTCTATCTATCTGTATAAACGCCTAGATTTCAGAGATGATAAGAGCTCGAACAACCAAACTTTAAGATAAGATCCCTTATTATCTTACGGGAGACAAGTCTTTTTTTTTTTTATATCGGGGTTATATTGTATAGCTCTCATAGGCGTGTTTCGGAGGACCGCTAAAGAAAACCAGAAGTTCTAGATGGATAATTCGCATGTTTATGAAAATATCAAAACCAAATTTGCCATTTGAAAGTTTTGATATCGGGGTTATATTATATAGCTCTCATCGTGGTGTTTCAGAGAACCTTGAAAGAAAACCAAAAGTTCTAGATGGCTAATAAAGATATCAAAACCATATTTGCCATTCGGAAGTTTTTTAGTTCCCAAGCGCTGTGCCAAATCTTATGATAATCTGTTGAAAATATCATACAGCCCCCATAGCATCGATTAGTGAAAAAACATGTTTGAGGATTAGTATTGACAGTTCGCTGTAGGGCTTAAGAACGTTTTCCGATTCCGTAAATTACGTGACGCTGATTTTCGTCAAAATAAATCGGCAATTATTGATTTTCTTATGTTGACACAACTGTCATTGACATCTGTGCCAAGTTTTGGCGGGATGCGATAATTAGTCTATGTTTAACAACTGTTTGCTTACAACGCGAAAAGTTTGTTGGCGATTTTATTATATCCCCAATCGATTCTGAAGTTTCGGAAACAGAAAAAAGTCACAGGGTGCCAAATCTGTTGAAAGCGGTGTTTATGCGACAATTTTTGTTTCATGTTTGGCCAAAAACTCACTCAAATTAATTTTGATCAGATGGTATAGGTACCAAAGAAACAGCCTTAAGTTTTTTTGACAAAAATACGAAACAGAACATATTGATTTTACATTTAATTAAAATGAAATATATCACATTCAAACAAAGTTTAGATAAAAAAAAAGAAAGCAATATATCTTAAACTATCTCAAGAAGCATCCTTTAAAAAAAAAATTTACAATATCGTAATATTTGAGTTAAAATATTTTTAAAAGTTTGAAAGCAGCATATTAGTTCCTAATCCGAATTTTTTGATAGATAATCAATTATTTTATATATTGCTTGCTGTTTATACGCTGAAGCTTTTTTTTTGGTTCGATATCAATCAATAACAATATCGATAAAAATCCTTTAGAATATGGTTTTTTATATTAATATAATGGTACGATATCGATCAATAACAGTATCAATAAAAATCCTCAAAAATATGGTACATTAGCAAAATGGTATGTTTTATTACGATATTTAAAATAAAAGATGGCGTACGTTAAAGTCGGGCGCAGACGACTTTGGGATACCCTGTACCACCACATTGCAATTAAGTCCGACACATTGCTTAAAACCTCCAAAAGATATTTTATTCGGCAAATTTGGATACGATATTTGCATAAAAAAAAAGAAATCAGTCGAATTTTGCACCAAACTATTTTTTTGACCGATCGGTCCTATGGGGACTATATGATATAGTCAACCGATTTTGATCAAATTTAGTACACTGATTGGGAACTATAAAAAACTCCCGACAGCCAAATTTGGTTCCGATATCTTCAAAACCAAACGAAACACAACGAATTTTGTAAAAAAAACATTTTTTCGACCGATCGATCCTATGGGAGCTAAATGATATAGTCAACAGATTTTGATAAAATTTGCTACAGTGTTCGAGGTCCTCTGAAACACCCCTATGGGAGCTATATTATGTAATCCCGATATCAAAAAAATAAAATAAACTTGTCTCCTATGGATTAACAAGGGATCTTATCTGAAAGTTTGGTTGCTCTAGCTCTTACCATCTCTGAGATCTAGGCGTTCATACGGACAGACGGACAGACGGAAATGGGTATATCGACTTCTCGAGTCACACTGATCATACTTTGGGGGGTCTCCGACGACTCCTTCTGTACGTTACATACATTTTCGGCTTGCACAAACACAATATACCCTTTGTACCATACGGTACAGGGTATAAAAAATAGGCCCTACATCAATCGTTTAATATAGTATATAAAAAGACTTTAAGAAAACTATATGATATTGTGTTCCGATCTGGTGGATCTTGACAAGCGCTCTGTCTTAATATTTTCCATTTCCTTGCCGAGAAATTTCGACATTTGTTGACGGAAACAAATTTATAACTTCATAATTGCTTTAGGACGTAAATACGTAAAGCAAACCACTTTTGAAATCGATCTCATCGACTATGATCATCTTCACATTTGTGATATAAGTTTTAGTCAATATTAATTATACATTTGTACAATTTGATTGTTTATCGAAATATTCGATATTTTAATAATTTTATTTTCAACGTTACATTTTACTTTGAAGTCTTCTTTAGACACTTGACTTTTCTGCACTAACCTTTTTTTTCAGTGTGGCCCTATATTTTAAAAGCGCAGCACTTTAATTGAGTTATGTATAGAGAGCCCTTAGCATTTAAATCGAAACTTTTTGGATGACTAAGTTTATTGGCGGAAGACGTTATTAAATTTTTAGCACCAGGTTTCTGTGGACATTTTTCTGAGTGTGGTTTAACCAGCTCTTAATTTGAGTCTTATTATAATTGAGTTATAAATAGAAAGCCCTTAGCATATCAACTCAAGCCAAAAGCATGGCTTAAAGCAAAGACTTACGCTGCCATAGAGTTGGCAAAAATAGCCAATACAATGAGCCACAATCAATTCTTTATAATTGATCATAATTCGGTAGCTGGACAGCTAATTAGCTGCTTTACAATACAGCTAATTTAACACGGGCCAATGGTTTGCCAAAGCCAAACATGATTTAACAAAATATGAGCGCAAATTTATCAAATGCAAATTACTGGAAGAGTAGCACCTAAGAAAAAATAACAACAAATGTGGGGACTGGCTAAGAATTTCTACAACAATGGTCAAGACAAATTGACTTTCGAAATGTGGCCCGAGGTTCAACTTTGGTCTTTGATTTGTTTGCGTCGGCGACAAATACAGACGATTATTAAGGGGTTCAACTTAGGGGACAGACAGTGGCAACAGCAGCAGCAGCAGCCCAGCAGCCCAGCATCCCGTTTAGAAGAATTGATTTTTTTTAACTGGCTTTGTTGCTGTTGCTGTTAATTAAGCCCACGGGAATGCATAAAAACTCTTTCGCTTTTGGGCACTATCAACACCTCATTACTCTTTTGATCGCTCGTCGTTAATGAAGTTGTCAGAAGACGCTGCCGCTGTCTGTATTCCAATGCGCTGCAGTGAAAAAAAGAACGTTTTGAATTTAAAATCAAATTGCTAAGCATTTCAATTTTTTTTTGTAGCCGAGAAGCGACAAAGATTAAATATAATTCTGTACCAAGTTAAGCTAGGCGCGTTGTAGCACACTTTGCATACTCTTTATAAGGTTTCAAGCTTGGCCTGCTTGTTGGCCAACACAAGCTGCGCTTTGTTGGCATGTTAGCCCAAGTGTAGTGTATTTTAAACCTGTATCTACATGAAAGTTATAAACAAAGAAAACAAATTTGTCTTATCGCTCGATTCCTAATGAGATGACAACAAGACAAAATCACTTGGCCCGTTGTTATGTACAGTCCCCAAATCAAAACCAAGTCCCGCCTAGCGCTGCGCCATAAAAGCGCGAGCTCGTTCCAGGAGCAGACAAATACAAATGCACATCTTTTAATCACTTTGCTCATTAACAGCGCCTAGAGAGAGTGAGAGAGAGCGCGATGGGTGCAGCTGGGATTAGCAATATCTACAAAATTCAAAAAATACAATAGTCGTTACCACCAACTAGTAGATATTTAATAATGGTTATAAATCAAAAAGTATAGTAGCTGTATCGCCTGTTTTAATATGTAAAATGCAATATGTAAGTATACGATTTTCCAACACTGGTGCGAACAGACACAAACGCCACGCCTAAAACTATCTTGTAAAACCAATCAACAAGCAACTACATGGTTAAGCTGTAGACTACTTTCAAGATCACAAATCTATTTATAGCCTATACCTTATGGTTAAAAAGGTATTTTAAGCTGAAAATTTATGTAACATACAGAAGACGATAAAAAAAAAATCGATATATCCTTGTCCGTCTGTCTGTCCGTATGAACGGGGTTATATGATTTAGGGGTTTTTGAGAGGACCTCGTAAAACAAAACAAAAGCGTTAGATGGATAATTCGTTTGTTTTTTAAAATTACGTAACCAAATTTGGCATACGAAAGTTTTTTAGAGTTCCATCAACTGTACTAAATTTGATCAAAATCGGTTGACTATATCATACAGCCCCCATAGAACCGATCGATCAAAAAAGTTTTTAGCGAAAAACTTGGTTTTTTATAAAGATATCATAACCAAATTTGGCTAAAGTTTTTAAACTTCCTCAGCACTGTAGCAAATTTGATAAAAATCTAATGACTATATCATTTGGCCCCATAGGACCGATCGATAAAAAAAAAATGTTTGGTAAAAAATTCGCTTGTGAATATATCGCAACCAAATTGGGTAATCAAAATTCTTTTGGAGTTCTTAAGCAATATGCCGGATTAAGTTGCAAGGTGGTGGTACAGGGTATTCCAAAGTCGTCCGCGTCCGACTTTAACGTACGCCATCTTTCTCATTAAAACTGATAAAAGTTAATAACTATTTTAGCAGTTACATAACCTGACGCTGCTCCGAAAATTATTACAAATTTCACTATAGTTCATAATGTGCTGCAAGTAAGTTTTGAGTGCATATATTGTGGAGAATGACAGCAGTGTGGTTATTTTTGATTGTTTATCGAAAAATTCTAAAATTCGATAAGCTGAGGCCTAGTCGTTGTAGCTTTAAAAATGCTTTTATACTATTTTCTATAGCATAGTATACAAACTCATTATAAATAAATAAAAAAATTTGATTTGTCGCACAAACATCCAAACTCCACTCAACAACCCCATGCATTGGGGTAAGATATCTGTAAAAAAACACACAATATTATTGGTCGAAACTTTTTATCCGTCGACGTTTTTTATAGGTTTTTGTGATCGCCGAGTCCAAATCCAATGTTTTAACATTCGGGTTTCTTAGATAACTTCCAAAATATTTATAATGGGGTTTTTGAAGTTATGTCAGCATATTAGGTTGATGAGGTTTTTTGGGCATCGGAAAAGTTCAAACATCTACTTTTCGTGGACCTGTGTAATTTTTGAATTTATTTGAAAAATTGTTTTATTGAATTGTTACGTTGCTTTGTATTAATTTTCGATTATGATAATTCACACATTTTTTTATGTAAAAAAAATTATTGTCTACGACAAAAAGAAAATTTGAAAATTAATGAGTTTGTAAAAATCTACTTTTCAACGACTAAAGCTGCTATTAAAAAAATACTAAATTGGCAAATTTCTCATTACCACTCAATAACACATTTCAAAATTTAGCGGCGCTCAAAGAGACATCTAATTAGCACGATTTCATTTCATCTAAACTCACGCGCCCTCACATAATTAATCACATAACATAAACATGAAAACATTTACACACTTGTTTACTTGAATTTTAATACAAAACGAAATTAATTAGCGCAATTAAACACAAATTAATGAGCCATACAAAAAAAAGCTAATTAAAAAGCGATTTCACTTTCTTATTAGCTAGCTTTTTGTCAAGTCAACGAGAGTCATCGATAAATTTGCTGATCGCTTTAGTACTGGGAATCCTGTATAGCTATGCTATGTTTACACTGGCACATATTGTGACAGTTGCCGTTCCGTGCTTAAGTTGAAAGCTAAAAGTGCTTTCATTTGCGTCACAATAAGTTGCTAGAACTTTGTGACACAGGGTTGTGAAGGACCAAAGGATTTGGTGTAAGCAGTACGACACATTGTGGCAAATATACCTACTTGTTTGTGGGGATAATATTTGTGACGGCTGCCGCATTCGATGGATAGACGAACTGTATATTCAGCGGCTCCGCTGGCTTGGTCATGTTGTTTGCATGGATGAAGAGCTCCAGAGAGTAAGGCGCTACTGCGTTTGAAGGATCAGGTAGTGAGTTCACTACCTACCATTAGTATCACCACATGGAAAATGAGTGCGCGAAGCAGATATGTCAGAACGGATCCACGTCGGATCATAACTCAATAGTAGGTTGTTATGACCAGTCTTTTTTTTTTAAGAAACCCATCTGGCTGTCCTCCCGTCCAATGTGGGCCTCAATTGTTGCGTCATTTGAATCTTGTAAGCATGTAAATGCAGATCCACATGCAAAATTCGACTGGCGCGTTGATGTTTCCGTCGACTTGTCGACACTAGCCTCAACTATTTTTTTCACAGAACGACCGTTTTGAAAGTTAGTACGTTTGTTAAACGATCCATGAATAAACTTGGATAGTTTTGAACTTAACATTTGTCGAGAGCATCCACTTGGGACAGGTATGTTCCGAATTATGAGTGTTCAACAACCAAACTAACAGATGACACACCCTATATCAGCGTAATTTTTTCAATTTACATTAAAAATTAGTTTTAAAGGGGGGTTGTAAGCGCGGTGTCCTAAGAGTGCACGTTTTTATACAAATATTAGGGGTATTTACGCAAAATGTTGAGTTGAGAAATTAAGAGCGTGAGTTTAATCTTTTGGTAAGTTAACTTAAATATATCCGAAATACGCTCGGATCTGTATGCCTCTGCTATTACACTAGTTTACACGAAAAATGAACCGCTGTAAAAAAGTGTTTTTTAGGGTAATTTTGGGTCGAGAAACACGAAAATTTCATTCCATTTTCGAGATCTTTTCTTTTCTTTTTTTGCACTTTTTTTTGAAAGACGATTAGATCGAAATGTGTTGATGTGCTCTTTACGGTGATTACGACACGTATAGATTAAGTAAAAAATATTGAAGTTTTAAGCAACCAAAGTCGAAAAAAACGTAATTTTCGTCCATTTTTTCAAAATTACAAATTTTCGGTTTGCTTTTTATTAACGAGAAAATTTTTTTCAAAATTATGTTATACTTTAGGCTGAAAGAACATTTCGAGCCTAAGATCTTTGAAATTGGAAAGGAACTGTAGATGTTTTAGAACCAATTTTGTTCACGAGATATTGACGAACAACTGAAAAAAATTGTCAAAAAACATATTTTTCGAAAAAATCTCGAAAACGGTGCTTAAGAAAAAAAATGAATTTAATTTTCGTGTTTCTCGACCACAAATTACCCTAAAAAACACTTTCTTACGAAGGTCACCTCGATGACCCTTAAATTTATAAACTAGTGTTATTAATTATTGAAGCGGGCTTATGTGTACGCCACAATTCAAGGCTCTATCTGTACTTCTGCAAGCTATACCACAAAGAAAATGTTTTTCCAACCAGTGTGCAGTGGGTGGACAGCCTCCAGCAAGTTGCAGTGATTAACGACGTCTTTGCCAAAAGCTAGTAACAGCTTTAAGGAGTCCACGCAGAAGTGGTTGTCAGACAAAACTATGAAGACTAAGCTAGAATCATTCGCATATTTGTATTGTTTTATAGTTGCTAAACATAAAAATATAAACTTGTGTTCGTTTGGCCAACGGATGAGCGGTTGGCCAATGGCCACCGTCCATCAGCAACAATGTTGTCATATTAGCAAACCTAACTAACTTGGGTTATTGCGCGTTTTGTGATTTTGCGCGTTTATGATCCATTTAAAACTATGAGATGGAAATGCTGTGCCGGAGTTGTGCCAACAGATTTATCACCGGCCAGAGGCCAACAAGACAAACTGCAGCCGCGATGAGCTGGGCGGCGCTAGGGCCTTGGTAAAGTTCATCGGTTTCAAGCAGGCCATGCCATAAAAGTCCAACAATGTTGCCAGCAAATATTTGTGTGCGCAGAGAGACTTTAAGTCCTGGCACGATCGTAAAAATGTTTGACTGCCATTATATGGCGCTCAGGAGAGCGCCACTTTGTCAGAACATTGATGTACAATGTCTGCAACAAGTTCAGCTAGCTCAGCTGACGTCCATATAAATGTGCCAAATTATGAAAGATTTTTTTGGTAACCACATAACGCCTTCAACACATCTGTATGCAATGATACCAATAACAAGTCCAAGAGAGATAAAAAAAAAAAAAAACACCAGGGAAACAAGCGTCTGACAGACTGTGTAAATATCGTATAATGCATAATTTATGGGCCAGAGGTGAAAATATTTTCAATAGAAGGTGATTTAAATTTATTAAAGGAATGTCTATGGCAGCACAACAAGCAGAGACAGCCCAGCCGCCACTAAATTAGAATAAAGTCCAGTCCATGGGCAGCTCTGCCCATAAAACTCAAGCAAATTGAATTTGTGTGAATGGGCGCGCGCGCGCGTTGACCAAATCACCTCGATACGAGCACGGAGCACCGAGCAACTCGAAACGGTAGATCGTCCAAACGCCCGATCAAGCTGATCAGCGTTTGGGAATCTCAAGTATCGATCGACACGGTTAAGCCTCTCTTCGCTCTTATCAGATGCAAATGCACAACATACGCGCTCGACTCATTTAAATCTTAGCCAGCAACTCACTCTGGATGTACTAAGCAATCCCGGCCTAAAAACTCAGCGATCCAGTCGCCAAAGCTGCGCACCCAGCTCGCCTTTTGTTAACACCATAATTTACATTGATTTATGTGCTTAGTTGACTCTGCATTTTTAATCGGTCACTTTGGCTTTTGGGCAGCGCTCCAAGCCTCGTTTCGTTCGACTGAGCTGGTGGCGGGGGGACAGTGTAGGAGCCAACAACTTTACCACCATTATCGTCTCCATTCTCATGTCGCTGCCATGTGTGCGCGCGGCTTCATTTGGTTATAATTAAAATGTCGATGTTATCTACAAGATTTGGACATATTGGCCATTACGCTTAAAATTAAAGTGATTTCTATGCGCGTTTTTTTGTTCCTATTTTGTAGGTGATTTAAAATCGAAATTCGATTTCATTTGAGTTTTTGTTTTGTTTAGTTTCTTTCCTCATCTACGTACAACACAATGAATATTGATTAAATTAATATTTAATTATGTTTTTAAGAAGCTTTTGAGTGTTAAATGTTTATTTAGGCTTCCAAATATCTTGATGTCTTGTTTGGTTAAACCCCAAGCATATTTATATATACACACATATATGTATATAAATATAATCGCGTCTTTTTTATTTGTATGCGTGTCTGCGTTTGTTTGTATTGCTGGCGTGAATAACTGACAGATAAATTTTATTTGTTAGCATTTAGTAGAGCGTATCTTTGAGATCGTGAGCTAATTAGCTGCAAAAACAAACAGTCCAAATTGTCGTAGAATAAAACTAGCTGAACATGAACAGCCCGCTAGCTTTCGTGTTTTCAAGTGGGTTTGAAAATTATCTACCATTTAATAAAAGTTAAGAACTATGTATAGGCGCAATTACTTTTTAATATAAAGCTGTGGGAAACATTTTTTAAAGAACATTTTATTTTTAGGTTTCTTGGCTACTTAATCTCTTTTAACCCATCGATTTTCTGTTTTTTTTTGGATTTTCTATGATCCAATGCTTAACAAATTTTCATATGCCTCACCTTTATTTGTAAAAAATTTGGTTAATATTTTGAAAAAATAGTAAACAGCAACGGCGCACAGCTTTTTTATCACCAAAGGGTCCAGCTGGATAAGGTACTCCCAACGATTTTTAAAGATTAATGATGCAGCTTGATTTCTAGATCAAAAAATTTTTTTCCAAAAATTCAGTTTTCAAACTTAATGCGCTTGGCATAATTTAAAAAATATTTAATTTTTTTTATTTAATTGTAAGTAAACTCCTTCTTTTGAATCAATTTCCTTATTCAATCTAAGTTATTAAAAAAAAATGTTGTTCATTTTTTTTACCAAAACAGTATTTTAAAATAAGAAATAAAATTTTCTTATTTTTTTTTTAAGAATGTTATTTATTTTTTCCATTTTGGCAAATTTACTGAGAGAGTAAGAGAAGCCAACAAAGTACAGAATATAACTTTAAATTTGAAACTTTAGTTTTAAACAAATAAGGAACTCTTCCTTTTTCATTTTTACACTAGTATGTTAGATCGGCTAACTCTGGAACTGTCTTTGGATCTTTGCAAAGTGGTTTTCAAATTTCTCAAATATAAATCGAGAAACATTGATAAGAATTCGAGCCAAACAGTTATCACTTTTTCGATATATGATGCTTAATGATTCATTAGGTTTTATTTAATTGATTTTTAGAAAAGTTGGAAAAATGAATTATAATCTATAAATAAAATATAATATTGAGTCGAAGGCCCCAGTAGCTAGTTGCTCGTTAAATTAATATTAAGTTTAGTATTAAATACTAGATTTAATTTGTTAAAATAAAAAATAAAAAAATAAAATAAAAATAAAAAAAAATACACTATTAAAAAAAATAAAAATTCTACAATAATCTTGACAATTTCGTAGAAAGTAAAACCTTTTTTTTTAATTTAGAAGCTGGAATTAATATTCCACTTAATGATTGTACCGACAAATCTGAATTCATGGAACAGTCGGAAGATGAAATTTCGGAAATGCGTTAAAATGTGAAAAAACAAAATCGTCAGAAAAAATTTCGCTTGTGACTGCACACTTGGAAAAAGGTTTTGCCGCCTAAGATTCAGGGTAAGAAGGATTGAAAATATTACTTACAACTCAACTGAATATATACATATTATAACAATAAGAAGATAGTCAACCAATTTTAATCGACTTTGGTACAGTGCTGGAGAACTCTAAAAAACTTCTGCCAAATTTGGTTTTGATATCTTTATAAAAAAACGAATTACAGTGCACGCTCGATAACGTGAATACTCCAAAATGTGAACACCCCAAAACGTGAACAAATTTTTTCGTGCATTGACTACTCCAAAACGTGAACAAGGCAAGAAAGCTCCATAACATGAAAAATAAAAGTTTCATTATGCTCAAATAATTCTGATCTTGGGGATTCCCCTTTTAGTGTGTTATGTTTTTTATTTGGCAATTTCGGCCTAGCATAGAGCGTTGTCTTAGTTGATTTCTATGCAGAATAGAAATGAGTTGTAAAAAACCTGTGTGATTGACGTTGAAAGAAAACTGAAATTCTCGGTTTTTTTACAAAAAGGATTCAGTGTGACGTGCTTAGCGAAAAAATACAATGTTGCTAAATCAACAATTTGTGGCATTAATAAAAAGGAAACGACACATTTTCTGGGCCTGGAAAAAGAAAAACTTGTACGCAAAGTTTTCAGTTCAGAAAATGGAGAAAGCTCATTATCGTTGGTTTATTCGTATGGGAAGTAAGAATTGGCCAGCACGTGCTTTGAAAATGCTGAAGGAAAAAGCAAAAACACTGCATTTAAAGTTAAAGGAACGCGAAGGTGATTTCCACGCTAGTGATGGATGGCTTCAAGAATTTAAAAAAAGAATACGGCGTTCGACTTCTTCAAATATCAGGCGAAAAACTTTCTTCGTAGCCTCATCTAGTGGAACAGTTTAAAGAAATACTTAAAGCTAAAATGGCTGAATTTGAGTTGTGCAACGATCAGCTTTATATTGCTGATGAGTCCGGCTTATTCTGGAAACTTCTGGCAGAAAAAACGGAGGAGGAGGACGAATCCAACGACGAGAAAATTAAACCAACTGAAGCAATTCAGATTTTCAACAAAGAGCTACAGTGGGCTAGCCATGAAGGCGTCGATAAAAATGATATGAATGTACTGAAACGACTAAGGGAGAAAAACAGAAGACACAGAAAAAGATGACTGATTTTTTTAAATAAAAAATGTTCTCAAACATACCTATAGAAAACAACAATTAAATGTGAATTTAAACCTGTGAATTAGCTTGATACTTGTTTTGGCATTCGAAAACGTGAACACTTTTGTTAACGTGAACTCCCTTGGTTTTAATTAGTTCACGTTACCGAGCGTGCACTGTAGTTCCTAAAAACGTTTTTTTTTTTTACCGACCGTACAGTACTTGAGAAGTCTTAGAAACTTCCGAATGCCAAATTTGGTTACAATATCTTCATATCATACAGACAGACAGTCGGACCTGGGCAGATCGACTTCTCTCGTCACCCTGATCATACTTTAGGTAATTTTGGGGGTTTTCGACTTCTCCTTCTGTATGTTACATATATTTTCAGCTTGCACAAACTTAGTATACCCTTTGTACAGGGTATAAAAAGCAGCAACTGACTTACATCAAATATTTGAAAGAGATAACAGTAGCAGTAGAGTAGTAGAATTCAATCAGGAGATTTTGGATATCGAGAATACGGCGCTACCAATTTTGTCTGGCCACATTCAATATGCAACCACTCTGGAACTACATCAGTTGAGCCCTGATTGCTGGCAGGATCTTTTTGATAACACTAGTAACAACAGCCACCTCTGAATGCAGTTTCAACAAACTCATCAGCAATTATTTGAGATCAACTATGGACCAAGTCAGACTAAGGAGGACTAACTTAGCAATTTTGACAGTTTGCGGATACTCACTTTGTGGGCTAAAGTTGATTAATGACAAAAGGGCAAAGTGTCTAGTAAAAACTTACACTGAAAAAATAGGCATTTTTGCCCTACCCAGATCCTTGACAGCTAAAAGTAGGATATTTTTACCCAAGAAAAAGTTGTAAAAAGCGTCAATATCTACGAGGATAAATATATTTTTAATAGTGTTATTATTTAGTATGAAAACTAAACAGCCAATTTATATGTATGGTACCGACAAATATCCAAAGGTTTATCTTTTATGCTTCGAAATCTAATTATTCTGACACAAACTTATTTACTAAAAACAAAGTTAGTGGGCTAAAGTTGCTTAATGACAGTTGGAAACAGCTGATTTTTGTTGCTCACATTGTATATCAAGCATTTTTGCCTTTATGCCTCATTGTTAGGGTGGCTCACGACGCGTCGTTACTCTAGTATTCTTGCCTTTATACCTGACAAAGTGAGCACCTTAAATATTTTTTATCTGTTATTTAAAGATGTTGATGATTTATAAAAACAATGCCTCTTTTTATTATTTATAAATGCAAGAGCATTGATTTTATATAAACAGCAGCTTAAAAACAATTAAAACACAGTCAGTTTCGTGTAATTTTGCAAATTTTATTATTTTCATGTTTTTTTCTAGTTTATTTTGTTTTTAATTTAAATTCACATAATTAACATTATTGTAATAGTTATATAATAAAATTAAATTAGTTTGATGCACATACTTCCCAAGCATTAATATCTTACACGATTTCACTCAAGTTACAATGCTACCAATATCAGTTTATCAGCTTGCACTTATTTATTTATTTATAAACATATGTACGACATAAAGATTAAAGTTAAAAATTTATTAAGTACTAAGTTCTATAGGAGATATTGCATATGCTATAGCCTTAAACGGTGATGAGGTAAGCCAGACGGCAATCATTTAACTTGATAACTGCCAATGCATAAAATGAATAAATAAATTTATTACGTATACGTAACTTTATAAGTATCTAATGTGCAATGGAAATGGAAATGTGTGAAAAAATGAAAAAAACAAAAAAGTGGAAGCAGCTGACAAGCCAAGCGCCTGCATACAGCAAGATCCATATTAGTTACAATTTCAATTTAATCTTTAAGCATGTCCACACACACAAATGCCGCCTATTGTATTAATGTCTAAGTTTTTGTTATACTCTTGCAGAGGGTATATGTACTTTAATATAGTTATTTATAACTTAACAGAGTAGATAAAGAAAATTAAAAAATGTTGTTTGTTCTCAAATTTTTCTAGCTAGCATGTACTTGTGCAATTACGAACACATATGCATATAAGAAACGCATTTTTTTATTGATTATTGCAGACTGTATTTTTATAAAAGTTTAAAAACTATTTTTTTGGTAAAACTCTATAAGCCTTAAATTTGACAGCTGCTGTAGGAATTTTTTAAAATTTTTTTTAGACCAGAATATCACCATAAATCAAAAGTTCACATGTTTTAGCCTTATCATTTAGCTGCAATACTGGATTTGGTCTGTTCAGGATTTTGATACCGATTCCGACTTAACGATTTAACAATAAAATTTATCGTTAAAGTTATATTTGTAGATTTTTTGCCAAAGCCCACAAAAAATTTTTGCGTTAAGTGTAATTGTAACGACAAGACGAATTGCTAGATCGTTAAGGCGGTATCGAAAGCGAAGTCCAGATGGGGTATAATATATATCAGTTTAAAAATATTTTCCGCATGTTTTCCAACACTTGCCTTAAACTCAGTTTCAAAGTCGTATACAGGATTTCAAAGGAATTGATAAAAATTGGATGTTAGTTACCTGTTTTTGATTCCATACCCACGACAAAATGTTCACTCAGCTATTGAATATGTTAAAACTAAAAAAGTTTCCAGCTTAGAAAATGATAATGGACGATTTAAAAGGGAATCTAGCTACTAGGAAACTTTGGTTCTTTTTTTTTCGTCAAAAAAGACCATTTGCGTATTTTTTGTAATCTTATTCGGTTTGCTTGAAATCGGATTCTATACAAGTTTCTTTTAAGAATAGATGCTACTGAAAAAAAAGTTATCTTTATAAGTGCCTTCGATTTAACTAAACTTTAAACGACTTTGTGCAAATTCAAAAACTATGGTATTCCAGAAATGACAAATAATGTCTCTAAGAAAATGGGAGAAACGTGCGATTATATTTGTAAAATGCTGTGCGCAAGATTTTCTGAACAGCTCTATAGGAACATTTCGTTAGAAAAATTTTCAAATTTTTTTTGTCGAATATTCCTAGTAAGAGATAAGATATTCATTACTAACTTAAGGCTGGAAATTCAAAAGCTTAACTAGAAAATAACTTTTCAAAAGTGGATCAGACCGAAAAAAAGTTATTCTTTTAAAGGCTTTTGATTAAGTTTTTTATAAATTCGGAAACCTATTGTTTCACCAAAAGGCATAGAAAATAATTTTATAAAATGAGTAGGAAAAATTTGTAATACGAATATTAAAAGTCATTTATTTAATTTTGTCAAATGCCGTGTTGAAAATTTACTAAAAAATTCACAAATATTAACAGCTCTATAAGATTTATAGAATGTCCCTAGTTAGGATTAGAATTAAATTATTGAAACTTGAGACTAAAAGGCTAAGTGAAAAGAAAAAGACTATTGCGGCTGAATTTAGGTACTACGATTTGGGGCGCCATAACTGAATATCTTAGCTCTGTCTGCTTTAATGAAAGTAAATAACTCTGCTAGGGTATAAAAAACTTCGGTGTTCCGAAGTTAGACTGTTTTTTTTACAAGTTATGCTTGTTATTAGTGTTGTTGTTGTTACTGTTGCTGCTGTTGTTATTATTATTGTTTTTGTTGCGGAAAACAACGCGGCTGCTAAGTAGGTGAGCAGCATTTTAACTTTGGTTTTCGATTTGTGTTTTTCCCCCCAAACTCTCCTTCTCCATCTCGCTCTCTAGTCTGTATATACAACTCTATCGCGTCTCGGATTACAGCAATGCCCGCCCTCTTTACAGCGCACCCTACAAACACCGCCCATGAACCGTCGCTCCGCTCTCTCAAGCTCGACTTACTGCGCGCTCTTTGCTTGTTCGTTCACTGCGACATGTTGTCAATCACAAACGCGCGCACAACTCAAGTTTTCAATTAGACGTTGCCGACAACGATGTGCTCCCGCCCCTCATCCGGGCGGTGCTACGTCCAGCTAACGGTCATGCTTTAGAAGCTGCAGCGTTGTCGTTGCATCGGATGACAGACGTCCCACCTTAGCCGCCGGCGACTCAATTTCAGCATCGGAGTCATCATGCACATTAATCTCTTCATCCGAGTCCGATGAGGAGTTATCCACGGTCACAGTAGGCGCATTAGCCGCCGCTGCAGCGCCGCTCTCAGCATAGTGCAGTCGACTACGTTGTTCCTCGGCTACGGTGAGCGAGGCAGCGACAGCATATTGACGCGCCAGACCCAAGGCAAAGGCAGCTGCCGAGGGTGATCCTACCAGGCTGCGAAAGGCACTGCGCTCGCCACCCATGGACAGAGCAGCGCCGCTGGCCGTGGGACTACCACCGCTTGCCGTGTTGGGTGAGTGCTGCTGTTGCTGTTGTTGCTGGTGCTGCTGCTGCTGCTGCTGGTGATAGTGACTGAGCAACTGCAGCGCAGCTGGATGTGCAGGCAAATGATGATGCGGATGATGATGATGATGCGCACCTGGCGGCATGGCATGTAAAGGATGCAGCGCTGAATGCAGCATGCCAGCTGTTTGCGCCTGACTAGGCGCCATAGGTGAAAGATCCGCGCACATGGAGCCTGGCTGATGAGAAGCTGTGGAGGCGGAGGCATTGCTGTGCGTGCTGGGCGTAGGTGAGCTGGTGGCCGTGGTAGTGCCTAAGCTGGTCTGCGCATCATTGGACTGCTGGGAATGTAGGGTATTACTAGAAGGCAGGGCCGTTGTTGGACTTGAGCGTTGACGCTTTAAAAGATTCATGCGCTGATGACGACGCCATTTAGCACGACGATTTGAGAACCAAACCTGTTAAAGATAAAGCGCAAAGTTTTGGAAAGTGTAAGACAGTGAAATGATGAGTTGAGCAATTGTGTTACTAAGCGGCCATTACCTGTACGCGTGCTTCACTGAGACTGGTGCGACTAGACAAACGCTCACGCGTGCTCACGCACGGATAATGACTTTTGTCAAACTCCTTTTCCAGCTCTTCCAGCTGCTCTGGACTAAATGTGGTGCGATTGCGTCGAAACTTTGGCTCATCATCATCATCCAAGTAATCCGAGTCAATATGACGATTCTCATCCGCTGACTCTAAGGTATCATGACTGCCAGAACCCGGTGAAATGGCGCGATTTGTTGTACCAGCTCCAGCCGAGCTGCTCAGCAAATTCGACGAGCTTAAACCACTGGGTGTAGAGGCAGCGCCAGCACTAGGCGGCAAGTTGGCCAATGTGGGCGCTGCCACAGACCAAAAGTGAGCTGATGGCGGCGGTGGCACTGGCGTTCCACCTGTCATATTACCTGCTGCCGCTGCTGCTGCGGCCGCCGGATGCCAGGTAAAGCTGCCGTAGGGATGAGGCGGCGGTGGATACAAGCCATAGGCAGCAGTTCGCGCAAACTCACTGGCCACACGTTCGGCGGCACGATTGCGCAGTATGCGATTTATGGAGGAAACCGATGGAGCGGTGGCATTTGTGCAGACACCTGCAAATTGATTGGGGAGTAAATTAGCAAAACGCGGCAGAGATGAGATGAGTTGACTTAAGCGCCGTAGGGCAATTGCTGCTGCTGCTTCACTTTCACATACGATCAATCAAAAGCACCTCAAAGCGGATTAGCCGTCAATCGTACATATTAAGATTAACGTTTGCCATTTTCATAACTATGCACTGAGAGAAAATTCAAAAGCTATTGAGTGTTTCGCATTGTCTGAGATGCTGAATTTTAGGATTGAAATTTTGCGCTCTGATTCGGTTTGTTTTCAGAACATTTGAAGATTTTATTATTATGATTCTTATTATTTAACAAAAATTTTGCGATGACTACAAATTCACTTTAGATTGATATTTTAAGATGAATTGATTTGAAAAGGTTTCATTAACTTCTTGTCTTTAAAGTCTTAACTCAGGCTACAGTTAAAGCTTGATTAAGAATATTTAAAGCTTCAAAGCGCTCTTAGGACTTGTGACTTACTGGGCTAATATTTTTCTACATAAATACAAATTTTTTTCTACATAACATGGTTAGGCTTTTTATGTACAAATCTTTTGTAGAGTTTAAGCTTACTGCAATTAATACTTATTCAACAACACAAATAAAAAGTTTGAGTTTTTTTGGTTATATGCCATTTTTCTTTAACAATAATAAGTTTTTTAGTTTTTGGCCACCACCTTGTATTGCTTGACCATTTCGTTTGCTCAGTGTAGTTTCTCGGCATAGTTAGCTCTTTACGCTTACTCACCTTCAGAGATTAAACGTTCACGTATCTCCCAAGCAAAAATCGTTGGATTCTCGCGCTTGTATTGTTCGATCTTGGAGACGACTGTTGGCGTTGCTACTTTTGGCTTGGAGCCACCAATTAGACCAGGTGGTCGCAGGGAGCCTATAAAAAAGATGATCGGAAATGACGAATCAGTGAATCGGTTGCATTGCTTGATGAATTATGGCCAAACTAAAAGTCAAAAGCAACTTCCGTTGAACAATTCAACTACGAGTATACTATGCTATGCCCTCTTCCAAATGAAACTCATTGCGAGCTCTTATCGCGGTCACTTAGTAGCTTTATCAACAATCGGCCAACAAAAACAATAACCCCCCGCAAGGAGCACGCACGCAGTTTTAACTACACTTTACACTCTCTCTCTCCTTTAGTACTTATGCCTGCATCTGGCAAGCAGGGAACCCTAAGCGGGTTTCCACGACGCGTTTTGATTAATGAGCCTGCAATGCGCAGCCAATGCCAGCAGCGACCGACCTCATATACCAAGGCGTTTACTTATGCAATTTTAAGTGGCCAAATTACTCACATATATAGTAATATGTGGACCCAGACACCGCGTGTCGGGGAATGTGGTGTGGCAACAACAAGGATAATAACATGTTTATCATTAAAATTGGCAAACAAATCGTAAGACAAAGTGCTTATTATCCGCATACAAGCGTGATAAATGTTTAAGTTTGTACACTTGAAAATAAATTCGTCAACAAAGCGTTATAGTTTGAAACTCATACTATATCTTTTATAAATCATTTAACTAGGGCGCACGAGTTCGCAGCACATCAACTCTATAGAACCAATTATCAATTATCGATATACCTGTCTGTATGTAAACTTATGCCAAAAATACGTTTTGGGTTGTACAAACAAAATGGAGTTGAATAAGAAAAAAATAATTTAAAATAACTTGAAATTGGCATAAATAGAATTTAAGAATATTTTTAAAAAACGATGTCTGCACAAAATACGTATTCTTTTGAAACTATTTTCTCAGTTTGTTTTGATTTCTTTTGTAAAACAGCAGTTAGAAAGCTTTGGTGGTTATTTGGTACCCATGTGTGGAATAAAAACGAAATGGAATATTTAATTCGAATACATCAGGCATGTTCTAGATTTCGATTCCGACAAAAACTGTCGGAATCGAAATGAAAGGTGTTCTGGATTTCGATTCCGACAAGAGTCGACTCGTTTTGAAAAGTTTGGCTCTCAGCTGTCGAAATGAAAAATTTTTTGATTTGTTTACTTAAATAAACGCATTAATGCCACTAAAATTCATTTTGTATTATTTTTGAATGCTTTAAGAAAACTTGAACTAATCAAGGTTAATTTTCATTATATATTTTTATTATAAAAAATCGCTATGAAAATTGTGTGTACATGCAAAACCAAAACGAGTGGAATGAAAGTAAGGTGTTCTGGATTTAGACAAAACAGAGCTTCGAAAAGTTATGTGTTGTCGTGTTGCACAAGTAAATTCGAAGATAATTTTATTAATGGATGGCTTAAAAAAAGAAAAAATAAGTTATTTAGTTAGTTGTTCGAAAACTTGTGGCAACTCTACAATGTGAACTTATCGATATCACACAGCTGTTCAATACAAAAGGTTATCGATAGCACTCGAAATGAAAACGATTCGAAATCGGTTCGAACTCAGTCGAAATCTAGAACACCATTTGTCGGAATGCACTCGTTATGACTTTTCAAAACGAATCGAAATCTAGAACAGGCCTGACATATTCGTTTTCGTTTTCCGAAACACGGCTGTATAATTGATTTCAAATTGAGTATTTAGATTCATCGATATAATTTAATTAATATTAATCGAGTATTCGATTCATTAAAGACTACATAATCCCATGACACTTTCGGTGGCAAAATGTGAAAAAGATATTTAAAAAAATTATAATTGTCTGCTCTGAGATTATGATGATATCTTGGTAAGATTTTGGTGTAGTTGCAAATATTTAAAGGTAATTTTTGCTCACAAAGACAAACCTTGGGACGTACTTGACTAAATAGATTTCCAAATTGATGTTGATTTCCTGGTATAAACAATTTGTGGAGTACCAAATCAGCCACTGTTTACTAAACATACAGGTTCCTGCACATTTTTATATCCTGTATCCAATAAAAGTTTATGCAAACCATTTTGGTACATGTATAAAAACTAGAAAAAAGGAGTAAGATCTGACCAAACCGACAAAAATTGCCAAAATGAACAACCTCACCAAATAATTATACTGCCTTTTAAAGACCAAAGATCAACTCTAATTCTTTACTTGCACTTAACTTTTTTATATAGACCCACCCACCATCCACATACCTTTTATTTTTGCAACTATCTTAAAACTACGAACAGAATTTAGTTTTTCATGGATCACAGGAATATCTTTCGACATGCGAGTCACATTGAAGGAGGCACATTGAAGTAATCGTTTGTTACCTATTTTTTAAGCCATGTAAATATACCTAAAATTAGTCGATGGTACAGTGTAAAAGGATAGTTCGGGGAACTATTTAAGAAAAGGTTTATTTCGAAGCATTCGGCTGTGTTCCGGAAAACGAACGCAAACATTTTATTTAAATTCGTTTTGAAACCGAATGTTTGGTGCGCCCAATTTCACAAAAACGAAAAGAATTAAAACGAATTGGCAAAATAGGTACAAAAGTCTACGCATATTAAACTGAAATAAATTTACAAATATTCTTTGATATTTTTAGATTCGATTTGTGCCAATTTCAAATTAAATAGTTATTGATAAATATTTTTTTTCTGAATCAACCCAAAAAATAGCAACGCAACTCAAAGGGAATTTTTATTTGCTTTTTTATAGTTCATGTCTTGCATATCAAAAAATGTTCCTTATAATAGAAATAGCAAAGTTGCGGATAATTTCCCTCGAAAGGTGCAGAGCTGTGCTAGAAAGTGCGAGTAAGTTAAATATGAGTAGATGGCGACAGCAAAAAAATTCGGTTTTGGCAGCACGCAAAAACGAATTCGAATAAAATTATTCGTTTTGTTTTTTTCGTTTTCCGGAGCACTAAATTTTCTAATGTCTAATCAATTATTATATATAAAAAATCGGCATGGCTTTCTTTTCTAAAAATTTGTTTCCAGTGTAAGTGGGTACAGTAGGTCCACCTCAGCTGAAAGCCCGTAAGCGTTTCATCTATAGTATATACTATACATACACTCGCTCAACAATGCTTTGAGCTTTTCCGCTTCAATGAAAAAAAAAACCCATTTGACATATTACTCAAAACATATTGTTTACTTTTCCATTTGTCCATTGGAGCCTGGTACTTGTTACTTACCCAATAGCTTGGAGACAGCGCCCTGCTGCGTCAGCATATGCTGGGCTATGTCATAGCCACGGAGGCCGCCAAAGCGCGAGAATTCCAGTAGGCGGTGCTGTGACATCAAAGCGCCGAGCGTGCTGTTTGCACCGGCAGCACCTCCTGCGCCCGCACCCAAAGCTGCAGCTGCTGAGGCTGCCGCAGCGGCGGCCGCTGCTGCTGCTGAACCGTTGTTGGCTGAGGGACTGCCGGCAGATCCAAAACCTGGAGATATTTGTACAGATGTTGGGGCTGTTGTTCCTGCCGCTGCAATTGAACGAATTGAACGATAATTGGGCATTGTTATCATTGTGTATTAATAGTTGAAGTTGTTGGAATAGTTTTTGTTGCCTTCTTGGCCACAATGCTTAATTATGATAAATTAGGAGTTAATTGTTTTGACTAGAATGAGCAACGTATTTGATGTCTGCCCAAAATGGTGTCTAGGCGACTTGCGCTACAGACACTACCCCAAATCCCTGGTCACCAAGTTTTAACTAATTCATTTTAAATTCACTTTTAAGTTTTATTTACGAGCCAAATAAAAGCCAAATTAAAATATTTATACAGCTGCTGTAGAAAACTTGTTGTTTTTGTATTTTTTTTTTTTTTCCTTTTTTTATATAGCATATTGATTTTGTACTTTTTTATTACCGTCATATTCATTATATTAGCCAGCTGAGTGATCGTGCCTGCGTCGGCTTTTAAAATCAACTTAATTGTTGATTAACAATGAATAATAATTTGCTCATAAAATGTTTCAACAACTTGTGAACGCATATTTTGAGTTAATTGCCGAAACAAATTAAATATAGTAACAGTTAGCTTAATATCAATACAAAGTAATCAAGTGTTGAAGGAAAAGTAAATATTTTTTTACTTGTTTTTAATGGCTTGCCGATTTTAGAGCAGAGGTTATTCCAAATCACATGAGCTTGTTTTTCGCTAACAATTAAAACGTTTATTTAGCTATCAAAGATTGAAATATGCAATTTTTTTATTTATTTCTACAATAATGTATTATTAAGTTTATATGATTAATAAAAAATATATCCCTTTTAAATGTATTTAGTACTAGACAGGGCCGTTGAGAGAAAAGGGGCTTGGTAAAGACTATTCATACTGTCGTGTAGTACTATATAGTATTTAGGAACAATATATAATTAAGAGCTTAACGTTAATTTAATTGAGTACTTTTGAACATCAAAGTAGATGACGTATTGTTAACATTTTGAAGAAATATCTCACAAGTAAATTATATTTTCATGAATTAAATACTTAGTATGCAATCAAGAAATCCTATGCATACCTTGAATTACAATCCTGCTAACTAGGGGTTCAGCACAGGAGCTTTTTTTTGTAATAAGAAAATAATGAAGGTTTTTTGACATCCAATGTATAGTGTATGGGGAGGTTAGTAATGGTACACGACATTCTGTGCAAAAGGACTCAACCACAAATCTTTCAAAATTCGGGTGGCGCTACAGAACTAGCCGACCTAAAACTCTAGTGTTGGTAAATGTGTAAGAAAATTAAAAATGGATTGATTATTATATTATTGTTACTATTATAATATATAAGAATATATTACTACATAGCTTCTCTTAATGCCTTATTAAGCTATTATTAGGCTTATCCTGGAACGACCCTTATACATTTTTTGCGTATAACTCTATGATACACAACTCTAATATTAAGCTCTCAATGTTTTATACTCTCTCTATACTGAAACTAGGGAACTTTCGATGAGGCGGTATATAAAATTAGTATTTTTGAAATAAAAGCCTAGTTAACAAAAAAAAATCCCGATATGGTCCAAATGTCCTGCCTCAGCTTTTTTTGCGGTTGCTCATTTTTCATATTGCTCTTGTGCCCAAAAATCTTTCGAATAGTTCATTTTATATGGAACTAAAATTTTTAAATTTGAAGTTCGGAAAAATTTAAAAATATGGTAAGGGCAAACCTTTTCGTCAACAATATACGAGTATAAATGTTGTATGCTGTTTTCAGGTAATGCGAGTTATTGATGATGTTAGTACAGGGTTTTCCAACAAGAGGTGTTATTTTGAATCACCCTGTATTTCGGTAGCTGTCACTCTTGAAGCTTTTATTCTTTGACATTTGACAAGTAGAAACTACGCCATTACTAAAAATGGAACGATACACGCTTCAACAACGCATTGAAATTATTAAAATTCACTACAAAAATGGTGAAAATCTTCCATCGAAAAATCATCTTGACTGATGAGGCCCATTTCCACCTCGGTGGCTACGTCAACAAGCAAAATTGTCGCATCTGGGGCTCGGAAAACCCAAGAGTTATTGTTGAGAAGCCTCTCCATTTTCAACGTGTGACTGTTTGGTGCAGTTTATGGTCCGGCGGGGTCATTGGACCTATCGAGGACATAGGGCAGCCACTTTGCGATTTGGTTATGGAAAATTTCATGAAAAGGATATGGTCCTGTAGGCGTGGTCGTGGTGGCCATTTGGCTAATGTTGTTTTTCATTATTAACGGCATACCTTCCTCTTTATTATGAAATAAACATCCGATCATTTATCTCAAAAAATGTTTCTTTGAATACCAAAATAACACCAAAACTATCGTTTGCCTTCATTACACTAGTTTACAGGAAAAATGCACCTGCGTATATAAGTGTTCTTTAGGGTCGAGAAACACGAAAATTACAATCAATTTTTTTTTTAAACTTTTTTCGGGATTTTTTTGAAAAACAGGTTTTTGGGTACTTTTTTCATTTATTCGTGAATATTTCGTAAACAAAATTGAATAATAATAATTATTATTAACATTAATTGTCTAAAATGGCCAATATTTAATCAAATGAAGACGGACGATACGCTTAACTTGAAGTCTCTACTTTGGATTTAAATAAAAATAGCTCTATATTCAAGATAATACTTAATTTCAGCCTAGTCTTTCAGTGAACATTCTGAATTTTAAAAAACAAAACGAATATATTTTATTCGTTTTCATTTTTGCGTGCTCCCAGTTTAACATTTTTTTTCGATGCACGTTTCGTCGATAACGTTTCATATTTTCCTTATTTTTTTCGATAAATTCTCATATTTCCCTTATTCTTTCGATAAATTCATATATTTCCCTAGCTCTAACCAAGCGACTTTTTATGGAAAATTCGTAAACGTTGCTAAAATGTCATTTATTATGCTAAACAATATTTGTTTAAATCTACCAAAATTTAACTTTTTTTTATTAAAGGGTTTTCCAATAAGAGTTGTTATTTTGGTATTCAAAGAAAAATGCCATTTTTTGAGATAAATGATCGGATGTTTATTTCATAATAAAGAGGAAGGTATGCCGTTAATAATGAAAAACAACATCAGCCAAATGGCCACCACGACCACGCTTACAGGACCATATCCTTTTCATGAAATTTTCCATAACCAAATCGCAAAGTGGCTGCCCTATGTCCTCGATATTCACACGAATTCTATCTTTGAGGTCTTGAATCGACGCTGGGCTGTTGGCGTAGACCTTATCTTTCACGTGGCCCCAAAGGAAGAAGTCGCAAGGTGTTAAATCACAAGATCTCGGTGGCCAATTGTGATCACCTCTTCGAGAGATAACACGGTCCGGAAACTTTTCCCGTAAAAGAGCAATGGTTTCGTTTCTTGTGTGGCACGTAGCACCGTCTTGTTGCAAGGAAAAGTTGTCCGGATCAATACCATCCAACTCCGACCATAACAAATCATTAATCATCTCTCGATGACGTTTGTGGAATGCCCAATTCCAAACAACGACGAGGAATGGACAAACCTGGGTTTTCTTCAACACTTTGGGCTACAGCAGCAATTTTCTCAGTTGTTCTTGAGCGACGTGCACGGGTTTTATTCTTCACATCACTAACTTGTCTCAACAGCTTGGATTTTTCCACCAATTTCTGTATTGCGGTCTGACAAGGTGCTTCACGACGACCCAAAAATGCTTTAGTTTTGCGAACTGTGACTGCAAGATTTTCACCATTTTTGTATTGAATTTTAATAATTTCAATGCGTTGTTGAAGCGTGTATCGTTCCATTTTTAGCAATGGCGTAGTTTCTACTTGTCAAATGTCAAAGAACAAAAGCTTCAAAAGTGACAGCTACAGAAATACAGGCTGATTCAAAATAACACCTCTTGTTGGAAAACCCATATAAGGTGAATTTTTTTTTGTTGCACCTATCAGTTATATGTCAATGTGGGTGTAGCCCTTTGCTTCAACAGGAGACACGCAGGACACTTACTAACTAATCCGAATATTTTATTCGTTTTTTTTCCGTAGCAAGGCTAATAGTTTAACTATCCAAAAATTTGTTTATTAGTTCGTGTAGTTTGCAATTTTTTGGTAAATTTGAAGCCTATTATTCAGGATTATACTAAATGGATATTCATAAAATAAAATTCAAAATCTCATTAAGTCAAATAATTTCGAGAAACAGCATCCATGTAAACGAAACCAATTTAAAATGCATTTAGAAGAAGATGATAACATTCGCGCCTTGTGTAGGAACCGGTTTTCAGATCATCTAAAACGAAGGCGACTTAATATGACTTTTTTCGCTCAAATAATCCAGCAAAGACAAAAATTTTGTATTTTTTAAATAAATTTTAAATACCCAGAATATCGATAGAGATCTCAAATTAAAATGGGGTAATATAGGTCAAATATTGAGTGTGAACACACTTAGTACAGCAACTTCGGGGTTCCTTAAATAAATTTAAAAATATCGATAGTTGACTACTTATACATGATAACAAAATTTTCCGTCAATTTACATTTGATTTATTCGATAAATATCGATGGTGATGGTTATTCTGATTCCAAGCCCTGAACAACAAAAACTTTTTATTAACTAAATGTATAGTAATTTATAATGGAAATTAAAAGAAGATAGCAAGTTTAGGAAATATTACCGATTTGATGAAATTAAAGAAAAACTTTTTAAAAAAATGTTGCAAACTTTTAAGCAGTACCTTAAGAAATATGACAAAGGCTAATCAAATATATATAATACATGCTTTTAAGATGTTGTAATTACAGTTTAAAGCTCAACTTTTTGTATGTTATAAGATAATATGGCATCATAACATTTTATTTGCATGACTGTTTTGCAATACCCATATACTTTATGCAGTCAACCATAGTACAAGTCAAACATATTCATTTTTTTTTAGACTTTAAAAAAAGTAATTAAATCTTTAAAAAAAAATATGGTTTATCTTGTTGCATATGCTTAATTACAACAACTACTTAATAAGTGTTTTGTCTATATAAAACACGAGACGCTGGCTTTTTGTTAAAATTAAAAATATTTACTTTAGCTGCAATTACGAGCAATTATTAATATGCATAACAAAAGCCCGCCTGTTCATAGTCAAAAACTAATGAAAATTTTGCCAAACCCTCTAACAATCCACAAAACTTCGCAGTTTTTATATTAACAAGTCTATTAGTAAAGGAAATCCATAAAAAACCTATTTTTTATGATGTTGAAAACGGCATAATTATGTTACCATATATACAAAAGGCGTTCCAAAATAGACCAACCTAAAATATAAATGTTGGTAAATGTTCGAGAAATAAAATTAAAAAGGGGAAGTACCATATTTTAAAAGCTTAAGTTAAATGTTTGGTGTAATTAAAATACAAAGCGGTTAGTCCCATAACGATAACCAATTGTTTCTCCTAAGAGCGTTCTCTACAGCGTGTTTTTTTTAGAGGTTCACAACTTTGAGTTGCCAACACTGCTTTATCTAACAACCCATTTAACAGCTGATAGTTGCTTTTTGTTGAGTTGGGTTTTTATCAAAATATTGCTTCCGTTCGTCAAACTTTCGTTCAACGTTCGAAGAGTTATTGGCGAAATACGGCAGCAAGTGCTGCGGAAAGTTTGTGAAAATTGGTGTCCCAGATTGCGCCATGTACGCGCCAGCCGTAGCGGAAACATGGCCCAAATCATATTACAACATTAATGTCATAAAATTTTCTATCCAATAAAGCCCGTTGCATTGATATTAAAAATTTATTTCTTTGTTTAATTATGATTTAAACTAGTGCTACTCTAAAAAAAACACCCTCCACTAATAGTGGCCACAAACTATTTTAAACATAAAAAAAAGAGTCCTGAGCAAATTGCCTACCTTACATTCAATATATTTGTTAAATATTATTTAGGACTATGTTATTTTACCTATATTTGAAAAATTCCAATGCAGTTGTTAACGCTTTTTCTATTGATAAGGTATCCTTGGGTTTTGATTTGGGAATAGAAAATTTTTTTAAGGCAGCAAAAAAGAGATAATGATAACCTTATATCTAACTATTACAAAAAAAAAAGCTTTTTGTTTAGCAAGCTAAAGTATAGGTTACAATTTTCTGAAGAGGAAAAAACGTCGTCGTTTAATTTAAATGCAAAAAGCGTATATGTTTACAAAGTAAACAATTTTCAAAAAAGAAAAATATAAGTTACATATTTTTAAGAGAGAAAACTGGTTGATAAAAAAAATACGCTTAATTCTATAATAACGTAAATTACAAAACAAACACATCTCAATGAAAAAGTTAAAACAAAATTTAGTAATAAAACTTTCAAAAAGAATTGTTCTCGCGTTAGAAAATTAGTGCTCAAGTGACAAGCAAAGCAAACAGGTGGCAGAGCCCGCTAATAAAACATTTAGTAGAACCATAAATAATATAAACATTCCTGCAGACAGCTAAAAGCTCGTCGCATGTATGCTGTACTCTCTACTCTCAACGTATACGTTATATTTACTTGCCCGTCGGCATTTTCCATTAGAACTTACCATTTGCCGAGTGCGGCGCCAGTTGGGACAGACGTTGTGGATGTGGCTCCATTTTCCAGTGCGTGGCACCAAGGCCTGAACTAGCGACAGTTAGCGAGCCAAAGTCACGGTTTAAGCTCGGCTCTATCAACATGGCCGCAGCTGTTTATGGCTGTCGTTTGGCTAATTGATTAGCTTTAATCTTCTTTTTTTTTTTGTTTTTGCTAAACTAAGAACTACGTAATATTGGGCAGTTTGGACACAAAACACAGTCACAGTTAGCTGCTTCACTTGGGTGCGTATACAAGAATATTGATTAGCATACGCAAAGAACTACGATATATTGCTAATCATGGTCAGGCAAAAACACTGGCACTTGTATATTTTTTTATGCATTTCTCGATTTTATAAAATTTATAACGTAAGAAGAACGTAATGTGAAACCGAATTATATGCATAACGCGCTTAACACTGCAACCGCGCACATTATACAATCAAAATTATATCCGATTCGGAACGATAATTGGTTTGTTGTGCAGTTCCTTTTTGTTTTGTTTTTTTGTTGTTACCGTCGCTGCCGTCGCCGTCGCTGTTCCGTTGTTACGTTGTTCACGTGAGCCCGCTCTGAGCACACTGACTGAGCGCACGAACTGGCTCGAATTTCACCTGAGCGTGTTGAACGTTATGACTCAATATTTGAGTGGCTTGGTTTTGTATTAACCGGTTTTTCATCTTGGTCGCACATTCATAATGGCGGCCGTTGCGTGTGCAACAGGGACAACAGTATGTGCTGGCGTATATGAGAGCGGGTGTGGGAGAGGGAGCGCAAGTGGCAGCGTAGCCAGCCAAACAGGCGGCGGGAGAAGGAGAAAGCATATAAGATGCTCCTATGCTTGCACACTTAATTAAGTATGTTTTCAAAGAATTTGAAACAATTGCGAAGAATTGTAACGAATTTGAATTATGTACTTTTCTACAAACTGCCGGAAGTTTTATATAAATAGCTATACATACCCAAATCGTTCGGCGAAAAAAAAAAACTACATTGTGTGTGCGCAAATCCATTCAGGTTTATGCGGTTGGCTGTCTTGTCCCTGCGTGATGGATGATTGATGCGCTGCCTGAAGTAGGCAATTGGAAGCTGCATTCGAAACTGCAACTAAACTACACATGGCGTGATCTCTTCAGTCAGCCACACAGAATAAATGCTTTAGCTATAACAGCGGTGCTTACACAGAAGCCAAATTGCATCAGCGAGGAGTCGGTTTGGAAGTTAAGTTAGCTGGAGGCGCTACCAGTGCAAAAAAATCAAGTTAAAATGCAATTAGCCAATGCTATATGTAGGAAGAAAGTATATCGAATGCACTGGCGAACACAAAGAAAACAAAAGAAACACAGTTACAATTGAAGAATCGTTAAAGGATCATGCTGCGATTCCAAGCCGGTTTCTAAAGAAACTCTAGATCAAATTACAGCGAATGCTTGTTACTACTTCTGCATACTTTACATACATATGTTATTTTACAATTTTAAAAAGTTCACACATCAGGCGAGAGCCGCGGACTACTTCAAGACCAATTTTTTATCCTTCTTTTCCTTGAAAAGCGTTTCTTTTTTCAAACCTTTGAATAAGTTTTATTTTGCTTTGTCTTCATTTAATAGCAATAACAAATTACACAGCCACATAAAAAAAGTATCATGAGGCATAGGTTTCATTATGTATTTCGACCTGCTGAGTCCGGATCGTTTGCAGAATTGGACCAACGGATCTATCTAAAAAAAAACCCGACATTTTTTTCGATACTGACTATCCGACGATATTATACCCTATAACTTATTGTACAAATGGTATATTAAATTTGTGAAAGCCGAAAGCGTTTGTAACATATAGAAGGAGACGTCGGAGACTCCCCAAAGTTATCTAAAGTATGATCAGGGTGACTAGAGAAGTCGATATACACATGTCCGTCTGTCTGTATGAACGACTTGATCTCAGAGATGGCTAGAGCAACCAAATTTTTAGATTAGATGTTAGGGGAGACAAGTTTATTTTATATTTTTGTGTTCGGGGTTATATATTATAGCTCCTGGTGTGCCCGAGGACCTCGAAAAGTTTTAGATGGATAACTCGTTTGTTTATAAAGATATCGTAACCAAAACACCTTTAGTAGTTTTTTAGAGTTCAACGATGATTTTTATATAATTGAGATAAGTTTTAAAATACCTCTTTATAAGGAAATTTTTGAGTGAAGTAGATAAATCTATTTTCGATCCAGAAATGCCTATTTGGTTATTCAACTACATATAAATTTTTAATTTTTAATTTTAATTTATTCCATAGCATTAATATTTAGGTTTAACAAATAAAAATATATATTCTCAGAGTTTAGCTGACTTAGCTTTTCAACTGAGTCTTTAAAAGTTTTAAAAAAAAAATGATTTTGATTATTTTGAGCTTTTCAAAAAACAGAAATGGATAGAAGCCAAAAAAAAAACATTTTTTTTAAATGCTCTCAGATATTTTAGTAAAATTAAAAATCATTTAAGTCTACAGGTAATTATAAGAAAGAAATTGTTGGCATTCAAATTCACACAAAACTGCTAAGACACTTTATAATATGTTCAAAAAGGTATTCTTTTACTTTATAATAATACAAGTGGGCTAAGCACCCTGTGAGCTTCATGAACTCTTTCAACATCTGATATTTTTGGCTTTATTTCATATTTTTAAAGTTATAATTATTTCATTTCTTATTTCTAACATCAATCTCATTGCAAACAGTTTAGAAAAATTTTAAACAATTTATCTTCACTAAAAACAAAATGTGTGAAAAATTAAAGAACCCAAAATTCCTTAATACTACTATAACGAAGCATCTTAATATTAGACAATATATTCAAATTCGAATTTTTGAAGTAATTGATTTAACATTAAAAAAATTAAAAAAAAATTTTAATTTACTCCACTTTTGTACTTATAACGACCAGTACTAGATGTACCCTATATTTGGAAATATTTGGCTTTCTATCGTTTGATTAACATCACACATTTTTTGAATGATAAAGCTTTCTTGTTAGATAAGTTATCAATGAACAATAATTAATTTAATTTTATAATAATTTATATATAAATAAAATGAAATTATATTTATATAATAATTTTTATATTTAAATTAATGTATAGTACAATTAAAAAAATACAAATTGCAATGGTTCGTCAAGAAGTAAAAGTAGATGACTTAAAGGAATAAAATGACAGATATATACAATAGATTAAAAAGACCCCCTTCCTCCCACCATCATAACCACCAAGCATAGAAATTTGTGTAAACGATCCTAATAAGCAAACTGAAGAGGAGATTTTTCCTCCAAAGACAAACATACATATAAAAACAGTCTTTGCCTCAAGCATCTTCCTCCAACTCTCTCTTAAAGACGGGATACCTAAGACTTCCAACTTGCTCAAATAGAGACTAAATGTGGTCTTTTTTTTGTGCTTTTGGCGAATACAAACTAAGACAAAAATTATGCTAAAGGCCGCGGCGGAGGCTTAAGCAAAATAATTGTGAATAAATAAATAAAAGATAATGTCATATAAAGATACTTATGATAAAGCCCACATTAATAATTGATAATTGACACTTGCATTAAAAATATTTTAGCTAAATGAATACATGGGGAAAGCTATTTACTTAACATATAGAAATACTGGGCTTTCTTTATTTCCATAAATTAAAATTTCTTATAGCGCACTAATTTCTGTGCATCTACTGTGTGTGCATTACATGACATACATACATATATACATATGCATATTCATACATACATGCAAACTGTGAGTGCACCAGCTTGTATCCAATTTGTGAAAGGCGATTCATGAATGAAATAAGCAACAAAGATACGCCTGTCAATGACACTCAAGTGTTTTCATGCCAAAGATCCAGAGCAAAGGCAAACAATCGAACAGGAATAATTTACAATATAAATAAAACAAGAGCTGTGTAACTGCTGACCATGGGGCTCTATGTTGGGCATGGACTTGAGCCCCGGGGCCGGGCCTGTGCCTGGACCAGTTCAGTATCTTTACTTAAGCGTAGCGTGCGCCCTCGCGCCGTCAAGTGGCACTTCAACAATCAACATTAAGCACAAATCATACAGAGAGCAGATGGTTCGCAACGACCACCACCAAAACGAAATCTCATTTAGCTCCTCATCACTACAACAACAACAATAACAACAACAATATAGCACACATTGTGAACGTACGACGCTCGCATTATGGAGTGTTTATTTACCTAATTCGATTACCGATCGCGTCCGTTCGCGCCATAATCCCACAAAACACTTGACCATTTGGGTGGCGCACAAATGCGCACTTGACAGCGGCGTCATGGCAGTCAGCAACACGTAGCATTAAGTTTTGGTGGCTTAATTTAAGTGCGCGTTGTCAGCCGCGGGCGCTATGTATGTTTATATAGTTTAAATTGTTACACAATAATAACGTTCATTTGGCCGCTGCAAGCAAAACAAAAAATGTAAACAAACTGTGCTCTGTGAGTGCTGCCATATCGTTGAAAATAGTTAAATTGTGCGCCACAGCTGGCAACATTATTTGTTTAGCTGTTTTTGCACAAGTTGGCAGTGCTGTTAACATCAGCAAATCGAAAGCAGCAAAATTACTGACTAAACTAAAAAAATTATAAAAATATAAAATTTTAAGCGTTTTCAAATGTTACGCACAGTGCTACTCAGCAAGGCAGATGAGCTTTATCTGCAAAAATGTGCACAGGAACACCAACTCTCCTATGGCGTCATTATTGGCCATGTATGTACACGCTGCCGCCACGTAGTTTTGTTTTGTTGTCAATTCTTTTAAGCCAAAATATTTTTGCATTCACAGCAAGCTGAGATTAACAAAAGCATTGTAGTGCATTTGGCACGCAACAATGAGGAGGATGCGGACTCTGAGGATACAAGTCAATCAAATGTTTCCATCGATGACATCAATTCACAGGCGTTGGCTGCACAGTGGCTCAGCGCCAGCAGAATGTGCCCAGGTTCATGCGACGTCATAGGTGGGGCGTGTTCGGTTAAAACTGCACTGGAACTTATTTAATATACATATATTCTTATATAGGCATTTTTGTGTCATCTGTTAATCCAGAAGTTGTCAATGAGCAGAGCGCTGAGTTTAAGAATGCCAAAAAGCTGTTTTCAGATGTCTACGAGTAAGTTTAAACTGGTTTAAACCTGTATGTAGTGCTGCTCCTGTATACATGTGGGAGTTAGCTACAATTGTGTAGCCCAAATGAGCTCGTTAGTACCCCAATGTAGTTTATGCCTTTATACTTTTATCGATTGGATTAACCATACCTCTGTCCTAAATTGTATATTATTTGCTTATTAATAGCTTAAAGCTATTTATTTGTATGGTTCACCTCCGTTGGTGGCATTGAATTGTGTCCCGAATTGTGACTGTCGTTGCAGCTTATTAGATCCTAGCTTTATTGAGTTACTAGCTTTAATTTCTGATTACTATTAGTGGATTCTCATTTCCAATTCCATATAGAGAAATTTGTATACATTGCAGACATTAGCTATATGTATTTAATTTCATATAAAGAGTATTCCAACTAAGCTGTTTAGTATAACTAAAGTTTTGTTTGGGTTAAGAATATTCTTGTGAAAAAACAGCTTATTCCATTAACAAAAGTTGTTATTATACATTTTATAGTAAAGTTTGTATATTTTATAAACTTCTCATATGAGTATTTGCTCTTGAAAAATACCCTTTTTAACTTACTTTTTCTTCTACAGCACGATATTAAAAAGCTGCAAAACCTTTGGCGTTTATACCACAGCTGTTGCCCAGACTGACTATGTATTTATGGCCTACTCATTACCGGATAAAAAGTTGGTCTGCAAAAACTACACCTACGGCAAGTAAGTAACTTGTTAGCGTATTAAATATTCTGTATAAGCACACGGGTTAGGTTCCCACTGATGCTATATTTCTTCTTTTTGGCTTACATTGTTAACTTTATTAAAATAGACATTGCAAGAAAACATATTTTACGGCAAACATAAAATGCATCATATGGTAAATAACATGTTGTAAACTATATACTGCTATAAATTTAAATGTTCTTAAATACTTACCTATACATAGTACATAGATATAGCGAATGTTTTTTCATATTTCGTTAATGTATTAAACTCGTTTTATATTCTAATTTTATCTCAGTTTATTTATGGAATGCATTTTATGTTTTAACAAAGGGATTCAAGCTATGTAGTTCAATTTTGGAATGCAAATTTATACATTTTTTACTAGATTTATCTTGGCGCTTTCCAAATCACAAATATGGTATTATGGTTACTTAGTTCGATTGCCTTACTTGATTTTTTAATTCTCATTTATTATCTATTTTCTGTGTAGTACTATATATAAAACTATTGACAATGAAATCTTATATAATTTTTCGTTTTGACAGCGGCGGCACTTTCTCAAGCATTGATTGCCGTTTTGTGGAAAAAGATTTTGAATGGATACAGCTGGAATGCAGCTATAATCTGGACGATGTTATACCAATACAGGATAAAACGCTACGCGTTAACATTGAGGAACAGTTCCAAAATATTATATTAACGGTACGCCAAAACCTCATAGCCAGTGAAGTGTTTCTTTATGATGAGACCGTGGACGACACAATCGAGCTGCAGGCATATATTAAAAAGAAAAAGGCCAAATATGAAAAGCTTAGAGCTACTATAACCTCAACTGCAGCACCTGCAGCTCGTACCACGGCTGCCTCTCAAGCGGCTGCACTGGAATTACTTTCGCAGGAAGATTACGGCAGTAGTGGCATAATACCAGCCACCATTGTGCTGCCACTCAAGTGCCACCTAAGCCAGGAAACAGAGATAAAGGTACGCGAATTTAGTGGCACTTTGCGCATGAGTGGCATAATCTCAGCACGCATCTTTTGCAATCCACGCAATAGCATTGCGGATGTAAAGCGTTACGTGCGTGACGATGTGCTACGCTCGCTAATTGCACGCATACAGGTCTATTGCGACGGTCTGACCGATCCTCATGTAACCAATGAAGCTTTGTTCATTAGTGAACCGCCTAGACGTGTGTTCTTCAAACTGCCTACGGATGATAGCAACCATGCGGCTGCAAATAAAGTGCAATTCTCGGAATACATATTCCGTGGCGAGGCGCCAACTGTGGTTGTATCACAGGCCAAACAAATACTCGATGTGGAGCTGGATCCACAATTAATTTCTATGGACGTTGAGGGTATGCCTGATGATTCCAGTTTCTCTCCAAGTAATGCTAGCGATGACCAATTAGATGCTGGACATGGCTTAGCCAGCACTATGCCAAAGCGCGATCTATCGCGCAGCCTTTATATGCTGGGTATTGCTGTGGCTCTATTGGTGTTATTAGCATCGGTAGCACTTAATTATCTGCTGACCGGCCAGTAGGCAGCTGGACTGGACTGGCCCCACTAGTTGTTGGTACTTTATATCTTAACTTTTTAATAGAACTATATACACTTAAAAACATTTTTTATACATGCTATTATATACTATATTATTTTGTATGTGCAGCAGTGTATATGCACTCACCTCTGTCTTGTGATCGTTTGTTTTATTTTTTTTTTTGTAATACCATTTGTGTAATCCATTGTGTACTGCTAGTAGGAAAATTGAGAAATTGTAAAAAAAAAAATATTTAAAGAATGGAAGGGTCACGTTATATAGTCGTACTAATAAATCACGCAAATGAAGCATTTAATAAAAAAATTTTCTTTGTTACATAGTGTTCTGGAGGAGCTAAGCTCTTGCAAGACAAAAGTAACAATTTTCTTATAAAGTAAGGCATAAATTAAAAGTGTAGAAAGCCGTTGCTGATGCCGTAACCTATTGTGGATGCAGTGTTCATGGCCCTTTTACGAGATGCAGTCTGTTAAACCTATTATCATATGTTGTACATCGCTTGTTCTAGGCGCATTTTTCTACAATTTTGGTTGACGCAACCCAGAGCTGTGCCAGTGCTCGCTCATTGGTAAGATATAGGGTGTGCCATCTGTTGGTTTGTTTGTTAATTGAATTTTGTTCGTATATTTTCCAACAAAATGTATGAAAAACAATATCGCCCAAACTTTACAGGCCCGTATGGGAACATAGTCCAACTCCATTAGCTTTGTCAAAGAATGTACTTATGTTAAATAATATTTCAATAACTTTTCTTTCAAAGCTTTAGCAATTAACTGAGAAGTTTAACATTCATTGATAAAAACAAGAGAGCAGACAATTATATGCTTGGAAAGTTGAAACGTTTACTAGCGCCATCTATTGTCAAGAAATCACTCAGCCACCTTGAAGTATGCTACAAAAAATGTACTCTTAATTTCATTATTTGTAATGACAAACTTAATTTATTAACTAGACATAAAGTTTAAGCTCAGCTGTTAGTTACATTTAGTTGACAAATTTGACTTACTAACTATATAAATAAGTACATTAGCAGTTCATTAAATTAAATATTAAAATAAGGCAACGTTGCCTGCTAGAGACTTCAGCTATATACAATAGTAGAGTTGCCCAGACTCTTTGTTACCAGGGCTTTTAAATTTATATACCATATATGTACGATGTATGTATGTCAGTGTTTCACAGCCTCTGCAACAGAACACGCTTAAGCCTAAACTACAACTACAATTTGAATATGCATTAAGGTGCCACAAAAGCAGCTCCATTTGGTGGCATGACAATCAAGCGATCGACGGGACTTCTTTTTTATCAAACTAGTGCAATCAATTTTTTGCCTGGTCTGCAGCTGCAACTGGGCCAAAGGTGCCACCATATGAACCACATCATTTATCAAGCTGCAATAAGTCATAAATCACACTGCAGCAGCAGCGGCAGCTACAACAGTAGCCAGTAAACAGACTTTTGAAGCCATGGCTCATTGATTCCTTAGGATCCATCGCTGCCGCGTTGATTCAGCTTGCAATTTCCGTTACAATTGACAACGGACCACACCCAGTCCACATAGTTGGGCACCTTGGCGTAAATGCCAAATTTATTGCGCTTGGCGCAGCCATCTCCAAACGAGGTAATGCCAAAAATGGTCCACGGATGATTGGGTTTGGTAGTGTCACGGCAGAGTAAAGGACCGCCTGAGTCGCCGGCGCAGGTATCAATGCGTCCTCGACGATGCCCAGCACAGAGCATATTCTGATTAAAAGTGAAAATGAAAGCAATTTTTAAAATTATTTTTTTTCAAATTGCTTATAACTCACCTTGGTTATAGTATAGTCATGGTAAACACTGCGGCAGGTATCCATAGGTATGATGGGCACTTCCGCCTGATGCAGCACACTGGTACCAGCCACATCACGATTGCGTCGCTTGCCCCAGCCTATAACCGTGCAGTCCATATTCTTAGGCAATGGCTGATATGGTCGCGGCATGCAGGAGTAACCAATCCAAGTGCTGGCATTTACTGGCTTGGGCAGCCTAGCAAAATAAATAAAATTGATAAAGAAATTCGTTTAATAAATGCTACAAGAACATTTTGGGAGGAGAGCTTAGTCTTTGCTAGTTACTGTGTAAAAACTACAAATACTTACCGCAACAAAGCCACATCACTGTCCACAGTGCGCTTATCGAAATTGGGATGCTTGTAGCTTCTAAGCACACGCAGCTGCACCTCAGTGCCATCCTCATAGTCCAGATTATGCTCACCAACTCGCACATAGAGCACCTTGCGGACACAATGTGCCGCTGTCAGCACCCAATTGGGTGCAATCAAGGTGCCACCACAAAAGGCTTCCTTAAACCGATTAAAAATGGCCACCTGCCAGGGCCATTCACCCTTACGTGCAGCCTTTCCTCCAATTATCTTCAACATGTTATACATATTGCGTCGTCCGCTACGCACAGGAGCCAATCCACAGCGCAGCTTGGGTGGCACATACTCCGGTCCCCGATAGCCTTTGCCGTTCATGATAAAGTCCCGCATCACTGCATTGTTGCTAGCGGGTTCTGAATGCATGCGACGCATGGCTGAGACTGCCCCTGGTCGAGTTTCATAGGCAGGAGCTTTTTGTACTTGAGCCTGTAGCCACTGCTGACAGAAGCTGCCTTCCGTATAACAGTAGGCAATCTCGCGCAGCACCTCGCGTCCACACTGTTCGCTAATGCGGCATTTTCTGCAATAAATTAAGTTTAAAAATCAAATCCCCTAAGAAGTAGAGATTACACTTACTTGTATCTTCTGGTAGTGCACTTGGGTGAGCATTTGGTCCAACGACTCCATTTTGAGTAGACTCTACGATGCCTTTGCAGCAAGCCATCTGGTGTATTACGCTCCTTATTGCTGCTATTGCGATACTCGGAGTACTCCTCTGAGTCCGAGTCTGCGTAAAGATTATCCGGCTCAAAGTCAAAGTCCTCATACTGAAAAACATCACCTTCCATGTCGCTGTTGTCGGCAATATCCAAATTCCGAGCACGCAGCGCCTTGTGAGAGCGCGGACGCTCAAAGAAGTCCTCATAGTCATCATCTTGAAATTTATAAGGCCTTTTACGTGCTCTTTGCGGTTGCTTTTTGATGCGCCTGCGCTGCTTTAGCACAAAAAAGTCACCTTGCTCGCTAGAGTCAATTATGGGCTCATCTTCAACTTCATCATCCTCGTCCTCGTTGATATAAGGAGGATGATGTTGAGACGGTCGATGCACCAACTCAAAATCTGGTGGTGCATGCGTTGTATGTGCTGCTAAAGGCGGTCCGCTAGCCGCAGCTGCTGCAGCATTTATAATGATGGAGGGGTTATGATTATGATTGTCATTTGATTGCCAAGCTTGTGGTTTATGTGCATCCCCTTGCGGATGACAGCTGCAAGTCGTATACTACAATTAAAACATTTCCATAAATAAATTAAGAGTTTCCCACTTACTGCCAGCACTTGCGCTGTTCCATATGTTTAGTATGGCCACATCTACGCTTGGCCTTGCAGTAACGCTCCCTGGTCCTAAGGCAATCGGCGCCACAGGGTGTCCACTGTGTCCAGCGACTAAACGGATGAGTATGATGATTGATTGAGCGCTTGCGTCCGCTCCAGCGTTGTTGCGGCATACGCAAACGATGCACACGTTGCCCACTGTGCCAATGGGAGCCATGATAGTAGTGCTTCTCAAAAGAGTGCGGCGATCCATGCCCCAGCACGTCGCGCAGTTCGGCTCTAATGTGACGCTTGGCATCTTGAACGTGACCGCACTGTTTGTTTGAAGGGGAAAAGGTCCAGAAATAGTTGAGTGAGTGTGAACTGGTTGTTACAATTTTCATAGAGCTTGTTTATTCCCGCATCGACAGCGACATCAACACGTGTAATGCGATCCCTGCCAAACAATGCCAAACGAACTGTCGCCACAATCGCTACTACCATTTCAACGCCTGCCAAACCGAAAAAAAAAACAACCGCATGAACGATGCCTGCTCCATATACAACACGACAACTATATGCAGAAATACACTGAGAGAAATAGTCAAGCATGAAATCTTGTAACAGTATAGTTGTATTTCAAAGTGGTTTCTCTTCCTTGGAAAACGATACGAAGTGCGACATTTTAAAGTTGATAAAATATAAAGCAATTTTAGTAAAAACTTTAATTCTTTAAAAAATTGTAAAAGTCACCGAAATTCCAGTAAAATCAAGATATTTTCATAAGTTCAGTTATTTTAAAAGCTGCCTATACGATCATTTAAAAATTATTTTAAAATTAAACAATTTATTCCATATAAAGCAATGATTAGCCTTCTCTTCTAATTTTTTATTTTTGAGAATTAAGAATTTTTCATGAATAAAGAAAATAATTCGGAACTAAGAAACGAGGCTGCATTTTCCAAATAAAATTTGGGGTAGAATAGTGTTAAGACTTATTGATATATTCGAAGTCAAGAGATTTGTTTCTGTTTAAATTATAAGGCCGTGCTCCGGAAACTACATGGTGGGTAGTCTCAATTTCACCAAAACGAATTTTTTATGTGGTTTGAAACCCGAAAAATAGTTTCCAAAGTGAACGCATTTTAAACTCAAATATTTATTGAATATTCTTTGATATTCTTAGATTATATTAAATACAATTTCAAGAAGGATATTCATTGATAATTTTTTATAATTATTTTTATTTCTGAATCAACTCAAAACGAATTTTAGTTATACTTTCACATATATTACAAACATGGTGCATGTCTTGCATAAACTATGGTTTATGTCTTGCATAACAAAATTTCCCTCATATTAAGAATATCAGTCGTGCAACGAACAAAATTTATTCGTTTTGTTTTTTCGTTTTTCGGCTGTTAATATATGTATATTCTCAAAAAAAAAAATTTGAAATTACAAAAAAAAATGTCTAGCTTTTAAAAATTAATTTTTATTTTTATATTTTATAAAAACATTTTTAGTTTAAGGCCTGTACGCAGAATGAAAATTTCGCACGGAATGACAAAACATCATATAAAAGAAATTAAACTTTATTTTGTGTTGAAATTTACTTTTTGTTCGAAATACGCTCGAAAACCCGAACTGCTAATTTCCCATAATTTCTTCCAGGACGTGACGTGTTTTGAACTGTCATTATTCGAACAACGATTTCTTATAGGAACTAAGTTTTTGCGATCTTTTTGAACTTATTATTCCATATAATTATGAAGATTATATTTGGTCCAAGCATCCTAGTTAGTTTAATTGATTGTGTTATCAAAAACTAGGGGGCTCTCCAACAGCATGATACGCACTTAAGCCCCCCTTTCTACATTTATTTCGAGGAATCTCGACCATAAAATCAAGACTCCAAGATATTCTGTTCCAACGCAGCTCACGAAACTTTTTTAAAAAGTTTTGTAATTTTTGGACTCCAATTCCTAAAGTGTAATTCTTTACTTCTTTTTTTTAGGCTATATGAAGCTAGGCTTCGATGCGTTTAGCTTTAGTTTATTATAGTTTTTGAAATAGCTTCATTTTGGTGTAGTTCAAAGGGAGGGGGGTCAAAAACAATCATTTATTGAAGTAAGTAGTTTATTATAATTTAAATATGATTTAAAAAAAGCGGCGTCGCTAAATCCGAATCCGAGGTCCAAACAACCGCAGCATTTTAAAGTTCTGACATAACCTTAAAACCAGATACTCTGGAGCTTGGCTCAGAGCCTGATTTGCCTCAAATTGTTAAAAATAAAAAAAATCGAAAAAAAAACTTTTGGGGTTTTTTAGGCTTAGTGATTTGCGGAACCTTTGAGTTTTTGGGATATTTAGAGCCATGGATTGGAACAGCTCAAAATTCATATAGGTTGGCCTATCACATTTAAATTTTACATCAATTTTTTTTGTGGCCCTGTGTTATGATATGCACTTAACCGAAAGTGATCAGGGTATGAAAAAAATATATTTATATGAACTACATTATATAACAATTGCGGATTGATTCCTTTAGTGGATAATAATAGTTAATTATAGTAAAATATAAAATAAAATATGAGGCCCTATGCTTCAGTGGGAAATAAAGGAAATAATGATGATGATAGTAAAATACAAATTTTTTTTTTATTTCCAACGATCAATAATATTGGATAGGTGCAAGTTTGCACAGGTTTGTCAAAAAATTTTCTGTTAGTGTACATCTATCCAATATAAACTTATCACATTGGCCATAAATCAGGCCACGGCGCAGGGGATGTCTGCACATAAACATAAGTATGTATGTACTATATATATATATATATATGTATGTAGGTTGTCGCGCTTTTATTTGAAGGTTCAAGTGTCATTGCTCTCGTCGAGATCTCGGAACGCTGTGTCGCCTTTGCTATTGCCTTCTGCCGTCACCCAGAAAAGTGATTTGCCTTTTGGTTCCAGTTCCAACTACGCCGACTTTGCTAAAAATAACATAAATTTCGCTTGGCGCAACATGGCAGCGGCAGAGTCAACATTGACAGCGACTGCGCTGTCTGCAGCGTCATTTTCCTGCCTCGCTTCGATCTAAAATAGGTTCAGGCAGTAAAGCCACCCAGCCAACATGCAACACTAATCAATTGAGAGGCTTCTATGGACACTTCCTGGTATGATCGGCCGCTAAAACATTGCCGGCTAGGCTTTGCCGTTGTCCCCACTCCATTCCCTGCAGCATTTTTGAATGTTTTCTATTTTTAGTTGGGATCACTTTGTCTGAGATACATTTTTGACAAGTGCAGCCGACATGTACCAAGTAAATATTGCATTGCTAGATACTTAGATTTTGACAACTGGCTGTCAAAATATGGCAGGAAACATTTGTTCACAGTGATCCAGTGATTTACCAAATATTTTAATGGCTTCAGACGTCGTGTTATTGTGCATCGTCAATAGCTGAACATCGTAGCAAGGTCAGCGAATATCTAAGCTGCTCTAAGCTTCTGGGGATGATTTGTTGTAATACCGTATAATGGACATGAAATGGTGGAGCCATTTCAACTTTTGATATTACAAAGAAACAAAAGGGTGCAAAATCTAAGCAATCATCTAAGATTTTTGAAGATTTTGTGTTTCAAAAAATTGTGTACTTAAATAATCAGATTGAGTCCGAATAAGCTATCAGAATTGGTCCTACTGTTCTTGGTTACATTTGAGACCATTTATACTATATGTAGGGCTGTTCACGATTTTGGTTCATTTTAGAACAGAATCGAGAAGAAGTTATGATAGATATTATTATAAAGCCCTGAAAAATTCCCTAGACTTGAAAGCAAGAAATACTTTCAAAAATAAGTTACCTGTATTCTTTTCTAATACATATTTTTATACATATTTCTTAAGTTGAATGCTTGAATAAAAAAATAAAGTAAAATAAGGAAAAATATGCTCTGTTTAAAAAATAATAAGTACGCCCCGAAACACCCATCCCTCCCATATTTCAGCGCTGAACATTTTGGCATTGCTCGACGCCAAAACCCCCATATGCACTTTGGCTAGAAAAAAATATAATTTTTTGCCTTATGAATGCAATGGCCAGTGGAAGATCCACGGGGGTTTACGACCCCCCCCCCAAAGTTTGAAAAATGGGTTAAAAGTCTTTTGTGAGATTTTCAAAGTGAAGAACCACTCCCAAGACCAAAACTAGATCCGCACCTGGCAATGGCTAATTTGATTTTTAAATATTTTGAAAAGTAGGCAACTTGAAATTTTTTGGACCTATAGTTTCTTGCGCAAAGTTTCTTAGAATGAGCCATAGAATCAATATCACGAAAAGACTTCGTACGGAAAAAATTTCAGCCGCCCTAGTATATACGCAAAGAAGAAATAAACCAGCATGTATGGTTTCGGATAAAATTCCTCGTTTGATGAGGCTTTAGAGTTTATGTCAGAACACTAACGTGCTGGATTCGGATTCAGTAGACATGGCCTGCAATCCGAACGTGAAAATCGGTTTTTTCTTACAAAACCTCAAAACACTCCATAAAAAATTATTCGCGGGTCTGAATGTCTAGGGTCGTTGCATCCAAATCCGAGGTACAAAAAACCAAGGGGGTTAACCTTCAAATTAAATTTTGGTTTTTTAAGGTTATATCAGAACCCTGACGTGTTGGGATTATTTGAACCTCCCTCTCGCTGAAAATTTTGATACTTAGAGTGGCTTTTTTTTTCTTGCTCCCTCTGGAGGAGAATCTTATAGCTCAGTGCGATTCTTTTTGTCTTCGCTCTCGCTCGTAGAAAATATGACGACTTCGCTTGTGTTTACCGAAAAAAAGCTCAAGATCGCCAAAAAAAAAATTAAAATTAAATAAGGTGGATCACTTTTTAGAGCAACCTCAGCGATTTTTGTGATTTTTATATATGTGATAGCGATAGAGAAAAAATGTGAAATAAGGAGCACATCTGTATAACGAAAATCTTGAAATAATAAACGATGTAAGATCATTTTCAAGAAAATTAGTAAGACCAAAGGAATCGTTTTAGCCATTTCCGTCTGTCCAGCTGTCCATATTGCCCGTTTCTCGAAGCTTTGAGTATGTCCCTATCGAGCCCAGCAGACTAATTGTAATAGCACGAATTTTTCAAAGCAAGAATTATCTATTTATTTTTCATACTTGACAGATTTTGCCAAGCTTCAAGGAAAATTCCGACAGAGAAAACGCGAATGTTAGAGTTTTGACGCTTCTCACCGGGTTCCACTGAATGATTTGAACAACCCTTAAGCCAGCACAAGTTTTAGAGGTCATTTAACGCACCAATTTGGGATATACTATAATAAATATTTTCTTATGTAAATCAACTTGTTTGCCAAGTTCGATTTTCCCTAGCTACAAAACATTGGTCAAGGTCAAGAAACAATTAACCCGACTTTCCATATATGTGCAGCTACAAAAATGTGGAAAATTGTAACATTTTCTCATGAAATCATGCGGAAATACGCAATGCATGCACGCACAAAGATCGAACTCAATGTCACTGAAAATCTAATAAATAGATGCCACTAACATGCTAGGTATAGTATACATTACCCATATAAGCTACATATAAATACTATAGTAAGTATATACTCACTTCGTATGGTATATAATTCAACAATGACAGTGCGACTAGTTTTGGATGTGGCTAATTGTTTAAATGATTTACTATTTTGAATTGTTCACAGTTGTTAATCGACAATTTGTTATATATATTTAGTGAAATTGTTGTCGGTTGATGTCATGTTCGATCGTGTGGCTTTGTTCAAGGGTTGCACTGAACAAAACTATCGTTCGGAATTCGATTATTTCGTTTATTGAACTGTACTGTACACTCACCTGACTGTGTGCCAGCAACTGTAATAGTGCCAATAAATTGCAAATTAGTCTCATGTTCGATTGTTTTTACTATTGTTGTTCCGTTTAATAACTAGATAAGTTGAGAGCGCCCACAGTAAGTCTTCCATCAATGACTTTGATTTGCCTCAGATGCCATGTGAAAAAAGTCTGACTGAAAATAAATAAAAAATGCCAAATTGGGCAAGTCAATAAAAATAATTTGATACTATACAGCGGCAAATAGTTTATAGACAGTCTGTTGTAAATCAGAAAAAAAAAACACCTACACACATTGATTGAAGAGCTGACTGTTGATCTGACCAGGGCAATTTGTTGGCAAAATGCTTAATCAAATCAGATCTACACCCACTCAAGAGATCACTCAACATGCGGTCAAAGTAAAGTAGTAGCACAAAGTTGTTTTTAGATTCTTGACTTGGTTGGGAAAGTGATTTTTAAGAATGATTGATGATTGCTGAAATATGTATTAAATATATTTGCATCATTTGTACGCATATATTAAAATATATATAGTACTAAAGAATTTGTTTGTTACACAAGTTAGTCTTATATTTAGTTTAGATATTTATTTGGCTACTTAATTTATTTTTCTTAAGTTTCGATTAAATTTATTGCCGATTTTTGTTTAGACTGTGCAACAAAAATTTGATATTGTACCATATATTGATAATCTTATAATCTAATTAACACAAAAAACAAAAAGCAATGCTTTGGGTAACAAAGATGTTATTAAAACAAGTTACTCTTCCTACCAGTTTGCTACCAGCTGCACTTTAGAAGATAGCAGACGTTACACGATATCTCTGTTGAAGGGAGATTAAGCCGATTGGTCCTTTATTTAAAAAACTTTCCTACATAAGGTTAACAATATAATACAGTTGGGCAATATCCGAAGGTTAAGAACCTTATTTACATATTCAAAGTAAAAAAAAAATATTTCAAGGTACCTTATTTGATAAAATGGAAACGTAAGTGCTTTTAAAATGTGTTTAAATTTTGAGCTACTAAGAGGCCAAGCAAAATCTATTTTTATGACACTCTTGTTTGATAAATCATACGAGTACATAGCATATGTGCCATTTACAAAAAAAATAAGTTAAAAGAAGTTTTTACCTAGTTTACAACTCCCGTGTACGTAATAATCGTCAAGACTAAGAATGAAAGAAACCAGCGAACAATATATTTCGGATAGTTACTTTACTTATTTATATAATTATGAAACATAAATTTATTCTTAATTTTAAAAAAAAAAATGTGTAGTAGAAGTGTCTGATAGGATATTAGGAGGTTTACCCAATCTAAATAAAGTCTTCTTATTGATACGTTTTTGAATGTTTTGCAACCGCATATATGGTCAAGTCATAGTCTCAAAAATACTGAGTTGCGACTTCAAAATTTTTCGATTTTTTGGGACTGCTGCAAAATTTCAGCGGCTGAAGCTACCACCATTTTCTTCAAATATTTCTTGAATTTAGAACATAAAAAATATAAATTAATGTTAAACAATTTATTACTAAGAAGTAATAAAAATATGATATATTCAGAACGCCAATTTTTTCGATTTGGAAAGATAAATATATACAAATAATTTTGAAGAAGAAGAAGTTTAATTTAATATTTAAGAAGCACAGTTTATAATAATATTCAAAATACATATCATTAAAAAAAAAAATTGTATATAAATTAGTTTTAAAAAAATATGTATATAAGAAAATAAAGTTAATTTAATATTTTATGAAAAATATTTTTTTTCTTTTTGGAAACATAATGCAAGTTTCATTTAATATTTAAGAAAAACAGTTTATTCTTTAAAAAAAATATACTATACAACATTATTAATTTAAAATTATATATAAAATAGTTAAAAAAAGATGTCGTACGTTAAAGTCGGGCGCAGACGACTTTGGGATACCCTGTACAACCACATTGCAATTAAGTCCGAAATATTGCTTAAAACCTCCAAAAGATACGATATTTTCATAAACAAACAGAAATCAGTCGAATTTTGCACCAAAAAATTTTTTTGACCGATCGGTCCTATGGGGACTATACGACTATATCAACCGATTTTGATCAAATTTAGTACACTGATTGGAAACTATAAAAAACTTCCGACTGCCAAATTTGGTTCCGATATCTTCAAAACCAAACGAAACACAACGAATTTTGTAAAAAAAAAGCGTTTTTTTGACCGATCGTTCCTATGGGAGCTATATGATATAGTCAGCCGATTTTGATCAAATTTGGAACAGTGCTTGGGTACTCTAAAAAACTTCCTCATGCCAAATTTGGTTACGGTATCTTCACAAACAAACGAAACACAACGAATTTTGTACAAAAAACATTTTTTCGACCGATCGATCCTATGGGAGCTATATGATATAGTCAACCGATTTTGATAAAATTTGGTAAAGTACTGGGGGTCTCTAAAAAACTTCCGATTGCCAGCTTTGGTTATGATATCTTCATAAACAAACGAATTATCCATCTAAAACTTTTGGTTTTTTTCGAGGTCCTCTGAAACACCCCTATGGGAGCTATATAATGTAACCCCGATATCAAAAAAATAAAATAAACTTGTCTCCTATGGATTAATAAGGGATCTTATCTGAAAGTTTGGTTGCTCTAGCTCTTACCATCTCTGAGATCTAGGCGTTCATACGGACAGACGGACAGACGGTCAGACGGACAGACGGACATGGGTATATCGACTTCTCGAGTCACACTGATCATACTTTAAGTAACTTTGGGGGGTCTCCGACGTCTCCTTCTGTACGTTACATACATTTTCGGCTTGCACAAACACAATATACCCTTTGTACCATACGGTACAGGGTATAAAAATTATGTACAAAATAGTAAAAAAGATGTGCACAAAGCAGTAAAATGCAATACATATATATTTAATAAAAAAATTCTTTCGCCCATCCTTTTTCAAGACAAATAATTTAAGTTTTATTTAATTATATAAAAAAATATTTGCTTATTTAAAAAATATGTTCAAAATAGTATTAAAAAAAAATTGTGCACAAATCATAAAAAAATAACCATAAAAACTAAAAAAAAATTGGCCCGACTAAGAAATGAATTTAAAAATTAAATATATGTACAAAAATTGTAAATATTCATAACAAAAAGTAAAATAGAAAAAGTACAAAATGAAAATTTAAAATAAAATTTATATTCCCCAAATAGTAAAAGGTTTGGCGAAGTCAAGTCGACTTTAAAACTTTTGAGGCCAATGCTCTACCAAAAATACCCTTATGTACTTATATACCCCAGTTATTTGTAGTCTACTCGAAACTCGCAAAAACACATACTCAGCATACCTCACACTGTTACGTAACGATTTTTGTATTATTTCAGTCTAAGTTTCGTAAAATAATTTCGTTCTAAAAACGTATGTAAAGAATTATATTTTATAAAAAATATTTTATATACGAAAAGTGAAATTTAAAAAAATTAAGAATCGAAAATGGAACTCAATACGGTTTGAAAAGTTTTGAGGAAAATACTCGTTCAACTCGGGTAACCTTGTGTTGCTTATGCCACAATTATTTGTAGTCTACTATACGCAAATATATCCTTACGTAATGGCTCATATCATTACGTAACGCCTCATATCGTTACGTGACGATGCAGTCCAAGTTCCTTTAATGTGCTTCGTTCTAAAAAAAAAAGCGTTTATATTTATTCAAATTGAATTAACGTATTAAACGCCAAAATACTTTTTAGACGCCAGTTTAATTAGTCAAAGCTATTAACTTTTTTTTTCAATATTCCCAAAACTCTATTTTCAAAAAAGGGTCTATATATAAGAGAAAGAAAGAGTTTTTTAAAATAAAATTTTTACACACTATTTGCTATAGATGCCTAATAAACTTTAGACTCAATTTTGTTGCATAGTGTTTGTTATAAATTATGTTTGAATTGCTTTATTTGAATATTCAGATTTTAGAATTTTTTTAAATAAATTTTTTAACAAACTCTTGAGCTGCTTAGATCAATTGCTTATTGTTTATGAATGAAAATTTGAGTGTTTTATAAGATTGTTAACAATAGTATTATGTATGTACTATTTCAATTTGTGCTTTTGAAGATTTATTTGTCTAGCATAAATAGGTTCACCTTGGCTTGTATGTAGTGTTTATTATGTGATTATTATACATTTGAACTTCAAACACAGTGCATATAAACAAATTTAATGTAAATTCCATTAATATTATACGCATGTAATGCCAAAAAAACTGAAGAACCCCCTGGCCAACCAGCTCCCCACTTAGGTACTACAAACGCCTGAAGTACTAATTAATTTGTAAAATTCAAACATAAAGCGCCTAAGCGGTACATTTGCGTCAAAAGACAACAATAACAATAATTCTCTATGCAAACAGACCCAGATACGTTGTATATAGTACATACATATGTAGTGTATGTAAATGATGCCAAAAGAAATTCTCAAGACCCGCTGACGCATATTGCCAGGCCAATGGGGGCTATCCAAAACTACAAAGCGAAAATTTGAACTTGTAAGCGATCAAAAGCGAGGGCCAGAGCAGACGTAAGGAAAGTGAAATTAATTAACTACATACACACATAAGTACAAAGTACATACATGTAATTACAAACATACTCGAGGCCCACAAAATAAAAAAAATCGAAAAATTGAAAACATAAAGATAAATTATATTTGCCGTAAGAGAAGTCGCTGAAAACTGCTAAATGGACAGATATGATACGAAAAAAGAAATATTTCCTATCTTATATATGAAAAACGCCGGCCTATGGAATTTTAAGTACATACCTTCAAGCACACTCAGTACCCTGTACGCACAATTCTAAATAGTTTTTTAATAATGAGCGCCAAGTACAATGGAACCATCGATCTTGCGTCAATGCTGCAAGCACTGGAAGCTGCTACTTATGGAACATGTGCCGCACAGACGCACATATATGGTCAGAGGCAGGTCTCATTAAGGAGACGCATGGCATACTGCTATATAAGGCAAGAGGGCCACTAACCCAACTTGCTGCTTCTTTATGCGCTGCCTGCTCCACTTTTCCAACTGTCACCACCTGGTTTTGACCAAATTTGTAGCTTGCTAAGTGGTAGCATCTTCTGACAAAGTAAATGTTGTCATTGTTTTGCTTGATCTGCCACAGTTCTCATTGATTACATTTACCTATATGAAAAGAGGCCATAAAATCAAGGCACGACCCAATCGTACATAAATATTTCAACATCGATTCATATACTCGTATATTAGTCATGGCGTATTGTTTCACTTAACAGACCATTAATTGTGGTTTTTGGAATTGGGTCTACCTATTTCGAATATGAATTGTAGCTAAATCTTGGTTTCAAGGTGCGCATGTGCCACATTTATGATGGCAATGTCAATGCCATGAATGGCAATGTCTGACTTGCAGCACTTGGACATAAATCAGTTGTAAGGTGTAGCCACAGCAGGTGCCTAACCAAGAAACGTGTTTCAATTTTTTCATTACTTTTAGAAAATAATTTTGTTATAAGTACGTAATTCAAATAATGTACAAATGATTTAGTTTCTTGGAAACGATGACAATTTCAGTATGCAGCTCGGTCTTTTGGGGATTGTTCGGCTCATTGGGGTTAATTGTTATTGTGTATATAATAATACACTGTATGTAAAGGTACAAAGTGTACCTCAAGTCCTTTATACCAAAATGCTTATCATAACCTTGGGTAGTAATAGAGCCATGTCCATCCGTCTGTATGAACACCTAGATTTGGGAGACTATAAGAGCTAGTGCTACGAAACGCGCATAGACAATGCTGATGCCTTAGAAAATGAAATTTGTGGAATTATCCCATCCATGGCTTAGCCCGTTTCCCGTCTAGTAGAACAATTAACATTGAAATTTTATCGATGCGAACTCCCACCCCTCAACATATGAAACTTATCCCATACAATTTGAATAAATTCATTGACGTAACTTTCGATTCTCATCAATATTGGTGCTTTAAGGGACTTGTAGGCATAAATATCGGGAAGCACAAAAAAAAAAAAATGCCAATAGGAAAGTGCTTAGCGGAAATACACATTTTTCGAAAAAAGGATACAGAGTATAGCAGGGATGTCCAAACACTGCTTAAGGAAGAGCAAAACATATAAAGAAAAACACTAACACATTTAAAGTAAACAGTTATTAAGGTTTATTGAGTGCACTGAAAGAAATTGTATGTGCATTCTTATAAGAGTGGTAAAAAATAATGAAAAAAAGTTATGGTACATATGTAAACTTATAAAGAACTTAAAAATTGGTCAATATCAATATTTATTTTATTAAGTTAATGATAGTTTTAATAATGCCTCCAAATTTTCGTTTGTTAATCGATGTCTCAGTTTATTTTTAATTAATTTTAAGCTTGAAAACGCACATTCAACAATATATGTGCTTCCAAAAATAGATAAAACTCGCAAGGGATTTCCCGAAATATATCTATTTACCATCGGATTTTACAAAAAATATATATTTTATTCATATGTTTTTTACCAATAGCCACCTTCTGTCTGTTATATACATTGCATAAATCTAGTATATCCTTTGTACCTAAAGGTACAGGGCCATAACTACTTTTCGCTTGCAAGCAATGCCTTAAAAATCCCATTTAACAAGTTTTTCCAAAAATAGCGAAAGAATCTCATACCCATTTTTGTGAGTGCAGGCTCAAACGAAAAGCAACAACAAATTAAATTCAAAATCTGTGGGCCAACAACAAATATACGCAAGGGTTGTTTTTGTGCACACGAGATCAGAGAGCAAAGAGAGTAAGTGAGAGAGCGCGCGAAATTGTTTTTGTAATTTGCATTGGCATTGGGTGATACCACAGTTACCACAGTTAAGGCCGTGCATGTACACGCGCATCGCTGCCTATGCCTAGGAGCCATTACAAAAACAATCGCTCCGGAGCGGTGAATTGGCCACCAAGATCGTGTGATATCACACGGTTAGACTTTTTTCTTTGGGGCTACGTGAACTCTAAAGTGTTTGTGGATAAACCAGCTACGATTGAGCATTACCCGTGTTATTCGCGAGATACCATCGATTATGCTCGAACGCGTCTTTGAAAATTGGAACCTACGCATGGAGCAGCTACGGCGCAGTTGCCTCCAACTTTTGAAAGGGATTATCTTTAAAAAGTGAATGGCAAGAATGGTTTTTTCTATTGCTAATAAAGTTTTTCCGATTCATTTGAAATTTTTGTGTTTTTTTTTGCAATTTTAAAAAAGTACCTCAAGATTGATGATCCTTTATTTTTTTTAATCAAAAAATGTTCTTTTGCAAAATGTACAATGTTGTAACATAAAACAATAATCGTTACTTTTATAATTTTTATCTGATTATATTTATTTTATTAAATAACTTAATAACTATTATTTATTGATATTTTTCAGTAAAATTTAAAAATAAATTTAGTTCTTTAAGTCAAAAAAAAAAAATTATTATATAACAATTGCATATCAATTCTTATTAAAAATAACTCTGCCTTAACTCTTAAAATTGAACATAAAAATTTTTGTTTAAATTTTGCTTAATTTTTTTTTAAATTAAAATTAAAAATTTACATTTTTCAAACCAAGATGCCACAACATAAAAATTGAATTGAAATATCTTATCTTATATCTTCAAACTTCAACTTAAAATATTCCCAGTTCGTCTCTATTTCAGTATTCTAGAAAACATCTCTCACTGGTAGCTAACGATTTTGACATATTTATTATTAACAAGTTTTTTCTAAAAGTGGATGCACTTTGCATTTATTTTAAAATTTACTTTTTTATTTTTGTCTTTTTTTCCAAGAAATCTTTAATTGCTCTCAAATTCAACAAAACGAATTATTCCTGTGGTTTGAATACGTCTACAAATCAAATTGGCAAAATAGGTTCAAAAGTGCAAGTAATTTAAACTGAAATAATTTTCAAAATATTCTTTGATATTTAGAATTTAGATTCTATTTATGTATGTTAGATAAGAGTTTTTTTCTGAATCTACTCAAAAAATAGCATGCATTACTCAAAACAAATTTTTGGCATATGCTCACATGGTTCATGTCATAATTGCATTCTATTAATAATACGTAGTCGTGGTTAATTTGAATCGAAAGCTGTAGAGTTGTGCTAACATAGAGTAAGAGAAAAGTCTACCAATAATCATCTTTCTAGTTTCAACTCTATGGTTGAAAATGTCTAATAAAAAGCTAAGACCTTGCATAGAAGGGATTTGTGAATCAGTCAGAACCAGGTACCAAAATCGGAGGATTTAAGTGATTTAAAAAAAAATAAGTTTTTCGGGATAACACCACTCAGTCAAAAGTTTTCTGTTTACGTCACTCAAAGTTTTCATTTGTTTTCAGGTTCTTGGGAAAGTAAAAAATTTTGATATTTTTACATCAATTAACTTCTTTGTATTACCAAAGAGGTTTTTTTTTGTGAGCGCTAAGCAGAGTGGGCTTCAAGTAAGACAGCAAGGTTTTTACGTTCCCCCAAAGATCTGAGCAGTTTTAAAAAGTTTGTCTGAGTTTCAAGATTTTAGCTTAAATGAAAAAAATGTGGAAGTAAATAAAATAATGGCAAATATAAGAAAACTTGATGCAAGATGAGAGCTAGAACACATTTTGACAAAGCTTAAAGATCTAGCTTTTTGAGAGGTATTTTTTTTTTTATTATTTTTTGTGTATTATTCTGAGGTCATACATTTTGATACAAGATCTTAAGTTCATATAAAACGAATTTCCAAATTCCAAACAAAACTTAAGTACCTCACTTTAAATTTTAAAAAAATAATAGCTACATAAGATTATCTCTCAGAAATACATAAATCCTAGAAATTAGTGTTTTGTTTTTAATAATAAATAAAAAACTAATAAAAAGTGTGGTTTTCTTTTTAAAAATAAATAAAAAAAGTAATAAAAACTATTTTTACGTAGCTAATAAATCTTTAAGAATAAGGCCATTTTTATAAGAGCTCAAGAAATATACCTAAATTCTTTAAAATATAAATTCTGTTTCAAACCCATTATATCATGAAATTTTGAGGGGTCCCTGACACTAATTAACAATGTCTGTTTCTTGGCTATGGAACAACTTCAGTCTTTAAAACCATTTCTGTAATTTACAAGTTTGTTTTATATTTATTATTATTTATTTTTTTGTGGTTATTTTGTCACGATTCTAGTTGCAGTCAGACTTTTTTTTATACACACACACATAGATACAGCTAGTGTAAATATCTCCAGCTACTATTGTTGTTAAACGATTGCAGCATTCCTTCCACAAAGCAGTTAGTCTGTCAACGCCAGAATCTAATATACAGCCTCCGGAGCAGATAAGTTGGCTAACTTGCGGTTGCGTGTACCAACAGATCTTCTCGTGCTGTGCTTGCGGGGGCATAATTCGTGTTCGTGTTCGTTTAGTATAAAATTCCACAACAAACAACGCAAACAAACAAAAACCCATAGACAACTATTCTTAAACACCTGACGACATAAACGAGCGCATAGATTTAATGGCAACGCTGGCAGCGACGCCGACGGCGCAGCCAAAAACTACTGCTTAATATAGAACACAAATGAATAAGCTGACGGAATAAACTACGGATGATGCTGTTTATGCGTAGGGAGCAGCGTATGCCGCTGGAGCAGCAACTAACTAAAGCCGATCGCCCATGTAAACAAATCGTTCGTCATCGCCAGAGCGCCCCCGCATTCAAAATCAAAACGTTTCTGCCTTGGACTAAAGTACGATTACAATTTTCTTGGGCGGCAATTGCAATAGGGGTCAGAAGGGGCAAAAAGAGCGAGGCTGGCAGCTGCGCAGATAAATTATCATAAGTATTGCAAAATAACTGCTAGAAAACGATTTTTGAATACCCTAATGGGCTTTTTTTCCAACTTAAAAAGGTTAAGGCTCTAGCTGGTTAAGGTGACAAAAAGAGACCTCACAGGTAAAAAAAATTTTTTTTTATGTAAATATTTTTATTTGAAATCTGTCACAAAATAATCTCGGGCCTTCTCGGAACAACTTAATATTAGGCAGTCCTTCCGACTTCCCGACCACTGCACATTGGGCCAGAAAGCCGATTTTTTGGCATAAATTCAAAATATTCATAGAAGCAAATTCGTTTTTTAACATTGCCATTTTGTAGTCAATACCCTAGTTACAAAAAATTAAAAAATATTATTGATTTTATTGCAACCCTGAAGTTTTGGCAGCCCTTCAAAGTTACATGTTCGAACAGCAGCGCGTTGCAGTAAAAACGGCGCGAAATTTTTGGTTAACTTTGCGAGCTTGTATATTTATTAATTTTAAATATAAAGATAATATTAATAATGGTAAATAGAGGTACGGGTATGTAGAATGTTTATGTTAAAAAGGTGTTTCCTTATATTTGTTAATTTGTTTTATATGTGTATGGTTTTGTGTTGCCTTTAATTGGAGAAAACTTAACCAACTTGGCCGTCTATTATGGAATGAAAAATAACTTTCTGCAAGCTTCTGCAAAAAAGTATTAATGTAACATAAAAGTACAAAATATATACTAATTTACCCTTTTTATGCTTTTTGCGGCTTTTGGGGTATTGCCATTTTGAAGCTAAGGTTAATTTCTGCTATGCAACGCTGCTGAATATCTGGAATGACAATATTCGAAAGGCATCCGATGTTTCGCGCTGAATATTTCATCAACTTAAAGACTACAACTTAAGCGCAGAATGAAATTAATGCAAAAATAAAAAATTTTGCTATTTATATCCAAAGAAACTTGCCAAAATGCGGCAGAAATTTGAGTACTTAAGGAAAACACTCCAAGTGGCTGTCGTCAAAAATTATATTTTTTTTATTCGATAGCTTAGGTTCCACATCTTCAATCAAGCCTATAAGGTCATTTTTAAACACAGTAGGACGTCCACCGATGGAATATGCTGAACCACGTTTAAAGAGAAAGTTAGCATCCGATTTATCAAATAAACAACGCCACAACACTTGTGCACGCTGCTGCAGTTTCGGCCAAAAAATCAAACGAAAAAGACACGGCTTTAATATTGAAAAATACTTTGCTTGCTTTAAATGGCCCAAATCGAGTAAGAAAAAACCTTTTTGTTTCGGAGCAAGCACCCTTAACGCCCAATGAGTCTTTGGCGTTTTTGCTCGAAAACTCCTTTCGAAAAAGCCAATATTGCAACATTCAGGAGCTTCATAAAAACCGATCTTCCGATATTTATCCCAGTTACAATAGAATATGAGAAGCCAAATGTAGGCCTTTGGAAATTATGGTAACCGATAAATAATAAATTTGTTCAAAGCAAAAAAATACCATTACCGGCAGCTGAGATTGACCTTTCAGAACTGCAAAATTTTAAAAATAATTGTGATAATTATATCCTAAATAATAATAATAATTTTACAGGTAATCATAGTAACACTGATAATTGTAACACTTCCATATATGATGGCACTGATCATTCTGAAGCCGAAAATGAAAATCTCTTTTCGTCTGAAATATATGTGGAAATCGACATAAAATTAAAAATTGATTGCACCTTGCTTTATTCGAATTTTTCATATAATTTTTAAACTTGAATATAAATCGGCATAAATAAAACTTAATTATAAATATAAATTTATAAATCGCGTCAGTAATAGTGCTTTAGTAAAAAATCACACCCAGCAAAAATTCACCTTATATGGGCGGTGGGAGTGGGCGTGGCCGGATCGGTCTGAAATTTATCTCAGTTCTTATATATGCCATTACAAACAACTACACAAAATTTCATGCCTGTAACTTTATTTTTCGAATTTATGCCAAAAATTTGGCTTTCTGGCCCAATGTGCACTGTAGCGTTTTTCAAGCGGAAATCCTTGCCATAAGCAATTTCTCCTTTTTGCACTTTTTGCACTTCGTGGCTTAAACTGGGACCCTAATATCCGACTCCCGCCATATTCCGATAGACTTCGCCTTATAAAGTTGCCTTCCTTAATTCATCGCAGAACATGCCACGGCGTGTTATTCTTGCATAAGCTGTTACTCGGTCTTATCGATTCCAGCGTACTTCTTAGCAAAGTTACCTTTGTCATACCGTCTAGAGTAACTCGTACTTTTAGACCTTTAGCCTTACAATTTTGTAGATCTAATTATGCTTTGCACGATCCTTTCCGTGTCTTATGCTCTAACTGTAACAACCTTTACAATTTCCTCTCTTTCGAGCGGTCTATTCAATCTATCACTTTTTCTATCTGAAGTCATCTTGACTTGCCACTTCGAGCATCCTTGACCAACCCTATATGATGAGTCACCCACATGGTGAACGGTGATCTATTGGCTTCTTTTGGGATATAATGTTTAATTTTTTATCTTGTTTCCTCTATAATATTGTATATCCAAGTGTCTGGCCAGTTCGTGTGTGAGTTGGTGCATATCGTTAAAAAGTTCACCCACCGGGCTAGAGACGCGGATTAGTAATATATATTCGCTCTATCTTCTTTTTAAAAATAAATTATATATATATTTTTTTTTTTTTTTAATACATATAAGGTCAACTGTATTTAGTTGTACTCCTTTAATTAAAATAAAATTAAAATAAAATAAACAAGGCTCTAAACTGCTTATGCAACACCGGCCTAGAAACCGGTACGATCGACATATACTCAAATAGCAAGGCAGCCATAAGTCACTTCGAGCGCTATCCTCCAACTCGACGACAGTCAACATCTGCCGCAAATCAGTTCAAGAGATGGCAGAGCAGTTTGTTATTAGCCTTATTTGGGTGCCAGGACACCAAAATATAACAGGCAATGAAATAGCAGACGAATTGGCCAGACACGGCACGACCACTACCCTCCTGCCGGATAAGAAGGTATGCCAATGGCCACTTTCAAGCTACAAATAAGGACAAAATTTAGTTCTCATGTATAAAGGATGTGGAACAATACACCCCATACATATTAGAATCAGCCGCCAAATACGGCCGAAAATTTACGCAAAACGCTCCACCGGGCTTGTGGACTCAACCCTTCACACTGCTCGGCAGTTGTTAGAGGGATCACCGGACACTGGCATGTCGGTGTACATGAAGCCAGACTGAATGCGGACACTGGCATGTCGGTGTACATGAAGCCAGACTGAATGCTTCAAAGCTCTAAGTAGACGCAGGAAAAAGCATCCGGGAAATTGCTTCCTTCACAATCTAGCGAAGCTAGTGTTTATCTGTCCGAGGAAGATTGCAAGTTACATCGCAGCAACAGGTTGGGCTTTTTTTATAAAATACTTTCTAGGAGAAGGTTGAAAAGTTAAAAAGTTTAGTTTCACAATGAGCCAGTCTAGGCCTAAGTGTGCTGGCTTAAGCCAGCTGCCGCCCTAACCTAACCTATCCTAAACTAATATTTTACAAATCGATCTGGAAGTTCCAGAATACAAAATCTTCTCAGACATCTAATATTCATACAATTACCTAGTATGTTAATTTCCAGAGAGTTTTCATGATAAGAGCGTCATCTAAATTATATTTGCGATATTTTACTTATTTCATCTTTAAAGTTAGAAACGTTTAGTCTTTGTAAATTTCTTGGTTGCCTACTCTTCCTGAGTATGCGCCCGCAATGTTTGTTAGAGTTACAGATTGATTTTATTTAAGCAGTTCAATGTTGGAGGTCCAAAAAAATAGTCAATAATAACTACGTGAATTTTTATTGAAAATTCCGATTATTTATCGAGTTATCCATAAATAAATATTGGGTTTTTCATTTTATGACTTTTCTTGGCTTGTAGCTCTATCATATATGTAAAACTAATCAAAATCGAAGAGATCGACCTAAAACGTGGCACATTTCACTTATTTTCGCTGAAATACATATTTAGTCGTGCAATTCAATACAAATACTTACATATAATAATTTTTAAGTCTAAGTTACAATATTTAAATAAATAAATTTTTATGAGCTGCTGTTTTCTAAAAATTGTTTACCACTGAAACAGCCTGTTTTACTAGGAGCTGCCCACCACAATTCCCAGTTTACGCCTTTTTCTGAACTTTTTACAAGTTTTCCCTATAACGTTATATATTTTAATAAAGCATTTTTTTAAGACATTTTTTAATTAGGGTTATCAACAGCATTAACAAAAATTTTTTTGTTTATAGGCCCATACACAGAATGAAAAATTTCGCACGGAATGACAAAACTTCATATATAAAAAAAAAATTCCATTTAGGACATCCCATTCCATAAAAAAAAATATAAAGAAATATCGAGCTTGAAATTGGCAAAATAGAATCTAAGAATATCAAAGAATAGTTTTAAAATTATTTCAGTTTAATTTACGTGCTCCTTCGAACCTATTTTCCTAATTCGTTTTGTTCGGCTACAAATCACATAAAAAATCGAAAATTCGAATAAAGTATTCCGATTTTTTTAATTATATTATAATATTATTTATTAAAATTTTTTTACACAAAAAATTAAAAAGAAATTAAGATATGTTTAAATCTTTTATATTTTTATTAGAAGTCCCTTAATGTACCAATTTTTCTAAAATAAGTTCATTAGTTCATAAGTAAAGTTGGAAGCAAAAAAAAATAATACCTTGACTGCTTTAAGCTAGTTAAACCTTGTTGAGGGTCTCAATACCCAGACTAATTAAAAGTGTTAAACCTTGGAGAATTAGATGACGCTTGTTAAAACCTATTATGAGCTGAAGGGCCTAAATTTAATATGTCATAAAGTGTACTTACATATGCCTACCAGTCAATTAGTAGAGTAGAGTAGTAGAGTTTTAATAATATACATATTTTGGCTTCTTTGAAGTGTCGTAATATGGCTTTGAGTATTCAATAAATGAGAGTTCCTTAGAGCAGCTCTTGGGGTTCTTTGTGCGCGTTTGCGTCTGACTTATACTGTAACCAAGCCATATTTAGCTTACAACAAACGATACGTTTTAGATAAAATTTATTCGAATAAGACTTCTGTCGAAATTTCCAAACAAATGCTTAAATCTTTTGGTATAAAATAAATTATTTTTAATCCTTGATAAGAACTGACTGAATTTTTGCAATCCTAGACATTAGTTAAAATAAAATTCTACTGCTTGTCACTTTGGTCTCTGTTAATCCACATTCTAAGTGTTACAAACTACACACACCGTTCGCAAATACTCTCACGAAGAGTATTCGAATAAACTTAAATAAAATTAGCACAGATGACGCGAAATAATTTTGTGGTTATAAGTATTTTAGGTATTTATGCTTAAGACAGCACAAAACGTCGACTGCAGCAGCGACGCTGCTCTGCTGACATCGACGTTGACGTCGACGCTGGTGGCGATTTGTTTTGGCCATCCCACCCACTAGAAGGCTTTAATGCCTTGTGTCTGGTGCTGGCCAAATTGGTAGCTGGTAAAGCTGACCGGTTAGTGGCAGAGCGTTTAAAGTGTTGTTTTCGAAATCGAAAACATTTTATGAATGAAAATGTACAAATCTGTACAACAACAAGAACAACGATAAGCTGCGTTGGTTAAATGAGCAGAGATAGGACGTTGTTGTTGTTGTTGTTGTTTGGGTTGCTTGGGTTGTTGTTGTTGTTTGGTTGTTGTAACTGGCTAGCCACAAAGTCTGGCGTTTAAATGTTGCTGCATGTGGGCAGGCCTGTTTAACAAAATGCAATTTTTAATGACGCAGACAAAATCAACAACAACAAAAGCAGCAACACAACAACAACAACAACAGTTCTGCCGTTTTTGCTGTCTCTTCGTCTTCGTTGTTTGTTGTTGTTGTTGGCTTTTTGTTTTTGTTTGTATCTCGAGTGGGCCAAATTCAGGCAGTTCTGTGGGCAGCAGATGAAACTTGGCGACGGAAGTGGCCATTGACCAGCTGCCGTTGCCTTCTTAAATTTGCTTACATTTGAAAAAAAATATATAAAAATTTGTATATTTTGATACACTCTAGACGAGGTGGGGTCTGTTGTGTGACGTATACATGTACTGTAGACACTCAATGAAACTTGATGCCTTTTCGAATGTTCCCAAAATTACATTGGTTTTTTGAAAACATAAAAAATTTTTGCTATGGAAAACCAGAACATTATGGATTATCCAAGCAGTGTAATTAATATTTTTAAGAATCTTAAAGATAAACTAAAATTGCTAAACATTTGCTGCTAATGCTTTTCAACTTTAGGGACTATACGCAGTTCGAAAAATTTCGGCCGGAATGACATTCCCATTTAGGATATCCCTTTTGGGATTTTTTTTTTATATGAAGTTTTTTCATTCCGCGCAAAATTTTTCGAACTGCGTAGACTCCTTTACTGAGGTAAAATGGCTGCTTGTATGCAAAGGCTGGAATTCACGTACACTGCAAAAAAAGATCCGCTCTTAATGTAAGTTTTAAATTGCTTAAAGCCAGTTTATATTTCTCTAGAATTAATTAAAATGTATCGTTCTTTATTTTCCTCAAATTAAGAATACATTACTCCAAGTCACAGCATAAAGAATAAAGATTATTTTTTCTCTCAAAGTAATACTAATAATCTCAATTGAAGAATATCTTTTTCAGAAGCTATCTACAACCAAGCACATTTCTTCTTAAAATCATTCTAAAAATTCTTAAAGTAAATTGAATTTACTAAATTTAGTTTAAAAAAAAAACGCTCTTGCAATATTTTTATAATGAATAAAAAGATCTTGGTGAACTTTTGACGCTGCAAATTCTTTTCAGAGCACAAATGTGATCACTGTAGAGAAAATTTTTGACAAAGAGAGAGGCAACCGGCTGATAAAATCTGGATCCAATAACAAGTATCTGTAAGATATTGTATAAAATGTAACCGTCCTGGTTTTTGGGCCACCCAAAAACCTTCTGCAAAAGCCATGCGATTGATTAAATTAATCAAAAACTACTCAAATAAATTAAAAGAGTATTTTAATTAAATATTTAAAAATTATATAAATTTTTTTGAGAAAGCGCTTTTTCATTCGATGCTATTAAAAAGTGTGGACTTATTTGGTTTGAATAAAATAAATTTAAAGAAAACAAAAACAATGAAAAAAAATTTTTTCGTTGAAATAAATAATTTTTAATTTATTTAAATTTATAAAACTTCTTTTAGATAAAGCACTTCGCAGCAATTCTATTTCTAAGCTAACCTAAACCTTTAACTTCTAGCTAACTTTATGCAAATAAAAAACACATGTAAAATTTGTTTTTTTTTTTTTAAATTAAGCCACTTAAATTTACAAAAAATCACCAGCAAATAGTTAAAAAAATGCAAGCAAAAAAGATTTTTTAGATAAAGGTGCAGGCCACAGTACAAAATTTTTTATTTTTTTTTTAGTATCAAACACGAATAAATTTTAATTTTTAATTTATGTCCAAAAATATGAAGTCTACTTTTTTTATCTAAAATAACTTTCACAAATCATTATTATTATTATTTATTTCAATTCTAACAAAAAAATGTTATAACAAATATTGAAATGAAAATTATTGGTGAAATATTTGTTTAAAAATTTTGAAAAAATTAAAAAAAAAATTGTTTGCTAAAATTTTTATAAAAAATAGCAGTAAAGTTTTTATAAATTTATTAGTAAAATTGTTATAAAAAGTGATTAGTTCTTATAATTTTTGTAAAAAATTATTGATAAAATTGTTAAAAAATTTATAGCTTCAAATTTTATTAAAATTTGTTAGTAAAGATTTTATAAAACACTATTGGAAATTTTTTTTTTTTTAATTTATCAAATTGAAAAACTAAAAGTATGTAGCTAGTTTAATTTTAAAATTAAAAAAAAAGAAATAATTTGAATATCTTTTGTAACAGAGGGCACATTTATATTGATTTTTTATATACAAATTGCCTAAAAAGTTTTATTCGCCTATAAAATGTGTGATAAAAATGTAAAAACTAGAGTTTTTTCTGCTATTTATTATTTTTAATATTTATTTTCATATAAAAAAAATGAACAATTTTTAAATTTTTATGAAAAAATCAATAAACAATTGTAATTGTATGATTTTTATTTTAAAAATTGAAAGTTCTAAGATCCCTGCTATATTTCTTCCAAAACATAGAAAAATAGATTAAAAAAATTTATATTTTAACCTACAAAGTTGTTATACATAAAAAGTAAACTACAATATATAACAAAAAATCCACATGTTGCATAGAAATTTTCTAGAGTAGAAATCAAAACAGGCGAATGAAATTCATTTCCAAACAGAAGAACGCAAGCAGGCTGGAATACATTCATAACTCATAAATGATGTTAACTTAAATTTGAAATATTTTTCAAAATTTGCGTAAAAAGTTTACTCATTTTTTGAAATCGAAAAATTTACAAGACCATTTAATACAAAAAATCATTTTCTGTGCTGCGTAGGCTGTACAAAAATGAGATTTGTTTTGGAGATATATTTGAACTCATAAGTCCAATGAAAACATTACAAAATACGATTCCGAATTCAAAATTTAAAAAAAAAAACGAAAAAGATTTTTGAATTAATCCCGAGAGAAACTTCGCATTACTGATATTAGTCTCAAAGCTAAGAGCTTTGCTTAGATTTTAAAATCTAATATTAATGTTAAAAGTTTTTGAAGTCTAACAAAGAATAACATTTTACGTAAAAATCACTTTTTGCCTATTAGTTTTATAATTGTGTAGAAATTGTAAGATCAAAGACTTGCATCTAATTTTTCAATTTCTTTTTTAACCTAATATGAAAACACTTTAAACTCAACAATCGTTTGTTTCAGTGTGAAATTGATATCTGAAAGTTTATTACTAACTTGAAATTCAATTTTAAGTGACTTTTAGCACATTCTTTAATATGTAGCTGCTATATTAGAAACGATTTTGTGTATGATATTTCAAAGAAGTTATAGTTTATGGGATTCAATGAAAGTGGTACTGAATATGGTACTAGTATTTTATACATTCAAAGGCAGCATCTATCAAAAACGTATTATTAGTTGAAATCAAATTTTTTGATTGAAGACCCCATGCTCTTTTTTAAGCAATCAAATAAAAAATGAGTTAAAAGAGAATTACTCAGTATAGATAATTTTGGTCTGTCGGGAGTTTTATAAGGATATCTAAATAATTAAAGTAATATCAGATTTTTATAAGACTGCGTTTATACCCATATATGCTCAGATACGTTTTGGGCCAAAAAAGCATTATTATCAAAGATATCAAAAAATTAAACAAGTCTTAAGCCAAATTTATGCAAATAGTAAACTACATAATTGATAACCCCCGAACTAAAAGCGTATACGAACTTCGATACTTTAGATATTTGTTATTTTAGATTTATTAGAAGCGCGCGTTTTTGTCTAACTATAAAGTAAATTCTGCAGCTTGTTGTTTTTGTCTTAATATGATACGCATTGAATTTGAATCCGACGATGATTAGCGGATGTTGGCATCATAAATCATGCTTCGCCTTACATATAGATGCACATAGATACACACACACACATGCACACGTGTAGTTAACAAGTCAATGACGATGCAATCGCAAAAGATGCCGCCACATTTTCAACACATTGCACTTTTAATGCATTTCAAATAAACTGTTTTTATTTTCAACTTTTTGCCTTATGAATAAAATTTTTTATCTTCGTTTTTTTTCCATTTCAATTTGCGCCAAATGCAATTGGAATGTACAAAAAAAAAATCGAGATCAACGAGCTGCCACTTTAGTTTACTTAAATATTTCAAATTTGTATTTAAAGTTCTTTAAATAAAAGTAAAAGAGCTTAAATGTTTTTTTATTATTTGCATGTTAATAAATCATAGACACCTTTCAATTAGCAATTAGCCCGTTTACCTTTCATACAGCTTAAGCTCTGTTTGCGCCTTACTTTTGTAGCTCGTAGCTCGTATCTTACAGATTTTATTATTTAAAATGAATTTTTATTTTTATTTTTTTTTAATAATAAACGCACTAAAACTTTTCAGCACATAATTTGCACATTGGCAAGCACTTCACAGCTCATTTTTGACAGCATTTTATTTTTAGTTACACTGAGACTATTTTGAACCATTAACTTGCAGCTTCACCATAAACAAACGCTTCTTTTGCTGCACTCGGAACTCGGGGAAATGTTGTATTTTTTTTTATTTTATATTTTTTTTTTTTTGGAATCACTTTTATCTGCTGCCGCTGTCTGCCACACAACCGAACGCGTCGCCGATTTTCTCGAGAATGAGCAAACGACCGAGCCAAAAAGTGCGCGCTGAGCGACTGCGTATGAATAATTCCAACTGAAAAACGTCGCAAACATTGCGGCGACGTTTTTTCCGCTCGCTTGCACAGTGGTACGAGTGCCATATGGTAATTGTAAACTGGGTATTGCTGGGAAAGGCTAGCATGAAAGCGGAGTACGTTAAGGAACTGAAGATTAGCGTTTTTATCTCAATAAAAGTAGAACCTTTAAAAATAGTAGTAAAGTTTTTTAATACTCTGTACCTGTAAGGTACAAAGGGTATAGGGAGACCCCCTGAAAGTTATCTAAAGTATGTGTCTAGGAAAGTCTATATAGACATGTCCGTTTCAATGAACGTCTAGATCTAGAGTAACAAAAACTTCGGACTAAATCACGGGAAACAAGTTTATTTTATTTTATCCATATCATTGTTGCATTATGTAGCTCCCAGAGGACCTCGAAAATAACCAACGGTTTTCAAATTTAAATGCATAATTCGTTAGTTTATAAAGATAACGTAAGCAAATTTGACGTTCCACAGTTTTTTAGAGCTCGCAAATTTTAAAAAATCTGTTTTTTTTTTTATTACAAAAAGTTTGTATATCATGTAATTAAGCTAGTTCCCTACCAATCATGGCAGCTTAACCTAAAAAAAGAAAATAAAAACCAATTATAATCGAAGGGTTCTACATACGAAAAAAAAAACAATATTTACAGGAATATATACATATTTATATAAGGTTTAAAAATGTTTGAACTAATTTATAGGAATCCCATAGGAAGGTCCCCTGGATGACACCTTTTAAGTCTTCTCTTTCTAGCTCTCAAGGGCGTTTGTGAAGATTTCGTCACCAAACTTGGCAATCCAAATTTTTTTTTATTTCCTAAGCAAAGCAATATACTGCATTTGATTGCAATATAATGGTCAAAGTCATCCGCACCCAGTTTTAAAGTACGCCATATTTTTCTCTTGCATTATAAATACGAGGGCAGTTTAATTACTAAAAGACTTTATTTATTTGCAAGGTTTGTTTTATTTCCTGTTACTTAACCTAAAAAAAAAATTGCTGGGCAGTAAGAGATTTGGCTCGAATAAAGAGGGCCATGCATGAAAGTAGTAATAAAGTTAAATAAGTTGTGCCAAAAGTACATATGCAGAAAGGCTATTGGTCTTAAATGGGGCATGTGTCCAAATATAGTCCAATGGCTATACACTGCCTTCGTGAGACCGATTCTCCTCTACGGAGTTTCAATCTGGTGGCCTTCAATGGACAAGAAAACCGTCCTAAAAAAGCTGAGTAAGGTTCAGCGGACTGCAGAATTAATTATCAGCGGGGCACTATGAAAATTAGATGCCCCAAATGAAGCATTAGATGCCATCCTGAACCTATTGCCCCTGGATAGAGTGGGAAAGCAAATAGCCATTCTATCAGCTCTACGTATGCGAGAGGCGAGAAAATGGAATGGCCTAGACTTCGGTCACTTACGGATTCTTAATGGAAATCCTCTAATTCCTGATTGTACGGACTACTGCACCCCACAGGAACACTTTTCAACTGCATTCGGGACCCATTTTCCAACCAGGGAAGAATGGAATGTTGGCATACCGGGCCCAAGCGGCTCAACAAAAATCTTCACGGACGGTTCCAAGTTAGACGACCGTGTTGGCGGAAGCGTCTACATTGAGGAACACAACGTAAGAATATCTTTTAGGCTCCCAGATCACTGCAGTATCTTCCCGGCTGAAGTCACGGCAATTCAGGAGGCCGTCTCGATAATTAAAAACCTACCAATTGGTAGCAACAATATCTGTAATTACTCAGATAGCCAGGCGACTATTAAGTCTCTCGCGTCCATGACATCATGCATGAAGTCAGTGAACAACTGTCGGCCATCTCTGGATGAGATGGCAGAACAGTTTTCGATCCACCTCATCTGAGTCCCGGGACACAGGGATATTGAGGGCAATTGCATTGCGGATGAACTGGCAAGAAGAGGAACTACCAGCATCGTCCTTCAGGACAAGGAGCATCTGGGTATACCTATTATGGCCAGCTGTAAATTGAGTATTAAGAACCACTATGCTCTAGCTGCTGGAATCAGATATCGAACACGTGTAGAATCTCACGGCAGACATGGCCGGTAGACTGCAAAAAGAGAACAAAGCAACTTAGCGATCTAAATAGAGCTCAGTGCTCGACAATAATCCGGGCAATTACCGGACACTGGCTGGTGGGTATCCATGCATCAAGGCTCAACGCACCTCACAATGACTTCTGTAGAAGTTGTGGAGATGAGGAGGAGCTGGAGACGGCGGAGCACTTATTCTGTCACTGCCCTGGGCTGTGTAAGAGAAGGCTCCGATTCCTTAAATCGTACGTCTTTAATAACCTATCCCAGCTCTCGAAAAAGAGTCCAAGAAGCCTCTCAAGGTTTATTAAAGCCGCCGGATGGGCGTGATTTTTAAAACATATAGGGGACCTCCTGAGTGGGGGAAGGGTGGTGTGAGGCCCACCCAGCGGTATCACAACGGGCCAATTCTCTGGCCTTAGTGAGTTGGGACGTTAGGTCCCGACTGCCGCCCTAACCTAACCTGTGCCAATGGTATGACTATAAGGAGATAAGGATATATGAAAATACAACGTAGCTGCCAAAAAATAAAAAATGTGTTTTATTCGAAAAGTCACTGACTTATCAAGCTGCCCTCGTGTTGCGCTGTGATTTAACACTAAACTAATTCTAGTCTAGGCGCCTTTAAGATTTAAATCAAAATTTAAGAATTGTTGAAAAGCCATACAATATGGAAGGAGTAAACTAATTTTTTATACATATATGACCTATAAAGAGACTACGATGTGTAGGGGGAAATAAAACGTTTATTAAAATTATTTAGTTAAAAAGCCACTGACTTATCAAACCGCCCTCGTAATTCTCTAAAAATGAACACTAAATTAATTTTAATCTTGAGGCTCAAATCAAAGTTTATGATTCGTAAAAATCACCCTTAATTTTTGAGAGCATCTATCTATTTTTCCCAGGCAGCTAACGACCTTGACCATGTAGTTCCTAAAAGTCAAACCATTATTATCGGTTTTTTCATTATATAGGGTGGTGACATACAGGCGCATAGTAATCGCAAGCTGAAACATGAAAAATGTATTTTGAAACCAAGTGCCTTTATTTTTAATATATGACGTATGGTATTACAAACGTATACCCGATGGTTAAAATTTTAGATGTCTTCCAAAAGGGACGTTTCAATGGCACTCATCTCATCGATGATGTTGTTTTTTAGGTCTTGGATGGTAGATAGGAAACCCAGATGCCTAACTTTAGAAAATGACGATTACTCTCCTTTGCCTATATTGGACACACCCATCATTATTTTTTCTCTATTTCAAAAAAAAAGAAAAAAAAAATGGCGTACGTTAAAGTCGGGCGCAGACGACTTTGGGATACCCTGTACCACCACATTGCAATTAAGTCCGACATATTGCTAAGACCTTCAAGAGATATTTTATTCGGCTTTGGCTACGATATTTTCATAAACAAACAGAAATCAGTCGAATTTTGCACCAAACAATTTTTTTGACCGATCGGTCCTATGGGGACTATATGATATAGTCAATCGATTTTGATCACATTTGGTACAGTGCTTGGGAACTCTTAAAAACTTCCGTGTGCCAAATTTGAAAACGAATACTTCATAAACAAACGAAACACAACGAATTTTGTACAAAAAACGTTTTTTTTACCGATTGGGCCTATGGGAGCTATATGATATAGTCAACCAATTTTGATCAAATTTGGCACAGTGCTTGGGAACTCTATAAAACTTCCGATTGTCAAATTTGGTTATGATATCTTCATAAACAAACGAATAATCCATCGAAAACTTTTGCTTTTTTTCAAGGTCCTCTGAAACACCCCTATGGGAGCTATATAATATAACCCCGATATCGAGAAAATAAAATAAACTTGTCTCCTATGGATTAATAAGGGATCTAATCTGAAATTAATGCACTTAACTTTTCAAAATATTCAAAGAAATACTAAAATAAAATTTTGTTATGAACATTTAATCGATATATTTTCAAACCTAAGCCGCCGATTAACGAGTAAACGTGTCGAACCAATCGCAACAAATACAAGTTCCACTCTGATAAACTGCCAAAGCCATAATCAAAAACCTTTTTGAAATTAAATAAGCATCGTTATAGACCGAAACCGCTTTGATTATCTGACCAAAAAAACACAAATCAAAAAACGCATCCAATTAAAAATAACTTCAACGCATAACTTTAATCAAAAACTACGCAAAAGCGTATAAAATTTGGTTACAAGTTCAAGGAAAGGGTATTACACTTAGATATTACATGCTAAAATTTTGCTTTGCTATGCTTGAATGACTTTTAAATACTCTCTTTCACGCTCTCTCTCTCTCTACTGATAGCAATGCCAGGTGGCTATGCGCTCATTAACCGGCGAATCTTGTAGCAATCTCAGCTGTTCCTGACCCGTGCTAGAGGCTTGTGCACTGGCACCCACATATACTGTGCCCAATACCAGTTTTTTGCCCATTTTCAGCTTGGTTGCCAGCGTTGTACGCACCACCATGTTGTCCAATTGATCTAGGCTATGTAAGGGTATTTCTAATGTGGCTTCATCACCGCCAGCGCTATCCCATTTGGTTGACAATGAGGGATAGAAATTAGGCGATTTCCAGGCATCCACATAGATGCCATGCTCAAAGACAGTCGTCTTGACATACACACTGCCCGCAGTGGCCTCCAGCTCATCCTTAACCTTGTTGGAGCAGCGCATGCGCGAAGTTGTAACACGCAGCACAAGGTTACGTCCTGCACCTGGACTGGCTGCATTGCTTATGCCCATTTTGCGCTTTACCTCGGCGGTCATACGTTGCCAGTTCTTAGCAGCTGGTGGAGTACTGTTCACCGGACTAGTTGTGCTGCTAACCACGGGCTCATTTACCACGATGGCTTCATCCGGCTGCTGCTGAGGCTCGCTGAGATCACGCACCTCCAGTGCCAGCTCCACAACGCCTTTGGGTGAGTTGTTAAGCTGAAAAAACGAATTTAATATAGAAATTATGTTTAGGTTTATTATACCAAGCACTTATTACACTTAATTTTGTTTATTTTCATAGTTTTGGTCATTGTTGATGTTTTCTTTACTTTCACTGCCATTAAAAGTCAAGCCAACCTGCACTTGGTGCTCAAATTTGGGTCAGGTCGCGACCATTATGTCACAACCAAGTTAAAAGTTATAGCTAAAAAGTTTAGTGGATTTTAATGCACTCCATGCGCCATAGGTATATGTTATGCAAATATGTGTAAGTCATAGAAGTTTGGAATTAAGTCATCAATGTCAATAAACTACTCCAAATAAGTATGCTCTGCCAAGTTCAACAAACTGGGAACAAGGGAACAAAATTGTACAACAACTGCTTCATATTTCCTTTCTATCTGCTCTAATAAACAAAGTAATTTGGTGAAAAATTGTATTTCTCGTTGTCTCTAAGATCTGGTTGTCATATGATCGAACAGGGCTCAAACACCAACCAATGCGATTTTCTTTAACTTAGGTCAACAAATCTACAATTTCTTCTCTCATTTTGTTGACAAAACTTTTTTATTTAAGTAAAGTCTATTAAAAAGTTCCAAGCCAAAGAATATCTTTCGCGGCACTGCTTTGATTTTAACTGGACAAGAATGCATTTTGCCAAGAAACATCTTAGGATTTGGGATTTTAAGCTACGAAAAAGCTTATCCTAAAATCTTTCTGACAAATCTAGAACTGCCTAGTTTTGCATAACTCTTCTTAGACCTATCCAAATTTTCTCTTTTGAAAATAAAGCAAACTTTATGAAAAACTTTACCACCAAGAGAGCTTTTTTCGGGAAACTCGTTACTTACATTATTATTAATTGGCGTTGCCTTTGCCACTGTAGTAGTTATATCTTTAATTGGCAACCAAAGCTCCTCTGTGGTATAACTACCATTACGAGAATTACGCTTAAATAACTTTGGCTCTAAATAGCAAGTAACAGAACCTGTAATACACATCCAAAACTTTAGAAGATTATAGTCTTTAAGTAAACAGTCAAAAACACTCACCTATATTTCTTCTAGACTCACTAATGGTCAATGGCGGCATGGCATCTCTGGGATTTTCGGACTTCTTCATGCTCTTAGCTTTTAGTGCTTGCGCAGCTGGTGTACCATTTTGATTTTTAGCTTCTTTAGCTTCTTCTGGCGTCGTCTCAATCATGCGTTGCATAAAGTTGGAGCTTTTATCTTTGAGCGAGCGATAGGTTTTGTTAAAACGATTAAAGCTCTAAGAATTTAAAACATTATATAAAATATTTAAATGTTATAGGCATTAAGTACAAAACATACAGCAGCGGGCAGTTCGAGCAGCGCATAAACAGTAAACACCACAAATTGACCGGCAAAAAGTTCTTCAGGCGTGGAAGACTCGGCCACAACTTGGCTGCTACTGCAGCGACGGAAGGCGGAACCATGTTTCAGTGAGGGTCTGTTGGTGCAAATTTTAAAGTATATAAAAACTTAGTAGTTACTTGGTATTTTGCCGCGCTTAGACTTACTTGATATCAGGCACTAAGGGAAATTTAAAATTTTCATTAAATTTGGGCCAGGTATTGGTCTGTATGCTGCTATCCAAGCGTTTGCTGCCCGGAAATAGTTTGACCTAAATATAAAGATAAGAGTAACTAGAATTTTTAACTGTGGTAACATACAACTTACCTTTATTAGATAGCCCTGCACAATTTTGAAACCGAAAAGTGAGGGCAAATGTCGTGCTGCAATTAAATGCACATTCAACTCGGGCACCGCTGTCGTATTTCTCAACACCCGCTCTTGATCACTCTGTTGACCGGGCTTTTGTGTTTCTATGGTTATTTGAAAGCCAATCTCCGGTTCCAGAACTACAGAATGACGACTTGCTGCTTGTGCTGATGTCTGCTGACCCGGCAACAATGCGCGAAGTTTCTGCATGACTGCAATTATATTCGTCTATAGATGTATCTTTCAATAACAACGTGTCATATATGTATGCGCCGCTAGTTATGACTGCGGTTTTCCAGCCCATTGCGCAAAGAGAAAGAAATTTTAAGAATTGTAAATGATTTCACACCTGCTCGACGCTTATCTTTGTATTGATAAAATGTAGGTGAACAAACAACTCAAAATTAGTTAGCTGAGTCGCGCGCTTTAAAATGCACTAAAATTTCACCTTCGCCTCTACTTGGCACTTGCCAGCTTATCATATTATCATACGTAAACAAGAGCATAAAGCAGAGAGAAAAGAGAGTCATCAGTTTAGCTATGTGTGGGTGCGCAGTTGAAGGCTACATAGCGGCACAGCTGTTCAAGCTTGAGCTTTTCTCCCAGCGTTGGCAAGTTGTGAGCGAAAGAGCTTATAAGCGTAGAGCTGTCGGCTTTATGCCCAGTTGGAAATTTAGTGTCTTACTATTGTTAGCAGCTCTTACTACATTGGCTGCTGAGCTGAAGCTTGTACGTTATACGGATCGTAAATAAAAGTTGTGGCGTTGAAAAAATAAAAAAAAAACATAAATCGTTTTTTTTTTAAACGACTATACTAAAAAAATATGCATTTAAATTTTATATTTATTTCAATAAAATAAATTTTAACTTTTATTGTTGACTTAAAAATAAAGGCTACAAAATAGTATTTTTGTTTAAAAATCGCAAAACAACTTTTATTTTTTAATGAAATTAAAATTTTTTTTTTTTACAAATTAAGAAAAGTTTTTCGTAATTTATTTATTTTTAAAATTGAAAATAAATATTTAGTTTAATAATCTTTTGAGCAAAAAATCGCTATACAATGGTTAAATTTATTATATTCATATGATCTACATATAAATACCATTCCATTAATGTCTCAATAATACATCATATTTTTAACAGTGATCTTCAAAGAAGTATGTGCTACCAATTGAATGCTTTTCATATATAGATCATAATTTTTTATATTATAGAAATTTAAAAAAAAAAAATATTTTGTGTTAAATGAAAACAAAGAGGTCAAAAAATAAATTCTAATTGAAAAAATCAATGAATATCAGGTTTTTCATTTTTAAATTGTAGTCGTTATCATATCTGGTATTTGCATTTGCACATATTAAATTATATTGTTGAGTTCTTCGCTGCAGAGTAAACAAACATTTTAATTTGTTAAAAGTTTGCAAACAAAGAAATTTATTTATTACCATTATCAAGGGGACGCATTACACTAAAATTGTGTATACGCAGTGTAGAACTAACGGACAGTCTCAAAATGTTCCTTGGAGGCGAAACAATAAAGCCAAGGGCCCCGCAATCCTGGGCTACACTCTCTCTTGTATTAGTTTAAAGTTTACTTCATGCCTTTAATTACTTATAATGAGTAAATATAGACCTAATCCTGTTTTTGAACAGAATTAAGTAAATCCTTACGCGACTATTTTAGCTTGTATGAGGTAAGGCAAGTTTGGGAATAGGCCCAAAAATTGGTCAAATTGAGTTTACATCGTCGTATACGTGTGCGTTAAACGCATAGACCAAAGTTAAAATTTTGATTACAAACATTACACAATTATATTACTATATTTTAAGATTTAGAACAAAAAAAATTTTTTCTGACCTTATCCAGTTTCTTGCATTTTTTTATGGTACTTTTTTAGAAACAAAATAAAACCTTAGCACTAATTTTGTGCAAAAAAAATGGAAACTTCAAATATCAAAATCCCTTTTTGGATAAATGACCAAAACACCATAGTTAAATTAATGGCAAATCGGTTTCCTAACAGCTGCGCTAAATTCAAATAAGTATATCTTATTGCTGGTTTTGTTTATAAAAGTCTCATATTTCTATAAGTTACGTCTTGTACTCGTCTTCGCATTAGTGCCAAGTTAAATAAATATACATCAACATTAATACAGAGCTGACAAACAAATAAATATAAAATATGTATACCGTCTATACTAAAATTAAACTAATGACGTCATGAGCTCTCGGAGAAACACGAATAACGGATCAGCGTACCTCTTATAGTAGTTGGATCATGGGGTCACAAGTCTAGCTATATTTGAGCGCTCATTTGCAGGCTGCTTATCAAAACAGCTGTTTAAGCTGGAGCTTTTCGCTCAGCGCTTAAAATTTGTGCGCGAGAGAGCTTATATGAGTTTATGCCCAGTTGGAAATCGTATGCGTTACTTTTGCTTGCCTGTTTGCTGCCCTTGTATTGTGTTTGCCGCTTACACTCTCAATGTAAACGCATTGAGTGCTGACCGTCTTAGTGGCAGCTTGCACTTGCACTTGCCCACATAGAACACATTAATTACTGGCATTTGCTACAAGGTAAACAAAGCTTTTTGTTTGTCAAAAGCTTGCAAACAAACAAATTAACTCATTAATATTATCTAGGGTATGCTTAACAATCAAAATATTTAATGTGCATATATTTAATGAGACCGGTAAACCGTATACCGCACTTTTAAAATTTTTCTGTCAAAAAACAGAAATTCCATTTAGATTGCGCATACGCAGCGTGTGATTTTTCGTAATACTGCGCGAGTGTCTCAGCTAATTAGCAAATATTGCTCAACGGCCCACTCACAACTTACTCATACAAATGTAAAAATATGAACTCAATAAAGTAAAAAGTTGAAACTGTTGTCACAATTAAATTTCTACATAGAATAGAAGAATACCTTCGGCTTCTTGCTGCAGTTGCTCAATGCGCAAACGTTGTCGATGTTGACATGCTACAAACGAAGCAGAAGACACAAAGCGCGGCGTATAAAAATCACAATCCCGAGTCAAGATGTGTTTGTTTGATGATACTCGCAATTCGTTTCGATTCTGTTGAAGACTGAAGTGACGCCGCGTTCACGTTCTCCAGCTGTGTTCTGGCGCTCAACTGAAACGTAAACTTGGAAATTATTTCTTATGCGGCCATAATAATAAAGCGTACAATCATAATGCCAACTCACAAATACACAAACACTGTGATATCTTATTGTGAGCATTGCTTTGTTATTGTTGTTGTTGTTGTTGCTGCGGTTCTTGACTGCTTGAAATTGCAATTGGATTCTCTCGCGCTGTCGCCGTCGACGTCGACGTCATCGTCGTTTGTCGCTTTGTCGTCTATGTCACCGTTATCGCATTACAATAGCAACAACAACATAAGAGATAAGGTAATTAAGGCGCGCCAAAGTTCAAATACTCTTACGCACTGATATATCGATCAATTCTCGGTAAAATACCATAAAGATATTATTTGTTTGTAGCCTGTTGGGTTGAAGAAGTCGTCCACGACCCACCAAAGTATAAAAAGTAAAAAATGCCCAGCGATTACACGTTTGACACAAAATGCATAATTTTTATTTATGCTATTATAAAGTAGAAATTAATTCTAAATTATGAAATATTTGTAGCCAGAGCAACGTAGGCCTTGAGGCTGCTGCGTAAAATGAAAAAATTATTAAAAGCATGAAAACTTTGAAAGAAGCGAACAAGTGGCGGAGCCCCCTAATTTCTTATACAAAATTTATTGTGCAATAAATTTTGGTCTGCAATTTAAATTGTACAGAAACGAACATACTGTCTATATCAATGTCTTTTGTTCTCCTGACCATATTAGAGACGTTCAAATAGACAGACTGCCGACGAACATGTTTATATTAAATCACTTTGTCCAACTGACCATATCAGAGGTGTCTTCTGTGGTCCTTACCTTAAAGTACATGGTATATTCATTTGATTAAGCTTTAGATTCACAAAAAATTGCACAATCTTTAATTTTAGCTAAATTTAAAAGTCAAAACTTGTGATATATTTCTTATAGAAGCGCTCACAGAAAAAATAACTATTTTTCAGTATTTCTCAAGGGATTTTTATGTAAATTACGTCATCTAGGATAGAGAATTTCCAAGCTATTTGCCAATTTCATCTATTTCAAAAACGAACTACGAAGACGGCACAGAAACAAAAAAAAATGGAACCAAGTCTTTTAAGTTTCACAACCTTTTTTATTTAAAAACTTGAATGCACTTCCTAAACCTACATTAATACTGCGGCAGGTAATAAATTATTCTGTGTTAAAATTCTTAAGAATATTTTGTTTTTCTAACTTACGCTTTGTTAAAACGGTGTCCATTAATGTAGTTTTCTAATGGAAACTGCAGAGTGTAATAATTTTGTTAAGCTCCTAAGCGATTTATATTAGAGTATTTAAAACAAAAATTTCGAAAATTTCCAAAAATAACCATATTTTCAAAGGCAAGCATGATCTATAAATCTGAGCTAAGCGCGTCATTCAAATAATTAATTTTTAAAACTGTAGGTGCATCATCACTTTGCTTGCGCCATCTAGCGTCAAATTCGGCTAAGCGCATCTTTAATATTGTTTAGTTGATGAGATTTTTCATCTAGCGGCAAAAAACTGAGTTTTAACATACGGTCACACTAAACCGAAAAATTAAAAAATGGCGCTGACAATGGGAACAACAGCAAACAAATTTTTTTGTAATGGAGGGAAAACTATAAAACCGAACTGGCTAAAATATTTTATTTATATTTTTATTTATTATATTATTTTATATTTATTATATTTTTGGAAAGTCGTAAAAAAAAGAGTTAAAACAAAAGTTTTTCCACTTGGGATGACTAATTACACTAAAAAAGTAGTTATACTTTAATTAGCTTTGACTTAAAAAGTTAAGAGACATACAAATATGCCTTGAGGCACTTTGGTTACGTGGATATTTTAGAAAATATATATCAATCTCAAAGAATTCTTTCTTGTAGTTTGATTTCTAGGCATTATTACTTTTTTCCTTATAAAAAATGTTCATATTCATGCCTAACATTTTGAAGGTTCAACGCTGCAAACTGCATCACACAGTTAATATACTCTCCCAAAGGTCAAAACCAGCGAAAGTCATAAGAACCAGCCTGATTATATGCGACAAAAGATTGCGCTACGCTTTAAAGTTTAGCAGGCCGAGATTTCAAATGTTGTGCCACGTACCCCCCCATGGGGCTATCTAAACTACTTAAGGTAATTGCTAGAAAAAAGTAAAAAAAAAAAAATGCAAATTTTCTTAAATTATTTCAATTAATGTGCAAACTGAAGTGACCCATAAATAGGCGCACCAAAGGCCGTTGTGTCCACAGTTTATCAAAGTTTGATCAAGAATGTGTTTGAAGATGCTAGCACTGCTGCTGCTGACAGTTCTGCTGCACTGCAGCACCTCACAGGAAACCCCGGACAACCTAGAGGAATTTCGTCACAAGTATTTGCTACCTATTATACACTCGGGCGCAACGAACTGCACATTGAGCGCCTGTGAGTCCTTACAGATAGTTTCGCAGCTGCTGATGCTGCTCAAGGCCATGCCGAATTCCACGCTCTCTTCGCCACCCATGAACCCTAATGGCCCCGCCTGGCGTAAGCGCAAAATGGCCAATGATCAAAATGCTCAGAGCAAGGCCATGTCCACGCTGTCGACGGATTTGGATTTAAGCAAACGAGTCCGGCAAATCGAGAGCAGGTTGCGCTCTGTGGAACAGCCCATTTGGCGCTTGGCTACGGGCAGCGACATTGAATGGAATCACTGCACATCCGGTGTGTGTCGTTGTAATCCGGATACAAAAAGTTTTATCTGCTGGAATACAAATTTAAAGTCGGTGCCGGTTACACAAGTCATACCCATGAATATGGTTTCTATGTAAGTTGGACAGCACTACATTTTTTTTAATTTTAAGCTGATAGTTCGCTTGTGCCTGCAGTGATCTATCGCGGAATTCCTTTTCCACGCTGCACAAGGACACGTTTCGTGGTTTGACCCTACTCAAGCAGCTGGATATATCCAATAATGTACTGGACTTTTTGCCCTCTGAACTATTTGAAGATCTGGATAGTCTGGTGCAGCTGTAAGCAGCCTTAAATAAATCGCAGGTTTTGCCTAGAGACTTCTTTAATTCCAGACGCATACAAAACAATCAATTGGAGGACATTGATGCGCGCATTTTCTGGAAACTACGCAATTTAAATTTATTGGATCTTAGCAAGAATGCTATAACGCTGCTTCCAGACTCCGTTTTTTATCATGCGCAACGTTTAACGGTCATTAATATGTGTGATAATAAGATCAGGAACTTTCCACCCAGTTTGTTGCGGGACCAGTTCATGTTGGAGGAACTGGATATCTCGCGAAATGAAATAAGTGTGCTCAAATCTGGCAGCGTGCGTTTTATGACCAAGCTGAAGACACTGGACTTTGGCTGGAACCAAATTGGTGAGTAAAAATATAGCAAGTTCTCCTTAAGAAGGAATAAGGAATGATGAATCATAAGACAGCAAGAACAAAAAAAATGGTGGTCTCTGGCGAATATTTGTTATGGGTCGTGGTTTTGTCCGAAAGGCCTATACGCAGCATGCAAAAATTCCGCACGGAATGACAAAACTTCATATAAAAAAAAATCCCACTATTTGGGAAAATTTTGCATGCTGCGTATAGGCCTTAACCACAAAAAAAACTCCACAAAATATTTTTTTGAGACCGGTTGTCCGGGGATGATTTTTTTTATATTCCGAATCCGATGTCCAAAAAACCTTACCTGAAATAAAAACCAAAATATATTCCCTATGGGGAAAAAATAAACTTAGTTCCCGTGACAAAATCAGGAATTAGGTATCTGAAAGTTTGGTTTTTTTTTTTAAATAGAAAAAAAAAAATTTCAAATGAATCGGAAAATCTTTACTATCAATAGAAAGAAACATTTTTGCCATTCACTTTTAAAAGATAATCCCTTTGAAATGTTGGCCGCAACTGCGCCGTAGCTCGTCCATACGGAGGCTCCAATTTTAGATGACGCGTTCGAGCATAATCGGCGGTATGTCGCGAATAACAAGGGTAATGCGTCAATCGTAGCTTGCTTATCCACAAACACTTTAGACTTCACGTAGCCCCTAAGGAAAAAGTCTAACAGTGTGATATCACACGATCTAGGTGGCCAATTCACCGGTCCGTGCGTGACAATACTCACGCGTGATTTATCAAAAAAAAACCCTATTGAAAAAAAAACCTCAGGATTGATGACCCTTTATATACCCAGTTTATACTTTCGCTAATTTTGTGGAATCTCCGACGTCTACTTCTCCGTGTTGTTTACATTATTGAAATGTATTAACATAAAGGCTATAATTATAAGATTAACCAATAAAAAAAATTATAATAATTTTGAAGCATTTTATACACCGAGCTATCCAACCTTAAAGGATTCTTTTTAGCTATTTAAGTTTTCAGCAAAATTGTGTTTTAAGGACTTACAATCACCTATTGAGCTCTTAGCCTGTGAAATTATGGGATCATCCAATATTTTCTATAAAAACCGAGAGCATTTAAGGAAGTCCAATAAACACAATTTTATTTTTTAAATTTTGAAAAGATATCTATTTTTATAACCGCCAGCTACTATTGATAATGACTTCTTTGCGGGTCTGCAAAGTCTACACGAGCTTATGCTGCATAACAATCGTATTACTTCCATTTCGGCCACCATTTTCAGCAGCCTAGTAAACCTGGTCACCCTGGACTTGACTACTAATCGCATTAGTCATGTAAGTGCATAATTATTCCTAATGGGGCTGCTGTAATTTCCAACCATTGTACACTTTATTAGATTGATGGGCTGGCCTTTGCTGAGCTAAAGAATCTAAATGAGCTATTTCTGGGTCAGAACTCCTTGTCCAGCATACCGGCTGAATTATTTTTACAGGGTAGCTCGCTTACCCGACTAACATTGTTCTCCAATAATTTGACCACACTGGAGGCTGATGACTTTCAGGGTCTAACCAACCTGCGTAACCTTATGCTCAATAACAATGTTTTAAAATATTTCGACTCACGCGCATTTGAACCTTTGGTAAATCTGGAAAAACTGTAGGTATATGCCAAATCGAAAACCAGAAATATATTTAACTTGAACTTTTCCAAGTCGCATTGATTCCAACAAGCTGCAGTACTTGCCCAGTGGCGCGCTGCATGGCTTGGACAAGCTGGTCGCCGTCAAGTTGGACAAAAATCCCTGGCACTGTGATTGTCGTGTGCTCTATTTGGCGCGCTGGTTACGTGAATATGTGGACAAGCTATGGGATGGTCAGCCCATGTGTCGCGGTCCGGGCGATCTTGGTGGTCACGAGGTTGGACTGCTGCGCTATGATGATCTCTGTGACGGTCAGTGGGCCAGCATGTTGTCCTTGTCGCCGCGTCTACCAGTACGCAAACATCGTATTTCAACGCCCATGAACTATACCGACTATTTCAATTTGTACTTGAAGCATATCTATAACTCAACCACAGATGAGGAACTAAAGGAAGCGGAGATAACTAGCGTGGCGATTAAGAAAGTGCAATAGGGATTAGGTCCAGCAGCAGTTGCTAAATTGGCTTACAAACCTATTGGAGCTGCTGCAGCAGCATTATGATTAGTAATAATCAAAACATACTTTCATTATCGGCCGTGCTACGGAAAACGAATCGAAATCGGAACCACTTTTTTTGTGCTTCCAATTTCACCAAAATTAAATTTTTATATGGTTCTAAGCCAACTAGTACTAACAAATATGCAAAATAGGTTGAAAATATAAGTTTTTATACATTCTTTGATATTCTTAGATTATATTTATGACAATTTGAGCTTAGATATTTATTAATAATTATCTTTTTTCTAATTCAAACCAAAAAATAGCAAGCACAATGAATTTTACATATGTACACAAACATGGTGCATGTCTTGCATAAATGGTTTATGTATTTCATAAAAAAATGCCCATGTGCTAATAAAGAGTAAGAGAATTATGAGTAGATAGCGACAGCGGATTTGGGCGCACGTAAAAACGAAACAAACAAAATTTATTTCGTTTTGGTTTTTCTGTTTTTTGTAGCACGGCAAATTTTATTCAAATTTTTTTTACATATTATTTAAAAACAAATGTAATAAATGTATGTGATTTAAAAAACTCTTATTATGTCCACGATATGATTATATATAATGTGATGCATATACACGATTTTATGTAAATATGAAAGTGGAAGTATGACCCATTAAAATGATTTGGACAGCACGAATGTACAAAAATATTATTTTCATAACTTTTGTATTATACTTTTACGAAGAAATTAATATATTTTAGTTTTGGTTTTCCTAAGCACTGAGGATACAAACTTCTCCTCTCAAGTCTATTCAATCGTCTACTGTTACCAAAGTACATAGAGAATTTATGTTTTCTTAATTTAAGTTAATTTAATTATTGAATTTAATCAAAAGAAAACACAAGTGCTAAGCTTCTAGTACACGTACGAACAAAAAACTATTAGCTTAAAATCAATCAAGACAATCTATTGGGGCCTTCCAAATTAAATTTTTTTTTTTTTGCCTTTTCGAACCTGGTTAAGCAATGATTTTTTCTTGGTTTTTAGTCTTTTGCTATGCTTAGCATTCGAAATACACGAAGCATAGTACTGACTTGCCGTGAAAACATCTTTTACTGACTACTGCCAAAAAAAACGTGGAAATTATATGACGATTATATACGAACGGACAGACAGACATGGCTGAATCAACTCGGCTGTTCATCATAAACAAAAATACATACCTATATTCTTTATGGGGTCTACCACGCCACGCCTTTAACATATTTTGTAGTATTTTTTAATATATCAAATTTGTTTACTATATAGGCTCAGGCCTATAAACAGATGCAGTTTCAAAATTTACAACCATACAAGAACTGCAAATTAATTACTGCCGTAATGAACAGTGTGTGCATATACTCATTGAATATATTTTTCGTTGTGTTGACAAAACAGAAACGCTGTGGCAACACCGAAGTAGTATCGCCGATAGGCGAGTGTGCGATAAACTCTTCGTTTTGCTGCAATCGGCACGAGTCATTATCGAAGCGTCTATCATCGCTATCTCGATCTGTCGTCTCGCGCTAAAACATATCAGACGTCGACGCATCATTTCTTTATATATCTACATATTAAATATAAATAAAGTATTATGTTTATTATTAGCAATTAATGCGTTTGATTGCTAAAACGCCATAGATGCTGGCGCCATCTAGTGAACTTTGTGGCGCCATAGAAGCTGGCGCCATCTACAGTATCAGTAAAATCATAGGACAACACTGTTTTGTTCATTAATCTGCGTACACTTGCTGTAAGCTTTTGGGCATACAATTTGGCGATTATTTTTTTATTTGTGTGTTCTATTATGGTTGGGATTTTCGGTGCTGCAATTTTGAAAATTAAATTTTCAGTCCTGTACTTTTACACATACAGCATAAAATGAAAAAATTTATAAACACCGTTAAATTTTCAAAAATCAGTATGTGAACTTGCTATGTTGAAATTCTTTTTTTTAATTCAAAAAAGCGACACTTAATAAATCGTCTTTGAGATGGAGTGTATTTTTTCAGAAATATGAATATTGTTTGATTTTATCCAAACTATTATCATTGATTTATATATACATATGCAATATACATATTAATTATGCAAGCCAATCTTATTTTAAAAGACGCATAAGTAAATTTATTTTAAATATATAAATGTTTACTCAATTTTTGTAATACGAGCTTACAAGAGTAGTTTTTTTTTTTTTTTTGAATGCCAGTTTTTTGTTTAAATGAAGGTTGAATGGCTTAGACGACAGAGCACCTCTTGAAAGCTTGTGTTCCTCCATTGTTTCTGCTCAAAGCCCCCACTAGTATATATAGGTGTTCGCTACTTGCACCCATAAAATAATGCAAATGAATTGAATAAATAAATACTCTTAGTTTTTGAATTTGTCAACAAGCAATTACACATGCATTTAGTATATTAAAGTACATAGAACACAGAAAGTATTGTATAAAACATAGCGTAGATACATAGATAAAATACATATATAACTATAACACAACTGCAGCTTCAGCTCTTGATTACGTGTTGTGTTTGGGTGTATACTCGGTGTGTTGTTGTTGTGTGGGTTTTCTTTATACCTTCAGGTAAAGTGTATATAAAGTTGTTGTTTTTTTTTCCGGTGGTGTATGTTGGCGGCGTAGTGTGAAATTTTGGATGGGTTCTCTCAAAGCCGGATAACTGCTTAAACTAAAACTTATTGTTAGTGTGCTACTTTACATAGGTAGAACCGATTTATATATAGTCTGTTGCAGTTCCGGCTGCATCTTCGCTTTACTACACTACACAAACGGTTTAATAATTTAAATTTAATGCTCTTTAAATACGAAATATTATTCTTTTTACCATATACATACACTGTAAATAGTCTTTAAACCAATAATAGTCTAAAGCTATTTTCTTTATCATTATTGTTAAACGTCTCAATGGTATTACAAACTAAACTAATTTAAGCTATAAAATTAAAGAAATCGTGGAAAGTCGTTAAAAAAAAGTATGCAATGGAGCAGCACTAATCAACCTCCAGTTTTCTAAAGCTGCCCACAACACCGGCGTCAATATCACCAATATCATTGCCTGCAAAATTGGCTGCCCCCTTGGTAACCTCGATTTGCATGTCATCCAGCGCGAGTATGGCGGCACGACGCTGTAGTAGCTTCTGTTTAAACTGACTGATCATTTCGGCCAAGGGCATAGTGCCGCCATATTCCTTGGGCAAGATAGCAGGATCCATTTTGTTTTTAAGCGCATCCACGTTCTTATGCACCTGCATTAGAAAATTGTTTTAAACCAGATACATAAACTTGTTTGCCAATATACTTACAATTATGCGCTTCTTTAGCTTATCGCTCAGCATGGACACGCCCAGCTCTATAATGCGATTGGCATAATGCGGTATGTGCACAAAATGTGTTTCCTTGTGTCTCATTGGCGTCGAGTTTTGTATGCACTTGATAATGCTGCGTAGATCAGTTAGTGACCAGAGACTGACAAAGCCCATATTCATGCCGCTCTCATCGTTGACATAGACATAACCTGCCACCTGGGAATCCTCATCGTCTAGCAGTGCCTCACAGATAAGCGAATGCACACGCGCCATTTGCACCGAGGTAAACTTATATGGATCGAATTTTCCAGCCACCGAGAAGATTACCTGTCGGCCCATAGAATCACGCTCTGGCAATGGCACCAAGTAACCATTCTCAAATATTTCATTTATAGCTGGATCTTCAATGTCCAACTTTTGGAACCATTGCGGAAACAGCTGACGTATGGTTAGATAACGTTCCAGCATTTCACAGGCCGAGGACACCGAGAACTTTTTGGTGCGTAGAAAGCGCAAGAGAAACACAGCATCGGTGCGACACTTTTTAATGTTCGGATGCTTGGAGATCCATTCTCGGAATTGTGCCAAAGCCTGACGGCGTATATTCTCATCCTCGTGCAGCTCCTCTTTGGCAACTTGTTTCATCTCGGTGCTGAGTCCACAGACATAGGGGTCGTAGTCGCCTGCAGTGGAGGCAGGTCCATTGAGTTTGTGTTGTTGCAGCACCTCGGTTTCCAGCACTGCAAGTAACGAAATGAAAGTTAAATATATATACATATTTTTGTATTGAAATGAGTTGAAAGGAGGTAAAACTTTCCAAACATTGTGTACCTAAAGACCAATGAATATTGGGTCAGGAATATTAAAAATATATGCTGTATTGCTCACAGGGCGAAGAATGTCTGGCTAAACATAAGTTGTTAATACCAAAATGATCAGCATTGGTTCGGGAAGCTATGTCCACCTTTTTAAACAACTAGATCTCGGAGACTACGAGACACTTTATTGAGCCAACAGAAACGCAGATGAAGTGCGTCGAATCTATTGCCATTAAACCTTTTAAGTCGAAACTAGGCCAAGTTATACGCGGTGTGTAAAGAAAATAAATTTACTGGCTCTTACTTGGTGTTTATTGTGAATAGTTTGGTCAGCAGACTAGGTTAAATTTAAAGCCTTTTGAGGGAAATTTTTAAATGTATCACAGGAAGTTAATAATCTTCTAATCTTATTGTTTAATAATAAACATCATTAAAAAACTTTACAGCGTAATTTATAGATTTCCTGCCATTTCGATTAATCTTTGATAAAATTCAAATTTGTTGTCATAGCTGATTATTTATTTGTCATTGAAGCAATCATAATAATAATAAAATAAATAATCTGATAATCTAAAGTGTTTTTTAATAGGGACGAAACTGTTTGATTTTGTCATTTATCGAATGGTGGTGACGTTGGCTGCGCAATACTTTGGCATTTTGCACTTTCATCATGCAAAGAGATACATGCTTCAAAAAAGTATTCCTCTTTCCAAAGCCTAATGTACCAACAAAAGAAACAAGTAGGGATAAGCTGATCGCTCGGGACATCCAAGAGTAACTTTCCTTCTCAACAGCATTTCTAACAAAGGAGCACCCATAGCTATGAGTCCAATAGAAGTTTTGTCAACTTTTGAAGTTAAGCTCTTTGGAAGTTGTTTTAGTGAAACCGTTTGTAAAATGTAATTTTACAAACATTTGTTTTTTGAACCGCTGTATAGGTTCAAAAACCTCTATACCCAAGGGTACTCGAATAACCTCGAAAATATATAAAAAGAGGGCTTTTAAAGGCTATCTCAGAAACCTGTCGTGATGGGGCTTTTCGAAGCTATTTCATATTACAGCCATACAAATAAATCGATTTTCGTGTTTGGAGCTCAGATCATGGAGTTTTTGGTCTTCGGAGTGTTCCCAAAAACATATAAAAACATCGTTGAAAAGCATAAATTGAAAATAAATTTTATGGGATTTTTGTTTGTTACCTCAGAACCCTTGTGGTCTTTTAGACCTCAAATTCAGATTCAGCGGATAAAAATTTATATGGGTGACCCTGTGACATTTAAAGTTCACACCCCATTCTTTTTGGCGACCTCTGTTATTCTTTTAAAGAACAAGCGCGCCTAAACCGAGCTTTTTTCCGTTCCATTTCACTTTAATGAACATTTTAAAACGAATACTTAATATGGAGCAACAATTTTCATTTGTATTGCTTTATAGAAATATGTACTTTTATTCGCAAATTGCAAAAAGCGGATTTTGTTGGTATTGGTAACACGAGTTGACGAAGTTTTGATAAAATTAAAAAAAAACTTTAACAAATGCTGCAAATCTTATTTATTTTATATTGAATGTTAAATGTGAAGTTTACACCCGCATTAATATTTTTTTTTGGATGTGTGCATTTTATACTCTGAAAACTCAATCTGCAAAGATTAACTCATGAGTTCCAAAGATATTGCCAGAAGAATTTTTAAATTGGTGTTTTATGTTTATTATTCTAGTCTCTCTGAAAACGAGAGCACGGGCTCAATTTTTGTATGGTAGCTATATGAAATCTTCTTCTTTTTTTTTTTCTAGGGCCCGGCTATATGAAATAATGAACCAATTTTTATACAAAGACAAATTCAAACAAATAAATATGTACACATTAGCAAAACTTTTTTATTTTTTTTTTTAATATCGTGCCCAAATTTATCACAGTTGTATTTTGTCTTAGACTGCTTATTTGTGTAAAGTTTGATCAAAATTGAACCACTATTTCATATAGCTACCATACAAAATTGAACCAGTGCAGCGTTTCTTTTGCTGCACACCGAAAGTTCTTTGCGGCTCTTGTAAAATTCATTGCATCATGCATAAATAAATAAACTAAAGACGCCAAAAATTGGTATATAGGCTTATATGAGACTAATCAATAAAAAAAACCTTATTATTTCCGCAAGCTCTTTTTCTTGGTCCTATCTAAGTTTAACGCAAATAATTGCTTTCTTCCTAATATGCGCACAGTGGTCAATAACTTTTCAGAGGTGGGACAGACTTAAAAACAAAGTCCGATAAAATAATTGTACAGTAGTTAGTTTAATACTACTAGGTCAAAAATGCACATAAAAGTTAACTAACCATAAATATATTATAGGTTTTTTTTTTAAGTATTATGCATAATTGAAAAATAAACAGCGCCAAGCCATTTGTATATGCTGTGAACGTGTTATTGAGTTTTTAATATCCGTCAATAAAAATAACAACATTTTTTGTCCCAAATTGATATCATAAATTTTGTGGCTGTCTTAACTAGAATTTTTACCTTGTGAAAATGTTTTTTAAAGATTTAATTAAGGCATAAACGGTATAAATTCGGTGTTCTTGATCTTTATGCAGAGTACTTAATTAAATGCTAAAAACTTGCATTCGAATGTTCTTGAGCGCTCTAGAGGTTGTCTTGGCGCTTGCTCATGTTATTGGGCTTAATTGGCAGGCCATTGCTAGCACTAATTATGTGGTTGGCCTTGTTCAAGAGCTAATCGATTGCGCAACTAAAAAATGCCAAAAAACATATAGGTATAAATTCGTCGAACTCTTGAGGCAGGTCAACGTATTTTAGTGGCCCACATATCAAACAAAATAAGGCATTGACTTGAGTGGGTACGCCCCAGAGTGTCATATTATGTGGGCTCAACACTTAGACCAAGCGATCATTGCCTCCAGCTCTATAATTATTTTTTTTTTCTGCTTTTCGAGTGGGTCTCAAGATTTGTTCACAAAAATCTATCAATAAACTTACGCATCAGCTGTTTGTCTATGAATATGCATGAGTTTCGTAGAGTTGAGCTTTAACTGAGTTTTGTTTATTTATTTGTTATTCAATGCATGAAATTGAGCTGGTCGGGAACCAATCTGCATAGCAAAACGATTAACTTTCTTAACTATTTTGTAAGCCCTATGATTACCGGTCCATTGACCGTGACCCAAAAAAAAATAAAACGTATCTGCCCAGGCTGCTTTACATATGAATGGTTGGTTGGTAATGTGGCATAATCTTGCTCAGCTATGTATCATTCGCTTTAGCTTATAGATACATACATACCTAAGATCGTAAGACAGATTAAGCAGCTGGGCTGTATAGACGAAATTTCAAAACACCCCCGCCAAATATGTAACATTTTGATTATTTTTTTTTTAATTGTAGCGCACAAAAGCTACAATTTTTCAAAATTGTTTTGTTTTTCTTTGTAACGACTTTTTTTGGTCAACAAACTATTTATGGTACGTCCGAGCTTTACCCACTGTAACGAAATCAAGTTTTAGTATAAACATACATGGATTTATTTTTCACTTTCATGGCCTTCACACAGTTTTGTGCATGTGTATGTGTGCGACAGTGGTTCGATAAACCAAAATTGGTAAATAGCCCTACTTTGAATACGGACGATTGCGTTTTACTGGGTCCACGTTTCATGTGCCTACTTTTGACCAATACCCCAAGCGAAACTGTTGCATTTATTTGTGTAAGTAAGCGTGGTTTATATCACAGATGCGTCGAAATTTTCATTATTTTTTTTTTTACCTCTCTTTCGATTATTTTGGTTTGCGTGTTGTTGTATCCGCTCTGCCAATTAGCCTGCTAAGGTTACGTCACAGCATAAAAACTGGCAACTAAAGTACACACAACTCTTTTTTTTTTCTGTTTCTTTTTTTTTACCACAATCACATAATATTACGTTTATAAGTGCCGAGAGCATAAAAGAGAGCTTCAAAGAGCGAGTTATGAGAGACAGCGTCTGGTTGAGCTTCCGAAGACAAAGCTCAAAACTGGTTTGCTAGCTGAAGCGCTTTGAGTGAGTGATTTATTTGAGAATTGGTAAAATCTTCATAACATCTATTAAAGGTCTTAGTGCGAGGTGCGCCAAAAATCTAACGATGGTTTTGAAATCTGTTGGGATTACCAAATGGTCAATAACATATTTGTTGGATTTTTAATAATTCTGAAACCTCAACGTTGTGTTGTGCCCTTAACCGAATATACAAGAGGCCAAGGGTAGCGTGACAGACCCAAGTCGATATAGTCTTGAACGACTGTTTGATGATCTGTCGGTCCATATGAACACTAGAAATCAGAACACTATGAGAGCTTAACAAACTAAACATTTTGAGCAAGGCCAAGAGTGTCGATTCATGTTGTTTTCTTAAACCGTTTCTACCTAGAAGAATTAAGCGGTTATTACCCACATTATAAAAGCGACTTGTTCAACATTAGGCACAATTGCCTTATTGCTGAGAATATTAAGCAACAAAAACTTGTTAATATCTTATGAACACTTTTAAAGATGTCAATGCCCTCCCTTATAAATTGCACCACACAAGCTATTGAAAAAAGCAATTTTTTTTACTTTTTGGGGATACGAAACTGTCGTTCTATGCTATAGTATTTTACTATGAAAATTATATTGAGAAACGTAGGAAGTTGTACCCAAATATAAAAAACTTTAAAGACAAGATACTTGTAAAACATTTTTTTGAAGAAGCTACAATTACCGAAATCTAGACCATTCTTCCAACCCTAAAGTTCACCAAAAACAAGCTACATATTTGACAAGATACTGGTGAAGAAGCTACAGTTACCAAAATCGTTATGTAGATTAAAATAGAAGCGTTTCTAAACATTAATTTTATTGAGATCCGTTGGGAACTTTGGGAGTTATTCCCATATTTCAAACACTTTCCGGAGAAACAAGTTATTTGAGAAGAAAAATCCCAAAAATCACTATCTACATAGACTCAAATATAAAATATTAGTCCCACGCTAAAGTTTTTTACTACGAAAATATTTTGAAAATCCTTTGGGAACGTTTTTCTGGTAGATCCTTTTAGGAAAAGTTATTTTTAAAAACATTTTTGTAAAGAAGCTGTGGTCTGCAAAATCTCTGAATGAAAAATTTCGCACGGAATGATAAAACTTCATATAAAAAAAAATCCCTTTTGGGCTCAGCAGCGCAGTGAGCTAAAGCGCGCGAGAGAGCAAGAACCGTAATCTAGCAAAAACGAGGGAGAGATTGGACACACTTGCACCATGCGTGAGCCGACTGTGCTGCGGCAGAATATTGTGCCTTATCCACGCGTGTTATGAAAATTCAGAGACTACCCCACTGCTTCAAGAACAAGTTATTTTTAAAAAAATGTTCTGAAGAAGTCGCTTGTCTTTTTCGAGTGACCAAAATCGTTATCTAGAGTAACATATGTATTCTATGAATGTGAAGATACCTAGTCCACCGCAACAGCTTTTATTACTACTCCCAAACTATTCTATGTAGCAAAGTAAAACTCAACACAGACTGTTCTCTTTCGATTGTTTTAGTCACAAAAGCTCAAATTCAGAACCCTTTGGAGAGATCCTTAAAAAATAAGTTTTTTCTAAACCTTTTTGTAAAGCTCCAGTAGACATATGTAGACTGGAATATAAGTATTCTTTTTAGTTCTTCGAAATACCACCGCAATTGTAAGGGTCTACCAGGATTTTCATAATCGGGTGCTAATTTGAGTGGCAACCTGTATTGGTACAGTGTGTTTTAGAGTCGGGCAGACAAAGTACAAAGGATATTAAATTCCGAATGCTCCAAAACGAAAAAAAGTAGGCGAGACGTGGATTCACACTGATTGATTGCTATTGATTTGAGATTCGTTTAAAAAAGATTTCCGGCACGCTACTGAATATATACTACGTAGTACATTCATTAATTATGGTTTCCTTACTAATTGTTTACACGTATTTGTTTATATGACACTTAAATTCCACAATTTGTTCAAGTTCTTGCCTTTATTGTAAGCAGCTTAATGATCCACAAATGAATAGCGCATTTCTATGCCTTAAGCGTTGATTTTTTCAAGTTCCAGCTGTTGACCATATACACGTGACTAGACAAAATAAAATGCATTTAACTGCATATAAGTAAATCTAAATATCGTAAATAACAGACACTACAAAAGTTGTTAAAAAAGTTGGAAAAAAAAAAAAAAATTCGTTGCACGTTTTCAAGCTGGAGGTTTTTATGATGGACAAAAATGAACTAAAAAAATGTATTTTTTTTCCAAAGCTTTGACACTTGACAATGTCATACAGATGATAGATAAACTAATATTCTACAAGGTAGAGCCTTCAATTTACACAATTTCTGAACCTTTAATAAACGGGTTCGAGGTCTTCCATGAACGCAAACCAAACGCAAAACAACTAGTAGATCAATTGCGAAATTTTACTCATCATGAATATGAATGCCTTAAACAAACAAGCCAACAAACTGTTTTTATGATGTTGACCAACTTGGCCGGACAAGACCTTGCCGTGGCCGGGTCTTACAAATACACTGCATAACTTTAAAGACGACGTTGTAATTTTAATTGACTCATCACTTGAGCAAATGAATAGCAATTACCTAATGGCATTTAAAGTTTTTCTTTATTTTAAACAAAAGAGCAAATAATAAGTATTAGTTAATTGATAGTGCTGTAGTTAGTTTGAGTTTTTAATTAGTTCTATGCAAAGACCTTGTGCGTAAGCAAAAAAATAATAAATTGTAAATATTATAAAAATATTATAATTATGAATAGCGCCTAGTGCACTGAAGAGAAACTTCTTTCAATATTGCGCAGCAAGCTATGGCTTCTGATATCATTTGTAATAATCGCAAAAAATCTTTAAGAAACCGCTTTTGGTAAAAAAAATCTTTTAATTGATTAATAATTAATCAGTATTCTTTTTTTAAGATTTATAATATTTTTTAAATTGTAGAAGCTCAAGTACTACACACTGGTAACATGGGGATTCCCTTCAGTCCGAAAGATTGCTTAAGAGGCTCGAAACATTGAAAAAATATTAAGTATACGTACACGTTCTACGAAAAAAAAAAAAAAAAAACATTGCGCTTAGTGCCTGTCTACTTTGCGCTCAAAGTTCCTTAGAAGTCCATTGCAAACAATTAGTACCTATTTCAACTCAAGTTGAGTTAATTTTAAAAAATAGCTTTTAGCTCAGTTCCTCAATAACTGCAAAGCATAGGGCAAGCAATATACACCTCTCGCGTAACATCTATTGGGATCAGATTATTCAAACTAGATCCCGTGAGCTCCGTTTAGTCGCCTTAAATGACAAGCAGTTGCACTGAGTTGGGTTTTCTTATACCCTACAGCCTCTGGTTGAGATAATATATATCGGCGAAAATAAGATTCTTTATCTAGTAATAGAAAATAAAAACTAAGCTATATCTGATTTTTATCACGCAAAAGTTCGGTGCATTTCAGATCAGTTCCTTCCCTGAGTCTGGGCCTATACCATATGCTCCTTTATCGAGCGTAAAACCTAAATATGTAAACAACTTTGAACAGTGCGTGTCAGAATTTTCATTTCCAGCCGAAAGATCAAAAATTTTAAAATCGGTACCGACTTATATGCGAACTGGTGCAGCAGAAAAATGGACGTTACCTTATTTTCATGCACCACGCCAACTTCTATAGAAGTTATTATTAAAAGGGCACAGTGCTCTTCGATGATTTGGACTGCTATGCAGTCGCTGCTGTGCAGCGTTGTGGAAAAATCTGTTTTGTCTAAACAAATTCCATTACAGTCATAGATGGAGTCAGATAGTCCCACTATCTGTGCTTTAAAGATCTATCTGCAGCGTGGAGCAGCAAAGTGGGAAAGCTTATTGAGCAGAATTTTGCTGGGCTAGCTAGCTTATGCAGGCATCATGCGAAATATTACTCTCAGCAAAAATCTCTAGATCGAAAGGTATACAATAATGCATTCATTGACATTTAGTTTCTTCGTCGAAAATAGCAACATATGCAATACTGGATAAGTTGGTGCATCTAAGTGTTATATTTCACTGACAGTTTCAATAAGTCAAAAGTAAACATATTTAAGTTAAATACTAGTCATTTATCAAATAATGTCAGACTTGTTGTTCCCACTGAATGCATTTAAGATATTTATTCAAACGAAACTATAATAGTTAAGGTGACGTCAAATCATCCTAATATATTGCTATTTGCAGATAGTTTGCACTAACTAGACTTGTAGCTGTTGAGAAAAGTTCATATTTTTATGTGAATTAAAACAATAGCTTTCTAAAAAAAGGTAGTTCAATTATTTTCAAATCGCAACAGATACTAAGAGTATGCGCAAAAAAAAAAATCATATTAACAGCTTCTGTAGGAGACGTACTAAAGCTTCCACTAGCTGTCATTATCTCAAGACTTGTTAAACATTTGCTCAAGCCGCACTTTACGAGATGCTTACAGCTCATAGTCAAACATGGTAACTCTTTCACAACCCCGCCAAAATCTCTGACTACAGCTGGAAAACTTAGGAAAAGCTTTGGCCCAGACTGTTAACCACAAAGCGCATGCGCAGCCGCTTCGATTTGTAAGGTGAAAGCGAAAGTTTTTCTTTAACTCAAAATGTACCAACTGGTCTCAGCTTTTCTTGACCATTTACATAATTGTTTTTTTTTTTTTTTTGTTTTTTGCTTTTAATTTTTAATACATATTTATATATGCTCCAAGCATATTTACAGTCTTTAAAATTAATTTATTTTATTTTGATAAACTCACTTTTTAATTTATTTTTTTTTGTAATATATTTTGTTACTCTCAAACTTTTAACGCACTCGCAACGTGTTGAATTTCACAAGTTGCAAAAATTATATAAATAACGTTTAAATTGTGTTTTTTTTTTTTTTTTGTAACTATAAATTTAGTTTTTGTATGCTTTATAATATTTTGTAATTTAGCTTTGTTTCCGTTGCAAGCTTTTTAGGCAATGCTTCTAAGCTTTAGCGACAACGATGTAAACGTGAAGACGCTTTGAGCGCAACTGACGATTTTTGGTAAACTGAAAATTTATTTAAACCACGTCGCAGCTTGCCGCACTTTTTCACTCAATTGAGTTGACTCAATTTGGAGCACTTTTTAGTAGTGACGCTTTACGCTTTAGAGCGCGCCTGCTTTTCAAGGAACTTTTTGTTATAAAAAGACATGCTTTAAAAATATTTCTAGTTTAAGGCTATTCTTATACGGTAATGGGTTGAAATAGTAGTGTAAATGACATCTTAGTTAGCCAATTATATTTTTAAGCATGGTTAGAAAATTGTGCAAGGTTGAGTTAGGGCTATGGGAAGTACGGCATATGGCGCACGTGGGTCAACGGCAAGTCAAAATTCTATACTTATTTCAACGTTATTACAAAATTTTCTACGCTCTAGTGTTAATTGTTATAAGAAATATCACTTTAGCGTTGCCGACTACTCGCCATGAAACAGGAGAAATGACATGAATACTCTGGAAAACTTAATAAATTGATCTGTTCGATTTTAATCATTTTTTACATTAGTTATAGATAACTCGTAGGTACGCAGACTTTGCTAACGTAGACAAATAAAGATATTTAAAAAGAAAAATTGGAATTTTTCAATTTAAGTTCAATTATTGCACCTGCATTTTGATATTCAAAACTTATGCTATTAATTTATATACGTTTTTGTTAAGAGATCAAGCTTAGGCATCTTATTCTGCTTTGTTATACATATGTACTTTATTTATTTGTTTTGTTAAATTTTCCATAATTTAATGCATCGTTTGTTGAGCATTGTTATTATTTTTTTATATTTAAGGGGTCTACGCAGTTTGAAAAATTTCGGGCGGAACGACAAAACTTCTATCCCAAATGGGATTTTTTTTTTTTAAATGAAATTTTGTCATTCCGCACGGAATGACGAATACGAACTGCGTATAGGCCCTTACCTACAAAAAAAATCAATTTTTTCCATCATATTATCAAGAAGTATGTATTTTATTAAATATCAAAATCTCTGATTCGTCCACTTCAAGCTCTGTACGAAATAATCTCAATGAGCTTGACGATCATGTGAGTGTCATTATAGACAGTCCTGTCACAGTCGACGAAATTCGAGACGTTATTAAGTCGCTTTAAAACAATAAATCGCCGGGGATTGATAAAATTCCCAATACCTGTTTAAAAAACTTGCCTAAAAGTGCATTACATTTTTTATCGGTACTGCTTTCCATTAGAATGGAAAATAGCCAAAATCATTCCGATTGCAAAGCCTGGAAAACCACCTGACTGTCCTACAAGCTATCGGCCAATTAGCCTACTTTGTGGATTTTCAAAAATTTTTGAACACCTCATTAAAACCAGATTTATTCATCATCTGGAAGAAAACAACCTCTTAAGTTCAATTCGGTTTTAGACCTTCCCTGAGCTGCATCCACCCTCTTAATATAGTTGCAAATTTTGTCAAAGAAAATTTGGCTTTGAATAGATCTATCGGCTTGGTAACACTTGATGTCGAAGCTGCATTTGATACTGTTTGGCATAATGGCCTTATATACAAACTAGTTCAATGTAAAACTCCGCTCTATCTAACTAAACTCATCTTAAGTTTTCTCTCGGACAGATTATTTTATGTTTCTTTGGATAGTTTCGAGTCCAACAAAAAATTCATTTCGGCTGGTGTTCCGCAAGGTTCCGTACTTGGTCCCATTTTGTATAATATATTCCAAGTTTTGAATGTTGCCAAACATAAATGTTTGCGAACGATACTGCCTTATACTGCTCTTATGAAGCTTATAGTGTAGTTTATTCTGAACTTCAATCTGCTGTAAGAATATTTTTATTGGTGGAAAATCAAACTTAATGCTGCAAAAACTAAAGCCATATATTTTACAAAAAAGCGTAAAAAGTGTTCTCTTCCAATCACAGAACTAAAATTAAATGCATTGAATATTAAATGGGATAATTGCATTCGCTATTTGGGAGTTTACTTCGATAAAAAGCTTCTTTTCTCGGATCACATTAGTAAGACTATTGATAAAATTAACAAAACTAAATGCCTTCTTTACCCTTTTATAAATCGTAAATCTAAACTTTCGTTGCACAAAAAATTAATAATATATAAATCAATATTTTTACCTATCTGAGATATGGGGCAGCAGTGCGCGAATTCATTTACAAAAAATTCAAACTTCCCAGAACAAATTATTAAAAATGATTCTTAATAGACCATACTTTTATGCGACAAAACGACTGCATGATGAATCTAATATTAAAAAGATTGATGAACTTATAACTCGCGCTATCAACAATTTCGCGAATAAAAAATCACTTATCGCACAACTTTCGTGCTGACGGGTACTTACTTCAGTTAGGAACCTGCTTAATTTATAAATCTTTTTTCTTGCCATTGTTTTTCCTTAACATTTATTATTTAAGTCAAACTCCATTATATTTTTAGATCTCAGTTGTTATGATTGAATACTTATCTAAACTCTGATTTAATACGTAAAGCTAGCTTTAAGCAATATCTATATATTATAATATAATATATATATAATATATATTAATATTAATAATAATATAAATACAGTACATATCACAATTTATCACAAAAAAAAAAAAAAAATTGAATACATAATATGTCACTACTGGTCGGAGCATAGGGCGGAAACAAAAGACCTCCAACGATTTCTATCTTAAGCTAGCCGCCTGATCTCATTCCAGCTGTGCCTGGAGCGGCTTTCGGAAAGAACCGTTCTCATCAATGTGCGCCTAGGTCTTCCAGGTTGGCGGCTACCATAAGGATTTCATTGGAAGGCCATTTTCGCTATGTTGTCATCACCCTTGCGAAGGGTGTGGCCGATCCACTTCCACTTCCGGCTCTTGATGATGGTGTTCATTGGCTCACTGTTGTTGATGACAAGAAGATTCGCATTAGAAATTATGTTTGGCCAGAATATGCAGCATATTTTCCGCTGACATTTGTTGACGAAGGGTTGGCAAAAATCCTATAGCTGAACCCTCCACGAGGGTGCCGACTGGTAATGGTACTACAGTGCCCTTTTTATGGGCGGTACCAGCTAAGATTTGGAGCTAGCTGCTTGCAACTTAGCTCCTCTATAGCTTGGTGGCTTGTTTGTCACTCCTTATCATGGCTATTAGGTAAAAAGGGCTGGATCAAGGTGTCACGCGACCCGTGCCGATGATCAACCTGGCTGGGGGCCCCTTTCAAAAATAGCCCAGTCGCAAACGGAGCATCCGGATACCTGGCGCCCTCCGGATTAACTAGCCTTACCTGCGTATTGCGGATCTCTGCGCAGGTGGACCACCCTTTCTCCGCCACTCGTGGGACCTGTTATGTCTACTTTAAATAAAAATTCTTTTCAAAAAGAGTCCGGAACTCTTAAAAAACCGGAAAGGACCGAAGGTCCTTCTTCGGGAGCAAACGCAGTGGTCACTGGACCTGGCGTTGCCCCTTCAATTATGAGCTCGAGTACAGAGGTCACCGGACCGGTAGTCAGCTCCACACCGGCGAAGCAGGCAACTGTGCCTAATCGCCCCTTGGCCATGTGCAAAGCGGAAGGCACCTCGAAGGCCCCTGTCACCCTGAGCAGTCAGCAAGGTGCTACCTTAAGCGCAGCTGTCTCTCGGCCGGGTGCGGGGGAGCTAGAGAGGCCCTCCACAAGCAAGGCCAAAAGGGAGAGGTATGCGGAGAAAAAAACGCTGCCCAAATCCTGAAGCGTCAGGCCACCACTAGCGTCACAAACCCAACGGCCGACTGGCTGAGGAAGGTAGAGTGGGCTAAGGCGGTGTTGCCCAATTTTGTTGTGGAAAGGCCTAGAGCAGAAATGAAGCAACCCAAGCGACAACGATCGCAGGAGCTCGCGGTCCCTAATGCTCCAAAGAGAGTTAGGGGAACGGGTTGGTAGCCAATAGAAGCTTCGCTGAGATAGCGAAAGAAAAGATTCTTTTGGGGGTCCTGGACCAAGGCAATTCCGACGGCAGGATCCCCAGAAATCAGTGGAGATGGGTGGAGGCGGCACTGGCCATCCACTGTTTCGAAGCACTGGAAGCGATGCCCGGTCCACCCCCAATCTGCAAAGATGTCGGGTGGTACCAGGGCAACGTGAAGGTGATAGCCTGCGAAGGCACTCGATCGGCGGAGCTTTACAAAGCGGCCGTATCGAAGGTGGGCGAGGTTTACCCGGGCGCCAATCTAGTCGCAGTAGATTGGAAGGACGTTCCGAGTAGACCTCGCGCAATCATGTGGATCCCGGCATCCTTTAAGGAGCCGGAGATGATCCTCAAGATGCTGCAGAGGTGCAATCCTCACCTTCCGGCCTCAGATTGGAAGGTCGCTAAAGTTGAGGATACGCAGACTCCCATGAGGAAGATTCTGCTTATCCTCAACAAAGAGTCGCTGGCACCGATTGACGTGATGCACGGAGAGCTAAACTTCGGTTTTAGCTCGGTGCATATTCGCGTGTATAAATCGGATGCCAGGCGGACAGAAAGCCAAGAGGCGATAGAAGAGGTTCTCGATGAGGAAATCGAGGAACCAGAGAAGGACCCAGAGATCGAGGACTGCGAATCGGTGATGTCCGATGCGTCCTTGGTCCGAGGGTTAGAAGCGCTGTGTCAGGAGGGTGTTGACTCCGCTGATGAAAACATCAGCGATGACACGGAAGCGGACGTAACGGTGGTGGAGGTACAAACGCAAGATGTCTCTAAGAATCTTGCAGATAAACCTCCACCACTGTAAAGCAGCAACTGCTGCCCTTATGCTTCGCCTGGCAGGAGGCGAAGTCGACATAGTGCTGATTCAGGAACCCTGGATTGTTTCCAACAGGGTATCCGGGCTCAGCACTCCACAATATAGACTGTTTGCGGATTCTAAAGAAGGTAAAAGTCGCACCTGCATTTTAGCAAAAAAGCACCTTAGTGTATTTTTGCTCTTTAATTACAGTAATGGTGACACCACGTCGGTAAGCCTGGAGCTCCATGGCAAACCGTTAAGAATAGCATCGGCGTATCTGGCCTATGAGATTATGGATCCACTTCCGGGTCTCAAGCTACAGGAACTGATCAGAGACAGCGATGACCGGGGCATTGGTCTACTGATTGGTTGCGATGCTAACGCTCACCATGGACAATGGGGGAGCTCCAACACAAACGAGAGGGGTGAGTTACTTTTTCAATATCTTCTCTCCACAAACTTACTTATCTGCAATAGAGGTAGTGACCCAACTTTTATAATTAGAGACAGAGAAGAGGTCATTGACCTAACTTTAATCTCTAATCTCATATATGACCAAGTCATAAGCTGGAGAGTCTCTAAAGAGCACTCTTTTTCAGATCATAGGTATATCGAGACGTTATTATCCATATCCTCCCCAACTCCAGTTGCGTTCAGAAATCCACGCAGAACCAACTGGAAGTCTTATAAAACAAAACTGTCGAATGCTCTTTCGACCCCACCTAGGATGACTCCCTCCTCAAATGAGGATCTTGAGCATCTTATTAAAACCTTCACAGATGCGTGCATAAATTCTTATAAATCTTCGTGTCCGATAAGCAAGCCAAGGGGCAAAAGGAAACCACCTTGGTGGAGACCTGAAACAGATACGCTCAGGGCAAGCTGTCGGACACTTTTCAACAAAGCAAAAAGATTAAATTGTGAGCAAAGCTGGCTGGAGTACAAACAAAGCCTAGCTAGCTATAAAAAATTAATAAGGCGGGCAAAGCGGGATGAATGGAGGAAATTCTGCTCCGAAGTCGAGTCCTCATCTGAAGTGGCAAGACTTCGAAAAGTGCTCTCAAAAGCACCCACAAACTTAGGGTATCTTAAGAGGCGAGATGACTCCTGGACGGACTCCAGTGAGGAGTCTCTAAAGCTACTTCTGGATACACACTTTCCGGGTAGCAATTCAGATACACCATCGTGTATTCCTTTCTATCTCCCAGTACATGTACTGAATGGGATAATAACAGAGTCCAACATTGAATGGGCTGTAAACAGTTTCGAACCCTTCAAATCTCCAGGCCCTGACGGGTTAATACCCGCCCATCTGCAGAATGGGGAAACCTGGTAGTCTCGTGGCTAAAAGCCATTTATATCAAAATCACTGCGTTAGGTAAAATACCTTCTTCTTGGCTAACGTCTAGAGTGGTATTTATACCCAAGGCGGGTAAAGCCTCACATACTGTCCCCAAAGACCTCAGACCTATAAGCTTGTCATCTTTCCTATTAAAAACTCTGGAAAGGCTGATAGGTTTATACCTTAGAACGTCCATCGACCCAAAGTTATTATCGGGGTCGCAACACGCGTACAGCAAGGGCAAATCGACAGAAACAGCACTTCATTCTGTCATAGCAAATATAGAAAAATCCTTACACTATAAGGAATATACTCTCGCGGCCTTTCTGGATATAGAAGGCGCTTTCAACAACATCGTCCCCAATGCAATTACTGATGCACTGCGGCACCTAGGGGTGGATGACCGGCTAGTGAGATTGATTAGCCAACTGCTGCTGTGCAGAATGGTGACATCTTCACTTGGTACATCCACTCTCTGTAGGTACGTGAGCAGAGGCACTCCACAAGGGGGTACTATCACCTCTTCTATGGAACATGGCAGTCAACACGATGCTATGTCGCATAGAAGGAGGGGTTGCAAAGTTGTTGCATATGCGGACGATGTGGTTTTAATGCTGAACGGGAAATTTCCACAGACCCTCTGTGACCGTATGACAGCAAAGCTCAAGGAACTGTCACTGTGGGCACTTGAAAGTGGGTTAAGCGTTAACCCAGATAAAACTGAGCTTATGTTATTTTCGAAGAAATACAAGCTCCCAAATCTTTCTCCTCCGAGACTAAATGATTCAGTCCTGTCTTTCAGTGATACTGCAAGATACTTGGGGCTAATACTGGACAGGAAACTTAGCTGGAACCAAAATATTTCAGAAAGAGTCCAGAAGGCTAATACAGCACTTTTCGCCTGCAAAAAAACAATAGGACTTAGATGGGGTATGTCCCCCAAGTGGTTCGATGGCTATACACCGCCATAGTGAGACCCATAATGCTGTACGGGGTTTCGACCTGGTGGCCAGCCCTCACCATAAAATCAAAGCTTAAAGCACTAAATAAGGTGCAAAGAATGGCACAACTATGTATCACAGGTGCCCTTAGAACTACTTCAAGTGAGGCACTAAATGCCATCACCAATATCTCTCCAATCCTTCTAGTGGCAAAAGAATTAGCTACCTTAACAGCGAGACGCCTAAAGGATGCTCAAAGCTGGGCAGTCTTACGTTATGGGCACTCGTCCATTCTTGCAGAAGACACTATTGTGTCAGCTACCGATTATTGTATCCCTAAGGAATACACCTCAACCCTTTTTACTACCATTATACCTTCAAGGGAATCGTGGAGAGGAACTCAGCCGGGTCAAAAAGACTCCATTAGTTTCTTCACGGATGGCTCCAAACTCAACAATCAAGTTGGGGGAGGGGTTTTCTCGGAAAAACTAAATATCAGGCAGTCCTTCCGGCTCCCGGATCACTGTAGTGTTTTCCAGGCAGAAGTCCTTGCTATCAAAGAGGCTTTAATCTGCTTACGCAACGCCAGTCCAGACAACAGGGTAATTAACATCTACTCAGATAGTCAGGCAGCTATTAAGTCACTTCGTTCGTTATCTTCAAATGCGACGACAGTCAACAACTGCCGCAAATCTCTTCAAGAGATGGCACAGCAGTTTGTTATTAGCCTTATCTGGGTGCCGGGGCACCAAGATATTAAAGGCAATGAAATAGCAGACGAACTGGCCAGAAACGGCACGACCACTACCCTCCTTCCTGATAAGGAGGATATACGTATGCCGATGGCTACTTTTAAGCTACATACCAGGGAAAAGTATAGCCTTCTTGCTCAAAGTATGTGGAACAACACACCTCACTGTAGGATCACCCGCCAAATATGGCCAACTATTGACGCAAAACGCTCCAGAAAACTTTGCAGTCTTAACCGTTCACAGTGTTCGGCAGTCGTTAGAGCGATTACTGGGCACTGGCTCGTTGGAGCACACGCTGCTAGACTTAATGCTCCTATAAATGACTTTTGTAGAAGCTGCAGAGACGAGGAAGAGATAGAAACAGTAGAGCACTTCTTCTGCTCCTGCGAAGCTCTTAGCAGACGCAGGAAAAAGCACCTGGGTTACTATTTCCTTCAGAACCTAGCAGGGCTGGAGTTCATCTGTCCCAGAAAGTTTGCAAGCTACATTGCTGCAACAGGATGGGACCCCTTTTAGGCATACCAAGCAGGAGAAGGGTAAAAAGATGTAATTGTAAGCATAGAGATTCGTGCGGTGTCACAACGGGCCAGCCCAGGCCTAAGTGTGCTGGCTTCAAGCCAGCAGCCGCCCTAACCTAACCTAACCTTTGTTGACGAAGACTTGGAACTGTCGCTTAATCCTGTCTGAGACCATCCAGGCTTCGGAGCCGTAGAGCACTGGCATCACGCTGCAGTTGAAGATTTTAAATTTCGTGCGCAGTGATAAGTCGCGGGAACGCTACTCTTTGAACAGTTTTAATTCTTAACATCTTTTATAAAAAAATTTATTTTTTTAATTTAAAAAAAAAAAACATTAAAAAAATTTTATTTTATTTTTTTTTAATATTGTCTCACCACATCGATTTGTTTCTTACTATATTCGCACCAAATAAAGAACGTATAAAAACACGTGTTTTCAAAAAAATTCTGATTAACATATTTAAGGTACATACTTTAAAAAAAATAAGAAAATTTCATATTTTTTTCAAAGTGCAAAGAACATTACAAACAAATTCGGTAACAATCTTATTTTTTCCGTACTATGAAGCCATTTTGAAATCCTAAAAAAATTATAGAGCCTAGAATTCTGTACAATATTGCGTTAAAAAATTATATTTTACAATTGTTCTTCATGAGATATAGTGGCCTATAACATTCCCAAGACATCTAATAGACTAAGACTAATAGGTACTCTTGAGTTATTTAAACGCTTTCCAATGTCTCTCGGGCAGAACCATATTTTTGGTTACCTTTCATTCCCATATAATTAACTTATCTGAACTAAGGGCGTATTAAATCATTTTTGCGCTAAAGTATGTAACATATAGAAGGCGACACCTGTGATCCACTCATACACATTTGGTGGATTAGGCAGGTAGTCGTCATCTTACTTTTTACCCTTCTTTTCAGCTTTTTAAATGCATTCGCGCCGGGCTCTAATGCGGAACATGTTTGGACAAAAAATTAATAGATGTAACTGGTCATACTATACTATACTTATAACTACTTAAATATTTGTAGTATTAATATTTCATCAGATCAAGACAAGTTATCTTTATACTATGTTTACTTTAACACCTTGAATGAACTGTATTTAAATAAGTCAAATGCTATTAGCCAGATTTATTTCTCTTCTATTTGAGCAGCTAAGACTAAGAGTTACAAATTAAAAACCGAGCTCAAAGGCCAAATTACCTATTACAACTTGAACCTTAAAAATAATGCTATACATTCTCTAATTGCTCTGCAAGTGCTTTTAGCAAATAATTTGCCACCATTAGTGGCACGTGCGTAAGAAAAATCAAAAAAAATTAAGACCGACTTCTGTTTACCAGAGCAAGCTGAAAATTTAAAATTATTGAAAAAAAAGCAGAATGCATAACCAAATAATTTACAAATAATTGTCATCAATTAGTGATAATAATTGCAACATTATTATAATATTTTCATGCATCATTTCGGTTTGTGGCGCAACTAATTTCAAATATATAAATTTTTATCAAAGTTTCCATGATCTATAAAAAAGCATTATTGATTGCTATTAACAAAAAAAAAAACACAAAATTTTTATACATGGTTCTTGCTTATTCCTCCTCCATTTCGGCTTCCGGCAGTTGTTCCTCTGGTGGCGGCAGTTGTTCCTCTGGTGGCGGCAGTGCTGCCTCTTCTTCACCTTCCTCTTCCAGTGGTTTCTGTTTTTGCGGCGTTGGTTGTGATTTTTTACCAGTTGATCTGGTTCTGGATCTATATTTGCGTCTGCGTCGCGGCTCATGTTGCGCAACTGGTTGCTCCTCCAGATCATCCGCAAAGGGATAAAAAACATGTTCCTTGACATCCTCATACTTGACTATGCGCGTTTTGTTTTTAATACCCCGCAAGGCACGCGTGTCCATCTCTTCTAGTTGAAAATCAAATATGTCCAGATTTTGTTTTATATGCAGCGGATTGCCTGACTTGGGTATTGGCACTACTCCATAATCGATCTGTAATATGCTTATATCATTCATATTTGCAGTACCTCAGTTACCGTTCACAACTTACCAAGTAGCGCAGCACAATTTGGGATCCGGTTTTATTATACTTTTTCATTAAACGCTTTAGACCCTCGGAAAAAAAATAAATTGGCGAATGCGTTTCACGATCCGGTCGACCCAATGGAGAATGGGCTGCTACCACAATACCATTATAGCGGCAATAATCTACCAAATCCTTTTGCATAAACCCAGGCCAAACTTCCACTTGGTTTACAACTGGTTTGGATGCGCTGCACTGTATTATGCGTTGAATCTGCTCCATATTGAAATTGGAAACTCCAATGCTGCGTACCAGTCCCAGACGCACTAGCTCCTCCATGGCACGCCAGGTGTCAATATAATCTACATCGCTGTAACAGGGTTCAATTGATTGCAAAATGCACGGAAAACTTTTATTCTCTAAATCTAATAAATAAAGACTTACGTTGTTTCTATATGATCATCATTCTTGGGAATCATAATCTCATCGCAAATATATTTATAACCAACGGGAAAATGCATCAAATACAGATCAATGTAGTCAAAACCCAGCGCATCCAGTTGCTTCTCACATGTACGTCGCACTTCGTTAGGATCATGATGGATGTTCCAAAGCTGTGGGCAAGCACATGACTTTAGCTAACGCATTTAGCTCTTGAGTGCAACAAACCTTGGTTGTTAGAAAAATGTTTTCCCTAGAAACATTACCCATTTGAATTTGTGTACGTAAGGCTTCTCCCACTTCTCTCTCGTTCTCATAGTAGAAGGCTGTATCAAAATGCCTGTAGCCCGTTTCCAAGGCGCAGTGTATAGCCGTAGCGCATTGATAGCCCTGAAGCTGTCGGTATACGAAGCTAAAAATGCTGTAGAAGAATCTTAAATAGCTGCTTTACCTTGTAAGTACCAAACCCTAGCACTGGCATATCGTAGCCGCTGCTCAGTTTAATCTTGGGTGCCATAAGCAACGATTTGGTACTGCAGGCGGGTGGCCTATCTGCACCTAAGATCATGGCCACACGTGTATTATCTTCAACCTCCTCCTCATCATCACAAGCTGTCAGACAGCGTGCGGGAATCATATTGCAAAATTTGCAGAATGCCGACTAAGAATTTAAATATTTGTAAAATAAATGTCTTAAATTCAGAGACTAAAATTTTGACAGAATTGGTTTATGCTACTAATGGTTAATATTTAAGTTTTACAGAATTTTTCCAAAATTTTCAAAGACAATAAATATAAAAAACGCTTCTTCTTTTTACTGTTTAATAAGAGCAACGCAGATTAAAGAACACCACCCAAAAAAGATATTAATGACTGTGTACAAAAGAAAAGTTAATTTTTTATTTTTGAATTATTTAGAGGAGAAACCTAAAACTTTGACAATTTTAGAAAAGAAAAAAAGACTGTGAAATATATTTAATTGTTTAAAATCCCAATTTGTTTCGATGACTTAGGTTGTAAGTCGACATTTATTATCTTTTGGTGTTTATGCTTTTTTTTTCTGTGGGTATATAATCATTTTATCGCCGGCAACAATCAGACACCAATTTAGAAATCGTACTTTTTTTACCAGGATTAAAATCTATGTAGCAAGCTCCAGAGCGCCAAAAACGCCAAAAAGGAAGAGAAGACTTCACGAATTCAATAAAAGTACACATTTTGACCGTCTTTTGGGTCCCGAAATTGGTCTACCTATATACGTTTACGATACTTAAGTTCAAATGACAATTTAAGTTAGATTACGCCCCTATACTTTTAAAGAAAAACTTATACAAAAGTAGCCAAATTTATGAAGCTGTGAAAATGGGAACATTGTATATAAAAAGCGAATGCCTCAATTCATATGTTGTATTTACATATTATCCATTTATTATACAGCACATATTTAATCACATTAAAAACAAAATAAACACTTCAAATTATTTGAATTTGCGTCGTTCAAAGTTTGGGTTGGAGGTGGTGCACCTCCTTCTTCATATATGACTGGTTTTAGTCATTTTTAAGGGAATCCTATTTCGGTTGTACCTTCAAAACAGGTCTTCGAATGACGTTTGCGTACCTACATCCTTCTTTTTCGGCTTTTGTATCGGTGGAATTGGCTTCGGTGGTTGCGCTTTCGTCGGTTCTTCTATCTTTCCTGAACCAATCGATGGATGTGTTCCCGGAGCAGTCGGCTTCGGAGGTGATTCCGCCTTTGGCGGTTCCTTCGGTGGTAGTAGTCCAAGTGGCGGTGGCAGCTGATGTTTTTCCTTAGTTGTTTCTTCCTTTGATGGTAGCTCTTTTTTTGTTCGTTCTTTTGGTTGTATTTCTTTTGGAGGTGCTTCCGTCTTTGGCGGCTCTTTTACTGTCTTTTCCATCGGTTGCTCTTTTTGTGGAATTGGCTTCGGTGGTTGCGCTTTCGAAGGTTCCTCTATTTTTCCTGATCCCGTCGCTGGTTGTATGCCCAATGCAGTTTGTTTCGGTGGTGGTTCCGTCTTTTGCGGTGTCTTTGATGGACTCAATCCCAGTGGAGTTGGCTTTTCCTTAGCTTTTTCTTCCTTGGATGGTATTTCCTTTGTTGGTACTTCCTTTGGCGGTACTTCCTTTGGTGGTTTTCCTTTTTTAGGTGCTTCCGTCTTTGGCGGCTCTTTCACTGGCTTTTCCATCGGTTGTTCTTTTTGTGGAATTGGCTTCGGTGGTTGCGCTTTCGAATTTTCCTCTATTTTCCCTGATCCCATCGATGGATGTGTTTCCCGAGCAGTCGGCTTCGGAGGTGGTTCCGTCTTTGGTGGTTCCTTCGGTGGTAGTAGGCCTAGTGGCGGTGGCATCGTTTCTTCCTTTGATGGTAGCTCTTTTTTTGTTCGTTCTTTTGGTTGTATTTCTTTTGGAGGTGTTTCCGTCTTTGGTGGCTCTTTGACTGTCTTTTCCATCGGTTGCTCTTTTTGTGGAATTGGCTTCGGTGGTTGCGCTTTCGAAGGTTCCTCTATTTTTTCTGAGCCAATCGATGGATGTGTTCCCCGACCAGTCGGCTTCGGAGGTGGTTCCGTCTTTGGCGGTTCCTTCGGTGGTAGTAGGCCTAGTGGCGGTGGCATCGTTTCTTCCTTTGATGGTAGCTCTTTTTTTGTTCGTTCTTTTGGTTGTACTTCTTTTGGAGGTGTTTCCGTCTTTGGTGGCTCTTTGACTGTCTTTTCCATCGGTTGCTCTTTTTGTGGAATTGGCTTCGGTGGTTGCGCTTTCGAAGGTTCCTCTATTTTTTCTGAACCAATCGATGGATGTGTTCCCCGACCAGTCGGCTTCGGAGGTGGTTCCGTCTTTGGCGGTTCCTTCGGTGGTAGTAGGCCTAGTGGCGGTGGCATCGTTTCTTCCTTTGATGGTAGCTCTTTTTTTGTTCGTTCTTTTGGTTGTATTTCTTTTGGAGGTGCTTCCGTCTTAGGTGGCTCTTTCACTGGCTTTTCCATCGGTTGCTTTTTTTGTGGAATTGGCTTCGGTGGTTGCGCTTTTGGAGGTTCCTCTATTTTTCCTGATCCCATCGATGGTTGTATGCCCAGAGCTGTTTGTTTCGGTGGTGGTTCCGTCTTTCGCGGTGTCTTTGATGGACTCAATCCCAGTGGAGTTGGCTTTTCCTTAGCTTTTTCTTCCTTGGATGGTATTTCCTTTGTTGGTACTTCCTTTGGCGGTACTTCCTTTTGAGGTGCTTCCGTCTTTGGCGGTTTTTCCTTTTTAGGTGCGTCCGTCTTTGGCGGCTCTTTCACTGGCTTTTCCATCGGTTGTTCTTTTTGTGGAATTGGCTTCGGTGGTTGCGCTTTCGAAGGTTCCTCTATTTTTCCTGATCCCATCGTTGGTACTTCTTTTGGCGGTTTTTCCTTTTTAGGTGCGTCCGTCTTTGGCGGCTCTTTCACTGGCTTTTCCATCGGTTGCTCTTTTTGTGGAATTGGCTTCGGCGGTTGCGCTTTTGGAGGTTCCTCTATTTTTCCTGATCCCATCGATGGTTGTATGCCCAGAGCAGTTTGTTTCGGTGGTGGTTCCGTCTTTCGCGGTGTCTTTGATGGACTCAATCCCAGTGGAGTTGGCTTTTCCTTAGCTTTTTCTTCCTTGGATGGTATTTCCCTTGTTGGTACTTCCTTTGGCGGTTTTTCCTTTTGAGGTGCTTCCGTCTTTGGCGGTTTTTCCTTTTTAGGTGCGTCCGTCTTTGGCGGCTCTTTCACTGGCTTTTCCATCGGTTGTTCTTTTTGTGGAATTGGCTTCGGTGGTTGCGCTTTCGAAGGTTCCTCTATTTTTCCTGATCCCATCGTTGGTACTTCTTTTGGCGGTGTTTCCTTTTTAGGTGCGTCCGTCTTTGGCGGCTCTTTCACTGGCTTTTCCATCGGTTGCTCTTTTTGTGGAATTGGCTTCGGTGGTTGCGCTTTTGGAGGTTCCTCTATTTTTCCTGATCCCATCGATGGTTGTATGCCCAGAGCAGTTTGTTTCGGTGGTGGTTCCGTCTTTCGCGGTGTCTTTGATGGACTCAATCCCAGTGGAGTTGGCTTTTCCTTATCTTTTTCTTCCTTGGATGGTATTTCCTTTGTTGGTACTTCCTTTGGCGGTTTTTCCTTTTGAGGTGCTTCCGTCTTTGGCGGTTTTTCCTTTTTAGGTGCGTCCGTCTTTGGCGGCTCTTTCACTGGCTTTTCCATCGGTTGTTCTTTTTGTGGAATTGGCTTCGGTGGTTGCGCTTTCGAAGGTTCCTCTATTTTTCCTGATCCCATCGTTGGTACTTCTTTTGGCGGTTTTTCCTTTTTAGGTGCTTCCGTCTTTGGCGGCTCTTTCACTGGCTTTTCCATCGGTTGCTCTTTTTGTGGAATTGGCTTCGGTGGTTGCGCTTTCGAAGGTTCCTCTATTTTTCCTGATCCCATCGTTGGTTGTATGCCCAGAGCTGTTTGTTTCGGTGGTGGTTCCGTCTTTCGCGGTGTCTTTGATGGACTCAATCCCAGTGGAGTTGGCTTTTCCTTAGCTTCTTCTCCCTTGGATGGTATTTCCTTTGTTGCTACTTCCTTTGGCGGTTTTTCCTTTTTAGGTGCTTCCGTCTTTGGCGGTTTTTCCTTTTTAGGTGCGTCCGTCTTTGGCGGCTCTTTCACTGGCTTTTCCATCGGTTGTTCTTTTTGTGCAATTGGCTTCGGTGGTTGCGCTTTCGAAGGTTCCTCTATTTTTCCTGATCCCATCGATGGTACTTCCTTTGGCGGTTTTTCCTTTTTAGGTGCTTCCGTCTTTGGCGGCTCTTTCACTGGCTTTTCCATCGGTTGCTCTTTTTGTGGAATTGGCTTCGGTGGTTGCGCTTTCGAAGGTTCCTCTATTTTTCCTGATCCCGTCGCTGGTTGTATGCCCAATGCAGTTTGTTTCGGTGGTGGTTCCGTCTTTCGCGGTGTCTTTGATGGACTCAATCCCAGTGGAGTTGGCTTTTCCTTAGCTTTTTCTTCCTTGGATGGTATTTCCTTTGTTGGTTCTTCCTTTGGCGGTTTTTCCTTTTTAGGTGCTTCCGTCTTTGGCGGTTTTTCCTTTTTAGGTGCTTCCGTCTTTGGCGGCTCTTTGACTGGCTTTTCCATCGGTTGTTCTTTTTGTGGAATTGGCTTCGGTGGTTGCGCTTTCGACGGTTCCTCTATTTTTCCTGATCCCATCGATGGTACTTCTTTTGGCGGTTTTTCCTTTTTAGGTGCGTCCGTCTTTGGCGGCTCTTTCACTGGCTTTTCCATTGGTTGTTCTTTTTGTGGAATTGGCTTCGGTGGTTGCGCTTTCGAAGGTTCCTCTATTTTTCCTGATCTCATCGATGGTTGTATGCCCAAAGCAGTTTGTTTCGGTGGTGGTTCCGTCTTTTGCGGTGTCTTTGATGGACTCAATCCCAGTGGAGTTGGCTTATCCTTAGCTTTTTCTTCCTTGGATGGTATTTCCTTTGCTGGTACTTCCTTTGTTGGTTCTTCCTTTGGCGGTTTTTCCTTTTTAGGTGCTTCCGTCTTTGGCGGTTTTTCCTTTTTAGGTGCGTCCGTCTTTGGCGGTTTTTCCTTTTTAGGTGCGTTCGTCTTTGGTGGCTCTTTCAGTGGCTTTTCCATCGGTTGTTCTTTTTGTGGAATTGGCTTCGGTGGTTGCGCTTTCGAAGGTTCCTCTATTTTTCCTGATCCCATCGATGGTTGTATGCCCAAAGCAGTTTGTTTTGGTGGTGGTTCCGTCTTTTGCGGTGTCTTTGATTGACTCAATCCCAGTGGAGTTGGCTTTTCCTTAGCTTTTTCTTCCTTGGATGGTATTTCCTTTGCTGGTACTTCCTTTGTTGGTTCTTCCTTTGGCGGTTTTTCCTTTTTAGGTGCTTCCGTCTTTGGCGGTTTTTCCTTTTTAGGTGCGTCCGTCTTTGGCGGTTTTTCCTTTTTAGGTGCGTCCGTCTTTGGCGGCTCTTTCACTGGCTTTTCCATCGGTTGTTCTTTTTGTGGAATTGGCTTCGGTGGTTGCGCTTTCGGAGGTTCCTCTATTTTTCCTGATCCCATCGATGGTTGTATGCCCAAAGCAGTTTGTTTCGGTGGTGGTTCCGTCTTTTGCGGTGTCTTTGATGGACTCAATCCTAGTGGTGTTGGCTTTTCCTTAGCTTTTTCTTCCTTGGATGGTATTTCCTTTGCTGGTACTTCCTTTGTTGGTTCTTCCTTTGGCGGTTTTTTCTTTTTAGGTGCGTCCGTCTTTGGCGGTTTTTCCTTTTTAGGTGCGTCCGTCTTTGGCGGTTTTTCCTTTTTAGGTGCGTCCGTCTTTGGCGGCTCTTTCACTGGCTTTTCCATCGGTTGTTCTTTTTGTGCAATTGGCTTCGGTGGTTGCGCTTTCGAAGGTTCCTCTATTTTTCCTGATCTCATCGATGGTTGTATGCCCAAAGCAGTTTGTTTCGGTGGTGGTTCCGTCTTTTGAGGTGTCTTTGATGGACTCAATCCCAGTGGAGTTGGCTTTTCCTTAGCTTTTTCTTCCTTGGATGGTATTTCCTTTGCTGGTACTTCCTTTGTTGGTTCTTCCTTTGGCGGTTTTTCCTTTTTAGGTGCTTCCGTCTTTGGCGGTTTTTCCTTTTTAGGTGCGTCCGTCTTTGGCGGTTTTTCCTTTTTAGGTGCGTCCGTCTTTGGTGGCTCTTTCAGTGGCTTTTCCATCGGTTGTTCTTTTTGTGGAATTGGCTTCGGTGGTTGCGCTTTCGAAGGTTCCTCTATTTTTCCTGATCCCATCGATGGTTGTATGCCCAAAGCAGTTTGTTTCGGTGGTGGTTCCGTCTTTCGCGGTGTCTTTGATGGACTCAATCCCAGTGGAGTTGGCTTTTCCTTAGCTTTTTCTTCCTTGGATGGTATTTCCTTTGTTGGTTCTTCCTTTGGCGGTTTTTCCTTTTTAGGTGCTTCCGTCTTTGGCGGTTTTTCCTTTTTAGGTGCTTCCGTCTTTGGCGGCTCTTTCACTGGCTTTTCCATCGGTTGTTCTTTTTGTGGAATTGGCTTCTGTGGTTGCGCTTTCGAAGGTTCCTCTATTTTTCCTGATCTCATCGATGGTTGTATGCCCAAAGCAGTTTGTTTCGGTGGTGGTTCCGTCTTTTGAGGTGTCTTTGATGGACTCAATCCCAGTGGAGTTGGCTTTTCCTTAGCTTTTTCTTCCTTGGATGGTATTTCCTTTGCTGGTACTTCCTTTGTTGGTTCTTCCTTTGGCGGTTTTTCCTTTTTAGGTGCTTCCGTCTTTGGCGGTTTTTCCTTTTTAGGTGCGTCCGTCTTTGGCGGTTTTTCCTTTTTAGGTGCTTCCGTCTTTGGCGGCTCTTTCACTGGCTTTTCCATCGGTTGCTCTTTTTGTGGAATTGGCTTCTGTGGTTGCGCTTTCGAAGGTTCCTCTATTTTTCCTGATCCCATCGATGGTTGTATGCCCAAAGCAGTTTGTTTCGGTGGTGGTTCCGTCTTTCGCGGTGTCTTTGATGGACTCAATCCCAGTGGAGTTGGCTTTTCCTTAGCTTTTTCTTCCTTGGATGGTATTTCCTTTGTTGGTTCTTCCTTTGGCGGTTTTTCCTTTTTAGGTGCTTCCGTCTTTGGCGGTTTTTCCTTTTTGGGTGCGTCCGTCTTTGGCGGCTCTTTCACTGGCTTTTCCATCGGTTGTTCTTTTTGTGGGATTGGCTTCGGTGGTTGCGCTTTCGAAGGCTCCTCTATTTTTCCTGATCTCATCGATGGTTGTATGCCCAAAGCAGTTTGTTTCGGTGGTGGTTCCGTCTTTTGCGGTGTCTTTGATGGACTCAATCCCAGTGGAGTTGGCTTTTCCTTAGCTTTTTCTTCCTTGGATGGTATTTCCTTGGCTGGTACTTCCTTTGTTGGTTCTTCCTTTGGCGGTTTTTCCTTTTTAGGTGCTTCCGTCTTTGGCGGTTTTTCCTTTTTAGGTGCGTCCGTCTTTGGCGGCTCTTTCACTGGCTTTTCCATCGGTTGTTCTTTTTGTGGAATTGGCTTCGGTGGTTGCGCTTTCGAAGGTTCCTCTATTTTTCCTGATCCCATCGATGGTTGTATGCCCAAAGCAGTTTGTTTCGGTGGTGGTTCCGTTTTTCGCGGTGTCTTTGATGGACTCAATCCCAGTGGAGTTGGCTTTTCCTTAGCTTTTTCTTCCTTGGATGGTATTTCCTTTGTTGGTTCTTCCTTTGGCGGTTTTTCCTTTTTAGGTGCTTCCGTCTTTGGCGGTTTTTCCTTTTTAGGTGCGTCCGTCTTTGGCGGCTCTTTCACTGGCTTTTCCATCGGTTGTTCTTTTTGTGTAATTGGCTTCGGTGGTTGCGCTTTCGAAGGTTCCTCTATTTTTCCTGATCTCATCGATGGTTGTATGCCCAAAGCAGTTTGTTTCGGTGGTGGTTCCGTCTTTTGCGGTGTCTTTGATGGACTCAATCCCAGTGGAGTTGGCTTTTCCTTAGCTTTTTCTTCCTTGGATGGTATTTCCTTTGCTGGTACTTCCTTTGATGGTTCTTCCTTTGGCGGTTTTTCCTTTTTAGGTGCTTCCGTCTTTGGCGGTTTTTCCTTTTTAGGTGCGTCCGTCTTTGGCGGCTCTTTCACTGGCTTTTCCATCGGTTGTTCTTTTTGTTGTATTGGCTTCGGTGGTTGCGCTTTCGAAGGTTCCTCTATTTTTCCTGATCCCATCGATGGTTGTATGCCCAAAGCAGTTTGTTTCGGTGGTGGTTCCGTCTTTCGCGGTGTCTTCGATGGACTCAATCCCAGTGGAGTTGGCTTTTCCTTAGCTTTGTCTTCCTTGGATGGTACTTCCTTTGTTGGTTCTTCCTTTGGCGGTTTTTCCTTTTTAGGTGCTTCCGTCTTTGGCGGTTTTTCCTTTTTAGGTGCGTCCGTCTTTGGCGGCTCTTTCACTGGCTTTTCCATCGGTTGTTCTTTTTGTGGAATTGGCTTCGGTGGTTGCGCTTTCGAAGGTTCCTCTATTTTTCCTGATCCCATCGATGGTTGTATGCCCAAAGCAGTTTGTTTCGGTGGTGGTTCCGTCTTTCGCGGTGTCTTCGATGGACTCAATCCCAGTGGAGTTGGCTTTTCCTTAGCTTTTTCTTCCTTGGATGGTATTTCCTTTGTTGGTTCTTCCTTTGGCGGTTTTTCCTTTTTAGGTGCTTCCGTCTTTGGCGGTTTTTCCTTTTTAGGTGCGTCCGTCTTTGGCGGCTCTTTCACTGGCTTTTCCATCGGTTGTTCTTTTTGTGGAATTGGCTTCGGTGGTTGCGCTTTCGAAGGTTCCTCTATTTTTCCTGATCTCATCGATGGTTGTATGCCCAAAGCAGTTTGTTTCGGTGGTGGTTCCGTCTTTTGCGGTGTCTTTGATGGACTCAATCCCAGTGGAGTTGGCTTTTCCTTAGCTTTTTCTTCCTTGGATGGTATTTCCTTTGCTGGTACTTCCTTTGGCGGTACTTCCTTTGGCGGTTTTTCCTTTTTAGGTGCTTCCGTCTTTTGCGGCTCTTTCACTGGCTTTTCCATCGGTTGTTCTTTTTGTGGAATTGGCTTCGGTGGTTGCGCTTTCGAAGGTTCCTCTACTTTGCCTGATCCCATCGTTGGTTGTATGCCCAAAGCAGTTTGTTTCGGTGGTGGTTCCGTCTTTTGCGGTGTCTTTGATGGACTCAATCCCAATGGAGTTGGCTTTTCCTTAGCTTTTTCTTCCTTGGATGGTATTTCCTTTGTTGGTACTTCCTTTGGCGGTACTTCCTTTGGCGGTTTTTCCTTTTTAGGTGCTTCCGTCTTTGGCGGTTTTTCCTTTTTAGGTGCTTCCGTCTTTGGCGGCTCTTTCACTGGCTTTTCCATCGGTTGCTCTTTTTGTGGAATTGGCTTCGGTGGTTGCGCTTTCGAAGGTTCCTCTATTTTTCCTGATCCCATCGTTGGTTGTATGCCCAGAGCAGTTTGTTTCGGTGGTGGTTCCGTCTTTTGCGGTGTCTTTGATGGACTCAATCCTAGTGGAGTTGGCTTATCCTTAGCTTTTTCTTCCTTGGATGGTATTTCCTTTGTTGGTTCTTCCTTTGGCGGTTTTTCCTTTTTAGGTGCTTCCGTCTTTGGCGGTTTTTCCTTTTTAGGTGCTGCCGTCTTTGGTGGCTCTTTCACTGGCTTTTCCATCGGTTGCTCTTTTTGTGGAATTGGCTTCGGTGGTTGCGCTTTCGAAGGTTCCTCTATTTTTCCTGATCCCATCGTTGGTTGTATGCCCAGAGCAGTTTGTTTCGGTGGTGGTTCCGTCTTTTGCGGTGTCTTTGATGGACTCAATCCCAGTGGAGTTGGCTTATCCTTAGCTTTTTCTTCCTTGGATGGTATTTCCTTTGTTGGTTCTTCCTTTGGCGGTTTTTCCTTTTTAGGTGCTTCCGTCTTTGGCGGTTTTTCCTTTTTAGGTGCTTCCGTCTTTGGTGGCTCTTTCACTGGCTTTTCCATCGGTTGCTCTTTTTGTGGAATTGGCTTCGGTGGTTGCGCTTTCGAAGGTTCCTCTATTTTTCCTGATCCCATCGTTGGTTGTATGCCCAGAGCAGTTTGTTTCGGTGGTGGTTCCGTCTTTTGCGGTGTCTTTGATGGACTCAATCCTAGTGGAGTTGGCTTATCCTTAGCTTTTTCTTCCTTGGATGGTATTTCCTTTGTTGGTTCTTCCTTTGGCGGTTTTTCCTTTTTAGGTGTTTCCGTCTTTGGCGGTTTTTCCTTTTTAGGTGCTTCCGTCTTTGGTGGCTCTTTCACTGGCTTTTCCATCGGTTGCTCTTTTTGTGGAATTGGCTTCGGTGGTTGCGCTTTCGAAGGTTCCTCTATTTTTCCTGATCCCATCGTTGGTTGTATGCCCAGAGCAGTTTGTTTCGGTGGTGGTTCCGTCTTTTGCGGTGTCTTTGATGGACTCAATCCTAGTGGAGTTGGCTTATCCTTAGCTTTTTCTTCCTTGGATGGTATTTCCTTTGTTGGGTCTTCCTTTGGCGGTTTTTTCTTTTTAGGTGTTTCCGTCTTTGGCGGTTTTTCCTTTTTAGGTGCTTCCGTCTTTGGCGGCTCTTTCACTGGCTTTTCCATCGGTTGCTCTTTTTGTGGAATTGGCTTCGGTGGTTGCGCTTTCGAAGGTTCCTCTATTTTTCCTGATCCCATCGTTGGTTGTATGCCCAGAGCAGTTTGTTTCGGTGGTGGTTCCGTCTTTTGCGGTGTCTTTGATGGACTCAATCCTAGTGGAGTTGGCTTATCCTTAGCTTTTTCTTCCTTGGATGGTATTTCCTTTGTTGGTTCTTCCTTTGGCGGTTTTTCCTTTTTAGGTGCTTCCGTCTTTGGCGGTTTTTCCTTTTTAGGTGCTTCCGTCTTTGGTGGCTCTTTCACTGGCTTTTCCATCGGTTGCTCTTTTTGTGGAATTGGCTTCGGTGGTTGCGCTTTCGAAGGTTCCTCTATTTTGCCTGATCCCATCGTTGGTTGTATGCCCAGAGCAGTTTGTTTCGGTGGTGGTTCCGTCTTTTGCGGTGTCTTTGATGGACTCAATCCTAGTGGAGTTGGCTTATCCTTAGCTTTTTCTTCCTTGGATGGTATTTCCTTTGTTGGTTCTTCCTTTGGCGGTTTTTCCTTTTTAGGTGCTTCCGTCTTTGGCGGTTTTTCCTTTTTAGGTGCTTCCGTCTTTGGTGGCTCTTTCACTGGCTTTTCCATCGGTTGCTCTTTTTGTGGAATTGGCTTCGGTGGTTGCGCTTTCGAAGGTTCCTCTATTTTGCCTGATCCCATCGTTGGTTGTATGCCCAGAGCAGTTTGTTTCGGTGGTGGTTCCGTCTTTTGCGGTGTCTTTGATGGACTCAATCCTAGTGGAGTTGGCTTATCCTTAGCTTTTTCTTCCTTGGATGGTATTTCCTTTGTTGGTTCTTCCTTTGGCGGTTTTTCCTTTTTAGGTGTTTCCGTCTTTGGCGGTTTTTCCTTTTTAGGTGCTTCCGTCTTTGGCGGCTCTTTCACTGGCTTTTCCATCGGTTGCTCTTTTTGTGGAATTGGCTTCGGTGGTTGCGCTTTCGAAGGTTCCTCTATTTTTCCTGATCCCATCGTTGGTTGTATGCCCAGAGCAGTTTGTTTCGGTGGTGGTTCCGTCTTTTGCGGTGTCTTTGATGGACTCAATCCTAGTGGAGTTGGCTTATCCTTAGCTTTTTCTTCCTTGGATGGTATTTCCTTTGTTGGTTCTTCCTTTGGCGGTTTTTCCTTTTTAGGTGCTTCCGTCTTTGGCGGTTTTTCCTTTTTAGGTGCTTCCGTCTTTGGTGGCTCTTTCACTGGCTTTTCCATCGGTTGCTCTTTTTGTGGAATTGGCTTCGGTGGTTGCGCTTTCGAAGGTTCCTCTATTTTTCCTGATCCCATCGTTGGTTGTATGCCCAGAGCAGTTTGTTTCGGTGGTGGTTCCGTCTTTTGCGGTGTCTTTGATGGACTCAATCCTAGTGGAGTTGGCTTATCCTTAGCTTTTTCTTCCTTGGATGGTATTTCCTTTGTTGGTTCTTCCTTTGGCGGTTTTTCCTTTTTAGGTGTTTCCGTCTTTGGCGGTTTTTCCTTTTTAGGTGCTTCCGTCTTTGGCGGCTCTTTCACTGGCTTTTCCATCGGTTGCTCTTTTTGTGGAATTGGCTTCGGTGGTTGCGCTTTCGAAGGTTCCTCTATTTTGCCTGATCCCATCGTTGGTTGTATGCCCAGAGCAGTTTGTTTCGGTGGTGGTTCCGTCTTTTGCGGTGTCTTTGATGGACTCAATCCTAGTGGAGTTGGCTTATCCTTAGCTTTTTCTTCCTTGGATGGTATTTCCTTTGTTGGTTCTTCCTTTGGCGGTTTTTCCTTTTTAGGTGCTTCCGTCTTTGGCGGTTTTTCCTTTTTAGGTGCTTCCGTCTTTGGTGGCTCTTTCACTGGCTTTTCCATCGGTTGCTCTTTTTGTGGAATTGGCTTCGGTGGTTGCGCTTTCGAAGGTTCCTCTATTTTTCCTGATCCCATCGTTGGTTGTATGCCCAGAGCAGTTTGTTTCGGTGGTGGTTCCGTCTTTTGCGGTGTCTTTGATGGACTCAATCCTAGTGGAGTTGGCTTATCCTTAGCTTTTTCTTCCTTGGATGGTATTTCCTTTGTTGGTTCTTCCTTTGGCGGTTTTTCCTTTTTAGGTGTTTCCGTCTTTGGCGGTTTTTCCTTTTAGGTGCTTCCGTCTTTGGCGGCTCTTTCACTGGCTTTTCCATCGGTTGCTCTTTTTGTGGAATTGGCTTCGGTGGTTGCGCTTTCGAAGGTTCCTCTATTTTTCCTGATCCCATCGTTGGTTGTATGCCCAGAGCAGTTTGTTTCGGTGGTGGTTCCGTCTTTTGCGGTGTCTTTGATGGACTCAATCCTAGTGGAGTTGGCTTATCCTTAGCTTTTTCTTCCTTGGATGGTATTTCCTTTGTTGGTTCTTCCTTTGGCGGTTTTTCCTTTTTAGGTGCTTCCGTCTTTGGCGGTTTTTCCTTTTAGGTGCTTCCGTCTTTGGTGGCTCTTTCACTGGCTTTTCCATCGGTTGCTCTTTTTGTGGAATTGGCTTCGGTGGTTGCGCTTTCGAAGGTTCCTCTATTTTGCCTGATCCCATCGTTGGTTGTATGCCCAGAGCAGTTTGTTTCGGTGGTGGTTCCGTCTTTTGCGGTGTCTTTGATGGACTCAATCCTAGTGGAGTTGGCTTATCCTTAGCTTTTTCTTCCTTGGATGGTATTTCCTTTGTTGGTTCTTCCTTTGGCGGTTTTTCCTTTTTAGGTGCTTCCGTCTTTGGCGGTTTTTCCTTTTTAGGTGCTTCCGTCTTTGGTGGCTCTTTCACTGGCTTTTCCATCGGTTGCTCTTTTTGTGGAATTGGCTTCGGTGGTTGCGCTTTCGAAGGTTCCTCTATTTTTCCTGATCCCATCGTTGGTTGTATGCCCAGAGCAGTTTGTTTCGGTGGTGGTTCCGTCTTTTGCGGTGTCTTTGATGGACTCAATCCTAGTGGAGTTGGCTTATCCTTAGCTTTTTCTTCCTTGGATGGTATTTCCTTTGTTGGTTCTTCCTTTGGCGGTTTTTCCTTTTTCGGTGTTTCCGTCTTTGGCGGTTTTTCCTTTTTAGGTGCTTCCGTCTTTGGCGGCTCTTTCACTGGCTTTTCCATCGGTTGCTCTTTTTGTGGAATTGGCTTCGGTGGTTGCGCTTTCGAAGGTTCCTCTATTTTGCCTGATCCCATCGTTGGTTGTATGCCCAGAGCAGTTTGTTTCGGTGGTGGTTCCGTCTTTTGCGGTGTCTTTGATGGACTCAATCCTAGTGGAGTTGGCTTATCCTTAGCTTTTTCTTCCTTGGATGGTATTTCCTTTGTTGGTTCTTCCTTTGGCGGTTTTTCCTTTTTAGGTGCTTCCGTCTTTGGCGGTTTTTCCTTTTTAGGTGCTTCCGTCTTTGGTGGCTCTTTCACTGGCTTTTCCATCGGTTGCTCTTTTTGTGGAATTGGCTTCGGTGGTTGCGCTTTCGAAGGTTCCTCTATTTTTCCTGATCCCATCGTTGGTTGTATGCCCAGAGCAGTTTGTTTCGGTGGTGGTTCCGTCTTTTGCGGTGTCTTTGATGGACTCAATCCTAGTGGAGTTGGCTTATCCTTAGCTTTTTCTTCCTTGGATGGTATTTCCTTTGTTGGTTCTTCCTTTGGCGGTTTTTCCTTTTTAGGTGTTTCCGTCTTTGGCGGTTTTTCCTTTTTAGGTGCTTCTGTCTTTGGCGGCTCTTTCACTGGCTTTTCCATCGGTTGCTCTTTTTGTGGAATTGGCTTCGGTGGTTGCGCTTTCGAAGGTTCCTCTATTTTTCCTGATCCCATCGTTGGTTGTATGCCCAGAGCAGTTTGTTTCGGTGGTGGTTCCGTCTTTTGCGGTGTCTTTGATGGACTCAATCCTAGTGGAGTTGGCTTATCCTTAGCTTTTTCTTCCTTGGATGGTATTTCCTTTGTTGGTTCTTCCTTTGGCGGTTTTTCCTTTTTAGGTGCTTCCGTCTTTGGCGGTTTTTCCTTTTTAGGTGCTTCCGTCTTTGGTGGCTCTTTCACTGGCTTTTCCATCGGTTGCTCTTTTTGTGGAATTGGCTTCGGTGGTTGCGCTTTCGAAGGTTCCTCTATTTTGCCTGATCCCATCGTTGGTTGTATGCCCAGAGCAGTTTGTTTCGGTGGTGGTTCCGTCTTTTGCGGTGTCTTTGATGGACTCAATCCTAGTGGAGTTGGCTTATCCTTAGCTTTTTCTTCCTTGGATGGTATTTCCTTTGTTGGGTCTTCCTTTGGCGGTTTTTCCTTTTTAGGTGTTTCCGTCTTTGGCGGTTTTTCCTTTTTAGGTGCTTCCGTCTTTGGCGGCTCTTTCACTGGCTTTTCCATCGGTTGTTCTTTTTGTGGCATTGGCTTCGGTGGTTGCGCTTTCGAAGGTTCCTCTATTTTTCCTGATCCCATCGATGGTTGTATGCCCAAAGCAGTTTGTTTCGGTGGTGGTTCCGTCTTTCGCGGTGTCTTTGATGGACTCAATCCTAGTGGAGTTGGCTTATCCTTAGCTTTTTCTTCCTTGGATGGTATTTCCTTTGTTGGTACTTCCTTTGGCGGTACTTCCTTTGGCGGTTTTTCCTTTTTAGGTGCTTCCGTCTTTGGCGGTTTTTCCTTTTTAGGTGCTTCCGTCTTTGGCGGCTCTTTCACTGGCTTTTCCATCGGTTGCTCTTTTTGTGGAATTGGCTTCGGTGGTTGCGCTTTCGAAGGTTCCTCTATTTTTCCTGATCCCATCGTTGGTTGTATGCCCAGAGCAGTTTGTTTCGGTGGTGGTTCCGTCTTTTGCGGTGTCTTTGATGGACTCAATCCTAGTGGAGTTGGCTTATCCTTAGCTTTTTCTTCCTTGGATGGTATTTCCTTTGTTGGTTCTTCCTTTGGCGGTTTTTCCTTTTTAGGTGCTTCCGTCTTTGGCGGTTTTTCCTTTTTAGGTGCTACCGTCTTTGGTGGCTCTTTCACTGGCTTTTCCATCGGTTGCTCTTTTTGTGGAATTGGCTTCGGTGGTTGCGCTTTCGAAGGTTCCTCTATTTTTCCTGATCCCATCGTTGGTTGTATGCCCAGAGCAGTTTGTTTCGGTGGTGGTTCCGTCTTTTGCGGTGTCTTTGATGGACTCAATCCCAGTGGAGTTGGCTTATCCTTAGCTTTTTCTTCCTTGGATGGTATTTCCTTTGTTGGTTCTTCCTTTGGCGGTTTTTCCTTTTTAGGTGCTTCCGTCTTTGGCGGTTTTTCCTTTTTAGGTGCTTCCGTCTTTGGTGGCTCTTTCACTGGCTTTTCCATCGGTTGCTCTTTTTGTGGAATTGGCTTCGGTGGTTGCGCTTTCGAAGGTTCCTCTATTTTTCCTGATCCCATCGTTGGTTGTATGCCCAGAGCAGTTTGTTTCGGTGGTGGTTCCGTCTTTTGCGGTGTCTTTGATGGACTCAATCCTAGTGGAGTTGGCTTATCCTTAGCTTTTTCTTCCTTGGATGGTATTTCCTTTGTTGGTTCTTCCTTTGGCGGTTTTTCCTTTTTAGGTGCTTCCGTCTTTGGCGGTTTTTCCTTTTTAGGTGCTTCCGTCTTTGGTGACTCTTTCACTGGCTTTTCCATCGGTTGCTCTTTTTGTGGAATTGGCTTCGGTGGTTGCGCTTTCGAAGGTTCCTCTATTTTTCCTGATCCCATCGTTGGTTGTATGCCCAGAGCAGTTTGTTTCGGTGGTGGTTCCGTCTTTTGCGGTGTCTTTGATGGACTCAATCCTAGTGGAGTTGGCTTATCCTTAGCTTTTTCTTCCTTGGATGGTATTTCCTTTGTTGGGTCTTCCTTTGGCGGTTTTTCCTTTTTAGGTGTTTCCGTCTTTGGCGGTTTTTCCTTTTTAGGTGCTTCCGTCTTTGGCGGCTCTTTCACTGGCTTTTCCATCGGTTGCTCTTTTTGTGGAATTGGCTTCGGTGGTTGCGCTTTCGAAGGTTCCTCTATTTTTCCTGATCCCATCGTTGGTTGTATGCCCAGAGCAGTTTGTTTCGGTGGTGGTTCCGTCTTTTGCGGTGTCTTTGATGGACTCAATCCTAGTGGAGTTGGCTTATCCTTAGCTTTTTCTTCCTTGGATGGTTTTTCCTTTGTTGGTTCTTCCTTTGGCGGTTTTTCCTTTTTAGGTGCTTCCGTCTTTGGCGGTTTTTCCTTTTTAGGTGCTTCCGTCTTTGGTGGCTCTTTCACTGGCTTTTCCATCGGTTGCTCTTTTTGTGGAATTGGCTTCGGTGGTTGCGCTTTCGAAGGTTCCTCTATTTTGCCTGATCCCATCGTTGGTTGTATGCCCAGAGCAGTTTGTTTCGGTGGTGGTTCCGTCTTTTTCGGTGTCTTTGATGGACTCAATCCTAGTGGAGTTGGCTTATCCTTAGCTTTTTCTTCCTTGGATGGTATTTCCTTTGTTGGTTCTTCCTTTGGCGGTTTTTCCTTTTTAGGTGCTTCCGTCTTTGGCGGTTTTTCCTTTTTAGGTGCTTCCGTCTTTGGTGGCTCTTTCACTGGCTTTTCCATCGGTTGCTCTTTTTGTGGAATTGGCTTCGGTGGTTGCGCTTTCGAAGGTTCCTCTATTTTGCCTGATCCCATCGTTGGTTGTATGCCCAGAGCAGTTTGTTTCGGTGGTGGTTCCGTCTTTTGCGGTGTCTTTGATGGACTCAATCCTAGTGGAGTTGGCTTATCCTTAGCTTTTTCTTCCTTGGATGGTATTTCCTTTGTTGGTTCTTCCTTTGGCGGTTTTTCCTTTTTAGGTGTTTCCGTCTTTGGCGGTTTTTCCTTTTTAGGTGCTTCCGTCTTTGGCGGCTCTTTCACTGGCTTTTCCATCGGTTGCTCTTTTTGTGGAATTGGCTTCGGTGGTTGCGCTTTCGAAGGTTCCTCTATTTTTCCTGATCCCATCGTTGGTTGTATGCCCAGAGCAGTTTGTTTCGGTGGTGGTTCCGTCTTTTGCGGTGTCTTTGATGGACTCAATCCTAGTGGAGTTGGCTTATCCTTAGCTTTTTCTTCCTTGGATGGTATTTCCTTTGTTGGTTCTTCCTTTGGCGGTTTTTCCTTTTTAGGTGCTTCCGTCTTTGGCGGTTTTTCCTTTTTAGGTGCTTCCGTCTTTGGTGGCTCTTTCACTGGCTTTTCCATCGGTTGCTCTTTTTGTGGAATTGGCTTCGGTGGTTGCGCTTTCGAAGGTTCCTCTATTTTTCCTGATCCCATCGTTGGTTGTATGCCCAGAGCAGTTTGTTTCGGTGGTGGTTCCGTCTTTTGCGGTGTCTTTGATGGACTCAATCCTAGTGGAGTTGGCTTATCCTTAGCTTTTTCTTCCTTGGATGGTATTTCCTTTGTTGGTTCTTCCTTTGGCGGTTTTTCCTTTTTAGGTGTTTCCGTCTTTGGCGGTTTTTCCTTTTAGGTGCTTCCGTCTTTGGCGGCTCTTTCACTGGCTTTTCCATCGGTTGCTCTTTTTGTGGAATTGGCTTCGGTGGTTGCGCTTTCGAAGGTTCCTCTATTTTGCCTGATCCCATCGTTGGTTGTATGCCCAGAGCAGTTTGTTTCGGTGGTGGTTCCGTCTTTTGCGGTGTCTTTGATGGACTCAATCCTAGTGGAGTTGGCTTATCCTTAGCTTTTTCTTCCTTGGATGGTATTTCCTTTGTTGGTTCTTCCTTTGGCGGTTTTTCCTTTTTAGGTGCTTCCGTCTTTGGCGGTTTTTCCTTTTTAGGTGCTTCCGTCTTTGGTGGCTCTTTCACTGGCTTTTCCATCGGTTGCTCTTTTTGTGGAATTGGCTTCGGTGGTTGCGCTTTCGAAGGTTCCTCTATTTTTCCTGATCCCATCGTTGGTTGTATGCCCAGAGCAGTTTGTTTCGGTGGTGGTTCCGTCTTTTGCGGTGTCTTTGATGGACTCAATCCTAGTGGAGTTGGCTTATCCTTAGCTTTTTCTTCCTTGGATGGTATTTCCTTTGTTGGTTCTTCCTTTGGCGGTTTTTCCTTTTTAGGTGTTTCCGTCTTTGGCGGTTTTTCCTTTTTAGGTGCTTCCGTCTTTGGCGGCTCTTTCACTGGCTTTTCCATCGGTTGCTCTTTTTGTGGAATTGGCTTCGGTGGTTGCGCTTTCGAAGGTTCCTCTATTTTTCCTGATCCCATCGTTGGTTGTATGCCCAGAGCAGTTTGTTTCGGTGGTGGTTCCGTCTTTTGCGGTGTCTTTGATGGACTCAATCCTAGTGGAGTTGGCTTATCCTTAGCTTTTTCTTCCTTGGATGGTATTTCCTTTGTTGGTTCTTCCTTTGGCGGTTTTTCCTTTTTAGGTGCTTCCGTCTTTGGCGGTTTTTCCTTTTTAGGTGCTTCCGTCTTTGGTGGCTCTTTCACTGGCTTTTCCATCGGTTGCTCTTTTTGTGGAATTGGCTTCGGTGGTTGCGCTTTCGAAGGTTCCTCTATTTTGCCTGATCCCATCGTTGGTTGTATGCCCAGAGCAGTTTGTTTCGGTGGTGGTTCCGTCTTTTGCGGTGTCTTTGATGGACTCAATCCTAGTGGAGTTGGCTTATCCTTAGCTTTTTCTTCCTTGGATGGTATTTCCTTTGTTGGTTCTTCCTTTGGCGGTTTTTCCTTTTTAGGTGCTTCCGTCTTTGGCGGTTTTTCCTTTTAGGTGCTTCCGTCTTTGGTGGCTCTTTCACTGGCTTTTCCATCGGTTGCTCTTTTTGTGGAATTGGCTTCGGTGGTTGCGCTTTCGAAGGTTCCTCTATTTTGCCTGATCCCATCGTTGGTTGTATGCCCAGAGCAGTTTGTTTCGGTGGTGGTTCCGTCTTTTGCGGTGTCTTTGATGGACTCAATCCTAGTGGAGTTGGCTTATCCTTAGCTTTTTCTTCCTTGGATGGTATTTCCTTTGTTGGTTCTTCCTTTGGCGGTTTTTCCTTTTTAGGTGTTTCCGTCTTTGGCGGTTTTTCCTTTTTAGGTGCTTCCGTCTTTGGCGGCTCTTTCACTGGCTTTTCCATCGGTTGCTCTTTTTGTGGAATTGGCTTCGGTGGTTGCGCTTTCGAAGGTTCCTCTATTTTTCCTGATCCCATCGTTGGTTGTATGCCCAGAGCAGTTTGTTTCGGTGGTGGTTCCGTCTTTTGCGGTGTCTTTGATGGACTCAATCCTAGTGGAGTTGGCTTATCCTTAGCTTTTTCTTCCTTGGATGGTATTTCCTTTGTTGGTTCTTCCTTTGGCGGTTTTTCCTTTTTAGGTGCTTCCGTCTTTGGCGGTTTTTCCTTTTTAGGTGCTTCCGTCTTTGGTGGCTCTTTCACTGGCTTTTCCATCGGTTGCTCTTTTTGTGGAATTGGCTTCGGTGGTTGCGCTTTCGAAGGTTCCTCTATTTTTCCTGATCCCATCGTTGGTTGTATGCCCAGAGCAGTTTGTTTCGGTGGTGGTTCCGTCTTTTGCGGTGTCTTTGATGGACTCAATCCTAGTGGAGTTGGCTTATCCTTAGCTTTTACTTCCTTGGATGGTATTTCCTTTGTTGGTTCTTCCTTTGGCGGTTTTTCCTTTTTAGGTGTTTCCGTCTTTGGCGGTTTTTCCTTTTTAGGTGCTTCCGTCTTTGGTGGCTCTTTCACTGGCTTTTCCATCGGTTGCTCTTTTTGTGAAATTGGCTTCGGTGGTTGCGCCTTCGAAGGCTCCTCTACTTTTCCTGATCCCGTCGTTGGTTGTATGCCCAGAGCAGTTTGTTTCTGTGGTGGTTCCGTCTTTTGCGGTTTCTTCGATGGACTCAATCCCAGTGGAGTTGGCTTGTCCTTAGCTTTTTCTTCCTTGGATGGTATTTCCTTTGTTGGTACTTCCTTTGGCGGTACTTCCTTTGGCGGTTTTTCCTTTTTAGGTGCTTCCGTCTTTGGTGGCTCTTTCACTGGCTTTTCCATCGGTTGCTCTTTTTGTGAAATTGGCTTCGGTGGTTGCGCCTTCGAAGGCTCCTCTACTTTTCCTGATCCCGTCGTTGGTTGTATGCCCAGAGCAGTTTGTTTCTGTGGTGGTTCCGTCTTTTGCGGTGTCTTCGATGGACTCAATCCCAGTGGAGTTGGCTTGTCCTTAGCTAATTCTTCCTTGGATGGTATTTCCTTGGATGCTATTTCCTTTGTTGGGACTTCCTTTGGCGGTTTTTCTTTTTTGGGTGCTTCCGTCTTAGACGGCTCTTTCACTGGCTTTTCCATCGGTTGTTCTTTTTGTGGAATCGGCTTCGGTGGTTGCGCCTTCGAAGGCTCCTCTACTTTTCCTGATCCCGTCGATGGTTGTATGCCCAGAGCAGTTTGTTTCGGTGGTGGTTCCGTCTTTTGCGGTGTCTTCGATGGACTCAATCCCAGTGGAGTTGGCTTTTCCTTAGCTATTTCTTCCTTGGATGGTATTTCCTTTGCTGGTACTTCCTTTGGCAGTGCTTCCTTTGGCGGTTTAACCCTTTTAGGTGCTTCCGTCTTTGGCGGCTCTCTCACTGGCTTTTCCATCGGTTGTTCTTTTTGTGGAATCGGCTTCGGTGGTTGCGCCTTCGAAGGCTCCTCTACTTTTCCTGATCCCGTCGATGGTTGTATGCCCAGAGCAGTTTGTTTCGGTGGTGGTTCCGTCTTTTGCGGTGTCTTTGATGGACTCAATCCCAGAGGAGTTGACTTTTCCTTAGCTTTTTCTTCCTTGGATGGTATTTCCTTTGTTGGTACTTCCTTTGGCGGTACTTCCTTTGGCGGTTTTTCCTTTTTAGGTGCTTCTGTCTTTGGCGGCTCTTTCACTGGCTTTTCCATCGGTTGCTCTTTTTGTGAAATTGGCTTCGGTGGTTGCGCCTTCGAAGGCTCCTCTACTTTTCCTGATCCCGTCGTTGGTTGTATGCCCAGAGCAGTTTGTTTCAGTGGTGGTTCCGTCTTTTGCGGTGTCTTTGATGGACTTAATCCCAGTGGAGTTGGCTTTTCCTTAGCTATTTCTTCCTTGGATGGTATTTCCTTTTTTGGTACTTCCTTTGGCGGTACTTCCTTTGGCGGTTTTTCCTTTTTAGGTGCTTCCGTCTTTGGCGGCTCTTTCACTGGCTTTTCCATCGGTTGTTCTTTTTGTGGAATTGGTTTCGGTGGTTGCGCTTTCGAAGGTTCCTCTATTTTCCCTGATCCCATCGATGGTTGTATGCCCAAAGCAGTTTGTTTCGGTGGTGGTTCCGTCTTTTGCGGTGTCTTCGATGAACTCAATCCCAGAGGAGTTGGCTTGTCCTTAGCTTTTTCTTCCTTGGATGGTATTTCCTTTGTTGGTACTTCCTTTGGCGGTACTTCCTTTGGCGGTTTTTCCTTTTTAGGTGCTTCCGTCTTTGGTGGCTCTTTCACTGGCTTTTCCATCGGTTGCTCTTTTTGTGAAATTGGCTTCGGTGGTTGCGCCTTCGAAGGCTCCTCTACTTTTCCTGATCCCGTCGTTGGTTGTATGCCCAGAGCAGTTTGTTTCTGTGGTGGTTCCGTCTTTTGCGGTGTCTTCGATGGACTCAATCCCAGTGGAGTTGGCTTGTCCTTAGCTTTTTCTTCCTTGGATGGTATTTCCTTGGATGCTATTTCCTTTGTTGGGACTTCCTTTGGCGGTTTTTCTTTTTTAGGTGCTTCCGTCTTAGGCGGCTCTTTCACTGGCTTTTCCATCGGTTGTTCTTTTTGTGGAATCGGCTTCGGTGGTTGCGCCTTCGAAGGCTCCTCTACTTTTCCTGATCCCGTCGTTGGTTGTATGCCCAGAGCAGTTTGTTTCTGTGGTGGTTCCGTCTTTTGCGGTGTCTTCGATGGACTCAATCCCAGTGGAGTTGGCTTGTCCTTAGCTTTTTCTTCCTTGGATGGTATTTCCTTTGTTGGTACTTCCTTTGGCGGTACTTCCTTTGGCGGTTTTTCCTTTTTAGGTGCTTCCGTCTTTGGTGGCTCTTTCACTGGCTTTTCCATCGGTTGCTCTTTTTGTGAAATTGGCTTCGGTGGTTGCGCCTTCGAAGGCTCCTCTACTTTTCCTGATCCCGTCGTTGGTTGTATGCCCAGAGCAGTTTGTTTCTGTGGTGGTTCCGTCTTTTGCGGTGTCTTCGATGGACTCAATCCCAGTGGAGTTGGCTTGTCCTTAGCTTTTTCTTCCTTGGATGGTATTTCCTTTGTTGGTACTTCCTTTGGCGGTACTTCCTTTGGCGGTTTTTCCTTTTTAGGTGCTTCCGTCTTTGGTGGCTCTTTCACTGGCTTTTCCATCGGTTGCTCTTTTTGTGAAATTGGCTTCGGTGGTTGCGCCTTCGAAGGCTCCTCTACTTTTCCTGATCCCGTCGTTGGTTGTATGCCCAGAGCAGTTTGTTTCTGTGGTGGTTCCGTCTTTTGCGGTGTCTTCGATGGACTCAATCCCAGTGGAGTTGGCTTGTCCTTAGCTTTTTCTTCCTTGGATGGTATTTCCTTTGTTGGTACTTCCTTTGGCGGTACTTCCTTTGGCGGTACTTCCTTTGGCGGTTTTTCCTTTTTAGGTGCTTCCGTCTTTGGTGGCTCTTTCACTGGCTTTTCCATCGGTTGTTCTTTTTGTGGAATTGGCTTCGGTGGTTGCGCTTTCGAAGGTTCCTCTATTGTTCCTGATCCCATCGATGGTTGTATGCCCAAAGCAGTTTGTTTCGGTGGTGGTTCCGTCTTTCGCGGTGTCTTCGATGGACTCAATCCCAGTGGAGTTGGCTTTTCCTTAGCTTTTTCTTCCTTGGATGGTATTTCCTTTGTTGGTTCTTCCTTTGGCGGTTTTTCCTTTTTAGGTGCTTCCGTCTTTGGCGGTTTTTCCTTTTTAGGTGCTTCCGTCTTTGGTGGCTCTTTCACTGGCTTTTCCATCGGTTGCTCTTTTTGTGAAATTGGCTTCGGTGGTTGCGCCTTCGAAGGCTCCTCTACTTTTCCTGATCCCGTCGTTGGTTGTATGCCCAGAGCAGTTTGTTTCTGTGGTGGTTCCGTCTTTTGCGGTTTCTTCGATGGACTCAATCCCAGTGGAGTTGGCTTGTCCTTAGCTTTTTCTTCCTTGGATGGTATTTCCTTTGTTGGTACTTCCTTTGGCGGTACTTCCTTTGGCGGTTTTTCCTTTTTAGGTGCTTCCGTCTTTGGTGGCTCTTTCACTGGCTTTTCCATCGGTTGCTCTTTTTGTGGAATTGGCTTCGGTGTTTGCGCTTTCGAAGGTTCCTCTACTTTCCCTGATCCCATCGATGGTTGAATGCCCGGAGCAGTTTGTTTCGGTGGTGGTTCCGTCTTTTGCGGTGTCTTTGATGGACTCAATTCCTGTGGAGATGGCTTCTGAGGCTTTTCCTTAGCTTTTTCTTCCTTGGATGGTATTTCCTTTGTTGGTACTGCCTTTGGCGGTTTTTCTTTTTTAGGTGCTTCCGTCTGTGGTGGCTCTTTCACTGGCTTTTCCATCGGTTGCTCTTTTTGTGGAATTGGCTTCGGTGGTTGCGCTTTCGAAGGTTCCTCTGTTTTTCCTGATCCCATCGATGGTTGAATGCCCAGAGCAGTTTGTTTCGGTGGTGGTTCCGTCTTTTGCGGTGTCTTTGATCGACTCAATCCCAGTGGAGTTGGCTTCTGAGGCTTTTCCTTAGCTTTTTCTTCCTTGGATGGTATTTCCTTTGTTGGTACTTCTTTTGGCGGTTGTTCTTTTTTAGGTGCTTCCGTCTTTGGCGGCTCTTTCACTGGCTTTTCCGTCGGTTGCTCTTTTTGTGGAATTGGCTTCGGTGGTTGCGCTTTCGAAGGTTCCTCTATTTTCCCTGATCCCATCGATGGTTGAATGCCCGGAGCAGTTTGTTTCGGTGGTGGTTCCGTCTTTTGCGGTGTCTTTGATGGACTCAATTGCTGTGGAGTTGGCTTCTGAGGCTTTTCCTTAGCTTTTTCTGCCTTGGATGGTATTTCCTTTGTTGGTACTTCCATTGGCAGTTTTTCTTTTTTAGGTACTTCCGTCTTTGGCGGCTCTTTCACTGGCTTTTCCATCGGTTGCTCTTTTTGTGGAATTGGCTTCGATGGTTGTGCTTTCGAAGGTTCCTCTATTTTTCCTGATCCCATCGATGGTTGTATGCCCAGAGCAGTTTGTTTCGGTGGTGGTTCCGTCTTTTGCGGTGTCTTCGATGTACTCAATCCCAGTGGAGTTGGCTTCTTAGCTGTTGGTTCTTTTAATGGTTGCTCCATCTTTGGTTGTTTTTTGGTAGGCTTCGTTGGTTCTTTTTGTGGTATTTCCGTTGGTGGTACTGCTTCTTTTGATGGTTCTTTTAATGGTTCCTTTATTGGTGGCTGTTTTGCTGGAGTTTCCTTCGCTGATCGATCTTTCGAAGGCCGCTCTTTCGCTGGTGGCTCTTTAGCTGGTGGCTGTTTCGCTGGTGGCTCTTTTGATGGTGGTTCGTTAGCTTGCGGCTCTTTCGCTACTGGCTGCTTCGCTGGTTGCTTCTTTGATGGTTCTTGCGCTGGTGGCACCTTTGCTGGTGACCCCATTACCGGTGGGTCCTTCGTTGTTGGCTCCATAGCTGATGGTTCCTTCGGCGGTGGCTCCTTTATTGGTGGCTTTTTCGCTGGAGTTTCCTTCGCTGATGGATCTTTCGAAGGTAGTTCTTTAGCGGTTGGCTCTTTCGTTATTGGCTGTTTCGCTGGTGGCTCTTTTGTTGGTGGTTCCTTCGCTGGCGGCTCCGCTGGTTGCTTCTTCTGTGGTAGTTCTTTTGTTGGTGGCACCTTCGGTGGTGACTCCTTTACCGGTGAGTCCTTCCTTGTTGGCTCCATAGCTGATGGCTCCTTCGGCGGTGGCTCCTTTATTGGTGGCTTTTTCGCTGGAATTTCCTTCTCTGATGGATCTTTCGAATGTGATGGTTCTTTTGCTGGTGGCACCTTCGGTGGTGACTCCTTTACCGGTAAGTCCTTCGTTGTTGGCTCCATAGCTGATGGCTCCTTCGGTGGTGGCTCCTTTATTGGTGGCTTTTTCGCTGCAGTTTCCTTAACTGATGGATCTTTCGAAGGTAGCTCTTTAGCGGTTGGCTCTTTCGTTGGTGGCTGTTTCGCTGGTGGCTCTTTTGTTGGTGGTTCCTTCGCTGGCGGCTCCGCTGGTTGCTTCTTCTGTGGTAGTTCTTTTGTTGGTGGCACCTTCGGTGGTGACTCCTTTACCGGTGAGTCCTTCGTTGTTGGCTCCATAGCTGATGGCTCCTTCGGTGGTGGCTCCTTTATTGGTGGCTTTTTCGCTGCAGTTTCCTTAACTGATGGATCTTTCGAAGGTAGCTCTTTAGCGGTTGGCTCTTTCGTTGGTGGCTGTTTCGCTGGTGGCTCTTTTGTTGGTGGTTCCTTCGCTGGCGGCTCCGCTGGTTGCTTCTTCTGTGGTAGTTCTTTTGCTGGTGGCACCTTCGGTAGTGACTCCTTTACCGGTGAGTCCTTCGTTGTTGGCTCCATAGCTGATGGCTCCTTCGGCGGTGGCTCCTTTATTGGTGGCTTTTTCGCTGGAGTTTCCTTCGCTGATGGATCTTTTGAAGGTAGCTCTTTAGCGGTTGTGTCTTTCGCTGGTGGCTCTTTTGTTGGTGGTTCCTTCGCTGGCGGCTCTTTCGCTGGTGGCTGCTTCGCTGGTTGCTTCTCTTGTGATGGTTCTTTTGCTGGTGGCACCTTCGGTGGTGACTCCTTTACCGGTGAGTCCTTTGTTGTTGGCTCTATAGCTGATGGCTCCTTCGGCGGTGGCTCCTTTATTGGTGGCTTTTTCACTGGAGTTTCCTTTGTTGATGGATCTTTCGAGGGTAGCTCTTTAGCGGTTGGCTCTTCCGCTGGAGGCTGTTTCGCTGGTGGCTCTTTTGTTGGTGGTTCCTTCGCTGGCGGCTCTTTCGCTGGTGGCGTTGGTAGTGACTCCATTACCGGTGGGTCCTTCGTTGTTGGCTCCATAGCTGATGGCTCCTTCGGCGTTGGCTCCTTGTTTGTTGGGTCCACCGTTAATGATCTTTTCCGTGGTGGCTCTTTTGCTGGTGGCTCCTTCGCTGCTGGTTCCATTCTTGGTGGCTCTTTCGCTAGTGGTTCTTTTGCTGGCGGCTTTATCGCTGCTTGCTCTTGAGCTGGCTCCTCCGCTGGTGGTTTCGTTGTTGGTGTCTTCTTTGATGGTTTTGCCTTTACTGGAATTTGCTTGGCAGGCGTTGGCTTCGATGCCGGTTCCTCAGCTGGTGGCTTCATCGTTGGCGACACTTTCTGTACCATTCGTTGTTTCTTTACTGAATGTTCCTTCTCTAGTTGCTTCTTTGCGGAAGGCTCTTTTGCAGACAGTTCTCTAGCTGGTGCTTTCTTGGTTTTTTGTTTCTTTGCGGCCAGTTCCCTTTTTAACGGCTTCAATTGTGTAGATTCCTTCGGTGGTGGTTCAAAAATTTCTGTTTCCGACGGCCGTAATTCCAACCATAGAGTAAGCCTGGATCTCGATTCAGATCTACTTTGGCGGCGCTTCTCGTAGAACTCGGTGGGCGGCTCTTCCATATTATCCTCAAAGGGATAGAACGGATGTTTCTTGACATCATTAAACTTGACTATTCGCGATTTATGTTTTATACTCCGCATAGTACGTGAATCCATCTCATCTAATTTAAAGTCAAATATGTCCAGATTTTCTTTAATATGTAACGGATTGCCTGACTTGGGTATGGGTACTACACCATAATCAATCTACAATACGCTCATATAAATCATATTAATACAACATTTTACTCTGTCCAAAACTTACTAAATAGCGCAAAACAATTTGAGATGCTGTTTTTTTATGCTTTTTCATCAAGCGTCTCATGCCCTGTGAGAAGAAGTAAATGGGCGTGTGCGCTTTACGATCCGGCTGACCCAATGGTGAAAAGGCTATAATCACAATACCATTATAGCGACAATAGTCCATCATATCAGTTTGCATAAACCCCGGCCAAAGCTCCACTTGATTCACAACTGGCTTGTAAGCGCTGCACTGTATAATCCGTTGAACCTGCTCCATATTAAAGTTGGATAATCCAATGCTGCGTACCAATCTAAGACGCACGAGCTCCTCCATTGCATGCCAGGTTTCTACATAATCAACATCGCTGTTAGATGGAATACAAAAATATAGTTGAAACTACTAAGAGCTTAAAAACGATGTCTTATACAAAAGATACGTTATTGCACAAAGTCACCAAAATCAGACCATACAATCCTGAACAATGATAAAATTAGGTACAGTGCTGAGTACTTTAAAAACTTACCAATTGTAAATGGATACGAAATCTTTCAAAAAAAAATAAATAAAAAAAACATAAGCCTTTTTTTTTTTTCGAGGTGCTCTGAAATACCCCTATGGGAACTATATAATATTATCCCGATATCAAAAAATTAAATAAACTTTTCCATCGGGATATAATAAGGGATCTAATCTGAATGTTTGGTTGCTCTTGCTTATACCGCCTTTGAGATCTAGGCGCTTATACAGACATACGGTAGGACGGCCGAAGAGACGGACATGGGTATATCGAATTTTCTGCTCATCCTAATTAAACTTTAGCTAACTTTACAGGTCTCTGTATAAATATTTATAATTTATGTTTTTTTTCGATTTTAATAAAATATTCCAATACGAACAGCTAATGATTGAAAAGAATATATGCGGTATTGTAAGTGCTCTCTCCTTGTACTCCTAGCTCTTTTGACGAACGATTATTTGCCATAAAACCTCCACAAAAGTATTGATAAAAACTCATTTTGTTAGTAAACATTTAATACTAGACCTATTAGAGTAAAAGTTTTGTAGCAAGTCAATATAGAAATCTAAAAATCAAATAAATGTAATGCAGGCTTCGCCAAAAACATATTTTTAAAAATCTATTAGTACAAAGCAAAAATGTGGTTTCAAAAATACTAATTTATAGTTTTTTGGCACACCAACCCAATTTTCAAAATTAACTTCGGTAAACACTTACGTGGTTTCTATGCGACAACACTTCGAGGGCTCGAATATTTCATCGCTAACGTGCTTATAGGCAACGGGAAAGTGCAATAAATAGAGATCAATATAGTCAAGGCCCAAAGCACTCAGTTGCTTTTCACAAATGCGACGTACATCCCTAGGATCATGATGAGTGTTCCATAGCTGTAGGCAAACACATATCTTAAGATGATGGCGAAGTGGCTCTTGTATACAACAAACCTTGGTGCTCAGAAAAATGTCTGCCCTAGTGACATTACCCATTTGAATTTGTGTGCGCAGCACTTTACCCACTTCTTTTTCGTTCTTAAAGTAGAAGGCTGTATCAAAATGCCTATAGCCCGCTTCCAAAGCGCAGTGAACAGCGGTTATGCATTGATAGCCGCGAAGCTGTCGGTAAATTAATATACTAAGTCTTTAATTGAATCATAACTGGCGGATCTACCTTGTAAGTACCAAAACCCAGCACGGGCATATCATAGCCGCTGCTTAGTTTAATCGTAGGCACTGTAAAAGGCGCATCATCTCTGCAGACAGTTGGTCGATCGCAACCCAATATCATGGGCTCAAGTGAATGGTCATTCTCCTCATCGTCACAAGTCGTCAAACAGAAGGCTGGTATCATGTTGCAAAATTAAATATGGCTAACTGCTAATTTTGAAAATTCCTTTTTTAGCAAAATTTTTAAAATGTGGATCTTGTCTTTCAAAATTTGTCTTAACTACTAATTTAAAGTTTAAACATTTTTTTATTTTTGCCGAAATTGTCATGTAAACCTTAAGTTTTTCCATTATGTCAAAATTGTCAAACTTTTGGGAATTTCCTCAATGTAAGTAAAACAAAAAAAAAAGAGCTTATCTTCTTTGCAGCACCATAGTCACAAGGTATATTAAACAAGGTAATCTGATTCTGTCTGCCATTTGCCAATTCTTTTGTCTCCTTTAAATGTCCTTGAGGAAGATTGTTGTGCATGCACCAGCTATGAAGATGGTTGCACCCACAAAATTACAGAATTACTTCTTTTTAAATATACCTTAACAAAATACAATCGTAAGCTGTAATATATTTCAATAGCATTACGGAAAAATACAACGTCTAATACTCTATGGCAAAGGGATAATATTTATGATTTTGTCCCTTGATTAGATTAAAGGGCACTAGCCGAAAGCCTGTGTTAAAACCATCAAGTAGAGCACGCTCCTCGGCGGTCAGCTCAAAATCAAAGATGTTAAAGTTTTCGGTTATACGCTCAATATTAGATGACTTGGGTATTGGTATGACACCTAGTTCCACCTGCAATTATACTTAATAAAAGATTGTATATATTAGATATTTTATTAGCAGAACATACCAAGAAACGGAGTACTATCTGCGCTGAAGTCTTGCCATACTTGGCAGCAATGGCTTTAGTTTTGGGCGAGTAAATAAATTCCGGCGTTTGATCTTTCGGGTTAGGACGTCCCAGCGGGGAGTAGGCGGTCAGAGTTATGCCATGCTCTTTGCATAAAGCTGTCAAAGGCTTTTGGCTGAGAGCTGGTGAACATTCGACCTGGTTATTGACCGGCTTAATCTCACAATTGTCCAACACGCGCTTCAGCTGTTCGCTATTAAAATTAGACACGCCTATGCTGCGCACCAGGCCCAGTTTGACCAATTTTTCCATAGCCTTGTATGTGTCCAGGTAGTCAACATCGCTAAGCTGCAGTGTGCCATTTTCGTCCTTTGGCAGCAGAGTCTCTTCGTTGACAAATTTATAGCCCACCGGGATGTGCATTAGGTACAAATCAATGTAGTCTAGACCAAAGTTTGCCAGTTGTTTACGGCAGGCCCCTTCCACGCGCTCTGGTTCATGATGGATGTTCCAAAGCTAAAAAGTTTTAAAATGCATTCTGTTTAGATAATTTTTGCAACAAAATATTTGATTTTCTCTTCAGTATTTAATTTTTGTGCAAATTAAAAATGCATATAACATAAACCCCAAAGTTGTCTAAACGATGAATAGGGTAACTAGAGAAGTCGATCGTCTGTCCGTGCTTTGACTAACCTAATTTGATAATCTACTATTTTTGGAGTTCCTAAGTACATTTTCGTTCAAATACATATAATGCAAAAAATTATTAGTTCCATAGTTACCTTGGTCACCAGAAATATATCCTCGCGCTTGACCACACCCTCGGCAATCTTTTCCCGTATGGCCTTGCCGACCTCAGCCTCATTTTGATAGAAATAGGCTGTATCAATATGACGATATCCAATATCTATTGCATGCTTAACAGCAATTTCACCTTCATTGTTCTTAGACTGCAATTAAAAAGAAATCCATATTAAGTACTAGAACAATAATGCAATGTGTTTTCTGTGGAGCTGCTGGAATTCAATAGTTGGGTTTTTTAAAAAACCACATGTGCGCTTTAGTACAAATACAGTAGAAAATGCAAAAACCAGAGAAGATCAAAATCTTAACGATACAAGAAAATATATAAAAGAACAAAAGCAGAAGGCTAGATCAAGATATGATGAGCTTTAAAAAGCAACTATGTAAGTATATTTAAATAACTAAAATTTATTAATTTATTTCTATTAGACTAAGTATGTAATAGTAAATCTAATAATATACAGAAAGAGTGCGAGGAACAAGGCTATCCACTCGAACATTGATATGGGGTTATTTAAAATCGATTGCTAATAGTATTCTAATATTGAGAACTTAGGTATAATTAGTTACATTGCAAGTGTTAAATGTCTATATTTCTTTAAAAAGCTTATACATTGTGGTGATATTATAAGGGGTGCGGTGCTTGTGAGATCAGAGGTAGGATGACCATTCAAAAAAGAGGCTCTAATACTCTGCACCGTTGCAGGCATCAAGAAAGTGGTCGATAGATGCTTGGTGCCCACAAAATGGGCAAAATAACTTAAATATTTTACATGACACTTAAGTTTAATTTAATGAGGAAAATACTGATGGCCTTTGGCCTTTTCAAACTTCCAGAGGCGCCCATTGCGATTGTATTTGTGCAGCTCTTGTAGCTCCTCAGATAACAAGCTAAAGTCGAAGATGTTAAAATTTTCCAGCAGATGCTCAGGTTGTGCGGCCTTGGGTATGGGCACGGTACCTATATCAATCTAAGAAGAGACCAGTAATAACATTTTTGTTTTAAATAATGCATATTCCATTTCAATTCATTTACCATATAACGCAGTACTAGCTGTGCTGGCGTTTTGCCATACTTTTTGGCTATAGACAAGAGCTCCGCATCATTATAATAGTCAGGCAATGGCTTGCTAAGCTTGGGACGACCCAAAGGCGAGTACGCAGTAACAATAATATCTCGAGCCCGGCAAAACTCTATGTGCGGCAATTGATTCATATGTAAATGACATTCTATTTGATTGGTCACGGGCTTAATGCTACAATTTTGCAACAGACGTTCTAGTTGTTGCGTATTAAAATTGGATACGCCAAGACTGCGCACCAGTCCTGCATCTACCAATTGCTCCATAGCTTTATAGGTATCGACATAGTCCAGTTCACTGCAAGTTAACGCTGAGGTGAGTGTGAATGCGGAATTGCTATAAAACTTACTTGGTTTGCAACTTATCATTAAGATGCGGCATAAGCTCTTCATCGTTTATGTATTTTACGCCAACGGGTGAATGCATCAAATATAGATCTATGTATTTCAGACCCAGCAGCTTAAGTTGCAGCTCGCAAGCATAGCGTACACGCTCCGGTTCATGGTAAATGTCCCAGAGCTAAAAAGGCATCAAGCTACATTAACATTTTAAAGGCGTACAGCTGCTTCCTTACCTTAGTTACCAGAAAAATCTGCTCGCGTTTTATTTTGCCACTGTTTATTATTTCGTTAAGCACTTTACCTATAATCTTCTCATTGCGGTAGAGATAGGCAGTATCAATATGGCGATAGCCGAGTTCCAGCGCATAACGCACTGCGTTTGCACATTTTGATTTTTTTAGCTTATAAGACACGCGGAAAATTGCAAGTCACTATACAGCTTAAGATAGGCAATTGTGGGTGTTTTCAGTGAACCCAATATAGTCTGACTTGGGGCCCGACATTAAATTTTTGCTTAATCTTAAGCTAGGTTATGCATCTGAAAATTTACGTTTTACTTACTTCATAGGTGCCTAGACCAAAAATGGGCATTTCGTAGCCATTATTGAGTTTGACAGTGGGCGCTAGTTTAAGTTGAGCTGCTGCAGACATTTTTTGTGCGAAGATAAAGTTAAATTTAGTTTTTTGTAATTGTTTAAACGCAACAGGTAACAAAGTCCGACCGACTGCAGCTATCATACTGCCAATTTATATATTTCATACTATTTAGCACATTTTCATATGCAAGCAGGTTGTCAGCTCTTTTTGCAAAATAACTTTAGCATTTGTAATGCAAATTAAGTTAGCAGCGCCACGAAAAATATTACAAGCAAAACAATGAAAAATTAATAACACATATAATATTTGGCCAGAGGGAAATATAGCCGCCCTTTGCCATGGACAATAGCGATAACGGTGGAGCTGAAGCTGTGCTGCCCACAGATGATGGTGAGGTAACGCCAGAGCTGGAATCATTTGATGGGTTTCCTAACTACACAGCTGCTGAGGCTTTTATACAGGGGTTGGCTGGCATGGTAAACCAAGGTGATGTGGAGACCATGATACGAGCACAAAAACAAATGTGAGTTAATAACAAATATGATCACTAACCGAAATTATATTTAATAACTGTTTGCAGGCTGCAACGCTTTGAAAAAACCAATGAAATGTTGCTTAACTGCAATGCCTTATCACAGAGTCGCTTGAAAACAGCCAATGAAGAGTTCAAGCGGCATGTTAAGCTCTTGAGTGAAATGAAAAAAGATCTCGATTATGTATTCCGTAAAGTACGCATAATAAAACAAAAATTGCAGCAGCAATATCCCGCCATATACGCCGAAGTGCAGCCACAACGTAGCAGTTTAGCTGAGGAGGCCGAAGATGAGTCCGAAGCGGCCACAACTAGTGCAGCTGCTGCACATACAAGTGCAGCAGAATCTCGATCCGCAGAACCTACAGCAATCACTCCAGCAGCAACCACAGAATGCAAAAAAACCAGCGGCGCCACCATAGAGTACGTGCAAATGGAGGAGGCTGTGGAGAACGGCTGCAGCACCATTGAAAACGAGCTAATCAAACGTGTTTGCTCTTTGGAGACCGCAAATCCCAATGACTCATCCGATTGCACATCAGAAGACACTGGTTAGCTTTTGCCTATAATATATTTATTTATTCCATTTACTTGTAAATAAGTCTGCTTAAAATATAATCTGGTACTTGTACTGCTTTGGTACTTTTGAGATGATAACTCTACCATCATAGCTTAGTGAGGCGAAGATCCAAGGATCCACATTGCTCCATTCCACACAGTAGACCGAATCCTCGTGTTGCTCAAATGTCTGCAACAAGCCGTCGGAGAGCAACTTGCGTCGTTCGTCCGTACCTGCTGCACTTGTATCTTCCAGAGAGCTTGTGGCTTCTGCAACTCCCTGCGCTTCTGAGCTCACAGAACCCGCACATGTTAGCAATACCTTGCAGTCACTAGAGCTGGACAGTATTAATTGATCATGGAATGTATTGAAACGTACAGACCACACCCAGTGAGAATGATCGTTGCGTGTAAATAATGGAGACTTAGGCATGCGACAATCCCATACCTTGAGACAACCATCATCACCACCGGTAACCAAATGACATTGTTTATTTGGATTGCAGTCCAAATCACGCACTAGCTGACCATGCGCTTCCTCTATGCTCCAAGCACAGTGTTGGCTATCACGCACATCGTAAGCACGCACGCCACAATCATGCAACGCCAAAAACTGATGTCCCTGATGATGATGTGACCACTTTCCGGTGGTAAAAGGTTGTGTATGCTTGGCGCTGCTTCCCGCACCACTAATCACCTCAGCCACTACTCGGGTTGAAGACTCCGCGCGCTGCATTATGGCCAATTTGTTATTGACAACACAGGCCATAGTCTGTGCCTGACTCGGGTGAAATTCTATGGTCTTAACATGTTCGCCTAGCTGCGCTGTATCCAAGACTTCAACCTGTGACCATGCTATATATTCGCTTTTGCTGTGCTCGAGGGCGGCTGCATCTAAATCAGCGGGAAGTGTCAACAAAGCTGCTTGGGTAAGCACCTGTGCGCCTTTTTGTACATTGTATACGGAGGCTAACAGACGCGAGTTATGGGGACAGCTGTTAAGCTTCCAAACCTCGCCCAAGGCATGCTCGAAGATCTAATAGCAGAAAAAACGTTAGTTAAAGGTAAAGTTAAAAATGCAAGTATTGTTGCTACTACCTTGGCTTGAATTTTGCCCTGCTCTTCATTATATTCCAGCAAATGTAGTTGATTCGTCGGCTTTAGCGAATTTGTAGCTATAAAAAAGCAAACCTCATTGCCTTCACCATATTGTGGCGTCAAGGCGCGAGCCTGTAACTCCAAACCATATATTAATCCATTCTCATCCATGACTGCACAGGATGTCGATAACGATTTTCAATTCAACTATTTCGATATAAATATTATATGTCTAGATTTATCCCGCTCTCACACATTTGAAATAATGCAACTCGTTACTTTGCAGCTACCGATTACAACAGTTCGCAACCCTGCGCACGCTCAATTCATCGCTATGTTTTCTCCTTCCATTTTGTTTTAACGTCGCGTTTAATGTCAAACAAAGCATAGCCACACACAAAAGTGAAAAAAATATACAAGATTTAAAAACAACCAAACGTGTGCATTTCAAAAAATTACAATTTCTTTGGCATTATAATTAGTATTAAATTTAGCAAGTGGCCAAGACGAAATCAATTTAATTTCACACATAAAGCGTAATGGCACAGAACATCAGCCCCGAACAGAGTGGTCAAAGTAGCGGAGGCGCTGGCGGCAGCAGCGTCGTCAAACACAACGATGACTCGCTGCCCATCAAAGACAATCATGCCGTGAGCAAAAGGTATGTGCTTTGCAATTAATATGTAGTCTACTGTATATATTTCAATGACTTGTAATTATTTGCTGTAAATTTGCAGACTGCATAAAGAATTAATGAATCTGATGATGGCAAACGAGCGAGGCATTTCAGCATTTCCGGATGGAGAAAATATTTTTAAATGGGTAGGAACCATAGCGGGCCCCTGCAACACAGTCTATGCCACACAGACATACCGCTTGTCGCTGGACTTTCCCAACTCGTATCCATACGCCGCACCTGTGGTCAAGTTCCTGACACCATGCTTTCATCCAAATGTGGATTTACAAGGTGCTATTTGCCTGGACATACTCAAAGATAAATGGTCTGCTTTGTACGATGTGCGCACCATACTCCTATCCATACAATCGCTTTTGGGCGAACCCAATAACGAGAGCCCACTGAATGCGCAGGCCGCCATGATGTGGAACGACCAAAAGGAGTACAAAAAATACCTGGACGGATTCTATGAAAAGCACAAGGACACCTAAAAAGCATAGAACATAACGCACACACACAGAGGCGCCTGCAAAATGCTAATGCTCATATTGCAGCATATAGTAATGTATAGTGCAAGCATCTACATACAACTCATACTTCCCCATGCCCCCATAAGTCCTCTGCCCTTTGTTTATTCTATATTTGCGCATCGGCACATAATTCCCTTAATAGTCGCTGTCGCTTAGGACTGATGATCTGATTTTAAATTTCTCAACATAAACTTTAATTCTGTCTTGTTCATGTAAATTTAAATTTTAGTTAATTGTTTATTTTTATTTACTTTTTATACTTGAATTAAGCAATTTTATGCCATAAGTTATTGTACTGATCTGATTCTGGCATCAGCAGCCGCCCCAAATGGCAATGTTAGCTAATTTCCTAGTTGCGTAGACCAGAACACAACAAATTCCATAGTGCATCCGCTTCAAATATCCACTACAAAATTAAACACACTCATACATATGGACGAACTATGCCTACTCATGCAGAGCCTTTCAAAGAAATGTAAACATAAAATAAAAATTTGATCAAGTCATTCGAAAAAATATGTATTTCAAAATTGTAACAAGTGTGTTGGCTTGAAGTTATTGAAAAGAAAATGAACAACCAAAATATATAAATGTATAAAACTAATGTGCTTCTTTTTTTGGTGTCCTAGAAAAGGGAAGCAACGAGAAGTCTTTTTTCCTTAATCAATATTTTGACTGTTGAAAATGGTTTTCTAATACATAATGCTTTGTGTCGTTGGGCTTCAAATTGCAAAGATATTTGCAGAGCAATTTAAAATTGGTCTCTCTTTATAGGCAGCAAGAAAACTTTTATTATGTGGCAAGATTTTCGAAATTGAGCGGATTTAAAATATTCCCAGAAGGGTTCATAGTAATTTTCATTAGTCGCAGAAAAATTGTACTATTTATTTTCATTTAACTATTTAAAAGCTTTATTGCAAGTATGTATAAGATATATGCATATTTATTTATATGCTTAGAATAGTAAAATTTAATTATTGTCTAATTTTTGGAATCATACTGGATGGCAAAAAAGGAATGCTAAGATTTTGAGCACACTTTCCTCACGTTACATGGTGTTTAAAACATATAGCTTCAATTTAAGTTTATTCATAATATTTCCTTGCACAATTATATTTCTTTGGGAAAATTCAATTTTAAAACATAAATTTTCATTATTTCAAAGTCCATTCTATTAGCTTAAGCAGTTTCCTAGGCAAGTTACAAAATTTAGAGTAGGGAATGTGGCCTAACAAAGATCTTAACGAACTCAAAATATCAGAAACAGTAGATCTTTGTTAAACACGGATGTAGATGAGCTAAGTATATGACTATTATAGCTATTATTTGCATATACATATGTAGTTAAATAACAAGTCATATAAACACAATTGAATCATAAAAGATACCCTACATAATATTTTAGCCATTGTATGCCAATTCTGGATTTTCCATATCTGAAAAGCTCTACTTAAGTAAAATCCCTTTTATGCTCCCGCATATGTCGTTCGTAGTTTTCTTTTTGTATGAAACCTCGCTTGCAGGGCACACATTTATAGGGTCGCTCGCCCGTATGCCGCATCTCATGCAATTCCACATGTTGTTTCTTGGCAAAGCTGCGTTCACAGAAGCTGCAACCGTAGCGCTTAATACCGGCGTGCACCACACGTTGGTGAGCTCTTAGATTACTTATTGTAGTAAAGGTAATTTGGCAGGCATCGCATTTAAAGCTTGACCGTTTAGAATGAAACTTTTTCGTATGAGCTGCTAGGGCCAGACGGGATTTCATAAGGCGTCCACAGGATTTGCAGCGCAGTAGTTGCAAGTTGCTATGCTTCCGCACCAAGTGATCCGCTAGAAATTGTTTGGTATAGAAGCGCTCCTTACAGTGTATACACTCAAAAGGACGCTCCGTCCTGTTAGTGTGCACCCATTGATGACGCGTCAAATGGCTTTTACTTGTAAAGGACTTGCCACACTTGTCGCACATATGTGAGGCAGTTCCTCGATGTGGCTTGTTACTGTGATGCCGGTCTATATGCAATTTTAGACTACGCTGCGCGCCATAAACCTTTTCACAGCCTTCATAGCTACAGGAATAACATTCCTTTGTATTTGCATGAACCTCACGCAAATGAGCATCCAGTATATTGGCACGTGCATAGGATTTTCCACAATGGACGCAAGTGTGTGTCTTTTCTCCTTTGTGCTTCTTCATGTGTGCCTCATAGAGTGCTGTTTTGTAAAATCTTTGGGTACAAATGTTGCAGCTTATGGTGATTCTATTCCCGCGAGCACGTTTTGGAAGATTCTCAGTGAAATTCTTGGTCAGAGATGATGAGACTTTTTCCTCTTTTTGAGCTGCAATGAAGTTTTTGGCCTGAGCTTTCTTGGCCTGCTCATCTTCAATTATGTACACTTCCTCCTGTTTTGATAAAGTATATAATTTTTTTTTTAATATAATTACACAGCAAATTGAAAAAATAAAACAGATTATAATAACAAATTTGCGCGATGAGTTTCTCGCATTTTTTCGCAGAAATAATAGCAATCACTAGAATATTTCAGAACCATCGAGAAATGTACTGTATATGAACAGGTTCCCTTTCTGCTACCAACTCTATAGGCTAGCCTAAACTACAACCCAGCAATAGCCTTACAAAAGTAATCTTTTAATGGATTCCACGCCGCACGTGGCAACAAATTCATGCTGGTATTAAAAAAAAATGTTCATAGACGACATAAAAACTCATATAAATCTCCTGCACTAAGAAATCTACCAAGATTTTAGTAAATTTACCTCATACTGCTACCAAAGAACCAACGCTCTCAATACCCAATCTATTTAAACTCAATCAGCTGCTCGCCATAGACTGGGTTACAGCAATCTCAATCTCTCCTGCTCTAGACGTAGACATCGAAATCCTATTACGCACGCCCATATGCTCAACTCCTGCCACACTTTAGATTTGAACAGAAAGCTTTTATTTGATAACAACGCTCCAGCAGATCTCAATACCCACCGCTTCACCCCAGTTCCACAAAATATGGAAAAGATCAATGATCACGCAAGTGCTAGTGCCTCGCTTTCCTAAAAAAATCCCTCTAAAATGAAATTTTTTTAATTATTGTTTTGCTAAACATATAGTACTCCGCCAACTTATTCCACTTCCCGAGAATTATACGACAAAAACTTACTAAACACTCCACCTCTATCTATCTAATTTGTCCATTTTCCGGGCGCTGGAATATCAAATGGAATGAACTTGCCGACATAGTAGCAAAAAATACCCACATTCTATCCCTCACGCACCTACAACAATTCCTTATACTACACCAGAATTACCACAACAAAAATTTATAATTAAAGCAACAACCAGGTTATGAAACAAACTCCAAAACAGCATACTCGATCTTTCGGGAATCTGAGAGTATTTACCCCACTTAAAAAATAACCCTGTTGATTTCATTGAATTTTTAAAGGAAGCTAGCACCCCTCTTGTAAAAGTAGTAGGACTGAATTAATTTGAACTTATTTATTAAACTAAACGTAACAAATCCTCTGTAGTCTCTTATGTCCTGACTCAACGCGTATAACGCCCACTTTCCGGAATCTCCTTCAGAAATGCAGTCACGGCCCCTTAAGCGTCTTCTACGATGCTATATCGATTGAAATTTGGACACAATTCAATTTATGTTCATCACTCAAGACTCCTAGCACAAACTTGACGCACAACTTTTCCATGACCAAATCTTCTTCATCTTGGTTGGCAGGCAACTGCAAAAACTATTGGTCTCTTTGGAAGGTTCTTTACTACTCCGTTTGCGCTACAGAAATTTAGGTCTACTACCTTTTGCTCTGTTGTTCGTACTATAATTTTTATTAGGCACGAGTTGTCAATAAATAAATAATGAGAGAGCCACTTTACACCCAAACCTGCTTAAGTATTAAAAATATCAGTTCTTATTTACTTTTTAAGTACCTCAGAGTGTATAAAAATTAAATAGCTTGAATGCAACAACATAAGTACAAGGAAGCACACACACAAACACACACGCACACATACATACATAACTCAAGGGAGCTTTTATTGTTTACAATGCACACGTTTTTTCATTCAGTTCTAATATCAAAACAAACAAACAAACAAACACGAAATCTTTCCAAACTGTATGTGCATGTGTGCGTGTATAAGTGTGTTGTCTTCCGTATCCATAAAAGAAGCGCGCTAGGTAACAGTTTTGGTCAAGCCGATAAGATTACGAGGCGCAATCAAATTTCCTCTCTATTTTATACAAAAACAAAATCGTTTACACTGCACTCACAATTTCGTCAAACGCCGGCAGCTCGTTGTTCGTAACAACAATCTCCAGAGTTTGTACAATTTCTAGTTCGTTTTCGTCCTGTATACTAAGCTGCGTTTGCTTGGGATCATCATCTTCTAATAACTCCTGCAGCATTACGCCTATAATCTTAGGCTGTTCCTCCTGTACACTGTCATTATCTTTGGGACTCGCCTCGCACAAGAGTTTCTCAAAGTTTTGCAAGGACTCCTCGCACATACGTTGAAAATCATGAAATTTCTGCACCAGCTCATAGCAACATTCACATATGCACTTGAGCACAATCTGCGAGGTCTCGTCCTGCGAAGACAGCGGCAACGCATCTACATTGCTACCTGTGCAGGCCAAAAACTTCAAGGCCAAATCTCGTTCGTTGTGCAAATCGTGCGACATATCCTCCGCCTTGAGTAGCACCAAACAAGCGCGGCACAGCGACATCTTGCCGCTTCCACGGTTCCAAGTCGTATCGGCGGCAGCTCGACGCGCGTGTCGTTTTTGTTTTGATTTAAACATAACTATGTGTGCGTCTGTGTTTGTTTAGTTCTCACAAATACGTGCACACAAGTCGGTGTCAGAGCACAAATTGAAATCAATTATGAACATTTACTTGAAAAAGCTGCAACAACAATATCATAACAACCACCAAAAAACGCTGCGCCCGCTGCCTAAGGGTATTTTTTACTGCGCTGCGCCGAATGATAAAAGCTACGGGCGCTTCTTTTTCTTTTTGATGCTGCTGCTTCTTCCTGACAAACAAAAACAAATAGCAAATAACAGTTATAAGCTGCGTCACAGGGTGACAATTTGCAAGTTGTTTTGGCGCCTGAGCAAAGCTTTTTTTTTTTAGAGCGACCAGTTTATGTTATACTATGTTGAGCAACTGCAGGGTACTCAAAGGAAGTTTTTTATTTGAAATTTTGTATAATTTTGGATGCCAAGATCTTCTACTTTTCTTATATTTTATATTTTGAACAGATCATCTCTTTTCTAATGATATAAATTAAATAAAGTCATATCAAACTGTTTTATACAAAATCGCAAACAATAAACTCTAATAATATGTCACAGGGTGGCAAGTTAATTTGGCGCCTAAGCTTAGCTTTAAATCTTAGAGTGACCAGCTTTTAATCATAATTTAAAACTCTAATATATTAAGCCTAGTACGCAGCAGTGTAAAACCGCGTGAAAGAAAACAAAAACTTCATATAAAAAAAAACGCTGTCAAAATTCTTAATGTTTTTTTTATATGAAGTTTTTGTTTTCTTTCACGCGGTTTTTCTCTGCTGCGTATGAGGCTTTACAAAAAAATTATTTTGCTCCCAACTCTTTTCAAGTGATATGAATTTAATAGTCATATTTGAATGGTTCACAAGCCAAATCGATTAACTCCATAAAGAGAAAAATTAGAAATAAATAAATTATTATTCAGTGTCTTTTGCCTTTTATTTGTCATTTTGTCTTTTAATGGTGTACATTTTTATTTTTGGAGATTATTACTATGAAAATTGGGCATCTACTATTAAGGGATCATCCATAAACTACGCGACGCTCCAGGGGGTGGGGGGTCTGGCGAAGCATCACGTTCATATGAAAAATTTTCAAAAATATTCCGTCACTATGTCACAAGGGGGAGGGGGGTGTCTATTTTGACGAAAATCAGCGTCACGTAGTTTATGGATGATCCCCAAATACTTTGACTTTTAAATTTCGCAAAGTTCAAAAAGTGGAGTTAATCGATTTGGCAGTTGAGTCATTCATTTAGCAATTTATTAAAAAACCGTTATCGTAACACTGCGTAAGCTACGTCACAGGGTGACAAGTTGCTCTTGCGCCTGAGCGCAGCTTTAAATTTCAGTGCGTCCAGCTTTAGTCATTGTTCTTGCAACTGAAGGCAACTCAGAGAAAGCATTATATATTATATTATCGTGAAACACATTTAACACAAACAAATGCCTACAAGATTAATAAATCAATTTTAAATTGATAAGATCTTATGTGCAGCAGTATTTTTTTCTATGCTATATGTTTTTCTAGTGACGAGGGGGGTCTGCTGCCGTTCGTTTCGCTTGCGGAAAAAGATATGGTAAGACTACAACAGAAAAAAAAATAAAATGATCGACGGGGTAACAACGCTTTTATATTATATACAGATATTAATTTAACAGCTTTAAGATTTCGGATGACAAACTTTTTAAATTGTACAGGCAACTTAATGAAAGTATCTTATCGTGAAACTCAATATATGATTAAGCCGAGAGAATCAGTTAAAAACTGATCAAATTTTGAGCAGCATTGTTTAAATTCTATATAAAGTTCATAAGTTTAATTTTGTGGACTGTTTTTACCTATTTATGCTTAACTATTTATATAATTAATTTTTTTCATAAACTCTATTAACTATGTATTATCACGTCAAAAACTACATATTGAACTATCTACCAATGAAGTGCTATCTATATTCATTAAACACCAGAAAAATCGTATTTACTGACTTCCAGGAAAGTTATTCCCATTCAATAAGAACGCCATTTTCGAATCGTAAGACGTTGAGATATAAAAAAAAAGCGTAGTAAGAACTGCTGTTTATCGGTGCAGCGAGACTTTCAGGGATGTATTATGTATTTTATCTTAGCTCTTTTTAAGCTATTGATAAGATTGAATCCTGCAAGCTTATGCAATTTCTATCAGCTTCTATTTAATTTTTGTGAACCAACAAGGTGCAAGGGTACTTACATTCTAGCATTTTGTAAGAGAAGTAAATACGTCCCAACAACATAATTCCTCTAAATAAAATTTTGGTTAATGCATACAAATTGTAAGGTCTTCCATAATTTTTTTAGCGTGCTTGAATTTATTTATTTGTGTTTAAAATCGCACAAAAGAGTATAAACATATAATAAAATTAAATTGTTAAATTAATTGAAAAGCGGGCAAGTTTTCATATCTATGAGTTATATATGGTGTATACTTACAAACATATATACTCCACATGTATGCTTAAGTTATACTCTACAAGAAAAGAGACAAAAGACGAACTTATACATATTCTTTCAGACGGAAACAGAATTATACATTTTTCTGTCAAATCAAACAATTAACCAAACAAATATAATGCGAATTATCTTTTAAAAAATTAACCATTCCGAGTTACAGGAGATGTTTGACTACTTGTCTTGAATTTTTGTTTTAAGAACTTGAACCCTACTTACATAATTATCTTCTAGAAGTATATTTGAATCCCATACCTTATAAATCTGATTGGTTTAGATTAACTTTGAATCAGACGTTTATACAGATAGTTTCTTGGAATCATTCAAAACTAAGTAAACAACAGAATTAATTCCTCCATAGAACATAATTCCGTATTGCTTAGCTCAAGCTTAAAAGTCTCATTATTATTCGGCGCTTTGGCTCAACTCATAACTATACACTATCTGTGGTCATAATCGACCCCATGGTCACTGAAGTGCCCACGGATGAAATAGTCTCAATGGACACATTTAACTTGTTTTTGAACGCCTGTATTGCATCCAAGTGATAGATCTGTTGTGTGCCTAGCTGTTGTTCAATCGCCAAAGTGTAGAGATTTGTTGCTCCGCTGTGAGTTAACAGCGTTGGCATGTAGTGCGGCAAATAGATACGTTGCAATTCAGGCGACTCGCTGCTCTCCGAGTTGTCGCCACTAGCTAGTTCCTTGCTATAAGAACGATGCAGTCGCACAATTTGCACATACTGATAGTGCGCCACATAGAGAAATGGCTCACGATATATAAAACCTGTGGGCGCGTAGACCCAACTTAAATCGTATGGACGCGAACGGCAACCAAATTCATCCACAAAAACTCCACACTCGGCAAAGCACAGTAGAAACTCTTGTGTAGAAATTCGCACGGACACAAATGGCTGACAATTGGTGGTATGCTGTAGTGACTTGTCGGACAGGTCCAAAAACTCTTCCGCAGTGTAGTTATCCAAATCAATTTCGTAAAACTTATCGGAACTGACAATAGCCGAGTGACGCGTATAAAATATAGAGGTGACAGGAGTGGCAGTGTCCAAGGCTCGTACGGGCTTAAATTTATGCAGTTTCAAATCGTATTTTAGTATGACAATGCGCGTAGAGGTTGCCGCTATGGCTACCGAGTCTAAGGCGTTCTCTGATTCATTAGAGATCTGCACCAGTTTCCACTTTTCGCTAGCAGAGCGATTGGCAAATGGCAGCTCAATCACACAAGTCTCCAAAGCAGGTTTATGAGCTGTGCTGTTGCTCTGACAGCGCGTCTCCAGCTGACGATAGTCGCATTGATAGAGCTTTTCTCCACTAGCGCCCACCATTATAGCTTTCGCCAGACGTTTCGAAATGGTTATATAGCTCACAGACTCAATGCCGGCTATGTGCAGCAAGCGTTTTGTCTGCACCTGATAGGCATAGAGTCCATTATTGCATCCCAGCAGCAAGACTTGGCCCTCGACCACTTCAAAAGCGCAGTTAACCTCTAGTATATTCTGCACATCCTGGCTGCCAGCAGTGTAGATCAGTTTGCCCTTATAATCATCTAAAGATTTACACTCATTGTTATTGCTGGTAGTAGAGTTGTCCACCGTATCTAAACTATTGATTGTTTGAGTCAGGCTTATCTCATCAGCGGCTGGTGCGCTTGGCTTTGTACCGCATCCGTTAGTAACATTGGCACGACACTTGCGATGCGATACGTCTTTGCATTCTTTGCAGCGCCAATAGGGTGAGCCGGCCATAACTGGTTGCTCACAAGCTACACAATTTGCCGCATCAACTTTAGACTCCTGCAAAGCTAGCTCGAAGCGATGATGTGCCACAGCTTCACTTCGAGATTTCGCTTTGTTGGGGGATTTTGCTTGACTCTTGTTATCCAGTTGACTTGCTGCACGCTTGATCGTCACCTGCTGCTTGCGTGGTGAACGTTGTATAGCGGCAATGCTGACAGGTCGCTGTTTTGACTCTTGCTCTTCCGTCGGGGCCGTAGTTGATTTGCGTGGAGAGCGCAATGTAGCGGTGCCTTAAAACCAATAAAATGTTAACGAGTTTTATTTAGATTTGCAATGTTCAACTTACCGTTTAGCAGATCGAGTTTCTCCTGAAGCATCTTGGAATGCTTTTGCTCACGATGCAACTCTTCTTTAAGAGCACGATATAAAATAGATGATTCCACTTCATTGGGTGAAATATTCTCCTTTGCGTTATGACTGGATCCAAATATTTTATCCGCTAATGTCTTTTTCTTTTTGGCAGACAAATCCTCTACTTTCAATTGCAAATAATCAATTAATTTCTTGTGCTGCGCTAGCGTTGCCTCCGCCTTGATATCACGTTGCACATAGAATTGTTCCTTTTCGTTTAATGTATCCTGAAGTTCATCAATTTCTTCGTGCAAATTGCTTATAGTAGAAAGGTGATGCTTAAGGTCCGCCTGCAAATTATGGACTTCCTCTCGACAATGGAAGAGGTCGCTTAATATGCGCGCGTTCTCCTCCTTCAGATTGATAAGTTGCTGCTCACAGTCTACATTCTGCGACTGGTAGTTGCTATTTTGCACACACAGCTCCTCCACACGCTCTTGGGCGCCATACAAAGCATTAGTTTGCTCTACGAGCTGATCTTGTTGTAGTATAAGTTTCTTTTGTACCTCCTTGAGATTTAGTTTAAGCTCCTCCAACTCTATCTTCAGCACCTGAGCATGCTGCTCAGCCATTCGTTTGCCAGACTCTTGTTGGGTAAGCTCCTTGCGCAGTTGACTCAATTGTTCGTTGCGTTCACGCAGCTTGGCATGGCAAGCATCTAACTGAGTTTGCTGTGTCTTATTGCGCTGTTGCTCCGTTTCCAGCATCTTTTCCACTTCGGTTAGTTGATTGTCTGTTATGCTACAGGCGTACTTCAAGCGCTCGTAATTGTCTTTAAGCTGCTTAAGCTCTCGTTGTTGCGCAAGGTTGCTGTCTCCAGTTGCAACATTTCGTTTACGTTCCTCTTGAAGCTCACGCTGCAAACGCTTCTGTTCCAGGTTGAGTCCATCGCAGCGTTGTTGCGTCTGCTGCAATTTTTGACGCAGATCCGAGCATCGTTCTTCCAACTTGTGCACATTGGCTAAATGCTCTATGAGCTCCGACTTGCATTTCATGCGCTCCTGCTCGGCCTTCTCCCACATGCGATGCTCCTTCAAAACATCGCGTTTGCTTGCAGCCAGCTCCTCCTTCAGCTCTTCAATGCGCAACTCCCGCTGACGAGTTTCCTCTTGCGCCGACTTCAGCACCCGCTGCGCCTCATCACGGTCGCTTTGCGCTTTTTTCACGCGATCGTCAGTCAACTCCATACGCCTTGTTAGCAACTTCTTCTCGGCTAAGGCCTCCTCTAACTGTTTCTCTACTTTCCACAGGCCCAAATTAGCCGTACGTGCTGCCTGTCGCTCTACTATCATTTGCTCTCGCACTGCAGCTAATTTGTCCTCCAATTTCTCGTTCTGACGCTCTAACATATCACCCACGGCGTTGTTTCCATGGCGCGGTGCGGGATATGGCTTTGTTGGCGACAGACTTTGCTCGTTGAAGCGCTCTAACATATGCTCCAACTTGGTAACCAATGTTTGAAGGTTATCAGCACGCAGTTTTTGTGCGTTTTCGTTTTCTTTTGCTGCCTCCAAGTCGGCGCGAAGCTGAGATTCGATCAGATTTAAATCATTCAGTGACCCAGGTGCCGTTTCGTATGGCGAAGTAGGGGAAACTAACGAAGATTCTGCTATGTTGCAGCGGCACTCGAGGAGCTTTCGAGAAAAGAAAAATATTATTAAATTTGACCAATTTTACAAAGGAAATAATTTCTACATTCTATCTGACTCATAGTTAGGAAAATATATCGCCTTATCTATATCTATAATTGCGATTACTTTATGTCAAATGGTTCTTGAGATCCAAGCTTTGAACTGTCGATTGACCATTGATAATCGTCCAAAAATATTACAGATTCGAACTTGTCTTATAGTCTTTTGTCCCGAAATATTACTCACCTGCAACTCACGTTCGAGTCGCTGACATTCGGCTTGCGCCTCCTGTAAATCCTTTTTACCCTGCTTAAGATTTTCCTCCAATTTTGCGTTGTCTGCATGTAGTTCATTATTAGAGGCAATTTCCCGATTTAACCGTTGTAATATGTCTTCAATATTACGTTCCGTAGCATTTTTTGCTTCCTGCGTGGACTTGCTGGAACTAATGGACTCGTGTAGCTCGCACCGTACGTCCTGCAGCTGCACGGTCAGACGTCGATGATTGTCCTGGGATTGACGCAGCTTTTGGTTGAGCTCTGCCAATTTCTGTTCATACGACTCAGTAATTTGAGCTTTTTGTTGCTCATGTTTGCATTGAGCCTTTTGGTTTTGGTCCTTTAATTGGCGTAGCATTTCCTTGTAGTTGTCCAGCTTGTCTGACAAATGCTTGCATTCATCGTTCTTAGCATTAAACTCCAGTTCACGCGCCTCTAGTTTTTGAGTAATGCAGACAAGCTCATATTTCTTCTCAGACAACTGTTTCTCATAGCGCTGTTCTGAAGCATTCTTGGCCTCCTCATACTTTTGTCGATTAAGACGTAATAAGTCCGTAATTGTGGCCTCCTTTTTGGACCACATTTCCTCATCAATTTTGGCAGAGCTTTGCAACGTTTTAATTTGCGTTTTGCAGGTGGTTATTTCCAATGTCTTTTCTTTAATGATTTGCTGAAGTTTTTTGATTTCCACCTTGGCTTCTTGCAGTACTTGGGACTTGCTATCCGTTTGCTTCAAAGTCTGCTGGGCGCGCATCAAATCCTGCTTAAGCTTGGTTATCTCATCATTGCGTGACTTTAACTTCTGCTGCAAATCTTTTAGCTTTTCCTGCATCTTTACATTACGCGCCTCGTCTAAGTCATCCATGGCAATGCTTTGCTTTTCCATATGCACAAAACTATAGCCTATAAAGGGCAAATCTTTACCGCTAAAATCGTGAGATTTCATATTAGTTGTAATTGACTTTTTCGCCACATGCTCACGTCGCGCTTTATGACGTGAACTTTCTTCAAAATTGGAAGTATCATCATCGGATTTCACAGTGGGTATTATAGGCGGCACCTGCGAGCGTAGCGTTGTCCACTGTATGCTCTCAAAAAACGGATGCTTTTTAATTCGTTCATGGCTCAAGCGATTTGTGGGTTTGGTGACCAACGATTCTATTAGGTGCTTGAAATTGCTGCTAATCTTCACATCGCTGGGAAAACTTACAAGCTCCTTTAGCTGGCTCTCCTCGCAGTGGGACAATATTTTGGAGTAGGTTTCATGCACATTTTCCTCGTGAAAGGGCGTAATCTCGCAGATTAACTCATAGCCAATGATGCCCATGGACCAGTAATCGCAGCTGACCTATAACAAAGAGATTTTAGGGGTAAGATAAGTGTGAATGATGCTGCTTTATTTTTGGTCACTTCAAACATACAGCCACACTCACGTCATGCATGGATTTGGAAAGTTTATAGGTGGAGATTGTTTGTAATAGCTCAGGCGCTATATAATCCGGTGTACCAACAGGCGAGAGACTTAAAACGTGACCGTCGCGATCAAGGGCAGCTGCATTGCCAAAGTCAGCCAGTTTAATGTGGCCAAAGCGATCAATCAAAATATTTTCTGGTTTTATGTCCCGATGAACATAGCCCATTTCATGTAAGGAATGTAAAGCCAAAGTGAGTTCGGCCAGATAGAAACGCGCCAAATCTTCATCAAAAGGACCATGACGTGACATCAAGCTCAGCAAATCGCCACCTGGCAGATACTCCATGATCAAGTACAAGTTGTCATTGTCCTGTAAGAGAAATGCTTTAAAGAGTTCCAGACTAACATCCAAGATTAAGCTCACCTGAAAGGCATACTGTAGATTGGTGAGCCATTCAGAGCAACGTCTTGACATAATATCACGCTCTTCCTTGACTTGTGAAGTTGTTACTACTGATTTTTTAATCTTTTTCATAGCATAAACATCCGAAGTCTGACGCTCTACAACCAAATGCACATTCCCAAAGTATCCCTTGCCAATGAGCGTTTTGACTAAAAAGTCTTCAGTATTAACGCGAAGCTGACGTGTTTCATCCACAATTGGACGAACTAAACATAAACAAAATGGTCTAGTAAAAAATGTTACAGCAAAGCGTTATTAGCTTACATTTATTTACAAACTCAGCAATATTTCGATCGCGCTTTTTGAGCGCGTCCTTGTCGCATTCATTGTATAGCAAACAAAATGCATCCAGTAAGCTCTCGCGTGAGACAGCCTCGGCGACAGCTGCACTTGTAGTGCTTACAGGAACAACGCTGCGACGTATGCAGGAACTTGAGGCGGGCTTCTGGATGACGCCAACACCTTTGCTGAGTATTAAGTTATTTAAGCGCGTTGTGCGCACACTTATTGGATCGCGTTGAGGTGGCATGGTTTACACTTAACTTGCACAACAATTAAACAAAATTTAAGCACAGTTTTAAAACATTTTGCACAGAAACAAAAAGCGACGCGCAGTTAAATATGAAATTTTTTCAAACATAAATTGAAAACAGCGCGGCGAGTGCAAGCCAGAGGCACGCCAATGGCGGGGTTGCTAATGAAATAATCGAAAATCGATAGACAAACGATCGCCGATAAGGTCAAGCATAATTTTTTTTTAAATATTCAGTTTTAAATAAAATAACCCAACTAGAATCTACATTTCTGAATAAAAGAACTTTAATTCTTATTTCTTGTATTTTTTAAACCTTTTCACTTTCGATTATGAATTTATGTTCAAATCGTTTTAATAAGTCATAAATTTATTAATTGTATGCTAATACAAAAATCTGAAAGATACTAAACATCTTTTTTTTGCATAAAAATACATGTATGTATATACATACTGCTTTGATGCGTTTGATATTTATGAGTTTCCAAGTACAAAGGTAATTTTTGTATGTTTATTTTTGTACAACTAATTGTTAGTTTTAAACAATACGCAAGTTTGCCAAGCTTACTTTGCTGAGCACATGCACTCTGAATAAAGCAAAATATTGCAAAATGTAATTTTTATTCGTTCTTGGAATTTTTTTTGTTAATTTTAAATAAATTATTTAACTAACTTGCAAAAACATCGATAATTTCTGTTTGAGAAATATTTTCATTTTACAACACTTAAGCGATAGCGAGTTCCGCTAGACGAGTTCGCTGCTGCCGCTAACTCGTTCGGTTTTTTCTTCCACTTTCGACGGGTAGGTTTTTGCAGACGGAAGGTGATAAAAATTTTATGCATACGAAATTGCGAAATTTCACATTTAATTTGTGTCTTGCTGCACAATAGACATTGCAAATATATTTTGCCAATTGTGAGCATTTTTGATTGCTAAAAATATTACAATATTTAAAGTGTTTAGTCGCATCAATTCCATGGAAAAGTAATTGCGTGCTTATACGTTGAAAGCAGTGAAAAAGAATAAAGAAGGCTCGCAGCACACTCGCTCGGCAACGGCAACGTCGCGCTCGTTATAAGTGTTTGCCTGATTTTTGTGAAACGGTCGTTGTAAAAAAAAGAAAAAAAATACGCGCTGCGCCTATTGGCCATTACTTGTACTATATAAATATTTATTTTTTGTCGTGATCTCCAAAAAATTAATTATTTAGCTGATTTTGTGCTTTGGCGTAATTGTGAAGAGTTATAGCAGCAAACATGAGCGGGGGCTTGCCGGAGTTGGGCTCCAAAATCAGTCTGATCTCAAAGGCTGACATTCGATATGAGGGTCGTTTGTACACCGTGGATCCACAGGAGTGCACCATAGCACTTTCGCATGGTAAGTAAGCAAGCTCGAAGGAAGTTATTCAAATATGCTTTTTTTTTTTTAAATGTGCCATACTGGGAACATATTACATATACATATATAATATGTAAATGGCGTAATCTGTGCGCCAAGCGCTGTAATATTAAACGGTACTTGCGGGTGTAGGAGCAAGTAAAAAAGAAAATGGTTTCTTTCAAATTTTTTTTGTTCACTTTTTGGTTACTTTTTGTGTGGCTGCTTCGTTTGGTTTTTACAGTAAATTGCGGCCGCTGCGTCGCGCAAAGAGAGCGCTTTCGGCGCTCTCGCTCTCACTTATGCTTTTTGTTTGTCATGTTGGCGGCGCTGGCAGCGTACTGTTTGCACACACAAATGCACTTCATGCTGTGTGTTTGTATATGTGTGCAATTTGGTTTGCAAAAACAATTTGACGAGTTTCTCTTGTTGTTTTTGTTTCCTTTACGAAAAATTTTTGGCGCCAGCTAACAACGGTTTGTCACATGTAACAGTTTCTATTAGTTTTACATATGAACTTAAAAGCACCGTTAGCTTAGAATTTCGTCGCCATGCTTAAAAAAAATGCTGCTCATTGCAGGCAGTTGAGGTTAAATTGAGACTTTTACACTAACTAACCAAATTTTTATTTTTTTATTTAACAACAGTGCGCTCCTTTGGCACCGAGGATCGTGAGACACAATTCCAAATAGCGCCGCAATCGCAGATTTACGATTATATTTTGTTCCGTGGCTCTGACATTAAAGACATTCGAGTTGTCAACAATCATACGCTGCCGGTTCACAATGATCCAGCCATTATGCAAGCTCAACTCCAGAATGGCCCGCCGCAGGCCATGCCACAGCATTTTCCGATGCCGAATGCCATGAGTAATTCACAGCAGCAGCAGCAACAACAACAACAACATGGAGCTCCTCCACCAATGGGCGGCGCTGGCAGCAGTGGCGCACCAAATGCTGGATATGGTAATCCCTTTGGCTTGGGCGCTTCTGCTTTGGGCAATTTAACAGGCAACTCAAATGGTGGTGGCTCATTAGCGCCGGGTGCTGGCGCACCGAGCAGCAGTGGTCCCTTCATGCACATGGGCGGTAATCAGCAGCAGAAGCCGCTGCAGCAGCAGCAACAACAGAAACCAAGTAAGTTGTATCACACACAAAAAGCACATTACTTAATTCCAGCAAACAGTGTGCATAAAACTTAGCCTTTACTTTAGCTAGCCAACGGCTGGTTGTAAAGACCTATATTGAAATAAAATCTGCGATACGTTTAGGTCAGACAGTTAAAAAGAGGTTGTCTAAAAAGTATCCGTCAGGACCGGGCGTGCGATATAAAAGTGTTCCATCGTTTCCATCTCTTCGTGTCAACAGTTTCTGCAGAAGTCAGTAGTCACTCTTCCAAGCGTTATTTAAACCAAATAACCTGAGCCTTCTATAGTTTATATACTTTACTACGTTTAGCAGTTTTTAGATATTAGAGCTTTAAATATAAAGAATTTGTTTGCTGGGACTGGGACTGTGCACACAAACACACACACACTAATGACTACATATATGCACGTTCCCGTCTATATGTAAAGTTTCCGTTTTAGATATGCTTGCCGGTGCCTCACGCTCTACAACACCCATTAGCCTAATCGTCAGTCCTACCGCTGAACTAGCCCAGCAACACTCGCAACAGCAACAACAACAGCATCAGCAACTACACCAACAGCCCAATGCTGGTCATGCTCTGGGCGGTGGCAATGCACGCGATGCCGGTCATAAGCGTCAACAAAACCATCCGCAAGGGCAGCAGCAACGAGGAGGGCCCAATCATATGGCACAGCAGCAGCAACGTAACAATCATAGCAACAACGACTTTTACAATCATCAACAACAGCAGCGGGATCGTCGCGATTCTGGACGCCAAATGCAGCATAACAACTACAAAAATAACTACAACAACAATAATCAGCGCAATCGCGGCGGCGGCAGTGGTGGTGGTATGCAACAACGCGGTGGTGGTGGCAATGGAACCTGGAATATGCATCGTGGGCGCCCGCAAAATCCCGATGATATGATGATGCGTGAGCTGAGAATGCGCATGGGCGGCGTTTCCAATACAGGGCGACCAAATCAAGTGAGTACTAATCGAAACAATTAAATTTCTTTTGCTAACCTTTGTTTTTCTTTGAAGGGCTTGCGTCCACTCTTGCCTCACCAAAATAAACTACGCAACAAGATCAAATTCGAGGGAGATTTCGATTTCGAACAGGCTAATACTAAATTTGAGGAGCTACGGTCTCAATTGGCAAAAATCAAGGTGGGAGATGAACCCAACAACAAAACACCAACTACTACTAGTACTACAACAACAACAACTACCACTACTGAGCAGGTATACGTTTTGTTTTTTATTTGCAATTGTCTGGTTTGTAATTTGTCGCGTCTTAAATGTCTTGTGGCGTATCTGTGTCTGTGCACTGAAGTACTCTCCCAATACCAAATACAGAAAATTATTTTCGACTTTCTTTTAATGCTTACTTTTGCGCTCTACAGACAAACATAAACACATAAAACACAAACAAAATCTAAGCGTTAGTTTTTTTTTTGTTATTTGTCTTGGTACTAATTGGATATGGTTTGTTTAATTTCCAGTTAAATGGCGAGACAGATAAGAAAGACGATTCTGGCAATGAGACTGGCGCTGGTGAGCACGAACCTGAGGATGAGGATGTTCATGTGGGTTATGATAAGACCAAATCGTTCTTTGACAACATTTCCTGTGAGGCTGCTCAGGATCGCAGCAAGAATAAGAAGAATGACTGGCGTCAGGAGCGCAAGTTGAATACGGAAACGTTTGGTGTTTCATCCACACGACGTGGAAGGTAAGTCGGAGTGTGCCAAAGTGGTACAAAAAGTAGTTACTCTTTCTCAGGTAGTAAGTGTGCTGAAACAAGCAACATTCACAGAAGATGAATTTAAAGTATGGACCTCATATAAATGTAGAATAATGTCAGTAAACTAATTTTATTTCGTTTTATCTTCTAGCTATCGTGGACGTAATCACTATTACAATAATGGTAACACCATGGGCGGTGGTCATGGAAATGGTGGTATGAATTCTGGCTATGGCGGCGGCTCCGGCTATAATCGCAATAATTATCGCATGGGAGGTGGTGGTAATTTCCGCAATCGTACCAACAACCGTAACAACAACAATGTGAATAGTCGTGGAGCTCAGAACAATGTGACCAATGGTAATGGAAATCCAGCAGCAGCATTGAAAGCAGCCAATAATGCTGCGGGCGTAAATGCCAGCAACAACGCGGATACTGCGTCTAACAATGTAACAACAACGAAGACAGCGACTGCCGTGATGCCTGATCAGGTGCAACAAGTGGCGGCAGTTGGTACGCATTAAAATTTTTTAAAGTGTAGTTTTGAGAACTATAGAACTGAAAAAATTATTTATAATTGGCTTCAATCGGAACTGAAAGTGCTGTAATTTATTTGCGCAATGTTTTAATTTTTAAGCCATTATGAAGGCTTATTTTTGAATTTCAAAACATGTTACCTGTGGGTCCGAATTCAATGAAGTGTTCCTAAGCAGCTCTAGACCTAAGTCGGATCAGGATCACCTACTTTAAAGAGTCTTAAAGAACAAGCCATAAATAAATCAAATTACGCTTTAAAATTCTATTAGTTTTTAAAACTATTTTTTTATAAGAAATGATTTTTCATATTTTTTCTTATATTGCTTTTCATATATTTCAGCACAATAATGTCGCACAAGTGGAGAGCCACCACTTTAAACCTTAACATCAACAAAAACAACAATAATGGCGAAAGAAAAACAAAACAAAACAAAAATCTACTTCCCTACTCATTGCAAGCTAGCTAGCTTACCGAAAAGGAAAACCCAATCAACAGGAATCGACCGAACCGACCGATCAACGACAAAACACGCTCTTATATCAGGAATTTCGAGTTATGGATCTAACGGCATGTATAAGATTAATTAATTGTATAATTTTACGTAGTGTTGTAACGCTGATGACGTCCCGTGCACACGGCCGCCCGCCCTAAACGTGCTCTTTTTTTAATGAAGCATATTATATATTGTATTGTACTGTGAATCAGTGAAAGAAACGGTGTGATCCGGAGCCATTGGTTAGGATAAAAATGTGTAAATGGCCTGGACATGCTAAAACAAAACACACACACAAGTATACAAAACTCTTTAAATATATTTAAGTAAAATAATTATGAAGAGAAACAAAACAAAAAACATTTATACATAAGCATGAAAGTTTATATACAAACAAAAATTAGGGTCGCGAACTATGAAATTAAAAGAAAATTAAAATAATGAAATTCCCTAAAAATTTAATAACGAGATATATAGATGTATTTATGTTTAAAAAAGAAAAACCGTGAATAAGTACATAAATACAAATGATTGCCTGTGTGTGCGTACATTGCCTTCTTGGGACATCAACCATCAACAGCAAACTTCAAAGCGTTTTACTAGCATTTAAATTTAATTTTTTAAGGAATTTTTAAAGCTGAAGCGAAATGGAAAATACAAAAAAAAAATAAGTACACATTAGCCGCAATGTTTATATCAAAAGCATAATAAATTGTATAAATTAAAACAAAGTTTAATGGGCAAAAAATGAAAAAAAAAAATGTTAAAACTTATGTGTGTGTGAAAAATTTAATAAAATAATAATTCACAGAATTTTACTGTCCATAGAAAAGCAAAGATAAATAACTATTATGATCGAATTAGAGCGCAATGATTGTTTCAAAAATGATTTTGATTTTAGCTGTAATTAAAACCATAGTTTAAATTGTAAGCACAATTAAGAATTGGCGTTTAAGCGGCAAAGTGATGAAATGGTAGGTCTGTTTCCGGTTTTACCAAACTTTAAGGTACTACAAATTGACAACTAAACTTAAGCTATTATGTTAATTTGCAGTTACTAAAGTTTTGGTTAAAGCAGTTACAGATCTGATTATGTTTGCCAGTGGCAACAAATGCATGTAAATTAAACTTTGATATCAAACTCGAAAAACCAGCACAAAGCAAGAAATTGTTAATAGACAAAAAAGAAAAACTAAAGTTGCTAAAAGCTAAATATATATTATAAGCCTTAAATTTTGAGTAGTTTCCCCGAAAGAGCCAAATCAAGCGTATTTCGGGCTTTACCTGTATTTGCGTTTTACGATAAAACAGCAAAGTTCTATTTAGAGTTATATGTGACATTTGCAATATCAAACAATTTTTATGCATTATTATGAACCTTGCTTGCTATTTAAGAGCAATGGCTTTTAAATAAAAATAAGCTTAAGTAAAAAAAATGGTCAAACTTTAGCTTAAAATCAATTGTAAATTTTTTCCTATTATATTTTTCCAATTGTATATTAAAATTTTATATAAATAGTTTTTTTCTAAAATCTATTTGCTGCTCAATTTTTAGAGCAATCTCATTTTTCCATGTGTTCTGTAAATACCCGTATTCAGTCAAAATTGTATAATAATAGATATACGGAACACAAGTTATTATTTATAAATAATTTAGGCCAAGCTATTTTTATTAAGTTTCTCCAATTAATGTGTCACGTGCGTACAACTCTAGAGCTTTACAATTTATAACATTGCTGAACATTTTTAAAGCGTAAATCAAAGTAAAACCCGGAATTTGGCTTTTAAATTCCACAAAAAATAAATAAAAAACAAAAACCAGGAGTAAAACGTAAAACTTGCTGGCCGTATATTAAAGACATAAAACTTTGCATTAAATCGAAGCGTGTCGCAGATCGGCCGTTACTCACTTATATACTTATGTTAAATTATGTAATTGTATGTACTATATATATGAATTATGCCTATATATCAATGTAATATGCTCACTCTCATCAGCAGCTATACATATTTGCGCATATAGAGTTACAAACACACACACGAAAACACACCTTATATACAAATACACTATAATCATTTTGAAGGCAGCAGCAAATTTGTAAAAAACAACTGAAATAAAAAAATGATAATAATTAAAAAAGTATATAAAAAGTAAATGTTAAAAAAGAGAAAAAATTTTAAGAATTACGCTTAATGTTTTGAGTGTAGCATTGGCATGACCCAGACAATTGTTTTTAACACACCCCACACATCATTAAAACTAGTTTCTTTAATATATATTTGTGTAAATTTAAAATTAAGTGTCTAACCCAAGAAAACTCTCGCATGCCTTTTTCACTCACAAAACAAATAAAAAATTTACTTTTTGTGTAAATGTTTTATTTTCATCCTTTTTTTTTGTTCCGTACAAATTTAAAACAAAACAAATTTATTAAACATCATTGAAATGTACAAGTACATAAATAATAATAAAAACAAAATGCAGCAAATATAAAACAATATACTATATGAACTAAAAATGAATTGTTAGTTTTGTATTTTTTATTATTAACATTTTAATTATTACTTATTATGAAAAACCAACAAAGATGAAAACTTATTTGCAACTAAATATTAAAGCATAACAAAGAAGTAAATGTGAGTAAAAATTTAAGAAAAGAAAAAAACAACAAAAATTACAATAGAAAGAAAAATAAAAATTCAAGGCGAACATGAGAGATGAATTATTTTAATTTAAATTTGCTATTCCAGATGTTGCAATTTTTTATTGTATATTACCAAAGAATATAGAACTACTAGAACTGTTGTTCTATATTCTATATATATAGTAGTAGTATAGTAGTAGTTCTATATATATAGAGTTGTACGAACTACTAGAACTGTAGTTCTATATTCTATATATATAGTAGTAGTATAGTAGTAGTTCTATATATATAGAATATAGAACTACAGTTCTAGTAGTTCTATATTCTTTGATATTACTAATGTATCGGCTCTGATCGGGGCTGAGAGTTAAAGTTCGCAACTTAAGCGTTAATTTATGAACTTTGCCCAGTTCGAGAAAAACAAATTCTGAAGTCACGATCTAGTTCCCGGCTTTATATCCGACGTAGCATTTATTATGAACTAATCAAGGTTTCCGTCCAAACAAACCAGAACAGGAGACCGTTCAAGTTAGGTAATGTTGCAAATTTTAAAGAAGAGTATTTGGTTTAGGTTTCTGGTTCAAGATATAGCAAATATACAGTGAATCTGAAAAGTAGTTCGGCTCTTTTTTTGGTGTTTTTTTCGAATCAGTAATTGCTGTTTTCATTTTAATTTGAAAATTGTTTAAAAGATGGCGTACGTTAAACTCGGGCGCAGACCACTTTGGATTACCCTGTACCACCACATTGCAATTAAGTCCGACATATTGCTTAAGACCTAAAGATATTTTATTCGGCAAATTTGATATTTTCATAAAACAACAGAAATCAGTCGAATTTTGCACAGAAATTTTTTTTTGACCGATCGGTCCTATGGGGACTATATGATATAGTTAACCGATTTTGATCAAATTTGGTACACTGATTGAAAACTTCCGACTGCCAAATTTGGCTACGATATCTTCAAAAACAAACGAAACACAACGAATTTTGTACAAAAAACGTTTTTTTTGGCCGATTTGTCCTATGGCAGCTATATGATATACTGAACCGATTTTGATCAAATATGGTTCAGTACTTAGGTACTTTGAAAAACTTCTTAATGCAAAATTTGGTTACAATATCTTCACAAACAAACAAAACACAACCAATTTTGTACAAAAAATGTTTTTTTGACCGATCGTTCCTATGAGAGCTATATGATATAGTCAACCGATTTTGATCAAATTTCGTACAGTGCTTGGGAACTCTAAAAAACTTCCGAATTTGGTTATGATATCTTCATAAACAAACGAATTATCAATCTAAAACTTTTTGTTTTTTTCGAGGTCCTCTGAAACACTCCTGTGGGAGTATATAAAATATAACCCCGATATCGAAAAAATAAATAATCTTGTCTCCCCTGACGTAATTACTCATCTAATCTGAAAATTTGGTCGCTCTAGCTCTTACCAGATCTAGGCGTTCATACAGGCATACGGACATTGGTATATCGACTTCTCTTGTCACCCTGATCATACTTTAGGGGGGGTCTCCGACATCTCCTTCTGTACGTTACATACATTTTCGGCTTGCAAAAACTTAATATACCCTTTGTACCGTACGGTACAGGGTATAAAAATACTGCATAGTCTTGTATTACAGTACCTATAAGTAAGGATCGAAAAACAGGTTTATATTTCAGCAAAATCGGTTCAAATCTTTTAAGTAAAGGTAACTGATTCAGCATCTGGTCTTTGTCAAGTTACCGGATAAACCAGTAATCAAACGAAACAGTAATTTCCATATTCTAATAGGCTCATATCGCGAACAATTAAATGATTATTTCATAAGCAGAAAGAAAATGGTTCTGCGCTTGTTCTGGAGTAGATTTCACACTTCCAGAGTAAACTAAAATCCAGTTCAAAGATCGAGCTGTTCCTTTTGAAAATAACAGTTGTTGCTGATAAGCCACCAAGCAGAAGTATTCAGTTTTGAGCTGGTGCAGTCCTATGCTACATTGTTTTGCACCAACTGAGTAAATTATCAGACAATAAAACATCTGGACAAGAATTCTGGTGGAAAGGTGAGACAATGCACTTTGCTTTGACCCCCGAACCCATTAAAGATTATTTTCTACTCATAAACAGAAGTAAGCATTATCAGCTTGTAGAAGTAGCCTTAGCCACGGCATGCTATAAAAGATCAGCACAACAGCAGCTGGTGCATCATTACCGATTGTTTAACATACAACATGTACGACTGGACGGGCAAAAATGTGGTATACGCAGGTGGCTTTACCGGCGTCGGCTTCCAAATGGTGCGTCTGTTAATGCAGAAAGACATCAAGACACTGGCAATTGTACATCGCATGGAGAATGTAGAGTGGATCAAAAAATTGCAGGCGCTAAATAGCAGCATTAATGTGATGTTTGTACAAATGAATCTTATGGAAAAGCATTCGATTGAGCACGCTTGGAAAACGGTAGCTGAGTTAATGGATCATGTAGATGTTTTGATCAATGGCATGGATTTGCTGCAAGATAAGGATGTGGAGAAGACTGTCGTGGTTAATTTGGTAAGACTTGAAGCGCGCTAGTGCATTACTTAACAATTTGCTTAATTTCTTGTGTTACGTATCAGATGGGTCCTATACAAATGACCATGTGCGGCATGCCACTAATGGACAAAACCCAGCAGGGCAAGGGCGGCCTCGTTATTAACATGTCCTCCGTTTATGGTTTGGAACCAACACCCGCTTTTGCCGTATATGCTGCTGCCAAGCATGGTGTTATTGGTTTTACACGCTCCATGGCCGATAAGCATATATATCAAAAGACGGGCGTTATGTTTATGACCATGTGTCCAGGTCTTACTAGTTCTGAGGTGATGATGAATTTGCGTCCCAATGCTACTTGGCATCACTCCGAAGAGCTTGTGGATGCCATTGAAAGTGCCAAGCATCAAACACCTGAGGAAGCAGCCGTGCAGATAGTCAAAGCTGTGGATTCGATGAAGAATGGCAGCATGTGGATTGTTAATATGGGCCAGCTTAAAGAGGTGATGCCGCAAATGCATTGGCATATGTAAGCTAAAAAATGGCATTAATAAACTTAGCAGCATATGTTTGTAAGTCTTCAGTTTATTTCGGGGTAAACGTATTCCCGCAGTTCGCCATTGCTTAAAATCCAATATGAGCCATTCTTGGCGAGCTGCACGGCTTTAACCAAATTACAAGCACATTGCTCAGCTGTTTGCGTATTGAGCAAGGATTGTGGTAGCGGTGGACTAGTGTCAAAGGTTGTGACGCGCTCATTGCGCAGACCAACTAACATGGGGGTTTCTGTGGTACTAGGACATATAGTGACAAAAGCCACTTTTGTCTTATCGTAGTAGTAAGGATCACTGATGGCGCGTGCAAAACCGTTTACTCCATATTTTGCTGCAGTGTAGACAGCAAAGCCACCGTATACATCCAGTCCCACTATGGACGAGATATTGGCAATAACTCCACCATGGCCACCTTGGGACTTGTCCATGTAAGGCAGAGCAGCAAGTGTGCTGTAAATGGGTCCAAGCTTTAAGATACAAATAAAAACCAACTGAGCGAACTAACTTGCAGTTAAAACTTGTTCTTACCAAATTAATGCCCACTGTGCGCTCAATTTGATGTTCGTTCATAATGCCGCTGCCATTGACCAATATATCAATACGTTGCAATTGAGCCCGTGCGGCCCTAAAAGCCGGCTCTATGGCCTCCTTGTTCATTAAGTCCAATAAGTAGAAGTAAACCTTGTCATTGAGTTCCTGCAGTTTTCTCAGTTTTTCTGGATCTTCGCATACATCGAATATCAACAATTGCTGCGGCAAACAATAAATAGAATATAATGTAGTGTGAACACAACTAACTCACAGCTATTCCCTGTTGCAAAAAACATTTGCAACTTTCATATCCAATGCCGCCAAATCCCCCTACATAGATAACATTTCTACCCTTAAGCTCCATCTCAAGTATGTTCTAAAAAAGGGCGATCAAATAAAAGCTTAACGTTGCCAACGAGTATTGCATTTTTTCATTCAGCGTTGCCAACTGCCAAATGGCTGTCAATTTGCCAATGCAATAGAGCGTTCACATTGCATATTTATGAAGCATTCGCACTGGTGCCTCATATAGACAACACAAAGCTTTGTTTGTGATAGCGTTAAATAGCCAAACAATTATTTTTGTTGCAACTTTATGCGTAGAAGAGTAAAGGGCAAAAATATAACCAAATTGTTATGTGAAGTTTTAACGAAATTAGTTCTTTTTTATACTTTGAATTTATTTTGAATTGAATTGAATTTTCTATTTAAACTTTGACAAAAATTTATATTGACTTTCGCGGCGTTTGCGAGATTTGTGAAATAAATCTGCGTATTCCATTTCAGCATAGATATCCGCATTCAAATACGTTTTTGTATTTCTACGTTCCAAAAAGCTTCTTACTGCCTCGCCTGGCATAATGTCATACAGCAATAATGCTAATAAACAGGTGGAAAAACCTTGTATCAAATACTCATAATCAAAATAGTCCTCTTGGCTTAATCCCAACATCATACAGCAGGCCTGAGTCAACTGAAAGACGATGTATTCTAAAATGCCCCAAACTACGAACGAGGAAAACTCCAGTAAAGCCAGGCAGCCCAAAGATTCAACAAAAAGTTTCGTGTAGTAGGGCATATGCGAGTAGCGCGTTGAAAATATTTTCCAATCCGCGAGTAAACGCACCATGGCACACATAAAAATCCAATTTCCTAGTGGAGGAGACGGTGAGTTCCAGTCAGAAGGTTGTTTATAATAAAGTGATACGCCGATTATAGCGTGTACAAAAATCGCAAATGCAATTGCCCAAAGAGATGCCATTTTAAAATTATCTATATAAAATGTTTTAATTTTTTTTTGAATTTTTTACTTTTAAATGTTTTGTATAATTTCTTAACTAAAAAAATAAGGTTCCTTTTTTGAATGCTTTTTTTTTGTAAAGAGTGAAATCGGAAATCGTTGCAAAAGTGAACGTCTCTAGCTTTAATCCTATGCTACTTTAGCAGAGCATAAGATGCGACTTGTTTTGAAATTCTAGGCTCCTTGCTCTTGGTGGCTTGGGTATGGTACAAATAAACAAAAAAAATTAAAAAATGTTACGCCTACAGAGCATCCAACAGTGTGCATCACTTCGTCTTTTCAACGTGTGCAGGCTACAAAATGTCCAATAGCTGAGTTTCCTTGCCAACTTTCAAAAATATAACTTTATTTACATTTGGTTGGCAACGCTTTGTGCGAAATTGATAAACATTCTAATTGCCCAAATTTGATATTTTGTTTAATAAAAAATTAGTTCTTAAATATAATATTTGATACGGTTCTTGCGGTTTATTTTTGTAAAATAAAAAGTATTTGTGGCTTTTTAGAATGGGAAGACTGTAAAATGCTTTTACGTGGCTTGAATACCCTAAAAATTGGCTTGACATGTTAATTAGTGAAAACAAATATGCTTATGCTTTGCATCAAAGATTTGACTTTGGAAGACCAAAGTTCGGGTTCTCTTCAGTTTTTTTTTTGTTTGTTTTATATTTAAGTTTGAAATTGATAAGAACTATATGTACACATTTTATTTATAGACACGAACTTATTGAGGTAATACAACGGTGCAAAATTCTACAACTGAACCTAATGTGAACTTATTTATTTAAAAAATTCTAATCTGACCCAGTATGCCTATATAGTATTTGGGTGGCTGTTTTCGGTTTTGATAGACATATTGCACAAAGTGTCATGGGTATTCTAGATAAAATAAAGACGGCTTGGCAGATCATAAATTAATTCCACTTATCTGTGTAAAGTCAGTACCTACCTCTGCGTATGAAAACATAGGGGCATCCCACCGTTGGGCACTGTCGCTAATGATCTTTTTTTCAAGGATTGATCATACTCAAACTTTTTCACTAAATGCATTGCCAAAAAGTAGGTTTATTACTTATTAAAAGCAAAACAAATTAACTTAATAATAACACATAAACATGCACAAAGCGTTCAACTATTGCTCCACAACAGGTTTCCACATCACCGGAAATTCAACTGTTTTCATTTCGCCCAAGTCCAACATCCAAACGTCTCCATTCTTACCCTGCTCCAGGGCCTTAACCAAATTTGCAGCACAAACTTCGGGACTCTGGCGTTTAACATTGGCAAACATGGCATGCATAGGTGTATCAAAAGTAAATGTCGATTTATTGCTGATGTCATCCAATAAAGTTGTATCGGTGAAACCAGGACAAATGGTTATAAAGCCTACACCAGTCTGTGCTTGGTAAAAGGGATTCTGTAGAAAAATATGCTTCAGTACTTGCACTGATGTAGGTATTTTAAATTTCAGAGCAAACTTACAGCCAGAGAGCGCGTAAAGGCGGTGACGCCTGTTTTGGCGCCTGAATAGATGGCCATTAGACTGGTAGGTTGTAAGCCAGCTACAGATGCTATATTAGCGATCAGACCGCCTTTGCCGCCTTTGGAGCGATCCATGTAGTCCAGTGCTATCAAAGTACTATGCACCACGCCCAACTGTGCTCTATTACTGTTACTATACCTACTCTTATTTTTTGGCAATCTTTGCTGTTACCTACCAAGTTAATTTGTATGGTCAATTCTACATGACGATCGTTCATCAGTCCAAAGCCATTGATCACCACATCAAAATGACCAAATTGCTCAGACGTTGCCTTAAAAGCCGCCTCAATGTCTGTCTTCTTGGTTATGTCCACTTTTTGGTAAAACAACTCGGTGTTGGGTTGCTGCGATTTCCATGCACTCATTAATGCAGCATTCTCCGCCAAGTCGAAAATTGCCAGTGCCTACAATATGTAACCAAAACTGTCTGCTCTTAATACAAATTAAAAATATATATGTATATTTGTTTTAAAGTAACCTTTAGTTGCCGTCCCAGCAGTTCTTGCACGCATTTTTGGCCAATGCCGCCAAAACCGCCGAGGTAAACCACATTTTTGCCAGCCAAATCCATGTCAAATTGCAAAACTTTAAAATAATTTTTTTTATTTCTAGTTCCCGAGTGTCGTTGCGCTGCTGTAAGCTTTAGAACTACGACTGATCGTTGGACCCCCTAAAGCGGTAATGCTATCGGTTAACAGATAACATGAATTTTTTTTTCAAACTGAGCGCAACAAATTTTTGTTTTGAAGAGAGAGAACGTTAACGAAACATTATTCAAGAGCAATAAAAGAGCATGAAATACTATAGTATGTATATAAATGTGTGTGTGTGTGTTTGTGTACATATATATTTGTTCTAAGATATTACAAGAAAAATAAAATTTATACTTTTAAATATGCTAAAACGATGGAAAACTTTTAAAGATAATCATAGAACGCAAATATGCAAAAAAAAAAACGAAAGTTACAGTCGGGCGCAGGAGACTTTGGGATACTCTGTGCCATCAAAATCGGCATAAAGCTCGACTGAAAAGCAACTTTTAACTCTTCACGAACACCCGAATTAAGATTTTAAAAAACCGATTGGTTCTGTGGCGGATTTACGAAGGGGTTTTCGGATCAGGACCTCTGCCCAAAAGTTGCAAAAATGGATTGACAGTTTTTTTGCAAGCTCTGATATACTATATATACACTTTCAAGTGAAAAACCCTTGGATTGGTGACCCATGGTGACTATATTTTATTGTAAAAAGATTTTGATAAAACGGCCAAATGGGGTTATGTTGTCTTCATAAGCAAACGAATTATTCTCTAAAAAGTTTTTGACCGATCTCCCTATAAAAATCAATATACATATGATATAGTAAACCATTTTAGATATGGCACGACGCTTGCGAACTCCAAACTTGTTTGCGATTCCTTCAAAAATAAATAAAATATGCACTTAAAACTTTTTGTTTTCTGAGAGGTGATGTACGATACTCACTGTTTATATTTTTCGCCTTGGCAAAACAAATTGTGACACTTTTATTAAAAAAATTAACATTTTTAGCAACGTTTTAACTGATAAGCGCTTTTTGTATTGTTTAAAGTGGTTTAAAAATTCCATCTCAACCAAAAAATTAATTGAACAGTCAATATTTTCGTGCCATGATTAATTAGCACTTCCGACGTGGAATATCTCGACAAGAATGCACTAATCAATTTTATTCGAGTTTTGGTGATCAAGTCACACATAACGCCACTGTAAAACACTGGTTTGCAAAATTCAGTGAGTTGAGGGGTCGTCCTAAATCGAACATTACCACAGAAAACTTTGATGCGGTGCACGAAACGATAAAGGAACATCGTCATGTGGCATATTGTGAGATTAAGGCATCCCTGGGCATTAGTTTCACCAGCATGAACTTTTGGAGCTAAAAAGATTTGTTCGTGTTGGATAGCTCGTTACTGTTAAACTTAAAGGCTAGTACGCAGCAGTGTAAAAGTGAAAGAAAAAAGTGCTACTTATTTTGTGCGCTAAAAAAATTGTATGGGCAGAGTTTGTGACCAAATATTCTGTGCAATTGACATGTAGATGGCGCTACAAACAATAGATGGCGCCACAAAGTAAATATAAAAATCAGCTGTTTGTTCTTTTTGTTTACAAAGTGCAAAAAATAATAAAAAGTGAAAAAATAAATCGCCAAACGAAAACAATGCTAAGTATTTATTTCGCAAATAACGCCATTATTGCCTATTTATTTGCCAAATTGTTGGAGGAAACAGAAAATCGCCAGGAACTAATGAAAAAAAGGTCCCAAATAATTGGGTGGTCCTCCACTTCCTTTATTAGAGCAATTTTCTGCTCTTTGTACACTTGTTTTGCCTACGCGCCATTGCTCTTGCTATCAAAATAAGTTGCAGCACATTAATTTTTCGTTTTTAGCGCGCAAAGAGAACAGCTGATTTTTTTTAGCGCCATCTACACTCCAATTATAAAAATATATATGCAGCCCTGCTGCTGCGTACCAATGATTTTGTTCTTGGCGCTAAGAATTTTGACAGCGTTTTTTTTTATATGAAGTTTTGTTTTCTTTCACGCGGTTTTACACTGCTGCGTACTAGGCTTAAGCAATGAAGAAAGAAAAATGAACCGCCGATAACGAATCACGACAATCTGAGTTCTCACAGTCGACTCAAACAAGAGAGTTTATGAGTCCTGATTTAGCGTCCAATGATGTCTTCTTATTCCCGCAAATCACGTGGTCGATTTCGAATATTGATTTAAGCGCCTAAAAAAAAATGTTATAATAAGGGGTATAAATCCAAAGATAAACGGAGAGACATGGCTATAGACACATCTCTAATTATCCTGATCATATATAAGTCAACTTTGGAGGAACTCCGACATTCATTTTTGGCTCGCATAAACTTAATATACCCTTTATACCTTAACGCACAGGGTATAAATGAGTGCGTTGAAGTACTTTCCGCTTATATTTTTCCAAGACAAGTAATGAAATAAGCTACAAGGTAAAATTATGCAGTGTGTAAAACTTAATATATTTGTATGCATTTTTCAATAGTAAATAAACAAGTTGTCCTGCTACTGTAACCACGACACCTAATTGAATTTGATTCCCACAGCAATGATCCAATTCTGACGCGCTTTGAAACATAGGTTGGATGTAATAATTTAATTTGCTTGTGTCAGCTTTCAACTAGTGATGCAATGGGCGTTTTCTCAGTAAATACACTGACCTCAAAACATCTTTATACGAGAGGAGAATTTTAAAGAAGCTCTGTTATAAAGAAGTAATTTTTTTTAATAGTAAAATTATACTCCAAACCATGATTCTGAGATATAGCTTAAAGATCGCCTAGATCAGTAAACAGGACATCGAGGTCCTGTTATATAGATCACCTAATCAGAACACTTTGTTTGCGGTGGCGACGTATTTGGCATTTGAGCTAATATACTACTATTAACAAAACTAACTGATTGTGAAACCTAAGATTGCTTGAGAGTCTCAATGTAGGGCATACTCTTAGAGCTCAGCTACTAGATATCAATAAAATGTGCCACATCGCCCGACAGTCAATGTGTTTCGTTCTTATAGTTGGTTCTGTGGCGTAAAGATGATGAGATAGATAGACTGCCCAAACATGAATACTTACTGGCAATAAGCCCAGTAGAGACTTGGGACAGGATTTTAGATTTTACAGCTTCCATATCGATTTCAAGCACTCTTGTAAAATAGACTGTTGCATGTTGATTGGACTGACTTGAGCTTAATTAATCATGCCATGTATCTTATATTTAAAAAAATGTATGATTGTATTTTCATCTGTCCAAAAAATATTTTTTCGACTGATTGCTGGTCAACTAATTTTGATCAAATTCGGTATAGTGCTTGGAACTCTAAAAAACTTCCCAATGCCAAGTTTGGTTACGATATCTTCCTAAACAAACGAATAACAAAGGAATTATTCCCTGAAAATAATATTTCGACGTATCAGTTCTGTGGGGGCTAGAAGGTAGAGTCAACCATGGCATAAAATAGGATCGAAGCCAAAAGTTTGGTTGCTCTAGCTCCTACATTATCAGGTATCTTGGCCTGTGAGGGTGGTCCGATAAGTACTTAGCCTCACCACCCAATGGCGCTACTATCGCAAGAGAAATTTACTATCGTCCAGTACATTCTCTTGCTGTCGCAATTTCAGCCGGATCGGACTCGTTGTTTTATTTTGACTGCGTGTGGAAGCGAATCCAAAATTTTCGTTTTTCTTTTGTAGGCTAAGTACTTATCGGACCAACCTCGTATATTGACTTACTTGCTTTGATTCGTGTTTTTCGCGCACTTTTTTCCGATACCTTTGTTCCGTTTATAATGATGTTTGGTATCAAGAAAGTTTTGTTAACCTAGCTGTTGGTTAGATCCATAGGTTCATATAGACGGACATGCAGACAGACGGACGGATGTACATGTCCAGAACAATTTTTATTGTCCTCCTGACCATTTGGTAATTGGTAATTTTGGAGGGTCGACGGCGCGCCGTCTCCTTTCTTACTTCGTTACAATGTATCCGAAATGCGAAGAATGAAAAATTTCGCACAGAATAACAAAAAAAAAATTCCACTTAGGGAACTGCGTAGACCCCTTAAGGCCCAAATGCAGAATGAAAAATTTCGCAAGGAATGACACAAAACATCATATAAAAAAAAAAATCCCAAATGGGCCTTTAATACATAAATTTTTTCTTCGGAATGTACATTCTTATACAAGAAAAAAAATGTTTTATTATTGCCAATTTAAAACCTGTGGAAATTTTATACAAAGATTTTGCTGAAAATTTTTTTTTGGTATTGCAAACAAACGTCTTTCACCACATTGTGTTTACATATGACTCGTTTTTCCATTTTAATTGATATTATATATACGCAAAATTTTTTACTATTTACTTGGTTCCTCCGCATTCGTTTAATTTATTTCATTCATTTAAAAAGTAGCAAACAAAATATTTCCCTTTCAAATGAGGTTAATGGCCTAGGAACAGATCTTGGTCGGAGTGGTAATTTTTTTTTTAAAGCATAAAAATTTGTATTCGTACAAATACAGGAACGGGGGTATATTCCCCAGCCCCAAGTTCTCTAAGGAGCCTATAGATTTAACGACAACATGCATTTAACTTAAAGTTTTTTCTGAAAGTTGTGAAATCAGAGAACTCACATAATTTGAATTTTATAATTTTTAATCACAAAATTCATAATATATGTTGTTTAACTTGCAAAATCGAAATTCATGCGCCTAGCTTTCGTCGGTAATCGCCACCACGTCCTTAAACTTTTTATGCTAAAATGCTTATCATCAATTGGGGTACCGATTGAGCGATTTTTATCTGTCCTTTTTGCATGATCATATAAACGCAGGAAAAACTAAAATTTTACTAACAGTTTTTTGGTCTTTTTCAAAAACAACTTTCACCCAGTAATGATTACATGCAGCAAAAGAATTGCGCCATCTAGCCAAAGACACTGGTAGCTCCACCTACAGACAAAGAATATGCTATTTATATACGGCCACACTTAACAGAAAAATAAATGCAGCCTGTATCAACGACGACGGCTGAAATACTTATTTTACATATTGTATGCACATATGTAATAGACAGATATAAATATGTATGTATATGTTATATAAATATATAAATAAGGGTACGCAAGAGTTGTCAACTTCAATTAAACCGCATTTTAAACTTAACTGTGTACAATAAACACAGTCTTGATTTCACAACTCCATTACTAAATTGTTTTGATGTTGGGTCGCATCAAGTTTAAGGAACCAAATGACAGCTCCATAATAGCCAACTTACTGACACCACAAGTGCGTGGATTTTAAAATCAATCAGTCGCAATTTCAAACATATCATAAACAACAAACACAATATCAAATATTGCAGCATCTTTTGCGGTAGCGAAAAAACGCTCCAAAGTAAAAGAGCTGCAAGCCGATCTAGGAAATGCAGCAGAGAGACACCACAAATCCAATGGTTAGGCTAGATTTCGAGGTCACTGAGCAGATTCGTAGCGCTTTAAGTTACCATTGCGTGGGCGATATAAATAACCATGATATGGCATCTACAATGTTAGTTTAATTGCAGAGTCGGCAAAGCAAACAACTATTTGTAAGGATGCACTGCTTCATTTGGGCCATCGCCGCCTCACTGTTTATCGTAGCCACGGCCACGACGCTGCAGCTGAACAGACGAGCCCTTAATGCAGGTCCACGATTGTACCTAGCGGAGGAAGATCTGCAGCCACCGCGGCGTGGCTATCAGCAGCAGGATACTGCTCGTGCTTTTTACTCTTATGGCTACAGTGATGATAATGCAGCCCGAGCGGAGTATACGGCGCGTGATGGCTCTTCGCGTGGTTTCTATTCCTATGTGGATGCCAATGGCAAGCTACAAACCGTCAAGTATGAGGCAAGCCGCCAACAGGGTTTTAAGGCGGATGCCACAAACTTGCCCAAGGCGCCAATTGATGACAACAAGCCAGTGGAAGATACTGTCGAAGTACAAGAGGCACGTCAATTGCATTTAAATGCGCTGCGTGAAGCAGAGGCACTGGCAGCCAGCTTGCAAGAAGAAAACAAGCGCGCTAAGCAAAAGTTGCAAATGGGCAGACTGCCCGCGGCGGAGCACGGTTTAAGCGCGGAGGATGCATCCATACTAGAGCGCGTACGCGCCGAACTAACAGCCATGCTGGCCGAGCAGCAGCGTGCCAATGAGCAGCAGTCACAGGAAGAGAATGCCGAGAATCAAGAACAGGAACGTAGCAATGAAGCTACCGCCAGCGACGCGGAGAATGGTGAAGCAAATGCAGCGGATGCGGATAACGATGCAGCTGCCGGTCAGCGCTTACAGCCAGAGAATGCAGATGACACCGATTTGTCAAAAAATCTGCGCACTGTGTATACGCTCAGTGATATCAGCTCGAATAGCTACCTCAAATTGGGGGATTTGCCGCCTGGCAATATCGTTAAGGTGTCACCCAAAACAGCGCGTTTGGATGAGCAGCAAGTGCGCGTACCCATAAGTGCCTATTATACACTACTTACGCCGACTAATAAGTATAGTGTTACCACACCTACCGAACTAAGAACTATACGCATTAGTGGCGCCCAAGCCGGGGCCGCAGATGCGCGTCGGCCCTTGGCGCTGAGTCGCAGTGTGTTTAAGCAACGCTTGGGTAAACTGAACTAGGTTTGTAGAGAGTATAAAAATTATGCTTCAATTATGCTTTGAAGTAACAATTGGTTTTTTTTTTTTTAAGAATAAATGCAAGCTATGTGCACCCTTGTGCCTAATGTATCACTTTTTAAATTCTTTTTCAGTGAAAATTTTGAGCCACTCGTTCAGTGCCGACCCAACCATTTTTCACTAAAGAATGGAAATTTTGTGTGGTGTGGGGGTGGGTAATAGGAATAAGATTGGGAATGGTAATCGATTTTTTTAGAAGTGTCTAAGCATCCAATCCTTCATTTGTTTTACACCAAATACTTTCCTTTCAAAGACAATTTTATTTAAATTGCTTAACAAACAACAGGCATTTAAGAGACATAAGACATTAGATGCAATAACCTAGGCCACGGGTAGATAGTCACGTGCGGGTTTCGCCGGTCCCGGATTGTAGTTGTAAACAAAACCAATGGGCAGCGAGGTCTTTACATAGATGGGCGGAGATACAACCGTGCGACTGGTTGGTAAGGATTGCTTCTGTTGTTGATTCTCACTGATTAGCTTGTGGCGCAGCTTCTCTGCCTCGTAACGCTTGAAGAATGCTATTTTGGCTGCAGCTACCTCGGGTGTATCCTGCACTGGCTGTGGCAAGTTGATATCGTTCACAGTTTCGCCAGCCAAACGCAGTTTGACCTGCGCATGTGCAGCCAGATGTTGAGCTCTCAGTGTGGCCACCTCTGGTGTTTCCTCATTAGGCTGCAGCTGTGCGGCGCTGGGCAAGTTTAGTACACGAAAGCCTGAAGCATCGGCAATATAGTCTACCGTTTGCAGCTGGCCTGAGGCATCTGTATAGGAGTAAGTGCCGCGCGTAACACCATCGGCAGTGCGTGTCTCGTGCTTGGAGTAAAGTGGTGCGGTATAGCCATAAGCATACTGACCATATTCATCCTGTGTATGATACTGGCTGATGCTGTCGGCTGCCTGTGCTGCACTATATTCCTGTTGTGGTGCAGCGTACTTCAGTTGTGGTGCTCCATACTCCAGATGTGGTGCAGCGTAATCATAGCCGGCGGCTTCGACGCTTACCAAAAAGATCGCAAGTAGTAAACCGAATAATTGCAATTGCATTTTGATGGCTAAAACTGAAACTGGAACGCTGCTAGTGTCGTGGACTAGTACTCGCTCTAGAGAACTCTGTGGTAACAGCTGCCAGACATTCTGCCTTTATATAGTAATGTAGCCACAGAGCCCTTCCATGAGCTGGGTTGCCAAAAAATATTTACAATTTCGTGCGTTCTCAGGAAGGTCGTCCAGTTTACTTTCATATTCCCTGCGCTTGTCCATGCACGTGAGCTGATCTTCCTCTTGCTCTGTTTATACACAAATATTTTCTCGAATTCAACAAGTTCAACATAAATTTTTACACAAAAGCCGCAATTTGTTTTCATCTGTCGTGGGCTAGCGAATACAAGAACTTAATCTGCCAGTTTAATTTTGTTGTAGCTTGTCCGCTTGAGGTCAAGGAACCGCACTGGACCTTCTTCTTTCCTCAGCTGTTGAATTCCTCTGCTGTTATATTATTGCTCTTTTTATGGCTTATGCTGTCATTAAGGTTTATTGAAATCAAAATAAAAGTTAAATTTATGAATTACTTGAAGTAAAGTAACTGCAATTTTATTTGCCAAAAACTAAGGAATTTGTAAGAGATAGCAATTAATAATATCAGTCCATTAGACCCTGTAACAAAACCGGATGGTGGAAGTCAATTCATTTAAGTAAGGCTCATTTTATACAATGATGCGGAATGATCATATGGTTTACAGCTCTCCTTAACAACAGGGTTAGTTTATCGATAGGGGATACCCTGTACGTATTAGAAGTAAATATGGTTGGATAGAAAGATAGGTCGAAAAATCAAGAAGGCTGTTTTGACAAAAGATTTTGCCTTTATAGGGTGAAAAGATAGGAATGATTAAAAAATAAATATACATAAAACAACAACGTGATATCACACGATCTTAGTGGTCAATACACCGGTCCGCAGGGTGAAATTAACGCGAATTTTCGTAACATAATTGTACTATTTGTGAACGTTGTTCGGGTGTAAGTCTTTCCATGATGAAATGGCAATGAAAGCTGAATACAAAATGTGGTAGAGTCGAGGCGGTGCCCGACAGTGGAATACCCTGTACGTTTTCTCTCGTACAAATTTTTCCTGCATATTCCTTCTAAGAATTTTCCAATTGGATTTTTTGTTTTTGTAATCCGTAAATTTTTACCGATTTTGATTAAACTCGAAAGTTACGTCAAATAAGATATTTAATTTATATGGGGTAAGTTTCATGTTGGTATGTTGAAGGGTGTGGGCAAATCGATTGCTGGTGGTGGGAGGTTCGCGTTTGTTCCGAGCTTGTTCATTAGAGCCACATGAATAAGTTTACCAAAAATTGTGATTCTAGGTCACTTGTAACCATAATTACGTAGAGACATACTTATATGGACGCAGTTTAATGGCAGGGGTGGTGGAAATTGTACATTTTTGACTATAACTTTTGCTGTCCGATTTTGTTAATTTTCTACACTCAGATGCATGTAACCACAACGCATCGCTCTGTTAAATTTCAGATGAAAATATTAAACGGTGTGGCTAAAAACCTACTACTGCGGGGGAACGGGGGAAGATATTGAAATGATTCAACAAACTTCAGCTTCTGAGGAAATATGCGCACCAGCTGGTAAAGTTTCGTGTCTGTTATAGTCTTCAAGATCTAGGCGTTCATACGGACGGATGGACGGACGGAAGGACATGGCTCAATCGCTACCCGAGGTTATGATTGAGGTTATTTTGGTATAAAGGACTTGAGGTCTGCCACGCCTCCTTCTGTCCGTTACATATATTGCACAAATCTAGTACATATATCCTTTGTATCCATAGGTACAGGGTATAAAAACACATGGCAACTTGACAATACTCACGCATGACTTACCAAAAAAACCCTATTGTAAAAAAATCCTCAAGAAAAATTAAAAATGGATTTGAAAGCTTAAGTTCAAAGTGTGTTGTAGTTTGCCGATTGAGCTGCCAAGATAAAAGTCCCAGTGGTCGAAGAAACAAGGTGACGCAAATGGTGAAAAAAAAATTCACAAAATCCTATTGGATGGATTCAGTAAAACATGCTGTGCATCGCATACTGATGGGAAATTTTGAGATGGAAAAGCACAAATAACATCGATTCATAAAAATTCAAATTGATAAATCATGCGTCCTTTACTCCATATCTGAATCGAAGGAATATTTAAAACAAAGGAGTTAATCTGCCAAATTAAGCCACCTTTAATTAATTTAATATTAAGGTCTAAATCAATAATACTAAGACTACGAACGACAGATTTTTTGTTGATATGGGAATTACAAAAAAGTTCAAAAGTTCATAGTTCCAGCCCTTAAGCAAAGTAATAAATTCGAGCAAGTTCAAGTTCTTTTATTGATTATTATACAATTATTTCATTTTAATTGCATTTCAAATCCAATTTAGTAGTAGAAACCCGTGTAATAACGTGGCACGCTATAGCTGTATACACGTGGCACAAGCACGGGGCTGTGCACACCTAGAACCTCGTTTCGTAATTTTTCTACTTCGACTTGCTTTAGGTGAACAGATTTGGCAGCTGCCACATCGGAAGTGTCGGCAGCGGGAGCAGGCAGCTCCAAAATGCGTACATTTGATTCAACTGCGTTGGATTCATGCTGAGCGGACCCAATTTGCGCCAGGCGCAATTGAGCCTCCTCATGAGACGCCACACGGCTCTTATCGGCGGCGGCAACGTGGACGGAGTCAGTTGGAACGTTGGCAGCAGCGGCAACTCTATGGGAAACGTTATCGGCGGACCGGCCAGTTGACGACGCTGACGCTGACGTTGAGGCGCGAAATTCCTGCGGTCGCACGGCGCGTGGCAAGTTGGTGGCGGCCACATGAAAGCCCGACGCATCGGCAGTATAGTCTACGGTTTGCAGCTGACCGGTGGCATCGCGGTAGCTATAAGAGCCGCGTGTAATGCCATCCAAAGTGCGTGATTCATGTTTGCTGGACAGCGGCTCAGCATAGCCGTATGCATACTGACCCAGTTGATCCTGAGAGCTATACTGATGCTGTGTGGGCGTTACCAATGAGGAGCCTTGCGCCGAGTAGACAAAGGGATAGGCACGCAACACGGATGGTGCCGCATAGAGTGCCAAACCATTGGCCGCAACGCCTAAGGCAGCCAAGATAATAAGTTGTGCTCTCATGTTGAGTTCTTGAAGTCCGAGTTGAGCTACACCCCAATGGGTACTGTGGCTACTTAGCCTCGTACAAGATCCTTTTATACCAAATCTATCAGAGCTTGGGCTAGCTGCTTGTTCTGATTCTGGTTCTGCTATTAAAATAGCAGAACTGCAGAATTTGCTCGCTTCTTCAGGCGATCCTCGTTAACATGCTGCGTCGCCCAGTTGTGGCTCTTAATTTGGTCCGCTGTCAGTTGGCATAAAAAAGTGGCTGACTGCGGCATCAACAGACGCGTCAATTTGGCTTAATTGTGATCTGTTCGAGTGGGTTTTTAGTATCAGATTTGAAACCCCACAAATCCTAACTCTCAATGGCTTCTAATTTATGTTGGCGCTTGTCGAATCATGTTTATGCATCTTATAACTAAATTAAAGCCTATCCTATGTTGGAGCTCTGTCAAGCTGCATTGCGGAAACGCCTTTCACTGTGCTCAAGAGCAAATCCCCATGGACAAAGCTACACATAAAAGGGTCCAATGTAATTGATATACAATTGTTGTTGTCGTTGTTATTATTGTGGCTGGTAGGTTGGTTGGTCACTAGGCGGGTTGGTTGCTCATTCAGGCAACGTTTTGTGCGCGCCAAGCGATATTTTTTTTTTTGGTTTTTAATAGCATGCGTCTTCATTTTATAAGCCTGTTAGGGTTTTATTGACTTGGTGGTAAAGTTTGCAACGTGCATATATTCGAAATAGAGAATAGCTTTTTTATAATCCTGTCTAGCTGATTAATAATGTTTAAGCATAAATTTGAAGCTAATAAATCTGTGCTGTCTATATAAAGAAGCCATTGATGACACTTACCGGATTATTCCTGATGTTTCACGATACCCAATCACGCACGACATGAGCGAGTCAATATAACCAGTGAAGTAGTTATGTCTTCTAGAGTGTTCAATTCGCCTTCTGGATCTGGAGCTTCATGCTACTATCATTGTTACTTGTTTGAACGATATTCCTAAGATAGAGAGGGAAATACTTTGGCTTGCTCTCAGGGACTAGCAGTACCTAACTGGTTGACTCTCTTTTAATAATCACAAATGTCGCGAAGGTCATGAAATTAAAAGGTGCGAAAAAGTCTTTTGGTAGAGAACATAAGAGATCCCATAAAGGGCTATCTATTGCTGTTCTACAATCTCCAAAGAGACGTTGGTGATTCGAGGGTCTTTTGCAGGAAAAGGTATAGCCTCAATGTCTTGTAAATTTCGGACTTGCCAGAACTAATGTCTCACTGGTTTTAGTTTCGTAACCCCAGATGGATGGTATTCATCGAATCGACAACGAAAACTTTCCAAAGCAATACGAGATCTCCTAGCGTACCATCAATTGCTGTTCTATATATTCCAAAAAGACGTTTGTGATTCTCTTTCATGATAAGGCGTAGCCTCAATGTCTTGTCACTAGCTGACGTGCCCCAATGCTGGGAGTAATGCGTCACTGGCTTAATTTGCTTAACCGGTGGCGGATCCGAGAGGGACAGTTTTATTCGAGCTCCGGTTTGTGCATACAAAGTGAAAAACCCCCCCTATGACCAAATCCTGGATCCGTAATGCAGTTAACAAGTGCACTTTTTCAACATATTATCGTCAGGTTTGAATATCTGTAAGGCCTGTAGTCTCTGACATTTAATTGTTCTCAATCCATGACTTCAGCAGTATATTTTAAAGCGGTTTTCCGTCCAAAATCTCATTGTCTTGAGCCTTAACAAACGAAGACGCTATTGCTTAATCTTCTTCGATCTTCAAATTATTCTGGCAAAGATTTTTGGCCACTTAAATAATCTAAAGTTTTGCTTAGTTTCGAAAAATATTCAAGTTCCTTCAATCTCTGTCTTTGGCAAAGCGTTTTACTAAAAGTAAATCTGGTACTAGACTTAGGGCCAATAGAATCTTTAAGGGCTCAGTAATGGGTTACCGGTTCCGTGATGGCCGTAGTTTATTCCCTTAGAGCGGTAGAGGTTTTAGACAGTCTCCGATCCAAACTGAACAAGATATCAAAATAAAATTGGAAAGTTTATGACTCTCTTTGATTAATCCCGAGACAGTCTTTTAAGGCTCTAAGACGCTTGCATTCATTCATCATCTTTATATGACTAAGTCGGTATTAATTTGCTGCTCTTCATCAATATTGGCTATTCTTGTTCATCTGGAAAGACAGTTTCTTACTTTGTTATTCACTCGGAAGAGATATTTTTCAATTTATTGGGTTTTCAGCCATGGACGTTACATACCAAGTTCACAGTTGTAATTAGGAGTTATACACTTGGTATAAAGAGCTTTAAGAATCTTAGCACCTAAACTTAAAAGGTTTTTGAAGATTTGTTATTTGGAAAAAATTTTTTCTTATTTTTTTTGTATAGTAAATATTTTATCTTACTCTCTTTGCAACATTTAGTTGCTCCTTAAGAGTATCTTAGGTGTCCACTGCTTCTGTTAACTTTTCAATCTGCTTTAAATTTTTTTTTTTTTTGGTATCTCTTGGATACAAAACGGCAACCGCAACCAACGGCAGTCGCAATATTTCAAGGTGACTGAAGGCCAAGGGCCACATTTGGCCCGGACCAGACCAAGACGCTCAACAATGCAGTCTTTATGTGTTTGTGGTGTGTGTGGCGGTGTCCAACTGAATAACTTTGAGATATTTGCAGCTACAAGATCTGAATCTTTTTTGTTGTTGTTGTTACTCCTTGGCATTGCTTTGGTTATTTTTAGTACAGAGCTAAACATAGTTTTATCTTTACAGTAAATCGTCTGTGCTTAAACACAAGCCAAGTTGATTAGGATTGATATGCCAAATATTGCCCAGAAGAATAAACCTGAAATCTTTTGGGCTACCAACAAACATATTCATTAAAAAACTGCCTGTTACACTGGCTGTAAGTGCATTTTAATGTTAGCCTCTGGGAGTGCCACTTAGTTTCAGTTAAAGCATTATTTTCTTCACCTCCCGCTCCTTTTGGATTACACTACTCATACCATAATTTCTTGCTAGGCTTTTTAATGATCTTGTTAGCTGGACTTGTTTGTAGACAAAGTTACTTAAAATTCCTTCGCAAAGTACTTTTTTTTTTCTGTATTGGATCTTTAGTTGGCTTAGCAGTTTCTATGTCACTTATCCAACAGAAATAGAGTTTGTCTACGTAGTAACTGGCTTGGGCGTGGGTTTTAAGCTGAGTTGTGCCACTTGCTGCGACCATACTGATGCATCATTGGGGACTAATAAGGTCAGACTGGGCGATAGCCACGCGCTACATTTGTAAGCTCTGTTGGCGACCCTTCTATAATGTACACTACTTTCCAGCTGAATAGAGCTGCTTCTATTTTGGTTAAATTAAATGTCTAGCGAGCATACGAAAGCTGTGGGCAGGAACTCCGAGAAAATCTCGGGGCGCAGCGGAACCTAAACCTGAGGATATTCTTGATTGAATAAAATTAAGTCCTGGCTCTGCCCTAGACATTTTGAATTATCTAAGCACTAGTCCTAATTGGCTCAAAATCTCTTAATTTATTTATTAGCTTCTTTTGACGTTTTTTTGACGTCCGCCATTTTTGTATAGCACTAAGTGAAAAATGCATAAATTTTACCTCTTATAACGAATTTTTTCAAATAATTTCGCGTTAATGCCCATACGCAGTTCGAAATATTTCGCACGGAATGACAAAACTTTATATAAAAAAAAAATCCCATTAGGGCCTTTAAACATAAATTTATTAATAACGAGAAAAAACAACATATTTTGGGAGATTCCCAAAAATAAACTAAAGCACAAAAAGAGAATAAAGACAGAGAAAAGTTTCTCTTGAAAAATAAACTTTACATGGGGCTACCCACATGGCTTTTGCGCCACTGAATCCGAATACATCGTTCAACTCAGCACGTCAGGTTCATGAGAAAATCTTCAATATACACCGTTTTATGGGGTTTTTGAGGTTAGGGCAGTATAATCGCGTGCTGGGATCCTAGGACTTCAGATTTGGATTCAGCGACCTACAAAATTTCTAATAAATATAGAAAATGTAAAAAAAAGCACTATAAAAAAACATTGCTAAGCCGTTTGAATTTTCACGTACAACAACAATTTTAAAAAATCTACACAGCGAGAAATTAAGCATTAAACGCAAAAGAATTTAGAATTGCTTCTACTTATTTAGCTATATCTGAGCCATTAATGATAACAAAAAGCCAAAGAATTCGGTAATGCGGTTTTGAAGTGAGTACAAGGTGGTTGGATAAATTCAAAGAAAGGCAATGCATAGCTCTGAAAAACTTTTGTGGAGAAATAAACAAAATCTAATGGAGGGTACTGCGGAGAATACACCGAGACGTCTTGTTTCATATGTGTGTCCTAAAAGTTTGGGGACATTCGGTTGTACAAGAAAAAAGGTAAACAAAAGGGTGTTTTTTTAACAGCGTCCGGATTTACGAAAGTGATATCTCTGAAACCAGTTGTTACTTTTGACAAATTTAAATTTCATTTTATTCAGTAAGGACTAACAATTCATCATGGTAAGATTTACACGATACCAACGTCTTTAAATTTTCGAGATTTACAATCAAAATCAGTGTTCTGTTGTAAAAACTTATGGACCGAATAATCGTTCATAAGAACGTGCTATTCGTCGTGCGAACTCTTTTGACACTCCACGATGTCTGACCACTAATCAGAATGAGAACAACACGGTCCGAAGAAAATATCGCTGTTGTAGAGGCCAGTGTAGAGGAAAATCCAAATTTATTGATTTGCAACGTTTTACCTTCAATGGTGATCGATACAGAGCGATGATCAATGAATATTTGTTTCCAAATTTACGTGACATCGATGTAGAAGAGTTCTGGTTTCAACAGGATGGCGTTACGTGCCATACGGCGACTGCAACCATTGATTTACTGAAAACTCAACTCGGTGAGAAAGTTATTTAAATAAATGCTCCCACTAACTGGCCGCCGCGGTCGTTTGATTTGATCCCTTTAGATTATTTTTATTAGACAAGCCAGCAACAATTGACGACTTGGAAATCTACATTAAACGCGTCATCGCTTAAATACGGCCCCAAATGCTTGAGTGGTCAAAAATTGGACCCACAGGATGCGCTTTGTAACTCGTAGTCGTGGTGGTCACATGCCAGAGATCTTTTTCAAATATTAAATGATACGTAATTATCCATCTAATAAAATCATATTTGGGATCATTACATTAATTTTTCTATGCTTTATTTCAGTTTGAAATCCGGACGCGATTAAAAAAACACCCTTTATAATCAAAAGAACATATAATTGTTGTATAACGTATGTTCAATGTAACGAACAAATTTTCTACGCTCCTTTGGCAAAGAAAATATTCAATTAAAAAAACTTTTCATAGTTTTCCAGAAATTGCTGCCAAAATTAGTGACAACAATGTGAAGTTTACAACTTAGTGCAAAAGACACTATTCAAATGACCAATATTGTATACCTTTATAGGCTCAGTAGGGTACAGGCACACACCTTCTTTCTGCCGTCTTAGTTACCTGCTTTTTGTTATTTTGGTTTTCTATTCAAGTTCTAGCCATGACGCCATCATCCAGTTGGACAAGCTAAAAAAAACAAACTAAACAACAAATTTTAGCTGACTAGCTGAATTAATAAATCCATGTCAGTCAAGTTATTAAGTTCCCTTCATACGCTACAATGACAAATTACAGAGCAAATTAAAATCAGAGCAGGGCAATAGAATTTTTATTTAAATTACTTTTTAGAGGAAGTAAAAGAAGTCTGTCTTTTCTTTGCAAGCTGGTTATGTACTTTACAAAAAAAATGGCTTTTATATATTCGAAGGTTTTCAATGTGAGTCTTAGGACGGAAACTTTTATCATAAACTCAGAAAGCGAAATCAAATTATAGACAAAAGCAGGGAAATAAATCTAAGCTTCCCATGGACCATCAAGGATTTATTTCAGTTTGAAAATGAAAAAGGTCCCCAGGGACCATCTCACTAATCGGAGGGTTAAGCTATAAAAGCAAATGCTCGGTGTTTATTTTACGAATCCTTATATAGGGCCTGTTTTATAAGATTCTACGTATTAAGGTCTATGTTTAGAAATTGACGAGATGTAAGTACCTCAAGCTAAATAGGTATTCATCTAAGTAAATAGAGGTCCTTTGCTGCAACTAGAAGCCTATTTATGTAAATAGATGTGGATTGAAGAAATCGAAATCAGTATTTCTGCTTATCAAATAGTAACCCGGACATAATAAATATAATCGCCAACTCCATAAAGTAAATGTTACCTGCTGTGTGGAATGAATTTAATCAACCTAATACTGGTTCCAACAAGCCTTGGATAAAAAAAAATTGATACATTCAAGGCGGTGCTAGACATGGCAATGTGCCCTTTTTTTTTGTCGAAAAAAAACTAAGGGGCTCCGGTTTATGCGAGCTTCGCAAGCCAAACTTGTGGTAGCTTCTATATTTTAATTTCAAGACATTTCCTTAATTTCTGGAGATTTGAAAATGCTACAGAGAATGCCTGCTCGACTTTAATATACCCTGTAACAAAGCAGTTAAGCCGTATGCGTAAATAATATTTCATTTATATTTATTGTAAATTATGTTGGGCAAAGGAATTTGAAGGGCCTAGGGAAATGGGGGGCTACCCCGGCCCGGAGTTTTTTTAGACGCCCGGTGTAATTACTGTCGTAATAACATTTTCTGATATTTGCTGTACTGCTAAAAAAGTGCTGTCCCGATGCATTGTCTTTTTCAAGTGAAAAAGTTCGTCGTACTTACAAAATGATTGAAGCTAATGGTATAATAGCGTGGCCGGTACATTTTTCCCCCGGACCCGGATTTTCTCACTACGGCCCTGTGGATGAGGGACCAAAAACTGCACGAACGGTTTTTAAAAATGTATGATGCAGATTGATTATTACGCAAAATTTCCGTTTTTAAACTTGACGTATTCTTCACATTTTATTTAATTAAGCTACTGAATATAAAAAAAAAAAAATTTTTGCTTAGAAAAGTTATAAATCTCAAACATGACTAATATATGAAAATTTTTTTAATTAAATAGAAAATCTCTACAGAGATAATTAATGTTGGAGCAATTTTTTTAAGCATTGGAAGTCGCAAACGAAACTAACAATGGGAACTGAACTTGTAGAAATTTTAAATAAATCAGTTGAGTGAAAGTGACATTATTTTTTCCAACATCATATTTTGCAACTTTTTTTGAAACATAAACTAAAAACCTCTTTGCCTCTCGCCACTTTTGTTCACTTCCTCTGCCACTTTTACTGTCATTTTGTAAACTAAATCACGTTAATAACTTAATAAACATTTCCTATGTAGGGTATTGGTCTGCAGAGTAGAGTTCAAGAAACCCATTTACACGCCATATTAAGTTTCCCTGTAGCTTCAAGATAATCACTCACACAAGCCAGACCCCAAAGTCATTTACATACAAAAAAAAAAGTCAAAAAATAGCCCCAACTATTAGCTCATACCATGCTTACTAATAATATACTACAATTACATATATAGGCCCAATACATTAGCCAAGTCAATATACAAAATGTACGCACAATTGTTGTCAGCATTTTTTCACCAAATCCTACAACTAGAGACATACTGGGTCCAACACTTGTTGGGCCTTCCAATTTTATTGCCTGTCAAAATTTACTGCATAGTTTTCCATTTCATTATTTTGACGGCTGACATGAAAATGTTTTCGGCTTTAAACAGCACGAACAAATCGACGCTGCGTTTGTTTTAGCTCGAAAGCTTTTGTCCCAAAGCTTTCCCAACGATTTGCACTCAAAACAAACAAAGTTTTGAGTTCAATTTTGAGTGAAATGGGCGTTGGGTTGATAAGAAAGAGTCTGGCGTCATTTTTGATAAATGATTTTTTTTTGTGGTTTGTTTTGTTTTTTTTTTTTTGAGCGGCTTTTTGTTGGTAGTTTTGTTTAGTTCGTATTGTCTGCTATTTGGCATTTATAATTTTTTGTTTTTTCTTGGCTTTTTTTACTCTTATGAAGTCATCGCTCGAAAATATATATATAAACGGCGGGTGATATTAGTGACTTTGTTGATAGCCGTAGGTACAAATCGTGTGAATTAAAAGTTGGTCAAATATAGGTTCATAGTTTATGTTTAGGTTTGGTTTTTGGAAAAGTAAAGGGCTTTTGTTTTTTTTATACTCTCTATAATACGTGTGAAAGGTATATCAAGATGTTGAAAAATTCAAGTAAGATCCTATATAGTATGTAGCAGAATTAAGATTCAACCTAAAGAAATCTGTTCGGTTATGGTTTTTGGTAAGTTGCTTTGTCTGCTTACCTACAGTTTAAAGGGGCTAGCTGCATGAAAATTTTGAAAAAGATGTGCCTTAAGAGCTTTTAAGTTGAACGATTTCGGTAGCTTTCTTCCAAAAAGTCGTCGCGATTTTGAAACTTATTTTTAGCATAGCATAACCTTGAAATATGGCTTATAAATTTTCCTTATGAATTATGCTGGCAGAATTCCCTGAAATGTATATCTTAAAAGACCGCAGTCTTCAAAATGAGACAAATTATCTTATCTACGCGAAATTCTTGACCCACAATGATTGCAGTTAAACATACTTAAAACGCATTGTAATTGAATAAAAATAGGTTTTTCGTAAATAACAAAAGCGGGGCAGTCGAGTAGGGCGAGTTTTCCTTCATTCAGGCTTTCGAAAGTGACGGCAACATAAACAAACATTTTAAGCCAACTACAACGAAGCAAAAATAAGGGTTATGTGACTGTGCTGTTTGTACTTATGTATGTTTATCTGTTCCCTCATAACTGAAAATGTGCTTATCGTAATTTGACAAATGAGGTATCGTTGGAAGCGTCTTGATTGTCCGCTGGTTATAGGTCATGTGACGTCACATGAAATTAAATACTGCGCAATCAAAAGGACAAAAAAAGTCATGATTAAAAAAAATATTATTTTATGATGCAGTTTGAAAAGTAAAGCGCTCAATTGCATATATATATATATATTGTTAGATTTGGATCGCAGCTTTGCTCTTATAGATCCAATTGAAATAATCTAACTTTATTTTTAAATATTTAAACTTAAAAGCTTGTTTCGTGCTTTGATACCTTTTATCAGTTTATTAAGTTGAAAAATATTGTGATGCAAAAAGACATATCTACAATGCCCTGAACCATTAATCTGCGAAAAATATTCTTGCTTACTTTAAATACGAATACTCTGTATCCCCTAGTGCGTTTGGCGATGTTACCGATTTTAATTTTAGGAAGGGCCAGGTAAAAGGTGCTCCCTGTAACATCAATATTAAGAGGAGCATAATATTTGCGCAAGGTTGAGGCTAGCCAAGAATGATTTACACATACTACATATTGATAAATTGTTGGGGTTATAAAACTGGACTTTATATTCGAAAGAAAACGAAGTATTTTTATGAAACGGTATTTAAATTTTTGGAATAGTTTGAATCAGTCGGGCTGGTACCTGAAACATATTCTATTCAAAACTTCGTTATAAATGTACATTAAGTAAATTTTTGTAAATAGATTGCTGTGGTTGGAGTTGCTCAGATAAGGGTGCGTGCTCTCAATTTCACATTTTTTGTTATCTATTACTTCTCTTACTCTTTTCGATAAATTCTCATATTTCCCCAACTTTTTTTCTATAAATTCTCATATTTTTTGGATTATAAAGATATTTGGTATCAATCGAAAGCTATAACATTGAAATTGTAGAAAACTTGGCGTTTTGAAACTAGTTAGAGAAAAATAAATGAACTTGAGTCCAAATCGTAACTTACAATTATTGACTACAAAAATGCACACATTAAGCTCCTAATTTTTAAATAAAACCGCTCTAAACTAAAAGGTATTGAAGAACTTAGCGCACCTAGCTAATGTTTCTTGTTACTCAGGAACTAACTAGAAAAAAAACTCACTCAAAAATATCACTCATACGACGCTTGTGCTGAAGCTTGTTGTCGTTTTGTGCGCATTTGACCAAACAGTTGAGTGCTGACAGCATTTTCGTGCAGAACTATATAAAAAGTACCGAGCGCCGTGAAAAATAAAATAAATACAATTTTAAAAAAATATTTAAATATTTTTATAAATCGAAGCTAAATTTTTTAAACTAAAACAATGTAAGTTTTTAAAGTGCGCGTTAAGGGTATTAGGCAGACCAGCCCGAAAAATCCATTGAGTTAACTGCTGTATAACATATAGATACATACAGCATCAGGTGCAATGTTTAAAGTCAAATTTGTAGTGAAAAAATCTTTAAAGATGCCCTAAAGCTACTTCTAGTGCGCTATGAATGTATTTTTCTAGGCCAAAAGTTGTACAGAAATCACTTACGATTGTTTTTTGTATAAGTACTTTCATTGAATACATATATACATATGTATATACATACAGTTAGCATCGTTTTGAACGCCCTGGCTTCCGTTTGTATGTACATAGGCTTAATCATCAACAGCTTCGTACAAGCCCTGACACCCTCCCAAAACTCTCACATTTTGTATATAAAACATGCGCACTTGGCGCATTCCCTGCTTTTGCTATGAACTTGGTGGAGTGATGTCATCTAAAACTGCTGCTGCATATGCCTCATATATGTATACACGATTTCGTTGCCTACCCAAACTGACCCCATCAGGGGCATTGTGTTTACTTGCCTACCCCAACTCAAGCCCATATTGCGTGGTTTCCATTTCACTTCCTGCTTTCAGGCCACACCATGCGCCCCGTTCTTGAAAGTAGTAATGATTCAATGTTGCACTAGTAAATTCCAAAATTTATACAAAATTTATGCAATTTATTTCACTTTTGCTTGGGCATTATGCCAGTTTCTGTTTGTTCTTTTATTTTTATGGATAACTTTTATCTGGAATCGTGTTTATGTGCGTGCGCGAATCTCATAAAATGTGTGCTGGGGGGCCCTACATATGGTCTATGTATAACAGCGTGACCTAATTTTGTGCCTTGCATTATGATTGCTTTTTGTTTGTGGTATATTGACTTGAGGTAGGTTAAAGTGCCTAGAATTACGCAGTACGCACTTTAATAGAACAACAATAAAAGTTCTACCACATCTAAAGTACAAAATTTTATTTCCTCATCACTTTTTTTGGACAGAAACTCATTAAAATGTTGTCAATGTAGTCAGATTTTTCGACGCACGCCACTTCTATATAAGCAACTATAGCTAGAATTATGGATGGCAAAATGTAGAAGTGTAGAAAACATAAAATAATCTTCATAATTTATCATGGTCTGTAAGTCAAAGCGGATTATTTTTGATTTTTTTTTTTTACTTAGACTGCTGGCTGGCTTTAACTTTTGTGTTTTGCCATTTATTTATGGCTTCCAATTACAAAAAACTACAATGTAGTCATTGAGTGTAGAGAACTGCGGGTGGAGTTGAAGTAGAAGGGTTTGTTGTGGTGCGCCATAGGATTTATTATTGATGAGAGGAACGGGCACTAGGACATGTGTAATTTATCATTAGCCAGAGCTTAATGAAGTCAATTACGAATTATGAAAATAAAAGTAGAAATACAACTATACTCTGAACATCAATATAAATAAATATATATACATTAGGGTGGGTCAAATTTTTTTCGGCGGGATTATTCTACGGACAATTCTAAGCAACTTTGCCGAAGAAACCATAGGTCTATCTCAAATTTCGAGCCTGCAGATTTTGAAAAAAAGGTTTTTCCCCTATAACGACATAAATGTAACATTTTAAACCAAAACTTCATCTTTTTATGTGTATATAGGGTGTTTTGGGGGTCAAGGAATTCATTTTTGATGTTTATTTTTACTTATGATTGCCGCCAGAGGGCGTTTTGTGCATATTTTGCAATTTTATCGCTTTTTCGAGAAAAATTACGAATTTCTTGAAAAAATTGAGAAATATTTGACTTTATCCTATTGCAATCTAAATTTCTATTAACCCTTAATGTTCAGCGTTGAACATCGGGGTTATATTATATAGCTCCCATAGGGGTGTTTCAGACTACCTCGAAAAAAACCAAAAGTTTTAGATGGATAATTCGTTTGTTTATAAAGCTTTTGTTACCAAATTTGGAATCGGAAGACCCCCAGCACTGTACCAAATTTTATGAAAATCGGTTGACTATATCATATAGCTCCCATAGGACCGATCGGTCGAAAAAATGTTTTTTGTACAAAATTCGTTGTGTTTCGTTTGTTTGTGAAGATATTGTGACCAAATTTGGCATTAAGAAGTTTTTTAGAGTACCCAAGCACTGTACCATATTTTATCAAAATAGATCGACTATATCATATAGCTCCCGTAGGGCGGATCGTTCAAAAACCAGTTTTTTGCTCAAAATTCGTTGTATTTCGTTTGTTTGTGAATATATCGCACCCAAATTTGGCAATCAACTGTCTTTTAGAGTGCTTAAGCAATATTTCGGACTTAATTGCAATTAGTGGTACAGGGTATCCCAAAGTCGTCCGCACCCGACTTTAACGTACGCCATCTTTCATTCTGCGTATAGGCCTTAATCAAAATCTTCAAAATATTTTAACCTAAAAGAAATTCCTTTATAAAAAAGTGAATCTGAAAAAGCCATCGACGAAATCTTAACTTTTTTTATAAATTAAATTCTTTGGAGAGAACCTGCTATTATTCATCTTGGATTTTATTGGCATTAAAATTGGTTATGTACCTTGGGAGTCAAATCTTAAAAAAAATGTCAAAGCCAAGTACTTAGTCTGAAAGCTCCAATTAAATCTATTTGCAGAAAAGCTATAACCAACAAACCTTAAAACCTATCCCAACAAATTTTTATACTCAAAACTTTTTAACGTATTTTTACTGATAGATATACGTTATGGTGCTTATTACTTTCTTTCGTCACAATCTGACTTAAAATAAGAAAAGTTATGACGTCACTTTTATCGCAAAATAAAATAAAATTGGTTTTTTAACGAACTATTATGCAGCACTATAGCTACATTTCTCGAAAATATAAGTCATAAATTTATTTTTTAAAGATTGCTTTAAAAATAATGCCTTACTTTTAAGACGCTTACAGTCGAAACATGCTGATGATTATATATACATACATACTGTACATTAAATAATTTCCACTGTGCCGTGGGACTGTGTGGTTTTATACCCAGAAATTAAATATAGTGTTGCAGTTTGTTAGTGAGGTAGTCTAAGAAAGTCTGTCCTTTGAAGTTTTTATCCAATTTTAAGATTTTGCAAAGTATTGGACCGGGTGACGTTAAGTTTAAGCTGCAAAATTCTTCGAAGTAAGCCATTAAAACGATATGCAAGCGCTTTTTTGGGTAAAACTTGCAATTTATAGCTAAAGAGATCCCGCCCAGAGATTTTATCCAGACCGACAGACAGGCAGATCATGCTCATCAAGAATATGTGGATGAAAATAACACTAGTTTACAGCAAAATGTATCCTCAACATGTTTTATTCGTTTCCGTAGTAAAATGGCACGCTAAATCCGAAAATTAAGTCCAAAAATTTTTCATGGAACGGATTTTTTTTCGTAATCGATCAAACTTTACGATCCATGATAAAAGCTGCATACAATTTTTTTTTTTAAATTTTTAAATTTACGTTCGAAATAGAATTTTTTTAAAAATTTGCTAAAAATTACTGTCGCAAAACTTTGCATCCCTGGAATGGTTTGATCTGGGCACCCTAATTGTGTGAGCTGAACCTAGAATAAGAACTGGTTTATGAACCGAACTAGATAGTAGTTGTTGTAATAGTAAAACACGAAGAGAAAGAAATATATATTTTTGTAGCGCGAAATTAAAAGCGAAAACTTCCAAATAATTAAAATATATATACTATTCTGCCACAATTACGAAAAATTTCATATGAATGCATAAATAGCGTCCAAACCGCAAATATGTTCCAAAAATATGTTCTAAGTATAATAATAATATAATTCTATTATCTACAGTTTAGTCAGTTTTAAATTGTCAAAATCGGTTTGATAGAATCAGAGATATTTGCTTTTAAAATGTTTTTTTCTAAATATGTATCTCGAAATCCGTTCCAATTTTTGGACTTCATTTTCGGATTAACCATGCCATTTTACTACGGCATGACTCAAACATGTTGAGGATACCAAAATTTTTTAAAATTTGTAAACTAGTGTAATTAATCTCTTTTGATATCTTTTTCGATCTCTTTGATTTTGATGATAGAGAGGTACATAACAGCCAAAGTTATTTTTTGCAATATTCTGATGATTAATCGAGTTATAGATACTTGATAAGGGATCATCCATAAACTTCGTGACGCAGATTTTCGTTAAAATAGACCCCTCCCGCTTCCCCATGTGAAGCAGTCACGGAATATTTTTGAAGATTTTCCATATGATCGTGACGCTTCGCCAGACCCCGCCCCACCCCCTGGAGCGTCACTTAGTTTATGGATGATCCTTAAGACGCATCACATAAAAGAATAAAGATTTAAAACAAACATTTTTTTTGATGTAATATAAAATTTAAAAAATGTATATTGACAAAAAATTTTTTTTTTATTCTATTAAAATAAATTTTTTTTTTAGATTTGTTTTTCATTTTTAAATTAATATTCCGTTTTGTACAGAGAAAACAATTTATTTTCTTTTTTGATTTTCATTTTACAATTTTGAACTTGATATTCTTTTTTCGCAAAAATAAGAATGATCAGATTTTATGCGCATGAATTCACTGTAAAAAACAAAATTCGGTGCACTTTATAATTGAGGAGGTCATGTTTAATTAAATGATAGCACCTCCAATGTTCGCCATAGTACAAAGTTGATTTTTTTTTAATCAATCTTGTATTGAAAAAAAAATATACACTCAAATATCTTTACTCGTTTACGTTTTGTCCAAAAAAAGTTGACCTAAACATTCAGTTATTAATAACTCGATAAATAATCGAAATTTATATGCATATTCACCGCCAATAAAAAATAGAGACTTTAGAAATAGTTGCTAAAAATTATTTATTTATAAAAAGTTTTGTAAAAATTATTTACTTGGAAACTGCCTGCTCTATATGTCTACTATAAGCCGTTTTATAAAAACCAAAAACATTATCAGTAACAAATAGAGGTAGTCCCTAACAACAACAACCACAATGCCGTGACAATAAAATCTTATTGAGTATTCATTTTTAAAAAAATTGCATGTAGCATAAATTGTCATTATGTTTACAGCCAAAATACCAACGACAACAAAAATCCCTTAAACAACAACATATACTCCCAAATTGGCCATAAACAGTAAATAAAACGTAAGCTTTTATTGGCAAGATCATTAATTATACGCCAGTTAAAGGAGTCAAGCAAAAAAAAAAGAGTTACCAGCACGCATAAAAAATTAAAAAAAAAAAGAGTTCCCAACTTGCCTCTGGGCAGCGCTGTGCGTGCATAATTTAAAATGCCATAAGTAAACCAGTGGAGGAGCAAGCTACCAAGTGTTGGCAGCACTGTTGGTAGCCTGGTAGATGAAATATATAATTGCAAGTCCTATGTCTGACAGCTGTTTACAAAATGAACATGGCACATGGTTATTAAAGATGTGCGGTGTGCAAAGATTATATGACACTTAGATTAAATCTGTGCAGCTCAACTGGGTGGGTCAAGGTTGGTCTAACCTTCAAAAGTGCAACCAACCACCCAATCAAACAAGCTTAAAATGGGCCAACCATTTGCAAAAAAACAACTCATCTAGTAGTTCATCGAGCGTGTCAAATGTTGCTTTGTTAGCTTCTATGTATTCTACTACACTTTCCTAGTTTTAAATATGTGCGATTTTTAATGGAACTTGTCTAATTTGAGCGGCTTATGTCATCGCTACATTACGCGTACTTTCATGCGGTTAGTTGATATTACATTTGGCTCTCAAACTGGGTGAGGTTGTACTGTGTTGTGGTATATGAGGCGCGTAGATGTAGCTAGACCATCTATAGCTACAACTCAATATGCCAAAATGTATATTAATTGGCAATTAAGTAATGAATTGAACAATTGAAAGTCATAACCGGGTAGTGGACGGAGAGTAGTATATGGACTGGTCGAACTGCTCAAACTGAAAGTGAATTCATCATGCCGCGTTTTGCGTAAGAACAGTGCCGGATTAAAATTTTGGGGGTAGCAAGGGTCAGCTACAAGGTAATTCTATGATGAAATTTTCGACTTGCACTAGTTTGTTCTTGAAATTAAGCTCGTGAATCAATTCCCCTTCTGAATTAAGTAGAATCAGATATTCAAATCGTATCTGCTTTTAGGGTTACCACCTCGGTCGCGTCGCTCGCCCGGCAAGTTATCAATGTGGGGGGGGATCCGTGGAAAGCGGCAAATTTAAAAATGTTAAATTTTAGTTAGTTATTTTTTGTACCACATGTATTTTTCATTTTTCATCGCTCGATTCAAAAAAAGAGCAAATTCTTCGCAGCTCATATGGAATTTCAATTTCGTCAGAAGCTCTGCCTTCACCAGTTCGACTCTCATTCGATTCCTCAAATCGGTCCAAGCATTCTTCATCATTGAAAAAACTTTTTCCACGTAAGCATTGCTGATGGGGATCAGCTGTTATAATGTTATCCATTTTATATCGACAGGGAGGTCAATTTGTTTGATTTTGGGAATAATCTTCGTCAAAGAGCGTCTTCGTCAACATCAAGATCAACCGCTTCAGCCGCTCAAAGAAATAGTTTTCGGTCTACTAATTCGCCTTCAGGTTCAACACTGAAAAGTGTTGAAATAAAGATTTTTCAAAATCGTAGCATTTTCCTAAATATGTAAGAGCTCGATGGTAAACTAATAATGCCTCTCTCTCAAATTTCGATCGTTGATGCTGTGTCAAATGAGGTAGACTTTTGTTGACTTTAGATCCAAAGTACTTGTCATCAATTCTGGTTTGCAACCCATCTCTCAATTCAGTCATTACACTGTGAATGTGTGTACTCATCACTGTTCCTTTTCCAGATTTTTTATACTTTTGGTCATGTGGTGCATAAAATGATGATCGGAGTTTAAATAGCATTCTGGGAACGTCAAATTTTCGTTGAGATCGTCGTTCAGTTCATTCTCTTGATCTTTCGCAAAGCTCCAAATCGTTTTGTCAACTTCATCTTCTCCTTCATTAATAAAATATTGCTTTAAACCCAGCCATTTTTTGATAATCCGCTTTGTATGCGGGAAATTCGAATTTACTTAATTCATATGGCGGCCCGGCACAGTTTTCATTGGCCTGGCAGCCCGACGACCACTTCCTAGGCCCGGTATAGCCGGGCGAGGCCCGTGCAGGTGGCAACCCTATCTGCTTTAATGCTTGTAAGGCGTCGGTTGTTGGTAAAAAGTTTGTTTATGCATGTGGCGGGTGGGGGGAGATAGAGAGGGAGAGAAAAAGAGAGAGGATTGCTTTCTATGTCGTCCTCATCAGCGTCGTGATCCTGTGGAATCCAACGAGTTCGTATGTTCGATAATGTTCGCAAGGTATAATTGGCCAGAGTGCTAGGGAGATGCGACAACCGCAGTGTTCCATTATACTCCTACCTTGGTTCTGACTATATTTTTAATGTCCAATATGTCATCATGAAGGAGTATTTTTATATCCGTAATCTTGAGAGCTGCTAGCGCTGAAATTGTTAAGCTGAATGTCAGGTTTATTATCGAATACTCGAATTCGTTTTTTAAAATTAGGAGTACTCCGTAATTTGGGAATTTTATTTCCGAAAATTACTCACTTTAGTGGAAACGGAAATAAAAGTGCTATTTATTTACGAATCTGGCATCATTAAACACTTTTTATTTTAAGTTACTGAGTTCATTCCATTAGCTCTGCTATTTGGTTCTTAACGACTTATTCAAGCTATACAAACAACAAATAGCTCCAAGGCAGCGTTTGTTAAAAGTAACTCAAAAGACAATAATTATGTTTTATTTTTTTTCATAATAGTATAATACAATAACCGGCTTGCCTTAGGTCTTGAATATTGACAATTATAATTCTTGCCTAGAGTTACCCAAAATTTGTATGGAGCAGCGCGTCCCTGAGCTGTTTGTTTGATTAGATTTGGTTAAGTCGCTAATGACAGTAACAAATGAGCAAGCTAGTCGCTATAAGAGCCACAATACCAGAGTTTTATTTGTTTGGGTTTTGAAATCATCAAGTTGACAGCGTCACAAAAAAGCTAGGCGAGTGCACATCATATGTACAAACATATGTGTCGTCTCCCTATAGTATCTCCAATTAGAGAACAGCTGTGAAAGCTTGGGTAGTCAAAATGTTTTTGAATTTTTTGGCATTTATTATTCTTGCGCTCAGTGGCGGGAGTGTGCTCTTTATACAGTGATATCATCGCGTATACACAACAAAGCGTTACTATATAGTACTAATATATAGGCTTATCAAATGCTGCATTAATGAAAGATATATAGCGATATGTGCAAGAATCTCTGATTAGCTTTGTTTATACTGTAATCAAATCAAAAGAATGCTAGTAAGCGTGGTAACCCACAGGTGAGCTCCAGACCAAATCGAACTGCGCATTTAAGTGCTGTAGACATTGCGTGTTAGGTCATACCAAAATTAATTTACTATTATACAAAATCTAAAAAAAAAAACAACAATAATTTACTAAACCGGCTTTATTATTAATAACTCCCCACAGAACCAGCATGTCGGAAGCCGCAGCAAATGGCAGCACCTCACCGGCACCAGCAGCCGGCGAAGCACCCGCCGCCGAACTAGCTCAATTGGCTTTGGAGGAGCAGCCAAAAGTTAGCTTTTCAGATCAATTCAAGGCTTTCTCCAAGTTCGGTGACATCAAGTCGGATGGCAAGCTTATAACGCTCTCACAAAGCGACAAATGGATGAAACAGGCAAAGGTGATTGATAAGAAAATTACCACCACCGATACGGGCATACATTTTAAGAAGTTCAAAGCCATGAAAATATCACTGTCTGACTACAACAAGTTCCTCGATGATTTGGCCAAGACCAAGAAGGTGGAACTCTCAGAAATTAAACAGAAGCTGGCCAGCTGTGGTGCGCCGGGTGTGGTCTCGGTTTCGGTAAGTTTAATTAACATAAAGCTAGCAACATAACTAAAAAAACTTGTTATTTGTAAAATAGGCTGGCAAGGCTGCTGCAGCTGTGGATCGTCTGACAGATACCAGCAAGTATACAGGATCTCATAAGGAGCGCTTTGATGCCAGCGGTAAAGGCAAGGGTATAGCCGGTCGTCGCAATTTGGTCGATGACTCCGGCTATGTTAGCGGCTATCAGAATAAGGATACCCACGAAGGGGCTCACTAGACCCTGCAGCATATACTTGTAGTTTTACTTTGCTTGGAAAATCCCAACTAACAGTTTATGTGTATTCTCTTACTTTTGTATTTCTTGATTTGTGTGTCAGTTTTTTTTTTACAAAATGTAGCTACAATTATTTGAATTAATTTTTTATGTACTATATGTATGTTCTAAGTTGTGATAATTTAAGTGCTTAAAATAAATTCATTTCTTTATAATTAATTATTGGTTTTATTTATTTTTTATTTATTATTATTATTATTATTGCACAATTTTAAGCCTCCGCATTTATTATGAAAAACCAAAGTTCAAAAGGAGTCCAAAAATCCAAATCATATACATAAATAAATAAATAAAAAATTCTTGAGAAAACATTTTTGCTAAGATTGAAATTTTAAGATAAAACTTTATGATGAATAAAAATGAAAATAAGTTTATATATATAAGTACATATATATGCATATATACCAAAGATATACGTACGTATTGTATTATATATGTGATACGTTTTCACATAATTTTAGCTTGAACACAAAACATCAAATAAAAAGAGATTTATAACCATTCAATTTTAAAATTATATAAAATATGTTCAACATTTTAGGAGCGCAATAATAATAATAATATTGTTGGGAATAATTGCACTGGCCCTTGGAATCTACTGTGCTACCTTCTAATCTTAGTCTGAGGCTTCCAAGGTTGAGCGATGTAGATTTTCTCTAACTCCTGCCTAGTCAGTACCTCCACAATAAGCTCGAATCCTTCATCTGGCTTGTTGCTTGGCACAGTCAGTGACTGTTGTTCCGCCTTTCAGTAGCTCCATTCTCTGGAGGTGCACTTGCAAGAAGCTGAATACTTCTTTACACTGCCGGTCAAAAAAAACGGACCGATGATGAAAAAAATAATTTTTCAACTTTTCACTCCTTGTAAATTAAATAAGCCAACAAAAAACGTTTGACTCCTGTTTCAGATTTAACAAAAGAATGTTCAAAACTGAAGCTTATCTAAGGTTTTGAAACATATACATACATATTTAATGAAAGTTATAAAAGAATTGAAAATAATATGGTAGCGACACTCTAACTCAATTTTCATCGAAGTAACACCATCTTGGCATTCTTTTGACAAGTTTTCTCTTCTCTTTTTTTTTTTTCTTTGATATTGTGCCACGCTGATTGAAGACAGTTCCAGAGATCGGATTGACTTGTTGGTTGAAGTTTTCTGACTTCTCGATCGAGTTCTTCCCAGAAAAATTGAATTGGGTTCAAATCGGATGATTATGAGGGACTTGCTACATTTTTTTCAAAATGACAATTTGGGCTCGCTTTTCGACTAACAATTGTTTTTAGCTTGGAATTATTCTCCTATTCTATTCTCCTACCATTCATTTTACATGAAATAGGAGTAAAAGTCGAAAAATTAATTTTTCATCATCGGTCAAATTTTTAGACCGACACTGTAGCTATGCATCAGACCTTCGCAGGTTTGGTGGTTTGGCTGTCCACATTTGCACATGAGTCCACCTAATCAGTGAAGAGATCCATTGCAACAGTCCTGGGTAGAAGTACCACATACTGCATTCCAATATATGCAGCTCATCATGGTTTGAGATTTTTATTTACTTTTTATTTATATTCTGACAGTAATTAACAGCAGCAACTGTCGCCGCAACTTTCCTCTAGATTTTGAGGTCCAAGCGAGCGAATGACTTTAATTTTTACCAAAATAACAGATTTATTCGTAAATAAAGTTGTCTAAACTTGGAAAAAAACACAACTTTACTTACCAAGATCAAATTGAAGCTACAACAAAACAAGCGAAATTTTGGTTTGTAGACTCCAAGCTCGAATGGAAGCTTCAAAAGAACCATCAAAATTTTGATAGGTAGACTCGTGCAAGACTTATAACAGCTCCCGAAATCACATTTCTTGATGCTACAGTCTACAGTCCTGGCAAATTCAAAGCATTAAAAAATATATATTGTGCCTTTATAGAACCAAAACCCTGAATCATATCAGAATTAAAATATGAATTATAAAAAAGAGGTTTTTATCTCCAGGGAATTTGTCCTCTGGGATTAAATTGATATGCAAATATTCCCGAAATAGTTAAGATGTCTTTAACATGTAAAAAATATTTTAAAATACTTTCTTGAAAACTTTATTTAAGCGTCTAAAACATGTATTTTAAACCGACACACTCAATCACAGACTTATCTTGTTTGGCAGCCCAGATTTATAGATGCTTTAGAAACGCGGCTTAAAAGCTATGCCATTGTCATCCGCCTATCAAATATTATATCATTATCATTGATACAAATAAGCAAAAAGCCGCTGCACAGCAAAATCAAAGCAGTGTGAATGAAATTAAACGCTAGAACGAATAAGATCAGTCGTCGATTGGAAATTGATACAAGTGCAGGTTTTGCATAACCTCAGCAAGACTTGGAGCATTTGGAGCTATCAATTGCATGCAGTAAGCCTCCAATGAACTAGTTATTTGATATCGCGTAACTGCATACAAATGCCTATAAAAGCCACAATATGTGTCTTCAGTAACAGCAGTAAAGCGTCCAACGCCAACGAGATAGCTTGGAAGATCTGTAACAGCTGCGTAGGAGTAATAGTAATGTCGTTTCGTGGTAAAAATGCTGTGGTTACGGGTGGTGCCGGAGGCATAGGATTACAGGTAGCCAAGCAGCTGTTGGCAGCAGGCGCAGCGGTGAGTAGCAACTAGAGACAGTGTTCTTCTAAGCAGGTGCTACAAAGTTTTGTGGTTTTTACGCAAAAGGTCGCTATAATTGACATCCAGGACAATCTGGAAGAGTTTGTCAAGCTGCGTGCCGCGCATCCCACGCAAAGCGTTATGATTATCAAAATGGATGTGGCAAACAAAAAAGGCATTGAGGCGACTTATGAGGAAATTTTCAAGACTTTTGGCAGCATTGATATAGTCGTAAACGTGGCGGGCATATTTAATGATAAGGAAGTGCAGCGCACGCTGCTAGTTAATCTGGTAAGTCTAAACAAGTTGACATTAGTTCAGCTACCATGAAAAGGAACAGCCATAAAATTATTATATATTACTTTCCCAGGGGGGCATAATCAACTCCACCCTGAGCGCGCTCCAATATATGAACAGAGAGAATGGCGGCAATGGTGGTATTATAGTCAACATGAGCTCAGTTGTGGGTTTGGATCCTATGTTTATAATACCTGTTTATGGAGCTACTAAGGCGGGCATTATAAATTTTACCAGATGTCTGGGCGTAAGTTAAAAGAGCTTTAAATTCTCAGTGTTAAAACTAATATATCTGTTTTTCTAAGAATGAAACTTTTTATGCGCGCTCTGGCATTAAGCTCGTTACAGTCTGCCCGGGGGCAACCATGACGGATATGTTTACAAACTTTACGGAAAAGATAATATTTCCTGAAACTAGCGATGAGACCTATGAAATTCTTAATCGCCTAAACAAACAAAGCGCCGCTGATGTATCACGCTGCATACTAAGCGTGATCGAAAAGGAAAAGAATGGTGCTGTCTATGTTATTGAAGGCAAACGTGTGTTTCCGCTTGAAATTAAGCCACTCTGGACGGGCAAGGAGCAGGTCTAAGGCTTTCCTTATCAACCACAATATGTATTTACAGTTTACAAACCATTTATGTATTTATCGATCGTAGCATTTAATAAACAAGAAAAACAAGCATTCATGATTGCCTTAATCATTGCGCCAGCTGACCAGCACCTCATCAGTGCGATAGCGTTGCGTTACAAAAGACTCCTCAAAGGGCATTTTGCCACCCACGCGGAACATTTCAGCGCCAGCATGTGCTATCATAAGGCCATTGTCTATGCAGTAACGCTCATCGATTGCGTGCATTTTGCCATTACGTTCCTCACACATAATGCGCATCATATCCTGCAAACGCTCATTGCAGCCTACGCCGCCAACAATGAGCACCTGCAAATGGCAAAACATTTACTTATTGTTAAAATTAAGTTATACACAACGGACTTACCTCATTGGAGCCGCAGTGCGCCATGGCACGCTCTGTTATTTCCACCAACATGGCAAAAATGGTCTCCTGCAATGAATAACACAAATCCTCTTTGCTGTACTCTGGCTCTATCTCATTGTCGGCTTTCTTGCGCTTATTGCGCCGCTTATTGGGGTCTGCCAATTCCTCAATGTGTGATAAAATGCCAGAAAAGCTTACATCCATGCCTTTAACTACATAAGGCAGCTTTATGTACTGCTTGCCTTGCTTGGCCAACTGTTCAATATTGTAGCCCGGACTAGGATCATTGGACAACTTAATAATGCGTGCAAAACGATCCAAACAGTTTCCCACGGCAATGTCTATGGTTTCGCCGAAAATGCGGTATCTTTGATTGGAATAGGCAATCACTTGCGTATTGCCACCGCTAACATACAAAACTGTAGGGTCTTTGGCGCCTGTGATGAGCCGTCCCATTTCTATATGACCTACGCAATGATTAACTCCAAGCAGTGGCTTTTCCCAAAGCAGCGATAGGGTACGCGCTACAATGGCACCCACTAGTAAAGGTGGAGCCATGCCGGGTCCCTTGGTATAGCATATAACATCTAGATCAGCCGGCTCCAATTTTGCTTCTTTTAAGCCGGCTTGTACTAGGCCCAAGATTTGTTCTCTATGATGTTTGGCTGTTTCTTTTGGCAGGAAACCTGTTGCAGTGCAGAATTGAAAGTTATGAGACCGCTTATGGGTATGTCCAGCACTTACCTTCACCCGGCGGCGTAAAATAAGTTTTGCGAACATTAGCCAATACTATACCGTCGCGTATAATGCCTATGCCAATTTTATTGGCGCTACCTTCAATGCCCAATGCACAAACCATTATACATTTGATTACTTCTCGTTGTTCAAAATTGTAAACAATTGCAAAGTAACTCACATTGCCAGCCGGTGAACAGCTGTTAGGCTGTAACCGCTTCGCTTTGAATGCACATGGTACAAGTGTCAACGCGTAAATGTGAATGTTGTTTTTATTAGCAAAAGAAAAATGTAGTGAAATCGTTTGCGTTTGCAAATATTTTAATTAAACACAATAAATTGTGTCACAAATTAGTCAATATGGAGTCAGCACTAATTGATGCTGTGGACACGAAGGCAGTGAATGAAACAGAAGTATTAAATACTGAAACGAGTAGTGATTCAATAAATCTGGCAAAGACAACAAACGATGCAGCAGACGTGGAAGCAGCAGCGTCACCATTATCAATGGAGGCCAAGCAGCTGGATGGCGATAATAATATACAAAATCAAGATAATGAAATTATATCAACAAAAATAGCTTTAGAAGATGCAACTCTACAGTGCGACAAAAAAGTTGAAGATTTAAAAGTGGCCGCTGTTAAACAGACCGCTTTGGAAAATCCAATAGAGTCCAACTGCGCTATTAACTCTGTAGCATCTAACCAATCCATAGTTAAAGCAAAGGCAGCAGCAGCTACCAAGCCAATGGCAGTTTCCATGCCAACAACGCCTTCCATACCCGCCATGCGCTTTACAGACTTGAAAGCGCAGGAGACACAGGACACAGCACAAAATAACATACTCATCCATGTGCACTGCATGGCGCAGCTGGAGGCGCAGCGACGTAGCTACGAGCAACAGCTGGATCAACTACGTACCGCTAATTCGCAAAAGGATAACATGATAACGCTCTTTCAGCGTGAGAATGCCATATTAGAAAAGGAAAAGTCTGCCTTTCGCAAAGAAATGGACTTGGCCAACAAGGAGAAAGAGTCCACAGTTATTAAATTTGCCATAAAAGAAAAAATGCTGATTGATGCCAAGAAAGAAAAGGAAGCCTTAGAAAAACAGCTTGCTGATGCCAAGAAAGAGGTGAAGAATGTTTCTACACGTTTTCATGCGGTGAACGAGGAAAAATCACGCATCACATACATAATCGATGAGAAGGTGCGTATAGATATATGCATTTAAAGACAAGCTTATTGATATTTATATACATTTTCAGTGCAATGAAGTGCGCAAATATCAACGTGAGTGCGAAAAGCTCAAAACGGAAATGGGACACTTGGAATCGAAGCTAAAGTATCATATAAATAAGCTCAATATTGAAACGGAGGCTAAGACGGTTCGTGTTTAAAAACTTACTTTAATTCTGAATCTTGTAAAAAAAATGTATAATTGTAGGCCTTGGAACGTAAGCTGGAGGAGGAGCGTAATGCGCCTAATAAAATGGAAGAAAAGGCTAATGGTATGTTGATAAAGTCATAAATTTAACTAGTTGAAGCGGTTCCCTAAAATGCATTTTATAAAATGTACCTAATTTTATGCTATTTTTTTTTAAGAAAAACTAAAGATGGAATATGATGCCAACACAATACTCTTAAAGCATGAAATTATGAGCAAGACTGAGGCACTGGAAAAACTTAATAAGGAACAACACAAGCAAACAGAAACCAACAAGGAATTGCAGCATCAGTTGCATGAGTTAAATGCAGCGGTATTTATAAGCATCCATACAAATTTTAAAATTAAATTAAATTTTATTTTTTTATAGCATAGTCAACTCTCAGAGGAAATTGCTAGACTTCGCGAGCAGCACAATGCTGTGGAGACTTCATACAGCAATGAATTGCTCAATTCAGCCAAGCTGCGTGGACAACTGGATGAGTTGCAGCTGCTGCGCACACAGCACACCATGTAAGATCCATAAAAATTAAGGCAAACTTACTGTTTCTTAAAAAAAAAATTACAGCAATGAGGAGAAGCTGACTAAAGAGCAATCTCGTGTACAAGAACTGGAAGCTATTGTGGAAGAAAATGCTGCAGATTTGCAACAGCTGCAGCAAAAGAAACAGGAGCTTCTCACAATAAATAAGGAAATGAGCGAAGTAATTGTACAACTGCAAAATGATATTTGCTTGGCAGAATCTAAGGTAAAAATAAAATTATAAAAAAGTGTGCCCCGGGTGAGGCTCGAACTCACGACCTTAAGATTATGAGACTTACGCGCTGCCTACTGCGCCACCGAGGCCTTGAATTCGCCTCTACCACACGCCAGCATAGAAAGCATATTCGCCTGAATATTTAATCGCAATAAGTTAATTATATATTTTTTCAGGCCCAGGCTCTGGAGGCAGAAAACAAGCTGGTTAAGCAGGAAAAGCTTGGCTATGACAACAAGTACATAGAGCTGCAACAGCAGCTAAGCGCAGAGGCTGCACAGAAAAACGAAGAGCGGCAGCTGTTGGCCAAACATTTGTCGGAAAAAACCAAGCTCTATGAGCTAACCAAGGCTAAGTTAGACAATGTGGTGGGTGACTTTGAGGCCACACAACACAAACAAGCAACACTGGTGAAGGAATTACAAAGAGAGCTACAAAAGTACAAAAAAGGCATTAATGAAACCAAGAGTTACTGCAGCAATTGCCAAAAGGTGTTGAATGGACATAACCATGAGCTGCAGCGAACGCACAGCCGCACAAGCAGTCATGGCAGTATGCACAGTGCAAGCGAACGCGCCAGTGAGTCTTCCGAATCAGAAACGGCAGCAAGCAGCGCCACAACCGTACCGCATGCGCAAAAAGCGCAAACACAAGTCGACATGCAGGCGGTGCCTAGTAAAAAGGTTTTAGTGGAGCGAATACTGCGTCTACAGCAGGCAACGGCGCGTCAAACGGAGCGCATTGAATTTCTAGAAAATCACACGCAGGCTTTGGTAGCCGAGGTGCAAAAGAAATCCAAGGTTGTACAGCATTATATGCTGCGTGATCAGACTGCAGGCGCGCTTACTTCCAGTAAAAGCGACCAGAACAAGAGTGAGCTGGTCAAATATGGAAATGGCATAATGGCGGCTATTTATGGTGGTGTCAAAGGTAGTGAAAACAAAGGCATGTCCTTGGAACTGTCGCTAGAGATTAATAAAAAGCTGCAGACAGTGTTGGAGGATACGCTGCTGAAGAACATAACGCTCAAGGAAAATTTGGATGTTTTGGGCCTGGAAGTTGATAATCTGACGCGCAAGTTGCGTGCCTCGGAGCTAGCAAAATGAGTTAAAATATTCCATTCCATTATACAATTATTGTAAAGTGTATATATATAGTTTAACAAATCCTTTGTACTTAAGTAATGTATGTTTTGTATATTAAAATATATATTTTAACAATGTAGAAAATTTATTTTACAACGAATTCTCATATAACTTTGCGCTAACTGGTTTGGGTTGACCCAATTTCAGGGAGAATTCCACTGTGGGCTGTTCGTTCGCCTGGGCAACATGCGCCCGCTTGTTGTGAGTTTTCTTAAAGTTTATCTTCATCATGGGATGTGCTTCGCCAGTTTCTTCTCTAATATATTCGCGCAGCAACGGTGGTAATTCTATTTTTGTGGGCAGAATTATATCATCTAATTTCTTTGTATTGTTGAGAAACTTTTGCTCCTGATCTACAGGCACTAATTCGTAGTCTGGTTTATAGCTGGTTCTGTAGATTTCCACGGGGTTTGGTTGTGTGACGCCGCGCCATGTTTTTTCCACGGTAACACGTACTTTGCGTATATTATCCGGCTGGTATAATAAAGTTATTAAGAATTTATGCTATTTTGTTTATTTAAAGAACTTACTTCCTCATCGACGGCTTGCACTTTTAGTATGCGCATATAGCAAGGTTCCGGATAGCGCTGAAACATGTTACGTATAACCATGCGCCCGACGCCCCAGTTGGGCAAATTGGCTACCAGCTCCCATAAGGTGTTGCCCTTAAAATCTGTGGTGCGTCCTATGTATTTAATAACTTTTTGGCTCATTTTTAGCTAATTTTTGTGAATTTTTATTGATAAATTAAAGTTTAAAAAATTTCGCCGCTTATAAGCTGCTTCAGCTATAAATGGCATTCACTGCGCAACGTTAACACAGCTGTTTTAAGAAAAGCGTTGCCATATGCTGCTTATGTAAAAAAACATGGCGCGCAATTTTGTACCAAATAGTTGGCAAAGCGGCGTATTACGGTACTTAGAAAGTGAGTGCTTTTAATTGCAATTTTGTTAAATGTGCGTAAATAATTATTATTTTTTGTTTTTTATGGTGAAAATAATGTGTAAAGTGATTAACATATTATGGCATAAGCCAGTGAATAAAGCTATGCTTTTAAAAGCCAACTACAGCTTGTGCAACAAGTGTTCAAAAGTGCACAGTGTAAGAGGTAAGTCCTCTAAAATTAAATGTTAGGAACAAATATTTATTCAAAATATATACATATGTATGTATGTATTATATACAGTACTACTTATTACAAAGCATAAAGTTATATTTAAGCGCATTGCCATTGTTCAGCCAGTGCGCGCATGCTCATCCAGCGTATCCCCATCTGCTGTATGACCCACGCCGCTAGTCTCTACATGCTCATCATAAGACTCTTCCTCTCCGCCTAGCTGACTGTGTCCATCATGATTTGCACTCTCATGCAGTCCTATTGTTGCGTGTGCACCCGCTTTGGATGCGTTAACCTGCGCTGCAGCTGCTGAAGAAGCCGCTTTCTGCGCCGCTTCCTTGGTAGCGGCATAGTCCACGCGCGCTTGATGCAGCTGCTCCTCTACCTGTTCCAAACGAGACTTTGCCTGTCCCACCATAGTTGACTGAGAGGCCAGTTGATTGGACACCTCAGTAGACGTTTGTTCGGCTTGCTCTGCCACGGACTTGGCATTGTTTACAGCTGCCGTCAGCACCGACACATGCTGGTGTGCAGCCTGCGCAGTTTGTTGTGCCAATTGTGATGAAAGTTTAGCCGATTTAAGCTGCTCTAGCTCTCTAGACAGTGCGCGTGTGGCCTCAGCTGCCTGTTGTTCCAACTCTTGAAGTATGACTTGTTTGCCAGCTAGCGCTGCTTGAGCTGTCGCTGCCGCCTGTGAAGCTGCCTGCGCCAGCGTGTTTTTTGCAATAAATGCAGCCTGCTTGGCAGCAGCATGTTGGTTTGCCACTGCGGTATAGGCTTGATCTGCAGAGCCTTGCGCTATGGAACGCAGACCGCTGCCAATGCTGTAGCCAGGCTTGCTACTGCTGCTGGAGCTGTGGCCAGCGCTGCTACTGCTGCTGCTAGGGCCATTACCACTAGAGCCACTACTTTGTTGGCTGAAGTAATGTTTGCTGCTGGAACTGTGATGATGTCGCGGCTGTGGTTCGTGCTCAGGCGCCGAGGGCTCTACGTGGTCTTGCGGCGTGGGCTCAAAATAGCTGTTATGATGATGTTGCGCCGGGTGTATTCTATAATATCCATTACGCTTGTGAATCCGTCCCAAAACCTGTGCGCAGAGCAGCGCTGTAAGTTAAGTCTTGGTTAATGCTCCCGAGATACACTCACAGTATAAGACGCCTTGCTTACCTATGATTAGATGCCACAGCAGGCCTGTGAATCCTTTGTTATACATCTTCTACTATAGCTGCTTGAACTCCATTGAGCGTCTGGTTAGATGATGCACTGCATTATATACCTAAGCTCTGCGCCATTTGGCGTCAGCGATGCAGAAATTTTTGTAGTGCGGAAAGTCAGTTGCGTTGTTTTGAGTTTAACTGGCGCTCTGCATGATATGTTTATAATAGTTTTGGCAATTTGAATAGATACCGTCCATAGTTGCTTGGGAGCTTAGGCTTGAGGAAGTTTGGCTGAGATTTGGGTGGCGATTTTTAATGCATCGCTGCCACGCTTGTTATGACGCCGTGGCGTAAAAGTGTTGGATGTGTCTGATCTTAAGTGTTATTTTATTTGCATTTTAATAGTTTGTGGTTGCACCCAAATTTAATAGATACTTTGCGTGAACAGCACATTAATGGTGGCGGTGGCTTAAAATTATGGATTTCTGTTTGCCATTCATAGGTATTACCTGGTGTAGAGTTTCAGATACGTCCGTCGTCCTGTCCAAGGAACACCTAGATGTCAAACATTACTAACTAATGCTAGTTTCGTGCGTACATTTGTGCGCAGGACAAGTTTATTGATTCATGTTCATATGCTGCCCAGTACCTCATAGGAGAGTTTCAGTGATAATACCGATGGTATCAAAGCAACATAATCAAATTGACACATTCAAAAATCGTATTACCAAGAGTAGTATAGTAGTAAGAATAGTATGCAAAACAATTCAGATCGAAATCGTTGACTTTTTTACAAAACATTCATCTTTCCCCAACTTTGGCACTTGGTGCGGGGTATCCTACAACCGGGTACCAATGCGACTGGTTTACATTTTTTATAATTTCGTGGTCTGCTATGAACTAGAATGGGTTGATACACGAGTAGTTAAATTTTCTCTTTTTGATAAAAACATTAAAAAAAAAAAAAAACATTATTAACTTCTCTAGATTTTAAGGAACTTCTCTTTCCTATTGAGTGGCTATTACGGTGGTTGTTGAGTTGAGGATTTGAACAATTTGCACAAAACTTAAATGGCTAAAGTAAACAATCTTTTTGTTAGTTTACTAGTTGAGTTGTTGAGACTACATCTTTCCTGCTTTAATTGTGAATTTTAAATTTGGCTCGTTAGAACCTTCCTTCGTTTTATTTATTTAATTGTGTTAAGTCCAGTTGATTTTATTAAAAGTCTCTATGTTGAATAAAAATGAAAACTCCCTAGAAAGATGATTTCTTTTCCAAGTCCGTTCGAAAATTTTAAATTGTTTGAAATGTGGCCAAGCTGGACTTTTTGCATGCGAAAGTCTATAGAATTGGGATTTCGGGTGTTTTTTTAGCTAGAAATTTGTATAAAACCTTTTTACGCATAAAAAAATTAGACTGGAATGCTTTGTGTTTAGTTATTGCTTGGTTTAATTTAATAAAAGACAAAGGCTTTATCAATAACTTTGTGGACGATCGTTTAGTAAAAGTGAAAATATTCTACTAGAAAGTAAGAGGAAATGTTTTAAGCTGAGGGGAAAATGAAAAAAAAATAGTTATTGTAGAATTTTACTGTCGGAATTTTTGCCGTCCTAAGTAAATTGTCTCTTTAGTTATGTAATTTCAAATTTCGTCATTTCTCGTGTCTTTTAAATTTTTTTTTGTTAATTTAATAATTTAAGTAAAGGTTAAACAAATAAAGTATTGCTAATTGAAATAAAATACAAAATCAATTTTTTTTAAAACATAAATTAATTTATTTAAATATGATTTTTTTATTATACATAAAAATAAATAAATTAATATCAACTCAACTATGATACACAAAAAGTCGGAACATGAAATGTACGTGTACAACAGATGAATAACAATAATAAAAACGTGGGCCGATGAGTGTAAAGGACAGTAATAACAAGAAAATTGCAAAAGAAATACAATAAATTAAAATACATAATAGCAATAACGAGTAATAAACTGGAACGTGATAGCATAAGCACGCACATTTCACTTTCGGGGGTTACTTAAAAGACAATCGAATAAATATGGTGAAAAATACAACAATAATGTACAATAACTGAGGCGGCAGTTACATAACATGGCTACTCAAAAATGGAAAACAAATTCATCATTGGCGTTTAAGGCCAGACCAATTTCGTAGTGGGATGCAACAGTCGTGGAAGCATAAGCATCGTTTGGTACAACGCTAGTGGCATGGTAGGCGGTGACTGTTGAGGTCTCTGTTGGGGATGATGACTCGCTTAATCATTTGTAGTATTGCGTGATCTGATTGATCCAGTCCAAGTAGTGAGATACCTTGACGTACACGCCAGGAACATTCACTTGACCACAGCCAATACCCCAGGAGACGACACCGACCACATTCCAGACACCATTACGTTCGCAAACCAATGGACCACCGCCATCACCTTTGCAGGCATCCTTGCCTTCCTCACCGCCAGCGCAGACGAAACCAGGATTAAGCTTATAGCCATAGCCCAATCTGGTATTGCGCAGCTGAGCTTCACATTGATGATGGGATAGTATTGGCACATCAACTTCCTTCAGAATGTTTTGGTATTTGCCGTGTTCACCAAAGGCATCCTTGCCCCAGCCGGTGGTCCAGCAACGAGCATTGGTAAAGTCTGAGAACTTGTCTGGTAAGCAGGCAGGGCTAATGTGAGGATTCTTGGTGAAATCAACGGGTTGATCCAGTTTCAGTATGGCCAAGTCATTGTCCAAAGTGCCTGCATAGTATTCAGGATGAATGTGCACGGAAACAACATCACGTTCGATATAGGGGAAGAACTCTACATCATGGTTGACATCCCATTCGCCCAGTCGCACACGCAGATCGAAGCCATTTTGACTAGAGTAGATGAAATACCAAAGTTAGATAAAAAATTTGAGCACAATTTAAGTGTAAAACTTACGATTTAATACAATGGGCCGCTGAGATAATGTGCTGGGCATCAATCAAAGTGCCACCACAGGCATAGATCGATTCCTTGGGATCCTTCTTTAGAATAGCCACATGCCAGGGATATTCTCCGAACTCACTGTCACCATCAACATAAACGGGGTTCTTAATGCGACCGGTTATGCCAGCAGCATTGCGTACACCGCAGCGTCCTAGCTGCTGAATTGGAGCTTGTGGACGCAGTGGACGGCGGCAACAAACCTCATTGATGCGACAGGTCTTCTCTACGGGACGGTTACCATAATAAGCGCGCTGCAATTTTGGAAAGTAAAGTATAAGAAAATGCGTAAGGGCAAACTCTAAAAAAAGTTTCTGGATTCTTAGGGTTTTTGCGCACACACGGTTACCTGCTCCGCTGAAGCGGCTCTAGCCGACACACTTTGCTTTTCCAACTCAATCTCGTCCTCCCGCTCCTCAATGCTACGCCTTCGGCGATCATGTGGAAAGGTGATATATGAACTGCCAGCAGCAGCACCTGGTGCTGGAGTTGGTATATTATGTAGTTTGCTCAAGTTAAGCTGCTTGCCACGACGATTTTGTGTGCTTAAATCCGGCTCACTAACATTGACACTGCGCTCGTAGTGATTCGAATAGTCACCAAAGCTGCCATACCCGCTGGAACCATATCCATTTGAGTGAATGTCCTGGCCGTGCTCAAAGCCAGTAGATTGAATGGACTGGCTATGCTCAAAGCCAGTAGATTGAATGGACTGGCTATGCTCAAAGCCAGTTGAGTGAATGGGTTGACTGGACCCAAAGCCAGTTGGGTGAATTGGCTGTCTGTGTTCAAAGCCAGTAGGACCGGTGGCTGGATAGCCAGAGCTATACGAGTTTCCAAAGGAGTTTCCGTGATAATGATGGTGAATGGGAGCTACAACTGGATGCGGTGGCAGTGAAGGCCCACTGTGATACTCAAAGACTGGCGTGCTTGGCACCATTTCAACGTTAAAGTGTTCTACAGGGCCGGGACCGGAACTGCCATAGATATGTGGGCCGCCATATGAATGATGATCGTGGTCAAAACTGGTATAGTGATCGTGGTGATGATAGTGATTGCTGTATAGCTCAGTAGGTTTCCTCTTAAAAAGTTCGCCAACTTTTTGTATAATATTTTCGTTTGGTGTAACATGCAGATTAACCAATGGCTTGACAACTTTATCGCCATATTCTGTCTTAGCTACTTGTACCGATACCAATGGATTGACATTGAGTAAACCTAAGTTCAGGCCATTGGGTCCAATAGAGCCAAAGTAAGGATTTTGTGCGGGATAGTATTCGCCAAGCGCATTGGGTGGATAGCCATGGCCTGCCGAGGGATATGGCAATCCAAAACTGACGCCATAGGTGGGCAGAATCTTTCGCTGTATTAGCTCAATGGCCGCCAGAGCGGGCAGAGCAAGCGGTGATTGGCCGATTGGAGCCTGGCGCTGCAGGAAAAGGGATAGATAGTTATGCCGGAGGCTATGGTACGGTTTAAGCGCGTCAATCGGGCAGTCAGTCAAAGGCGGGGCGGGATTCACGCTTGGAAGACAAAACCACGGCATGCTAGTAGAGGCGTGCGACCTTGACCCAGTGCGTTATTAGGTTGGTTTTAGTTTTTTTTCTTTTTGTTGCATTAGTGACGATATCGTTGCCAAACTAACCAACCCGCGCACTTGGGAAGGAAGTCACGTCGCAACGGCGGCGACAATGACGGCAACGACGAACGTTTATTTTAGTGGACGTTGGCTGAGATTGAGTTGAGCGTTGTTCGATGGGAGTGTATGGATGTGTTTGTTTGTTTTGTGTGCGGCTAAAACTTGTTTAGATTAGTGTTTCAACAGGGGAGCATTAAACGATGTGTGAGCATTAGTCGGGCATTAATTTGACCATTCCTAGTTCTAAACATCAACCTTAAATAATTGGACACTTACCCCTTGAGCATCCAAAGATAGATCATTGTTGTCATCATCAATGGACTTCTTTTCTGCCTCAGCCTCGCGGCGACGACGTGTCTTCTCATCGGGTTTTTCGTCTTTTTTGGATTCGGCGTTGACAGTAGCATTAGCGGCAATATCGTCACTGATTGCTTCAATGTCTTTGCCCAGGTTACGTGGATCAATAGGCAAAATCAGATCCTCCTTACGTCCAATACGGTCAGCGGCAGGACATTGCGAGATGGGCACACACTGACAGTCAACTATTTGCTGACGAGCTGTGTCATAGCCGCCAGCTCCTTGGTAAAGTCCAGACTGGCTCTGACCGCCATAACCCGTGGAGAGACCATTATAATTTGATGAAGCACCGCTTTGCAGTTCCTTCTTGTAGTAGTCGGGATTTTGGCTGTGGTAGCTGCTGCTGGGCGAGCCACCGAAACCACTTTGTCCAAAGCCATTACCGCCTGATTGTTGACCGAAGTTGTTAATACCTGATTGTGTTCCTCCATAGCTATTTACACCAGACTGTGACCCACCGTAGCCGCCTAGGCCACTGCTTGGCTTGTAAAGGTCACCATTAGGCTTTTGAGAAGGACCGAAGCCTTGCGAAAGCAGACCTCCCTGATTGGCGCCATTGAAACCAGCGCTGAAAGCATTCGATTGCGAGAAGCCAGCCTGAGCTTCAGGAGTATAAGTTGCCGAAGATTGAGCCAAGGTGCTAAAGTCAGTATTGATAGTCTGTCCGGCACCAATGGGTATCGGCACGCTGGGTACCTTGGCGCCCTCACCGCCCTCAACATGATGAAAATGATGGTGCACATGTTGCTGCAGACCAGCATCAACTGGAGCGCCAACAACGACCTTAGTGCTGGAAGCAGAGGCTGCTGATGAGGACGAGGACTGTGCGTAAAAGTTGCTTAACGAAGAGCTGGCTCCTTGAATTTTATCAGGGTTTTCATAGTTATAAGGTGGCACACCATTGGGAGCACCAGAAAAGATGGGACCTGATTGCAAGCCATTCGGTGAGCCAGTGTAGATAGGGCCGGGGGGTTTGCTATCGTAGATGACCGCGCCAGGTGGTGGCTTGGTGAATGAAACGCCATCGGAGCCGTCAATAGCTGTTGGTGGTGGATGCTCCAAGTACGGACCGCCAAATTGTCCCGGACCGCTAGGCCTATAACCCATGGGCTTATAAGGTCCTTCATAGCCGACCTTGCGTGGTGGACCAAACGAGTTCTGTGGTGGACCCATGGGTGGGCGTCCATTAAAGTAGCCTGGTGGTGGCATAGGCTTGGCTGGACCATATGGACCACCACCAAAGCTGCCCGTGGGTGGAGGAGGTCCCTGTGCATAGATGGTCGAATAAAAAGGATGCTTTTCCTCCACTTCACAGCTCATTAAGCCCAAGCCGCACAGCTTATCGCGTATTAAGTTACGAGCCTGCATATCGTTGCCCTGCTGCAGCGCCTGGTCTATGTTGCCATCAGCATAGACAGCATCATATTCACCCAGATTGCGACCCTCACGACGAGAGTTGATTAGCTGTTCGATAATAGAATTGATCTCAGTATCGTTGCTTAGTATGGATTCGTGCACAGCATAGTTGCGTCCCTGCACATCCTCGGCTGGTTTCTGTGCATCTGCTTCAGCTGATCGTCTATTCAGCATGGACTCCTTCACATCCATGGGTGCCCACTCATTACCCCAGCTGGATTCGGCAGCTAAGCCCACACTTAGCAGCATTAGCGTTCCAATGGCTACGCAGGCCAAACTGTTTCGTATTCTCATGATTGTGCTTGTGTCTGCAAATAGGAGAGGGTATTTATTAGCTTAATGATTATGCAAGCTGTTTGTTTGCTTAATATATTTCGTGTATGACACCATTACCCCAACTGGCCAAACAAACCGACTGGTCATTGTGCCAGTTTTCATTTCTTTCGCTTGTATTCTCTGTGGCAATAAAAGTGGACGCTAAACCGGTTCTCCAAATGTCTCGAAATCAACGGACTGACTCACGAAAGACTTTTACTTTCGTTCGAGGTCGCAGACCGTGGCCAAATAAAGAGAGCCAGAGGCGTAGACGAAGCCCCTCGTGCTCTGTGCTCTTTACACGATCCTACCATGTACGTACCCCATGTTGTTTTATGGCCACATTGTGTTAATGACTTAATTTTTTTATTACTTTTTTTTTGTTCAAGTTGTGCCAAAGAGAGAGAGATAAAAAAGATGAAGCTATGCATGTGTGCGTGTGTAATTTATGAGGTAACTTTTCCAACTTGCGCTTTTCGTTATTTTGCAATTCTGCACTATTCAGTTATGTTTACTCAACTTGAACGACTGCGTCGGCGCAGCACTCAACTTGATCTCTGCCTTGACAGCGATGTCGCGTCAAGATTTGACTTTCCGCTTTTGTGCATTTTCGTTACTATTCTCCTACCCCTTGTACACACACACTCTTTATGATGTAGTTACTGTTATGTCATTTGTAACTTTTTTTATCGCTCTTTGTGTTTTTCTTTCTAGAGCGTGGGCTTGGTTCGTGATTTTCAGATTTTTTTATTAAACGGATCTTTGGATTATGTAAAAGCCAAGTTAAAGACTTGGCCTGTTGCTATTTTAAGATACTCGACAGGAAGTCATGCGCAGTGTAGCATTGCAAATTGTTCGAATGAGAAAATGCTAATCGCTGTTGGAAATCTTTCTCTGCTTTTTGTGTGTATGGAACTAAGTCGGGCTGTGCGCTTGCGGGTGTGCAAATTGCATTGATAGCTTGAAATTAAAATCAGCTAGTGTGGATTTAAATCGTGGGATTTAAGTGAAAGTTTCTTTGGTTTTGTTTTTGGCTTACTGTGTGCAGTTGATTGATTTTTGTTTGGGTCATTGACTGGGGAAGTGATCTGAGCTAAGCAGAGTTGTTGAACGATAGACAATCTATGGGAATAAGAATCTTGGGCTTTTTCCAAACTGCAACAAATTTTTGCAGAGCGGCTTGGATTGAAGTATCAACAAACACAACTTTTATAAGTATTGCAACATAGCAGCTACGAAAAACTTATTAGAAGAATTGAGTTTCAGATCGTTACACATAGCACCAATATGGTATCTTCACCAATCTTATAAGAAGAATTGATTCTGAAGATTCAGATAGAAATTTTAGGTGCAGTGCAGCAACAATAGTAGTAAAAAAATTGAGTATGAAGATTAAGCATCGGATCGTTACGAATAAGGATAACTTTTAGGTCCAGTGAGTTACCTAACAGTACATAGTATAGTAACCAGTTAATAGATTCAGCAATGTTATCAGAAGAACTAAGTTAAAGACTTAGACATTTTCTGAATGGAATGGTCAACAAAGGGGACTGTGGCACGCTCGTGTTGCTCTTCTGATTTGCCGTATATGCTTAAACGTTCCAGGCTTTTGCACGGCCCATCCTAGATATTTGTCTCGATCAGAAAAACGCTTTTGATTCAACATTTTGGCGCCCAACGTGGGACACGTTTTTGGTTCTTAAAAAATATTTGCATTATGGGCTTAGCTTAACGATTTAAGTCTTCACACTTTTTCAAAGCTTCGTAAAGGGCGGCTTTTCTTTTTTTATTTACTCTAGTTTTTAAACACTTTTTGCTTTTTACAGTCTGATCACTAAACTTTTGTAATAATTTAATTGAATAAAATTAGCTAAGCAATTAGCTCACTTTCAAGTTCATAAAACTGACCATAGTTGTAATTTTATTTTTTGTTTGCACTTATTATTTTTCATTTCACTTTCATTATGATGTGGACTCCTTTTCGGCACACTCACCTTTTATTTTTGTTAAATTAAATAATCCAATATCGTGTTTTTTTTTTGTAATCCTTATATAAGTTGCTTGTTATCCTTTCACCACAGCAGCTATTATATCACTGTTTGCTCATGTGCTTCGTTTGAGTGCAGCTCGTTAACTGATTTCGTTTTCGACAGAGCCTCGTGTTTTATACAAAAGCTGCGCACTGCGTCTGCGCGGCGTCAGCTCTAGTGCGTCGTACCCCTCTGCCGCTGCGCTGCTAGCTTTTTGCGAATTGAGCGCTCAAAACAAAACCGAGATACAAAGCATAGAGCTGACTTAAGGTTTGGCAACTTTGGTTCATTTGTAAGGTACGCTTAATGTTTGGAGTCTCTTTGCGAGCCATAATTTTCTTGGCATGACGTCAAAATTATTTTTTGGGTTTTTTTAAGTTTCTGCATTCTGCGTAGCACTGGAGGTCAGTATGTTGGGTTAAACCTCTTGAAAACCTCACAGAAATGTTCATTTAGTTTTCTTATTGCTGCAATACATGTTCATAAAAGTGCAAACAATTTTTAATAATATGCACAAAATATGAGATGTGAAATGTTTATGTCCAAATTAGTGCTTTATGTGGGCTATAACTAACTTGGCCAAATTTTCTATTGTTGTTACTTCCTGAAAAGGCTTTTACAACTTTATAATTATGCAATCATTTTGAATATAAAATAAAAATGTGCAATATTAATTGGGTCAGCGTTTAATGTGGTTGCCGTTTGCCAAAATAGAGGCTGGACTTGCTTACTGGTGATGAGTAATCTAGTAAAGCAAGTTCGAAGCTGTGCAATACCATCCCGAACCGGATTGGTTGTATATTCAAGTTGTACATCATCGATTGGCATACATTTTGTGCACAATGTTATTACAAAAAGTTTGACAGTTGTGGTCGTTTAACTCCAGGGCCAATCTAAACGTCATGAAATGGAGTCACAGTCATTCATTCAACTTATTAATTTTTTAGCTACTTTAAACTTTTCGCACAGCTTTTGGTGAATCAAAATTAACTTCGAGTGCTTTTTTTTTGGCGGAATTACCCGAAGTTCATCTAAATTAGCTTTAGCATAAGCGTGCCAAACGGCAATCATAATGATGTTGCTTTTGCTCATAATGAAGTTCAGTGCTGCAGTGTTTGAACAAGTTTGTTGTGTATGGTCAGTGTTTGATATTCATAAGTCACAGGCGTTCCAGTATCGTATGTGATTGACCTTCCTGTGATTGGGTTTACTTTTCTTTTGTATGCACGATCGCTCTCCGCTCGAGTGTTTAGCTAGTTAAGTGGCTTTTTATGTTAAGTATTCCAAGAAAGTTGATAATAAGCCAAGCAGCCAGACTCTAATTTATGCTAATCAATCTCAAATATGTTTGAGTTCAGTAGTTCGTTTGACCATCGGGTTTTTTATGACTCATTATTTGCTCAGAGTGTTTGAAGGAAGTGCGTCGAACTTCCATTGAATTTAAGACACATTTTGTAGATATATGTGAATCAAATGTCAAATTTGGTTATTTCCAGATGACAGCTGCTTAAACTTGACTTTGTCTTGTAAACCTTGTCAATAAGAGTTAATAATTGTGCGTTTTTGAGGCTTAGGTTCAAGGAATGAAATATTATAATGAACTTAAATTCAATAATTAAATATTGAAAGATGAAAGATCATAAGTCAATACATTGGTGTACCCGGTTAATTTATTTTTAAATTCTTAATGCCTGTCTTAGTTAGGTTGCAACAGCTTGATTTCTATGGGTGATCCTGAAGACTAATTGACTTAATTAGAGACCATGACTATCAAATTTGAAGTTGCTCATTCCGAGTTTGGTAACCTATTTTAAATTATACAATTTAAGCTATGTGAAACAATAATAAATTTCAAGTATACTATTGATTGGCATCGACTTTAAGAATTACAATTAAAGGATTACAAAAATATATCCTTGTTAACAAATTAACTGGAAAGGGATCTTCCAACAAGTTAATTTATCTCGGATTGAGTGTTTGCCAGTAGGTAGGGCTAGCTCTTTGGAATGCATTCGCTATGGAGCGTTTTTCGGGAGTGAACCGCGCGCTGTGCGTGCGAGAGTTTCACAAAAACGGTCTAAAATCTAAATGTAAGAGAATGGTTCAACAATAGGAAAACCAAAATCTGAGTAGCCAAGGTCATCAAGAACGGCAGAAAACGTGGAGAGTGTAAGCCAGTCTGTTCGCGAAGATCCAAATCTTTCAATTCGGAATTATACTATTATTAATAATAATAATTATTACACCACATTTCGCAAAAAGATCTAAAATTACACCCGTACAAAATTCAATTGGTGCAAGAATTAAAACTCCTGGATGACCGTCATATAGGTTGACTTGGTATATCAGGCCATAGATCGCTACTCGACGTTTAACAACATCTTGTTTTCAGATGAAGTTCATTTTCATCTCAATTGGTGCAACGAGTCCGAAACACAAGCATGAGAGGCAACTTCATTTACCAAAAGAGGAAATATTTGCCCTTACTTTTTTAAAGATACTAGAGGATGTGCGGGTACAGTAAATTCAGAGCTGCTTGTGTAAATGTTAGACCGGACACTGGCTGGTGGGAATCCGCGCATCTAGGCTTAACGCTCCCCACCATGACTTCTGCAGAAGCTGTGGCGATGAGGAGGAGCTGAAGTCGGTGGAGCACCTTTTTTGTCACTTCCCAAAACTGTGTAGGACAAGGTTTCACTTTTTCAAGTCATACTTTTTTACTAACTTACTGACTCAGCTCTCAGAACAGAGTCCAAAATGCCTCTCGAGGTTCATTCCAGCCGCCGGATGGCTGTGACTTTTATCTCATATAGGAGACCTCTTGAGTGGGAAAGAGCGGTGAAAGGTCCACCGTAGCAGTATCACAACGGGCCTATTCTTGACCTAAGTGAGTTGGGACGCAAAGTCTCAACTGCCACCCTAAAATAACCTAGTCAAGTGATTGTTGCCAGAACTGGGAAATTCGTCTGGCTATAACCAAAGAACATGGTTCCAGCAGGATGGGGCAACCTTACACATATCCAGTACGATTCTGCGAAGATTATGAAATGAAACTCCAGGAGAGGCTACAGCAACTGTTCTCCACGCTGTCCTGATTCAACTTCTATGGACATTTTTCTGTGTAGTTGTCTCAAATTACAGAGTCGAGCTTTTGATTAAGAATATATATACCTTATGGGGTCTGCCACACATTCTTTCGCACAAAAAGTAGTTGCGAATTAAATTTGGGTGTTTTAAAATCGGGTTTCTTAAAGACATAAACTTACCTATACACTATAGAAACAACCTTGGAAAAAACTTTCAAGGGTGGCCTGTTTTGTTAATGGAGGTCTTCCCAACATATTTTAATTATAATTTCTAAATTATTTAGTCTTTGGTAAGGCATTTCCCAAATTTGCAAAATATAATTTTAGGGATATCGCGCAAATAATCATTTATGGAACCCAATAAATTAGCTGATCGTAAAACTTTAACCATATTTGGATGAATTGCCAAAAATAAATACAAGCTAATGAATATATAAGTCAAAAAAAAAAATTTGTTAAATGAGTTGATTAGTTTATATTTTTTTAACAGATTTGCAGTTCAAGACCCAAAAAGTTTGTAGACAGACTCAAAGCTCAAGGTTGTGAGTTTATCTCACACATATGTAGTATATTATTTTTTTAAAACATTTCTCAATGCGTCCCACGCTTGCAAATAATTTTGAAAGCACTGTGACACAAAAATAACATTTAAAATAAATAAGCAATAATTGCTTATAACATACAACATACAACAATATCTTGCTTAACAAAATGACGAATGTACCAAACTAAAGGCGTATTTTGAGGCTCGGCTAAAGGTGGCAGCAACTGCAATTTGTCCGGAAAAGCCCCAAGAAAATGCAACTGTGCCACATTGCAGCATTATTTTGGGCAAAGCCCGAAATGCCGCACCAATAGATACTACAATTGAATTGCTTTTCCACTTCAGTTCAGCTCAATTTGCCGCCTTACTGCCTTGTTTGCCTAGCCAATTCTCAGCTCCGAATCCGACGGCCGGCGTTGCAGGCCTTGGGGAAACCCCAGTAATTTTTCATTGTGGCGCGTTTTTTGTTTTTGTTTTTAAAACTCGCTTGAGTGCTTTGTTGTATTTGTTGTTGTTGGTAAAGACTTACATAATAATGCATTTTGATGGAGGCACGCGGTGTGCTGCATTTTGGTCAAAAAGTTCAGCTTGGACTTGGTATCGTCTATGAGTCATTGCTTTGTTTATATACAACTTTTGATTGAATTTTATTTTGATTTTGTTTTATTTTTTATTTTCTTTGGTTTTTTACTATACGCCGCTTGCATTTGAATGAGTTTTGTTTTTGAGTTTATTTTATTTAGTTGGTGATTAATACTCTTTGGTCGGTAAAGAGTACTATAAGCTTAAGCGTAAGTTTTGTACTTAGTTTACGTTAGGGAACCTTAGAGATTAGGATCCCACAAGGAAAAATATAAAATTTAAACATCATAAAATAAGAGTTACGCTGGATTTTTTGTTTTATAAAAATTTAAAATAAAAGTTTATCCTTAAACTGGATAGCCCTCTCAAAAATAGGATACGCTGTGCTTGCATTTTCATCCAAAGCACTTTTTTCGCTTTGACTTTTTTCAACCGCAAAAGTTTTATTTATCGATACATCGATGTTTTTCTGTTCAAAGCATCGAAAACATTGTTGTTTTTTCCAGCACTGCCGTGAACCAAAGGTAACGGGTATATTAAGTATGTTCAGGAGGAAAATATAAATTTATCTAGATATGTGCGTCTGTCTGAACACCAAATTTTCGAGTTAAGTCGCCTAATTTGTGACGTGAAACAAGTTTATTTTATTTATTAGGTCTTAGATGATGGTGGACAATTATCCTACACATTGCTTTTCAAAAAATTGCATGAAAAGAAGTCTTAAAATATTACCACGGTGCGACATTGAGCGATTTTTAAAGATCGCTTGCAATGCATCCATATACATATTGTAGCATATTGCACCGCTATGCTGGGAATAAACATCATCCAAGTCAACTCCATCCAATTGTAAGAAAATATAATAACTTAACACCCAATGGTATCGGTCCGAATTGACATTTTCGATAAAATATGCCCAGATGATGCCATTCGGCTAAAATGCACCATACAGCTACTTATTGAGAATATATTCTCGCTCTTTTGATATTCACGAAGATTCTCGTTGGCACAAAAGCGATAATTTTGTTTGTTTACCGTCTCATTCATTTTTGGCGAATCCTGGATCAATTGGAGCCAATTAAAGAACCCAAGACCTTAATAATGGTCAATTGAATAGAGACCCTGTGCCAATTGGATCTTGTATGCATAAAACACGGAGCAAACTTTGGAATTCCTTACCGTTCTTGCAAATGTATTCTTAATTGTTTCGGGTCATCCCTTCCACTTTTCAATACTCAGGCGATATTTTTTTTGACTGTACGGACACTTTTTGAACCCACAAATGCCCTTGATGGTTAAAATATATACTAACACCAACATATAGGGTGGTTTTCTTCTTTTAGCAATTTATTTAAAAATTGAAAAAAACAGAAAACTTTTGAAAAAGTTTAGAGTTTTGTTTAGTTGTTATGATAAACCAATGTTGTGATAAATGACTACGCTCCAGCAATCTATACAAAAGATGAAATTTATAATTACTTCTTCGATCACTTTGGCTAATAACACTTGGAATGATTTATTCGAATAATTCAAAGTTGGTTCAAAATATTAGGGGGTGCAAGGCATAATTAAGGCAGCCAAATCGTTAGATGAAATACTAATCAAACAAATTTCGCAATTGGTGCAGTGTTTCACGAGTTTTTCGCAAAACATATTTCTTCGATAAAAATGGATTTTCACATTTTGAATAGAGCACAAATTTCGTTTGTGAGTCTTTCAATGTTCAATAGAAAAAGCAAATTGAGCATGTACAAAAAAACACCCTTTATGTGTTTGCAGTGCAAAAAAAATTAATTTTAAAATAATATAATAGTAAAATTTAACAAACTAATTTTTTTTAATTAGTTTGCAAAAGCTATTTTTTTTTTCTAAACAAAGAACTCAAATCTATTATAAAAAATTTCTTAAGCTTATGGTTGCAAAGAAATTGCTTTTAAAGAAATCGGTCGAAATTGAAGTTTCCGGTTTCATGAATATGCAATACAATTGTAAACATCAATATAATACAAAACTAAATTTAAAAAAAAAAATTTCCGGGGTATTGGATATGGATAAAAAAACTAAAAAACAAGCATGTAACAGTTAGAGCATATAAAATTCGGTACCATGAAATAAGTTAACTTTTTTTTTCGTATTTATGCGCATTAGGCTTGGTGCAAATAATGTTTTATTGTAATTGTTATTACTTGGTTTATCGTCAAGGTCATTCACCCACATTGTGTGCCGGGCATAGTCAAAGAGCTGCAAGGCTTTAGGCAAATCCCAAAACTAACCCGCTTTGTGAGTCACTCACGGAGTCTGCAATACTTCAAAAACATAAGTTTCGTTTTGGTCCTTACATAATGCCACATTATTTCAACTCAAGCAAAGGCATACCTATATACCATAACAACGTCACCCGCATAGCTTTTTCCGTTTGTAATGCCAAAACCCTCCAGCGCCCCAGCAACCAAAAGCACGGGCACGGACACAGCTCATTAAACGCAGCTTTTGTCTGTTCAAAACCTAACTCAAAATCCAGCAAGCTGATCCCCATACAAAAGCTGAAAGGCAAACTGAATTTAACTTGCCCTAATTGAAATACTCTGTGGAAGCTGAAAAAACAACAACAACAAATCGGTATAAAAAAATGAAGTATAGTCAAGACGCTGTGCGTCAGTTGGATACCCTGCACCATATTTCGCGAAAGTTTTTGTTTGCGACAAAAGTGTTTCTGATTGAAGTATATATTTTTTGGAGTAAAATTATATTATTATTATATAACATCTATAACTTTCGAAAATTAAAATTGATTTTGATGCCCTTTGAAATTAAAGTGATAAATTGTATTAAAAATATCTGTTATACAGTGATGCCAGAAATTGAGAGACGAAATATGCTGGATTTGGAAAAAATAAGTTGCTAAAATAAGCTAAAAATCAAAATAAATCTGCTAAAACAAAAGCTAAACAGAACTGCTCTCAAAAATGAAATATTTAGTTGTTTTAGTTCTTAAATATTTTTATTATATTGAATTACTAACGATTTTATCAACATCAGTAGAATCTTCTTCATCACTTCAATATTTTTCGTTTATTGGAATTAATTTTAAATATTTATGTGGTACATCATAAGTATGGCAACATTTGCCATTTTTGCGAGGCCCGTATATGTGAAATTTAAAACAAAATTAAAATAACACTAGTTTACTAATTTTAAAAAATTTTGGTTTCCTCAACATGTTCTAGTCATTTCCGTAGTAAAATGTCATGCTAAAAGAGAAAATGCAGTCAAAAAATTTTACATGGAACGGATCTCGAGATATTTTGATAAGACCATTTTTCGAAATTACAAAAAAAAAGCGATCCTAAAAAATATCTCTTGTTGTACTAAACTGATTTTGATCATTTTTTTTTACTTTGCTGTCGATAATTGAATTACCCATCGATTATATTTGGAGCTTATTTTTGTCAAATTTACGGTTTGTTCGTTATTTATCCATTCATATCAAATTTTTCGTAATTTTTAGCACGTTTTTAAGAAAAATTCTATTTCGAACGTAAATTTAAAAATTAAAAAAAAATAATTGTCATACTGTTTTTTTATGGCTCATAAAGTTCGATCGATTACAAAAAAAATGAGTGGTACACATTTTTTGAGTTCCGTGTAAACGCTGTTCTTCGATCCTGTCATGACCCTTGCGTTGTTTATTCCAATTCCGATCATATTGGAAATGTTCAAGTTCAATCTTGAGAGCTAAATTTTTACACTGTCAGCTACCAATTTGGCATCTCAGTAAAAACAAAGCTAACGTACCGATATACCAATGAAAATACTTTTTATGTAGCGATACATAGACAATACGCGCAAAAAAATATCGATAAGGCTTTTAAGCTAAAACAAGCTAAATGAAATTAAAAATATGCTAGACTTACTTATTAAGCATTTTGAAAAATTTATAAGCTATTTAGTTTTAAAACATGCTAGATCTAGCTATAAACAAGCTTAAATGCCATCACTGCTTTTATATGAAAACGCGGTAAATCGATACGAAAATACATCGATAATACCTTCCGCTTTCTTTCAAATTTTGCGACTCTTGCTCGTGTATTGTTGTTAGTTCCTTTATATCCTTGAGGAGCATAGGGCCGTGTATTACGTTACGGATATTCGAATTTTGTGAAAGTTTATGCGTAAAACTGTAAGACAACGAAATAATTCAACTAACTTCATCTGAAGAGATATTTTGCGCACCCTTTGGTTTTTTGTGTCTCGAGCTGTCTCCGAAATCTACCTGTTCATACAGACGGACATTGCTCAATCGCTTCCCGCAAACTTTATCTGTTGGCATTCCGAGATCTTATACTTTTTAAGATCTCAATCTAAATAAACTAAAGCCTGTTAAGCTCTCTCCTGCTTGTTACAAACAATGAACAACTGTTTAATATAATATAATGCACCCTATGATTAAAGGGTATCAAAATTCAAACAAAACCCAACGAGGCACGTCATATTGTTGAGTCTCTACCAAAAACCCTGCATTACCGTTCCCCAGCAGAATGAAGTTTTTAAAGTAGTAGTTGGAACTTAGCTCCCTGTTATTTATGTTAACTTGTCTCATCTTTCAGTCTGTTAGGGAAAGCATTTTACACCCAGTTTGTTGTGTAGGTTTAAAGTTGTTAATCTTTCTTAGTATTTGTTTAGTTTTGCGCTTTCATTTTTATTTTTTATTTCATGGCAGTAACAGCATTCATTAAACAATTATTTCCTACGTGAAAAACAATTTTATGAAATTACATAATTTATTTAAAGGCTGGACTGTGCAGCTAGTAAGAAAAAGAACACATATTAAATTTTCAAAAAGCCTTAGGTGTTCTAGCACCAAAACTGGAAGAAATGTGGGCACAAAGTTAATGTACCATGCACGATAGCAGCGAGGTGTGTTATAAAAATAGTCGAGTAGAGGTAGTAGAAGTTTCAGGAAATAAATTTATGAAATTTGTCAGTATTTTAATTTCCCGCGTAGCAACTATGAACACACTAACCATCGGTAAGTAGACTCCTGTCAAACATGTATAATAGAACTTATATCTGGAGATGCGACAGACCTAAAAGTACCACTTCTTAGAAGACTTTTTGGCGTATACCGATACGTAGGCCTGCTAGCTAAACGATTAGGTTATTCTCCGCACTAAGTTCAGAGGAAAAACCATATTTTTAGAAAAAATACAAAAATTGTAATACCTAGAAAAACCTTGGACTATACTTATCAAGCTATAAGGAAGCTACGGAAAACGAAAAAAGAAAACCGAACATTATTCGGATTCGTTTTTGCGTTCTCCGGAAAACGAAGATTTTGTAGATAACTTCCCATATTTCCCTTTATAATATTTTCGATAAATTTGTATATTTCCCTCAATTTTTCCGATAAATTCTCATGTCGCGTTACAGAATTTGTTATTAAATTACACAGAAATATTATTTTAGCAACAATATTTATTGAAATTAGAAACGTCTTAGCTATTTTTGTTACAAGGGAGATTTTCTTTGTGTAACGCGGGAACCCTGTCGCAACTATCTGTCATCGATGAAGCAATGGGCTCGTGTATGATGTTTGCACATACAGCAACACAACAATTTTTTATTGGGTTGTGTGTGGGTTGAGTCAGAAAAAAATTATTAAAAAGAATTTTAAGTAAATATTTAACTTGAAGTTGGCATAAATATAATCGAAGAATATCGAAGAATTATTTCAGTAATCTCAGCTTTTAAACTTATTTTGCCGACTCGTTTTATTTCCTCTTGCAACAAAACATTCAGTTTTAAGCCAGATAAAAAATTCGTTTTGGTGAAATTGGGAGCACCATACATTCGCTTTTGAAATGAATCCGAATAAAATCTTCGGATTCTTTTCCGGAGCACGGTCTGTGGCATAAAATTAAAAACTTTAAAATTTAAATTTTATTTTATTCAAAAAATCACTGACTTATCGAAGTGCCCTCGCATCACACGAATTTTTATGTGGTTTGAATCCGACTACTTTATTGCAAGTGAAATCACTTCGAATTGGCAAAATAGTTCCAAAAGTGCACGTAATTAAAACTGAAATAATTTTTTAAATATTCTTAAATATACTTAGGTTATGTTTATGCCAATTTTACGTTAGATATTTATTGATAATTATTTTTAACAAGGTGCGTGTTTTGCATAAAAAAAATTATTAATAAGAGTTGTGCTTTATTTCAATCGAAAGTTGTAGAGTTGTGCTAACAAAGAGTAAGCAAAATATGAGAAGATATGGAAGTGGGGATCGCAAAGACGAAACCGAACAAAATGTTTGCGTTTTCCTTCTTCGGCCGAATATCCCAAAAAGAGTCGTTTGATTAATAGTGAATGAAGCCTTATACAATTTATATCTTAATACTCTAAATGCGTGGTACACATAGTATCATGTGAGCCATTTGGTATAGTGATTAGAATTTAACTTACATTACAATCTAAATTTCATAGGAAAACCAACAGACAAATCGCAAAGATCCCATACTGTGCTTTATAATCTTTTATACAATACTTCTTCCCCACGGCAACATAAAGCAAACATGTAATTCTGACAAACTTTAAGAGGTTCCTTAACCAAAACAAAAAGAGAACCGCAAAAGAACTCTTGAGGCACTTACTCTAAGTGGTTTCCTTTGATTGGCCAAGACAATTTGTTGTGGTTCTGTTTCGAACATCTTTTTCCTTTGCAGTTTGCTTTGTTTATTAAATTTTGTTTGATTTCTTAGCAGTTTTACATTTGCATCCTTGAACAGTTGCGAGTTTAGATACTCAACGATTTTCCTCCATTTGCGTGGACACCTATGGGGTTAACTCTCTAGCACAGTTGGAACTGCGTCAACAACAACAATTCAAACACAAAATTCAATCGAAAATTTGATAAACAAACTGATTAGACACAGCGGGTGACTATACCCGCTGAGCAAATTTGCGTCCAATCAACGTCACTATAGAGAAAAACGCAATGAACCTTTGTGGTAAGTGCAAAAATATTACACTGAAAAAAATGTGTGCCACAAGCTTAATATGCGTTAAAAAGTAAAGCTTTTGTAAAATTTTTGACTGCAATTGAAGTGTTAAGGGCTACTTTTAACTTTATAAACGTTAAAAAAACCAGATGAACCTTACCTTGGATGGTCTTATTCAAAAATATTTTATTCTTGTAAATATGACAAGAACAAGAAAAATTTTTTAAGATGGAAAAGGATGTTTCTTTTATAGTTAGATATTTAATATTTTGTTAAAAAGTCAACTAGCAAAGCAATTTTAAGGCTACTGCACAATATAACCAAAAATATTCATTTACGGTATTCACACTTGCTGTTGCAATAGGAAATTGAAGAGTCGAGTACTTTTGCAACAACAAAATGTACAGGACTTTCAATTCAACTTTTTCTCAACCCAAATCCTATTTAACTTTTGTTTTTAAATTATTTATTTATTGAAAATAAGCCTATTAACAGATGAGTCTATAAACCAATACTTTAGAAAAAGAATTTAATTGCTTTACACTGAACATATTTTAATATGGGATATGGCTTATCTAATTTTATTACAAAAAAAACTGACGAATTTAAAATACTCCCCACAAAAGATGACATCTCAATTACTACCTATAATATAAATAAATAAAAGAGATATTTAAAAATAACTGATTTTGGACATATGGACATTATATCCAAAATTTTAGATAGCAAGCTCTTTACCTAGAAAATAAATTTTATTTTATTAATTTTAGCTAAATTCCAAAGCAGTAATTTTAGAGGTGCACTCATACAAAAGAAAGATTTTTGGATTAACAAAAATTCAGCTAGTGCTCCAATTTTCGTTCCAAAGGGATTCCAAAACTCCAAAAGTTTCAAAATCGGGTACTTCTCATTAAGTACACCACAACATTTTTTTTTATCCTTTTGGACATTTGGACATTACATCCAAAATTTTAGATAGCAAGCTCTTTACCTAGAAAATAAATTTTATTTTATTAATTTTAGCTAAATTCCAAAGCAGTAATTTTAGAGGTGCACTCATACAAAAGTAAGATTTTTGGATTAACAAAAATTCAGCTAGTGCTCCAAATTTCGTTCCAAAGGGACTCCAAAAATTTTTTTTAATCCTTTTTACATAAAATACACACATATTTAAACCTAAAACTAATAACAATGCATACAAATTCATAATAAGTAAGCCATTATTTTTTCTCACTGTAACATATTTGACATCGCATATTTGCATAGCAGCCTTTTAGGCGGCGCTCTTAAAAGCTACACTCCCACAGCGTCACCTAGCGGCCGTTGGCGTCAACGGCAGTTACTTTGACTGAAATGGTAGAACTTCGTCGAAACGCAATTTGTTGGCATACTTTTGCGTATGAATGGGGTATATCTATTGTTTATTTCATAATTGTTAAGGCTGCAATTGACAACTATATAGAAGATACAATGACATGTTTTAAACCACTGCAAACAATGACGCACATTTGTAAAGCAAATGACATATCTACATTGCCACTATAACCTTTAAAAAGTTTTGTTGTGCATCTTAACAGATTTAGTAATATGCAAATTGCAACAACATAGTTGTGATAAGCTATGCACTCTTAGCATATACATATATATGAAACCATATGCAGCAGATGTCATAATCATACATGAATACCCAAATCATTGAAATAGATTGCGTCTTATTGAATGTGTATTGATGAACTGTTCTGTTCTATTTTCCGCAGTTTTCATATTGATTACTTTTCTGCTGAAGTTGTTATTTGTTTTTAATTGGTTCATTACTTTATAGTTGATAGTTACATTTGTTTTATGTGAGAAAATAATTGAAATACACTGAGATTTAAATACTACCTATTTTGAATTATACGTTTAAAATCTGGTTACACTCTTTTTTAGGTTTTAAAAGATTTACCTACGTAGGTATAAAAACGCGTGGTAGATATCGCAAAAAGAAAAAATTTCTTAAGTTAATATCTTCAATTAATCCTGTTACCTTTACTTTTTCATATGTTTCTCCTATTAACTATATATCGATGTTGGCCAACAGAGATATTTCTCCAGCACTACTAAACACCCATTTGATGAGTGCAGACGTGTTGGAGAAGCATCTATGTTGGCCAACATCGATATATAGATATTTTAAACTTCGATCATCGATGTTTTCTCCAGCACTAATGTTGAGGATACATTTTGCTGTAAACTAGTGTTATTACCATACTGGTACCAGCTACCAGGCATATTTAACTTTATTTTTTTATACAGATTTAATTTTTTTAGGAAAAGGGCTATGTTGAGTTACTGCAAATACGTTTGTATAGCGAAGCAGTCTCCGGAGACATCCTAAAATTACATCCACCTCTGCTTGTCCGTATGAACGTATATATCTTGGAGAAAACTAAACTCAAAATTTTGACTCTTATGTGTAGGAAGATGAAGTTAAACGGCCAAGCTCCGGAAAACGAAAACGAATAAATTTAGCTCGTTTCCATTTTTGCGTGCTCCCAATTCCACATTTTTTGCTGTTGATGTGCTCTACACCTTTTTGAACACTTTTAAAATTAACCACGACTATGTTATTCTAATTACATGGGAGATGTTTTTATGCAAGACATGAACCATGTGAACGTATGCTAAAAAATTTTTATTTTTGGGTTGATTTATAAAATAAAAAAATGTAATACAGTCGAGGCGGTGCCCAACAGTGTAATACCCTGTACCTTTTTTCTCGAAAAAAGTTTCATTCCTGAATATTCCTTCTATGAACTTTCCAATTGGAATACATATTTTATTTGTTGGTGCAAAACGATATTTATACCTATAAGTTCCTTGAATTTATACCGATTTTGATGAAAACTGAAATTTACGTCAAAGGAGTTATTTAAAGTATATGGGGTAAGTTTCAAAGGGATATGTTGAAGAGTGTGGGAGAAAACACGGTAAATCACTTGCAGGGGGTGGGGGGCTGCATTGATAAAATTTGGATGTGGATTTGTTCATGAGAGCTTACCAAATTGGTGGTTCTAGGTCATTTGTTACTATTATTACATAGAGTCAAATGTTGACGCAGTTTATTGGCAAGGGGAGGTGAAATTTTTACATTTTAGACTATAACTTTTGTTGTAATTGTCCGATTTTGTTTATTTTTGACACATAGATGCATGTAACCACAACGCATCGCTCTGTTAAGTTTCAGATTAAAATATTAAACGGTTTAGCTAAAAACCGCGAAACTCTGCTACGGGGGAACGGGGAAAGATATTGACATGATTCAATTTCTCAGGAAATATTCGCATCAGCTGGTAAAGTTTCGCATCTCTAGCTCTTATAGTCTCCGAGATCTAGGTGTTCATACAGACGGACAGACGGACGGACAGACGGACATGGCTTAATCGCTACCCGAGGTTATGATAAGCATTTTGGTATAAAGGACTTGGGGTCTGCCATGCCTCCTTCTTGCCGTTACATACATTGCACAAATCTAGTATACCCTTTGTACCTATAGATACAGGGTATAAAAATATTAAATAATAAAAATAAATAGAGTATAAGAATATAAAAGAACATTTAAAAATAATATTTAAGTTTAAAGTTTATGTGCACTTTTAAATCAATTCCATTTGATTTCACTTGCAACGAAGTACCACATAATAAATTCGTTTTAGTGAAATTAAGAACACCAACAAGTGGTTTCAAAACGATTTCGAATATAATATTCGAAATTAAATATCTAATTGAAATTGGTATAATAGAATATACGACTATTAAAAAACATAAAAAAATATTAAAGTTTAAATTCGTGCACAAAGTAGTACATAATAAATTCGTTTTGGTAAAATTAGGAACACCAAACTTGTGGTTTCAAAACGAATCCGAATAAAATATTCGGAAATAAATATCTAATTGAAATTGGCATAAATAAAATAAAAGACTATTAATGAACATGAAAAAAAATATGAAAGTTTAAGTTATGTGCACTTTTGAACCTATTTTGCCAATTCGATTTGATTTCACTTCATAAAGCTCCACATAATAAATTCGTTTTGCTGAAATGAGATAGACCAAATATGTGAGCATTTCAGATTCGTTCGATTATCTTTTGTTTTGCCACGCCTCCTCCCACCGTTAAACAAATTTTTAATGTTATGGCTTAAATAATTGTTTCATTAATACCAGTATTGTATTTTAATCATAATTGTAAAAGCCCACTGCGTTAGTAGAGTGTTGACCTTGCTCAGGTGCGAGTTCCAAGTTCGAGTTCCAGATTAGTTGTTAGAGTCTACCTTAAAACTTTGAAATGCAGAATTTTTTTTTATTTTTATACCCTTTACCGAAGGTACAATGCTATAGTTAGTTCGTGCAAATAAATCGAATTGATAAAAGTAGGCGTAAAAGACCCCATAAAGTTATATATATATATATATACAGTGAATTTCATAACTATAGGACAGTCGCAAATTTTAGTTTCAAGTGCAAATATAACTGTTTATAAGTACGATCCAGCAAAGCTTCCTTTTACAAAAACAACTACCTAATATTGGAGCTTCTAATTAACCGTAAGGTTATTGCACTGTTGCTTCACACGGTGTTTCGCAATAGCTTATGCATGGATATGCCTTTTTTGAGGCAGTTTTAAGCGTTTCATAACTATAGGACAGTAGTCTTTTATAAGGAAATTAAGTGCAAGGATGGCAGAAATATATTTTATTATAATTTTAAATTACTTTTTGATCGTTTTATGATAAAACGCGGCAAGGTATGACTTTTAGTTTAGAGGAGAGAGACCGTATTATAGCCAAAAACGACATGGGGCTTAGAATGGTCAAAATTTATGAAAAAACATATAAACCGATAACATTTGAAACTTCTTTAAAAACATTGAAAAATATATAAAAACATAAGTACAAAATTTTTAGTAAGATTTCGGAGCGCTAAAAACGAATAATCTTAAAAAATTCATCATATTCTTCCGTTCCTTGCTCAGAGTTGGTACCATTAGTGGACCATAAAATGTCCAAAACTACAATTTGGCAAATCCTCAAGAAGTGCCCACTCAAGATGCATGTCAGGATGTCGGAATCTTGGACCATTACAAAAATGCTCGCTTTTATTGGCGTGATTTTGCGAATTTGTTTGTGCATGTTTTTTCAAAGATTTTCCTTATAAGGTTAATTGATCTTATATTTTCCAATAAGAAAACGTTGAGTTCGAATAGTCCTGGTGGATATAATTACTATTGGAGGGATTTGCCAAAGGATTTACAAAATTTTTTCTACCGACAATTTAGAAGCGGCTTAGTTTTCGGCGGGGTGCATATAAAGCCTGTTACACCCTCAACCTTCCATTGAACTCATCTTAAATGAGTAGCGGAGAATACTATCATGTCTTTTCGAGCAGTTTGATACCATTCCATTATAAAAATACGGCGAAACCCTAATATTTTAATAGGACAACGCCTCAATTTAAGTAAATAAACACGCGAAAAAATTCTTGAGGGCGACTCTTACGGTCAGAAAGCCTGTGAATTTTCATTTACCTATTTTTTTTATATATTTTTTAATGTTTTTAAAGAAATTGCAAATATAATTATGTTATCGATTTATATGTTTTTTCATAAATTTTGACCATTCTAAGCCCCTTGTCGTTTTTGGCTATAACACGGTCTCTCTCCTCTAAACTAAAAGTCATACCTTGCCGCGTTTTATCATAAAACGATCAAAAAGTAATTTAAAATTATAATAAAATATATTTCTGCCATCCTTGCACTTAATTTCCTTATAAAAGACTACTGTCCTATAGTTATGAAACGCTTAAAACTGCCTCAAAAAAGGCATATCCATGCATAAGCTATTGCGAAACACCGTGTGAAGCAACAGTGCAATAACCTTACGGTTAATTAGAAGCTCCAATATTAGGTAGTTGTTTTTGTAAAAGGAAGCTTAGCTGGATCGTACTTATAAACAGTTATATTTGCACTTGAAACTAAAATTTGCGAATGTCCTATAGTTATGAAATTCACTGTATATTGTAATATATATTCTTTCAGCTCTTACCATTTGGCAACACGTGCCAAGTTGCAAGTCTATTTGAGAAAAAAAAACTTTTTTGCCATACAAACTTTGAGTCGCCATTCCTTCCACTTGGTTGCGGAATTTTCCAAAATTCTTTTTACTGCTTAACTGCATTATAAAACAAAACTCTACACAAATTTTCAGCCCTCTAGCTCCTACTGTTTCGATTGTGCATTAATCCACCTCCAATTTCTACACTTCGGAGTCGAACTCACCAAACAAGTGAAAAGTGTTTTCATTTATCTTGTTTGATCTGTGCGACGTAGATCAATTTTTGAATTGAAAACTCTTTGTCAGACTGTACTTTCGTTAACAGGCAGGTAAACGCCAAAGCTCCTACTTAACAATTTGCGGAAACTACATTTTTTGGTGAAAATTGTTAATGTGTACCCAAGTCGGTTCTAGGTTTTTTAATTTTTGTATATGCGATAAGTTTCAGTTTATTAACATCTACAGAACGTATATTTATATTGCATAACTTCATTACCCTCTCAATGGCGCTCATCAACAGCTATCAAGCTTTTCATTTCGAGCTCTTTCTGCCCTTCTAATTTCCAAATTGTTGCTACTAGGTTGACACCTTCAAGGTTCAAGGTTTTCAATTTCATAAAATTCTTTGTATCAGTTGAGACTTATATTCTGGCAGAATTCATTGTATTGTACTTAGCTACTAGGGCTTCGTCTAGGCGTGGCTGACGATTGTCGGCATAGACACACTTAACATACAATTACACATCACTCAGGCAATTCTAAAAACACACTGGGTGAAAGTCCTTTGGGTCCATCACAGCAGGTTGTCTAACCAACGGTCATTTACATGCAGTTTATTTTTGGTTTTGTAGCGCTCCAACACGATACAGATTTTGAACGTCATATTTTGCTGTACATTTGTTGGAACGCATTTGTTTATTTGTTTTAATTTATTTGTAGCACAGCACTGTCACAATGACGTCAGTGACGGATGCCTGGGCGATGACATTTCCATCATCTGCTCAACGTAGCGCATAATGCAAAAAAAAGAGATATAAAGTCTGCGGGTTGGTTTTCGACAGCGGGATACTCTGCCCAACAAAAATTATTAGATGGCTTGAAGTATTCGAGGAAAAGCGATGTAGGCTAAGATATATGTATATTTCGAAAAATTTAAATAGGATCTTAATAATTTTTCCTATATGGTATGCTCAGGAACAAGAACTCCAGTAAAAATAGCGAAATTCTTCTACGACTAAAGTGGACAAGCATTACCAGCATAAATTAAAAAACTTGAAACTTATGACGCTTATGCTCTGCCAGATCAAGGTGTTCCAAAGAAAGGAAGCTAAGCATTAAGGTACAAGCAACATAGCCAATGAGTACAGGGTATATAAATATATATTCGTACGTATAATAGATTAGGCCAGCGCATGTGGATTTGCCGCCAAGCAAGCGTGAAATCCCCAAACTGCGTAAACAATGCCAATTGCGTGGGTGTGTCTACGTACATATGTACGTAGGACTTTTTGAATTTTTATATTTATTGTTTAACGAAAGAATTTTAAGCCAATTTGCAGTAAGATATCTAGACTATGATGTTGTTGCAAATGCCCACAGGATCATTGATTTACTTTTTGAAGTAATGAGCGCTGTAGAGCCATGGTGCGCTACGATAACTCCAGGCTGGATAGGTGCGTGCCAGGGCGCCAGTGTGTGCATGTACATAGGCAGCTGCAGCTGACATAGGTAGTGCAGTTGCTGCATAGCTTCGAACGGCTGGGGTCAGCAGCGGAGTTACACGCGGCGCACTGCTATGTACAATGGTGGAGCTTTGATGGGATACGGCAGTGGGCAAATGTTCGACGAGTTCGCCCACCTTGGCTAGCGTGGGTTCATGCACGGTCAAGGTATTGCCATGCAGCAATGGATGATAAAGCTGCAGTTCGGCAAAGCTGCACAGGATTAGTGAGGCCAACAAGAGGCAAATGGTCTGCAAAGAGCGCTGTTGCGTTAGTATTAGCTATAAGGCAGCATATGGCTACATTAACCTACCAACTGCTGCTGCATTCTTGTACTGTGTCTTCTCTATGCGTTTGTAACTGCGACTGTCAATGTTGTGCCCAAGATCCTAGGTCTTTATATAGGCGTTGCATTACCTTGTGCCATTCTAATTACACAGCTTGGCCCTGAACATAAGACGACCATGTAAGATACTTTGGCCAACACTTGGGCGTTGCTTTTGCCACACTATTTTCAACTTTAATCCTGCCCATGTGTCTGATCATGTACACTGATTGCGTGCTTAGTGTGCTGATATTTATTGTTGTTGTTGGAGTGACAATGATCACAAGCGGCTTGTTTATTTTATTGATTTCCTGTGGGAGCGAACTTGTCTAGATGCGCCCACGCAGTCAAGTTAAGGAGTTGATAGCTGGGATACCAAAGATGCGACAGAAACTACAACAACCACAAAGAGGAATTATTGCTTTGAGAGAGAAGACGAGGCAGGAAATATTTTACATAGTAAGAGGAAGCAAAAATTGTTAAGAATGTGGGTTAACGGCAAAAGGTGTGATAGCTATTGCTAAGTTAGTTAGTTTAAAACAAACTAACACGTCACGACACTGACATAACCTAAAAGAGCCATGAAACAAGGTATTTTGGAGGTATCTCAGCAACATCTAGAAAATTTAAAAGCATAAATCGGAAATAAGTTGTATGTTGTTCTTAGAGGCTATCCAGAACCCTAGGATACAATTTTCTTAAGCTTAAATATAAGTATGATTTTATCGTCCTCAAAATTACAATAAAAGACGTCATCAGCAATTTTTGTGCGAATTATTTATTCCAAAAATAAGAAAAGGATCTTAGAAAGCTAAAAAGTAGAAAAGAAGCCTAAAAAAGTACTTAGAAGAAAAGTAAAAATGGCAGGAAGATAAAAGAGGCCCTAAAAGATCAAGATAAAGAAAAGCGTAGAATTTTGTTATAGAATTTTCTCTTTGGTTTCAGCATCAGCGTTATCAATACTTTTAGTTTCTCCAGATGACAACGCGGGGATCGGCAACGGCCCAAACCACTGGCTGCTCTTGCTGACGTACCAGTTGTGTGGTGCGTAGAGCAGGTGCCACAATGGGTGTAACTAGGCGTTTATGATCATGCACAACCGTTTGGCTTTGATGCGATACAGCGGTTGGCACATGATGCACCACCTCACCGACCTTGGCCACTGTTGGTTCCTGAATAGTTAGAACAGTGCGTAGACCCGAACGTGCGGCCACTATAAGCGGCAAGGGTACTGAGATGGGCACAGCAGATATCGAATGAACCTCTCCAGCTTCAGAGCTGCTTAGTTCTGGTAATTGGCTTTGACTGTTACCACTGGAAGATTCCGAGGGCTCGTCTTCCTCTTGCGCTGAGCCAGAGCTGGACTCCACCGCTTCAGCAGACTGCTCTGCGGCAAGAACTGGTACAGACTGAATTGATTTTCCAGAACTTAGTGTAACCAATTCAGCAGGCCATTCTAGAGTGGCGGCGCTGGTGACTCCAGCCAGGATAAGCACAATAGCGGATGCAGTCAGGCACTAAGATAAGGATTATTATAGAGACAACAAAATTAAAGCGCATATAGGGCTTACCAGTTTCAACATGATTTTTGAATTTTGGGGAAGCTATGTAACGCTTAACTAGATGAAATGAGCTAGTCCACGTATGAGTTAGACTGTTGAATTAATCTGACTTATAGACAGCTTATATAGTGCCCTATTCCGCTTCATCAATCAAAGAAATGCATCAATGATTATGCTCGACTATAATATGAAACATTTATTGATGCGCAACTAGTTAGAATTTCTAATAAACATTTTCATAATGCAATAAAAGTTTAAAGAATATTCTGTGGCAGCTCCACTGCGCACAGATGCTGATCCTTTAGCCAAAATTTATTCAAATACGTGATGGGGTCCTGTGGTTTTTCACGTGCTAAGCCCAGCAAGCCTTCCATTAGTATGGGAACTACTTCGTTCTCTAAATATTTGCGTTTTTCCTCAGGCGAGCGATAGAACTTAGCTCGATTACAGCTGGGTTCCACAGGTTCCGGTTTTATCTTTGGTGGTTCCGCTGTCAGACCGCAAGCCAAACTATCCCAAAAGGTTGGTGGAGGTACAACTATCATTGGTTTGGCTTCCTTTTTTAAATCTTTTATGGAATGTTTTAATGTTTTTTTGGTATTTTTTTTTGACTTTACTAGTGCTGGCGGCTTGTACGACATTTTGAGAAAATAATTTTTAAATCTTAGAATTGAACTGAATAAAATATTTTGATTGAAATCTGAAACGAGACTAGTTTACTTTATATTTTTTGCATAAGTTTGACAAAACCTTAGTTTAGAAAATTCAAAACCAAGCAACTTTCTTTTTTTCTGCTAATACAATTTTGAGCCGACATTCTTCATGTTAAGATTTGTTAACATGACATAGATCGCGTTTTATAAACACGATTGGGATTACAAGCTTGTGAAAAAAATTTTGTGTGCTGCATCTAAAAAACGATTAAATTTCTATCACTTTAGAAGTCCCACTAAAAACTGGTTATTTGTAAAATATATATTGTAGATTAAATCTTATTACTTCTTAATGTTACCCTCAGTAGCCCGCAACAGTACTTCACTATTTAATCCCAAAACAATCCCTGAGAAACTTGATTCAACTCTTGATTTTTATGACCCATCCATTGCTGTAAATTATACTAAAATCGTCTCGGTACCAAAACCTAACATATTTAAAAAAGCTACGGTACTAGGGCCGTCTTAAAATACGCCGAGCATAATAGGATAAGTAAATTTTTGAGAAAAAAATGTGTAAATAGGCAAGTACCGGGAAATATTTAAAAAAATTTGATATTACATGGTGTAGTCAGTTTTTGGCTGTTTTGTACTTTTGACCAAGTAGTCGAAAATGTCTTCCATGTTAGAAAGTTTTTTAATAGCGACCAAGAAAAAAATATTTTCCATTTTTTAATTTTTTTAAATATTTTTCAACACTAGTATGTTAGGTCGGATAATTTTTGGGACGGCCCTCGTATGTAGACTTATGTAGCATGTGCTTCAAAGTATCTCGAAATCGTAAGATCATTGCAGCAATTAAGGAAAAAGCAAAGTACTTACAGTCGGGAGTTCCATTCGAAAATACTAAATTCGGATTATCATTTATCGAAATTGATTATATGTTTATTTTCTGGAACCACATCACTAAGTCCATGGAACATGCTGTTGAGTGAGTTCTTTCTGTTAAATAATAAATAATCAGACCCCAATAAGGATACCAACTAATTCAAACATGTGCGATTTAAAACGATCTTTTCAATTTTAATGATTTGAAAATGTCTGAAATTTCTGGGTTATATTATATAGCTCCCATAGGGTTATTTTAGAGCACCTCGTAAAACCAAATGAATCGGTTGACTATCATATAGCCCCCATAGGAGCGACTGGTCTTTTAACGTACGCCATCTTTACATAGTACATCTGATAGAGGTGCTAGCGACTATTAACCTCGTAATTTTTTTTTGCCTATTCCTAAATATTTATCGAAATATTGATAACTGAATATTTTGGCATAATTGAATTATCATTTTTTTTTCAATTTAAAAAATAAATATTTAAAATATTTTTGATCTTTTTAATGTGAGCTAAAATAGGCTATGAATCTTTGTCTCAACATTTTTATACAAATTTCAGCAATTACTATTAATATGCGGTCTTAACCTTTTTAAACTTTTTACAGCAATTGACGATTGGCTTATATTCGGACTGATTTCCTGATGACAAAGACTTTTTTCGCCAAAAACATGGTAAGTGGAATTGATTTTTTTAAAGCTGGCTTAGTATTTGAGATTTAGAATAAATTAAAAAAATGTAAGCATTTAAAAATTTTTAATTTCCCAAAATGTCTGTGGGTAAAATATTTTAAACTTAGCTCAGCAGTTATATTCACTTTTATTTAGCTTTTAATTTGTACCAGAATTTATATTTATGGCATAAACAAAATATAATTTTTATAAGTTAATTGCAATACCTAAAAGCATAAATTAGCCAATTAATGCTCTACGTCATTCGGGCTCAGGTTTAAGCCGATTATTGTCGAATCGTCTCTGGCAGGCTTTTCGCTTCTATTATGTAACCTGAGCTGGCGGCATTTGAACCAAATCACACAATTCCTGATGTACCCAAACCAAGCGAAACATCTGCTTAAGTCGCGTGTAGGGCAATGGTAACTTAAACCGCTTACGCTAGAATGCGTCCACGGTTGACCAGGTATTATATGCTTTCCAATTGACAGATGAGTTATGCAATGGTTTCCATGTTCCCCCAACAAATTCAAACAAATTCATCAAACGTTTTTTCGCGCCATGTACTTGACGTTACTTGTCGTTTAAAAAACTTGTTTAAATTTGTGGAGAGTCCACCAAAAAGCATATAGTGTAGTCTTTTTTCTAGAAGCCAGATCATGTGCTCCATTCTACATATCAGCGACATGTACTTAAAAGTCGTAAGCAGTATCAGCATATAGACGTGCATATGTTGTCTAGGTAGTCCCAGTAGTGAGGTCTTTTGATTCAATTCATAAGCATAAAAAAAAGTGATGCACAGAGCCAGCTTGGAGTTCCTGGAATAGGAATAAGATACATATTAGACTTGGTTTGTAGTCGTGTTGAAACGCTTACGTGCTTAGCTTGATGTAGGCTAATTTGTTGTTCTGGCATTTGTTAATAACCAGGCATGCCAACGGCTTAAGTAGATCTGCACCGCTGCCCATAAGGGTGCCTATGATGAGCATGGGCACCAGCGCATTGTTGTACATTGAAGCTGCTGAACGCACGCCCTTTTCGATGAGCAGCACCTGGCAAATGGCGGTCATAGTCATGGCCAAGATGCGAAATGTAGAAGTCCGCGCAACAGCAAAGGCAATGTCCAGTGGGCAGTAGAAGATGAGATACCTAGGTGGTATATAAATTTTATGATTATAATAAATTGTATATGAACCATAGAAAATATTGAAAATATGTATTGATAAGACTTGTAACTATTTGGGATCCATATTTCCTTAAACCGAGAATGTTTTTTTACGCCCCAATTTCAAACTAGATGTAAACCTTAAGAACCTCTTACAGAGGAATATGGCCGGATGTCAACATGAATCGGCATCTAAAAACGAGACGTCAGCTGCTTACGGCTAAGGGGTAGCTTCGAATAAATTTTAGTCTTATGGTCTCTGGGAGCTAGGTGTTCAGACGCATGAGGCGATGATAAGCAATTTGGTACCCTATGAATACAGGAATTAATAGCATTTTGAAACATCTTATATTAGTAGCGGCTTAGAAAGTAGCTTCCAAACCCGTTTTCTGCCTGAATGTTAAGGTAAGGGTTTTATTAAGTTTGGCTAAAAGGAGAAGGAGCCGTCGGAGACCTCCAAAGTTAACTCTAATATGGACCTCCTCAGGAGCACAAAAGAAACTTCTATAGACATGTCTAAGTTACCGCTTTAGTGTGTATGGGTAAAATGTGGAATATATAAAAACTATTGATTAAAACCAAACTTCGTTCAATCGGACCAGAAATATCGGAGATAATTGCAATATGGTATGTATATTTCAGAGGCGTGAGTTCGATTTGAAAAACTATAGCTAAGGTTAGCTGGGTTCGTAGTGTTTGACTCAACGTAAGACTTAACGCACCTACATCTAGAATCAAGGTTCGATTCCCAAACAAGCAAATTTTTTTTTAAATTTTTTCAAATGTTTTATTTTATTTTTTAATACTTTTTATTAAAATTAAAAATAAAACAATGGTTTTTGATTATTTCGTAGTTTGCAGAGTGTCGGATTTAACGCCACGACGTCTAGCATCAAGGTTCGATTCACATACTAGAAATTTTTTTTAAATTTTCTTTTATTTTAGAATTTTTTGAAAAATATTTTTGTAGTATTTTTTGTTGTGTACTGCCTTCGCAATTTTTGTTATTTGCGTATTCAAAGTCAAAATCTAATTTTGAGGATACGACACGCATCAAATGGGGCCAACAAAAAAAAGTACAGTCTGTATAAATCGGATCATTCCGATTACAGCATCTTGTTTAAAATTTATCTGATAACCTACCATATAATTGTGGAAAACAATACGTCAGCTCCATTACAAAGCGGCTCCAAAGGTAATGTACCTAGCAAAATGTTACCCAAAATATCGCCACCATAAGTCAACATAAGATTGGTCAACCATAGGGTAAATGGTTGCCACTCCTTGATATAGCGTGGCATAAGTTCCGCCGCTTCCTTGCCCATCTCATCACGTAGTTGTAGCGTAATGAGCGCATTATGTAGTATACGAACGATGATATGATTGGGAAACTGCTTCAGTAGCTGTTGGGAGCTTATCATCTCCGGCAAATTGTTTCTGAATGTTTTATTTTATACACTAACTTGAAATTTCCAGTTTTTAGTCTACGAACTTGCCAAATGAAATTTTTTCGAACTTGGTTTGTCATTTATGTGGTTTAAAGCTTCCTTAAAGGACAGTTTATTAAAAAAAATAGATAAAAAATGATATTAAAAGAATTTTGAAAAATCTTTGCACAAAAATTTATTTGGAAAACTGAAAATGTTTAAAGCAAAGCGTGCTACAAAAATATTTATAATATTAAATATCAAATAATACTAAAGCAGGTATCAAAATTTACTATTCCAAACTAATGCTCATAGATTAAGTTGCGTGGACCAGGTATTAGCGAACTAAAGCTTATATTACGCACGGGCTTTATTCTAGGCAAGCTTTGATGCACTACCGGACGTGCCGCAAAGGTCAAGTGGGCGGGCGTATGGCTCAACTGTGTGGCAGCACCTCGAAACTCACCCTGTTCGTTCTCATAGATGCGACGCGTATCCAAGCTGACTATGCGAGGACTGGGTGTGCTCATTATGGTTGCCAGGGGCAAGCTTAGTTGCACCTTTTGCTGTGGCTCGGCTGTTAAACGCGTAAAGCTCTGATGGGACACAGCGCTGGGCCCATTGTGTATAATAATGGCTGCCCAAACTTGATTTAGTGTTAGGATGCACAGCACTAAGATTACAAAGAGCTGAGATAAGAAGATTAGCTGCAAGTTTTTGTATGGTTATTATTAAGTGTTTAACTCACCTTTGATGGCATACTGTTGCGCTTCTTGAGGATGTGCTTGAGCAACTAATTACCGTTAGGCGTGTGCCATGTCAATTTATATGGGAATAAAGGTGCTTGACTTGTTTTAAAGCTTTTTCGGAAATTCCAATATTAAATTTATGAAATATTAACTAAGGTCAGTAACGAATAAGATGAATTGAATCTCATATAAATATATCGTTTGTTAATTGATTAATCAATCCAAAAATAATGTTTAAATTTTAATAGGCGCGTTTTACTTGAGAACTGCAGACTATCAGATACTCTTAAGGAGTTGAGACTAGTTTCAGGCTAAAAATCAAATTTTGCTTGAATTAAAATTATTATTTTTTAAATATGCTATAATTATTTTATGGCTGTCTTAGTTACAATTGAAAAATTGAAAACCTTAAGAATGTTTTTTTCTAGTTTTGTATTGTAGTGAAAGATGAATTAATTTTTAAAATAATTTAATTTTAATGCACTATTTTTCAGGATGTTTTTCCAAAAGCCGATTTCTGACTAAATTTAAATATCAACAAAGCAGGAATATATTAAACAGCCGCAAAACATGAATTTTTTCAATATTTCTGTCTACAAGTGGTTATAACTATCGCAAACACTTCCATGCAATTAATGTATTCACAACTAATATTTCACGTTTATGGGGTGTAAAAAATAAGAAAAAATGACAAACTGACCGTTTCAAGTTGCGTTTCCATAGTTTTGCGCACTTCAAGTTTCAATTACGAGCCGCTGGCTAATCACATGGTCCAGTGGCTGCTCCACAGACTGAGTCTGCGGAGAGCTAAAAAACAACAACTACGACAGCTCCAACAATTGTAATACCATTAGGAACAACAACAACAATAATTATTGTATATATATTTATAAAATCAAACAAGCCGAGTCATACTTAGTTGTATCAACGTCCGACGGGGACGGCAGCAACCTTCAGCGCGTTGCGCAGGCGCCGACGTATGCGTGGTAAATGAATGTTGTTTTTGTTGGAGTTGTAGATGTTATTGTTGTTGTTATAACCCATTCCCTATATGCAAAGAGTACTATAGACTTGTGCAATGAATAAGACGGGCAAAGGGAGGAGGCGTGGCAGAGAAAGTCGTGAATAGATAAAGCTTTTTCGATACATAGATCTCGGTAATCACAAAAACTCGCATAGTTTCGCTTTCTGACGTGAGGTGGTGTTAAAAGCTAGTCTGAGTTATGCTTCATCGTCACATCCATCCAGAAAGGTGACTCAACATACTATTGCATTCTTTCTCTTCTCAAATGCACGTATACCCCTAAATTAACATACACTTACTATTAAAGAGAATTTGATCGTGACGCTTCGCCAGAACCCCCTCCCCCCTGGAGCGTCACGTAGTTTATGAATGATCCCAAACAGAATTCGGAGTGTCCCAATCAAGCGGCGATCAGTAGTTACTTTGTTTATAACTCAAAAACGGTCGGACCGATTTTTATGATCTTTGATTTGATGGATTTGTCTCAACTCCCATAGCAGGCTAAAATATGATTTATTTTTTTTAAATATTAAAACTAAATTTTTTTTAAGATTGGTTTTAATTTTTTTTTTATTTTAATTTTTTTTTTAATTTTTTGTTTTTAATTTTCTTTGGTTTCGGTGTTTCTTATGAAACGAAAATATTGCGATAAGTAAAGTTATGCATTCAACTTGAACCAATTTGATTTCAATAGAATTCTGTTTCGGGTTGGGTTTGGTGGACAACGCGTTATTTGGGAGTCGTTGTTTGCGGAACTAGTGACTATTTTGAAAAGCTTTTACTTATACGCTCATATTTTTTTATATTTTTCTGCAAAACTGAATGTTTATTAAAAAGTTATCAATACATACTAGTATGTAACTCAATTCATTAAATTTATGCCGCCAATGAGAGTATCCAATATCGCAACACAAAGTCATAATGCTTGACCCGCTATTGAATTTGTCGCCAAAACCATCAAATATCAAATCATACTTTCAAAAATATTTTTTGGCAAAATTTCAAAACAAGATCAATTACACTTAGTATATTGATTATATAAATTTTTCATATAAAAACGTTACTCGAGCAGGACGGCGTCTGTTGATTCCTTTAGTAATGTAATATATGAGCTGAAGTCACCATTCTTGTTATTAAGTGAAGTGAACAATTACCTTTTTATTTTTTTTTTTAATGCAAAAAAAAAAATGTCATATTTTTTTCTTACTTTAGTTTTTTCAACTTATGACCAAGACAAGTGAACGAGTCAGCTAATACGTGTGTGCTGAAAATGCGGTATCAGTCGAACGCGCTGTCGACATGTTTGTGTTTAGTTCGATCATGTATGAGACGCAATATTTTATATTTTTAGCAATTGGTATGATTGTTTTCGGTTGAAGTCATTTTGGGTATATTGATCATGATTTGATTGTTACTGACTCGGGTTGAACTCATAAAAAATAAAAGGAAGACATGTATTAATTATTATTGATTGAATTGCACGAGCTTATAAGACTTTTGTGCAAAAAAAAAGTAATCGGTCTAAGGGCTTGGCTTGATTTTAACAAGTATGAACACACCAATGCCAACATCAAACCGGTATACAATCATGCTTGATTGAATATGAGCGCACACCGCAACAGGTTTGATTGTCTATAGCTTGTTCAAAACGAATAAATTCAGGCTGCAGACTCAAAAATGGGTCTTGTACAAAATGCAAGTAAGTATTCCGGTGTGCATAAAATCACGATACCCTGGGATGTACCAGTTAAAATTTAAAGAACTTATGTTAAAACATATTTCGAGTTGTGAATTGCTTTTTAGACAGCACCAAAACCGTTTTCGAAAGCTATTAGTTTTTTATTTGCAAACTAACAGTGTATTCCACATGCGGATACCGCTTCAACTGTTTCATATTTTTGTTGTAGTTGTTGGAATTGTTGTTCGTATTTTGATTTTTACTTGTACTTTATTTTCGGTTTATTTCTTTACGTAAAACGTCTAAGTTGAGACACTCCCACAATTGCAAGATAACCGCGAACGCGAGCGCTTTGGCTCGAGTCTAAATTGAACAGTGGCGTCGCTAGGCTTGGCCTAGGCATGTTAGCCACCCTTGTACAATGAATACGACACCACTGTTTTAAGCCACAATTGCTACACAATGATTTCATGGCATAAAAATTCATACAGCACTTTAGTTTAACTTTACCACTCGCTAAGGCCGTGTATCTTGGAAATAGTACGCGCGACGCCCACTCGAAAGATATTTAAAAACAAAACTTAAACTCCATTTAATGATAATGCGGCATTTGGTAAGTAAACAGATTTGTCCAAACTTGGCAACATTAAACAAATGGCTTCAATTTGCAGATATATCTAGTGGGCATCTGTTGTGGCACGCTGCTTTGGGGTTTTTGTCTGGCCAAGCCGTCGTTACCCGTGCTGCTCATAGATGCAGCGCCTTCGGTAGTTTCCTATCAGGGTTCTTCACAGGCACATACACGATTTGTCATAGCGCCCATGGGTCGCTCACTGGGCTATGTCGAGCCCACAAATGTTAATCGCACTTTTCAAACTAATAAACCAAACGATGATGAAGGTTCTACGGGTTATGGCCTGCTTAATCTAAGTCCAGTTTATGTGCATCATTAGTAGTAGCTAAGCTAGGTAGTTGAAATTTGTTTGGGCGTTTAGCAGTCACTCATTTTAGTGTCATTTGAATAAAACGAAAAACATATAATAGAATATATTATAAAGTAAAAAATATGGATTTTAGTCCAAGTAATAATAATCATATTGACTACAGACGCCTACCGCCGCCTTTGTCAACTAGATGGTGTTTGCGGGGTCGTGATTTAATGGAAGTTTCTCTAGAGTTGGAAGAATCTTGGAGCGCAGTTTGGCGTTGTCAATACACGAATCCGGCTATAGCTAGAAAATGCATTGGCTTGGAGTACGCGCCAGTGCAGCAGTATGGTTGGGATGATTTGCTGCTTGCCTCATCAGACAATATGGAAAATATCGGTTTCGCTAGGGCACAACCACAACTACCGCCAGCATTACCTTACAATATGTTTACGGATGTGCAACAGTTCCAAGACGAGCAACAAAATCCATAGGCTTTAAAATAATCTATAAAAAATTCGATGTTTTTCTTTTCATACTCTATTACATTTGGCTTAAGGCGGCGCTATATTCAGCTCTGGAGTCTGTACCGCTCGAAACTGATGAAACTAAATTTTGACTGGGTTTTTATATAGGCGGCAACTCAACCCAAAAGTATTTAAATTGTTATAAAATAAAAATGCATTTCATGTTCAATTCGCTGACACATTTTTGGCTGCTACTGTTAACCTTCATAGGCAACTATATTGCGTATACGCAACGTATGAAGGTTGCCTCTTAAGTGCTCTGTGGAGTAGTTATATGTGTTTTTTTTTTTTGACTGATTGTGTGTATTAATCTTTTGTCAAGTTCTTTTCAATAATTAGGCATAAAGTTTTTGTGCCCGTAACTGTTTGTCTTATGACCGCGCAATTTTGCGGGTGTTTAAGCCCGCAAACTTTGAATCTCACGGTAGCCACCAGGTGTTTGGCGCGTTTTCTAAACCAAATTGCTTTGGCTAGTTTGCGGTAAGTTCAAGTTCAATGTTGAGCTATTTAGTGGCTTTTGTTGGCTAATGTTTGGCAAACTTTGCTAAAATGTGTTTGAAGGACATTTGCGCAAAGATTTTTCGCTATATAAAATGTGAGATTTCTTCAAGGGGCAGCAACAGTCACTTCTCAGCTTTTCAGCAAGTAACAGCAGCAAAATTTTCAAAAAAATCAACATGTTCCGTTTTGTAAGTAATCTCTATCAGTTCTCGTAAAACCTAAGCGTATATGTTCCTTTTTGCAGCTCGCCATTAGCGCTCTGCTCAGCTTGGCCGCCGCTGCACCTGGTTTCTTGGAGCAACATCATGTGGTAGCTGCTGCACCAGTTGTTGCCAAGGTTGGCCATGTGGTGCACACTGCACCAGTCGCCACTTCTCATCAGAGCTTTACCCGTTATCATAATCAAGCTGTCATTACGCCAGTGGTTAAGCAAGTGGTGCCAGTTGTGCCTGTGGTCAAGCATGTAGCGCCTGTTGTGCCTGTTGTCAAGCATGTGGCTCCTGTTGTGCCTGTAGTCAAGACCATTGCCACACCTGTGGTTGAACATCACACCTATGTGGCTGCACCCGTTCCAGTTGTCAAGCATGTCGCTCCCGTTGTGCCCGTGGTCAAGACTTATGCTGTGCCCCATGCCGTTTCTCACCAGAGCCACACTCAAATCCATCAGAAAGCCATCTTGACTCCTGTAGTCAAGACGGTTGCTGTTGCTGCTCCAGTTGCTCATGTCTACCATCATTAAGTGAACAAACTGCTGTTATTGATTCGATTGACTTGTTGACTAAATTAATAAATCCCTTTTTGAATATTTAAACACCTTTTAAGATTATTTTTCAAGGGTCACACCCATGAACTATATCATAAATGTAAGGCGCGCATTATTGTCAGAAGCGATGGAGGCAAGTGTCACCCGGTGGATTCAAATCGCCAGCTGGCTTTTTTGATTCTCGCTTGTAGCTAGTGTTAATTGGTATACTTCAGGTTTATGTAGCTTCCTTCCAGTTGCATCATCTTTTCTGCTTAATTTATACTGTAAAAAGTAAAGGAGTCGGAAACCTATGACCCAGGAGTAAAAGAGTGACCAAATCGTTCCGAGCATAAAGCTAATGTTCTAAAAAGAAATACATCTTATTATTTACGTAAAGAATACGTGTACTGTTGAGTACGTGTACTCACTTTTTGTTAGTTTTTGATTCACGGCCAAACAGATTACCGACCCCTGATCTAGGTACATTTGCGAAATTTTGATTTTCAAGGTATTTTAATTTTTCCGAGAAATTTTCTAACTTTAGACGACGAACTTGGCAGTTTATCATATTTCCAACACTTAACAAATGAATCAAAATTTATAGGAGCTACAGGCATCTAGTTCATAATGATAACTTTTCGAAACCACCCTGGCGCTCCTTTGTCCACATGGGTATAACAATTTATTGAGAAATGCTGCATTGTGATCCCTGAGTATCTAAATATAAAAAAAAATCAAAAATCAGACGAAAGCCTTAGCAGCTTAGTAGTGTATTAATTATCGATTTCGGCATATCTTATTATTGAATTTTGAAAATATTTTTTTAATTTTTTTAATTCCAATACTTTGCTAATAAATTAAATTTTTATGGGTTTTTTGTTACCTTTTTGTCCCCTAATAATCTAATATTTTGTCTATTTTTGTTCGCATGGAAAAGACTAGAAGCCTAAACTCTTTATTTTGCGCATATTAGATCCCAAAATTTATATTATTTAATTTTTTGAGCATATATATAAAACAAAAATTATTTAAATTCCTTAACTTTTTTAAGCATTATATATGTAGTTGAAAAACAAGTTTTTTTTTAAAAAACGTTGGATCAGAAAAGCTTTTTATTTTCATTCTCCAACTTATTTTTAGAACTTTGTTGGCTATAAATACTCAAATTCTCTTCCTGCACATTGCAACCAAGAAAAAGGAATCTATTTTTTTTTTTAACAATAAATTTTATTTATTTTGCATTGAACACTTTAAGGAGATTTACTTCTTTGAATTCCTGACAACAAAAACATTCATTTCAACATGTTCTCAATTGATTCACTTGTGGATGGCGGTATAAGCCACTGGGGCGGCAGCTACAACAGTCTTCACCAAGGGAGCAGAGTGCACTAAGGGCACAGAGTGTACAACTGGAGCGGCAGCATAGGTGGAAATAACGGGAGCACTGTGCAACAAGGGAGCAGCATGGACAACTGGAGCGGTGTGCACAACTGGAGCGGCATGCACAATTGGAGCAGCATGCACAACCGGAGCAGCATGTACAACGGGCACAACTGGTGTCAAAGGAACCTTACGTACCAGATTAATATTGCTCTGGTGCGTGATGGCGGAAGAGGCGCTGGTCAGTACGGCGGGTTGTACAATGGAGTGAGTCTGAGCAATTAATCCTGGAGCGGCAGCAGCAACGGCAATGAGTGCAAAGAAGGCAACCTGGTGAGCAATGGTAGATGGTTAATATGGGTCTAATGACAACCAAGCGCTAAACTTACGAATTTAAACATTTTTGGAGTTTTTATTTTTTTTTGGGGGTATTGCTTGGAAATGTGAATCGATTGCAACTGTTGATGGTTTGTTGCTGTGCCGCCCGCTTTTATAGTACTATTAGTACTGGATACTTTTGGAGCAGGTAACGACGGCAACTATTGTTAACGTTGTTTTTGTTGTTATTGTTGGGACGCTAAGTACCTAAAGTTGAGGTTAAGCCGCGAACCGGTTTTGCCGCTGACTTCTAAGCCTTCTGTCAAGTTTACTGTCAAACAAAGTTCGTTAACTGACCTAGGCTGGGTGTTTGAGTGTTTGTGATAGGAAGTACATCGCTTGGAACATAAGATATTTTTAGCTTACTTGTGCACCCACAATCAATCTCATTAGACGTTATCTCGTTTTTATTTTTTTTTCTCATGCATAGCATTGACATTAGGGCAAGTAATTGCCAAGTGACGTAAATGTGTGGGGTGTATCCTTGTAACTTATTGTTCTTTAAATAAACTTTTCTGTTACTACTCTTTGTGACATCTCTCAAGACTAGTTGCTGCACTCTTGAAATGAATTCAATCGCTTGGCATTTAACTTATCTTAGTCGAAATCTTTGTGGCATTTCTAAGAACAATTAATGACATATAATGCAGATAAAGTGAGTTCTTGCAGCCACTTTATTATGTCCATAAACCTTTTCCACTTTTATGGCATACAAGTTATTTAAGGATAACTTCATTAGTTGTAAAGCAGTTATACAATTTGTGTTATTAAGTATTATATTTCTTATTAAATGCGCAATAAAGGATCCAAAAGTTATCAAATGTTTTTGAAATTAAGATCTATAGTCATTTCATAAGAACTAAAACAGTAGGTTGAATTGAATAAATAAATGGTTATAAAATACATTCAATATACTTAAAATCAAAACTAAGCTTTTACAATTAATAAACATAAATTCATTTTTAAAGAAAATGTGTCCCTGCAAGAAGTTTGAAATCTTATTAGAAGCAAATCTAATGACAAAAGTTTTTAAACTGAAATTGTAAGTTAGTTTATATATTTAAATAGAAAAAAAATATTCCACAATCCAGGAAATAGAGTAAAAAAAAATGTTATTACGACAGTAATTACACCGGGCCCCTGAGAAAACTCCGTGCCCGGGGGATTCCCCCTCTCTCTTCGGGCCTGTATTTAAGTCAAAACTGCTTCTAAGCAGTCTACAATTGAAAAACTTTTTTTTGGTCCAGTATAATATTTCCTTGGATCTTGACCGATTTGGAAGTGAATCAAAAGTCAAGTCAAAAAGGCTATTTAAAAAATCTGAGCACTTATTTACAAAAATATTGAAAAGATATTAAAGAGGAATCGCTAAACTATTGAATTAGGGGTATTTGAGGTTATTTACTTTGTTGTTGTCATAAGCATAAAAGTGTGTCTTATGGTCTAGTGCTTATTTTGCGTGCATCTTTTTGTTATTTCTTTAATCCCGTTTTTTTTCAACCAACAATATTGAAACTTTAAAGAGGCTTTCCTTTTCTGATACCCTACTGTTGTGCAAATTGTTAAAATATCAAAAAGCAAAAATGAAGAAGACCCACCAAACACAACCTTTTGTTAAATATGTTAGTACAGTCATCAAAAATGATAAGGACTCATGTGGGCTATAATAAATATTATAATAATATTATATAGGGTTTTCCAATAAGAGGTGTTATTTTGAAGCACCCGGTATTTCGGTAGCTGTCACTTTTGAAGTTTTTATTCTTTGACATTTGACAAGAAGAAACTACGCCATTACTAAAAATGGAACGATACACGCTTCAACAACGCATTGAAATTATTAAAATTCACTAAAAAAATGGTGAAAATCTTCCATGGAAAAATCATCTTGACTGATGAGGCTCATTTCCACCTCGGTGGCTACGTCAACAAGCAAAATTGTCGCATCTGGGGCCTCTCCATCCGCAACGTGTGACTGTTTGGTGCGGTTTATGGTCCGGCGGGGTCATTGGACCTATCGAGGACATAGGGCAGCCACTTTGCGATTTGGTTAGGGAAAATTTCATGAAAAGCATATGGTCCTGTAAGCGTGGTCGTGGTGGCCATTTGGCTGATGTTGTTTTTAATTATAAGCGGCATACCTTCCTCTTTATTATGAAATAAACATCCGATCATTTATCTCAAAAAATAGCATTTTTCTTTGAATACCAAAATAACACCTCTTATTGGAAAACCCTATAAAATATTATAGTCGGGGTGCCCGGAAATAAATAAGGGGGCTAGTAAGCGAAACGAGCAGGTGGCGCAGCCCCCTCATTATGCCTATTAAAACTATTCCTTTGCAAAAAGACCGAAATCATAACATAAAGTCTTTTGTTGCAGTTGCCAGTTGACTTGGCTTAAATAATATGAATTGCTTCATATTGACATATTACAGGCTTCATTAATACACAACTGACCCAATTTCAATACTATACCAATAATTTCAATTAAGAATTTCATTTTGTTTGCCTGTTTATAATCATGTACTTCAACACATCATTAAGATGCTTCACATTGATTGCCATTGCCCTTCATTATAAAGGCATAAACAAAACTGAAATAATTTATATGTAACTGTAGCGCATTCAAATTGGAGCTCCATTGCAACACCGAACAAGATGCCCAAGATCTCGATTATGGCAATGATTCATGGCCAGCTTGTTAAGCAGTTCAAACAGATGCAGACAGAGACAAAAGCGACACACGACAAAATGCCATTTCAATGAAATGCAATGCAGACGCAGTTGCCATCAAAAGTACCCAAAGTGCTCAAGACCCTATGTCAAGGTTAACCCTTGTTGTCCGTCCTACAACGTTTCACACGCACTTAACCCACAATTTTTGACAAGATTTTTTTTTTTATTTCGATTGTAGGCAAGACTCAACGACAGTTGCACGTACTTAAGATAAATTATCGTTTCTCGAATCGAAATGTGGAAAATAATAAAGAAAAATATGATGGAAATTTAAATTGGGTGTTGGTGAAGATTGTATACTCTTGAGATTACACATTGGTATAAAATATCTAAAAATCATTCAAAACTTATACGACAAAGCGACTTTTTGATTTTTTGACTTTTTTTTTGACCATATGTTTTCTGGACCTATCGTGTACCATTCAATTAAGGCTGATTGACAGTCACTGTCTAGCAGATCTGGTTTGGAATCCCCAGACTAAAATCACCAATTTCTTATTTTTTTTTGATACAGTGATATACGGCCGTGGTACGGAAAACGAATCCGAACATTTTATTCCCATTCGTTTTTAAACCAATTTCACCAAAGCAAATTTTGTATGTGGTTTGAAACCGAAAATCTTGTTGCGAGAGAAATTGAAACGAATTTTGCAAATTAGCTTGAAAATTAAATTAATTTTTAAAATTGTATCCATTTTATATAATATAGTTATTGATAAATATATTTTTATTATTTTTTTTTTAATCAACCAAAAAAAAATTATATTCCAACTCAAACCGAATTTTTAAATGCTCCATGTCATGCATGAAAAAATGTTCATGTCTTGCTTAAATAGTTTATTTTTTGGAATCGCATAGTCGTGGATAATTTCCCTCTAAAGTTGTAAACAACAAAAAGCAAGGGAAATATAAGTAAATGGCGATAGCGAAAAATTCGGATTTGGGAGCACTCAAAAACGAACTCGAATAAAATTTATCGTTTTGTTTTTTTCGTTTTCCGGAGCTAGGCCGATAATTTTGATTTTGAACATAATCGCTCATCCCAAAAATCGAATCCATTTCCATCTGAAGTGATTCTTTTTTGTATTACTTAAGTTTGAATAAATTTCTAGTTTCCAACGTTGCTCTAAACATAACACAGAGCCACAAAAAAGTCGGAGGTCCACAAAATCCCAACACCAAATTTATGACTTATTATATTTTTATTTAGTAGAGCTACTTTTCCTTTATAGACGCGTTAAGAAAATTATATTAATGTGATATCATATATAATTTATAATCTTGCCGGCAAAAAGCCAAAGTACAAACTCTTGTAGAAAACTAAAATGCTCTTTGAACATACTTATAGAGTACTTTTAAAACCAGTAGATTACAATAAGCAAATTATACGCCTGCCTCTGTCGTCTTCGGTCCCCTTTCCATAGCGTTCTTTTTGTTTATATTGCTGCGCATGCGTTACCAAGTTTAAGAGCTCGTAAATCCTAATTTGTGCTGCGGCCAGTGCAGTTTAAGTTGGCTGACTGTCTTCTTAACTTTATGAAGTGTTGGCGCATTTCGTGCTTATGGCTAACATCGTACGATCCAATTACCCACGCATAAACGCCTTGGCAAGCTGCCGGAGCTACTCATATGTATGACAGTCCATCAATGTTGGGTACTGAGTGTTGTTTTTTTTTTTTAAATATATCCATAGAAACATATGGTAAATCAACTTCCGAAAATTTAATAAGCCTTATTTCCTTAGCCTTAGGCAGTTGAACTTCCATTCGAGTGTATTCACTTAAGTACCCAAAATATTTGCAAATCACGTCATTTAGGCAATTCAAAGGCCTTCAGCTAATTAAGCATATCAAATCGCACAATTGTCATTGATCGATAAATTTAAATGAGTGCTCTTTATTTGTTATATAAACACTTGACACTTATTGGATCGTTTGGAGTTCTTACTGGGGTTTCGCAGTTGCAAATTCAAATTAAGACTAAAACCAATTGATTCAAAATGCGTCGTGTGGTAAGAAATCGATTATTTTTTTGTTAAAATATAATATCTACGATTAATCAATTTACGCTTTTATTCCCAAGTCACTATATTCTCTTGTCTTTGTTGCCTTGGCTGCCGCCCAAAAGAGTGTTCCAGTTGAACTGGAATCAAGTTTATCGCTGGCACAGCAATATCCTTTGTTATTGGGTAATTTCGAAAAAATCCCAAACGCAGCTACACATCCCATATTCAGCGCGGGAATTTCGAAGCACAATAATAGTACCATTCAATATGATCCATTGCTCAACTGTTCAAGTTTAGATATGAATGCTTCAACGTTTAATCGAGCTTATAATTAGTGGTCAATGATTTTTTATTTTTTTTATATTACTTTTGTTGTTAAGTTTTAAATAAAACTTTGAAAAAACTTGTAATTTTTAAATTATTTGATATAGAAACAGGGAGCTTTGCCCCCTGCACGCTTTCCGAAGTAATTTGCTGCGTAGAATCCGAATCCGGGGCCAGAATTGATCCATCACGTCAGGATCTTGAGATATTTGAGTCCATGTATCCGAAAAACTGCGTTTTTTTAAATATCTCAAAATCCTGACGTGTTGGGCAAATTCTGACCTCGGATTCGGATTCTACGCAGCAAATTACTTCGAAAATCACCCTTATTTTTTCAACAACTGACATAACTCCGGTATTTGTAGACTTGTGAAATGCTTATGACGTCGGGGATGACATCGAGGGGATATACTTCGTAACTTTGAATAGCCATAACTTTGCGCAAAAAAATCGTAAATGATCGCTTGAACTTTTCAATTAAAGGGTAAAAGTGGTACTAAATGATAAAACTAGAGTGACAGTCCATTTTCACCCTGTACGTCACCTTAAAAGTAGGAAAAAACGCCGTTTTTCGGGAAAATAATCTCAAATATCTCAATATCCTGAGGTGATAGTCCAATTCTGGCACCGAATTCGGACTCTACGCAGCAAATTACTTCCGAAATGACCCAGAGCTATCCAACAACTAAACCATGTTGGTCTGTGTTATCTGCGAGAGGGAGCAAGGAAAAAATTGTCATCACAAGTTTAAAAAAAAAATAAAATTTGCGAAAAAAAAACTTTATATTTTTTTTAGTTACTTAAGTTTAGTTAAAAAACCATATGAATCATCTTAAATAGTCCCACATAAGAAAAATTTGTGACAATGCTTTATCGGATAAATGAAAAATAAAATCCCTTTTTTTTATTTTATTTATTTATAGTATTTATGGTTCCTTCACTGGTTGATATAAGGGATAAAGCTTCATTCGTTTAGAAATTCTACAAAGAAAAAACAGGCCCACAAGAAAATTCGTACGAACTTTGCTTAATACTGGGATTTTGAACCACTGATTTAAGGTCTAAAAAACCGCAACAGCTTAGGGTTCTGAAATAATCACAAAAACCCCATAAAATAGGTATTCGGGATCACAGAACTTGAATCCGAGCTTTGTTTGCGTTCGGACATAACCAAAAAAGTCTAACTATTTTGGAGGTTATCTCAGAACCCTGATGTGCTGTGGGTTTTTGTTCCTCGGATTCAGATTTAGCGATACAAAAAAATAAAAATATGTGAAAACCAAAAATTAAGAAAAAATTTGAGTTTTTGGCCGTTGTCTCCGAACCCTTGGGTGTTGGGGTTATAAGACCTCGGGCTCTGATTCAGCGGCTCAAAATCCTTGTAACTAGTAGCCATGCAAAATTCACAACACTTTTTTTCGTGGACCTGTGAAATTAATTAAAAAAAAGAATTTTGAAAAAAGAATTTGTTAATTGAAATTTTTTGAAGCATTTGTTTTTGAAAAGATTTAATTTTTTTCAAACACTTATAAATAACAATTAGGGTCCATAAAAAAACCTTTGACAGGAACAAACGTTTTCAAAATGTAGTTCACCAAAAAATGTTTTTAATTTTATTATTTTAACCTAATATTTGAAAACCTATTTATTAAAAAAAAAGAAGATCTTTATAACATTTTTAGTAGACTGCTCGCATTAAATAGTAATAACTGAATTTTTTTTAAAATATTGATTTTATTTTAAAAAATCAATAAAAATAAATAACAACGATTTGATAGTTCATATGAGTCTACAAATCTTAAATCTTTTGCAAAATATTTTTAGGCATTTCCATTTTGGCGTAACGTTACGTTATAATATATATAAAAAAAAAGGAAAAACACAAATTTTTAAAAAGTATTTCTTGCACTTACGCATTAATTAAGTAGCTCTATATTAAGGAAAAAATTAAAACAATCGGTTTTAACGATTAAACGATATAAGCATAAATACATATGGCGTTATGTTAAAAAACGTCGAAATGGGTTTTCAGTGGTATTAAAATATAACACCTTTTTGAAAATTGGCCAAGTTATTAAATCAAAAATCCTTTTTTTGATTATTTTATCAGCCCTAGTATGTGGCGTGACGTTACTTAAATTTCTATTAAAAATTTTTTAAAACTATTTAACTGAAGAACAAAATCAACTTCGACTTCAATATTATTAACTTTAATGAATAAATACTCTAAAAATATTTTTTTAAATTTTTAAAAAAAAAATATTTTTTTTTTAAATATTTTTATTTTTTCATTGTTTGACTGGGTTCAGTAGACCTCTCGCTATATTACTGGGATGCCTAATCAATCAGTAGTTACTGTGGTGATTGAATTGATCTCCGGTTTGGGTATGTTAAGATCTTGCTCTAGACTGTTGGGGCAACCTTTGGGTCTTCAATAAAACGACTAAAAGAAGATAATCTTGAAAATAAAAAAATCTGAACAATATCTGAAACAAAAATCAAGTGAAACGATTTCGTGGTGCGAAAAAAAATATAAAATTTGTATAAATATCGTTAAGAACTTGTTCAAAAATAAAATATTTTAAGCGGTTTTTTGTTTTTTGTTAATAATACTTGGGATTACTTTATTTCATGTTCTATCATAAACATAACCATTTGAATTCAGTCTAATGATGCAATGTATAAGCTAAAGGAGCTGGGGCAACTATGGTTTTGACCAAAGGAACAGAGTGTACAACAGGCACGGAATGAACCAATGGAGCGGCATGAACAACAGGAGCGGCATGATGGACAATGGGAGCTGAATGCACAAGTGGAGCAGCATGAACAGCAACAGCAGGTGCGGCATGCACGGTGGTCTTCAGCACTGGAGCAACAATGGGCTGGATAACATTCTTGCTATGCACCTGGGTAAAGCTCTGATGAGAGACAGCCGAGGGCACACTGTGCACCACAGATCCCACTTTGGCCAAAACAGGCTCATGCACCAGATGTGTTGTGTGCAGATGTCCAGCGTTGACGGCAGCAATCAGTAAAGCGATAACAGCAATCTAGAATTAGGACAATGTATTAGATATCAATGCAGAAACTGAAGTATGTTCCATAAGCTTACAAATTTGAACATTTTGAAGATATTAGTTTGGTTTGACGTTTCTACGAGGAAGTTTAATGTGAAACTGATAAGTTTTACCTATCCATGAACGCATTTATATAGAACGCTTAAGCACAGCTCTCAAAACTGGAATTCCGTAGCCAAAATCTAAGCGTCAAAATGACAACAAAACATGCCAACAATTTCCATTCAATGACCTTCAGTATGCTCTTTAACCAAAATTGAAACAGAGCAGCGTCATTTCTGGTTAACGCCGACGCTTTGACTGACAACCGGAGTCAATCTTGGTCTTATCAAATGCGCAGCAAGCAATTCAAGGTGGACAACGTCATCAGAGCACTGAGCCCTTAGCCAAAAAATTGGTTGTCCAGTTGCTATAAAAGCGATTCGTTTAGATCCCATCAGCATCAGTCGCATTTGTTAGCTACTCGAGACAACAATAAGTCAAAACCCGTCAAAATGTTCAAGTTTGTAAGTACTTTTGGAACTACTTATTTATTTGTACGCCCAACTTTTAATTTTAAATCCTCACTAGATTGCTATTATTGCTCTGCTGGTTGCTGCCGTCAACGCTGGACATCTGCACTCTACACATCTGGTGCATGAGCCTGTTTTGGCCAAAGTGGGATCTGTGGTGCACAGCGTACCCTCGGCTGTCTCTCATCAGAGCATTACCCAAGTGCACAGCAAGAACATTGTTCAGCCCATTGTTGCCCCTGTGGTGCATGCAGCGCCAGTTGTTCATGCTGCTCCAGTCGTTCACGCCGCTCCTTTGGTACACTCTGCTCACGTGGTGCACTCTGCTCCTTTGGTGCACTCTGCTCCTTTGGTGCACTCTGCTCCCTTGGTGCATTCCGTGCCTCTGGTGCACTCTGCTCCTTTGGCATACTCACTGCATCATCATTAGACAATTTTTTAAACGATTTTATTTTTTTTGTGATACAACTTTTTTAATTTTCGTCTAAATAAATACAGTTTGATTTTTCATAACAAGATTAAAGGATCGATTTTTATTTATTGAAAACATATCGGCGTTAAAATAGTAAGTAAAGGAGTCGATCTCTTCGATTTCGATGACTTGAACATACCATTTATGATAAAAGTATTTGGCAATGCTATTCTCCTAAATTGATTTTTGAAAATTTTTGATTATTTATCGATAACTAAATATTTATGTAGACTTTTCTTTGACGTGAAATATCTTGTAAACGAATATTTGCATTTTTTTTTCAATGAAAGAAGTTGGAATTTTTTAAATTAATTAAATATATATTTATTTATATATATAAAGCTAGTTTTTATTTTTAAGCAAAGTTGAGATCACTTGTAAAATTTATAAAAAAATGTGAAGAACATTTTTTTAAACAAAAAAAGAAATAAAAAATTCAAAAATTTAAAAATTTAATTTAAAAAAAAATTACCAAGTTAATGATGGTAAGTATGTATTCCATCTGAATATCTTGTTATTTTTCTTTAAGAAATTTATTAACAAAGTCGAATCGTTGAGGGTGGACTGCTTATCCAAGGAGCATGATTTACTGGGGTAGCGTTTTTGGGGCTGGGACGACGTGACGGGAAAAATTCCCCTGTTTATTGTTTATAATAAATTTCCAAATTGGAGGTTTAAGCCTTATTTTTATTTGAAAAATACAGGGGATCTAAAATGAATACATTTTTGACTCTAATATATGAAGTATTCATCATAGTAATAGTAGTTTTCATTCGAGCAGATGGCGACCACAAAATTTTCCTGCGTAGGAGCTGAGTAAAATATTAACAAGAATTCGAAAATTGTTCGTGCATTTTTTTTTTCGTGTCTTAAGCCTAGTACGCAGCAGTGTAAAACCGCGTGAAAGAAAACAAAACTTTATATTATATAAAAAAACACTGTCAAAATTCTTAGCGCCAAGAATTTTTTCTTTGGTACGCAGCGCCAGTGCTGCCCATTTTTCGTGAAATTGATTGTACTACAGAGCAGAAAATGGTCGTTTAGGGATCATGTGGGGCTCCAACAACGCAAGCAATGTCTTGAAAACATACGAGACCTTGTGAAAATTTTGTGAAAATGCTGCCGGATTCTGTACCATGGCTTTGAACCGAAACTTCAAATTCGTTGGTCTCTAAAAAATTTTTCACCCTCAGCTCTGTGTATTAAATGTGAGTTTACCCTCATACTCCGTTATTTCTGGAGTTGTAGCGCCGTCTACATGTCAATGGCCCATAAATGGGCAGCACTGTTTGGTCACAAACTCTACCCAAGCAATTTTTTGCGCACAAAATAAGTAGCACCTTTTTCTTTCACGCGGTTTTACACTGCTGCGTACTAGGCTTTAGCTGTAATGATCTCCGAGATTTTGACAATGTTGAAAAGAATGGGAAAATATGATTATATCTGCTTCACATAAATAAATCCAAAACGGCACTCAGCTTATCTACCTATCTTTCCATAAAGTAAGACAAAGAAAATTTATTATTTTTTTCTAATACCAAGGCTAGCTATTAAAACCAAACCATAAAAGTCTTATACAAAAGTCTACATCCGACTGGGACAACACACTGCGTGACCGCGTCAGCTTCATCAGATTAGATGCTAGCTTACAAAGTACGAAAATAAACTAAACGTAAAGTGCTTTTTGGCTTAGTTTCCTTCTTAGCCGAGAAGAAAACCCAAACAAATGAAAACAAAAATAAAGTACATTTAATTTTTAATTCGTGAACGAATAATTGTCGTTTGGTTTATTTTTTATGTACATACATATGTGTAAAGTAAGTCTGCCGCGGCCAATTTTTGTGCATGTAAGTGCACTAGCAACGAGTTGTTTTTGCTTTGTGTATGCATGCAGGCTTACTGTATGGTTGCATACTACGCATCAACGTACAAAGTACAAAGCAAAACCAAAACGATCGTTGCTGGTACACGCATGCACAAAAATTGGCCGTCCGCGAATAATTCGTTTTACACGTTTGCCAACCATTTCGTTCGCTTTTCTTTGCGTGTGTTACGGTGTATCAAAAAACTTCAAAGTGCGAAAAAGGAATTGTATTGTTTGTATTCTTTGGCATTGCAAAAGATTTGTTTTTGTTTATGTTCGTGTACAAATCGATTCAAAAAATTTAAAAAGTTTGCTTCTTTGGATGAACGCTCGTGAAAAGTACGGTTTATTTTCGTACCCTGGTTGTGATATGTGTACAATGTTAAAACCAATTACCACAAAAGTTTGAAGCAATGGGCTTAAACAGATCTTGGTTAAGGGATCCCATAAAGATTAAAAATTATGACTTGGTCTCTTTAAGCCTAACTTTGAGTTTTTTCTGAAGCTGTGCTCTTTGGCGCCATCTAGTATTTATAGTTTTAACTAGAGGCACTGTTAAATTTTCAAGTCAGATCGGGCTGTTATCTTAACAGCACCAGAGAGTACCAAATAACCCTGACTGCAAATTTTTAATTAAATCATCAGCAAGACAAATAATTATATTTGCATTGCTGCAATTGTTTTTTTTTAATATTTTTTTGTTAATACATTGCATTTCTGTATCAGGTAATTTCCATTTACCTTGCTCCAAAAAATGCATCTCCAACGAAATAAGATTACTTTTTTTTAAATAAACTATAAACTACAAACTAAAGCAGTAAAATTCAAAAAAAATTAAAACAAAAAACGCCTGCAAATTTGTGCAAAATTTACAATTAACAATTTTATGCATACAGCATACATTTCTGTTCGAACCTCCTTCGATCCTCCTTCGAACGTCCTGTTAACTGACTTCGAACTTAGAAGAGATCCTGTTAACTTATGCAACATGCAACATGTTCGGACCCGGAGACCCGCCTAAGCTTTTTCCGAGCTTTTCAGCAAAAAGTCTTAGTCTTTATTGCACACTTTTAGGCTGCGGTTGAAAACAATTTTATATTTTTTTTCTCTTGCTACAAATTTTTTTATTGCAATAAATAGCAGTACAAAGTAGTTTTTCTTTTTTCAAATCACTTTTGCATGATTAAATTTAATAAACAGGGCACTAATGAATTTCTCGTTTTAATGTTAACAAAATCTTTGAAAAGTAGAATGTGTGTGTGTGTGTCTGTGTCTATGTGCGCGGCAGTTGCAAGAATATCAACTCTCCTTGTTGCTTAACCAATAACCCAGGGACTCCAAGGATGCACGCTCTTGATAACCACAGGAGAAGGATGCACCTGTGTAATGGCAGAATGAGAAACTGCAGCAGGCACAACGCTAACGACATGTGGTGCAGCCACAATATGGGGTCCAGCAACAACTGTGGGTCCCCAAATTCCTGGTGCAATAACACTTGGAGCGGGAGCGGGTGCTGGTACTGGAGCTGGGGCAGCAGCGGCCAAGCTCAGCAGAGCAACGAAAACGCACTAGAATTAGGATGCAAAATTTATTTAGCCAGGACACTTGAGTTGACTTTGTATGCAACTTACCAGCTTGAACATTTTGTATTGTCGAAGGTTTATAACAAATTGACATGCAATTGCATTAATGTCTCGGCTATTTATACAAAAAATTAATGCAAATAACAATATGCTTTGTATATGGAACTTGCTCCATTTACATTGATCTCCAAACTAGAACACATCTTGTTGCTTTTGCTTTGTCCAGTTGTCTGTGCGCGTGTGTCAACACCTCTGCACTTGCAGCAGCTTGGCAACAAACATTTCACGGCCATTGCACAAACCCTTCCGGGGGACAAGTTCTCAACTTACCAGTTACAGATTTCTAGCCAACTTATTGACAGCTAGTTGGTGCTTTTTACGCTACGTTGATCAGTTTAATATGTTATACGATTAGGCTTATGATTTATTTGCAAGCATAACGTCACTAAAGCGAGTAAAATAAGTAAATCGTGGCAACGCGACGTATACTTAATTTTGCCCTCTCTGTTTGTACTGTCAGGTAATTAAGTAAAAAACAATGACAATAATGTAGCAAGAAATCTAAATGCAACACGAGAAAATCTCAGCTTATTTAAGCGGCACCAAATAAAGCCGATTATATGTATTATATTATATATTGCATAAATTAAGTAGACATTAGGCGTGTTATATGGAACACATAAAGTGCAACAAATGATTGATGTAAAACAGCAGTCAATATGGAATGAATGAATGAATGATTGAAAATCGTTAAAGCTTTTGCCATTTGACAATGTTTGTAAGTCATGACCTGAATGCGCAAAAAAAGCAAAAAGGTTATTTCCTTAAAGTTACATATTCCTAAAACAAACAAGAAAACTCATTAAGCCATAATTGAAATGTTAACAGATACACTTCGAAAAAACATTTTAAAAATTTTGTAAATAAGAAAAAAAAAAAAAGTGAATCCAAAAAAAAAAAAAATATACATTTTATGAATTTTTTCTTTGTTATTTTTAGAATTGTAGGCCCTTACAAGCTTCAGAGCCAAGGTAACAAGAAAACAACACCTCATATAAAAAACACGCTATCAAAATTCTTAAGGCTAACAATTTCGCTCTCTTGTACGCAGCCTTGTGGACCACCAGTGCTGCCCATTTTTTATTGGCACTTGACATGTAGATGGCGCCAGCAGTAGCAACACCTTTTCTGTTTTAGCCTACTAAATGGGTAGGTACGCAAACCTTACAAAAGATCAAAAAATAGCTTTAATAAAGGAAGTCAAGGGCCAGCCAAATATTTATTTGAGACCTTACCCCCCACTTTCATTATAACGCAAGTGCAAATAAAGAGGCTCGGCTCGGCTCGATTCATTTATTTTTTTTTCTTTTTGTAAACAAACAGCTGGAGCACAATAGATCTCAAGTGTCGCAGTGCAATCTTCCCCTTACAATTATTAAACAAACAGCTGATTTTAAAATACACTTTTTATTTTTAGAGCTAAAATAAAACTGCTGGCGCCATCAAGCATAAAGTGCTGACGCCATCTAGCTGTCACTTGCCCAAAAATGGACAGTACTGTTTATTCTTGAGTGCTACACATACGATTCTTTTACATATTTAGCTTTTTTTCAAGTTTTTTTACGAGGCTGCCAAATTCACAACATTTTACTGAAAAACTGAATGTTAGATTCTTTAATAGAAATAAAACTTTCTTTACTAACTAAACAAGTTACTCTTCAAACTTTTAAGTGAAAATGCTTTTAAACCATCTTTTTTTTCAGTGTAATTGCATTTCTTTTAGCCTTTTATGATTTTAAAAACCATATGTCTAAAAACTAAGCATAAACTTACAAAAAAAAACATATACAGCATGCCACCTTGTATACTGGTCAATGAACTGTTTGATAAAAACAAAAATATTGTTACAAAAAAAAAAATGTTAAATAATAATAAAAATAATAAAATCAAATTGAAAGCAAAACGCAAGCAAAACATTAAACATTTCAGGGTTAAGGCTGCTCATGTTTTATTTGACCGCAAAAAATAAAAGCAATTCAAATAACAACATTAATAATAATAATAATAATAACTATAATGCCCAACTTGTTGATTTAATATGATTTTAATTTGATTAAGGAAATGCTTTGAGTGTGATAAGTATCCAATGATTAATTATGCACAAACTGTTTTTAAATTAGAATTGAATTCAATATAAAACTAAGGCAGATTGAGTATTAAATGGAATAGTTAGTATTTCTAGTAATTAAGCGATATAATAGTTGCTAATATATTTTAATTTATGGCCACACTGTAATTAGTCCGATTTAAAAGTGTGCCCAAACTAAGTTTATTTATTCAATATTTATTTACTTACAGTTTCAAGCAATTGTTCGACGATTAAAGTTGGTATTAGGCAAATTTGAATGTTATAAAAGAAAAAATGTAAATCAATCGTGTCGATTATGGGATACCCTGCGTTCATTTTTCCTATTAGTGTAAATATTTGCTTCAAAGAAGGCGTTACCGAGGTTGGCCGAGATAAGAGGAATATTTTGTAAAAAAATCAACTTTTCAGGTCACACGAATTTAATCTAGATACCAAAATTGGCGATCTAAAATTTAAACATCAAATTACGACCTAAAGTATTTATTATGTGGCTGTAAGCCACGAAATTTACCTACAGGGGAACGCAGCGATATATCAATCGATATTATCCGATATCATCTTTTGGTAAAATTTGCTTTCTCTAGCTCTTATGGTTACTTATAGTTCAGAGGGGAGAACGGAGCGAGATATCGATCAATATCGGATCGAATCTCTTGCTGGAGTTTGGTGTCTCCAGCTCTTGTGGCCATTTATGCTTTCTGCGGAGGTACGGAGCAAGATGTCGAGCGATATCGAATACTAATTTAATGTTGGAATTTCGTTTCTCTAGCTCTTATGGTCTTATAAATCGATATCGAATATTCATCTCTTGGTGGAATTTGCTAATTGTTATTTATAGTTCATAAGGGAGAAAGGAGCGAGATATCGATTTATATCGGATATTCATCTCTTGTTGGATTTTAGTGTCTCCAGCTCATATCGTCACTTATGGTTTCTACGAGGGAACGGAGCGAAATATCAATCTATATCGGATATTTATCTCTTGTTGGATTTTTGTGTCTCCAGCTTTTATGGTCCCTTATGGTTTCTTCGAAGGAACGGAGCAAGATATCGATCGATATCGGATATTTATCTTTTAATGGATTTGGTGTTTCTAGCTCTTATGGTTATTTATAGTTCGTAGGGGAGAACGGAGCGAGATATCGATAGATATCGAATATTCATCTTCTGGTGAAATTTGGTATCTCTAGCTCTTGTAGTCCTTGAGTTCCAACTGTTCTTACTAATAAACAGACAGCCAGTCCTGGATCAATCGCTGGCCGAGGCTAAGCTAAATATTTTGGTACAAAGAGCTTATAGGTAACTACGCCTATATCTGCCCCTTGCATAAGTCTAGTATACTCTTGCCCCAATGGGTAGGTACAGTGTATACAAATTATAGTTGATTTTTATATATGGTTAAGCTTTTATTACGGCTTTAATCAATTTAATTGGCATACATTTGCATTAATTCATGTCGTACATACAATTTAATTTACACTGAGAAATAAAATATCTTATGAAAAAACTGACGTAAATTTCTAAGCAAACAATTTTTATAGTCCGGTTTGTTTGCACAAACTTGGATTGACCCTTAATAGTTTTTTAGGAGCGATAAAGATTTTTTAGACTTGTGTAAGTACTGCAACGTAGTATTTAATACATTTTGTAATAAAATTGTATAAATTAAATATTGCACGTGTTTCAAAGTTATTTCCTGCTGAATTTTCAGTATTTTTAGTATATTGTGTATCAAACGCATCATACCCGTCTAGAATTTCTTTACACCGTTGACAAGCACAGTCGTAACGGCCATTGGTTATCTATTTATAAAAATCCGTTTTTTTTTTGGTCTTCATTTAAATCGTACGAATGACAACATCGCTAAGCGTCTTAAAACGTCATTAATGACGTCAGATTATCCATCATCCAAGTTACATCTACTGCATTCACTTGTAACACAAGAGGCACGTCACTCAGCTTTCTTCTTTTGTTTTATGCCACAAACAGACGCAAAACAAAAACCTACAACCATTAGCAATACGTGGCCCCATTCATAACTGGGTTGGGGTTGGTGAGATATACTATTAGTTGGTGACCGACTAATGTTATGCCTGGCTCGTTTACTGGGTCCAAATTGCTGTGAGAAGGATAGGTGGAATTTTCGAGTGACATAATGAGCATGTAATGAAATAAAACATTCGATATCACCATTTCCCCATCGCAGTGATACACTGGCTGAGTGTAAGCGCGTATGCATGGGAATGGATGCATGTACCATGAGAGTAGTTCCATTGGAAATGCAATTTCTGTGTTATGCAAATGAGTTACTACTGGCTCAACTATGCACGAGCTAGGTGTTAAATTGTCGATATGAAAGAGTTGTAAATCTTTGGATAGTGTTGCAATTGTAATGCTTGGCTGGTTAACAGTCAATATAGCCTAAAGGTATTTTTTTATTTAATTAATTGTTAATGTAAAATTGTAGATGTAAAACCATTTACTTATACATTATTCCGTTTATTACGATTTTTACCAAGGACAATTTAATTGCTTCGAAGGAAATATCTTTCCACCAAATCATTTATTGAAGGTTGGAAAAATGTTATAGACCAGGGAAATTTGAAGAAAATGGTGGGTGAGGTAAAAACGAGAATTTTAATAGTTTTTCCACAAACCAAATCGTGTTAGTGTTGTTCCACCAATTAATTCCAATAGAAACTAAATTTTGTTGCTTTTGCCATCAATGGTTTCAGCAGAAGAGAGGCTCAAAGTTAACAAAAATTTCGATATTTTTTTTGGAAAACATCTTAACTTTGGGAATAAGTGCCAATAGAGCGTCTAAGGGCTGAAATTATACATGGAGTATCGTTTTATGACGTAGATTAGCTCAAAGAAAGGATTTTTCCGTATAAAGGCTACATTAAAGGTGACGCCGGAGACCCGCAAAATTACCTAAAGAATGTATAATCAATGACAATCGATATCTGTCTGTATCAACGCCTAAAGAGTGCAAAAATTTGGTCTCACAGTATGGCTACAGCCCCTTAGTAACAAAACAACTGTTGTTACTGCTGGCGCCATCTAGTGAACTTGGTGGCGCCATCATACGTAATGTAAAATCATAAATAATGTTTTGTTTGCTTATCAGCGTGCCATTGCGGTACGCTTTTGGAATTTCGCGACTATTTTTTTTTTATATGAAGTTTGTTCACCTATGGTGGTGATTTTTTGTGTTGCATGCGGGCCTATAGATACAAAAAATTTATGGCTGCGTTTCCTAATGGTTCCACTCGGACTTGGAAATTCCTAATGGATTTTCTAACCTAATCCAAAAGGATTTTGGGGAGCAATAATAGTAACACGCCTTAAAAAATGCATCCCAGCCGAAGCAAAAAGAAGAACTGAAAATAAAATGATGCCCGTCGCTGCTGAAGCTCCTACTTGTGAACCCTTTTTTTTATAATTCGCGTAATTTTCGCCCCCAAGCCCTACAGTTTTGTAGATCCAATTTTGGCCTTTTTTTTTTTAATCTTGACTTGCCTCTTCGTGCATCCTTGAATAATTCAATCAAACATTTTTATACCCTGTACCGTATGGTACAAAGGGTATATTGTGTTTGTGCAAGCCGAAAATGTATGTAACGTACAGAAGGAGAAGTCGGAGACCCCCCAAAGTTACCTAAAGTATGATCAGTGTGACTAGAGAAGTCGATATACCCATGTCCGTCTGTCCGTCTGTCCGTCTGTCCGTATGAACGCCTAGATCTCAGAGATGGTAAGAGCTAGAGCAACCAAACTTTCAGATAAGATCCCTTATTAATCCATAGGAGACAAGTTTATTTTATTTTTTTGATATCGGGATTACATTATATAGCTCCCATAGGGGTGTTTCAGAGGACCTCGAAAAAAATCAAAAGTTTTAGATGGATAATTCGTTTGTTTATGAAGATATCATAACCAAATTTGGCAATCGGAAGTTTTTTAGAGACCCCCAGCACTGTACCAAATTTTATCAAAATCGGTTGACTATATCATATAGCTCCCATAGGATCGATCGGTCGAAAATTAGTTTTTTGTACAAAATGCGTTGTGTTTCGTTTATTTGTGAAGATACCGTAACCATATTTGGCATTAAGAAGTTTTTTAGAGTTCCCAAGCACTGTAGCAAATTTGATCAAAATCGGTTGACTATATCATATAGCTCCCATAGGACCAATCGGTCAAAAAATCGTGTTTTGTACAAAATTCGTTGTTTTTCGTTTATTTGTGAAGATATTGTAACCAAATTTGGCAATAAGAAGTTTTTTACAGTTCCCAAGCACTGTACCAAATTTGATCAAAATCGGTTGACTATATCATATAGCTCCCATAGGACCAATCGGTCGAAAAAATCGTGTTTTGTACAAAATTCGTTGTGTTTCGTTTATTTGTGAAGATACCGTAACCATATTTGGCATTAAGAAGTTTTTTAGAGTTCCCAAGCACTGTAGCAAATTTGATCAAAATCGGTTGACTATATCATATAGCTCCCATAGGACCAATCGGTCAAAAAATCGTGTTTTGTACAAATTCGTTGTGTTTCGTTTATTTGTGAAGATATTGTAACCAAATTTGGCAATAAGAAGTTTTTTAAAGGTCCCAAGCACTGTACCAAATTTGATCAAAATCGGTTGACTATATCATATAGCTCCCATAGGACCAATCGGTCGAAAAAATCGTGTTTTGTACAAAATTCGTTGTGTTTCGTTTATTTGTGAAGATACCATAACCACATTCGGCATTAAGAAGTTTTTTAGAGTTCCCAAGCACTGTACCAAATTTGATCAAAATCGGATGACTATATCATATAGCTCCCATAGGACCAATCGGTCAAAAAATCGTGTTTTGTACAAAATTCGTTGTGTTTCGTTTATTTGTGAAGATATTGTAACCAAATTTGGCAATAAGAAGTTTTTTAGAGTTCCCAAGCACTGTACCAAATTTGATCAAAATCGGTTGACTATATCATATATCTCCCATAGGACCAATCGGTCAAAAAATCGAGTTTTGTACAAAATTCGTTGTATTTTGTTTGTTTGTGAAGATATTGTAACCAAATTTGGCACTCGGTCCGAAGAGAGAGGTCCGAAGCACTGTACCAAATTTGATCAAAATCGGTTGACTATATCATATAGTCGCCATAGGACCGATCGGTCAAAAAAAAATTTTTGGTGTAAAATTCGACTGATTTCTGTTTATTTATGAAAATATCGTAGCCAAATTTGCCGAATAAATTATATCTTTTGGAGGTCTTAACCAATATGTCGGACTTAATTGCAATGAGGTGGTACAGGGTATCCCAAAGTCGTCTGCGCCCGACTTTAACGTTCGCCATCTTTTTTGTATGAAGTTGGTTCACCTACGGCTGTGATTTTTGATGTTGCATGCGGGCCTATGGATACCAAAAATTTATGGCTGCGTTTCCTAACGGTCCCACTCGCACTTGGAAATTCCTTATGGATTTTCTAACCTAAGCCAAAAGGATTTTGGGGCCTTCTTGCTAGAGCAACAATAGTAAAAAGAAGAAGAACTGAAAATAAAATGATGCCCGTCGCTGCTGAAGCTACTACTTGTGAGCCCTTTTTTTTATAATTCGCGTAATTTTCGCCCCCAAGCCCTACAGTTTTGTAGATCCAATTTTGACAACTTTTTCATCTGGACTTGCTTCTTCGTGCATCCTTGACTAATTCTGTATTATGAGGCACCTATTTGGTCACACTTCCTTTTTTCAACTTGGTTATTAAAAATCCTCTGTCTAGTTTTTGTTGTTAGTCATATATTGTTAAAAAGTTTACCAATCGGGCTAGAGGGCCGAATTAGTAGTAGTAACCATAAATTTTTATGTGACTTACTGCCACAGATCATAAATATGTATATAGATATATTTATGTATACTTGTAAAATATATATTAAAGAACTCTGATGCCTTGATTTTATGCTAAAGATATGTAATATACGACAAATAATTATTTAAGCAACACGCCGAAATTTTTGTATACATCACTCTTTTGTGATGTCTATTTTAAAGAAAATTAGAAAAATTTTATATCGGCGTATAAATTGAGTGGGCCACTTTTTACCTCTTCGATTTAGATGATTTTTACCTATGTAATAAAGCTACTAACCAATAGTAACACTTCAAACATTTATTGCAAAGTTTCGATTATTTATCGCGTAATCGATAACTGAATAAGCCTTATTTCCTAAATTTATATCTTAATCGAAAAGGTCGACTTAAAAGTGTCCCGATACACTTATTTTTGCCGATAAGCATAAATGAAACACGTTCTTGATTTTCAAAGCCGAAGAGACATGGTATCAGAAGTATCGCAAAGCCACTGATCTTAAGAACACTGCCATAGAAGTACCTTGAAGACGCTGGGTACGCCATTCGTGAGAGAATTGAGTAGGAGTAGGCAAGATATCTATGACGTCACTTAAGCGTTAATACGGGTCAATTGGAAAAGGAGGCGAAAGGAATTATTTAAAACTTATGACAGTCAATTTTTTATTTTTTTGGTTCAATATTTTTTTTAAATTTGCGTTTTGGTTATTAGTTTGTACAAGTCTCAGGGACGACTTTTACCAAAATTCTTGTCTTTGTTAGAACTCGTCATCTTGTGCGAAGGAAAAGTTGTCAGAAGTTCTTCTTTAGCGATTATTTTTTAAATTTTGTAGGAAATCGGGAAGTATTAATAAATTTATGATGGGACTTATATCTCTTTATTAATCCTTTTTAGGATTTATATTTTTTGTCATTGATAGAAAAATTGTAAAGTTTTGTAATTCTTTATATGATTTTTTATCACACACTGCTCTCTAGAAATAAATTATAAAACACACAGTTTTCTGTTAGATTTTGTATCTTTTTTTATATTATTGTCATTCAACTAATTTAAACAGCAGCAACCTTCATATATCGATCTTTTTTTTTTTAAATTTTTTTTAAGATTTTTTTCCATCAATTTTTTCTACACACACATACAAACACTGCATACAATATAGTGAGAGTTTAAGTCATAATTTTTACCCACTAAGTTTTATTTCGTTTCGGTATAGCCTCGTTAGAAGTTTGTATAGTATCCGTAAGGACGCACTGCTCACTCAATGATAATGATGAAAATCGTGGTAGTCATGGAAATCATGATGATGATGGAAGGGATCGTAAGGATGATAGGCCTTGATAATGGGCGCCGGATGATAAGCCTTAATAATAGGATGCACTACAGTCTTGACCACAGGCACAACAACAGGCTTAATGATATGATGTGGCACACTGTGCACCACTGTGGAGCTTTGATGTGATATAGCAGCCGGTACATGCACGATTTTGGCTACGTGCAGCGGTTCGTGATGATGATGATAGAGCGGATATTCCGGAAAGTGATGATGATGGCCGTGTAGAAAGCCCGGACGTGCCAGCGCCAAAGCACAGATTGACAGTAGCGGCAGTAACTATGTGAGAGAGTATATGCTAGAACCGTGTGGTAATCCTTAAAAGACTTCTGTGCTTACCACTTTCAACATTTTGATGTGTGTGGCGTTATATTAATCCTTTGGTGACACTTGGAATGCGCGTTAACTTGCAACTGATGCCACCAGCGCAGCAAATCATGGCTTTTATACACTTGCACTTGTTTCCACTGTTAGTTGCAGTTGCAACGATGGCAGATGCCGTTGGCTGCCAAATGCCGACGCCATTGGCCGCTGTCGCAGTTACTGATGCTCTCATTGTTTGTCTCGATTACCAACTGCAACAACAGCAACAGCAACAACAACGACAACAATGTGACGTCAACGTCGACGTTGTCGTCGTCATCAGCCACTTGCCATATCCGTTTTTGCTGCCAGCTGCGCTGCTGGCTTTGCAACACTTCAAGATCGTGCAACTTTTGCATCCGCAGTTGCTGTAAGCGTCGGTGGCGACGTCGGCGTCGGTGTCGACGTCGAAGTTGTCTTTGTTGCTGGTGTAATTGCTGCACATTTGATTGTTGCTGCTGTTGTTGTCGGTACTTAGTTGCATACATATTTTTAAATGTTGCAGTTGTTTGTTTTGAAATACTCTAATAATCTAAGCTTAGACGAAGTTAGGTTAGTTAGGCTACTCGGCACAAGGCCGAGATCACCCGGTGAGCTTACAGTCCATTGTGATGCCTATTTAATATTTAATGGGGTAGTATAGAGAAAGGAATAGTAAGGAAAGGGAAATATAAGTGCTGGCTGTCGGGAAGGTAAATAAGTAAAAAAGCTGCAAGAATTGGGAAGACGGAATGTAAGCCACGTTGCGAGCTCTTCCTAGAAAACGCCTGCTTCTGTGTCTTCATCTGTCTTCTATCATCCATCTCTATAGATCGTTAGCTCTGAAACTGAAGTTAGTCTTGCCAAGAACCCTTCAACTGTTTATCCATTGGGGATAACGTTAGATTTAATCATCTGATGCCGGTTTGAGAAGATGAACATTTGATTGTAGACATTCAATCAACACGGTTTCCATCTCTTCTTTGTCCTAGAAGCTTCTACATAGGTCGAAGTAAGTAGAATCTCTGCAAGCTTTGCTCTGCATCAGTTAATTCCTAGCTGCCTCATTAATGGAAACACATAAACTTTCTACTGTGGTTACAATACAGGGCCCTATTGGCAATATCTATCCAAGGATTCCCGTAGGTCAATCCAACCAAACTTTCATCTTCTGATTTCAATGTTGATGTCCGACATGCTTGTGCTTGACTATAGCTCTTCGTTTGATAAGTTCGGTTCGGCCAGAAAATACGTAAGATCTTCCGAAAACAACGACAACATAGTTTCTGTTGTACTTGCTCTGTTACGAACCTCGTTTGACTGCCATATAGAAAAACTGCCACGACGCGGAATTTGAAAATGTTGAACTTAGTTCTAGTACTATAGAGATTCGATAACCAAATCTTTTTTAGTCTGGTTTATGACGTTGATTCTAGCGGCTACATCATCCGTAGGACGTGATTATGCTTCCGAGATATTGAAACTCTTCGACTTGTCTAGCCATTTTAGTGCTACACAGAGCAGCATCTCACAAATCATTTAGTATTTTAAATATCTGTATATCTTCTTTTTTAACAAAATATCGAGGTACATTTCTAAAGTTGGTAGTAGGAGCGTCGCAGCTCGTATTGTTTTTTTTTTTACAAGAATAAAATCTTTTACCGGTCATATTAGTCTGCCTGCCTTGAAGCCCTTAGTTTCGAAGATCATAAGAGCCACTAGCTCTTATTTTATTATTTTTCCTCATAATCTATAAGCAAATACAATTTGTTTATTATTAAATCCAACGGCAGAGTTTCAAGACCCTTCACAGCTATTAAGGATCTTGGCCTGAAACTTGAGAGAGATGTGCCTTGGGATTAGTTGAGTGTTGGGAATAGCATACTGCTTAAAATAAGATCGGGTCGAAAAGATGCCGACTAAAAGTTTTCATTTTACCAGAGGGTGGAAGAAAGGACGGTGTTGCAATACGAATTTTTTTTTTTATTATACATTGTTAGTTCTAATAAGTTCCCGAGAATTTGTAAATTTTTCTGTATCCCGAATAATAATTACCCTGACTGACTATTTTGTCAGTCGCCCCTGGGCGGAGCATGGGGATCTCTATTAATAACTATTCGGTTTATTTTAAAACATTGTAACAGTTGCTCTGGCATAAATAAACAATATAAACAATTTTTTGGCACCCAACTTAATAACCCAGTCCAAGCTGTTCATATAGCGGCGGTTCCTTCATGGCATCCTTCTTCAGCAACTCCTCAAAGTCGCCGATCTTCGTCAAAAATTCGGGACGTGCCAAGGTTGGATTTTTCAAATAAAAAGCCATTATGGCTGAGGTAGTACGCAAGTGCGTGATGCCCTTAAAAATACGTTCTCGTGTAAGCAGCTCGTTGGGGAATACGGTTTCAATAATCTTCTCATCTCCAATCTTTTGCCAAGGTCGATCCTTCATGGGCACAGTGCGACCAAAGGCACTGATTATGGGTTTCACGGGCTTGCGCGTGGCCAAGTCGTGTATATGCTGCTCATACTTGCGTTCTATGGATATCTGCAGCATTAGAGATGGTTTGAAATAGTCAGAATGGGTTGAAATACGCCTCTTAATTAAAATACTTACATTTGGCGCGTTCCATTTCTGGGCTACGGTTTGTGCAACGGCCTTGACCTCTCGCGGCTCTGTGCGTATGGAGCTTAAAAGCTTGCGATCTCTTTTTATGGCAAATAGAGCTTGCACATTTTCAGCAGTGATAATCTCTTCACCGGTGCCAATACTATTTAGCCAGGACGCAAAACTTTCCGATGCCTACAAGTAATACAAATTGTCGGTTAGCGCCTAAAATAAGAGACTCTTGAGATTTACGGCTTCCATCAGCTCATCAGCCTCATCATCTACGCTGGTGGGCTGCCGTATATATTTTTTTACTTTCGACTTTGTTTTCCAGGACATCTTGTCCTCTCGCCCCATGCACACAATTTTTGACATCCAATTTATTTTCTTAGGATGCTTTGGCGCTACCACCAAAGGCTTATCAATTTTGAGCACAAAAGAACAATAGTCCTTTTGCAGGCGCATTATTTCCGAGTGCTGACTTTCAACAAATGGTATGGGCTTCTTATTCTTTTCCTCAATAGCCTTTAAGAAAGATTATACTTCAGTGCATGGATATGCTGGCTCTGCAAAGCAAACTTACACGTAGCGCCTCAATGACCGGCTCATGAAAGATTTCCTTGGGACTTTGATGCTTGTATGCCTCCGGCAATAGTACCTCCTTTAGCTCCTTCGTATAGACCTCCTTATCATCCAGATCAAAGTCATAGGGGTATATCTTATTAACGCGTGCACGCAGCTTGGTTGGCAGCACGACGGTGTAGTCTATTTCTGGTATACGCGGCTCGGTCAATTTCTGTACATCACACTCCACATCCATTATCCAGCTCTGCCAGTAACATTTCTGTGAAAGACCCTTACGCTTCTTGTCATACAAGTAATTCATGATGTCACCATCCTTGCTGGAGGAATCATATTTAAAACTGTGTTTGTTAGCTTCGGGCTTGCCCTGGCGCAGCTCCAGCTGAGAATCTGCACTCTTAGTGCTCTGTCTGCCAGTGAAACTGTCCAAGGAAGTGGCATTGTACATTGCGAAGAATGACTAAAAAATACGAGAGCTAACAAACGGTAAAGGTATATATAATTATTTTTATGCAGCTGTACAATTTTTAAATACAGTCACATTTGTATGTTTGCTCGATATTCGAGGTTAAAGTCGTCGCCTAGTAACTGTGTGAACAAGCGTCGCTGTGCTTTACTATGTTAAAAATATCAAACTTTCTTTGAATTAATAATAATAATAATAATAATATTGTTGGAAAAGCTGTTTTGCTAGAGTTTGCGAGAGTTCCTCTTCAATATGAATATCTCAATATCACAGTTTATACAGCTTACTAAATAAAGTATAAAATGAATCCAATGAGCTAGCTGCTTAAAAAGGGCATCACAGAGAAATAAGAAATTTATTTTAAAAAAAATTTGAACAAAAGTGGAATTTTGATATTATTGTATGCTGAATAGGGTAGTCCAATGGTCGGCAAGTGTATTAGTGCATCTACATCCAATTTTTAACAAAGCACCTATGAGCATCATCCAAAACTCGAAAACGCTTTATATTGGTAAAATATCTAATAAAAAGGTATCCAAAATTCGCCATTCCAAATCAATTTTTTTATTTTAATTTTCCTTATTTTGTATTTGTATTTTTCTCATACAACTTAACTTCGTGTTCGGCATCCAACGACCCTTTCCATGTGTCGCTTGGTGAACCCAAGCCTGGGGTTCACTCAAAGCCATGACAGGTGGCTGGCAGTGCCCTACTTAAATACCAAGATTAGATAGTTGGTAAACAAAAACCATCTTGTAACTTGTTTTATTTAGAATGTTTGTCTTTCAGTTATTGGCTTTAATATGAGTATATATGTATTATAATAGTTGACTATATTGATAGTTAGTATTATTTGTTGTTTTTGCACGCATTACGTTGCATTTGTTGTACAACAATTAGACTTGGTAATTGCCATTGTAAGCTTTTATTGACGCTTCTCTCGACATCTTCAAATTGCAGCTCACAATCGACAATTTTCGCCTCGATGAATCTGTCTGTGTTTTTTTTTCGTTTTTTGTTTTTTTTACTTTTTATACCGTTAATCTTACTGGTTGTCGTCTTCAACAAAGTTGTTTTTGTTGTTGTTTTTGTTGCAACACATGCAACATAATTTATGCCAGTGTTACGATTCGCCGCAACGACCTTGAAGCTTTTGCAAACTGTTGTTGGTTTTTAAGTTTTCGGTTTTTGTATGTGTTTATTTTTATACTCTTTGAAAGAGTATTTCCCCACCATTCTTTTTATTTCCTTTTTGTCATATACAGTGCTTTACAATGGACCACACGGTTTCTGGCTGATCTCGATTTGAGCTGTACCGCCTTACATACCTAACCTAGCAGAGTATCTTTGATTCATCGCAATTTTTGTAATTCCATGAATTAAGCTAATATAAATGTATCTTCTCTTATTATTTGGGATAAATAATTTTGACATTCCTGATCTACTAAGCTTACAGTCTATTAGTCTATATTGGATTTATCTAATTTTCACCCTTTCTTCGATAAAATTAAAAGTATTGATAGGAGAGGAGATGTAAAGTTTTTCTAAAAAAAATCAAGCGAGGCAGTCGGAAATTTCTTATTCTCTAGAATTTCTAAAGTTTTCATTCGATTTCGACTGTCAATTTTACTACCCCTATTATTATATCTTAAAAAATGCAAAGCTTCAAAAAAAAATAGTTAGACTAGAGTACTCGGATATTCGGATAGAAAAATCAACCGGGAAAGTTTGAAGTTACTGGGATTTTAAACAAAAATTATTATTTTTTTTAAATTAAGCTTACAATAGTAATACGGAGAATCTGGAATTAAAATATACCTTCCCATTGCAAGGGAACATTATTTTCTTAATATAAACCATTTTTTTTTTTCCGTTTAACATGTCATGTGAAAGGAAGAAATGGAAATAAATAAACTTGTCCTGGCTGTACATATTGGAAGTCCAAATGTCAAGTTTGCTTATGCTAGCTCTTATAATATGCAAGATTCAGGCGATCACACGGACGGAAATGTCTAGAAGTATTTATTTTGTCCTCCTGACTAAATTGAGGGAGTTCCACCTCCTCTTTGTATATTTAGGGCACAGTGTGTAAAAACAATAGTATTACGCAAAATTGTAGCATAGTATTTTTGGTCTTTGAGACATAGGTGCTCCGGAAACGCAGTGTAACAAAATTTTGGAGTAAACTATCATTAATCCCTTTAGAACGGTGACAAAAACTTGAAAATTTTTATTTAAACATTAGTTCATACTTATCTTTCAGTTTTCCACGATAATATAAGAATAAGATCTAAAAGTAAGTTTTTAGATAGGATACGTAAGTATATATAAATTGGGATTCAAAAAACCGACTTTCGCCTTATTCTGACAGACTTCGCCTTATAAATTTGTCTTCCTCTTGCATAAACTCTTTCTCGGTCTAACTGATTGCAACGAACTTTTTAATTAAGTAACTCGGAAATGTTAGTCACCAATTTGCTTAACGATCCTCTTTTAGTAATAACTAATATACATATTAGTTAATTTTTTATACACACTTCCTTTTTTAACTTATATAACTATTATCATACGTTGCTTTTAAGTATCTGCCAACAGATATATGAGGATCTATTGCAATTACTAATATATATTAAATATTGATAAGATTAGAATTACATGTCGGAATTTTGCTTGAAAAGCGTATAAAAAATTCGTTGCGCTAAATTTCGATCGTTCGTTTTTTTTTTAATTTTTGACTAGTCAGTCACTTGGCCAACGGAAATTCACACTAACTAATTTCATTTTTTTTTTTCTATATATGGTATATCAAATAAATTCTTTGTTTTTGGTTTTCTTGCAAATTATCTTTGGCGTTTTCTTCATAAAGATAATGCAAATTCTTGAATAATTAGCATGGGAATATGTTATAACATAGACCAAAATTTGTTTAATCATGTGAAGAATATTCTATGCAAATGTTTCCAGTGTTAGACAACTCCAAACATATTAGTGAGTTGCATGTGGCAACTTCTGTATGTTGGCTATCAGTTGGCACCTGTGTTGCCTCGAGCATATGTAAGCTGTAAGCCAACAAGTGGCTCTAATTGAGCTTAAAACTTGCTCAATGTAATCTCAAGTTTGTGCTTCTAACGAGCACCTGAACATCATTGAGCTTGCTACCATTTTTTTTTGTGGATTTTGTTATATCTTTTTGTCATGTCAGGTTCGCCAGACGGCTTATAATAGCTTGGATTGAATATCTATGGCTTCATTTGGCCAAATGTTGACTGCTAACTTGTTTTGATATTTAGCTTAGCATATGCATAGTCATGCTATGTGTTGCACTTGCAACAAAGTTCAACTTGGTAGCGTTGCACTGAGAGAAAAAGGTAGTAATATATGAAAATTTCAAAAAGCATACTTAAGGAAACTTAAGAGAAAATAAAGTGCCATATGATTTTTTATATATCAGTTCGGATGGACTGAAAAGCATTATAAAAAAAATATGTATCTATTTTTATTTTACGTCTACTGTATTAAATTATTACATATTATATATTATTGTTTAACTTAGCTCTAATTATGTTTGAATATACAAATAGTTTAAGTTTTTGAAAAATTTAAATTTTCAAATATTATGAGAGTTACATTGCGTATACGCAACGAGGCCTTAAAGATTGTCGTTGCCAGATCAAAAAAAAAAAGCACAAATATTTGTTCTCTCGAATCCTCCAAGTTTCAGTTCTGTACAAGCAATTTTATTTGTCCTGCTTGTTTCTCTCAGTGTATAAACTAACTAGAACACTTCAATGACGGACTCATTAGAATGTCGAGCTAAATAGCCAACTTGCATGAGCACATATATATAGTATATAGTATATTGTGACAAGTTGGCAAATGTCAACGGCTTATTATTATTTTTATTATAACAAATACATGGCACAACGGCCAGCAGCCAATGTATATAAATCAGGTTTACATGATTTGCATGTTTACATAGTGGAATTGGCCAAGTGAAATAAAAACATTCAATCGGAGTTGAAAAAAAAGTTAAGTAAACACACCCTAAATTAATTCAATTGACGCTTATCTGCACCAGGAAGCATCACATCTCTCAGAGCCAACTCGTTGCCCAGTTACAAAGTGCTTTGTTGCATGCAACACAAATGGTTTTTTTGGGGCGCCGCCAGTTGGCTAAGTATTTCGAAATGCTTTTCCATTGCAGTTCAGTGGGTTAGTAGTGTGGACTAGCCCGAACCAAAACTCTTCTTTAAATAGATGTGTTTGTATGTGTGACAGTGTAATTGAGCACAAAGCCTGGTCAAGATTTTTAGATTGGGTTTATATGTGTGCTACGTGTTAAATACACGTAACTTGGTGTATTTCATAGCTAATGTATGCATCTAATACTTTTGACCATATTGACTACTGAGGTAGCCAATCTTTAAGCCAACATCTATTTGGCTGCAAATTATGCTTGGTAGTTGTTTGTCTTGGTAGCTTAGTTTATTCAATGTTATTGCAATTAAATTTTCGAAAACAAAAAATTGCAAAAATTAATCAGGGACGGATGGACCGACTATGGGATACCTTGTACGCAGTTAAGTTATATGAATTCGTTGGAGTATGTAGGCGCTTTCAAAAAGACTTGTAGATATGTAGAAATATACCGAATGTAATATACTCTATACTTTCTTAATGTACTGAATTTGACAAGTTGACGCAAACAAGGGCTGCGCAGAAAACTGGTTCAATTTGTGTATGGCAGCCATATGAAATAGTGTACCAATCTGTTTGAAACAATAAATAGGTACACATTGTTCCACGATATGCCATTAACAAAAATAGGAAACATCTTTACTTTATGTTATGATTTTAAACATATTCATAACTAATTTAACATACTTTTAAACAATAATTTGAGCAACGTCCAAAAAATTCGACCTTGCAGCATGACCTCAACCTGGATACTGTTGAACTACAGATAAATAAACATACTAGTCACTTCTATAATAGCCTCAAAAGGCACCTTGATAAAATGGCAATAGGACTCCCTTGTGAGAATCCAATAAAAAGGCTAAAAAAGAGAAGTTTTAAAAATCTGATTCGATAAAATATGATCTGAATCTCCAACAAAAGATGCCCGGTATTGTTGACCATTTCTAGGGGCCGTTGTGGCGCCTTTTATGATATCTTCAGTTAATCAGGCTCCCTTAGCGATCATTAATTTGAAAGCTGCGATTCATAAAATTATATGTATTATTGATTATTTGCAATATAGAATTAAAAAAAAAAGTAAATGTTGCAAAGTGGTCATATAAGACGTACAAGTTCCTTAGCCCACTGACTCTCTATATTTAACGCCGATTAATCTCTTAATATCACTTAAAATTAAAAATAGGAAAATATCGGAAAAATGTTAAAGTTTTAAAATTGGTTATAGGCTAGCAAATAAGTTCTATGTTAAGGAAATATAGACCCATTAAAAAATCTCGGATAAAAACATAGCCCAACAAACGGTCGCAAACAAAATTGTATTATGGTTTTTGGAGGTAGGGATAGAACCAAGACCCTTTGTGTCAATTCTGGTTGCTCAATACATTATAAAACATATGTCTCTTATGCAGATCACGGAAATTTTTACTTTACTTTACTATAGGCAGTTAAGTTTTGCATAAAAAATGGTTCAGTCAAGTAAATAAATAATAAATTATTTTTCCAACGATACCTTTATTGTGTTTACTTCACTTTCTCTTCACTGCTTTAACATACTTTTGGCGGTTGTTTATAAACAGTTGTTTAGTTTTAAAATATGTACACACTGGTCGCTGTAGAGACATGCCTTACGTTTTTGGACAAGGGTCTGGCTCGATCAGAAATGCAGAGTTTTGGCAATGTGAGTAGTAGTTGGACACTTCTGCATTTCTAACCGACAAAGTGAACACCCTCATTGCTTTGATCATATCGGTATACATATAGGGTACGCCATCTGTTGCTACGTATAGTTTTTAACAAAATTGAGCAAATGTATGTTATATACCAAATGCAAGTTTGAAACAACTCATTTATGCATACAAAATGTTATCGCCTAAATTAACGCCGCGTCTGCCTCTACAAGCCCGTATTCGAACATCGCAATTTTCGATGACTTTTTTTGAAGTAACCTCATCTGGTTGTTTTCGCAACCATTACACGAATAAGCGACGATGATGAGCTTCAATTATTGCATCATTTGAATTTCGTAAGCGTGTTAATGCAGATCCGCATGCAAAATTCGACGCAAAGTGTTCCTAGCAAGGTATAATTTTTGCGAATTATGCCGCGTCGATGTTCGGCACTGGCCTCAACTATGTTTTTTTTTTTTTTTCAAAGAACGACCATTTTCAAAGTATCCCTGTACCAATTTTACTCATCGTTGGGTTGTTAAACGATATATGAGTATAATTAAGTAGTTTTGAACTTGTCATAAGTCGAAGAGCATCCACTTTAAACAGTCATGTTCCGAATTATGAGTGTTTAACAACCAAACCAACAAATGGCCCACCCTATTTAATCATACTATAATCAAACCTTGTTTACATAGCATCAAGATTTTTATAGATCATTTTTTTTTTATAATAAATGTTAGTTTTATTATGGATACTTTAATCCAAATACCAAAAGAAAGCCACACACCATTTTTATTATTATAGTAAGAAAATCTCACTTCTAACCATTTCAATATAAACTATTGTTGCTTATAATCTAAAAATATTTCTGTACATTCGACAACAAAAATAGGCTTATTGTGTACACTAATGGTTGTTCGGGCCTTGTATTCACCATTTTCGACATGAATTCTCGAACGAAAATATTCCGCATCAAAAAAATAATTCATTATTTGTAACTGTTCGCCACGCTAAGTATAAATAAAAAACTTATTAACTTGCTTTAAATGGTTTAAGTATTACAAACCTTATAGGGGCAGGTATGATTAATATTCGAATATGGTACAAAACGACTATAAAAGAAATTAATAATAAAATTGCTCTTAGCATTAGCCAAGAAATCACATCCATCAAGGGTAATGTTGTAAAGAAAAGGACGCCAACCACTAGCGCGTTTAAAGAACTCCGTACGTAACTAAAATATCACAAGAATTTAGTTGATCTTTATTACATTTCAAGTAAAATAAATACTTTACAGTAAACAAATTGACAGATTTATTCAGCTCATAGGATATATTGATTGTAGTCACCTTGCGATTGATGGCTTTAAGTTTGCACAATTCGAATTTACCATAGCTATCATCAACGGCAGAACAACGTAGACTGTTAATCTTGGCCAAAACCGATACCTGAAAAAAAAATTCGTTTTTTTTTTCTAATTTACCAGTAATTCAATGAATTTTGTTAAATAACGCACTGTAAGTGTAGTCAAAATTAGAAATTGTAGGAAGCACAACATGGTTTATAGAGTTCCCCAGTAAGTTTGCAACTAAATAAATTTTTAAACAGATTTGTAGAACAAGAAGCTAATATTTAAATCGAAGCAATTGCTTATTGATTGATTACAAATCATGCATAAAATTAATTTTAAAATGCCTTTTAATTACGCACATTTATGCATTTTGTTGTTGCTAAAATAATGATCAATTGCGCTCCTATCCCCTAACATCATTTCGCTAATAATACCCATATTTTAAACTTTTCCAATTTTACTCAATTTTTTTTATTATACCCTGTACCGTATGGTACAAAGGGTATATTGTGTTTGTGCAAGCCGAAAATGTATGTAACGCACAGAAGGAGACGTCGGGGACCCCCCAAAGTTACCTAAAGTATGATCAGAGTGACTAGAGAAGTCGATATACCCATGTCCGTCTGTCCGTCTGAACGTCTGTCCGTATGAACGTCTGTCCGTATGAACGCCTAGATCTCAGAGATGGTAAGAGCTAGAGCAACCAAACTTTCAGATTAGATCCCTTATAAATCCATAGGAGACAAGTTTAAGCAAAAGTTTTAGATGGATAATTTGTTCGTTTATGAAGATATCATAACCAAATTCGGCAATCGGAAGTGTCTTAGAGACCCTCAGCCCTGTACCAAATTTGATCAAAATCGGTTGACTATATCATATAGCTCCCATAGGAACGATCGCTCAAAAAAACTTATTTTTTACAAAATTCGTTGTGTTTCGTTTGTTTGTGAAGATACCGTTACCAAATTTTTCATTAAGAAGTTTTTTAGAGTTCCAAGCACTGTTCTAAATTTGATCAAAATCGGTTGACTATATCATATAGCTCCATAGGACCAATCGGTCAAAAAATCGTTTTTTGTACAAAATTCGTTGCGTTTCGTTTTTTTGTAAAGATATTGTAAGCAAATTTGGCATTAAGAAGTTTTTTAGAGTACCCAAGCACTGCACCAAGTTTGATCAAAATCGGTTGACTATGTCATATAGCTCCCATAGGAACGATCGGTCAAAAAAACGTTTTTTTTACAAAATTTGTTGTGTTTCGTTTGGTTTTGAAGATATCGGAACCAAATTTGGCAGTCGGAAGTTTTTTATAGTTCCCAATCAGTGTACTATTTGATCAAAATCGGTTGACTATATCATATAGTCCCCATAGGACCGATCGGTCAAAAAAATTGTTTGGTGCAAAATTCGACAGATTTCTGTTTGTTTATGAAAATATCGTAACCAAATTTGCCGAATAAAATATCTTTTGGAGGGTTTGAGCAATGTGTCAGACTTAATTGTTATGTGGTGGTACGGGGTATCCCAAAGTCGTCTGCGCCCGACTTTAACGTACGCTATCTTTTTCAAATATAGCTCATGGAATAATTCCAGTTGGATTATATACGTGTTATACGCAAGAGTGTTCTTTTCATCATCATAATACCCTGTACCTATGGTACAATAGGGTTTGTGCAATGCATGTAACGGCCAGAGGGAGGCGTAGCAGACTCCAAGTCGTTTATTCCAAAATGCTTATCATAAGCGATTGAACTATGTCCGCCTGTCCATTCGTCTGGATGAGCACCTAGATTCCGGAGACTATAAGAGCTAGAGACATGGTAGAAATTTACGGAACTTATAACTATAAATATAAAGGGCACCGCCTCGACAGGAACACATTTTTGACTGTCTTGAATATGGCCCACCCAATATATTAATATTTTTTTGTTCCTTGTGAACTCCTCTAGGGAGCACAGGGCCTGATCGAAACCGGTTTCGTGTTCCAAAGGTTGTCAAAGTGTGAGGAGTCGTGTATCCGAGGTTTTGTTTTGTTTTTGGTTTCGTTTATCTGTTTAATTCTGTTTGAGTAGGTGATTGGCCTGCTGCCAGCTAACATTGTCTAAGATCACCCCCTTCCTTTGTTTTTTATACGCAGCTAAGCGCCATCTGTTGGTTATGGAAGGTGAATACAGATGGTTGAAGTCCTTGCTAATTTTGTTTAGAGTTTACGCCTTTTGCCCGCTGATCCTTGTCTACATCTTAGGTGTTGTGGAGGAAAGCGGTCGTTCCCAACAATGGGAGTAAGCGATAGGAATATAGAGTAGACGGCAAAAATTGGGAAAGCAGGAAAAGTGGAAAGTGCAGGACCATGCTTTAAGTGGGATTCGAAGCCACAACCTCTTGGATAATAGTCTGGTGCACCACCGCTAGACTATCGAGGCCGATATATAAGTATATATATATAAATATATTACAACATATTTTGCAAAACGCCAAACGTTTTCAAGTCGCAGAAATTATTGAGTAACTGAGCTTCAGTAGTTAACCCAGTTCCCCAGTTCCCCAGTTGTAAGTTTCATTATAAAACCAATAAACCTTTCGTAAGTGTATAAAACAATAACAAGCATAGTTAAATGCGCACATCCGTTGGCTGGCCAGCTGCCGAACCAAAATTGATGGACATTTGTGACCTTAGTTTAACCAAGAAATGCCAATAAAGACACAGATAAATACATAGATACACACATACACAGTATCTGAAATGTAGTAGCTTAAAAAAAAAATTATTTTTTAAGCGCTTGAGTTTTCTAAACTATATTAAGTATACGCCATATAGCCAGGCATCGAGCTGTGTGTTAAAGTAGAAACCATAATTACAATTCTACAAACTAAAATAATAAAATTAATTTTAATACCAGACAGTGCTAAAAACTTAAATAATGTTTCAAACTGTATGCAGTCTTTTTTTTAACATTAAGTTGCAGCTGCAAATTCGAGTTTTAGAGTTTTGCGTAACTTTTGCTAGCTGCAAATTTATTTTGGACTATGCCATTGAGTACCTAAACTGTGCACCGGCTGAATGAATGACTGACTGACGCAGTGACTGAGTGACTGACGCATGATTGACTTGAACAAATGCAGCCAAGATTTGTCTTGACTGCTGCCACCCCAAAATAAGAGTGACCACTGAAATTTGGCAACATTTACTAGTTACCCGACAGAAGCAGCATTTAATGACAACTATTTATGAACTCAATTTCAAAATTCATTTGGTTTTATGTTCTCCAATTTTAATAGGAAATCAAAATTTAAACATTTTGGCTGGGAATTTTCACATGACTTGGCATTCATTTAAAAGACATTTGTTATTTTTATAAATAAATAATCCCATATAACATGCATTCATGTATTCTTGTGTAGAATTTTATTTCCGCGTAATTTGCTTGTTTTTTTTTTGCTAGGAAGTTAAAAGCGAAATTAAACATAAATTTCTGATTTGAGTTTTAAATATTTAATGTGATTATAATGTAAATCAATGAAGTATTAATACACATTATATTGTATATAGTTAGGACCGTAGATTGGGTTCTTAGTATTGCCTTAGTATACTTCAAATTCTTAGATGTTTGAGAGTTCTAAAAGAATCGAGACGTTTTTGATAAACAACTTAAAATAGCGCGACATTTTCTATTTAGTGTTCCAGAATTCCTGCACATGCGTTTTAGCTTGAGAAGGACTGCATTATCCTTCTACTAAAATTTCGTATCTGGCTGGGTTAAAATAGTTTTTTCTCGATTCTGAACCGCATATATTTCATGATTCACCAAATGCATCTATTAGTTTTCAAAAGTGGTGATTAACTTTTGTATAAGCATATCGACTTATATTTTGTTGTACAAAAGGAATGCTATCTGGATTGACTCAGAAATCTCTAGAGATTTTGGCTTCGGTTGATTTGCAATCTCAATTAAAAACCTCAGGTGACACAGAACTTTTAAAGATTTTAATTTTCGAACACTTGCATCCCGAATGTTTAAGCTTTAATGAGAATAGCAGCAAATAGTTTTCAAGAGTAATATTTATTTTAAATTATTATAAAAATATAATTATTAAAAATAAATTGTAAAATATATTTGAATATTTATTGCTTTTTCGGATAATTGTTTCCGAATGTTTATCTTTTACGATAATACCAGGAACGAATTGCTACTGTTCAAAAATAATTATAATACCTTTAGACAATTATTTAAATCTAAGATTTTCAAGAGTGACTTAAAAAAGTTCATTTATTATTGGATTTGTCGATAACTTGTAGCATATTTTGCAACATTTCGCTTCCAATTTCTGATAAATAAATTTAAATAGTTATTCCGCCCAACACATGAGTTTAAATGACAACCCTACGAGCCATCAGTTGTGATCAGCTGTCAGTAGCAATGCGAATGGCAAAATTTCATTTTAGTTTTTCTTTTGATTTTAAAAATTCTTCCAAAACGCTATTGTGCCAGTTTTTATTCTTCAACTGCATATATATATTAACTTTCACCACTGATTTATAAATTTTCAACCAACTGCTAAACTATTGGCATTCACATCCATCACCAACTTAACGCACTTTGCTACCTTATATTAAAAAGAATAGCAACTCTTTTTTATTAAACTGTGCACTCAATTCGCTTCGATTCAATATGATATCTAAGTCTATTTAAATTATCATTTTAAAATTTTATTAGTTTAATTTAACCTCAAAAATAGCGATTAATTTGGTAAATAAAATACTACGAATCTTTTCAAGAGTTATTGTCAACTCTGTAGTTTGAATGTTACATTTTACTCATGAATTTATTAGAGATTAATTAAAATTATGAATAAAAACTTTTAGTATATTAAATTATAGAGATAAGAGATAAATCAGAAATTTTATAACCTTTTTTAATAAGAAGGTAGGTGAGGGCGGCAGTTGGGACTTTAAACTATCTTTAAAAAGTGAATGGCAAGAATGGTTCTTTCTATTGAAAATAAAGATTTTTCGATTCATTTTAAGTTTTTTTGTTTTTTTTTGCATTTAAAAAAAAACTCAAGATCGATGACTCTTTATAAGGTTAACAAAACATCATATCAAATCTTGTTCTCAATCAGAAATTTACTATTCATAATATTGACGATACATTTCATTATTAGGTCTAATATATTAAAAAAAGTTTTAAAATCAATTTTAAATTTTTAAACACTCCGCATTTTAGGTCAATTTTTATACCCTGTACCTATAGGTACAAAGGGTATACTAGATTTGTGCAATGTATGTAACGGGCAGAAGGAGGCGTGGCAGACCCCAAGTCCTTTAAACCAAAATGCTTATCATAGCCTCGGGTAGCGATTTAGCCATGACCGTCTGTCCGTCCGTCCGTCTGTCCGTCTGAATGAACTCCTAGATCTCGGAGACTATAAGAGCTAGAGATGCGAAATTTTACCAGCTGGTGCGCATATTAACTGAGAAGATGAAGTTTGTTGAATCATGTCAATATCTTCCCTCGTTCCCCCGCAGTCGATTTTCGCGGTTTTTAGCCACACCGTTTTATATTTTCGATGCGTTGTGGTTACAAAATCGGATATATGTATACCACAAAAGTTATAGCCAAAAATTTACAAACTTCACCTCACCTTTTCCATAAACTGCGTCAATATTTGACTCTACGTAATTATGGTAACAAGTGACTCAGAATCACAATTTTTGGTAAGCTGATACATGAGGCTCTAATTAACAAATCCTCATCGAAATTTTATCGATGCGGACCCCCACCCCCCCGCAATTGATTAACCGTGTTTGCTTCCAAACCCCTCAACATATCAACTTGAAAATTGCCCCATATAGTACTCTAAATAGATTCTTTGACGTAACTTTCGATTTTCATCAAAATCGGTACAAATTCACGGAACTTATATAAATATCGTTTTGGGACAAAAAAAAAATGTTTCAATTGGAAAGTTCTTAGAAGGACTAAGCAGCAATAAAATTTTTTTGAATAACAAGGTACAGGGTATTACACTTTCGGGCACCGCCTCGGCTGTATTACATTTTTTTTTTATTCTCATCTTATGAGCCACCCTGTATTAAACTTTTAAACAGGATTTTTATTCTTTCCTAAAATTAAAATTATTAAAAAATTTGGGAAGTTATACAGAGAATTAAAAAAAGAAATTTAATCCAGATCAAATTTGGCCCTTTTTTGCTTAGAATTATATAAAAATAAAAGGATTCGGTCGTACTCTGGAAAACGAAATCCAATAAATACATATATATTTATTAAAATCAACCACGATTAAGCTATTTTTATTAAAAGGAAAATTTTTCTTATCTAAAACAAGAACAATTTTTTTAAGTAAGATATTAACCATGTGTGTGTAAGTGAAGGTATGTCAAAAACTCATTTGAATAAAATATTCGTATACGTTTTCTGGAGCACGGTCGATTATTAAGACATTTGTCGATGAAGCTACAGGCAATAAAGTCGGTAGAATAAACATACCCATTCTTAGTAATGGTAATTATATAGTAATCATATTAATGCGAATAATGAATTGAAGAACGTCTCAAAATCGAATACGGAAAATATTAAGCAAAGTACTTTAGTTCCGCCGTAACCTTTAAACTTGCTTCCTTATTTTTATTTATACATTCAGAAACTGGCGCTAATTACCATTAATCTGTTTTTAATTTTAAATTCATTCATTACTTTTATTCTACACAATATAATTACAATTAAATTATGTTACAGCATAATATTACAGCTTTGATTGTAAACATATCAAAATGTTTACTCAATTCAGCAATTTCTTAATCGCTTTATAATAATAAGCTTTATTTCATCAAACAAAGGTGACAATTTTGCGCTTGAGAGAATCAATTTGAAAGCCGTCTTTATTAAATGTCAGATTCATTCAGTATCTCTTTGAATACGGCGCGCTGTCATGTTGCTGTCAAGACAGCCAGCCTCTATGTCAGATTCTCGGTCATTGTTGGTAACCTTACAGCCAATTAAAGCCACTAGCCACAACTATGCATAATAGCAACAAAGACTATTACAACGTTATCGATGACGTCACTTGGAATTGCTTTAAGTTTAGATTGTTAAGTAAAATGTTTTTAATTAAAGGCAAAATTAAGTTGGTGCTAAATGGCGATAAGCTTATCCAAGTTGCCAAAGCCCGAACCGGTTCCCAACTAACAATTTATATAAGCAAATTTGCCTTTTTGATTTGTAATTGACAGCGATTAGTTGTACGTGAAGTTGTTGTTATGTAAGCGACAAACCAGAATTGTCATATTTGATACTTGGTAAGATTGTGTGGGCTGCTTCCAGTCTGGTCATAAGGCGTACATTACCCTCCAAGTGTATGCTTGGATACAAATAGTTTTGTTACAGCCCGGATATTATATACAACAGACTCAAAGGAATTCACAAACAATACGAATTGCAATTGACATGACAGAGCTGTTTGGCTCTTAAAATAGAAATCACCTGGAACTGGCAGTATTTGCCAGAATTTTTATTTGAAAATCCAAATGTATCTCTAACTGAATTATGTCTCCAGTGTGCCGTATTCATTAATCACACTAAAAATTGCTGACAAATCGCCATAACGGCGTCCAGACAAAAACTAAGAAAAACAAAAAAAAAATATCATAACAATAATCTCACATATACACAGTTAGGTGATTTATAATAGTATTAGTAGAGTTTATGGCTGCGCCTGCGCAAATGTCGCTTGAGAAATCGCCTGAGCTTATTACAAAAGCGGAACTCGCTGGGGTCTAGACAGGCATATAATGTATGTAGCATGTATATGGGTCTACTATATACAGTGGCTCTTATGTATATAAGCGAATGTCTGAGTTCTATGTAGGTGGCTCTATATAAGCTTGTGCTACGGGCATTGTCTGGACAAAAAAACAATTGCGCTCGATTTGCATAGGAATTTTGTGAATTGTCATTACACTAAACTGCAGGAAATGAGGTCTATCCAAACAAACAGTGAAAAATAAATATTTGAGTTGAACTTATTTTCACCACAGATAAAAATATGCAGCAGATGCCGCCTGGAAGTGGAGTATCCCCCACCCACTTTTACGAAAAATATTATTTTCAAAATTTGGACTGATTGAGGAATGTACGATGTAAAATTGTGTAAGATCGTACGCCCTTAGAAGCATTGAATTAGATCTACATAACAAATTTGAGGATTTTAGCTTGATTATTTATAAAAAAACGAGGAGGGCTTGTAAAGTTTCTAAATTTTTGCCTATATCTTTCGAAGTTTTGAAATTTAAATAATTACAGCATACTACTTTTGGTAATATTATGTATTATGTATAAGTTTGTCAAATTTCAACCGTGTCGTTTTTGTTATAAAAAACTTATTTCTGTCCACATTTGTTTTATAAAAGTCTCTATCACACTTGATCTCATAGAATCAGAGTATTAGTACCTTAATTTTAACATTATTTTTATTAATATAAAAAAATGCATATGATTCATATAAATATTCAAATAATTTAATAATTATTAATTTGTATAAATTATTATTTTATTTCTATATACAATTGGGGTGTTCAATGTTTCGGGCAAAAATACATAATGGTAAAAGAGCAAAATTTCCAACAACAATTTACACTACAAAAAAAATGAACCGAACCAGATCATTCATTAAAAGTAGCTCATTCTTACCCAACAGAGTGCTTTAAAAAACATCATATTTTTTTTGTTTTTGGCATCATTTAGTGCTGCTCATATGTAAAAAAACTGAACAGCTGTTTGTCAGTTCCAGATCAGAAAATATATATTTTTCTAACCAATATGCCAAACTTTGTCTTTTATGCTTTTAAATGGAATTTTTTTTAACCAAGCCAAATAGTTTGACACTTGTAAGCAGCTGATTGTTATTGCTCACATAAGTAGGGCAGTTTTTCCCTTTTGCGTCGCTGTTAGGGGTGCTCACGACTTTACTCGGGTATTCTTGCCTTTAGGCATTTATGGACACCCAAAACGACTTTTATGTAATTTTTTTATCAGAAGGCAAATTTAATGTACAATAGTGTAAATTCAAGCTAAGAAACTTCAGCTTAAACGACTTTTTGAAACTTCGCTTGTTTGTTTTGTTTAAAATTTGTTGCTAAAGAAATTGAAAATTGCAAAATTTAAGATTCCTAACAAAATCCATGCTAAAAATGTATTATATGTCAATAGCGTTTAATGTATCGCAGTATATTACTTAGTGCTATTGTAAAAACCATATTAAGTTTGAAATTTTTAAAATCTTTAGTTTATTTCTATTTTAAAAATAAGAACTGTCAAAAATAGGTGATAGGGCTTGTGTAAGTCTTAAGACTCAACAAAGAGAGGAACGCACTTAGTGATGCGGCATTTGATTTATAATTACAACATATATGATTTCTAGAACTATTTTATAACATGTTAAAGAAGATAACATGTTATTAAATAAAAATTTAGTATCGTAAGAAAACTTAAGAACTTGCAAAATTGATAATTATCAAATTAATTATTGAAATTAAAGAACCCATGAGATTTAAAAAAAACTCCTATAACTTGTCCAAAAAAACAAAATTATTTAATAATGGTCAAATATTAATTTTAATTTAAAAATCGTGAAATATTTTTTTTTTTTTTTTTTTTTTTTTTTATTATAAAAAAGTTTGTATATCATTTAATAAAGCTAGTTCCCTACTACCAATCATGGCAGCTTAACCTAGATGTACATAAAAAAAAATAATATAAAAACCAATTATAATTTAAGGGTTCTACATACGAAAAAAATAACAAATAATAATAATAAATTTACAGGAATATATACAAATTTATATAAACTTTAAAAACGTTTCAACTTATTTATAAGAATCTCGTAGGAAGATCCCCTGGATGACACCTTTTAAGTCTTCTCTTTCTAGCTCTCAAGGTCAGCCGCCTCGCAAGCGCATTTGGATGTATTTCAAGGCGTTCGATGTATTTTTGAGCTTGCGACCGTATGACGTCGCCAACTTTAGGGATTTTCAGGTCTCTTTCAATGTCCCTTGTGCGCATGTACCAAGGAGCATTGGAAATTCTTCTCAGGATTTTGCTTTGCACCACTCTAATTTTATTAATGTGGGACTTCGCAGCAATACCATACACTTGCAACGCGTACTTCCATATTGGGCTCAAAATGGACTTGTATATGGTGACTTTGTTGGAGAGGGAGAGCTTATTTTTGGGGGAAAGCAGCCATGATATTTTCTTGGCTCTGGCAAAAACTGTTCGCTGAACCATCGTTATATGCCTGTTGAAAGTAAGACTTCTGTCCAAAATTACACCCAGGTATTTATGTGCAGGCTCATGCTTGAGAGTGGAACCCAGCATCAAAATTCCGGGGCATGATCGACGTCTTTTGGCGAATGTAACACATGCGCATTTGCTGGCGTTGATTCCTATGTTCCAATCTAAAGCCCACTTTTCAAAACTATATACATATTGCTGCAAAGCCTCCGTGGCAATGTCAATTTCTGAGTTTCTCGTTAGCACTGCAGTGTCATCAGCATAGGTAGCAATTAGAGTGTTATCCACACCAACTCTTGTAACTGCAAATATTTTCTAATTATTTAATCTTAGTTTTCAATTTATGTAATACAAATTTTTTCGGGTAAATAACCTCGTATATCTCAACATCCTGACGTGATGGGCCAATTCTGGCCCCGGATTCGGATTCTACGCAGCAAAAAACTTCGGAAATGACCCTTAGCTTTCCAACAACTGACATGACCCCGGTATTTTTAGGCCTGTGTAATTGATATTTAACATTACATTGAAAATCTTATTTTTAGGCTGTTCCGATTGCTATATATTGTGTAAAGATTTATAAATTGAAAAATTTTTTCTGTTAAACTCAATTTTGCTAAACAGTGTACTGACGTACCTTCCTCAAGAGCTACGTGCTCGGCAATTATAATAGGCTAGCGTGTCTTATGAGCATATTAAGTATGCGCAATGTAAGCAAGTTTTTCAATTTGCGCATAGGCCTTTCTGAAACCTGAATTTTATGAAGCTTGCAGAAAACGCAGTTTTAGGCAAAAATAAGTCATTTAAGTAGTGATTAACTTGGTAAAAATAATGCCCATGGCCCAGACCACAAATCAAGATATTATAAGTGCTACAATTAACCCAACATTGCCACTCACTCGAGATCTAGATGCTCTTGAACAAATACTACCAACTGATTGAAACACGCAAAAGTGCGTGCACCTGAACTTGGCCAAGTTAACGTCAGCTGCGTCGGCGTCGATGCCAGCGTTGCTGCTGCTGCGGTCGTTAACGCGTTGCGTCTGCGCTGGCAGTGAAAATTGCAGCGCGTGCGTGTGCGTGCAACATGACAGACATGACAAACATGAAACAATTTTCACGGTCAACTTTTGAGGAAAATGATAGCAAACGGCAAATTTTTATTTTTTTTTTTGTCATATCTTGGCCAAAGTGTTGCAAGTGTTGGCCGAGTGACCAACTACTGGCCATATGGCCAAGACTGACTAAGGCTGCAAACAAATTTAATGTGACTGGTTTTGTTTTGGCCACTTGGCAACTGGCAACCGAGCATGTGATGGTTTGGGGCAGTGTCTATAGAAGCGGCTTAGACTGCTTGGTAAAATGAAAACGAAAGTGTTGTTGTTGTTGTTGTCGTTTTTGCCTCAGCTGACAGAGAGACAAACGATTTTGCGCACAGTTGTTATTGTTGCACATGCACTGCCACCTGCCCCGCTCCCTTTAAGAGATCTGGCGTGGCATAGCCATTGGCGTTGTTTTTCTGCTTTTCTTAACGATGCTGAGCAAAAAAATAAAAAATTATTATTATTGTGTTTTCTGCAGTTTTTTGGGCTTACTGTGGTATATGTGTGTTTTGGTACGATTTGGTTTGATTTTTGGGTATAAAAGCGCGCGGTCAAATCCAAGCCAGCAACACAAATCGACGAAGCGTCAGCACAGACCCACTTCTACAACATTTAAAGCTACAAGCACTTGCCAGGATTAGCAATATGTACAAGTTGGTAAGTGCACTAAACTGCAGTATACTTCTATGGCAGTCTCTTTAATCCTTTGCTGCCAACACAGGTGGTGTTGTCCGCTCTGCTCGCCGTAGCTGCTGCCCGTCCGGGTTATCTGGAGTCTGGTCCCTACCTGCATACCTATGCTGCACCAGCCATCATACACGAGCCCTCTTATGCTAAAGTAGGTCATATTGTAAAGACCATACCGACGGCTGTCTCACACTCGAGCATTAGCCAGGTGCATAGCTCGGCACACATTGTGCAGCCCATTGTGGCACCCGTGCTGAAGACCTATGCAGCTCCTGTATTGCACACAGCGCCCATATTGAAGACCTACACTGCGCCAGAAGTACACACTTCTATATATTCACCTTCATGGTCTGGTCATGGTTGGGCTCCATCGTGGTAAGGCATAGGAACAGATATTTTTTTATTGGCAGTTGGATGGCCTCCTGAATTGATTGAAATTTTTTTTTTCGCCTTACATTGCATTTTTGTTTTTTCTTCGTGATTTTTTCGACTGATGTAAATAAAAAACGTTATATACTCAGAATTTTTAAAGTGCAGTTTTATTTATTTAAGTATATAAGCATTTACTTTTAAATGTTAAATTAAGCATTAAATTTTTTATGTAAGCCAAAATCTATAGATTTGATGGATTTCTTCACTTAGGTAAGTCCTCAAGTGTCTCAATCAATCAAATTTAGTATTTAGTATTATTCTGGTATTTAATTTTAAGTTGCCCACTGTTTAAGTTTTTATTTTATTTCTGTTCATTTTCCTCTATAATCAAATCTATCTATGCACTAGGATCTTCTGTTATCTTAGTTTTTGCCCAGTTCTAGTGAGATTTTTTTTTCGATAAAAACAAAATGAATTTATTTAGATCAATATTTCTAGCGGTTATTTTTATGGGGTCCAGTATGGACCAACGTATTTGGCTTATCCAAAAAAGTCTAAAAATGAAAATGAAATACTCAGTTAATGATAATTCGATAATTCGGACTGGTCGGGAATAAGTTTGCAAAGCTAAGTTGGATTGTACTATAAGGCCATATTCAAACCAATCTGGGCCTATCGAATACAAATCCTGTAATCGACGTCTTAGAATAACATACACTTATAACAAAATTAAATCCTAAATTAAATTTTTCAGCATTATGGATATTCACTTTAGTTCTTAAAATAATGAGTTCAGGCTAACTTAATTACGGATCCTCTATGAAATAATTGATTTTAATTCTTCAAAGAAGATCAAAAGTTTTCAATCTACAACCAAAGTTTTACAAATAAGACAAATAAAAAAATAATAATATAAGAAAAAAGTCCCAAAATAAGATTTTTTGCGTAAATAAATTGTGAAATTAAAACATGACCAAATATTGTAAAGTTGAGAACACAGATTTCAAAAAGATGACCAAACGTTCTCAAATTACGTTTAAATGGGTTTAATTTAGAAAAACATCGAATTCAATTTTCTACACTTTTTTTAATAAAACCAACAATTTTAAATGTTTAAAAAAGTTTATATTTTCTATGTTTTTAAATTTCAAACCAAATTTCAAACAATTTTAAATGTTTAAAAAAAGTTTATATTTTCTATGTTTTTAAATTTCTAACCAAATTTCAAACAATTTGAAATGTTTAAAAAAAGTTTATATTTTCTATGTTTTTAAATTTCAAACTTAAAACAAAATCGAATAAAAAAAGATTAAGAGCTACATATTTCAAGAGTGATAAAACTCCAGAATTAATTAGACCCGGCTTAAAACATTTTTTCGATTTATTTTAGGCTTATTCTGAAAATTTTGTTCGTGTAACGTAGTCACAATTATCTTTTAAATGAAGATTTTTCGGGCGTATTTAATTTTATTCCACTTCGAAGTGAATTAGTATATCAGAGGTCGCAAAAAACTGTCAACCCAGTTTTCCATTTTTGGGAGGGAGTCCGAACCCGAGAACCCACCCCGTGGATCCACCACTATATTGATTATACTTTAGATAACTATGGAAGGACTCCTACGTCAGCTACTCATTGCCTAGGAGGATTTTGAACTCACTAAGAGAATTTTTTGCTGATATCATCAAATTAAGAGTGAACTCAAAAAAGTGAGATACAGCTTAGGCCTTTGAGGTTATGAGCTCAAAATATTCCCAATCTTAAAGCTATACATAAATAAAATAACTTTAAAATTTTTAAATTTTTAAATCACATTTTACTCGCAAATAAACTCAATTTCAAACAATTTGATATTAATAACAATTCAAACCATCCAACCAACACGTCATTGGGTCATCATATTCAGCATCTTACCAGCCGGCATTGTAGACCACAGGTGAGGCATAGGTCTTCAAAACTGGAGCAGCAGCATAGCTGGTGTGCACCAAAGGAGCAGCATGCACAGTCTTGTAAATGGGTGCTGGAGCGGCAACATAGCTGGTAACAACAGGAGCAGCATAGGTCTTGACCACTGGCGCAACAATGGGCTGCACAACATGAGCCGAGCTGTGCACCACCGACTGACTCTGATGAGAGACTGCAGTGGGAATGTTCTTCACCACGGCGCCAACATTGGCCAAAACGGGCTCATGTACAGCTGAATAAACCAAAGGAGATTCGTAGAGATGACCGGGACGAGCGGCAGCTACGGCGAGCAAAGCAGACAACACCACCTGGAGAAGTATTGGAGAATTATTATAAATTTACTTGGCAAAACCAAAGCACTTACCAATTTGAACATTTTGTAAGTTTTTTTTTTGTTTTTGGTCTGTGTTGCTGTGGAAGCTACAAGAAGTGAACTGATAATGGACCAACTGAAACGAGTAACTTATATACTCCAAAAATGCTATGTACTTTAATTTAAACATTTAAGTGCGCATGAAAATAATATAATAGTAATAATAATAATAAAAAAAAAAAAATAAAATTACAATAAAGCTTGAGACTTGAAATTGAAAATTCCAAAACAGTAGCAAGCTTGAAATGGATAGAGACCCAAAGAGTAACAGCAACCTGACCCTGAAAAAAAAACAAACTGCAAGTAATGCACATGGAAATGGACTTGGAAGAGTTCCATTCAGTTTTGTGGCCACAAAAGGGTGGCGGTGTTTGCAATGCTTAGGCATTTTGGTTCAGGTTATGTGGTGGTATATGCGTAACTCCATTGGCCAACCGGTTGACAGCTGAGTCGCCCACCAAAGCTAATGGCTTATTGATCAGAATCTGATATGATTTTGACTGCGAGAAAAAATGTTATTGTAAGTGTGCATAAGACTTTGTGGCTGTTTAATTGAAGGTCAGTCTTTTTTTGATTATTTTTGGGAATACGTATATAAACACTGCTTGTGGCACTCCAAAATCAAACAGTTCTCGCTAGAAACTCAAGTCAAACAGTCAATACAGACCAAAAGAAAAAATTTTACTAAACAAAATGTTCAAATTGGTGGTATTGTCTGCTCTGCTCGCCGTAGCTGCTGCTCGTCCCGGTCATCTGTACGAATCTCCCGTGGTTTACTCCGCTCCAGCTGCCGTTGCCGTGCAGCAGCCTGTGCTTGCCAAGGTTGGTGCCGTTGTCAGGAGCATACCCACTTCAGTCTCACATCAGTCTCAGTCGGTGGTGCATAGCTCAGCGCACTTTGTAGAGGATGTAGTTGCTCCCGTTGTGAAATCCACGCCTGTGATCAGCTACTCAGCACCAGCTCCAGTTGTGCACACCACTTATGCCGCTGCTGCACCTCTGCTGCATACTGCTTATGCTGCTGCACCAGTAACCTCCTTTGCACATTCCTCGCCCTTAACCTATACGGCCACTGGACTGTGGTAGACCTAAACATTGGTAGCGTACCGGGATTAGCGTTTTGTTGGACGGCTTTGTGATAAATAAATATTGAGTAAAAATAAAAATTGTTTTTCATTGAAAGTTGTTTGTGTGCTTTGGTAAACAAGTAAACAGCTAAAGGGAATCAGACCTATGGCTGCTACTAATCACTAAGCGTATACGTAACAGGAACTCTTCTTTGTCCTTGGCTTCTATTAAACGTTTATTGCACCTAAGCATATAGAAGTTCCTGCAAAAAAAAATACACGCTTATGCAGGAAATCGTGTTTGGAGCACCGAATTTCGAATACCCTTTGTAAGACACTGTAAGTAAGTGCAATAAAAGCTATTTTTTAAATTGAAAATGATTTTCACAGTGTGACTAGAAAACCGCTCTTTAAAAAACACCAACAATGTTAAGCAAAAGCTTTTCATTTTTTTCAGCCTCAAAAAATAAGTTTTGTTCCAAATGAAAATTTATTCGTTCACGAACAAGATGTTGCGCTGTTCCTCTCAGTATGGTAGTATAGGGTGGGCCATCTGTTATTGTTGGAAACTCATGTGTTTGGCCCAGAAAAATAAATTTGTTTTAAAAAAAAAATAAAAACATTAAAAATATTATAAATATTGTACATGATCTTTTAGCATTTCAAGTTTCTTCAAATAATTGTAAATAATACCATATAAGCCTGAAAAGCTTTAACAATGTAATAATTAATAACACAGGCCTACAAATACCGGAGTCATGGCAGTTGTTGGAAAGCTATAGGTCATTTTCGAAGTAATTTGCTGCGTAGAATCCGAATCCGGGGCCTATCACGTCAGGATTTTGAGATATTTGAGGTTATTTACCCGAAAAACGACGTTTTTTCAAATATCTCAAAATCCTGACGTAATGGGCCAATTCTGATTCCGGATTCGGATTCTACGCAGCAAATTACTTCGGAAATGACCCTTAGCTTCCCAATAACTAAACCAGTTGGCCTGTGTTATTGTCTCAAAGACTTAATGCAAATGCTAATGACGTCGAGGGATATACTTCGTAACTTCGAATAGCCATAACTTGGCGAAAAACAATCGGAAATGATCGCTTGAACTTTTAAATTAAAGGGTAAGAGTGGTACTAAATGAGGTAAGTGGAGTGACAGACCACAAAAATTTTTTGCACCCTGTACATAACCTCAAAAGTAGGAAAAACACAGTTTTTCGGGTAAATAACCTCAAATATCTCAAAATCCTGACATGATAGGCCAATTCTGGCCCCGGATTCGGACTCTACGCAGCAAATTACTTCGAAAAGGACCAAAAGCTTTCCAACAACTAAACCATGTTGGTCTGTGTAATTAATATTTAATAACAATGTAATAATTAATAATTTTGTACAATTCTAGAACTAGTAGAGTATGAAATATTTTTTAATACTACACTTAATTTGTCAACATTAAAAAAAAATAATAATAAATATTCCGTATAAATATAAATATTTATTCTTCTTCATCAAAATCCCCAAACATTAAACAGAGCAAACACAAATTTTTAGAAATCAAAAAGCATTACCCATGATCACAAAATAGTAGGTGGCGTTTTATATATCCTTACATATTACTCGCCTTAATCAAGATAGCATTCAAAGCACAAAGATTACTATAAAATGTTAGTTCGAGTATTTTCTTTCTTTCTCTGTTTTGCCCTTATCAAGGTTCAAGGTCAGACTGCACGTGCGGTTATTGAACTTGGGTAATAATATTGTAAAGTAGAATGCATTGAATGCATTAGCTTTATTGATTTTTGTTTTTTATCCAAAAAAAAAAATTCAATTTTTGAAATATATTATCTCATGTTGGCTTCGTTTAGGTACCATGCTTGATAAAACTTGGATCCGCGACTTGCTTAATAGTCCTATATGGTATGAAAATAAAGTCCCAGAAAGATTTGGGCCATAATTTCTCGGGAATAATTTCAAGTGCCTTGTCATACAGCAAATTGGAACGCTTTAAAATGGCATGCTGAGTCTGCTGCTCTATTTTGGCCTGCTCAACTGACTGTGGAGTTGTCGCTAAACCGGTTGGGTTAGCCTGGATTAGGGAGCAGAGTGATATGCCAATGAGAAGCTGTTAGATAGATCTTTTAGTAAAGCTCTCAAATCATGTTTGTTAATATATTTACCAGTAAAAACATTATGTTTATTACTTTTTAATATGCACTTGAGCGTCTCGGAAGTCTATGGCAACTGCAGAGAATTTTAAGAGGTAAGGCAAGTTTTAAAGGTTTTATTTTAGCCAGGTTTGATGGCGTAGTTCTGGGCAAACATAACTTGATATTTTTTTGGTATGCATTTATATTCCTAGTATTTCTAATGAATTTAGGAGAACTTATTTCTGTAATGGTTTCGATTTTCATTTTATTTTTACAGGTGTGCTTTTTATGGCCAACTTCCACTGAAAGAGATTTAACAAGTATTTTTATATAAAGCAGCATATATAAGTACATATATTTTTTTTTTTTTTGGTGGACTCAAGTCCAAATTTGACCTATATTAAAGGGTTATTTTACTTAACATACTAATTTGCATATAATTGAAAAATACATATTCAATTGAACGTATTTTGCGGAAATGCAAAAAAAACAATGCCCACTGTTCTGATTAATTTGCTTTAACAGATATGCCTTGGAACCATGCAGGTACATATGTATTTTCTGGAATGTAGTTCCTGAAATGGGCGCTTTATTGTAAACTAGCATGCGGTACAGTATATCTTCTTACCCGGGTTGTTTATATACACTATATGACGTGTATGACTTATGCGCCGATACTTTCATGTCATGTAAGCGCTTATCAGCGCTCTGTGTACGCGCGGCCTTAAGGTCGTATGCTTTATTCTTACATATTAAACAGTGTTTACATATTTTTGATAAAACAAATTAAAATCTCATTTCCAGTGTGCTTCTGGGGGTATCAAAAAAAATTATCAGATCTACTTTGATCCGATTTTTACTCCATAAAACCATTTCCTACCTTTTTGCTTCAGTGTAGAGCAATTATCCCAATCTATAATGTCTTTAAGAGCTTATAAATTGACTGTGTAAGCCTATTTTTTTGGATAAACCATTATATAAAAGCTATTTTAGACTATCTTGGCTGATTTGAGAAATTTTTGATAACCAATATATTTTTGAAGGTTTCGTGATCTTGCTTGACTTACAGCGTAGGATCAAAAATAAGTAGGACTGAATTTATTTCGCGCGACTGGAACGGTTTAGGGCATTCGAACCACCTGGGCGTGGTAGCGGAGAGTAAGCACTTCGATTTCTGTGGAACTCTGTTCAGAAGTGTCGACGCGTTCCAAGATGGAGAAAAATCTCTAAATTCTGCTTTAAACTCGGGAAAACCGCTACGGAGACATATTAAATGATTAAAGACTTCCTGAGCCGCTCAACAGTGCTCAAGTGACATAAATTGTTCTGGAAGGGGCTTGTCGAAGACATCCAGCTCGCCATTTGCCCATCAACTGCATGTATTGATCCGGTCTCTGATAGGCGCACAAACATTCGTCTGATTGTTGATGAGTTAGAGATTTGGTACCGTATTGTATTATATCAAAAAAATATTACCGTGTATTTGGCTTTGGAAATGGTGTGCGCCTAGTATGTGCTGCACAGCGCTGCTATATGTCCTCGGTTCAAGCGGGACCTTAAGGGAAACCGAAACAGCTCCGTAGAATACGTGACGGCATCTCTTAAAGAAATGCCGGAAAGCGAGTTCCAGAAGGCGTACCTGTAGCGGGAGTTGCGTTATCCGCGTTGTATCGAAACACAAAGGTTGTATTTCGAGGACTATTAAAGAGTTGAAACGATTAGTTCAATGCATAATTCCAACACTGCTGCGCTTTTTTGACATCACTTTCGCCAAAATAGCAACGAAAGACCACCAATAATATTTAAAAGAATTGGAAGAGTTGAAAATCAAGTTTATTGAACTTTATCTTGAAATATTTATAGTAAAATTTTTTAAACTGATTCATACAATAATCGCCTAGTTAGTTATACTTTTAGAGAAATGGTCGCATGTTTTTTTTTTTGAGTTCTCTGGTTTGAACATATAATAGTTCTAGATTAAATCTATTAAACTTAATTAATGTTTAATTACTTTTAGTAATTTTTGGAAATTTTGAGTCTGGACCCAAAAACCGCCAGTTGATCCGCTAGGGCCACCAAACTTAATATGAAGATTCATGTGTGCCTTTATACAATTATATGCGACTTTGTTCCGCCCATCCCTTTATAATACTATTATATAAGCCATTAAAATTAACATGCAGACTTTTGTGAGCCTAATAAACAACGAAACGTTGACATTTTATACCAATTTGCAAGGTAGCAACACACCATGTATCTTAAACAACGTTTATTTAAATATTTTGTACTCATATTCCCCTTAGTAAGCTCAAAATATAAAATGTTAATGGGCTGTAGCTTAAGATAAGGGGTACATTAATTTGGTGCAAATGTGTGAAACATAGAATAGGAGGCATTGGAGACGCTTCAAATTTACCTCCAACATGTTCAGAAGCACAAAAGAAATTAAGATAGACATGTCTGTTCGTCTCTTTGAACGCATGTATCTTGCAGACTTTAAGCGCTAGGAACCCTAAATTTGAGAATTCGACTCCTTATATGTTGCCCCCTGCTACCCCGAAATAATTTCAAAGAGAGGTAGTTTTCTTTTTTTTTGAACTGGTTTAGTTTTTAGGGATAAAATGGGTGAACTACAAAAATTTTTCGGTATGGGAATTATGGGAGATAATCACAATATGCTATTTTAGATAAACAATGGTAGATGAGGGTGTTTCCCTTAAAACTTAAAATCGGATCGAGTCTCTGCCTCGTTTCCCAATCAAACTTTATACAAGTCCATGTTTTTGTATCAAATAGTAGCAAGTGAGGTGAATTCGGAAGTGGGGTGAATCCGGAAACGCACTCTAACGGATTTCTGAGTTGACATTTGAGTATATCCATAGTATTATTTAGACTCTATACTTCAAAAATTCTTAAGGATTCGTTTTGATTTTTGCAAGCCACAAAAGTGACGCAACTCCGTTTCGAAAAAGTCGATTTGGGGTGAAACCGAAAGCTCGATTTGGGGTGAATCCTGAAGTGTCGAAATGAGCCAAATAATTATTTTAAATATAATTTCGGCACGGATTTAAACTGTTTTTGTGTCCAAATGCCGAGAACTTACAGAAAAAGCGAAACAAATCCCCATAAACCGGTTCGAAATTCTGATGATTTGTTGGAAAAGCTGAAGGCAGTGAAAATCGACAAAAGGAGTGCTTTTTCAGACGATTTCCCCCTTTTTTTTTTTAAAAAAAAACATTTTTTCAGGGCATCTCACAAGGCAACAATTTTTTTTTTGTCACTCTAAAAAATCTACGAAAAAATTCTTCCGAATTCAACCCACTTGCCTCTACTTATCTGATCATGATTGATCTCAAGACACTCTTTTCTATACTGTTTTCTAAACTGATTTTTGTACTGACGTAAATAGTGTTAATGGCCTTAAAAGCGCCTTCAGAATTTCTGCCATTTTTAAAATCTAATTTACTGTAATCAAATCTAAGGAATGCTTAGTTTGAGTTACAATCTAATTTTCCTTCATCTGTAGATAGTTGACTGAATAAAATTCAGCAACAACTTAAAATAATTAATTTTTAACCAGTTTAATCTCTAAGCTAAACCCTTAAGCCCATTATAGAATCTGTCGTTTTTTTTATTTCTACCAAGCTTATGGCCAAGTGACGACAATTGGATTGTAAAGTAACTAAAGCGTCAATGTCCGCAAATACTTCCCCGTGTCAGTGTTGCTATTGTTACGCTTGGTTTTGTGGTCTTGGTGTTGATCTTGGTATTGGTTTTGCTTGGTCTTGGTCTTGGTCTGTAACCTCGCAACTGGGTAATGTACGTGCGAGTAATGAGAAACGTATTGAAATGAAAATAAGAGTGGGTTTGGTTTGGTAAACTGCCAAAAAAAAAAAGTGTTGAAGGAGAGGGAATTAGGTACAACAAAAAGTAAAAAATACCAAGTTGAAAATAAGTACATTATTGGTAGTTGTTATGGCATAATGAGCTGAAGAGTTGAAATTGGCAACGAATAATAATCTGGTTTATTTGCTGGAAAGACAAGAATCCGTTCAGTCACGTACTTATGTGTCTCTCGTATATCCGCCTGAATGGATCTATATCTAAAAAAGTGTGTACGACTGGGTCTTGGTGTGTGTGGCTGTCAAGTTCAAGTATAAAAGCACTTTGGAAATTGTCAGCAGACACATTCAGTCTTATATTGAAGAACTGCACGCACAAAACCCACAGTCAATATGTACAAATTGGTAAGTTAAACTGGAATTCTATAAAAAATTTAAAGCCCTTCTTAATGTAAGTTTAAATCCCTTTACCAGTTTGTTCTCACTGCTCTGCTCGCCGTTGCCGCCGCTGCTCCTCATGTAGCCGTCGCTCCCGTGGCATATAGCGCACCTCTAGCACATACCACCATTGTGCAGGAACCCGCTTTGGCCAAAGTAGGCGCCGTTGTTAAGAGCGTGCCCACCGCCGTCTCTCACCAGAGTGTAACCCAGGTGCACAGCTCTCCCGTTGTTGAGGATGTTGTGGCACCAGTGTTAAGGACCACTCTGCATGCTGCTCCCGCTCCAGTTGTCAGGACTGTGTCTCCAGTTGCCTATAGCGCACCGCTTACCTATTCTGCACCCGTTGCCTATTCAGCACCCGTTGCCTATTCCGCTGCTGCTCCTTTGGCCTACAGTGCTCCAGTGCTGCGCAGCTATGCTGCCCACGCACCGCTGACCTATGCCGCACCCTTTGGCTATGCTGCACCCACCGCCTATGCTGCCACAGCTTGGTAAGAGAGATGAGTGAGAACGAAAGATTTTGTCGACTGTTTAAATTAAACCATAATACTCCGAAAAAAATAAAAATATAGCTTGAAATTTAATCAAAAATTTTTGCATTTATTTAAAGTATCAGTTATAGTGCTCGTAACTCCGAAAAATACTTCTTTTTGATCCTTCATAGGCGTTTGGATAACTTAACTAAGCTTCTGCTCATAACTAACTTTTCTTCAAAAGTTCAAACAAATTTCTTTGTAAAGCAATAAAGCTGTTCACTTTTTCAGACAGAAAGGTAGCAATGTAGAAGAACTGATAATAAAATTATTTCTATGATAGTAATTATTTCAACAGACAATTGGCAGAGTAATGAATAAATAAAAAAGTAGATATACACAAAATTGTAGATGTGAAACTGAAATTTGGCAATATGTCCAAAAAAATCATGGGGTGAAAAAAATGGGTTTATATCCTGAATCGAAGAAAAATTAGTTTGATAACGAGGTGAGAGCTATACAGTATAGCATACACTTGATAAAGTGGTTCACCAATTTTTGTATGCCTTCCGTTTATGCCATGTAGAAAAAAATCGTATTTTATACCAATGCGAACCCTTCATTTATTCAACAATCGAATAACCAAATCACAGTAATGCTCTTACTTCCAATAAATACTCGGAGAATAGCTGCTATCATACAAGCCTCCATCATAGCTTAAGCCACCATAATGTGAGCCGCCGTAGCTCACATGTGAGCCGCCATAGCCGACATGTGAGCCGCCATAGCCGACATGTGAGCCACCAATGCCCCAGGGCGCGGCACCGTAGCTCCAAGCTGGTGCAGCTTCATAAGCCACTGTAGGAACGTAGCTTTTTAGCACAGGCGCATGTGACACAATGGGACGATAGTAGGGACGCTTCTGATGCACCACCGTAGAGCTCTGATGAGATACGGCCGTTGGCAAAGTCTCATAGCTATGGCCGACTACTGTAGGAGCGTAAGCGACTGTCTCATAGCTGGCTGGGAGCAGGGCGCTGCTTTCGTGTAAGAAACCGGGACGTGCGTGGATAAGCGCCGCATACAAAGCGAACAGCAAAAAGATCTGCAAAGAAGGTATTAAAAAATACATATACCATGCTTCCGGCGTATACGTACAATTTTCAACATGATGTTTTCCGTTGGGTTATGTCCACTGTTGAGCACTGTTGTCTTTCAACTATGTTTAGTAGTGTCTTAGGCGTCTAGTTTTATAGCCATCCGAAACTAAAACTAGTTTGGCTCATCTTTACGTTAGAATTGGCACAAACAATCGAGCCATCAGCTAAATTGGCTTAGATTTTACTAAGCATGTAGCTAGTCGCTAGTAGCAGGTATTTCTGGCCATTGTCGTAAGCATATTTCCCAGCCATGGTTGAGCTCATTAATGCTCCATTTAGGCGTAACTGACCAAGCGAGGTTGTGTTCCGACATCTGTGAAAATGTTTTCCTAACGCTTTTGCTTGGCTAAGGCACCCACCCATAGGCCACTGTTTTGTTTTGGCCATAAATCAGCTGTTGGCCGCAAAGCTTTTGCATGCATTTACAAGCGGCACTAATAGACATTAGGGTGAAGCTGTTGTGCGATAATTCAGACAATGCTGAAATCGTTTTATATGTTAATAATTTGGAATGCATTTTGAAATGCATTCGATCAATATTAATTTGGTGCACAATGTCATCCATGTAAATAAATAAATTAATGTCGTGTGCTCCAAATGAGCCTTTGTTTACAACAATGATCGATAGCGTTCATTAGCACTTCAATGTTGTTGAAACAATTTTTCTCTGAACTTTTGTTAAGTCAAATCTAGTCATGTTTGTTATCAATTTTAAGAGGCACTAGCTTCCAAATGCAAGTACTGTATCACAGAGTGATGACAAATCGTATCAATGTTGAGCGTTCTTTGACTGAAGAACTTAAAATATGGTACGGTCCCTTAAAATATTTTTTTTTAATTTACCAACACTAGTGGGTAATTTTAGAATAAGACCCATGTGGGTCAGATAATAAAAAAAAATGTACTTATTTTTGAAACAGTTTTCCATGCTGCGTATGGTCCAGCCATAACATTTTATACGTTCACAGCCCTGAACGAATCGATGCAGGGTATTTGAAGTCGACTAGTTTTAATTTTTTCGGTGATTTTGCTAGGTGTCCGAAGCCAACTTGCTTGAAGCTTGTATTTGCATATAAAACGATCTAAGAAGGGTATGCTAAGACGTTTTAATGATTTCAAAAGCAATATTTTTGGTGCACAGAAAAAACTATCTATACTTTTTTGATGTGGGGGGAATTAGAAAATCTAAAAAAAATATATATCTTAATGGCAAAAAATATCCAAAATTTGATCTTTTGGACTTTTAAATAGCAGTTTTCTCACAACAAATTTTTTTTAACAAATACGAAGCATATCATATGACAGTTGTTAACAGCTGATTGTTGTAGCTTACGTTGTAAGTCGAGCATTTTTGCCTTTGTGCTCACTTCGTTACAAGCACAGTGTAAGCGTTCGCTCTCGTTTGTGCTTGATTGTCATTCTTGCTCTCTCCTGCGGTTTAGCTTACTGCGCTGCTTACTCACACAAATAAATGTTTGCTTGGAGAAGTTTTGCCCACCAATGCTTTATGCATTTATGCTCGACGGAGCGAACACCCCAAGTGTCTATTGCTACCAATTATATCTTCACCAAGGTCCACTCTAATTTGCATGGTACTTTTATGCTTTACCCAACAGCAGCTGTCCATTGCACTAAACTCCCCAACCTCCCACGTACATTCACTCCCTTGCTCTCGCTTACAATTGCATTCCCTGAGCTATTTTTCTTTAAATGGGCTACGCTTGTTCATGTCTGGGATAAGACTAAATGGCATTAGCATAAATGCCGACATAGTTGCATTAACCATGCTCGATTTAGTAGGCTTTGCGGATTTTTGCTTCTGGCTAGCAGCTGGTCTCACTATTTTTGGATAACGCCAACGCGAATTGGGCGCTAGTCTTATATAATAGGCTAGCATAATTTCTTAACTCTTTAGTGTGTATGCTTTAATTAGTATATTTCATTCAGATATAAATCTTATTTTTACATAATTTAAAATTCCCAGACCATTTGATTTGACCTTGATGCTAATTTAATTAGCTTGAACAAATGCTAGAAAAGGTCGGCAATATGCTATATATACATATATATTTATATATATGTTTTGTATATAACAAGGTGCTGACAGCTAACCCATGACAAAATCAGTTACCACTCATTGTTGTTGCGGCGTGTTTTTTATAGCCCAACGTCTTTGCACCACTTCTACAAAAACCACAGCAGTAACAACAAGTGTAGCGGAGCCAAGTCGAGCGCAGCAAATGAAGCTGTTAGTTGCACTTCTTGGAGTTTGAATGGTGTTTCTTATACCCTGCCAAAGTGCCAGAAGTATTATACAAGTAGAAGAAACGAGTTAGGACAACAATCGTATCGTTTTCTCGAAGATTTAAAAGGCGAGGATCCTTGAATTTTCCTACAAGCTAGTCCTTATGGTCTAGTTCTTCACCTGCCTTTAATCTTATATTTTTTTAGTCACAATAGTAAAACTTTGTACAGACATTCCTCTTTCACGTTACCCACATGATCCAATGAGGCCCTATGCTCCAGTGGGAGATTAAGGAAACGATGATGATGACATAATCCAATAACTTGAAGATAACGCAGTGCGCTGGTATCGTTATTCATATCTCTCTGAAAAGAGAATGCAGTTTTAATTTTTGTATGGTTGCTATATGAAATGGTGGAGCATTTTGATCAACCTTCTCACAAATGTGTAGACTAACGTAAAATGCATAAATACATGCTAGAAATTTTATTTTTATTTTTTAAAGTATCGCGACCAAATTATGTCTGTTGTATTTTGTTGTAGACTTAACACTTGTGTGATGTTTGATCGAAATTGATCTACTACTTTATATAGCTACCATACAAAAATTGAACCAGTTTTCTACGCAAGCAAACTGGTGCACTTCTTTGGGGCACCTTGTGAAAATCATATCGGTATGCACACGAATTTAAGTACTGCGTTAAAATTACTTGAACGGTGTTAATACATATTAGTATGAGTACAGTGTATATTATAGTCGGAGTGTTATCGACCCACTTGTTTTGTCGGTATCTTTTCAGATAATGGAATATAAATCTAATATAAATCTCATGTTTTTCTTGCAGGTGTCATAAATCTTGACTCTATTAAATTGGTTCAATTATAATGGTTGGCTGCGACCACGGTCTAAGAGGTTTAACTAAAAGTGAAGCTTAATTAATTTTTTATTAAGGTATCTATAAAAATTGCATAGCAAAAACGACTTTAAGACAATTTTGCAGAGATTTGTACTAACTTTTTTTTTTAATTTTTAAATAAAGACTTTAACGAGGATATTTTTCTAGACGGCTCAATTAAAGTTGTGCATAAAATACGATTTTATTTTTGTGGACGGATTAATTAATTTTGGTTTTATAAAAGACGAGAACATTAAATGCCATTAATCTAATGGATTTAAAAACAGATTTTTTATTATTGTGTTTTAGAAAGTATGATCTAGCTTGGACTAAGTATAGGTTTTTTGTTTAAAATTATAATAAAATAAAATAAAAATAAATCAGGAGATAAGAGAAATCGTGTGAATTTTACGCATTATGGTGTAAGTTTTTATTTTTTTATTACCCATTATCTTTAATATAGATTTATTGTACTAGAATTGGTATTTTTAAAATTCTCAACGCCTTTTAAGTAGTAGGTTGGTAAAAAATGTATGTATCAAACGTTTATAGCGATTAAGCCAATGTTTACCCACATATGTAAATTATATATAAAGTTATCCAATAAACAGAAAATATACTACGTAAATTCACAAATATATTAATTCACTTTAACATGAAGATTGATTTTAATGTTTACCTATGTAGTTTCCTTTGCTTCCCATAGATTCATACTATATTTCTTTTAAATTAATAGTAAAGAAAAATGTGTCGCAAAAATAAAAAATAAAATAAAATAAAAAAAGTACTTTGTCAAATTGATACTCTTACAAGGTAAAATTTAAATATTTTTTTTGTTAGATATTTTTATCAAAATAGGGTCTAAAGTGAGAAACTTTTTTAAAATGCGGTAAAAAGAAACATAATTAAAATACTCTATTCAAAAACCTAATGTTAATGTATCAGCTAAAAAGTTTGCTATATCTAGCTCTGTAAACTTAAATTTTCGAAACTTAATTAAAGTAAGTACTGGTAAAAAATTAAAATTGTTTGTCGTTTGAAAAATTTACACCTGATTCTGCTTTTACACGGTAGATTGGTTCCAGAAAAAAACGTGTAAAAAAAGACATTGATCGTATGCAAAAATAGGTGATTGGTTCCTTATCTCTAAAACCTATTAAAATAAGTGAAAAAAAAGTATTTTTTAAGAACAAGTATTCATGTTTATTTCATTACATATATAATGTGTATTTGCACCTTTAAAATTCTAGAAGCTATTTCCCTGTATTGGTCTGTCTTCAGCCCAAGTCTCCCGACTTGGGAAAAGAGCTTCTCTACCTATATTACCAGTGTTTTTTTCAGTTTTTCTTTAACAGAATCCCTAGTGTAAGATGACGACTTAGCAGATAGTTTTGTTCCAGATTTGCTAATAGCACACATCCAACTTTATTGAAACTAAACAAAAGATGTAAGCTGATATGAAAATAATTTAGAAAGATTACGATTAGTAAAAATATTTTTCTTAATCATTTCAAACAAATACTTATTTTCAATCGTGCTAAATCGAATGAAATCGTGCAAAAACGCAATTAAGTTTTTTTTCTAGACCGTGTTATTTCAAAACTGTGTAAAAAAACCGTGTTAAAACAGAATTAGGTGTACTTAGTTCCGATTTTTTTGAGACGATGAATATATGTTTTATGATCAACACTCAAGTATCAATAAGAATTTGGTTGACTTAAGCAAATCAATTGTTGTATGTACTCTGTATGGCGCTTGAGCTATGATCGTCTACATGAACATTGGAGTACCTGTTGTTACTGCTGGCGCCATCTAGTCAACTTGTTTGAATGAAAATGTTTGTTCAGCCAATATGATGTAAATAATTTATAAAATAATCTTTATAAAGACTATTGATGCCGATTTTGCTTGAAAAAACACACTAAAACAAAAATTTAAAACGAAACTTTAAAATATGAATCATTTTGTTTTTACTTTAATATTTAATGAAAAAAGTACCAAAATCCGATGAAAAAGATGGCGTACGTTAAAGGCGCAGACGACTTTGGGATACCCTGTACCACCACATTGCAATTAAGTCCGAAATATTGCTTAAGACCTCCAAAAGATATTTTATTCGGCAAATTTGGCTACGGTATTTACATAAACAAACAGAAATCAGTCGAATTTTACACCTAACAATTTTTTGGATCGATCGTTCCTATGGGAACTATATGATATAGTCAACCGATTTTAATAAAATTTGGTCCAGTGCTGGGGGTCTCTAAAAAACTTCCGATTGCGAAATTTGGTTATGATATCTTCATAAACAAACGAATTATCCATCTAAAACTTTTGCTTTTTTTCGAGGTTCTTTGAAACACCCCTATGGTAACTATATAATGTAATCCCGATATCAAAAAAATAAAATAAACTTGTCTCCTATGGATTCATAAGGAATCTAATCTGAAAGTTTGGTTGCGCTAGCTCTTACAATTTATGAGATCTAGGCGTACGGACGGACGGACAGACGGACATGGGTATAACGACTTCTCTAGTCACTCTGATCATACTTTAGGTAACTTTGGGGGTCTCCGTCCATCTCTCCTTTCCATCTGTACGTTACATACATTTGCGGCTTGCACAAACACAATACATATACCCTTTGTACCATACGGTACAGGGTATAAAAACATATAAAAGATCATCACATCATTTCACTTTTTCTTTTTTTTTATTATAAAAAAAGTTTGTATATTACCAATCATGGCAGCTTAAAAAAATTAAATATTATTATTTTTTAATGTTTTTAAACTCCTTTTGATTTGTCGGAAAAATAAAAACAAAAATTGTTCATGTTTTTTAAAAAATTACATAAAAGTCAACTTTTTTTTTTCAAGTAAAAGCTATTTTCTATGTTTACAAAATATGTAAAAGCTAAAAGAAAAACATTTTACAGGATAAGAAGACCCTAAGCCTATATAAGTGCGGCCACCCTAATACCTTGGACCTCATGGATATCACTCGAGGCGGTGCTCTTATCTCAAAAAAGTTGTTTTTTGCCGGCAGTTAATTATTATATACAAATTTATATATTACTATTGATATTCTTTGACATGCTCGTTCGATCTCAATAATTTTTGCAGCATTCTAATCTTGGCAATACGGCTTTTGACCCGATGGCTCCTACAATGCGGGTTTTTTCTTAGGGGCTACGGCGCAAGATCGCGAAATAGATTGATAAGCTGCGTACGAATAACGAGCATCTTTTGCTTAATTTAAGGTTCTACTTATTATCACCTTGGTAAGCAGTTTTTCATCAAGAATTATTGCACTGCCGTGCCTGCTTCTGAATGTTACCTACCTAGCCCTAGTAGATATCATGCATCATCATGCAAGCATGCCAGCTCAAAAACTATTGCCTACTTTGAGGCAGTTGCTTAAAATGCAGCTTAAAACGCAAAGCTTCGGCAGAGAGCTTTTAAGCCGAGCTTTTGCCTTTACTTGCAGTTATTTAAGTCGTTCTTATGCCTTTGCGCTTTAATTAAGTTGGTTGCTTGGCTAAAACTGCAGGAAACAAATGTTAAGCATACGCCCCGTTTTGGGCATTGGATCGATATAACCAAAACGGAATAAAAGTTATATAACTTACAGACAATTAATGCTGCTGCTAAAGAATGAAAATATTCAAACAATTTTTTTTTCGTGTTGACGGCATTTTCTTTGACCAAGTACTGATCGTGATTTATACGCATATATGGCCATTTTATTTGGAAAAACTATATAAATAACAGCTGCTGACAAATATATTTAGCTTATTAATTAATCCAGCGCCCGCTGAGCTTGTCCAAAAAGTGTCGGCAACTTTTGTGTGAGCTGCTTAATTAGCAACTGTGGCCAATTCGATTAGTGGCGCCTTGACTTGGCTTTAATTGCATTACAATCAAATCAACACCATTAAAAATCATGCTCAAGATATAGAAATGGATGCATAAGTTGGTGGTGCATAATTTTTGCATATAAGTTAATTAGTTAGACAATTGAACACCGGTTTTTCCAGCACTCTTTGGATTTGGTCTCCGTTGGGGCGTTACGTATAATGGCTTATTAAATTTAATGACTGAATTACAAAAAACGCACAGCGCTCTAAAAACTACTTTTTGTCGTCAAAACGATTGCCAAAGCAGTAGTTAGTCGGATTTTTTTTTTTTAGTTTTCCTCTAATTTTTTCGCTTTACTGTGTTAACAACTTCCTCGATTACAGAATATTTAAGTCGTTTTGTCGCAAATCGAGTTTTCTGCTAGTATCTAAGATTTATTTCTGTGACTGAGTCTACAAAAATTTAATGTTTGGTTGAGCCCAGGCTATCATTAAGTCTAATTGACTTTTTATAGTCTTTTTGTTGTTCTTTTTTCATTTGTTTGTTTAAGAGATCTTGGCCAGCGCCAGAGCAGCAGGTGTTGCTCCAATGCACTAACTTCGATCGTTATTTTTATTGCTGTTTTTTTGTTTTCGCCTTATCTTATAAGGTATTTACTTATTGTTTCAAGTTCAGGGTGAGTAACCAGAAGCCAATAAGAACAATAAAGCGTTGCTGGATGGCTCGGTATAGTATATGCTTATAAAGTGTGGCTGGCAACAACAAAAAGTGAAAGTAAATGCATGTATATAATGATTCAACTTATTATGCGATTATACGTCAGTAAATCGAAGATATACGAGCTAAAAAAGAGTTTGACTAGAAAGGCCTGGTGTATAAAAGCTTGCCTTTATATTCAATTAAAAGGCAATTATTGTCAACTGATTTTTTTTTTTTTTTTGTCGGTATACTTTTGTTGTTGTTGCCAACTAGAACACTTTGATCATAAATCTTTAGTTCTGTGTGCTCAAATGAAAAATGTTTGACATTTTGTTTGCATACGATTTGGTGACAGACAACTAGCAGAAAAGTACAGTCAACTCATTTATGAATAACGAAGTTTCTATACTCTTTAATGCAATATTTAACTACTCTTCAGAAAAATTTATATTTCTTGTAAGACTTCTATAATCAAGAGCATTAAATAATTATTTTAATTTAAAAAATATTTTTTCTTGAATACAATAAGGGAATATTTCTCTTTTTTCGCGATACCAGTAGAGTTGACGCGCCTAGTTAAATTCACTTTGGCGAACGTTAGAAACGCTGTGAAAGTCCAAACGAGTTTTTCAACCGAACTCATATCAGAAAAAGGCTTACTTCAAGGAGACAAGCTATCGTGTCTTCTTTTTAATCTAGCCCTGGAATATGTTATCAGGATATCGAAAGTTAACATAGAGGGAACCATTTTCTTTAAGTCGGTACAAATACTTGCCTATGCGGACGACATAGATATCATAGCTACGTCGATACCAACTCTCTAAAAGAAAGCTTTATAAATCTTGAAAAAGAGGCCAAAAAAATGAACAAAAAACTAAAGTCCTAATTTCAACAACATCGGAAGCAATAAGACATAGATAAGGCCAGATCAGCAGCTTTTTTTTTGAAGTAGCCGAAAACGTTTAATACCGGGGTGTCAACATAAATATAAACTAAAATATAACGCGTGCAATAGAGCAAAGAATAACGTCTGCATATAGTAAATGCTATTTTTGAGTACAAAGACACTTGAAAAGTAACCTCTTAGACAGAGAGACGAAAACCCTTCTGTACCGCGCATTAATTGTTCCAGTTCTCACCTACGCGAGCGAAACGTGGGTGTTAAGCAGGGCAAATGAGAACAAACTTCAAATATTCGCACGTAATATCCTAGCTATAGAGTCTACCCAGTCACCACAAAATAATAACATTCCTTAAAAAAAAACGCGATTACGATGGGCTGGCCACCTAATTAGAGTAAACGATAGCTATCCTCCACAAATGTTTAGTCTGAAACACAATGCAACTGACATAAATATGGTGACGATATTTTAAAAAATGTATGCGTTTCATATTATTCTATTTCTACACTATTTCATATAGCTACCATACAAAAATTGAAGCTGCGTTCTCTTTCCCAGAGAGACACGAATAAGGCACCTGCGTATGGCGTAACCTTCTAAACGTTGGATCATGGCAAATAAGACATACAAAATGGTGCTGTAAATACTTAACCAGTATTAATGAAAAATTAATCTACCCAGCGTAAGAGTATAAACAACGCTGCAAGGTGTTTTTCGCTATAATTTACGAGGCTTAGAAAGAGGCGTGTAACTTTATTTGTAGCTGTTGTTGTTTCTAGTAGCCAAATTGCAGTAAGTTGGCTAACAAATTGTGGTACATGGTTATTTTTGTGTCCGTATGTGCGTGTGTGTGTTTGGTTATGCGTGAGAGTAAACTACTTAATTATGATACAATTTGCACTTTAAATTAAATATAAAAAAGTGCAAAATAAACAAAAAATAAACTACACGAAACTCAATGAAGCTGTCAAATAAATTTTTGTCTTTTCGCTTGAATAGTTACTCGTAAGCCAAATTTAAATGTATCAGATGATATGCAGATAATTGCAATACACGCCAACAATAGATACAACAACAAAACAACAAAATAGTGTAACTATTGTAGACAATTTTAGTTACGTGCTTTGAGTCATTCATGTCATTATTCTGCAAAAATTGCGCAATCTTTTGTTAAACAAAAATAGTAAAAAAAAAAAAATAAAAATAATGTGTTGGTCAAAGAATTGAAATGCTGTTAGTGACAAGATTTAAGTTAGGCAAGGGGATTGGTGGGGTACATTACATTACTTTGGACTGGAAGATTGGCTTAAAATACGTTTCAAGCTTTTTTACAGCTGATGCAGAAGTTGTATTGACTTTTAAAAGAGATTGTTATGTTATTATGCAGGTATATAGAATTTTTTTGTGTAATTTACAAAGATATATTTTCGGACATTTGATTACCATGCTTTACAGCACCGTTCTTTATAGAAACTTTTTTTTTTTTTTAATTAAGAAAATAAACAAATCTTTTGTTGAAAAATACCAATTTTTGAATATTCGCCTTTTAAAGTTTAACAATTTGCTTTATTTTTATAATATGTGTGTTATGCTTAAATTAACAGAGTAAGATTTAAAAATCAGAAATATTTTTTAAAGTTGTGAATTAAAATAGTAAGTGCCAAAGGAAAGTAAACTGAAAAAGCTTGGTCCAAAGGAAAACAAAAAAAAAAAAATAAATAAATAATTATTTACCTAAAAAACAAAATATGCCACTTAATTAAAAAAAAATTATCAAAATTTATTAAAAAACTAAGAAACGAAAATTTTGTATTTATTTTTTTTTTTAGTAGTGTATTCAGCACTCGAAATCACAATCGTACAAGAAAATACTTCATATAAAAAATATATTCGCTCAATTTCTTGTCCGTACGGAAAGTGGGCCCAAACAAAGCAGTGTTGTCTTATGATTTAACCAATGTTTAACGTAAGATGGCGCTGAAGAAAGTCCATTAGATGGCGCCAGAAGTAACTACAGTTTAGCAATCAAACGCATTGATTACTAATAATAACTTATATCTTTATTAATATTAAAAAGTACAATGAAATGTCTCGAGACGAGAGAGAGATGCTTCGATAAAGGCTCGAGCCGATGGCAACAAAACGAGGAGTTTATCGCACAATCGCCTATCGGCAATGTTACTACAACTGCTGCTTCATTTTGTGTATATGTTTAACCTCCAAAAACTCTGATGCAACAGCAGAGTATCATGTTCCGATAAACAACCGGTTTTTGTTAAGTAACTGCTTCGTTTAAAATTTTCTTCTAAAATGAATTAACCATAATTAAGGTTTTCCTTACCAATATTTGATTTAGCATTAAATACTCAATTTAATCTCCAATATAATTTTGTAAATATGTTCATATTGTATCTTAGCTGTAAAAATATTGTATCTAAACTCTAATTCGTCTATATATGTATATCAACCCTTTAATATCCTACATTCGAGCACCGCGCTAAATAACAAGCACCTTTAAGGGTCAGACAGTACCGTGGGACTCAACGGATTCATGAGTTTTCGAGTGTATATCAAAGTCGGAATTTTCTTACTGTAGTTAGTCAACTTATATTTCATCTAGTTCTAAGTTTACCTAACTGAAGGTTATGCCATATAATTGTCATGAGAAAAAGAGCACAGATACTAGACCTAGACAGAGAGATCTAAAACTCGACGTTGAGTGCTTAAATTTAATTAATGAAAACTTTTGCAGAGTTATTTACTAGTTTTACACAAATTGTAATTTGCTTTTATTTTTTATGATTCGTCATAGTGTCGTATACCTTTAATAGTTGAATGTTTTTGTTGTTGTGTGTCTTAGACAGTTGAAGGTATTCTAGCGTTGATTATTGCATACTAAAATGTACTCATATACCATTTGCTAGTGTTACACTTAGCCATATTATTTTTGTTATTGTTGTACATAGTACTTGTGACTTAATATATACACGACATTATGACACAACACAACATATTCGACCTTGACCGCATCCAAGTATCTACAACAATCATTACAAAAATAACAAGAGCAAGCACAAGGCGCATGATGTGGTGCACTTGGTAATTAAACAGCTGTTGTTGCCATCGCCTGCTGTGGAGACCACTTTGAGTCGCGTCATCGTCACCAAAGTAATAATTATGCAAAAATTTAATCAAATTGAATCGTAACCTTTAAATTTGTTGACCATTAATTAAGTTTTTTTTTTATAGACTCGACTTCGATTTATATATGTACTCAATTTTGGACTGGCTTTCATTTTAATTGACGTTGTTTGGGTACTTTCGAAATAAAAATACTTGGTTCTTTATTTTGCAATGTATTTTATTAATGCATGCCAAAGTCAAACAGATTGTAAGAGATTTGTCAGACGAGCTTCGTTGCAAAAGTACAAAATTTAAGTTAAATAACTTTCGAAATTTATTTCGGATTATTTTGGAAAAAATAAACACTATTCTGAATAGTTTTAATTACACTAGGCTTTAATCGAAAATATACCAAAAAAATTTTCTTATAAAGGGTGATTTTTTAAGAGCTTTCGGATTTTATTTAACAAAAAAAAAAATACATAAAATTCAGAAAAATTTATGGAATCTTTATTTAAGTCAATAGGACGATCTTTATGCAATTTAGGCATACTCTCTCCAACATATCGGCTGGTATCTCACGAATAAATTCTTCAATATTGGCTTCCAGTGCTTCAACCGCTGCGGGCTTGTTGCTATAGACATGAGCCCTAACATAGCCCCACACAAAATAGTCTAGGCGGCCAATTGACCGGCCCCTAACGTGAAATAAAGCGTTCACCGAACTCGCCTCTCATTGTTTCGCGTGCTGTGTGACATGTGGCAACGTCTTGTTGTAACCACATGTCAGGCAAGTCCAGCTCTTCCATTTTGAGCAAAAAAAAGTTTGTAATCATCGCAAGGTAGCGCTCGCCATTCAAAGCAATGTTCCTGCCTTCGTCGTCTTTGAAAAATTACGGTCCAATGATGCCACCGACCCATAATCCACACCAAACTGACTTTTTGGGGTTGCATTGGCAGTTCTTGCAATACTTCTGGCTGCTCTTCACACCAAATATGGCTATTTTGCTTGTTCAAGTATCCATTCAACAAGAAATGAACTTCGTCGCTGAACACAATTTTCCGATAAAAAAGTGGATCTTCATCCAACTTTGCCAGCACCCATTTACCAAAAGTTAGCCGTTGTGGTAGGTCAATTCTTGCACCAGCTGTATTTTAAAAGGTTTTACACCCAAATCCTTCCGCAATATTTTCAGCCCCCCCTAGAAGGTCGCCCGAACTGACCATAAATTGGAAGGAGTGCACGATGCACTTTCTTAACCGAGCATGAATTTTGATAATAAAATTCAATAATCTGCAAGCGTTGTTCGTTTGTAAGTCGATTCATGGTTAAATTATAGACCGAACTGAACATGTTTGACAGTAACACAAGACACAAAAACAGCTGAGCTGACAAAAACTAAATAAGTATGTAAAAAGACATCCAAAAATATTTGCAACTGTTCGAGGTTATAAAAAAAAGCAAGTGGCTTTAACCTTTTTTCGCGCACTGTATTTCATTAATCAAGAATGCCCGAAAGCAAAGATATGCTTGCCTAAGCATTCTCTGAGGCAGCTCTAAAGATTGATAGATTGATCCGCAAAGCTCTTATCATTTTTTTCTCACCCAAATGAAATGTCAAATTTCATTACAGAGCCATTAGTACCGAAAATTTTCTAAACAATCCATAAATTACATATTGAAGTCATTTAATTTCATAGTTTGAATGATTTGTGGCGTTAAAGTTGTGGTCAGGTTTGGTTTTTCCAGCTTTTTGTGGGCGTAGAATTGCTTAATACCAGAAAAAAATCAATGTCCAATTCGTCTAACGAAGCCATTAAAATGCAATTACAGCTGCAACTAAGGCAACAACAACAACAATGACAACAGGTGGGTGGTGGGGGCTTGCACGCCTGCCTTATGTAAATTTGCATAATTTATGCCAATTTTTGACCAATGTCAGGCTTTTACACCTCTCAATCGTTTGATCGATTGGGGCCTGTCCACACGAATGCAAGCAAGATATCCTGTTTTATATCAATCAGCTGTCGTCTGTGTGCAGTCGCGTGTGCGTTTTTTCGGTCTTGAAGTTTTCTTTTTGTAAAACTGGAATTTGCATATCTCGTCTGTGCCTGAGAATCGAGTAGTGTCTTTCAGTGTGACAAATGCAAATTGAAGCCATAGGCCATAATTGTACAGTCCAGTTCAAGATTATAGTGGCCGTCTTAGTGAAGGGATTTCTGTTGATATGCAGATTTGATATTTGGTCAGCGCCAACAAAAAACCATTGATCAGGGTCATAAGAGTATTTTGTAACGACTTATGTTTTTTATTAGTTTATGATTTTATGACTCTATACTTTGTATGCAATACAAAACCATATGTATAGCTGCTTTTTTAGTTCAATTCCCAGACAAGGTTTTCGTTATGGTTCTATAATCTTTTGCGCATTGATAATACTGACAAGATTTTCCGATATGCAGCGGTTCCATTAGTCAAAATTTGATTTGTATTTTGATTGCATGGCGAGCATGAAATTAAAAATGGCCATAAAAAACGCTTGGCAGGCCATTAAATTGCTTGCTCATTGCTGCAATATTTTGCTAATATTTTTTATATTTTTTTTTTCACTTTTATACCGTTTATTTCAATTGATTTTTGTTAAAACGAAAAAAAATTACGCATACGCCATGTGCGATAAGAGATCTGTTAAAAACTACTGTAGACCTAGCAGCAGCTGCTTGATTTGTTTTTAGTTTGTGCTCTGCTTCGGCTGCCAAATTTGTTGTCGTTTATTAAAATGTAGCGATTTTTCATGCACTGCTTGGACACCTATCCCAGCCTGGTTAGCTGAGTGGTCAGCTACACTGCGAAAAGAACGTGTGGACTTACACGTATTTAAATATTTTTGAAAAGAAGTTTAGTATTTTGAAGCTGTTTTACACAACAGCTTTAAATGATAAGACACATCATGGCTGTGCTTATAATTCACAATTGGTTAAAGCTAAAAAACTACTACTTCTTTTTTTTTTTTTTGGCTATGCCAGCTCAAGCGTTATTGTAGTGTTGTAGCCGATTTTAAAATATATTTTTGTTAAAATTTCAATTTAGTTATTTAAAATAAGTTATGATATACACATTACTCTTGTCACCACCTTTTTACATAAGATAATTTTGCGGTCTAGACTTCGAATTTACTACTATCAAGCATGTGTTCTTATTAGAAGGCATCATGCAAAAACGAATTAAATTCATAATTCAAGCAGCGTTTACTTATACTTGATAAGCTTCTTTGACTCCAGCTGGACTTCCATACTTTAACTCCAGTTATTCAGCTTCTTATATTCAAGGACTTAGTAATACTAGCCGACCCAATTGCTTGAAAAGCAACACGGATCCGTAAATCTTTAAAATTTACGTAAATTAATGAATAATACCATTATTTTTACTTAACTATGACAATAAAAAATGCTGCTTCATATTAACTTAAAATCTTAAATCTATGGCAGATTGTTTTAAAAGGATTTTATGCTTTCTTTCCAACAAAATAGGGCTCTAGTCTAGATCAGCGGTCGCTACTTAATTCGCTCAAATTTTAGCTGGCGCTTGTGTAAGTGGCGTAGTGACGTCACAACTATGACACAAGCAGTGTGTGACGTCTGCGTGTACTGTCACTAATCCCTGTTTATGTGAGATAGGACCGTGCCGACCACTGGTCTAGAGAGACTTCATCAAACTTAAAATAAATCCTTAATGGAATGTTGAATAGCTAATAAAATATGAAATATCTGGAGACGCGTTCAAAATATTGATTGTAACTTATAAAATTTGTCATTATATTTCGAAAGATATATTCAAAACTAGTTTTAGCTTTTCATATTTCAATTATGAGGGTTAAAGCTCATTAATCTCATTTCTTAAGTTTGATGATTAATAATTCTAAGAAAAGTCCAGATCAGTTTAAAATTTTTAAATTTAAAAAAAAAAAATATATTTTTTTAAAGGTTTATCTTTTAATATAAAAACATATTATTCAAATATTTTTATGCGTTTACAAGACATACCAAAATATGTATTTAGTTATCGATAGATAGATACGTATCGAAATTTAAAAAATAATAACTTTAAGTGCTGAGTCAATGCAAATGCCTCTAAAAAAATTTGTAAGCCCATTAAAATCTGTAAAATCAATTTAGAAGGTAATTATATTTATTTTCCCCCGTATGTATAGTTATTATAGGGTTCGCAAAAAGCTGCCTTACTTTGTGGGGGAAGAGACATTTTTCTCATAAAATTATTTTATTCAATAACTTGACAATATAAAAATATTTTGCAAATTTTTCTCTAAGTGCACCAGTCTTTGACTCTCCTACCTTTTCGCTCTCTCAATATTTTCTCTAAGTGCAGTGTTTAAAGTACTCGTGCTCTTTGCATTAAGTATATTTTTTAATTTTCCACACCTACAGATTGCCGTAAAAAGCTGTCAGTGTGCAAAATGATTGATAATCACGCGTATGCGTGAGTATATCGTGGATATGTGCGCCTATGCGATATGTTTAATGATAAGTACACGAAATCCATACCAAGTTTTAGAAAGGAACTAATAAAAGTAAATTTAATGTAAGCACTTGCGACCAATTGAGAGTGCACAGTCAGTCCACAGCTGTCATAATTATGGCCAAGTTGGCTACTCAAGCTGCTCATTTGACCCTTCACGCCCAGCACAGTGAGGCCAAGTTAATTGTTTGTTAACTAAACCGCAAATTACAATCATGCAATTAAGATGGCTTAGCATTTGAGCAGCTATTTAAAGTTATGCGCCAAGAAAACCACAATAAAATTCAAGAAAACTGTTTAAAAAAGCATTAAAATAACACAATAAGAGCAAGATTTAAAAATCTGAATGAAATAAAAATTTGTATTTACAAAATTATGCTTAAGCCCAAAAGCTGTCAGAAGATAATTACCATGTAAATTATTCTAAACTATTCTGAGATTATAAAATTTATACGCTATGCTTAAAACGCGTCAAAATAAAGTTTCTCAAACTGTCATAAAAGTCTTTGTAAACTTTATGACTATATTAGACTAAGTACTAGTAATGGAATATGGACTATCTAGACTAGTAGTTACTCTAGCTTCGCATTCATTGTAAAAATATTGTCATAAAGTTGAAGGCTTGGGTTTTATAGCTTAAGAGCTTCAGCTTTTGTAGGCAGCTTTATCGTCGTCTGCTTTATCTTAAGTTATTAGTCTATTTATTTATTCTTAAAAATTTTCAGTATCGGAAAAAAAACGTTTTCAAAAATAGCAAAGAAGTTTATTGTATTGTTTTGCACTTAGGATGAGGATGATATAAGCTAAACGCTTGTACTAGTATTCAATATTTGGTCGTGTTCCGGAAAATGAAAAACAAAAACGAATAAAGGGTCTAGCTGGATAACGTACTGGATGCAGTATCCAAGCGATTTTTGATTCAATGAGCAAAAAAAAAAAAAAAAATGTCCCAAAATTTCAGTTTTTAAGCTAAACGCGTCAAGGCTTAATTTAAAAAAAAACCTGTTTTTTGTTTTTATTTAATTGTGACTAAGCTACTGAATATTTTATTTTATTTTTTAAAAACCAACACATTTTCTTAAAAAAAATATATGAAATTTTATTATTTTTATACCCTGTACCGTATGGTACAAAGGGTATATTGTGTTTGTGCAAGCCGAAAATGTATGTAACGTACAGAAGGAGACGTCGGAGACCCCCAAAGTTACCTAAAGTATGATCAGTGTGGCTCGAGAAGTCGATATACCCATGTCCGTCTGTCCGTCTGTCCGTATGAACGCCTAGATCTCAGAGATGGTAAGAGCTAGAGCAACCAAACTTTTAGATTAGATCCCTTTTTAATCCATGGGAGACAAGTTTATTTTATTTTTTTGATATCGGGATTACATTATATAGGTCCCATAGGGGTGTTTCAGAGGACCTCGAAAAAAAGCAAAAGTTTTAGATGGATAATTCGTTTGTTTATGAAGATATCATAACCAAATTTGGCAATCGGAAGTTTAGTTTTAGAGACCCCCAGCACTGTACCAAATTTTATCAAAATCGGTTGACTATATCATATAGCTCCCATAGGATCGATCTGTCGAAAAAATGTTTTTTGTACAAAATTCGTTGTGTTTCGTTTGTTTGTGAAGATATTGTAACCAAATTTGGCATTAAGAATTTTGTTGGAGTTCCCAAGCACTGTACAGTAAGTTTAACGTTATTAAACATCAATAAAAAAAGCAGAGCTTCCTCAATTATAGGAGTTACCTAAAATGTGTAAATTTGTCTTTTCACTTTTCGAATTTTATATTTAAAAAAATACTGAGTAAAAAAAAAAAATAAAACAAAAAAATTTTCAAGGCATATTTAAAAAATTAAAAAAAAGGACTTTTAAATAAAATTAAAAGACAAGCACATTAAAACGATTGTTTTACGGAAAACATAAATCCAGTTATCCTACTCATCATCACTCTTGTTTCATTCTAACACATAAAGCTGATATAACCATCAAAGGTAACGCACCAAGACCAAAACAATGTTGGAAAATGCGTTTATCTTATACTAACCTACTACATACTTCGTAATAGTACAAAAAAAAAAATTCTTTTTGATTTCCGGCAAATACCGACCAACATTTAAAAATAATCTGCGCTCCATTAGATTTACTATGCTGACAATTCCACTTCTTGAATGGATTAACAATAGAATTCAAGCAGCAGCCGTAATATGAGCTAATTGAACTTATCGCAGTTTCCAGATTGAATGGAAACAAAGCGTTTTCTGCGCGAAAAACTTCGTTACTTGCCTCGTGGGGCGGGAAAATTGCAGCGCGTGACTGATTTCTTGTTGTCGTGGTAGTTGCCACAATGTGGCACTGTGCTTTGAGAGATCTGCGCTGACTATTCTCAAAGCTTGTATTTGTTGTTGCTGGCCTCAGCTTAAGATTGAGACTATATGACGGTGACTGAAGTCTCAGACAGGGCGTTCACGCTTTTGATTCGCTGCTGCTGACTCGCTCGCGAAAAAAAAAACATTGCTGCTCATTGCTGGCTGTAGTTGTTGTTGTTGGTTTGCGTAGAATATTTCTCAAGTTTTGTTTTTGGTATAAATAAGCCCAGCCAGTTGGCTATACAAACATAACACAATCAACTCTTCTACGCTGCATTACAAGCCCAACTCAAAACTAAAATCAACAAAATGTTCAAGCTGGTAAGGATAATATGTTATCGATAACATACAAGCATGAAGTACAGCAGTCACAACAAAAGACTTAGGCGACGAACTTGCCTACAAAGTGTAAACGATACTTTTTTCTCTTCTCTTTTAGTTTGCTGTCCTGTCTGCGCTCTGCGCCGTTGCCAACGCTGGTCTGATTGCGCCCTATAGCCATGGCTATGGTCTGGGTTATGGTGCTGCCATTGCGCCCGCCTATCATGCCTCCACCTATCATGCACCAGCTGTCTACTCGCATGCTCCCATCATCAAGAGCTATGCTGCGCCAGTTATTGCCGCGCCCATTGTCAAGACCATTGCACATCCAGTGGCCACTTCGTATGCCAACACCTATAAGGTAGCCACCAAAGCTTATCCCGTGGTACATGCTGCACCTGTAGTGCACGCCGCACCTTTGGTGCACGCTGCTCCTGCTCTGCATACTACCTCCACCTATCATGGTCTGGGATCTTATGGCTATGGCGGTTATGGCGGTTATGGCTTGGGTTATGCTGGCTATGGACATGGTTATGGACATGGTTATGGACATGGTTATCTGCACTAAACGTCCGCTATGTGGCGTGTTAGTAAATTTCGTTGACAACAACTGGAACAATTTTGGGATTTTAGCAAGGGCAACAACAACAACAAAACTCATTTGAGTGTATATTGGATTTGTTTTCCAATGTATCTGAGAGATTGTGTGAGATTGTTTATCTTATTTAACTTTTTTTTTTTGCGGAACGTTTGACATTTTGCTGCCGTCAAAATGCTGCGCTCAACAAGTCAAGAACTCGAGTTGTGTACAAAATTCATTTAAAATAGAGTCAGAGTTATGAGAAATAATTGAAGAGAGAGTGTGAGTAAATAATTTCGTTTTCTGTAAATATCTGTAAAGTAATTTTGTTTTAAGTGCAACGCGTGTGGTTTCAACTTTTGTAAATAAACGATGAAAAACTTATAAGAATATAAAAGTTTTTTATTTCAATATTCTAAAAAAGTCATAAATAAAGAAGACAGTTTTTTGAAAACAGAGAGATACATCGCTCTAAACTGGTTCAATGACTCTGTTAGCTAATTAATACATGATGATGATTATTATCTGCCAAATACTAAACATTTGTTTGCTGTCTAATTAAAAAAGGCTTAACAACTTTTTTTGTATTCGGAAAGTACGATGACCTAACAAAAACTATAGATACAGTAATTCAGTCTTAATTACTTATGTAATTAAAATTTATTATTCTAATTATAGATTATTGGAGCTTTTATTCGGCCATTGAACTATGAGCCACAAAGTTTTTAAGCTAAATATTTATTAATTTTATTTTTATATTTATAAGATAGAAATTAATTTTAAATTATGAGGAAATTTAGAGTTAGCACAACATAGGCCTTCAAGTTGAGTTTACTACACTAGTTTACACGAAAAATGAACCTTCGTATAAAAGTGTTTTTAAGAGTAATTTTCGGTCAAGAAATACGAAAATGATTCAATCTTCACCGTATCAATACCTTTCGATTTCATTGTATTTTATGTACACTGCCGGGCAAAAGTTTCCGAACACTTGAGAAATTTTACGGTATTGATTAGCGAACTCGAAAAGAGCTTCAAGCGTGTTTTAAAATTGATCGAATTAGTATATTGAATTATCAGCAACATAAATTCATCAATAAACTAAGTTAATCATTTTTGTTTGTGCAGTCTCTGCAAAACCTATCTGCAAAATAAACAAATAGATAGAACGTTGAAAATCATGTAGTGGCCGGCACAATCCCCTGATCTAAATCCAATCGAACTTCTTTGGGAGGAACTTGACCGTCAAGTCAGGAAACAGTGTCTGTCTTCGAAAGAAACTCTCTGGATTGCATTAAAGAAGACGAGGGAGCAGCTGGAACCAACTTTTCAACAGAATGCCTCGAATCGTCGATGTTTTGACTAGAAAAAAGTATATTCGTTTTATGTGTACAAACATATTATCTGTTACAGTTGAAGTTATATATTGAATAGTTTAAAAAAAAAAATCTTTAGAATAAAGTTTTTTCACATACTATCAACAGTTTCAAACGTTTATGATCAATTTTTTGAATTTTAAGATGTAATTATTAGGTGTCCGGAAACTTTTGCCCGGCAGTGCAGGTAAAACATTTTGTTCACGAGATATTCACGAATAACTGAAAACCGTACCCAAAAACATGTTTTTAACGATTCTTAACAAAAAAAATAATTATATTTTTGAAACAAAATTTAAAAACCTGATGGTTCGAAAACAGTATATGCATTAAAAGTAAAGTATTTGTTAAAAGAGGCTATACTAATAGTATAAAGTAGAGTAAGTCTACCGTGGTGCTCTCTCTCTGGGCTCTTATTTTCATTTTCGTTACGACTGTCACTCTCACTTTTTTACTCTTACAAAATTTATGCACCTCAGCTGGCAGACTTACGCTACCTTATATTAATATAAACTGGTTTATACTGCCCAGAATCGTAGCACAAAGATTCGATGTACCCTAAAACCTCAAAGAATTCCTTTTTGTTTCTAATTTAGATGCATACCTTCTGTAAAAAAAGTACACAGAATTTGTAATTTAAAAAACGCGTAAAAGGAATCTGTAAAATTTCTTTTGCTTATGTTGGTACATCCTTCCTCCGTCACCAAGCTAAATTTGAGCGCCATCTGTCAACGAGTGTATTCAAAGCAGATGTCAGAATCAGTCGACCTCAAAAGTGCTCTGCGAATTTTATCATGAAAAAAATAATTGAACAAAGAGTTGGTTTGTATCTCTTATTTAACGCGTCCACTGCAGTTCATTGGGAGATATAAAAATAATGGGAAGCATTGAAATGCTTCGGGCAAAAAAACTTTTTTTCGACTGATTTTTCCAATGGGAGCTACACGATTTAGTATAAAACCGATTTTCATCAAATTAAAGTATCTTTGGTTATCTTTATAATCAAAGAAAAGATGGCGTACGTTAAAGTCGGGCGCAGACGACTTTGGGATACCCTGTACCACCACATTGCAATTAAGTCCGACATATTGCTAAGACCTTCAAGAGATATTTTATTCGGCAAATTTGGCTACGATATTTTCATAAACAAACAGAAATCAGTCGAATTTTACACCAAACAATTTTTTGGACCGATCGGTCCTATGGGGACTATATGATATAGTCAACCGATTTTGATCACATTTGGTACAGTGCTTGGGAACTCTAAAAAAGTTCCGTGTGCCAAATTTGGTAACGATAACTTCATAAACAAACGAAACACAACAAATTTTGTACAAAAAACATTATTTCGACCGATCGATCCTATGGGAGCTGTATGATATATTCAACCGATTTTGATAAAATTTGGTACACTGCTCGGGGTCTCTAAAAAACTTCTGATTGCCAAATTTGGTTATGATATCTTCATAAACAAACGAATTATCCATCTAAAACTTTTGGTTTTTTTCGAGGTCCTCTGAAACACCCCTATGGGAGCTATATAATGTAATCCCGATATCAAAAAAATAAAATAAACTTGTCTCCTATGGATTAATAAGGGATCTTATCAGACGGACAGACGGACATGGGTATATCGACTTTTCTAGTCACTCTGATCATACTTTAGGTAACTTTGGGGGGTCTCCGACGTCTCCTTCTGTACGTTACATACATTTTCGGCTTGCACAAATACAATATACCCTTTGTACCATACGGTACAGGGTATAAAAAGAAACGAATTTTACACTGAGCACATTTCTTTTATTGATCCTATGGGGGCTATATGAAATAGTTAAACGAGTTTGGTGAAATTTGGTACAGTGAACTCTTAAAAATTTTCGAACGCCTTTGGTTACTATATCTTCATAAACAAATGAATAATGCAAAAAAAAAACGAAAATACGTAGGCCGCGAAAATTCAAAATTCGCGATACTTTTTGAACAAAGCTCGTAGTATAATTATATCTGAGTCTACCCATTTTGGTTATTGTAGCTTTTTAACAAACATATTTACTAGCCATGCTACGAAGCTCACTAAACGAAAACGAATAAATTGTATTCAAAAAAAAAAAAACGAAAACGCATAAATTTTATTCCAATAAATTTATTTCGTTTTCGTTTTTGCTTGCTGCCAATTTCACACTTTGTTGCTGTCGATAACTTTTCATATTTGCAATATCCTAGTCAAATAAATTCCAATAAGTTTTATTAGTTTTCATTTTGGCTTCACATATTTCCCTTTCTTTTAGATAAATTTTCAAATTTCCCGTACACTTCCAAAAATGTTATTTATTTTCTCAAATGTTTGTTATCGAAAAGCAATATTTTTTTGTACAACACATCAATCCTGTCGCTCTTATCAGTTATCGATATGACAATTTGTGTGCGTATGCTTTGGGTTGTGGTTGCTACTTTTTGAGTTGAATCAGAAAAAAATGATTAAAAATAATTCTCATTCAATATATAGGAATAGAACCAAAGAATATGAAAAAATATATTACAAATTTCAGTTCCTTTTTGTACCTCCTTCGCCAATTTGTTGTATGTTCCCTTGCAAGAAAACAGTCGGATTCAAATCACAAAAAATCGTTTTGGTGAAATCGGAAGCGGGAAATTTTGAATTTTTTTATATGAAGCTTTGTCATTCCGCGCGAAATTTTTCGAACTGCGTAGACCCCTTAAATAAATTTTAAAATCCTATTTTTTAAGGTCTTCGAGATACATGGCCACATCGACTACTTTTATTTTTTTGATCAATCTGGTATTAACTTTTGAGGCTCCGTTTCCAAATGGGAATGGCATAAATATATTGCACAATATAAGAAAATATTAGATAGAGTATGCCAGCAGCACTTAGGAAGTTGAAGGCACCAAGCCATCTCATTTAATATGCACATTTCCATGAGCAGAAATTTTTACGGCCTTTTACATGCAACATTTTGCTGCAAAGAAAAACTAGGCTTAGGTAATCGTATGGAATGCAAAATGTAGCACAAATCTCATAAATTTCATTCAATTCAATTGCAAAATGATGAAATTTTCACTAAATGTTTATTTCATGGCTTTTTGTATTGGCCAAAACGAAAGACTAAAGCGACAAACGCGAGTGCCGCCAACTTGTGGCAACTTCCAGATCAGTTGAGGCGTCGAAAGTGCGTCAACAACAAGCACAACAACAACTACTAAATGCATTTGATATATGATTTAATTTTTCATTTTTTTTGTTTTTTTTTTTTTGATTAATGTTTTACACGCTAAATGGTTTGGCATGTTTTGAAAAATAAAAAAATTGGAGCAAATCAAAATGACTGTCAAACTTTTAAATATGCCATTTAATTTGTTTTGGCCAACTTGAAGCAAAATTTTTATTACTGTGAGATTATTTTTATTTCAATTAAATTTTTTTAAATTGCTCAATCGAGTGCGTGCTTAAGTTTATTGAATTTGATTTAATAACTATTAAAGCAACAAGCTGCGATTATTTAATAAATAATTATTTAATAATAATTTTGAGCGGGAATTATAAGACATAAATTCTTATATACAATTGTTTACTTCAGCAACACAACTATTATATGTATATAAAAGACAACAATGGCAAAGAGCGACCTTGAAAGATGTAATTGTTAACAAGTCTTACCAGAAACATACGAAAAAAAAAAAAAATTAGCAGTGGGCCATGTCAAGCATAAATTATGCAAAGTCCACATAAATTATATTATTACAAAGCTCATAATTTGTAAGCTGCCTATAGTAAAACCCATATAGATGCATTATATATAGATACATTGGTACCGTTAGTAAGCCAAGCGCGCTCAGCGCCAGTGTGACCTTCACTCAATAGAATCTCAGACAATATACTAAAAAAAAAATAACTTACAACAAAAATGAAAAAACAATGACTTTTGTGGGCCGCAAATATTGTCGCTTCCTACTATCTGCTATTATTATGCCAAAGTTTTTCGCATTGAATATTCATTGAAGCGCAACTAAACAATGCAACAACAAATGTTTTACTTGTCTTCAGTTGCAATGGGGCAGTGGCTAAGGCGGGGCTCGAGCGGGTACACACTCATGACACACTTATCAACCTCGTTCCCACACTGACTGGAGCAATGCCATAGAGGTAGCTACTTCTGGCAGGTGTTTGCAATTTCCAAGAGTGTGAGTGTAAAGAGTTTTGCTTATGCACTCGAGATCTTTTGCAGTTTGAGTTAAAGTCGCAGCCTAAAAGTTGGCTATAGTTTTTTTTTATAAATTGTGACGTCCACAGATGGCATCGCAAAAAACTTCCCTCCAACTGGCGATGATCAGGTGAAGCCAGCCAGCCCCCTTAATTGGCCAAACCCGTCAACAACAGCGAATTTTGCCCATGTCCTACTGGCACAGAAAACTTCTCATCAATCAACGCCACATCCCACAGTCTAAATTGAAATTGTTGTCTGGAATGGCTCTAGAGCAAAAAATTAGCGCAAGGCCCTGGTATGCCAATAACCGTAATCATGGATCATGGCAATTTTTTTGTGGGAGACTTAATAAATAAAATGATAATCCCATCGCAATTGTCTTGCCTACGCTATGGCCGGTCATAGACCATGAAAAAGAAGCCTGAAACGCCTTGTGAGCTCAGAAGTCGTCATTAGATTTAAATCGCTGCAGTAATTTGTATCATCATCATCATTTCCTATATCTACCACTGGAGCATAGGGCCCCATTAAAATATGTATTTAATGTTTATGTTTACTTTTGCTTAAGAAGCATGATTTAAATTTAAGCTTGACTAGTTATCAAAAATTGATTGTTGTACATGAAAAAGCAGCTTTAACAAAAAAAACAAATTTAAAACAATTCAATTTAGTCGCAAAGCGCATGATTTACACGGGGCGTATACGCAACTTCCCGAATGTGCATTTTACAGACATACACACAAAAAAAATGGCTACAACATACCTCGTATACCTTTATTTATTTTTGGAAACCTCCGTCTCCGACATTTAAGCGTCCCACGTGATAATTAATCGCTTAATCTTACGACAGGCGGTTCAACGGACAGCCCAATATCAATTTTCTTGTCCTTGGTTGGTCTACATTCGCATTATAAAAGACCCAACCGACAACATGCCCACGCTCTAAGTACTTATTGACCTGCAATTGGATAAAATCATCTATTTTAGGCACCCCCAAATCTTTTTCTATATCACTAGCATTAACTTAATATTTTGCTCTGGGCAGTTCTAATTTTATTTAAGTTCCATTTCGCTACAATTGCGTAATTTGAAGCGTATTGGGCTTAAAATAGATCAGTATTGGGCTTAAAATAGATTTGTAAATCGTAACTTTATTAAATAAGGAAAGTTTATTTCTGGATGCCTCGAGAAGGTTAGCCTACTGTCCAGAATAACGCCGAGATATTTGTGCGCAGTTTCATGACATAATACAGAGCCGAGCATTGATTTATTTACCTCGAGATGAACTCTGTCTGTTGGTAAAGGTGACATTGGCGCACTTACTGGTGTTGATGCCTATATTCTATATTAGCGCCCACTTCTCGAAGCTGTCTACATATTCTTGCAGGGGTTCTGTGGCCACACAACAGAAGCTTCTGGTCAGCACAGCTGTATCTTCAGCATAGGATGCAATGAAGACATCGTTCTCCTCCATGGCAGATACTGACTCTGTTGTTGGCGTAACGGCAGTGTAAATTGTATAAAGGGTGGCACAAATTCTTCTTTTGATTGATTTTTCGCCGCCAACTGCTACACAAAATGTCCTATTACTAAAAAAGCTACTTACTATTTGAAACAGCTGTGGAGTAAGTAAACGCTTCAATTTATACAAAGGGTAAAAAGTTTGCTGTATATCCATGAAAACTGCGACAGCGTACTCCTTGTGTGCCATGGCAGTCTCATGTGATCCTTTTAACTAAATAATTGTATACGTGTTGCATCTGAAAAAATAAATTCCATTCTATTCACTCATCAAAAATGCCAAATAAACTCAATATGTACTTCATTGTTTTTGAGTGGTTCCAATGAGTTAAATTGACAGCCTGAAAATATGCAACAGATTTTGGATCAATGAACTTTATCTTTACTGCGTGCTGCATGCATTATTTATAGTACAAAATTCTAATTAAATTTGCCTTGTTTCTATTCGTGCTGGACAAACAAGTTGACTAGTTTTACCATCTAATTAACACTCAGAAAGTCCTTGAAAAGGGCAAGGAACTGCTGCCACGAACTAAACTTAACTGCAGCTTAGCAAACAATTCAAATGCAACAACATCTCATCATCTGCTTGCATTACGTAGAATTGATGATGATGATGACGATGATGATTTCGTTGATGATGCTTATATAGCTGTGAAATGCATCTCAACACGTACCCACAACGTGCATTGGGCCCACACGTGTTTCCGCTGCATAACCACATATCTGCCGAACTCGTATGAGAAACACTCATCGCATAACAAATTTTTCAAAACTTAATTAAAATGGCGACCAGAGCCAGGGGTCAACAAAGCGCACGGACCCGTACAACAGCCACATGCTAAGCTTGGCCGCAGGAAATTCACGTACCAAGTGGGTAGCAGCTGTAACTCACTGCCCCGTCTTTTCATCCATCACTTGTATGGCCTTGCTGAGAGCATTGGCTTTGAATGCTACTGCATCATCGCAGCAACTTGGCAACCCTAACTGTGCATTTTTCATAATAATTACAAGGGTATTAAAAGCGATAATCCAATACATGCGAACGGCAGGCAACGCCAACAACTAAACTACAAGTTCATTGACAGCCAACGCAGCGTATGAACAACATTCGCACCTCACTCCTTTACTGCTCTCATAATGAACTCTATGCGGTGATTAAATTATAAACTTACAAATGTTTTCTGTGAACTTTGTTTATTACTCTTAATTATTTCAGTAAAATGTGGCTTGCAACATTCTCAGTATGTATCAACGAGTGTGATAATCTGAGTGGTCATACAAAGCTTTTATTTTTACTACAAATAACGACTTTACTATAATAAGTCATTAAAAAAGTGTTATAAAATGGTGTCATTTAAATGACTTGTTTTTTAAATTTAATAATTACCGCGGTATTAAAGGCGATAATCCAATACATGCGAATGGCAGGCAACGGTGCGTATGAACAACATTCGCAGTCACTCGTTTACTGCCCTCATAATGAACTCTAGGGGGCTTTTAAATTATAAGCTTGCTAATGTTTTCCTTCGACCCTTAGATGTATAGCATATATTCTTGATCAGCATAAGCAGTTGTGTCGCTATAGCCACATCTTGTCCGTCTATTATGCCTAATAAAGAAATCAAAGTTATCCATCTAAATAAATTTAAATTAACAAATCTAAATTTTTAAAACCATGCAACTTAACAAATTTGGCGCTAATACTCAACCCCAAGCACATATACCAGCAACAGGCGGTACAAAACTTGACTGAATGCGTTTCCCTTTCGAGAGTCAAGTGGCAAGTGGCAAGCAGGCTGCTACTTAAACTAATGCCTGCGCACAGAACCAGAGGAAGCAGTCAAAATTACAAGTTGCAAGTTCAAGAGGGGCACGACTTGCCAATGAACGACAGGTAACAACGCGTGACACAATTTCCAGCGGCGTGTGGCACATCTATGTGAGTTTGAGGCAACAAGCTTAGGGAGCGACAGGCAGACACTTCTGCGCTGGCTGCTTCAATGTGAAATAACGCGTGCGTTGATTTAGCCGGATTTGAGTGCGGCGTTACAACATTAAAGGGCATGCCACTCAGCAGCCTTGCCAGATGTTGCCAAGGGCATTGTTTGTTGTCATTGTTGGTGTTGTTGCCACTTGAATTTTAAGTCTTGGCACCGTTGCACGTTTCCATATTAAACATATAGTATATCGATTTTTGATTTTGCTCAGCTGCTTTGTTATGATAATTTCCACAGTTACAACATGCTCTTTTATGCTTTTATATAACATTGTGTGTTTCGGTTTGTTTGTACTGTGTTGTCCAACACTTTACATGAGTTGAATTTTAGCTGGGGAGGCTGGTTTACACGTGTCGCCTCTTAGCGCCAATTTATTTGGAGTATGACATTAAGAGTGCTTTGAGTAGCAAACATTTTTGTGCCTTTTTATTGCATACTTTTGTGCGCCTCTAAAGCAAAATGTATTGCATACTTAGCAGCGCTGCATTTTACACTCCAATTATTGAGCACTGTATAATTTATTTGTAATAGCATTTTAAATGGTGTTGGAAATATTAATAATTTTTATTACGGCAATATCAATCAATCAATCAATGTCGAGAATATCAATAAACGTGCTTACAATTTCTATAAAGCTTATTATTTAAGTGCATTTGGATGGCAAAAGTTATGAACAAATATGGAAAGTTTGCAGTAATTGCAGTTAAAAGTTTATGGGCGGCACAAACCTTAACCCTATATGAACAGTTTAATTTTTTTCGTTGACTGGTCAGAAGTTCCGATCTAGACCATGGATTTATAACTGTTGGTAATCTTCGAGTAGACGCAGGTCCAAAAATTGTAAAAAGTTGTAAGTAAACGTACATGGAGTACACATATATCAACAGATTTCACACAACAAGAAAAATCAATATGACCGTGTAATGCTTCTCCTCTGAGGACGCCTGTTTTTTAACTTTTTGGCTGAGGATGCTTCTTATAGGTATAGTTCTTCACTTGCACCTAAAGTCCGACACTTACCAAATTATAGTCATAATGAAAAGCCTTATTCATAAGGCTAGGAAAACACTTTCCCTCAAACAACTACATACTATTTCGTAATTTGAAATTTTATCTTCAATTATAGATCGCCTATATGGGAATACTAATGTTTTATTTAGTTTTATTTTGCTTAAAATTCCTTATTATTGATATAAGCAGCCGGTAAAGTAACATATTCTATCCATATTATCCATAATAATAATAGGAATTTTAAAATAAAAATTTACGTGATTACTATTGGCCAGTAGCTCTTTTACATATTTAAAAATCGTCTAAGTCGAAGAAGTGGCTGCTTCACTAAGTTTCGCAGATAAATATTTATAAGTCACGGACAAAAATCAAAAAGCAAAAAAATGTATAAATACAATTTAAAATAAACTTTTCCTTTTAGCAGTAGTCTGATCTGATCATACTCTGTGTGATGTGAAAACTTTCAAATTTTAACAAAAAATCTAGTATTATATTAAAAGAACTGAACGTTTCTAGCGAAGGACTGGGAACAAATTAATTTGAAACTGTTTGTGATAATTGATAATCTATAGAATTAAAATTAAATAAAAATAGAAGAATAATAAATTAAATTGAAGTTCACTTTGTCGGGCATAATTGCATAATGGTAAAAGGGCAAAGTGCACAACAACAATTAACACTAAAAAAAATGCACTCTTGGCTAAAAGAGTGTTGTTAAAAATAGTCAATATCTACCACGGTGACAATATTTTTTATACTGTTTGAATTATATAGTTCTTTTAGTGTGTTATTATTAGATTGTTATTGCTCAGTTCGTTAGTCGAGCATTTTTACATGTTTGCCTCGTTGCAAGGGTTGCTCACGTCGTTACTGGGGCATTCTTGCTCTTAGGCATTTATACGCGACAAAGTGAACACCCCAAATGTTGATATTCAGTATAAGCACTCACATTTAAAAAAATTTGCTCTAACTTCAATTTTAATGTAGGAAGAATTAGCAGTATTTATAATAATTGGTTTTCTAAGCTTTTTATAGTTGAATTAGTCATAATCTGTGCAGGATACCCAAAAAGACAAGCTCGATCTTTTGATTTCCCAACTTGAGGGATAGCCAAAGAAGCGCTTAAAAAATGGATTATAACGAAAACTATAAGTTTTCTGGTTTCTTGAGAGTTACTGTTTGGTTTTTTGACCAAAGTTCCCACATGGGTTAAACAAATTGTCCACTGCATTGGCCTTGTTGGCCCTTTCCATTTCTTTTAACCTTGCAGCAGACAAACATGTGCGTGAAGGAGTCAGTGTGAGCTTGTGGCACACATGTAATCACGTTGTCTTCTTCTTGTTTGCCACCAGTATTGCAAAACGTGGCTCGTGCATTTGCCGCACGATTTTCTTGTCGATTGCACGTTTTCTGCGTGCAATGAGACACATCGTAACATTAGCTTAAACTTTCAATTGCGTCTGCTTTATATGATATTTGATGATGGTATATAAAGCTAAATTATTTACCAAAATCGAATTATTCAATGTGAAAGTGTTCAAGCGTGCTGACAAACTCTTCATAAAACACAAAGGAGTCAAAAAAATGTTAAAGTTTGTGAGTGTTGTATAGTACATAATGATAAAGACTAAATAAATCATGAAAATTTTAATTCAAAAATAGCCTAGAACAGTGCTAGACAAATTCCGCTTAAAATGGGTTTAATTGCTCATTACGTTGTCAAAATACAACTTAATTGATATTGATCAATTAGTGTTTAGCACGAGTTAAATTTTCGATTTTTTAATCACTAAAAACGCCAATTGCCAATCAACCAAATCGTAGTTATCAGATAATATTTAAATTAGTTAATACTCGTAAAATCGTTAATTGCCTAGCATTAGAATAGATGGCACTGCCGATGAGCTACGAAAATATAATCAAACCGGTTACTGTAACAAATTTGTATTTAAAAATATCTTAAGCTGTTTTTATGGTTTAAGTCCACGGCCCAAATATGTTCGGGTAGAAAATGTAAGCTCGACGTAAAAAATAAATTATCTTCCCAGCTTCGGTTCAATGCCTGAAGACATTGACTGGGAGCCGTGAGAATTAAGAATGATTTTCACTGACAAGTCAGCTCACAAAGTTTAAGTATAAATACAAATGTTTGCTGAAATTCTGCATTTTTTTGGTTCTTTTTTCGCAAATAAGATTAAAATACGAAGCCACCACTTAATGCATATAAATAGTCATATAAGTGGACTTGTTGTAAGCGTGTCTTAAAAATCTACTTAAAATATCAACTAAGCCCATTATCTGCTTATTTATTTGCAGACTACGCTGCTGTTCATTGCATTAGCCGGCTGCTGCTCATCAACTTTAGCAAGTTTTCTTCATGGATCCCCCTTGCCAGCAGCAGCCCTGGCCTACAGTTTTGCGCCGGCACCAGCAACTTTTCTGAAGTATGCCACCCCATATGCTGCACCAGCACCTGTTGTCAAGTATTCCTTTGGTCCTCCTTTAACCACTACTACAACAACTTATGCTGGATTTGCAGCGCCTCCGCATCATGTTTATGCAACCAGTAGCTATCAGGCTGCCGCTTTGCCTGCTAGTCTCTATGCTGCACCACAGTTACCACTGCCTTACGGCAGATTTTCGTTACATGCGCCGAGCTTTGCTCCTGCTTCAGTCAACATACGTAGCTATGCCCCTGCTCCAGCTGCTGCTATAGCAACCTACGCTGCTCCACCTGCAGCTGGGCCACCACTGCCTTATGCCGCCTGGTGAGTACCTACTTGCATCACACTAATTGGCAGAGAAACACTTACGTTTGGAACTATAAAATATGCATTAATCTTGATGGCTGGGAGCTCAAGCGGCGTATGCGCAATATTAACAAGCTTATGAATTATAGGCCAACCGTTCTGCTTATTAATATTATGTTAATTTTACTGTTAAAGACGCAACAAAAAAATAATAGCAAATAAACAAAGCAACAAAAACCAATCATAGAGCAAATTAGCAATTAATTAAAAAATTATTTGAAATCATTTTTTATCAACATAAATTTATGCGATGTCATTAAGAACAAATGTGACGGTATTATGCGCTTAAATAATAAGCATAAAAAAAATATAAACGTTTAAGCAGAAGCGGTATTACCAACAAAAACAAACACTTAAGCTGCTAAAGTCATGTAATCACGACTTTTAGATACACTGTATTCTGGAAGTGTACAAATAATAACACACTTTTATATATTTTTTTTTTTGGGCGACTGATAGGGTAAAACTTCATTACTATAAAAATAAAATTAATTAATTAAATTAAATTAAATTAAATTAAATTAAATTAAATTAAATTAAATTAAATTAAATTAAATTAAATTAAATTAAATTAAATTAAATTAAATTAAATTAAATTAAATTAAATTAAATTAAATTAAATTAAATTAAATTAAATTAAATTAAATTAAATTAAATTAAATTAAATTAAATTAAATTAAATTAAATTAAATTAATAAAATAAAATAAAATAAAATAAAATAAAATAAAATAAAATAAAATAAAATAAAATAAAATAAAATAAAATAAAATAAAATAAAATAAAATAAAATAAAATAAAATAAAATAAAATAAAATAAAATAAAATAAAATAAAATAAAATAAAATAAAATAAAATAAAATAAAATAAAATAAAATAAAATAAAATAAAATAAAATAAAATAAAATAAAATAAAATAAAATAAAATAAAATAAAATAAAATAAAATAAAATAAAATAAAATAAAATAAAATAAAATAAAATAAAATAAAATAAAATAAAATAAAATAAAATAAAATAAAATAAAATAAAATAAAATAAAAAAAATTAAATTAAATTAAATTAATTGAAATATAATGAAATGAAATGAAACGAAATGATATGATATGATACGAAAATATATGAAATATAAACTGAAATGAAATGTAATAAAAAGAAATGAAGTGAAACGAAAGCCAAGATATCTACTATTTAGTATAATACTCCTTAACCATAGCTTGCAGGGCATAATAAACACATACAAAGCATCTCCCATGCATAATTCATAATTCTGTTGCTTGATGTATTTTTCACTTTTTTTTTCGATAAACTCTGCCGTAGGCGCGGTCTGACACTGAGCCGGGCTATTTACAGACTGATTGACTTACTGACTGATTGACGTGTTGACTGACTCAATGACTGACCAACCTCACGTTAAATTATCGCATTTAGTGGCTTGATTAAAAATCATGCCAATAGCAAACTTATCAAATGGGTCAGCAGTTCAATTTATGCATATTAAAAAATAAAAACTTAATTTTTTTTCTTACTCTAAGCCACGACTTTATTAGCACAAATTAAATGTAAATATAGAGATATATAAACTTATAAGCGCCGATTGGCGATCGGTTTTGACCTCCGTTAACGTTGAGCAAATCTCTTTTGTTAGCTTTTGGCCATTTGGTATTCATTCTGTGCATCATGAGATACTCACAGAGAGTCGGTGATTTTCAAATTATTTAATTGGTTTGTCAAATGTTGTAGCTTATACGTTGACACACAGTTTTCAGTCAAAACAAACTTGGCTCATTGTTATTGGCGGCTCTTTAGGCATAATGGCTTTTGTTTTTGCTTACGAGTATCTTCAGCTCTATTTTTGTTTGCAGTCACATGACTAAATGACGTTTTGTGTTTAATAAGCTGGACAAGAGGTGTCGACATTTTTGTAGTAGTTGCTTGTTCGCAAACTGTTTCGGTAGCCAAGAGCAGAGCAATAGCTCCCCAAGCAGCGGCTTAGACAAATGGGGACTACACAGTTTCTGACAAAGTTGACAATCCCCCTAACTATTGACCCACTCAACCAAGACTGTGCTGCCAAACACTGGCATGCCAATAAAAATGATCAACACTGATTTATATGCAAGGCAAAATAAATATTATCAATAGACACTGTTCCACAGGCATACATAAAAGTTTCCGTACTGATGCGCCGCCGCCGCTCCTAAAATAAAAATAAAACATCCATATATCCAAAATCAAATTCCACACTCAAAACAAAATAAATAAAATAAAACAAAATAAATAAATAAACACATAGCAAATGCCAATGCTGCGGCGTCAAATTAAAACACAGCAACAACAACTAAAACAACAATATATAAAATAAAATATCTTTTAAAAAGCGACTAAACAGCAGCGACAGCGACTGAAACTGTGACAGCGACAGAGGCAGCAGAGAAGCAGCGCAACAGCAGCAGCAATGAATGGATAGCAGCTGACTCTGACTCTGACACGGACTCAGACTCGGACACTGACTGATATCAAGTTTATGCGAACGTATATTGCGATTTATGCAGTCGAAATGTTGCCTATATCTTTATCTCTACATCTTTGCAATGAACTGCTTCCTGTATGCATTTTTTCCAAGTAAACTTCGTTTTCGTAAATATTTGCTGTGCGTATTTTGAATTGCTTATAAAAAATTAAACTGCTTTCTCGACGAAATTCGTGAAGATCGTCCAAAATCGGCCTCCTCTTACAACGATAAGATTTAGTATATTTTCATTTATGTATATAAAGCATTTTGAATACAGAGCTACTGAGCTTTGTGGAGGCCCGTGGAGCAAAGGCTGATACAAAATTTTGTAGCAGAAAGTTAAACTTACTTGGGTTAGAAAAGAAAAGACAGGAAAAATACCATCAAAAAAATGTTTATTGTGAGTCGTTATTGTGAAAATTTGAGTCATTAAGAAAAATTCAAAAAAAGGTTACTGAGTTCATTAAATAAATGTGAAAAAAATATAAAACACATAAAATTTGTATATAACGAACTTTCTATATAACGAGGGAAGTTCGACTCTAATAGGTATTCCGTTCAGGGTGATTGCTTCTGTATAATAATAGAGCACATACTCTTAAATATTGTTTCTTTATTATGTATTAAGATTTATACAAAATATAAAAGATGATGATGATTTTTTGTTAGCAATAAGGTTAAAAATTAAATTAAGCAATGTCATTATAAACAACTTGTAAATATCAATTAAATCACAAACAAATTGGGTTGAATATGTTAAGCTGTTCCACGGTGGCTCAAAGCAGCTTTTACTTATCAGGGCGTAGAAAATTCTATAGAAAGTGTAAACTTAGGACTCGATCGTTAAAAGTCGAACATAAAACGCGAAATGGTTTATGTAAAGCGTAGTACATCTATAAAGTGACAGTGGGACAACACTTAAAAAGATGTATCTAAAAAATTTGCATTAAGGAAGAAGTTTTTTATGTTAAGAAGACAAGCGCACATTGGGATACTAGTTTTCTACAAAGATGATTCAATATGAGACTTTGCAAGATTTGTCATTTAGTTAGTTTTATGTACATTATATAACAGTTACTGAAACCAGACAACCTCGTGAATATCAAAGAAAACGTAAAAGTTAAGTGGTTTACTAAAATTTCTGGAATTTGGACACTGTATAAGAGGTCAGTCAAATCCAGAAATCGCAATTAAAGTCCATATAACGACATTGGATAATCATAAAACAAAAATGCTTAAATTCGGCTGAGACTGAAGGCATTAACTGAGTAGGTTCATTATATTTTATCTAAGCATTTATAAAATTTGCCGTTTCGTAACCGTGGACGAAACGTGGAAAACAAACTTAAAATCAAGACTCACTCAAATCTTCGCCACATGCACCAAAGGAGTCCATGATGTTAGTATTTCGTTGCGGTTTCATTCACAAAGATAACCCGAAAAGGGAAAAACAATCAAAATTATTATTATTAATAGATTTGGAGAAATAATGTAGAGTACGAGTACATTCATGTGAAAGCATCCATACAAAAATTGATCGATTGAGCCCCATATTGCTTTCCCCAGATAAAACGTTCTGCGACAATATGTTTCTTTCATACCTGGCTCGTCTGTATAAATTTTAGGTCAGATAAAGACTTAATACTAAAAGGAAAGAGTATTATGAGAACCTTGAAAAAAACTTCTCGTTCAAAGAGAATACAAAAAAGTGTAACTATTAAATTAAAAGTTAACTATTTTATAATTAAAAAATTTGTTTGCAAAACATTTATTGTACCTATTGTTTATAAAGTTTCCAATCTATCATACTGCCCTTGTAATATTTTTTAAACGAAGAATTCAGCTGAGCTGACAGAGTTCCATTTTATATGACAATTTGACCCGACTTGTAGGGCTGGATCTTACCAATAGTTTGGACAATAGCAGCATGCTTCCACAGATGACCTTCATTTCCTTCATCAACTTTCTGTTCTTAACTTACAGAACTATCAAAATCTGCTAAAAGCTCATTTGCACAGAAAACGCAAAAGTTTCACGTCAAGTCCGAATTCGCAATGTTGTCAGCTCGTGTAAACCCAAAATGACTTGCAAACGCATTTCGTTTTGTTTTAATGTTTTGTATTTTAACTGTTTTTTTGTAGTCAACTGGTCGACGGTATTGTTATTGTAGTCTCTGTTGCTGTTGCTCGACAGTACGACGACAGTCCGAAATATTTATATAAAAAGCATCTTCAGCTTGCCAGCAAAGTTTAATCAGCTGCAGAAGCTTCGTACGGCGACATCAACAAAATCTTTAAGCAGTTTTTGGATAACGACTAATCAATAAAAATAAAGAGCAAAAGTTCAAAAGAAAAAAAAAACAAGAACTCTAAAACGCGCGCGTTATTCGGAGTGCACTCCGAAAGTGAATTTTAGTGAGAAGAATTCGTTAAGAATTTAAAGCCAACTATGGGTCTACAAGTGAGTGTTAAATTTGTCAGTGAACAAAAGCTGCGTGCTATAACATGACGTATCAATTGCCTTACAGCAGCTGTTAAATTTGCTGCCTATGATGCTAGCACTTGGACTAACGACAGTACTAGCTGATGTTTCACATTTACGCAACAACTTGGAGTACTCCATAAGGCCCAGCTCACAGGTGGCTTATTATCATTATCCGCCGCCAGGACGTCCTTTGCTGGACTCCAAGTCAGCGTACTACTCCGCGCCCAGACCACGTCAGCATGTGGCGCCTAAGCAGCAGTATCAGACTGCTGGCACACAGCATCAGGCGGTGGCACGTCAATTTGCCGCGCCTGCGCTGGAGCAGGCTGCCTTTACACAGGCGCTGAGCAGTCAGGGCTATACATATGGTGGCGCCGCGGCAGCTCAAAGCAGTGGACGTGCCATAAACTCCCTCGCGGCAGTAGACGCCAACTCGCTAAATATTAAGCTGCCTGTGCCCTTTGGCATAACGCCGCTGAACATTGCACAGCTGCCGCTGCAGGCTGGAGCACCCTATGCCACACTGCCGCGTACCACGGGACTGACCTCATATGGCACGCCGCAATTGCAGCGCCGATAGACGCAAGACGTTCGTCGACTTAGCACGAATTTAACGCATTTATTCACAGGTTGTTTCCAAAGCCAACAACCGAGAATTTTGACTCAACTCGCGGAGCTACGCGCCGACTGATCATTTGTACTTGTAACTATACCAAGTAGTACTAGTAACTAGCTCTTTGTATCTGTGTGCATTTATATATGCGTAGTAATGGTAGTAAATAATAAAACAAAAAGATGGAACTTGCCATGTCAGTTTACATACATATTTAAAAGATCTTTGTTTTATTGTTTTTCTATAATTTGGGTTTGCCTTAGTCTATTTTATACAGTTTTCATGGTTTCAATTTTTTTCATTTTTTTAGTCTTTATTTCTACTACTATTATTATTTGTATATGATTGTTTAAATCACGCAAGTTTGACTGCATTTACATAAAAGTGCTGAAGGTCAGCAACACCAATACCAAGCCAAACACCAACGCCAGCAACTCCAACAATACCCAAAAAACCAAACTGACCACGTGAAGCTCTTTGAAAATCCAACATCTTTATTGGATTTGGCCTGGCCTTAGCGCACCTTTCACCAAAACGAGTGTTTCTTTTTTTTTTTTATAACACATTTATGTATTGTTAGTTTATTTCTAAAAAGACGTTTTATTGTTTGGTACCAAAAATGAGTAGCTCATCATTTGCATTCAAGTGTGACCTCTTTGAATTGTCATGCTTGTTTTAAGGGAAGTTTGTTATTTTTCAATGACATTTAAGAGTTTTTGGGAACACTCTAAAAATTTCAATTAATCGTAAGCAAATGCAATTCGTTGGTAAAACGTTCTATAAATATGCATACAAATTAACGACATGAAACACTTATTTGGAGTTTTTAAATTTGGATAGCGCCAAAATAATTTTGTTTATACATAAAAAGAATGATTAATAATAAAGACGCTGCAATCGTTTTTGGAAAGCTTTTTGAAAAGCAGAGCTTATATTTAATTGCATTTTATTGATATCAATATTTAAGCTAAATTTAAAGCCTACTTAAGGCCAGCTAAGGTAAGCCGAATTCTGGCGTTTGTTGACGCTTTTATTTTTTAGCTTAAATTTTTAATTTATATAAAAAAATATCTTTAAAAAAAAAATTTCTTGGAAAAAAAAAATTCATTAAAAAAAATTTTTTTAATTTTAAATATTCTTTTGAGTAAGCTAAGTACGTCATAGAAAGTATTTCATTGCCATTCGCTGAAATTTGAATTTGAAATTATATTATTTGACGTAATTTATTTACAGTCTAACTTCTCTATAAAGAACATCTTCAGCTTTGAAAATTTGCAGCAGAAAGCTAAACTTGCATATGTGTTTGATCTCTGTATAACGCATTTTTTCAAATAATTTTTTACGTGAAGAAGTAAACATATTTTTGGTGGCTTGCAGAGTTACAGAACAGAAGAAATAAAGTTCCATCACTAAAACACTTATGCCGAGAAGAAGCTTTCTATTTGTTTCAAATTTTCTAGAGATGTCTAGCAACGTACCGAATAATCAGTTAGAAAACCTTAACGTTTCAGATTTCCTTAAAGAAGAAAGCTGGCGTTGGTTAAAGTCGGGCGCGGACGACTTTGGGATACCCTGTACCACAAATTGCAATTAAGTCCGATATATTGCTTTAGCACTCTTAAAGACAACAGGTTTCCAAATTTGGGTCCGATATCTTCACAAACAAACGAAATACAACGAATTTTGAGCAATTGGAGCTAATTTTTTGGACCGATTGGAGCTATAGGATTTAGTCATCCGATTTTGATCAAATTTGGTAAATTGCTGGGTAACCCTAAAAACTGAAAAACAACAAATTTGGTTATGATAACTTCATAAACAAATAAAACACAACGAATTTTGTGCAAAAAAACCGTTTTTTGACTGATCTGCCCTATGGGAGCTATATGATATAGTCAACCGATTTTGATAAAATTTGCTACAGTGCTTGGGAGCTCTAAAAAACTGCTGAATGCCAACTTTGGTTATGATACCTTCATAAACAAACAAAATACATCGAATGTTATTTTAAAAAAAATTTTTGGCCGATTGGTCCTATGGGAGCTATAATATATATTTTGTTCAAATTTGGTACAGTGTTGAAGATGTCTAAAAAACTTCCGAATGCAAAATTTGCTTACAATATCTTTATAAACAAACGAATTATCCATCTGAAACTTTTGGTTTTTTTCCTTGTCCTCCGAAACACCCCTAAGGAAACTATATAATGTAACCCTGATATCGAAAAAATAAAATAAACTTGTCTCCTATGGAATAAATAAGGCATAATCTGAAAGTTTGGTTGCTCTAGCTCTTAGCATCTCTGAGATCTAGGCGTTCATACGGACAGACGGACAGACGGACATGGGTATATCGACTTCTCGAGTCACCCTGATCATACTTTAGGTAACTTTGGGGGGGTCGCCGACGTTTCCTTCTGTATGTTACATACATTGTCGGCTTGCACACAAACTTAATATACTCTTTGTACTATACGATACAGGGTATAACAATGGAAAATTGTAATTCAGACGAAAATTACAAATTTCTCAAAATAAATAACAAAAATTTGTAAAATCATCAATAATGTTTTGAATTTTATTATAAAAGTTTTATTTGTAAATTTTTTAATTTAATACAATATAATATTTGAGCAAATAAAAGTACATATTTTCAACCAGAAGCAATTTTAATTGTTGTTTTTATCTTCATGTTAAAATACTCCCCTTAAAGGGCTTATGAATAAATAATCATAAAAATTTCAATTTTTAAGCTGGACGCGTTATGGCTTAAGGGGTCTACGCAGTTCGGAAAATTTCGCTCGGAATGACAAAACTTCATATAAAAAAAAATCCCATTTGGGATATCCCATTTTTTTTTATCCCATTTGGGATATCCCATATTTTTTTTTATATGAAGTTTTGTCATTCCGAGCGAAATTTTCCGAACTGCGTATAGGCCAGGGATGTCCAGGCCCATTGCTCCTTAGGCTCTTTTTGTTTTTGTAATGGCTCTTAGGCATAGGCAGCGATGCGCGTGTACATGCACGGCCCTAACTGCATATCACCCAGTGCCAATGCAAATTACAAAAACAATTTCGAGCGTTCTCTCACTTACTCTCTGTTACTCTCTTTGCTCTCTGATCTCGTGTGCACAAAAACAACCCTTGCGTATATTTGTTGTTGGCCCACAGATTTTCAATGTAATTTGTTGTTGCTTTTCGTTTGAGCATGCACTCAAAAAAATCGGTATGAGACTCTTTCGCTATTTTTTGGGAAACTTGTTAAATGGGACTTTTAAGGCATTGCTGGCAAACAAAAACTAGTTATGGCCCTGTACCTTTCGGTACAAAGGATATACTAGATTTATGCAATGTATATAACAGACAGAAGGTGGCTATAGGTAAAAACATATGAATAAAATATATATTTTTGTAAAATCCGGTGGTAAATAGATATTTTTCGGGAAATCCCTTGCGAGTTTTATCTATTTTTGGAACAACATATATTTGTGAATGTGCGTTTTCAAGTTTAAAATTAATTTAAAAAAAAATTAAGAAGTCCATTAACAAACGAACATTTAGAGGCATTACTAAAACTATCAATAACTTAAATAAATATTGATATTGACAAATTTTTAAGTTCTTTATAAATATATGTACCACAACTTTTTTTCATTATTTTTTACCACTCTTATAAGAATGCACATACAATTTCTTTCAGTGCACTCAATAAACCGTAATAACTGTTTACTTTAAATGTGTTAGTGTTTTTCTTTATATGTATTGGTTTTTGCTCTTCCATAAGCAGTGTTTGGACATCCCTGGTATAGGCCTTTAATTAAAAAAAAAAAAAAACGGTTTCTTGGGTCCTACTACTTTTTGATCTAACCCTGATGAGGTCCTTCCTTGCATAGTTTCATTAAGAACCAAATAAAGTGGATGCAATAAAATTAAAAAATAAAACAAGATTTTTATAATTAGTTTTTAAAAATTAAAATTTTTTTTTTTATTTAATTTTTTATTTTTATTTTACTAAAATTTTAAAAAACTTGGCTTTTGGAGACGTTAAAAATTAAATAAATATTTTGAATATTATATACAGGTCGTATTTAGAGTTTATATGTAAACATTTTTTTTTAAATTTGAATTGAAAACTTAGCATTGTTTATAATCGATTTACCTCTAAACAAAATTAGCCAGTTACTCATAATAGCAAAATCAAATATATTTTAAAATAATATTTTTTTAAAGAAATAATTATTTTTGAAATCTTTACTGACAATAATTAAATTGTTTTTGTTTAGCTCTATTTACTTTTATGTAAATGTGTTGATAAAAATATTTTTAACACAGCTAGTAAAAAATAAAAATTTGTTATGAAAAATAATAAATTTTTTTTTAATTTTAAATAATGACTATAATAAACATATTTGCTATAATGTGTAAAAATGTACTTATTTAATCGATTTTGTATTTGCTTACATTTCAAAGAGAATATGATACCGTTTTTTTATAAAAAATATTGAATTTTGTATTAACATTTTTTTATGGTACGTAAAATAAAAGTTTGCGATTTATGATTGACATTTATTACTTGTTTTTAGCTGTTAAAATAAGTCATTAAAAATTTAAATAAATTAACTAAATTGTTATCTAGTAAGTTCAAATCCAATTAAATAAAAATTAATATACTGCAACAAAGTAAATCGAAATTAAATTTATTAAGTCGTGTTAATAGCCTACAGTTAAAACAATTAGTACATAAACACACAATTTTTGTGTCAAGAGCAATTTTGCATTTATCAATGACATTCAAGAGTAATTTGGAACGCATTTTTTACTCGTTACCCAAATAAAAGCGGATCTAAGTATATAGTATTTAATCGAAATAAATTGTTGCAAAAATTATCCATAAGCAGAAACTGGAATTGCCAAAGCATCAAATAAATATCCAAAACAATATTATGCCACATTATAAATTTAACCAATTTAAACAAAAATACAAAAACAATCAAAACAAACGGTACTTTGCTAAGAACCGGAGTGCTAATGAGTTGTCAAGATGAATAAAAAAAAAAAGTTCCGAAGCAACTATTTTAATAGGAAGCTAACTTTCGAGTGTTTCCGTATTGTCGGACATGGTCTGAAGAAAATATCTTAAGGTGTTAAAACTTAAGTTAATAAACAAAGCATGCCAAGTTAAAATATCTTAATGATGAGTATAGCAGATCAAGTGAAGGTATATGCGATATTATCTGTTGAGCAAATATGAGTGTAAAGTGATTCAAAATGCGGATACAGTTACGAGAGTTACCCACTTGACGCGTCATCTTTAAATTTCAGCCTTGAAATCATGGCACGATGACTTCTTCAGAATGCCATGCAAAAGTTGTGGAAAGCTTAGTTTTGGCGTATCGAAGTTTGAATACTCTTATTTTTTTACATTTTTGAGAGTTTTTTTAAAGCTTTCCTGAAGTAGTGGTGATGTTTAGTCGTTGAAATGACACAAAAAAACGTTTTTGAGAAAAAATTTCCGCTTTTTCTAAGTGTTTTTGTACGTACATATATTGTATTGTGAGTGGGAAAGTATATTTAGGAACTTGTAGGAAGACTGTTCGTTTTGGTCGCTTACAATAAACAAATTAATTTTGGCTTAAAATAAAAACTATATTCTTTTTGATGTAAAACCGAATTTATCTTCTTTTTGAAAAAAACGTTAGCTTTGGTTCCCAATTTTCTAACTTGGTTAGATAGAATGTTACGCTTTTATTTATTTTGCGTTAAATTTTTTTTTTTAAATACTATGAAAGCTATACAGATATAATTCCTCGATATTGAATAAATGCATAAAAAATTTAACTAGAATCTGTCACTAGAAAAAATTATTTTCATTTACACCACATTTTTGGTTAAAGACCAAAACGATTGCCGTACAAAAACTAGTTTGATAAAAAACCAAATAGTAGGGGAATTTCGGTTCCAAACACGCACGAAATTTGTACGCAGACGTCCGAACAAAGTACGCAAACAGGTTGCGCCATGAATTTGTGTAAAAATAGTAAGCAGCTCTTAGTTTTAGGAGTGAAAATAACGTCTATTAGGAAAGAACGTTGTTAAAAATTTTTCACGTGTTAGTTTTGTGCGATAGCGTTTCTAGCTGCTGCGTACTGGCCTTAAGGGGAGGTTCTTTCAAATTTGGCCGAAAAGAAGGCGATGTTTGGGAATTATTTGTGGCATGATGAAAAGACATACAAACTTCATATTTTGATTGTTAAATGCGCTTTTTATTGTACAATAATTGGAAATTTTTTATCGACGAAATTCAAAATAGCGGCTCTTGTCTGCCTCTGCGCGCAGAACATCTTCCCCGCATTTCAGTTCGACAGCCTCTTGTAGTGAACTTAAATAAAAAATGTTTTTTGTTTATTGAAGTTAATGAAATTCTCTATGGCTTATACTAAACAGAATGAGTTTTGACGAAAAATTAACTGAAATGTGGACGTTTGAAAAAAAAAATTGTTTTTTTTTCACTTTTTTTGTGATTTGACCTTGCTTAAAAATACAAATTTAAAAATTTTTTCATGTATATTGTCAGTATATGCCATACAAAAAATCGATTTTCTCGACCAAATTTGCAAGAACCTCCACTTAAAAAAATAGCTTACCCAAGCCATAAAAGATTCTACTGATTGTAAAACTTGGTTGTTTGTAGCGCAGGTTTCACAATCGGTTTCTCACACAACAGTTTTGGTTTGGAAGCGTTTCAGACTGCTGCGTAATCGCCTTAATAAAAAAGATTCGACTGGTTGTACAACTTGGCTGTTTAGGTTTTACAATCGATTGCATCCTGTGTGAAATTAATGTATACAATTTTGTATGGTTTTACGACAAATCAATATGTTTTCAATTTTCGATAAGCGATGCGCCTGTCTTTGAATTGGGCTAGTACTTTTCCTAGGACCAGCAGTCTGAAACGTTTTCGAACAAAAACTCAAAAATTAATGTGTGTGAAATCATTCACAATGTTCTTTACTTAAAGCCATATATTAACCTGCCAAAATTAAGTTGCCAAATAATATTACAGATTTTTTATAATTGTGTATGGCTTGGGTTAAATACATCCAAAACAAATAATTAAAAAAAAAATCGATGTAATTTTATCTCACAAAAAAGTTTCTTTTTATTTAACATGTAATTTTTGTCATTCCATAACTTGAAGCCGGAGCGTCCTTTTTGCATGGGGTGTTTTTCGGGCATACCGATGAATCGAGAAAAATCGAATTAAAAATCGATTTCTCGCTAAAGCAATTTTGAGAAAACTTTGAATTTTTTGTCAAAATTTGACGTGCAAAGAACGTGATGGCTGGCAAGAACATAACAAAAAAATTCCTTAGCATATCAGAGGCTCAGTTTTCATGTTATCGAAATACAACCTTACCAAACGAATTTCTTTCCTGTAGAAACTTATCGCAAAATCGTTGTTGGCCTAAAAATTATAAAAAAATATGAGTTCCAACCGCCAGAACAAATTAAATATGCGCTCTGTAAGGGTATAAAAAAGAAAGAAACACGACAAAGAAGTGTAGCATCAGATGATCAACGACCGCGTGAGCAAACAGCACGTGACCGAAGCGTCGAGAGCTCATTAAGTCAATAGAGCCGGTTTTATATTTTTTGGATAGTTGTTGTATTTTTTGTGTTATTGTCTAAAGATCTCTGCATCAAGCTGGCTTACACGCCCTTTTGTGGTTGTTAACCAATTAAGACCCAAATGAAAGATGATCTGCTACACTTGCTCGTAAAGTGGTGCTGATGCTGTTGTTGATGACGCAGACGCTGGGAAGGCATATTATCCTGCTCAAGGTCAGCGTGTTACTTTTATGGCATTACAAACCCAATTAAGTTTAAAGTCGCACTGATTGTATCATAAAATCCTTAACGACCTGGTAAGCACTAAAGTGCCTTAGTGCGCATTTAATGGTCATCCATCCATACATATAATGCTTATTAGGCCAAACTGCGCAAAAATTGATAGACAGCAAGCTATAAAATGTGTGTCCAAACCACAACCCACATTTAAAAAATGTTACCAACAAAGCCGCTGCCAACGCAACGCATTGAAATCAAGTTTTATGGAGGATTTGGGCATTGAACTGCAACTGCATACAAATTCGAGCTTCCGATAAAACCCCCAACAATTGGCGCACTTAAACCCCAGACACGTTTGGCAACAAAAAAAAAAACATTAAAATAAAAGCAAAAGTGTGAAATAAATTGGGAATTTATGCAAGTCAGAGAAGTAACCAAATTATTTATGAAAACTAAGGCAGAATCATGTCCAAAAAAAACAGCTACTATATAAGGCCTAGTTGCGCCCTACAGACAGACATAAACCACTTGAACGAGTCTGAGACCAGCAAACCACAGCAAAATGTATAAAATCGTAAGTGCAGCAGGACATGCAGCTATCGATGTTCAACGATATTTATCGATACGTTTTTTTATTTGCAGTTTCTTATTGCCGCACTCATTGCCTGCGCTTCGGCTAAGCCAGGTTTAGCTGGAGCTGTTGCTGCTCCATGGGCTGCTCCCTTGTCTGCTCCCTTGGCTGCTCCATTGGCCTATGCCAATGCTCCATTGTATGCTGCAGGTGGCAGCAGCCAGTTGGATGTACGTCATAACTATGATGGCACGCTGTCGTCGTATACCACTGCACCATTTGAGTTTACTGGTCCCTACTCCAGCCGCTATGCATCCGGCATTCCAGCTACCTATGCGGCTGTAGCCAAGTATGCTGCTGCACCTCTGGCTGCTCCACTTGCTGCTCCACTGTCTGCTGCACCATTTGCTGCTGCTCCGTATGCAGCGCCATTTGCAGCTCCCTATGCTGCTAATTATGCTGCGCCCTATGCTGCTAACTATGCTGCTCCCTATGCTGCTAACTATGCTGCTGCCTATGCTTCGCCCTATCTGTCTGCTCCATATGCTGCAGCTCCATTTGCTGCTGCGCACGTCTGAGCCAAGCTAAAAAAACGCTTCCCAATCTTTTAAAAACTAGCTAATTTGTATAAAATTTAAATAAATCGTCTTGAACTATCCACAAAGTTCTTTTTTAATTTCCGCATATTCATTAACAAAAGTTTTGAGCCTCTTTAAAAACCAGGTCAACATAAACTATGCGGCACCTATAAAGCCATCCATAGTCAATAGTTTTTTTTTATATTATATAATCGCGCGCATGGCCAAAACGCCATTTAAGTGGCCGCTTGCAAAATGCTCAAGAAGTTATTGGCCCCCCTTAAGCTTACCAAAAAAACAAAACAACAACAGTGGCGACGACATAAACAAATGTAATTTCTTTAAAAAACGAACCAACAAAGTCACGATTTAGTGACCAACTACAGTAATAACAACAACAAATAACAAACCCCGGCAGTTACCTCATAGTCGAAGCCAAAAAAAAAAGTTTAAGCTATGTCCGACATACAAACGATTGTATTTTTTTTGGGCTTGGATTTTGGGTTTAAGCCCAAAAAGGGTTACCTATGGTAACGAAAGTGAAGAAGTGCAAGTGCATACCTATAGTACTACGGGTCGTATGATTAACAAATGAAAACAATTTCTCTATAAATTAAAAGACTTGCAGTGAGTGTTGGACATTGAACAATAAGTGCTGGTCGGGAACAGTTCGTTGTAAACACGCGCAAATAAACAACACTAATTATGAGCAAGATGTGGCAACTTAAAGTGGTAAGTCGGCATTGGCAGTGTAGTAAGCAATCATACCCTTAATATCCTTTGCGTCTCTCCTAAAGACCCTGGTACTATTAGCCTTGACAGCTTTGGCTGAGGCAAAGCCAAGTTTTCCACACCATTTCGAACACTTGGAACATTTGCATGCGGTGCCACAACACTTGGAATACGGACCACCACCGCTAGAAAATCCGCACTCACATCATGAGCATGTAATAACGCAGGAAACTCTGCTGCCCGCACCAGCGCCTGCTCCTGTATGGCCAGCACCTGATCCCTTCTGGCCAGCACCTGCACCAGTACCCGCTCCCCTCTGGCCCGCACCTGCACCAGCACCCGCTCACCTTTGGCCCGCACCTGCAGCATTTCCTGTAGTGCACACCATCGCACCAGCACCAGCTCCTGTGGTACACACTTTGGCACCAGCTCCTGTGCCCTGCCTACCTGAGGTGCACACACATTTTCTGCCAGCACCGCCACCACCACCACCACCAGCTGAGTTGCACTTGTCCGCGGTTACACATGTAGCGCCGCCTGTCTACGAAGCCGTGCCGTTTGCAGCCAGTTATCGTGCTATACCTGGTCCTAAGACCACCACACATCGTGTTTCTGTGGGCTATGCTTTCCCTAAGCTGGTGACATCACATGCTCATTTGCGTGCTTTACCTTTTAAATTCGGACACCATCATCATCACCATTCTTTGTTCTAGGCTAACTTCAGGGAATTTAAGTTATCCGAAGCTCTATATAGTAAACTTAACCAAAGAAGGCTACAGCTTTGTAGGACAAATTTATGTATACACTTTTGTACATTTTTTATAATTTATTTAACGCTAAATATAATATATGCTTTAAACGAAAATGATTCTTTATGTATATGTGAAATTACATTGGTAAATAATGTTCGCTGTAAAATATTTGTAGCAGTCTACTAGCCTCGAATGGACTCAAAAAGACAATGAATTCCAGTATGCAGAATTGACAAAAAAAAAAAACAGAACAGAACAGTTTCAAATTTCTAGTCCTTAGGATAGATTCCTTCAATTCCTCAGAGGTCGGTCCTTAGTGTTTTTCACCGAATTGAAATATGAGGTCAAATATACCCCATCACGTCTCGGCTCTGACGTTATCTCAAAAAACTCGCTAAAACGAGTTATCCTGAAACCCTGAAGTGCTGGAAGATTTTTAGACCTCGGATTCGAATACAGCGACGCCAAAAAATATATGAAAAACTTCAGGGGCCAGATCATGAATTGTATATGTTTCATGGATCGCTAAGCCCGGTAATCCATAAAAAGAGTTATTTTCGATTTACCTTAAAAAACCTGATGTGCTGGGTCTTTAAAGACCTCCGATTCTGATGCAGCGTTTCTAACAATATATTAAAAACACCGCCGAACAATTCGCCTCAAAAAAAAATGTTTTGGGCTTCTTGGGGTTAGCATAGAACCAAACTTCCCTTGGGCCAATTCGATTAGCAGCATCGCTGGACAACCGGTCTTCAAAAATATATTTTGGGGTTCTTGGGGTTAGAATAGAAACAACTCCCGTTGAGGAAATTCGAAAGAATAAGAAAACATATGCCTCGTCCTTGGATACAGATTCAGCGACACCAAAATACATCGCTGGACAACCCGGCTTAAAAAAAATATAGATTTTGGGGATTTTGAGATAAGGATAGAACCAAGTCCCAAATTGTTTGCCATTGATACGGATTTTGACATAGTCATGTCTGTATATCCGTTTATCAGTTTGTCCATACATATATTTGAACACCTGCCACAAGCGCTAGGAATACTAATTCTCCAAGACGTTTCTCAATTTTTTTAATGTAAGGTGTTTGTTGGAGTGTAATGTCCCAGCATACATTTTTTTACCAAACAATCATTCATTTGCAGTTGTATCTACTTTAAGTTCTATCTGTCACATACTTCCAAACTTTGTACATTTTAAGTGTCGGACATCCTTTCAAGCTATTTAAAATACCATTATATACAAATATACCTAATCATACAAGTGTGGTTTATGAATCATGTATAGCACGCAACATTTGTTAACCACAATTCAATGTACTTACAAATTCAAAACACAAACTGAGACCTGGAACTGGAGCTGGCCGCTGGTCAATGGAATTGTTGCAACAAGTGAGTTTATTCACAAATGATGCGAAATTATTTCAGATGGCAGTAGAGAAGTACATAAAAGCTTAGGCCTATTTGAATACCTTTGCGATTGTCACGTATTCATTAAGTGTGCCCCTCAAGAGCAGGTGAATATTGAACGTTAAGTCTCTCATAAATAAAACAAAAACTTGCTCAATCGTGGGTAGCTTCAATTCGGGCTGGGTAAGTAAGTCATTGGGCTAGGTTATGGTTGGACATGGTCATTAGGGCAATACAACGTGCAATTATGAAAGTAAGTCTTCCATGGTTATATTGCATGCGTAACTACAGGGCAATTGGTGACGCCCTTCGCATGACCATTTATGGTAGAAAGTCTTACCACTCTTGAGGGTTTTTTAATATGCCAGACCCATGGTGGGTGAAAAAATATTTTGCTTGGCGCGTGGCAACTGGTCAATCCGACATTGCAGAATTATAAAAACGCCCAGTAGTTGACAATTGGATATCAAAACACAGTTTGCCCTCAAGCAATACACAACTTGGATTAACCAAAAATCAAGTAAAATGTTCGCCAAGCTTATGGTAAGTTGGAAACTTTTGTCATACTATTGGATAACCACTTAACTGACACCTATATTTCAGTTTGTTGCCCTCTGCGCCTGCATTGGCCATGCACAGGCGAGTCTGTTACCCTTTGCTGCTGCTCCAGCTCCACTCGCCGCTGCTGTTGTTGCGCCGTATGCCTCCAGCTTTAATGCTCATCGCGTCAATCATGCTGTGGCTTTTCCCGTAGCGCACGCACCCGTGCCAGTGGCAGCTCCAGCTCCTGTAGCCTTAGCCGCGCCTGCACCTGCTCCTTGGGCCTTTGCTGCACCTGCTCCTGTGGCTTTTGCTGCACCGCCAAGGGTTGGCTTTGCTGGTCATGCTTTGGCCGCACCCGCTTTGGCTGCACCATCTAAAGTCGCCTTTGCCGCGCCAGCTTGGGCTCCTTCAGCTTTTGCTGCACCATTGCCTGCCGGTCCTTTGGCTGCACCCTTAGGTGCTCCTTTGGGTTTTGCTGCTCCTGCACCAGTTGCTTTTGCCGCACCAGCTAAATTTGGTTTTGCTGGTCCAGCGCCATTTGCAGCACCCGCTCCATGGGCTGCACCAGCGCCATTTGCAGCACCCGCACCATGGGCTGCACCAGCTCCCTTAGCTTTTGCGCCCAAATTTGCAGCAGCGCCTTACCTTCACTAGATGGGCCTTAGACTTAAACCTTTCTCCGTCCTATTAGACTCTAAGACTTAGTCAAAGAAGACAGAATCGAAAGAGTTTTGTCTTATGTACAAAGAAATATGCTTGGCGAATAAATTGTTATTTCATATTATATCATTTATTTAGAATTTCAAACCAGGATTTTCTGCTCACTTTCAGGTACTACAACTCAACATAGACGAAACCCAAGATGTGTTTTGTTCTTTAAATTTGGCGCCGAAATATAATAATTAAAACATCTTTTTGCTGTTTGACAAAAGAATGATTTCTTGTGTGAGCTGCCATATTATATACAAAGAGTTTGAATGCCAATTGAAAAGAAAATCCTTTGTATTTTGTTAAGCGCCCAAAATGGGGCCGGCGCTTAAGTACTTCATTTTCTTAATAAGATACGAGATTAAATTGTGATTTTTTTTTTTAAGTTACATACGTACGTACTTAATTTTCTTAGTAAGATTCGAGATTAAGAAAGTACTTTTTTTGTTTTTTTAATAAGATAGTTTTTGTTTAGCGCCCAAAATGGGGCTGTAGCTCGATTCATTCTTTTTAGTAAGTTTCCAGAAATATTTAAGAAATAAATTCTATTTAGCTTAATTCTAACTCAACTATAATCTTACATGCTTTACATGACCGATGCGCTGAAATAGCGGCACATGCTCATAGGGCGTATGAGGAATGGCTACCGAGTCGTAGGTAACATGCGCCAATTTGGTAAGTGGTGCCACAATCGTATAACCCGGATGATATTCATGGGTTTCCGCATGATGAACAGTAGCTGGCAGTGGATAAGCACTTAGAACTCCAGTGCCAGGATGATGATATATAATCGTGGCGGCCTTCAATTGCAGTACAACAAAAACAAGTAGAGTAAATAGGCATTGCAAAAATTTCTAAAAATAAAAAATTTTTAGATATTTTAGTTTTAACCATTCCTGCACTTACTGGGCTTTATTACCTTCAACATTCCGCTTGTGGTTCTGTTTAAAGTTGTGGTTGTAGTTGGACTAAGCCGCCTGCAGTTGAAGGCCACTTTATACCCAGAGAATTGCGGCATCTTCCTAGTCTGTTACAGTTACTTTACAAGTAACAGCAACCGGTTTGCTTTGTGTGTGTGAAATCCGATCTTTTGACTGCATTTCTTCAGACTCTCGGAACCTGTTGCAACTGTTTTACTCCACATTAAAGACTCCGAGTGGGCTGAGCATCAAAACTTGTTTTCAAGTTCAAGTTTAAAGCGAAATAACAACAGCAGCCGCAACAATTTAAGTGTCACTGACTCTTTTGTATATCGTATTTTATTTTAAACAATATACATTTTTTTTTTTATATCTTTTTTACATTTCTTTGATATGAGCTTGTTGGATGTGACAGCTGGTTTAATCTGGCATTGTGTTCAGTCATCTATGTCGGTGTTTTTTGGGTTTTTATACCTTATTATTAAGATAACTTAGCTTTGTCTTTAAGTTTGAGTCACTAAGACCTAATTTTTGTTAACACTAAATTATGTATTGTTTATAAATGGTTATATGAGTCTGTTAGCTAGTCAAAAACAAAAAGATGGTTCTTTAAATTGCAGTATGACTGTAAATCGGATAGCACGATTTGGAAATTTTTTTCGTGAATTCGTTTTACGCACCGTTTCAAGCAGTCTATTTGATTCGTTTCAAAAAAACATGGAATAAAATAAAATTTTTCTTGTTCAACTAACAAGAAAAGTTTGAAAAAGTTCATCAATAGCTCCGAACCACAAATTATTCTTTTTACTAACAGCTGGCATACAGTGAATTTCATAACTATAGGACAGTCGGAAATTTAAGTTTCAAGTGCAAATATAACGGTTTATAAGTACGATCCAGCAAAGCTTCCTTTTACAAAAACAACTAGCTAAAGTTGGAGCTTTTAATTCACCGTAAGGTTATTGCACTGTTGCTTCACACGGTGTTTCGCAATAGCTTATGCATGGATATGCCACTTTTGCTGCAGTTTTAAGCGTTTCATAACTATAGGACAGTAGTCTTTTATAGGGAAATTAAGTGTAAGGATGGCATAAATATATTTTATTTTAATTTTAAATCACTTTTTAATCGTTTTATGATAAAACGCGGCAAGGTATGGCATTTAGTTTAGAGGAGACAGACCGTATTATAGCCAAAAACGACATGGGGCTTAGAATGGTCAAAATTTATGAAAAAACATATAAACCGATAACATCATTACATTAAAATTTCTGGACCCATCTAAGTGTCGCTTAATTTTGACATATCCAAAGCATTATGTACAAAGCTTAAGCAAACCGTTTTGGCACACTAATTTGGTTTTGGCTTTATATACTTTTGGTTGTGCAAAAACGTCAGGTTTTTTTGCCAAAAAATTGTCATTGATTTTCTGCCTTAATTCGAAAAAAAACGAATTCGAATTTGAGTGCTCAAAAAAGTTTCCGTAGGACACTGATTTCAATGGTGACGACCGTCCGCGTGAAGGAAGACCTAAAGCCTTCAAATGCGGCTTATTTTCAGGCTTCTGCTCGATAAGGATCCGTGCCGAGCTTTCTTCAGCATTACCCGCCAAGCAAAAGCGTGCTTTGGGAATGATTTAAAAGCAAGGAATTTGGATTCCCTACGATTTGATGCCAAGGAACCTGGAGACGTTTAAATGGGAAGTCCTAATCAACCCTCTATATAACTCACATATTGCGTTGTTCAATTACACTTGTCGACCAATTTAACACTTTTCTCTCCAGAGATGAGACTTAAATTTTATGTTATTTATTTATTTGATTACCTTAATATTTTACATATTCACTTACTATGGCAATGTTTCATCGTTCAATACCCGATTTCAGTTTTGTGCTGCCATGGCCACAAGAACTGTACTAATTCGAACTTTTTCATTATTTTATGTTTATTCAAAAACAGAGTAGACTGACTACCTTTTCAAAATGCCTCCATATCACAAAAATTGGTAACCTAAAGAAAAAAATGTGTCTCTGAAAATCACAACAACGCTATTTCTTAGAGCAAAAGTCTTAGGCACATGAAAAGTATATGTAGAGGCGATTTCTGTGTAGTATCGTTTGTCTATAATAAAATATTCCTGATTTATTGAATTTTAAGTAAAAATAAAAAAATTGAATTTTTTCGAAGGGATTTTATTTGGTCAATAAGTGAAAAGTGGTTCATTCTTCTATATTTGGAACTGTTATGTTAAGTAGTAGTCATTACCTTTTCCATGAAATTCGAACTGTCCATTGAACGCCAGCAGTTCAATGAATCACCATGAGTACATGAAACCTCAAGATTTCACCAAAAATACACGAATTTTTGTTTATAAAGGTGCTTACGTTGGCAAAAAGAGACTCAAAATGATTGGAAAAATTAAAACGATGTTGCAATCGATCACTTAGAATACAAGTTCCCCAAGTTAAGCAAGCTGAATGTTAAGGAAGTTAAATTCGTTGGTTTTAAATTCGTAAAGCAATGAAAAGTATCGAATTTGGAATGATTAGAAAATTTCTTAGAAATACAAATGGCGCCATTATATACAAAAAATTCGTATATTTTTTGGTGAAATCATGAGATTTCGTGTACTCAAGGTGATTCATTGAACTGCTGGTGTTCAATGGATAGTTAGAATTTCATGAAAAAGGACTTATTTGAAAGGTAATGACTACTACTTTATGTAAAAGTTCCAAATATAGAAAAATCAAACACTTTCAAGAGCTTAAATTCAGTTCAAAGTGACAAAAAAAAATCCTTCGAAAAAAATAACATTTTTTCGTTTTTACTAAAAATTCAATAACTCAGTAATTTTTTACCATAAAAAGACGAAACTATATAGAAATCGCATCTACATATCATGACCAATAACATAAAATAGCTAACTTTTCAAGTGTTTAGGAAGTTTTCTGAAAGAAATAGCGATATTTGTACAAAAAGTCACCAAAATGTTGTGTTTTTTTGGGTTTTGGGCACACACTTCCGGCTGTAGTTTTTTCTGAAGGTTTCCAATTTTTAAGATTTAGGGCATTTTGGAAAGGTAGTGCTCTCTACTTTTGAAAAAAAAAATATAATGCAAAAATTCGATTTAGTACAGTTTTTATGACCTCATATGTGCAACCGTATTTTGGAAAATGTCATTTTTCACTAAAATAGTCATAAAAAAAAACAAGCTATGGGAGGATAAAAAAAAACCGGTTTTTTAACGCTTAAACATTACGCTAACATAAAATATAAGTCTCATCTCTGGAGAAAAAAAAAGTGTTAAATTTGTCGACTAGTGTAATTTAAGAAAAAATCAAACAAAAAATTTTGCATAAAAAAAATTTAAAGGAAAATATATTTATTAAAATTTGTAACAAGAATACATTAGTTAAAATTTTTAACATTCTTTTTTTTTTAATTTTATAATTTTAAAGTGATGTGCCGTTTTTCTTAAAAATTATCATTAATTATAAGTCTCAACTCACTGGGACGAAGCTATGCTTATTTTACTGATGGTATCTTCAATATAAAAAGTCTAGATAAGACGCCAAGTTTCTGCATATCAAGAGACACACAGCAGGCGCTATATTGGAGTTGCTGAAAAAAATGCTTCCAGATCGCGTTATTTCCAAAAGAGATGAGGTCGATATACTCCAAAAAAGAGATTTAATGCCCTTGGATTTCGTTCTCTTTTTTCGCTTTGCTAAGGTGTATCAGAGAACAACATATTAAATAACATTGCTCAGAACATGTATTTAATAAGTCAAAGTTTATCTCTAAGAGTATTTAAACTTTGACATTAGTAGCCTAACGTTTATCTCTAGTTTGATCGTTACTATGTTGCCTAATCTCTTTTGTTTTTTATGATTTAAAGTTTGATTGTAAAGAGAATTGATTGGTTGCTGAATTTTTGCACTTTATGCATAAATTATTGCTTCATATGACTAAATTATAATGAATTGTGCCCAACATAGGGTATAATTTAAAAGATCGTTGACCTTATTTAAATACATTTTTGGCTTTACAACAGATCGGATAGCTTTTGCCCACCCGCTTCAGCTGCAAAAAATCTAGTATATACTTATACTTAAACACGTAGCTTAAATTTCCTTCACATAGGCCGCAGCTTAAAAAAAAAAAAACGTAAATGCTAAACTAGATCTAAGATTATACAATTACGCCCCAAAAACGAAAAGCTGCAACAGCAGTCACAGCAATCTGGCCAAGCCAAAAAGCCAACAGGCGTTGGCTGGAGCACCATAAGATTGTGGATTGGTTTCGTTTTTATGTGCGTAAACAGCTTCCAATAGCCAAGCGAAAGGTTGGTCTGCTCAGCGAGATTGTCCACTTAAGGAGGGCGCAAAAATTAATTAGGCCATGCGGCAGGTGTTGCATGTGGCAGACTGAGCACAGATTGGGCAATGCGTGCGTGAGCTGTTCCAGCAAACAAGAAATGTCTTTGACCAAATACAAGAAAAGTAGCTTAACTTAAAGAGCCAAAATGAAAAGTGCAACGACGCCATTAGATCATCAGACAAACCATCTTTGGAGCACCACCAAGCGCTCCATGGAATCTAAAGTTGTATATAAACCAAGTGGATTGCTGGAGTGCAGCAGCATAAACGGAAAAAGTGTCTTGGAGTGAAAAACGTTTTTAAAAAGACTTTAAAAATGTATAAGACTGTAAGTAGCAGCAAAGTTGCAGCTTAAAGGATTACTTTTGTTAGTTCTTAATTTTTATTATAGTTGCTTATTGCACTGAGTGCAACACTGTGCCTGCTAAGCATACAGGCGGCACCTGCACCTCTACCGGAACCTGCACCAGCTCCGGAGCCTGCTCCAAGTATTGGCCTGGGCCATGATTACTACGGTGGATTTGGTGGACACATTTATGGCGGCCTTGGCTTAGGGCATCATTATGGTGGCTTTGGGCATCATGGTCTAGGCTTGGGCTATCATGCGCCCATTATAAAAAGCTACAGTGCACCTATCATATCGAAAACTATCATAGGTGGCTATGGCTATGGACTAGGACATGGCCATTTAGGCATAGGACATGGTCTCTATGGCCATGGACTGGGTTACGGCTTGGGCTACGGACATGGCTACGGCCATGGCTATGGCTGGTAGAAGATTTGCATTAAAGTGAGTTGATGGACATGTGAGAGTTAATTTCAAGTCAATTATTGCTTATGTACCAAATCAAATGTTATATAATTTGTTAATATTATAATAATATTTTAATCCAATAAACCAAAAGCTACTATATGTAGCGAAGAAAACAAGGCTTTCTGTGTTGATAATAACGATAAAATGAATTAATCTATTTTTACCAAGCGCATCATAGTAGAAATGGGCTGAAAATCCTAAGTGCTTAACTAACAAGTCTTATAAGGCTAGATCTGATTGCTTATCTTCCCAGAAACAATTATTTTCTACTCAAGAGGTCGAAAGATGTGTAAGGGAGGATTGAAGTCGAGGGCATGTCACGAGAACGTGCAGAAATTTTGTGGAAGCAGTCTACCGAGTAGAAGCCGCGTTTGCTCAAAGTCGACCATATACCTGATGTATAACTAAATCTGATGTTTAATCTTGGATCTTTAACAACACAATGGTTTAATTTTAAGGAATCAATACCGAGGAAGCCCAAGGCGGATCGGTCTGCCAAAAAGTCTATGACGATAGGCTTCTATCGATTTGGATTTTACATCGATTTTCTTTAAACGATACTTGGAACATATTTTTCGAAGCTATGCAACATATTCGATAGCCATAAAACAAGAATATTGTATTTTTAACCTAGACAAACATTTGCCCACAAGAGCTCAGCCATGGCATCTTTATAGCAACTGTGGTACGAATTAATTCACCTCTCGCCATACTTTCCGAATTGTTCCAAACATGAAGAAAAGGTTTGGTAGCGAGAGAGATTTTTGTTCCAAATATATGGTCATCGGTAAAATGAATGCATACTTGGATGACCTTACAAATCATAGTCTTTGGAAGGCTGAAAAAATAAATATGTAGGATCTTTTGTTAATGAAGATTGATTTTTTTGGGAAAAGCAGTTATTTAATACTTTCTAGTCTGCCCTCGTATGCGGATCTATACAGATTTGCATTGATTACTTAATTGCTTCCAGCCTCATTATTTAAAATATACTTTTTATACGTAAAGGTATATGGTATAAAACAGTGCGCTCCCGTGCACACTGTACAGTTTTCATGAGAACGGCTGTCGGGGCCACAAAGGTCGAGATTGGGCACATTCTGATCACATAGCTTTGGCAAATTCAAGAATTGTATCTAAGACTTCAAAAACTAGATTTTGACCTGGGAAAAATTGTGGAATTTCTTTTGCATGATGTTTTAAGGACCTACCAAAAAGTCTAAAAACAAAAAGCTAACTTTTGCGCCCTCTACCGCCCAAAATATGAACCTTCCAATATAAATAAAGCTAGAAATTCAATTTTGAAAATTTTTTGCCTTAAAATCTTTTTTTACGACTTATAGAACTCGAGATACATGGGCCGACACAGATATCAAAATATGGGAAACCCTACGGAGAGCAGATAACTTTTTTGGTTTTAGACTTTTTGGGAGGTCCTTAAAACATTAAGCAACTTAAATTCTCTTAATTCGTAATTAACTCTCATAAAAACATTTTAATAAATGTTGTTTAAATTTATGTTGAAAGCTCGAGAATTTGGAAGTCAATAGTATCAAGAGCACAACCCTTCATTCATACCTAGCTCATCAGGATTAATTTTAACCTAAAAATGTACCGAATGTAATCGTTATATACTGTTCTCCACCATAAGGCCAGTACGCAGCTTTAACAAAAACAAATTGGATGTAAAAAAAAATATGCTAGCAAACGTTTTGCGTTTTTTGAGGTTTTCTTGCTGGTATGCAGCGTTTGAGAGCAAACAGTATTGCCGTATTTATTTTTCGAAAAATATGAACAGGTGTTCTATTTTCGTGCTAGAACAAAAACTGAACGTGGTGCTTGATACCGCCTTCACTTATATGATAAATTCTATTCCTAAAGCAAGGCATACACTATATGGCAATTTCAGTTTTGACGAGTCCGGTATACTCAAACAATAGTTGGATCATAAAATAGGCCCATACACTATACGACCGTCTGTACGATTTGCCGCAAAAAAATCAAAATTTTATGATTTTTCGTGCGACCATCATGCGACTTCATACGACGGCCCCACACACAATGCAATGGAAAAACGACCCGCTCGAAAAACAACCGCGCTGTGCGACACGTCACATAGTGTATGCCTTGCTTAACAACCACAATAAAGAATTTAACAATCAAATAATTTGTAGGAGGTATAAATTTTTCCAATTTTGGCAACTCTCCCTTTTAAAGTTTTTTTTAATAACGAGACTCCAAGAACTGCATTTTCGTTCCGCGCAATGCTCAGCAATTTTTATTTTCTGTTCTTATTATAATAAATACTTAAATCCTTTTCGCGATAAAAAAATCAATATCTCTGAGAGATGACTTACATTAGCTTTAACCGAAGTTGTTTTATTTGCAATAGATTCAATCTATGTTTGAAATTCATAAATATTTCGTAATTCGCTTTACCTTTGCATTTGGAAGGGTATGTTGACTTTGGAAAAAATCACAGTATTTTCAAATATTTAGCGATTGTTCTCAAAAGCATTTGGTTTGAAAATTTTTTTTAATAATTCATGGTCCTGCTCCGTAAAACGAAAACGAGTAAATTTTATTCGTTTTCGATTTAGCGTGCTCTGAATTTCACAAATTTTGCTCTCGATATCTTCTTATATTTCACAAAATCTCTGTAAGTACAGCTCGACATGTTTTGATTAAAATTAACCACGACTTGAATGGCTTCAAGTTTTGATGAAATTGGCAGCACCAATCATGTGGTTCTAAAACTTTTTTCGGATTCATTTTCCGGCGCACGGCCGATTGCCATAAAGAATATTGAAGAACCAAAGTTTATCACAAGACATTTTTTTCAAACTTTTAAAACTTAAAGCTCATTTTTTACAAAAATTTGCAGCCGGTATGCATTCCCTATAATTGGAGCATGATCACTGTAATTTTTTTTATAAATTTAAAATTCTTGCTGCAAGTGCTTAAAAAAAAACACCGTACTTTGTCTTTAAACTAATTTAATCATTTAATTTGGAGAAAAAAAATATTTACGAATTCACTTCACTCAATTTATTTTGGAAAACACCCGATCAGGACGATATATACATCAGACGAAACGAAAGCAATAAAAGACAACATCGATGTCTCCGTTGCAGCTTACCAGCCATGGGACAAACCATGACCCAGCAGAGCTGGTGCAGCATAAGACCTATAGCCCAAGCCAAGTGGAGCGGACAATGGTGCATGCGCTAATGCAGGTGCTGCATATCCATGTGCCAGTCCATGTGACAGTCCATGTGATAGTCCATATGAAGCATAGGCTGGAGCAGCAATTTTGGTAATGGCTGGAGCGGCATAGGATATTTGTGGAGCAGCATATGAGATGGATGGAGCCGCCAACGCATGTCCATAAGAAAGAGCTGGAGCGGCATGTCCATAAGAAATTGCCGGAGCAGTATGCGCATAAGAAATAGCTGGACTAGCATGGGCCAAACCGCCAAGCAGTGGACCATGAGCAGCACCAAGATATCCTGGAGCGGCGGCAACGCTGGCCAAGCAGGCAAAGGCACACACGAACTAGCAAGAGATGAAGAGATTAACAAAAGACTTTGGCAAAGTAGGAGCTATCAAAAACTTACGTATTTGAACATTTTGGAATAGAAACGGCTTTGAAGTAGCTTTACACAGAGCAAGAACACAATGCTTAATAAGATTACCATTTGGGCTCAAATGCTTTTATAGCAAAAAACTTGCAGCCACTTAGTCAGCCAGGCCGGGCCGGGCCAAGTCACCCAGGCTGGCTGGGTAAGCAGGCGGACAGGCGTACCCAAAAAAAAAAAAAAAATATTGCACGAGAACGGCCCAGCCGAAAAAAAAAAAAAAAATCACTGCACTTTTACTTTTGTTGTAATGCAAGCCAAATCATGACGCCGACTGCAAGTGCAGACGAAGGTGACGCAGTTGGTTGCATGCTGAAACGCACCTACACTGTAAAAAATTTGAGTTATAGATGTGGTTCATGTGTGGATTTTGTTCTCGAAAGTTAAGGTTGCGCATCATTTTTTTTTTATTTGCACTTCCTTTTTTAAAATGTCTCTTTGTAAATCCTAGTCTCTAGGAAATATATGGTGTGATTCATTGCATAATGTTAAAATGTTAACCTATCGTGCGAGATACTTGTTTAATTTTGGTCATCAGAGCTTAGTTTTACCCAATGCATGCTTTAATATGGAAAATTTAAAATTGAGGAAAAAAAAATTTCGCGCTTATATGCGAGGGTTCCAGAGGTATGCCAAGGGCAATTTTTCTATTATTATGAGCAAAATTCAAATTTCAAGAGCGTAGACAAAAAAAATATGAGAGTATTTAGTATGATATTACAAGAGCACTAGATTTTAAAGACGGAAATCATTAGCTGCAAAATGTTTCGAATGATTTTTAGAGTGCTCTCAATAAAAGGATAAAGCATTATTAGGAGCATTTTGCACTCATTTTAAGAAAGTACAGAGTATTATTTTACGATTATTTTAAACTATTTATTTTTAATTTAAGAATAAGAGAGAACGAAACATTCTCATTAATTCTAAACTTAAAAAAAACTTCAGCTTGACTAAGTGAGTGTAATGAAATCATGCGTGGATCCAGGATTTGTTCATGGGGTGGGTTTTTTCACTTCATAGTGTATATATGTAAGAGCTCGCAAAAAAACTGTCAACCCACTTTCCTTCTTTTGAAGAGTCTGGACCCGAAAAACCGCCACCGTGGATCCGCGACTAAATGAAATGCATACATATACAAAGATATCAAAATGAATAAGTAAGCGTCAAGTAAGTTCAAAAACGTTTAAGGAAACATTATTTTGAACTCGTTCAAGCTCTGCGAAAATTGTATATAACTTTGTATGGATTTATTTAATGACAAACTCTAGTGGACGACAGCAATGGTAAGCAAATTCATTTGTGAAAGATACTCGGCCGTGCTACGTCAAACGAAAAACGGAAAAAATTAATACGTTTTTGATTTTTCGTGCTCCACAATCCATTTTTTTTTTTGCTGTCGATATCTTCTCATATTTCCCCTACTCTTTGTTAGCACAGCTTTCAAAATTTCAATTGAAATTAACCAAGATTAAGCTATTCTTATTAAACATTTTTTTAATGCTAGATATGAATCATTTATGCAAGACCCGAACCATGTGAATATATGTCAAAAATTCGTTTGGAATGGTGTATGCTATTTTTTGGGTTGATTTAGAAAAAAAAATAATTAAAAAATGATTTCAGTATAAATAACATATATATATATATTTATATATATAAATTTTGAACCTGTTATCCTAATACGATTTGTATAGTCGTATTCAAACCATATAAAAAAAACCGTCTGAATGAATCCGAAAAAAAATATTGGGAAACTTGTCAAGAAAACGTCTTTTAAAAATCGAAATATTCATTTATCGATATTCGATAAATATTCGAAACTTAGCAATACAAATTGACGTGGTTTATATTGTCTAGTGCCTATATGACAAATTTGAAAATCGTTAAAATCGAAAGGTCAACCTAAAAAGTGGCTCAATTCACGCATTTTCGTCGATAAACAAACGCAAGCTATATAATTATTTGCTATAACTTCAATAAGCTGCTTTACTACAATTATATATAAAAGTATACAAGTTGTCTGTCAATAAATTACATATATATTTAGCAAGCTTAAATTCTTGCACTTTTTCTTTCAGTGTTGCCATGCACCATGGCAAGGCAGTCAACAAATTCACCGTCATCGTCGTCGTAATCTTGTTGCTGTTGTTGCCATTATGGCTACACTCAATCATCGAATTGGAGCTACTTGGTTGGTGTTTCAGGGGGATAGGGTCAGGGGCTCAACAGCTTGCAACACGGATGTGTGCACCGCCGCTTTAAATAATTTCAATTCATAGGCCTGTGAGAAAAAAAAAGAATAATATTGCATTTTGCTTTATTTCTGGCCCACTTTTGGTGTTTGTGTTCCTAAGAGTTACTAAGAGTTTCCGAAACCATTTAAATTCCAGTTTTGTATGAGTTTGCTTAAGCATTTGTCTCGGCACTTGGAACAATTTTCCGGCGGCTGCCACTTCACATCATTCATAATATATATTTTTTTTTTTTTTCATATTCCAAGTGCGCTTAAGTCTTAATTACAAGTGTGCGCGGATTTAGGGGCGTGACTGCACTTAGCACCTTTAACATAAAGTTCTATTATGTTGAGACACACCTTGTGCGTATGGACACGGAGTTCTCTATCTAGGACAGTAAATAGCCGATAACTAAAGTGCAACAACTTGGAACAATGAAATATGATTGCGTCTTGGCAAGGTCAGCGGGGTCTCTCTCTGAAAGGGTACTTGATGAGGGGCCAAAAGAGAACGGAGTACACAAATTTTAAATGCAATAGTATCTCATAGATATTGCCTATTATAATTGAGAGTAGTTTAAATTGTTGTGTTGTTGTTGATCAGCTGCTGGCACTTGAGTAATTTGTGTCTAAGCCGTCAGATATTTTACGCATATTTTACACAAATTATATGTGTACCCTAAACGAATAGACGGGTTGCATTAGTTAGCGGAGTATGTTGGGAGCCATATTGGTTTAGGAAAAACTAAACTAAAACATAAACGTCACGCTAAGTGTAAGATTTTACCAGATATAGGAAGCAAAGTAAAATATGTTATAAAAACTTCAATGTATAATGTTGTTTATGACACAAATGACGGGGTAAGATTAGCTTCTTGAATCTCAATATTATCAAATCATTTTATTGTAACCAAGTTTTTTTTATTTCATTAGAGATTTGTTCAAACTACAAAAACAAAATTTTTAAATTACTAAGTTTATCAGCTTTCTTTCAATTTTGAATACTTACATTTAGATATGTTTAATTTTTTGCGATTTTAAAAATAAAGTTGTTTTTTTAAGTAAATTAATTCCAAGTCTTTATTTGCTGTAGTATTACTCAATTTCGATAATATTATTTTCAGTTGAATTTCTTTAACTATATTATTAATAGATTTTGATCATTTTTTATTTAATTTGAGAACATTTACTCTGCTATTAATTAATTTCGAAGTTTTTACATAAAAATAATTTTTCGTTCTATAGGATTTCGTTTACTGTTCGATTTCGATAACACAGGCCTACAAATACCTGGGTCATGTCAGTTGTTGGAAAGCTAAGGGTCATTTCCGAAGTAATTTGCTGCGTAGAATCCGAGTCCGGGGCCAGAATTGGCCCATCACGTCAGGATTTTGAGATATTTGAAAAAACACCGTTTTTCGGGTAAATAACCTCTTAGTTGGAGGCAAGGTGATTTTAAATATGTAAAAATCAATAAAATCGGAGAGGTCGTTAGAGAAAGTTACCCGCTTCACTTATTTTCACCGAAATATAGAAATTATAGGTATTTTTGTATAAAGGACAAGAAGTTAATTTTTTTAGTTTTATGATTTGTTTGTGATAAAAAACTTTTTGTACTTTTTATTGTTTATTTTATTTATTTCAATTTAAGCTGCAGCTTATACCTTCTTGTTAATGACCGTAACTTCAAAAAAAAATCGATTTATTTTAAATCGCGATAATTCGACACCAGTTTTTAAAAAATATTACCAAAATCGACAATTATGAATTTACTGAAATCCATGTTTCAGAAAATACTTTATAGCCAAGAGTATTCCCAAGTTGAGAGTTCATTATTCCATTGCGTTGTGCGTTTTTAAACGGTTTGGGTGCAAGCAAAATTTGTAAACAAGATTTGGGCCAAAGTCCGGCTGCAACATTAGTTGCTCCAAACATTGTCGTTGGGTTTTCGGTTGGCCAATATGAGCCAATATTGGCCAGTTGTCTGCCAATTGTGTTCATGAAACACTTGTAAATGGATTTTGTTGTTTGTGTACGCCCTGCGCATGACAAAATGTCCGCGGGCCAAATTCATGTATGACATAAAAATTGAGCCCCTCAGCTGTTGATATGAAACGAAAGGCAACGTCAACACCAACAACTACAACATCGACAACGGCGACAACGGCGACGACAACGACGACACTTATCACGAATGGAACAAGCAAAAAAATATTAGGGGGGGTACAAAATTTATATAGCACTGCGTTGTTTTTGCTACTCAGGGCGTGCTACGAACCCTTCTTAACCCAGCCCTGCACGATGACGTAGACAATAGAGTGGACCCATGAAGGCGTCTCTACACATAGCACACAAGTTGCGGGCGTTGATATAACTCCAAGTCCGGGCTTGCTGACAACCCATAATTACAAACTATAAATGCGTAACATGCAACTTGTTGCATGCAGCTACATTTTGCATACATTTGCTAGAACAAGTTGCCGCAATTACGATACGCAATTCTGCATATGATAGATATTTTATTATTATCTTTTTCTTGTGTGAGTATTATAAATCAAACTCTTGATAGCCAGCGCTGTATGCGTTTCAATTAACTTGGCTATGTGATCCGGTTTTGTGCGTTCCACGTGAATTGACTGCAGTACAGTGTGAAAAATGATTGGCCATTAATTGAGCGGCAAGTTGCGTCTTAAAAAAATTAGTTTATTTTGAATTTATGGCAAATAAAATGTAGCAAATTAAACATTAATAGTTTGTGTTGTTAGACTAAGTGACGTCATTGTTGCTTGAGCTCCCTTTGTTTTTTGTAGTGTATGCAACAAATTTGTTTAAAAACGTGCACTTTAAAGCTTAATAAAATTTTGCAAGCTGATTAGCCAAGAAACCGTCAAAGTATTAACTCAAAAGTCAAAGAAGTCTAAGAAGCCCCACAAATTAGCTATTAAGCCAAACACGTGCAATTAAGTGGGCGTGGCTGCATTGAAAAGGCGTTGAAAACGTGAGCCCAAGTTTCATAATTGTAATTTGAATTCATTTGCAAACATTTCAACTTTGAAATTTAATATAATTATGGTTTTTCTAGCTGTTTTGCTTTTTTGCTTAAAGGTACCACACGGCGTATGATTAATGCATTTGGTTGCAGTGAGTCGCCTTCAAGGCTTAATGCATATTTTTATTATTTTTTTTTGTAATCAGCTATCGTGCATTTAAAATGCGCTGTAAACGAGCTGCAAAATTGATTGTTACGATTAAACATTATGCAATTTATGCGGCGCCTTTTAATTAAATGCGAAACGAAAAACAACAACAAATCTGCTCCAAGTCAACCACGCGCATTAAACCGAGTATTTTTCTCAATTAAAACTGATAAACAGCGCCTAGAGCATGGCTACCGGGAGAGATTGGGTGCAAAATGCGTATCAGAACTTACCAAACAGGCGTTGCACACTGAAACGTGGCAATGCCATTGAACTGTGGCAAGCTTTAGTGCGCAGGCAACAGAAGGACATATCTATTATGGTCAGTGTGAGAAAAGTTCGACCTTGGAAAGCTCTAAGCGGCTATTTTAGAAGCAGATGCTCATAATAATTTAAGTAAGCGTAAGCTTACAAAAATTCAAGTAAGCTGTCAGTTGCATACTGGTCCCAAATACAAATTTGGTATAAATTCGAAAAATTAAGTACGAATCGAGATCGAATTGATCGAACCAATATATCGCGTAGCTGACATTGGAACCAAGAATAGAAAATAGGAAAGGTTTTTAATTTTTAAAATATTGCTACAAAATTTAACGGTTTGCTATTGTTTTATATTGTAAACGATTTTTGAAAGTGGTAACCCGAGTTTTATTTAATGTAACACATTATTATAAAACTTAATAAGTGTACACATCTATCATCATACTTATCTAATTGAAAATCTTCATAATCAGTTCATACATCAATTTCAACGAAATTTTCAATATTTGAGAATATTCATAGCTTAATAACTGCGGCTGGATAAATAGATCGCCTTCTTTCAATTTTCATGTTTGATATCTGATTTGAGTGGTTCTGATCTGAGTTGTCCAGAGCTCAAAGCTATATGTTCGAGTACGCTTGATCAGACTTGCCGAAAATCCAATCAAACCAATTTGACGTTCAGCTGCAACATGTTTGATCGAGCTGAGCGTTGTTAGTTTTTGTTTTTTTTTTTCGAACATGGAAGGGCCAGCGTTTTACACTGGCGAGCGAGCAGCTTGATTGCTTTGTTAAGAACAAATCTGGTTCGTCAGCTCGAATTAAATCGAATCAGAACTTCGCCACAAACATACCTATTTTACAATAAAAGCGAATTTTGCGCTAACCACTCAAACCCATACCCACTTTTTCAAATTTAAACAGCCGTTGTGATTGAACCAATTAACCCATGTCCTTAATTTAACTTTTATTTAATAGATCCAAAAATTTTTATCTAAAAAATTTAACTCTAATTTTGACAGAAAAAAATATACCAAGCAAAAACTGCACCAACCATATTTAGGCAGGGATAGGTAACTTGCCGCTTCAACATAATACGAAAACTCGGTTTTAGGCTTAGAAAAGGGTTCCAAATAATACCTGAAATACCTGGTTCATCAACTAAGTATTTTTTTCCAGCCTAAACTATTTGTTTACTGCCCTCAGGTGCTTATCCAGAATTCGGTCTTAGGTTCTTCACTTCGAAATATATATATCAGAGCTAGCAAACTGTCAACCCATTTTTTCAGCCTTTAGGGGGATCCGGACCCGAAAACCCCCTCCGTGGATCCGCCATTGACTGTACTACAAGAGAAAATGAAAATTGTGTGCACGTGCACGAGTTGAGCTCGGGTGTCACAAGCGACGCAAGCTCTAGCGAACATTTCCATCACGCAAGTATGAGTGTGAATATCATTTACAGTCATACATAAATAAGGAATCTATGATTCATTCATAGTTGTTACTATATTCTAAAGGATTCATAAAAGTATCGAGAAAACTGATTGAAAATAATGACAGACCTCAATGCTTTTTTTTTTTTTTAAATTTGTTTCAGTATAATTCTTATCTTCCACATCCATATTATAACTCAATCAATATCATAATTTTTAACAAAATTGTCGAAAAGGTGACCTCAGGGTACCTCATATATTACACTAGTTTACACGAAAAATGAACCTTCGTAAAAAGGTGTTTTTAAGGGTATTTTGGGGTCGAGAAACACGAAAATGGCAACCTTTTTTTCGATATTTTCGAAAAACATGCTTTTCAGCACTTATTTCAGTTATTCGTCAATATCTCGTAAACAAAATCTTGTATCGACATGAAAGATGATTAGATCGAAAGGTATTGATGTGCTTTTTACTTTTTTGTTCACGAGATATTGACGAATACCTGAAATAAGTGCCCAAAAGCATGTTTTTCGAAAATATCTCGAAAACTGTGCTTAAGAAAAAAAAAAGGTTGCCATTTTCGTGTTTCTCGACCCCAAATTACCCTAAAAAATACTTTTTTACGATGGTTCACTCGATGACCCATAAATTTGTAAACTAGTGTTATTAATAGGCTTCACAATATAACCAACTATGTATTTTAAATTGTATTATCGTGTTTAAGGCCAGCCATTGCACAATGGGCCAAATTGATAATTTTTAGAAAAGAAAAGTTCAAATTTATTTTAATTGTGCAAACTCTGATCAGTTTCGGTTTATAATTTTGTACAAATGTTATGCGTGATATCATTATTTTCAAGTTTCAGCTCTGTACAAGCATTTTTCGACTTATCTTAAAAATTTAGCAATTTTGCCGATGTTCATTGTAAATATTCTTTTTTAAAATGAGACAAGAAACGAGAGTTTTGAAATTGTTGTATTTTTGCCAATAATTTTCAGCATACTTACTATATTATTTTTTTATGATCTAGAAAACGACATAGATAGAACAACAGATAGACATGACTTCATCGACTGTATGGGATTTAAAGACCTAACTGAAACTATGTCTTGCATGTTAACAAAATATTAATAAGGGTATTCACGGTTGCTGCTGAGCTGAAATGTTAATGACTTTTGCAATAATAACAACTCAACTTGACCTTAAACCAGACACTTTTCTAGTCTTTAGCTGAGTTTTTAAACAAATGTTCCAGAATACTTTGTTTGCGGCAGTTTTAGTAATATTTCAATATTTCCATATTTATTAGCCATTTTGTTATGTAAAAGGAGTTTAAAAAATTTAACAAAGACAATAGATTTGACAGCATTAAAGAAGTAAGTCTACTAAATGAAGCTTACTAAATTTATTAAAAGAAGTAAATTAAGCAATTATTACTTTTAACAGCTTAGAGTGCTACAAGAAGAAGCACAAACTCAATTCATAAACCAACAAAAAGGGCATTCACGCATTAGCCAGTTGAGCAAAAGAACAAAAATCAACCGTGAATACCCTAATTGTGTATTTAGTTATTTATAACTTACTCGAAACCATTTCAACTTACCCAACTTTTATTGAAAGATTTCCAAAACCCATACAAAAGTGGGATTTAAAATTTTTAAATGTTGTAGAAAGTTGAAATATGTCGCTAAACAAAGCAGAAAACTACTTCTTTTTTATTAATCTTTATCTCACTTGAATATAGAAAACCCAGGCTTAAGGCTTTAGCAAAATTTTTCTGATATTACTTTAAAGCAAGAAGTGCCTTAACTAAGCGAAATATTATCCACAGATAGACTAAGCTCTATTAAAAAATGCTAAAAGCTGAGTGTAGGACTTCTGAAAAATCAGCCCACTATGCTACAGTTTTGGAACATTTTTCTGAATGATACTATTCTCAGGTCAAACCAAATTTTAGTTCACGATAAAAGTGATACAAAACTCCAATTTAAGATTTTTTATTTTGTTTTAATCTATATCAGCTCTTAACCTTATCTATTTATATAAGTTCTTTTAAAAATACTTTTCAAATTTTTATTTTGGCCATATCGGGAGAATCCTAGTTTAGAATATAGTAACGTTGGTAAGGAGTTGGTCCCCAAAAATTGCTTTTAATCAATTTGAAATATTTTCAGCTCTTCTATATATCTATCTAAGAAAAAATTCTAGAGCGTTGTATTTAGTTTTGCGGTTTGCAAATCAGACAAAAATTTTGCTGCAATGTGATTAAATTTCTAATTTCTGTGCAGATGCTTTTTCCCTCACAAAGTCTACATACCCTCTAGACCCCAAAGTACTGGGTACAGCATGTTAAACAGACTGTTGTAAAAATATGTAAAAAAATTAAAAGAAAAACGCTTGCACGTGTATGTTGAAATTGCGTGGGATCCAATTGCATGTTTATTTGTTTTTACTTCTTAAACACCTCCACAGCAGGCTCGGCAGCCAGAACCGAAGGATAGGCGGCACTATGGGCAACACTGTGGGCACTGTAGCTACTGGCATAGGGTGCTATGTAGGGTGCATAGCCGACAGTGTAGGCGGCAGCAGGTGCTGTGTAGGTCAGTGGAGCAGCGGCATAGGTGCTGGCCACAGCAGGCAGAGCAGGAGCCACTGCAGCTGTGTAGGTCAATGGAGCAGCATTGTAGGCGGCAAGAGCAATGTGACCAGGTTTAGCAAGCACAGCAACGAACAAGGCGCTGAAGCAGATGACAAACTAAACGTGGAGCATATGAAAAATAGAGATTGAAGGCGTGAACATAGTTGTTAATAAAAACAACTTACCAATTTGAACATTTTGTTAATTGTGACTGCGTTGAAAGGCAAAGTGTATTTGATATCAGCTGTTGCAAGCAAACCAGTTTATATAGCTTAAAAAAATATCCTTGAATGAAAAGCCAGCTTTATTGTAAGCCCTTGTGGATTGAACACAAACTGAATAATTGAATTACGTTTACACGTACTGTTAAATCAGGGCCACAACAAACCCGGGAGCATGCCAATTTTTTTTTTTTTTTGGAATTTTGGTTTACTGCCATACTTTAGAGTCGCTCAGTTTATTAGTCATTTCCGCAGCTTTGGAATTTGATTAAATGTCTGATAAATACCAGTAGCAGCCAGCTTCTGCGAACTTTTTTTACAGCTGTTGAAGACTTGAATTAAAGTCTGGAACGTGCGTGCAATCTCAAAGATACTTGTGGCGGCAGCCCTTGTAGACTTCAGTATCGCATTCAATTGATGGTCATCCGTTTTGCATTTTAAGTAGCATATAAATAAAAATAGAAATATACGTAACGAGTCTGGTTGTGGGCTAAAGCGAGCCACAAATAGATTCAAGAAGCTATTTTTATTAAACGTCAGGGAGTTTGAAACAGGAAAAACACTTTTCCGTACAGTTTTGTTGCGTCACAATTCAAAGCAAAAATAAGAAGAAAATTTGTGGAAAGTGTCAGGTTTTTATATTCTATACCTCATGGTAGGAGTACATATATGTATGTTTTCCATTTGTGCAAATGCATGTAACAGAGACTACGCAAGCCGGTGACCCCCGAAATTACCAGCAAGATGCTCAGGTGTGGAAAAGAAATTGATCTATGTCCCTCTGTCTGTCTATTTGAATACCTGCATTTTGGAGACCAAAAGAGTTAGTATAACCAAAATGCTTTATGCGATTGAGCCATGTCCACTGACTGTAGGTTCATCTTTTTGTCCTTACATTCGTCTGTATGAACAACTAGATTTGTGAGTTTATAAGAGCTATTCGCTTAGAAGTTTGTTGAATTATGCCAATACCTTACCCCATGACCCCCCGCCCCACTAGTAGAATTTCGCGCCTTTTAGCTACACTGCTTAATATTTTTTTTCATCTGAAAATTGACAGAGCTATGCATCGTGGTAAAAATCCGAACAAAAATGCACTAAGCTTCAATTCTCATCGAAATCGGTAGAAACTTACGGAACTTATAGGTATAAAAAAAAAAAACAAAAAATACATTTTCCAATTGAAAAGTTCTTGAAAGGAACATACAGTAACATATTACTAATATTACTCATATAATTTCAAAGTTCTCTTTTTTCTGCAATTTAATGTTTCAAATGTGTAGGTTAGGTTAGGTTAGGGCGGCTGCTAGCTTGAAACCAGCACACTTAGGCCTGGGCTGGCCCGTTGTGACACCGCACGAATGCTTTCCATTGCATTTTTCCCCTTCTCCTATATGGTATGCTTAAAAGGGGTCCCCTCCTGTTGCAGCAATGTAGCTTGCAATCTTTCTCGGACAAATGAACTCCAGCCCTGCTAGGTTCTGAAGGAAATAGTAACCCAGGTGCTTTTTCCTGCGTCTGCTAAGGGCTTCGCAGGAGCAGAAGAAGTGCTCTACTGTTTCTATCTCTTCCTCGTCTCTGCAGCTTCTGCAAAAGTCATTTATAGGAGCATTAAGTCTAGCAGCGTGTGCTCCAACGAGCTAGTGCCCAGTAATCGCTTTAATGACTGCCGAACACTGTGAACGGTTAAGACTGCAAAGTTTTCACGAGCGTTTTGCGTCAATAGTTGGCCATTTTTGGCGGGTGATCCTACAGTGAGGTGTGTTGTTCCACATACTTTTTCAAATGTGTATGTTTAGGAAAAAATTTGGGAAGACAAATTTTTTCGATTGACACGAAACTTCATTACTATTGGAACATAAATATCTGAGATAATCGCAATATAGTATTTTGGAGACTAAAGTCCGAGGTTAGTTGAGCTAAACTAAACTACGCAAGGGATCAAGATTCGATTTCCATTAGAAGCTAATTTTTTTTTGTATTTGTTGTCGTCTCATATATTTAATAAGTTTCCTTATATTATGATGGTACAGGGTTTCTAAAAGTAACGTTCGCCATATTTTTAATTCTACGGAATAAGAGTTAAAAAAAAAGGTCGGCATAAAGCATTAAAAGTTTTTGCAGTGGTCATGTTGTAGTATTAAATAATTAATAAATAATATTTATGGCAAAAATAGATGGTAGAATTCCCATGCGCTTATTATTAAAAAAAAAAAGTGTATTATCTGCAATAAGTTTTCCCTGTAGGGTGGCTGATGAATATTGCTACATTAAAAAACTCGAATAACTTTTTGTTTAGTTCACGTAATTTATTTTTTCTTGTTTCATTTGTTGTTTTTTTAATGTGTCTTAAAAATAATGGAGCTTAAATGGCCTCCACCTTCAGTGGCGTATGTGCGACATCTTAGCAAATATTTATTCATGACTGCCTGAAGGGTTGCAACGGGAATTGCCTCAATTGTCGTTTGAATGGCTTGCTTTAAATCATTCTTTGTTGGTTTTACTTTGTAAACTTCCCATGAAAAAAATCAGTCGCAGTAACGTCTGGAGACCTGGGGGACCAACGGATTATGGAGTTTCTTGAAATCAACTTATTAGGGAATTTCCCTTGCAATTCTGTCATAAAAGGCCTGGCTGTGTGAGGAGTTGCACCATCTTGCTGAAACCACACAGATTTAAAAGCGATTCTCTTTCGGCGTAGTTCTGGATAAAAAAAAACTCTTTCAACATCTTTAAGTATCGGTCTGCAGTGACCGTAATTGTAACACCGTTCTCTTCGAAAAAGTAAGGCCCTGAACTGAACACCACACTGTGACGCGAAGTGAATGCAATCTCGTCTCATGGAGTATGTGTCTGTTAGAATCCATATTCGACAATTTTGTTTATTAACATTGCCGTTTAGATTGAAATGTGCCTCGTCAGACATAAAGATGCAGTTTATGATGGTTTCATCGTCTTTAACCATTTGGAGGAACTTCTGGAAAAATTCCAAGCGAATCGGCAAGTCTGCTGTGTTCAGTTTGTTTGTCATAATTGAATCTTATAGGGAAATAAGTTCAAATCTTTGTGCATCTGCATGTACTGCAAACTATTGTCTGCAGTGACTGTCTGCTGATACCCATTTGAGCAGATAATCGTCTTATCGAAACTCTGGGACTGGTTTGAATGGCAGCAGCTACAGCAGAGATGGTTTCATTCGTCCGAACTGAAGGGTTTCGATGATAAGGCTTTCTTGCGATTGACCGATGTGTGGCAAAATTGTTAACGAGCCTCGTTAAAATCCATCTGCTCGGAGGAGTGCCGTCAAACGTGCGCCTATATTCTCTTTGTACCAATTTTAGGGACTGTAGTGCGTGATAACGCCGGACAATCCAAATTCTTGTCGCAGTGTCCCAATTATCCATTTTCATTAAATCTAAAAATCCATCTTTAAAATAAAAAAAATTAAACAGATAAGATTAATAGAAAAAAAGTTATTCAATTTTTTTTGGTAGCGCTTTTCATCAGCCACCCTGTATGTTACGGATTTACACGAAATTGCGTCAGGAGTTCGAATAAGGTAGTCTCTTCGGAGCAAGGCCATCTTTTTTTTTGTTACACATTCGTATATTTTTTGGTGAAATCATGAGATTTCGTGTACTCATGGTGATTCATTAAACTGCTGGTGTTCAATGGATAGTTAGAATTTCATGAAAAAGGACTTATTTGAAAGGTAATGACTACTACTTTATGTAAAAGTTCCAAATATAAAAAAATCAACCACTTTCAAGAGCTTATATTCAGTTAAAAGTGACAAAAAAAAAATCCTTCAAAAAAAATGACATTTTTTCGTTTTTACTAAAAATTCAATATTTCAGTAATTTTTTACCATAAAAAGACGAAACTATATAGAAATCGCATCTACATATCATGACCAATAACATTAAATAGCTAACTTTTCAAGTGTCTAGGAAGTTTTCTGAAAGAAATAGCGATATTCGTACAAAAAGTCATCAAAATGTTGTGTTTTTTGGGATTTTGGGCACACACTTCCGGCTGTAGTTTTACCTGAAGGTTTCCAATTTTTATGATTCAGGGCATTTTGGAAAAAAAAAATAATAGTGAAAAAATTCGAATTAGTACAGTTTTTATGGCCTTATATGTGCAACCGTATTTTGGAAAATGGCATTTTTCACTAAAATAGTCATAAAAAAAAACAAGCTATGGGAGGATAAAAAAAAACGTTTTTTTAACGCTGACACAATACCCTAACATAAAATATAAGTCTCATCTCTGGAGAAAAAAAAGTGTTAAATTTGTCGACTAGTGTAATAATTGGACAGGCCAATATAGTCAAATATATATATCTTCCGAACGTTTAATTTTATGACTTTTAAAACACGCTCTTAAATTTATTGAACCGAGTTTTTTCTGTCTTTATTTTTGATTCCCCATGGTTGCATACCTCGAAAAGTTTTCTTGTAGTTCCTATAGCATGCTTAGCTGAAAGTTTAAGGTTATCTAACACCTGGGCCTGATTTTTTTTTATCCTTTAAGGTTTTTATCCAAATTTTTCCCTTAAAAATGAAATTTTAAATAAACAAATATTTTTCTGTAAAGCTTCTTGTATAAGCAAAAAAAAAAATTATACATGGGTATAACTAATGTATAAATATTATGATGAATTAAGATTTAAAAGGTAAAGATTATAAATAGTTCAAGATTTATTTTTTTATTTTTTTTATATTTTTGAGCGCATGTAGCTAGAAATCTGTAGCAACATATTTTAAATTTCAGCCTAGAAGTATGCCAATTTTTTCTTTTTGCAGAAAAGCAGATTTTCTTATTTTATCTTTTTTTTAATAGAAAATCAAAACTTTTAAGAAAACTATTTGAACTTAAAGAAAACTAGCCAATATTACGTTTGACGCAAAATGCATATATTTAACAATTATGTGTTTTCCATTCTAAAGTCCCATTTTAACTTTTAGCACAACATGCTAAACTAATACTAGGCAAATGAAGAGAAGTTAAAAATAAAATTAAAGAAAAGATGAACATAACGAAATTAAAAAAATTAAGGAGTTCTGAAGGAATTAAATACTTTCAAAGTTGTTGTTGTTTCTATTCTCTAACGCACAGTAAAAGTTTTGTTGTACACATAAGCAGGTTCCTTGCCAGAGAGTCAGTCGGTGTTGATCCTTAGCCGCTTAACGGTAGTAAGCGTAGGGATAAGCGGAATAAGCCGAGGCATAAGGATACGCAGAGTAGGCAGCAGTGTAGGGTGCGGTATAGGCAGCGGTATAGGCGGATGTGTATGGCGAGGCAACCAGGGGTGCAGAGTAGGCACTGTAGGCGCTATAAGCCACAGGAGCGGCAAATACGGCTGGCTTGGCTGCCACACAGGCCACAATAGCGAACAGGCACAGAGCGAACTAGAATTTTAAGTATATTATTTTTAAAATAATATTTTTAAATTACAAAGTTAGTAACTGCTTTGAAGACTTACGAATTTGAACATTTTGATTTGTGGTTTGTTGTATTAGATGCGTCTAACCAAGCGAACTGTTTGTTCTACGTTGACTGATACCTGACTTTACAAATCCGCGATTTTATATACCCAAATGTCTAGAGAAATATACAAAAAAAAAAAAAATTAACTAAGACTTGGAACCTTTGCCCATGAAGGCAGCTGGGAAATTATTATGCATGACCAGGCTAGCCAGTTGCTTTTGCCAATTTCGACGGGCAGTATTAATTGACACTAAGGTTGTCGTCGCACAGTGGTAGGCATAATTATAAAGCATGACTAAAATCAATGTTTCGAAAGAAACAGTGGTTGAAATTAACTAACATATTTTTCGCCATAAATTGGAGCTGTTAGATGATACTACTATTGAAAAATATTTTTTATTTTATTTAGTAATGGAACCGCACACCACAACTGTCAGCGCCTTTACCTTAGAAATTGAACACAAACAAACTCCAGCACGATTCGTAGAAGCATTATCTATATCTTAAAAAAATAGGTCTGAGAAGACTTAAACTCTCCTGAAAGAATTCAAACTCCTAAACGGCTTGTTTGGAAAAATTTATCTTTTTACAAAAAATGTATAGAAATGCTTGAATTTTTTACAAAATATGACAATCTGAGCCCACAGTGCACTGGAAAAAATGTGTAAATGTATTTAAAGTGGTATAAAGGATCTACCTGGGTAAGAAGAAAAACTTAACCAACGATATTTCAAAGAAAAATTCTTAAAAATTAAAGTTTTTAAACTTAATGTGTTATAATAGTTTTTTATTTTTTTTTAACGACGCACAGTGGCACATCTGCCAAGAAAAATTTTTGTAAAATTTCATGAATTGACTCACTTAGTTTTATTTAACTGTGATTAAACCAATAAATATTTTGGAAATATTTTTTTTTATAAACAAAATTTTCGCAAGTCAACAAAAATATGTAAAAAAATTGCTATTTTTTTATAAATATATCTTGGAGCAAAAATGTAAAAAATGTATCTTACATTTTTTTTAGTTTTTCTTCAGTTTTTATTTTATAAAAAATTTTTTTTAAATTTATGATTTTTTCAAAGACGCACAGTGGAACAGTTTCAGTCATGAAACTTCACTTTTGCGGCTTAGTTTAAGAAATAAGTTTTATTTTATTTAATTTGCCCATTGAATATTTTGGAAACAATTTTTTTTAATCTTAGTTATCAATTAACTTTTTAAAATAAAAGAAATGTGCACTTTTTTAACCAACACCAAAAAAATCGTATTTTTTTTAAATGTTTTTGGTGCAACAATGTAAAAAAAAATTTACTAACATTTTTAAATTTTTCTTTAGTTTTTAATTTAAAAATTTTTTTTCTTTTTTTTAATTTTATGTTATTTTAGTGAAAAAGCTGCCGAAAACTAAGTTAAGCAAACTTTTTGAAAAATTTCAGTAATGAAGCTTCACTTGTTAGGCTTAATTTAAGAAATTAGTTTTCTTTTATTTAATTATGAATATTGAATATTTTGGAAACAATTTTTTTATAAGCCAAATTGTCAATTAGGCACTTAAAAACAAAAATAAAATGCACATTTTTATAACCGAAAAGAATTTATTTTTTCTTTATATGTTTATTTATTGTATTTATTTAAAAAAATTAAAACAAATATTATTATTTTTATAAATTAACTAAACAAAATCATAGATAGAAATTCTTCCTCCGTCCAACATTATTTTTTTGTGCCCTCTTGGTACCTTTCGCGGACAAATTTTCTAGGCGTAATTCCGATAAATATTTTCTTGGACCCACTCAAAAAAAAAATCAACAATAATATCGAAACCAAATAGCAATACATCATCATTCTTCAAAAATATTTTTTATCGATATGCGCAAAAAGTTTCATTGTGTATGACTTATCGATTAATGATCACGGGAATGGTTACAGATAATTTATAAAATTTTATGCAACAATTAACCTAAATAAGTGGCTGACAATCTTATAAAAAATAACTGCAGTAACTGAATGTAACTTAACGAAATAAGATTTTGAATGTTTGAAATTGTCAATTAAAACGATTTGTCCAATTTTAACATTCTTCGGATAAAGGCTTTTTTGCTAAGACTGAGAACTCAATATTCACCAAAATTTTTAAAGCTAACTTTTTGTAAACTTTTTAGATTAATTGATGCAATTTATTGTCACTTTGGGACAATATATATATATATTGTTTTGGTTCATAATTAATTGGGCCTAGTTTTTTACAAATTAGACACATTGTATGAAAAAGGTGACGTCATAGTCTAACACCTTGTTAATTCTAATATGTTTAAACAATTTTTAAGTTTAAGACCTTCTAATTGTCCCACTGTAAGACGAGCCAGGAGAATCTTCGAGTATTCCGCCTACTGGTACGCATATACTTTTAGTTTCGTTTTGTGCCAATGGCGAACGTAATAAATATTTTTAAAAACCATGACGAAAACAAAAAAATACAAAACAAAATCAATTTTGTTGCGTGATCTGCATATCAAAGTTTTTGCAGTGCTACAATAACGTTGACTCGGAACTGAATGTTACCATATGGGGTGTGTTTAGAAGGCTGGCTCTTGAGGTTTCTGACCCACTGACTACGCTCTTTTTTTTGCTGTAAAACTGGTATAAACTTATAAAACTGTAGAAGCCTCTTTCAAATCATTTCATTTGCTTAAAGCAGCGCGCTCGTATTAGAATTGTTATCGTCTCAGCATCTTCGGAATGTACAAGAAATTAGTAAGTCTAAAGCATAGATCTGACAAAGATCAACAATTACTCAGTGTAGATATGTTAGACACGGATGCGGATATAACACATAAAGCTGTGAAGCTTAAAAGGGCTGCTGTTTTAGTGAGCTATACGCAAATTTCAGATGCTCCACGCACTGTTGCTGCTGCAGCTACTTCTGCTAGTTGCTGCCGCACCGGGTCAAATATCCAATGCTGCCGAGGAGATCGATGTGCCGCCCGAGCATCGTGCTGCACCTCCGCCAATGGCGCCGCCAACGAACTTTGCCCAATTTGCACCGCCCAACAGTTATCCTTTGTTCTACCAAGCTGCGTTGGTGCCATACGGGCGTTACAGCGTAGCCTACCACCAGGTTGTGCATCCCAACAAACCCATAGCTGCTGTTTAAATGGCATACCCTGGAGAAGACCCATAAATAGCTTTTCGCAAAAGTGCAATGGTTGTTGTTGTTAAATTTATTTTTCGTTATTTTTATGTTAAAAATATATGCATACAAAGTTAAAGTGACGCATGCGAAAAATTTATTATATACTAAAATGCAGCAGAGAATGATTGATGCTGACGCAATCTGATCATTTGCATTATTTAAAATGCAAGCACGTGCTGGCCATTGCGATGCATATTATATGGTGTTTGAACAGGTGGAACTATATAGCTTGAATTTGTGTCCACGGATTATATCTCTTAAAATACTTTCATTCCAATTTGCATATATTTGAGCCTTGAGCCTTGAACCTTAACAATTCTTCGGCGTTGAATACACTAACTGCACGTGGAAATATTTGGACTTCTAAAACAGTGCTCAATTTTTTCCAAAATTCTGTTAATCTTTGACAAAATGTGAAGAAAATGAAATCGATATTATGTTAAAAGAAAAGTATAAAAAAATAGCGATCAGAGGTGAAAACATGTTTTCCTAATGTTTTTTAGGTCGGTAAGTCCGAATTCCAAAAAACCAAACACAGCACATCGAGTTCTGACCCAACCTAAAAAGCCCCAAATGAAGAGGTATTATGTCACCAAAAAAGCTGATCAATATAAATTCTTTTTACACCATAGTGAAGCATAGGGCCTCCCGGATTCGGATTTAGCGACCCCAAAAACAAATCAAAATTCTCTTCGAACGTCAGAAAAAAGTGTTCTGGGTTTTTTTGAGGTTACGATATGCCAATTCTGTTAGCGAATTCGGATTCATTGCGTAGAACTGTATGAGAAAACCTATGCCTTGCCTTCAGATCGAAAAACTTTTGCCAGTGTAAATTTTCTTTAATATGGGGCTATGCTACATGTTCAGATTTCTGCTCAAAAAAAAAATTTTTTTGTTTGTTTTAGTTACTACCATTTTACACAAAGTTACAATTTTATGCACATATAACGAAACCCGTCAAGCTGGCTACTTAAAAATCTACTCTAAGAATTTTAAGGTTTTTGTACATGATCCAACAATTAGAAGATCACGCAATGTGCAGGCACGTTATTCGTAACTCCCTGAAATAGAGCACTTGCGTTCAATTTTGTATGGTAGCTATATAAAATTGTGGACCAACTTTGACTAAACTTCACACAAATGTGAACACTGTATTTTGTTTTAGAGTTAACATTTTTGTAAAGTTTGAACAAAATTGGTACACTATTTCATATAGCTGCCATACAAAAATTGAGCCAGTTTAGTTATTAAACTATGACACTTCTTTGCGTCACCTTATATTATAAAATTATCATAGTTTTTATATGTTGTTTTTAACGTCTTTTATACTTATACTTTTCCTTTCCAAAACTCCTAAATAAACCGTCTAATGATGTCAAGTCGCATTATCTGGTCGGACAATAAACATTTTCAGGACGCAATCTTCAGCCATTTTCGAAGATCTAATTCAATACATCCAAATTGACATACGTAGTGATGCAAGCTGCACCGTATTGTTGGAAGTAAACATTAATCAAGTCGATTCCATCCAATTGGGTGAAAAAATAATCGTTTAGCATTCAATGATATCGGTCCGAATTGATGGTAGGTAGGTAGGTAGGTTAGGGCGGCAGCTGGGACTTAGCGTCCCAACTCACTTAGGCCAAGAATAGGCCCATTGTGATACCGATAACGGGAGAAAGTGATAAGGATATGGAATAGACAGGAAAAATTAGGGGAATAGGAAAAATGGAAAGTGCGTGGGATTCGAACCCACAACCTCTGGGATGATAGTCTAGTGCACTGCCGCTAGGCTATCGAGGCCGCCTCCGAATTGATGGTACTCTCAAAAAAAATAAAGCCCGATAATGCCTCTTGACCATAATGCAACCCGCCTTACAGTTATTTTTTTGAGGATGTATCGGCGTCTCTTGATATGCACGAGGATTCTCGTTGGCCCAGATGCGATAATTTTGCTTGGTGATCTATTTTTAAGGTAAAATGTGATTCATTGCTGTATTTCATTTTCGACAAAAATCCAGGATTACCATTTTTGTAGTGTTCTTAAATAACTTAAAAGCTGTCTTCAAATAAATACAACATCATTTTAAAAAATAAAAGACTTAAAAGTAAAAAAAAAAATCTATAGATGATCAACAACCAAGATGGCGCACTTTTGAAAATGGCGTTTACTTTTCTGCGCCTACACAACAGAAATTAATTTATAAAACTATAAAAATTTGTTTGAGATTTTGTGTGAAATTTTCTAAGTTTCCTCTTAACCGCATTGCAAGATATTCAAGTTGAAACGATTTGGAATTTCTGTGACTAAATATTTTCTTTGCTTCAGAAACAATTTCACTAAAAGAATTTTAGAGCATAGAATCCTCTACAATACCGATCTACAGCAGTATCTTCTACAAAGAATGTTTATTAAAAGTTTATTTGCAGCATATATTGTTGTAGAACGCTTATAGAGCAAAGGCACATACAAGGATCGTAACAGATTTTGCTGACCTAAAAAAAACCAAACGCAGATTAAATTTAAACATTTTTGTTATAAAAAAAAAACAATTATATTATATTATTGGATAGCTTCAACTGTGCACTGACTAGAAACAGGATTCTTTACACTGCCAAAAAGTTCGTTTTAAGCAAGTGTTTTCTGTACTGAATTCTTTAGTCAAATATTTTTTCAAACGCTATGACACAACAGCTATGGAATTCCTTGGTCATAACAACTTCCGCATACCAAAGAATGTTTTATAGCTGAGATTTAAAAAATGTCAAACCACATTCCTTCAAAAAATTTTATTTTTTCATCTTTTATTTTACTCAAATGTCCAAATCAGTCTAAAGGGATCAAAGGGATGCCTTAAAAGAATGTGCTATAGCCTGCAGCATAGGGATAAACTGAGTAAGCTGCTGCAACAGGAGCGGAATAGGCGGCAGCTACTGGGGCGGTGTAGGCGGCAGCTACTGGGGCGGTATAGGCGGCAGCAACGGGGGCGGTATAGGCAGCGGCAACTGGGGAGGCATAGGCGGCAGCAACGGGAGCGGTGTACGCGGCAGCAACAGGGGCGGTATAGGCAGCAGCAACTGGAGCAGTGTAGGCAGCGGCAGCTACAGGTGCGGCAGCCACAATCGGTGCGGCAGCAATGCCATTAAAGTTACGCGCCACATATTGTGAGCTTGTGGCAGTGACCACGCCAGCCGGAACAGCGGCAGCTAACACTGCAGGTTTGGCCTCAACCAGGCTGCAGGCGAGCACGGCGCAGAGTACAATAAAGCACTATAGTGGTTGCACAGTGGTACAAATTAGTCATTAGCATGATAAACAAATGTTATTCAACAAAAATGCTACGCACCTGTTTGAACATGTTGATTTTTGATGTTGGGATTTGTTGAGCTGCAAATTGTGACTATAAGTTGGGCTGGAGACGTCTGCAACTTTTATAGCACAGTTGAAATGGGCTGCATTATTTACTTTAAGATTCTATTTGAATATTTAATTTATGCTCAAGTATTTTTTTTTTTTGTGTTCTGAATTTTGTATTGCAATTTGAGGCCATTTGAGTGCCAACTTTTGGTCATACTACCGCCCAATTGGAGTGAGGTCTTTGCTCAAAAATTTCAGGCACGTTTCAATTGTGTGAGCCCATAAAAGTAGCCGTTGAAGGTAGTTAAAAAAAAAAAAACATAAATTTTAAACAAATTTAAGTAGCTAAAATAAACGCCTCGGTTTTGATAGATGTGACTTGTTTGCGTTGGACTCTAATGATGGCTAGACTCTTGGAACAACAAAATAGTTTGACATTTTTGGCTGCAAATCAATGTGGCTTAAATAAGCTGACATTATGCCACAATTGTCACGCAATACAGATCAAAATGTATGTACCGTGCACACTTTTATATTATATTATATGCTATGTAATGTCTGCGGTCGTTGTACGCATTTAATGCGATTGTATTTGCATTTATTCAAGGTCGTTTGGTTCGCATATTAAGTTGCATGCAAATTGCAACGTATTTTATTTATGCAATATTTTGCATCTGCTCTGCTTTTTTACCCGCCCTCTCAGTGGGCAACTGCCTCACCCACACTCTGTGACACTTTTTGTGGCATAATTGCAATGCAAACAAATCGATAGAAAGTTGCAATGATAATTGCAAAATTTTAATGCATTTTAAAAATATTTTTTTTTTTAAATAAGACTGCGTCTAAAAAAGAGAAATTCAATATTCAGCTATCGATAAGTTGATAAAAAATCAGAATTTCGCAATAAAATTTTACGTGATTACTATTCTCTTGTAGCGCGATCACATATGCAAAAATCATCAAATTCAAAAAGGTCGGCAATAAAAGTGACGAAGTTTACGAACATTTCGAGTCTAAGACCCATCAGCTTGAAGCTTAATATAATTTAAAAAAATTTTTTTTCGTTAATAAAAAGCAATCCGAAAATTTGTAATTTTGTAAAATTGTCAAAAATTACACGTTTTTTCGACTTTTGTTGCTTTTAACTTCTATAATTTGTACTCAGTCTGTACATAATTTCTTTTATGTCAATACAAAATTTTGATCACGAGGTATTGACGAATAACTGAAATAAGTGCCCAAAAGCATGTTTTTCGAAAACATCTCGAAAACGGTGCTTAAGAAAAAAAAAAGTTGCCATTTCGTGTTTCTCAAAAAAAAAAATTTGGGTCTATTAATTTATATATATATTTTGTTACTACTATCATTACTAATTTTAACAAAATATTCTTACATTATTATAAACACAAATATGGAACAACTTGCTGGCGCCATCTAGCGACAAGAATAAACTTTAATATGCGGTCACATTAAAGAGAAATGAAGACGATAACCACGAAGATGACAAAAAGGAGTCTAGCTCCTTGCTCACTTCGACGAAGACAAAAATCAGTTTTTTATTATAGTAGACAAAAAATAATTATATCTATATTAAAAAAAAAGTTGTTACATAATTAATTTTGTTTTTTTTTTTTTCATTTTGTGGCATAAAATATTAACTTTTATAATATGTGTATATTTTTATATTTCTGTGAAACCAAATGTGCAAAAACTTGATTGCGCCATCTAGCGACAAAATTAAAAAAATAAGAAATTATGACGAAGCCTTTTTCTATTATAAAGTGACAAGTTTTTGGTATACGCTGCATTAATACGTTTTTGACTTGCTCTAGATTATGTTAAGAGTCTGAATCTCTCAATCTCCCAAAGATTGTTCCGATCCAATGATGAAAGTTTTGAAATCATCTAAGTACTTAAAGAGAACCAAAAACCAAGCCAACGAATATAAAGACTATAGCTTTAGTGACGTTCTCGGATCAAACGGACAAAAAAGCTATGCTTATCAACATTTCTGGAAATAAATTAGTAAACGTACATATTTTTGGAACGAAGTTCCTTAAGTTGTATAGAGAAATAATAAAAAATCCAAAATTTGTTCAAATATCTTTATTCGTTTAGGAGATGTAACATATCAAAGAAGCGTCTAAAATCATAAATCTAATTAGTCAGTTATTGATAACTTGATAAATAATCTTTATCTAAATTGAATTAAGAGTCAATTTTTATATATGGTCGAGAAAAATTAAACTGGATCACTTTTCGAATCGATCGCTACGATTTTAATGATACAGTTTCTAGCCAATATTAAACTTGAAAATTTTATCTTGCAAAATTCTGATTATTTATCGATAGACTCTTCTTTTAGATTTACACATATTTGAATAATGTGTTTTTAATGAATGATACCATTTAATTAAATTAGATATTTATTTTTCAATCATAAAACCAAAACAAAGATGACGATACTTTCAGAGCCTGTCGTTAAGAGAAAATCAGTAGAACTTATCAATGCAGAGAGCCGTCAGCTAAAAAAATGAGCGATATTATAATAACAACAAAGATACTTCGAAGTTGGGATACACTTAAATTGAATTTAAATAGCAGTTCTGAGTTAGTTAAGTTTTGAACAGAACTCTAAAAACTCTTTAAGACATTGACAATGTCTGTCCAATTAGGAAACTCCTCTGACTATGTCATATTGTACTTCTGAATGAAGAAACTTCTAGGAGAAAGATGTTCAATATGTGACTCTCATAATTTCGAATAGCGATTGAAACATGCCAGTACATGCATCCTTATGTTCACTTAGATATCTGAGACCGTAAGATCTACAGATACCAAATTTCACCTTATAAAGATTAATGGCGAAATGTTCCAATTTCGACGCAGTTTTGTACTAAATATTACATCATTGTAATTTATTTGCAAGTGAAACTAAGCTACAGATGACGTAAAAAAAATTAATATTTTTGATCATTTGATTATAATACTCTCTCGTCGTTTGTCAACACAAACAGTTAGTTATACCCATAACAAAATCATTGCTCTGAGTCTAAAAGTGCACAACTAATGTTGTATCCCTATTGTAAGTACATACGCATTTTTATACGTTTTTTTTCTCTTTATATTGTATTTTATATTACAAAGCGTATACCGACTTTTCTTATCATACCGCCGGCTTATAAACTAACTTACTACTTATGTACAATTATTAAAATACATAATATATAAATTGTGTACTCAGTATATACTTGATAAATTATCAGTTATTTATATACAGTCAGCATATGCAATCTGCAGCATCATGCAACTTTATGCAAAAGTCCAAACAGTCAGTGAAAAACTTTCGTCGTGAATGGTACACAATGCGTATGCTTAATTTGCTTTCGTTTATCTTTATCCTGTCATTATTTCGCGCAACGGTGCGTGCTGGAGATGTCTACTTAAGCTGCGATGAGTACGAACAGCATCCGGTCTGGCAAATTCCAGATGATCCTTATTGCACGGTTACGGGCTTCACAGTGACACATAGTCAAAATGTCGTAGTTCAGCCTCATTTACCCGGCAACATGGTCAAGTTTATGAAATTTTACGATTCCACGCTGCTTTATGTGCCTTTTCATTTGTTTGAATCCTTTGTCAATATGAAAACTTTGGATGTTAGCTTTACGGGCATATTGGAGCTATCACGTAATACCTTCAGCGCGGCCAGCAATTTAACATATCTGAATTTGAGCTATAATAACTTGAGCGCTGTGCAGACTTCGGTCTTTATAGGCGCCAATATACTGGTCAGATTGGATCTCAGCTATAACAAGATATCCGAGCTAAGTGAGAATGCTTTTTGTGGACTGCATAGTCTGAACAAGCTGCAGCTAATGGGCAACAAGCTGACCGAGCTGCATGTAGATATTTTTAAGGATAACGAGTATCTGGAATCAGTTTCGCTGGAAAGTAACAAATTGACATATGTGCAGCCGGAAGTGTTTAGTCGCATGCGGCGCATTAAGGAGGTTAATCTGTCCAATAATCTACTCATACGCGTGCATCCAGATACTTTTGCCGAGGCAGCCAGCCTGGAGAATTTGCTGCTGGCCTCCAACAATCTAAGCTCATTTCATTTGGCCAACAAGAGTATTGTGCATCAGCTGCATCTGGACTACAATCATCTGACAAATCTTACCGTGAATGCTACACGTTTTGTGCGTGCCAATTACAATAACATTAGCGAGGTGCATATGCATCAGGCACTGCAGCTGGAGACACTGGAACTGCGTGGCAATCGCATGAGCAGCATTGCCAATATTACCAATTTGACGGCACTGCTGCATTTGGATCTCTCCTATAATCCCATAGGACCACTCAATATCAGCACTTTTGATAATCTGAAGCGTTTGCGTAATCTTTATCTGCGCGCCAATGGCATACGAGAGCTAAAGTTTGGCATGCTCTCCAAGCAAAAGTATCTAGAGATACTGGATTTGTCGTTTAACAATCTAACCACACTCAATCTGGATCTTTTTGTGCCCTATCTGATCAATATCAAACAGTTCTTTGTGGATGGCAATGCTTTGTCGGAGCTGCAGGGTAATCGCAGCTTTGCGCAGGTTTTTCCCTTGCTACAAAAACTAGGCATCTCACGCAATCGCTTCAACTGCTCCTACCTGCATCATCTGCTTATTCCACCTTTTTTGGTTGATACTGTATTGTTGCATATCGAACCGGATGCTAGCACTGAGGAGACACCGCACATACGCGATGTTTCCTGCATCAGCCATACGCACGAGACGGACTCGTCCTTAGCTGCAGCGGCCAAATTTTCCAGCAGAGCAATCTCATCAGAGGGAGATGCGCACACGTTACAGCAGCAGCTGCAGATATTACAAGCCCACGCACAAAATCTGGAGCTGCATTTGGTGTTCATGAAGGTTTTCTTTTATGTCGTAGGTTTACTGGTAGTCCTGGGCTTAACTGCCTTGGTTACACTGCGTTACTGGAAGATCAAACGCTCAGGACGCTACTCACGTAGCAGCATTGTGTTTCAATCGAATGCCACAATGGACGCCAACTTGACTATGTGATGATCTTGATTTTCATATATTAGGGACAAAATATCTACCTTTTTAAGCTTATGATGTGCGAAATAAATATAGGATTGGATTTTTAAGCGAATTAAAGTAGTTTTTACTATTATGGTATGAATGCAATTGAGAGTAAGTTTGTGCCATTGATGGGACAATTTCCTAAAGATGGACTTTTGCTCTTTGTGCGACCATTTACATATGTGGGTATGGATTAGAAGAGCTTTTTTATAAGAGTTGCGGCTATAAGCACTGAGAAAAGTTGGAAATGTGTCAGTACAAAAAATTAATTTTACTTGTAACGAATTTTGGGGTCGCGGAATTTGAATACAAGGTTTAAGAAACTCTAGCAACTGACCTGTGTCTTGTGATTGAGCCTTTCTACCAAAAAAGAGAGCAATAGGTAAATTTAGGAATACTTATTATTAACACCCGTCCAAGTGAGTTAGGCGCCTCAGTTTGTGCCATCATACCCATTATGATGACTAATTTTTGCATGGGACGTAAAACCTGGATGGCGATGGGAGAGGAGTGGTGGGGGAGCCTAGAAGGCTGGGTGACGAAGCTGGTGGACGTACCTAAACTCTAAACTCTCTTCTGGCTAAGCCATTTTGAAAGTATTTCTTATATGTTTTATAGGGGGTAGGAGCCGTGGGAGTTTAGAAGGGTGTGTGACAAAACTTATGGGCATTCCTAATATCTCTCCTTGCTAAACCATTTTGTGGATATTTTTCATATGTTATATATAATATTTCAGCTAAAAAAAAAATTTAAATAATATTTAAATTTGTAAGCAAAAAAAATTGCCTCGTGTAATGATGGAACATTGGATCTTAGACATAGCTTCGTATGCTTAAGTTTTGAGGCCAACACTCTACCAGTTCATCTACTACTGAGAGGCCATTCCTTTCCTTTGAAGTTATTTGGGTCGAGCAGTTTAAATGTCAAATTTTGTTATCCTAGCTTTTAAAGTCTGCACGATACAGGCGTTCATACAGACGAGCATACCTTAATCAATACCATTTCTTCTCTGACTATATTGGACTCAACTTTAGGGGTTCGCCGATGTCTCCTTCTCTGATCATTAACTACTTAAATTTTGCATATTTAATATACGCTTAAATTTAGATCTTATACTTTTTGAAGATATTCCGACCCACTTCTTATTCAGATCCAATCAATTGTAGTACTTCTGTTCTTAAGAACATTAAGGAAATCGTACTTTGATGTTGTTTTAAAAATAATTAAAACTTGTAAAAGATAAAAGCGCAGCGTTAAGAATATTGCATGCAGTATGAAATATTTCTGGGTTGTCTGTGTCTTTCATCAAGGCTCAAGACTGCGCCAAGTTTATCAAATGTGACGTTGACTGTAAACAGCAAAAAAAAATAAATAAAAAAAATCAACTTATATACAAGATAGCTGCTATAACAAATACTTCCTGTAACATGTAAGCAGTATATAAAGCAGTTTATATAGTATTTGGATATATATCCATTGATAAGCAAACAAAGACCTTGAACCGCACTAGACTGAATCCCTGTATATAATAAAAATAAAATATTTTTTATAGTTTTACGTTTACATTTTTATTCGTTCTTTTATTATTTTGTTTTTATCAATCAATTCTCTCTATTTTCTCAGCAGCAAAGGCGCTGTGTAGGCGGCAGTGTAGGGCGCAGCAGCCACATAGGGAGAGGCTACGTAGGGGGATGCCACATAGGGGGAAGCTATGTAGGGTGATGCCACATAAGGTGCTGCAAAGCGTCCATGATATTCCTGCGAATAAACCGCTGCTGCTGGTGCAGCCGAGACCAAAGGAGCTGAGTAGGCCAAAGGAGCAACGATACCAGGTTTGGCCGCAACGCAAGAGATCAGAGCGAGTGCAGCGATGACGAGGAACTTGAACATATTGTTTGTGTTTTGTTTTTGGCTAGTTTGACTTGCTTGAGTGAACCAAGTTGTACTGATAGTGTTTAGAGTGTGACTTGAACAATTTATAGGGCTTGGAAAAAGAAGAAGCACCTTGAAAAAAACCAAAGCTGAAAACACTTGGTAGCTGAAAATGTTTTTAATTAGCGGCGCTTATTAACCGCTATACGGCTGTGCGTAGCTGTTACGTGCGCGTAATACAAATCATGCCCAGAATTCACAATGCTAGCCATAGGCCTTGCTAACCATATTGTTGAGTTGGTCAACTGTTTTGGGCTTCGCATAGCTTTCATGGCTTTTAAATTTACTATATAAACTAGAGTCGATCTGAAGTTAAAGCATCAGTTCAATTTGTTCCATCAACAAAGTCAAAACAAAAAAAAAAAACAAACAAATCAAAATGTTCAAATTCATCGCTATCGTTGTGCTCGCTCTGGTTGCCTGCGTTGCCGCCAAGCCTGGCATAGTTGCTCCACTGGCCTACTCAGCACCCTATGTTGCCTCGCCCTATGTTGCCTCACCCTACGTGGCCGCCTCACCCTACGTTGCCGCCTCACCCTACGTGGCAGCTCCCTATACTGCTGCTTATACCGCTGCCTATGCCTCGCCTTATGCTGCCGCTTACTCAGCCCCTTGGCTGCTCAGGAAGTAGACAACGAATTCGATTGGAAAATTTAGGCAATTTTGACTATGGAATATTTTCTATGACAATAAACGATAATAAAATACGAAAGAAATAAAAAAACTAAACCTGATGTTTATATTTAAATCTTAATTAGCCTTTGCGCAGTAATGTTCTTGGCCCACCTGTTTGAAAATTGTGCTGTACCTATGCCTCGCCTAATGCTGCTCAGAAAAAAGATGACAGGATTCGATTGGAAAATTTAAGCGCTTTTGACAATGGAATATTTTCTAGAACAATATACGATAATACAATTCGAAAGGAATAAAAAAAACAAAATATGTTGTTTATATTAAAATCTTAACTAACCTTTGCGCTGTATTATTTTTGACTCCCCTGTTTAGAGACTGTATTGTACAACGTGCTGTATGATAAACAAGCATGCACAGACATGCAAATATGTTATGCATACTTCACGTTGGACAGAACGCAAAAAAATGAATTGCATTTTCATACCTTTTCAATTATATGGTCAACTTATGTCCACGTCGTTATTATAATCAAATTTTAGCCACATAATGCAAAAATTTATAATGCAATTTGATTTTTAACGCAGCCCCAAAGTATGCAACGTTTTTTATGCGCTTTAACCCTTGTGCGTGTGCGTGGCTTTTAAGTTTCAAAGATAATGCAATATTTTGATTAATTTTACAAGAAAGAAAAAAAAAATAAAATTTACAAGATATAGTTTTTTAGATATTTTTGATTTAGATGCAATTTTCGATATGAGTACTAGCAGTCTTGCTTGTACCAATAAATAAAAATAATAAATTTCTTTCTAACCCAGTTGTTTCTAAATAGTTTAATTTCATCAGCCGGAATACAAACAATTTTTGCACAAAATGAACAAAGTTTTTATACCATTTAAATTATACAAAATTAATTGCTTGTAAAGAAAATACGCACACCAACATGCTGCCGCATATACAGCGCCTTGGCTGCGCAGGAAGTAGACAACAGAATTCGATTGGAAAATTTAGGCAATTTTGACAATGGAATATTTTCTATGACAATATGCGATAATAAAATACGAAAGGAATAAAAAAACTAAACCTGTTGTTTATATTTAAATCCTAATTAGCCTTTGCGCTGTATTGTTCTTGGCCCACCTGTTTGGAGATTGTGCGGTACCTATGCCTCGCTTTATGCTCCCGCTTACCCATCGCCTTGGCTGCTCAGGAAGAAGACAACAGGATTTGATTGGAAAATTTAGGCGATTTTGACAATGGAATATTTTCTATAACAATATACGATAATATAATTCGAAAGGAATAAAAAAACAAAACATGTTGTTTGTACCAAAATCTGAATTAGCCTTTACGCTGTATTGTTTTTATCTCCCCTGTTTAGAAACTGCGCTGTACAACGTGCTGTATGATAAACAAGCATGCACAGACATGCAAATATGTTATGCACACGTCACGTTGGACAGTACGCAAAAAAATAAATTGCATTTTCATACCTTTTCAATTATATGGTCAACTTATGTCCACGCAGTTGTTATATAAATCTTATTTTAGCCACATAATGCATAAATTTATAATGCAATTTGATTTTTAATGCAGCCCCAAAGTATGCAACGTTTTTTATGCGCTTTAACCCTTCTGCGTGTGCGTGGCTTTAAAGTTTTAAAGATAATGCAATATTTTGATTAATTTTACAAGAAACAAAAAAAAATAAATAAAATTTACAAAATATAGTTATTTATATATTTGATTTAGATGCAATTATCGATATGAGTACTTCACTCGCGTTTGTACCAATAAATAAAAATAATAAAGTTGTTTCTAGTACAGTTTTTTATAAATAGTTTAATTTTATCAGCCGAAACATTAACAATTTTTATTCAAAATGAGCAAAGTTTTTATACTATTTAAATTATAAAAAAATTAATTGCTTGTAAGGAAGAGACGGACACCAACATGCTGCCGCATATACAGCGCCTTGGCTGCGCAGGAAGTAGACAACAGAATTCGATTGGAAAATGTAGGCGATTTTGACAATGGAATATTTTCTATAACAATATACGATAATACAATTCGAAAGGAATAAAAAAACAAAACCTGTTGTTTATATTTAAATCCTAATTAGCCTTTGCGCTGTATTGTTCTTGGCCCACCTGTTTGGAGATTGTGCGGTACCTATGCCTCGCCTTATGCTGCTCAGAAAGTAGATGACAGGATTCGATTGGAAAATTTAGGCAATTTTGACAATGGAATATTTTCTATAACAATATACGATAATATAATTCGAAAGAAATAAAAAAACAAAACATGTTGTTTATATCAAAATCTTAATTAGCCTTTGCGCTGTATTTTTATCTCCCCTGTTTAGAGACTGTGCTGTACAACGTGCTGTATGATAAATAAGCATGCACAGACATGCAAATATGTTATGCATACGTCACGTTGGACAGTACGCAAAAAAATAAATTGCATTTTCATACCTTTTCAATTATATGGTCAACTTATGTCCACGTCGTTGTTGTTATCAAATTTTAGCCACATAATGCATTAATTTATAATGAAATTTGATTTTTAATGCAGCCCCAAAGTATGCAACGTTTTTTATGCGCTTTAGCCCTTGTGCGTGTGCGTGGCTTTAAAGTTTTAAAGATAATGCAATATTTTGATTAATTTTACAGGATAAAAAAAAAATAAAATTTACGAGAAAAAGTTTTTTATATATTTGATTTAGATGCAATTTTCGATATGAGTACTAGCAGTCGTGCTTGTACCAATAAATAAAAATAGTAAATTTGTTCTAGTACAGTTGTTTATAAATAGTTTAATTTTATCAGCCGGTACATTAACAATTTCTACACAAAATGAGCAAAGTTTTTATACTATTTAAATAATAAAAAAATTATATACAGCGCCTTGGCTGCTCAGTAAGTAGACAACGAGTTCGATTGGAAAATTTGGCAATTTTGAGTATGGAATATTTTCTATGACAATATATGATAATAAAATACGAAAGGAATAAAAAAACTAAACCTGTTGTTTATATTTAAATCCTAATTAGCCTTTGCGCTGTATTGTTCTTGGCCCACCTGTTTGGAGATTGTGCGGTACCTATGCCCCGCTTTATGCCGCCGCTTACCCATCGCCTTGGCTGCTCAGGATGTAGACAACAGGATTCGATTGGAAAATTTAGGCAATTTTGACAATGGAATATTTTCTATGACAATATACGATAATAAAATTCGAAAGGAATAAAAAACAAAACATGTTGTTTGTACTAAAAACTTAATTAGCCTTTGCGCTGTATTGGTTTTGACTCTCCTGTTTAGAGACTGTGCTGTACAACGTGCTGTATAATAAACAAGCATGCATGTCTGTGCATATGTATGTTATGCATACGTCACGTTGGACAGTACGCAAAAAATAAATTGCATTTTCATACCTTTTCAATTATATGGTCAACTTATGTCGACGTCGTTATTATAATCTTATTTTAGCCACATAATGCATAAATTTATAATGCAATTTGATTTTTAATGCAGCCCCAAAGTATGCAACGTTTTTTATGCGCTATAACCCTTTTTTTTTATAAATAGTTTAATAAATTTATTTATCAGCCGGAACACAAAAAAATTGTACACAATATGAGCAAAGTTTTTATACTATTTAATTTATAAAAAAATGTATTGCTTGTAAAGAAGATACGGACATCAAAATCTGTATGAACACTTATGTAGACTAGAATATAAGTTCTTACATTGGGCAAGGGGTTGTGAACGGAGATATTCCGAAAAAGAACAAAGCATTCAAGTTCGTACGTCAGATAGGCTGTTCAGATGAGATCGTACGAATAGTTTACATTAAACTTTTTAAAGAAATGCATCGACCCACAATAAGAAGTGAGCAGAGACTAGGATTTACAATAAAAAGTTATAAATAAATTAAGCATTATATAATAAGGAGGTGGAGGAGAATTCAAACCTTTTCTTTATTATCGACATATTTTTTATAGAAAGTAGTCACGAATAATAATAAAGTTTTGGTAAAAAGGCTCTTAGAGACACTAATTAACTTCTAGTGTTACCACTTTGTTATACTCGCTTGTATCGTCACATTCCTGGCAAGTTTCCGCAGTGGTGCTCTCTAACAATCGTGTAAGCCCAATTGTATTGCTCACTTGAAAGTTAAATCCAAAGCCAAATGTAAATGATAGAGTACCAACAGGCTGCAGTACAATTTTATGATTTAGTGGATACTTTTGCTTTTTATGCTTTTTTGGGGATGTTTGCAAGCCATATGATAATGCATTATGCAGCGTATTTGAGGGATGTTGCACAAAGTTATAAATTTGAGTTACTATGCGTCGAATATCTTCATAGAATTCATTGGAATCAGCTGTCCAGGTTTTGCTGGGATCTTCTATAAATGCCAGTGTGGACACATCGACAATGTAGTCCTGTTTATCAATATCTGCTACAGTTGTAAGCGCTCTTGAGCCGCTGTTGATGGCTTCTTGGGGAGCAGTTATTAAACATAGTGGCAACGCTGCATGCAGTGGCAGCACAATGCACATTAAAGCCAGCTGCGTGAAAAATGCCATTTGATCAAGACTAAAGCCAAGTTTAATTTACTTACGGGCAACATTTCGCTAGAGCAGCGCTGTAAAAACTAGATTTATTGTTGCCACATGCCCCAACTTTTATAGGCAATAAATAATAGAGTACTCTTTTATCATAATAAAAACCAATTTTAACATTTTATTTGTAAAAACTTCATTAAACGACTGCCCAAGGGCTTGAAACGCCAATCCATCTGTCGTTTTGCAGACATAAATGCCGCTTAGATCCAGCCATAACCATGTCCATGTCCATAGCCACCATGTACTATGGGTCGCACAATGCTGTGCGTGCTCCAAATGGGATGCACCACATGCGCGGAGGGCAATCTGTGATATGAAGTGCTTGTCAAGATGGGAGACGAATGCAGATAACCTGGCGCGGCCAGCGTAAAGATCACACACATGGACACCAAGATGAACTAGACAGAGCAGAAAATTTTGAAATATATTAACTCAAAAGGTACACTGAGAAAATAAGTCCAGCGAAAAGTCTGGATTTATTAAGAATGATTCGAGAAGAATTCAATATAAAAAGTTTAAAGCCAAAAAAAGTTGTTAAGAACGCCATTTCAATTAAATTACCCTTTTTTCAGTTTGGATTAAAATATTAAAGTTAATTATGATGCCTGGGAAAGCGCCAGAAAGATTTTAAACAATTCCCAAAAAAAATTGAAGATTCGAACAGAAAATTCCACAATGACCGAAAAATCAAAAGTTAGAAAAAATAACGATATTGCTTGCATTATCAAAGAAAAATATTCAAAAGTTCTTATCAACTCTTTTGTTAAAGGCTTTCTTCAGAGCTCTGGTTGTAAGATGTCGGAAAATCTGGCTAGAAACCAAATATTTTGTTCTGTGCGCTTTCTTTTGTTATTTTTATATTTATGTTATGCTTATTTTTTCAAAAGTCCATAATAATCATTAAAGTTATTATTGGTGGAACCAAAATTGATATTTTCTTGAAAATTAAAACTATAAAAATTTTAAAAAATTATATTCTTCTAAAAGCGTTGCCGATTCGCAGAAATTTCCGAATTTGTTAACCAAGTCAAAACCTATATATCCATGCCAAAGCCAACTTATATCTTTTGTCACGTCACGCTATACGTAGTATAGTATCTTTTGAATCTATAAGACCAATTGTTGTTTTAGTTCAAAAAAGGTAGAAAAGACAAAACGTTATAATTGTTTAAACATAGAGTAACGTCACGCCAGATAAAAAATAAGCGAGAAAAGCTTTTTAGCTTACTTTACTAAAAAAAAAAAACGTAGGAATTTGGCATCTTGTTACCCAATTCAAAACCACTTATATTTTTTGTATCGTCACGCCATGTTTACACGCAAAAGTATTTTCGAATCAATAAAACAAATTGTAATTTTTTTACTAAATATAGTGATACCTAATTGCTAAGCAAAAAAAAAAAAATCTTTCTAAAAATAAGCTGCTGCTTTTTTGAAGCATACTAACAAACGTAACATCACGCCAAAAAGAAAATGGACCTATATAACATCGATTTAAAATGCAATTAATCAAATATATTAAAAAAATGTCTACTGGAACCGATTTCGAAATTACTAGATTCAACTACCGAGAATCGAGGTTTTTCACTGAGTTTATCTCAAAATTGTTTTATTTTTGTTTTGTGCAGTGCTATATACGAAACTTGTTTGTTAAAAATAAACGTAAAAAAAAATAAAAAATAATATAATTTTATTAATTAAACAATTCTTCTAGTTGACGAAAACTATGAACTCAAAATTATTTGATATTATAAAATTGCACCACGAACAAAAAATAAATTTTTTCTTTCAGTGTACTACTTAATTGCAATTTTTTTTAAGATTTACCAGCTTCAACATTTTGATTAGGTTGTTTTTCGCACTTCAAACTTTGTGGACGACTTGAAAACGACGAGTAGACTCTTGGACTGGAAATGGCAGCGTTTGGGCTGCTTATATAATGCCAAAAAGCCTCTGCGGTTCACTACAAAGTCGACCACATTGAAGGCGGATCAACCTTGAGGGCGTGCAAAGACACTTTTGTAATTCAAGAGGAATAGTTCTAGAGCTGCTTGAATTTCGCAAGCGAATGACTTCTTGGGTTTAAATTACTCTTAAAGCGCACCACAGCCAGTTTTAACTTGTTCAATTGCAACATGTTGCATGTGTTGCATGGCTGCATATGCTGAGCAGCTGGGCCAGGGACTCATCTTGAATAGAGGTATCTAGAACTGCGCAGATTGGTAAACAAGGCAGCAGAATTCAAACAAACACAAAAATATTTGCAGCAAATGCGTAGAAGAAATGTCTTTAATTGATTGATGCGTGGGATTTTATTTGTTATTTTTATTATTAGTTTACGTTTTTTTTGGGGGGGGGCGAGTCTTATGAATGAGAAAAGCAAAACAAAGGAAAAGCGCATTTGGACTGCTTCCCATTTTCAAGGGCAAAACAAAACGAAGAAGAAACAATAAGTTGCAATAAATATTGATGGGAAGCCGAAGTCTGGGTACCTTTTTTTTTGAGTGAAAGCTGCTGGAATTGTAAAAAAAAAGTGTATTTATTATGCATAACGTTTCAACGAATGCAACATTAAATTATTTTGTGTATATTGAAATTAAAAATATGTATGTAAGTGGCTTAATGGCAAAAAGGAAACGCGAAAATCGGATACAAAATAATTAAAGCATAAATGTAAATTTTTATGTATTAACCTACAAGATTGAAAAATATTTTTTTGAGCAATTTTTTTAATAAATACATATTATAAAATGTAAATGAATTTTTTTTTTGAACAGCAAATGGATCTTTCCTGATGAAAAATGAATGACGTTATTTTCAATGGCTCACTCTATCGGTAAAGATTTCGGATTATCTTTGACTAAGTGCATGCGTACGTTCGCGTTTTGGAACATCTCGATGGAAGTCCTTTGACCTCAAGAATTACAAAAGCACCAGTCCGTGAAGTGAACAACATTATCGGCAATACCGCCCCGATTACGGAATCTTTTTCTTACTAAAATGCTTAAGTTAAATGCTTCATACGCTTTTTGGAACGTCGAGCTCACCGCCTATATTGTGAAATGTAATAACTTTGCAATTACGATGATGTCTTATCACTCAGAATTCTGCTTTCGAAAATTAAAACCAGCGAGTTTTAAAACAAATGTTTGGAAAATGAGACTCAAAATGTAGTGTTGACAATCATTTACATTAAAAATAATATTTCAAAAGTAATTCCCCCTGATTTATAGTATGCGCTTAATTTTAACTTGAAAAATAGACTCCATATACATAAGGTTGGATTTTGAGTGTTCCAATCTCTATAGCCAATGTGTATCCCATTTTATTGACATAACTCTACTACTCGTACATAAAGATTAACTCACTGAAAGACATGATTAAATTTGAAGAATAAATAATACTGATTCAGCTAACTAACTTAATTGGTTTGGCACATATACATATGTACAAGTATCTATGTACATGCTTCTAGGCATAACAAATATCAGCTTCTATTAAATATAACCTCAGGCTGAGGGTATCACAGCACACACACACAATGTAAACACACCCACAACAGCTGGCCTTGCCCTTGATTTTCACACATAGAAAGCAGCAATACCGGAAGTGCGGAAAAGTGCCTGGCTTTGGTCTCACTTAATTGTTTATTTTGGAAAAGCTTTGGTCCCATCCCTTCATAGCATAAGCAAAAACGTAAACAGTACAAAAATATTTATATGCCAGAGCGAAAAAATATTCCTCTGGGTAAAGAGCGCTGCCAGCAACCAGTTTCTGGAATGGTATTTATGTGGCATGTACTTGCGCATGGCTTGTTAAGTGGCAGCAGCGGCAACAACAACAAGGAGCAACATGCCAGGATTGAAATTTACAGAACTAACCAAAGAACCAAAGCAACAAGTTCTAGAACAACAAAAGATGCAATCTAAATTGCAAAACTGCATTGAAAGTTGTAGTTAAAGTAACTTAAAGCTAACCTGCCAATGCCTTTGACCTTGGTACTGTGTGTGTTCCTTCTTAGGCCTGGCCAAGACCAAGGTATAAATAGCAGCATTTGCTTCCCGCTTGCAATCAGTTTGTGCTTGTTTGTCCAAGATGTTGAAGCTAGTAAGTTGAGCAGTTTATACAACAATTTGAAGTTCATCCATATACTTGCCTACTTTAGTTTATGTTTGCCTGCTTGCTGAGCTTGGCCTTGGGCCATGAGCTATACACCTATTATACTCCAGGGTATTATGCGCCTAGTGTGGCCTATGCACGCTCTGCAGCCGTTGTGCCACTGGCATATTCCCGCTTAATTGCACCGGCTTCCTCTTCCCATGTCTACAATAGCGTGGAGACGCCCAGCTCCTTTCAGCAGCAATATCGTACGGACTACAAGCCAGTAACCTATGAGTATCTCTACTAAATCAAAACTAATACGACGAAATATGAGATTTGTGTAAAAGTGAAATTTGAAATAAAGTACGAAAAAGTTTTTTTTCGCGACATTTTTTGTGCACCATCTGAAACCATTTGACAGTGTTCATCCTCTCCTTCTTTTTGTGGGCAGTGTTTTTGTAGACATGATTCTGAAAAAGTTTGTCGATAAAAATTCCATTCTTTAAGTCAGCAGTCCCAAATTACCTGTCTTGGAGTATATTGTGCACCTCTACTTAAATCGGCAGAGAATTCAATATCGAAAGATCAGAGTTCTCGTATTAGACTATTTTTATGTCTGTCCATCCGTATGAGCAAAAGTTCCTCAGAGACTAAAAGATATATAGAGGTAGAAACTAAAAGATGCGGCTTATACCCAGGCAGATCAGGAACGCCTCTAGCAGAATGTCCCAAAACCCACTTTTGCCTAGATGCCTTACGAAATACTAAGATGATTATAAAAAAGCGATAGTCACCGAAATCGGATAGCGTAAAGACATACGTACCGGTAAGTCGGGGTCAGGATGTCTCGACTCCCATGCGGCTGCAGGGGATTTGGCTTACGAAGCATGCAGGAGGTGAAGTCGCCAACTTCATATTCGGATTATTAATTTTTTTTTTATAATAAGCTGTTCAGATGCAAATTAGCACACTTCATTACTTCTTTGATTATTTCTTCAATTTTAGCGTTTCTTTGCTCAATAGCAATATGGTTTTTACCCCGGAAAAAATGCTTCTTGCCGCTTACGACGACAATGTCTGCGTTCTATACTCAGATTCTTGTGAGTACAACGCTGTGGATAATGCCCAGGAGTTCTCTACGAATTTAAAAATTGGGCCATACATTGAAACGTTTGTATCAAATAGAAGCGAATCTCTCAACCCTGGATTTCACATTACGGCCTAAAATTTCGCCCGCGATTTTTATCAATGATAAGCTAATAGCGCTACAATGTCAGCAAAATATCTCGCTATTGCTCTGGAGCAGCAGCTTAAATACTGTAAGAACTTCATCTAAGCCGTCACTTCGCAGATCATAAAGCCCACCTGGTCTTTAGATCTGAGGACGGTTGGTAAGTCAAATCCTAATAGGTACCAAAACGTACATAACAAGGTACTCCCCCCTATTTCTGGTTGCGAAAGGTGCGTCAATTATTTGACTTTGCATCGAGACTTGAATCTGAGTAATGTGAAGGTTCAGATCTGATTTTTCTCCAGCAGATACAATAGTAGTCTTAAAGCAAATCGCAAAAGCTTCACAACGAGACTTTGTAGGAATGGTTCCAATTAGAAGAATCAAGAAAAGATCTTTTAACCAACTACTAGTTCAGTTCAAGCTAAGACTTATTTCGGCTTGAATACCAAATGAAGCGGATATATCTGCATCCAAAACGGATAAAGTACATAAAGCTTCGAAACGCTATTTCATGTTAATATTTTCAAAGTTCCGACCCAATTTAAGCTCCATTTTACATTTAAAAATAAAAATATATCTTCTGTAACTGAACTTGAAAATAGTTGGGTTTCTAAGTATCAAGGAAATTTAGCCGTTGGCTTTGATTATATCAAGGGATTCAAAAGATCCAATATACACTTATTGTAATACATTTTCTTCCCAAATACCTTAAGTAATTTTATTTTAAGACTTCAAATAAAACAACATACCTTTTAAATACTTTGAGACGCTTAGCTCGTATACCATTCTATTAAATTTCAGAAATTGTTCTTGTTTTTGACCTGGGTCTAGGTCACTTGCCTTACCATGTCTACTGAGTTCAGCTCAAGTGTTGGCAAACAATTAAAGTCGATTTTCAACAATGGACAGGCATATCGAATTTCCAGAATATGCCTTGTTTACAGTTATTAGCCTGGATGCCAACACCATCAGAAACACAATGCATCAGCAAACTTGTGCGACAGCACCTTGAACCCATCTAACAACCATGTCAACGTATTTTAACCCTCGAGCTACTTTACCATTCCCAGCCCATTTCAAATCACGCATAGACTTTAGCTATATTTAAAACCCCTCCAAATAAACCAAGTCAACTACAACTCATTTGCTGCATGGCAGCAACTCAGTAAAAGAGACCCGTGTTGCTGGGCAAGCCGTACGTCATCAGTCAAGCTGGTACAAAGTGTAGCACAGGGAAGCCGTAGAATGCATTGGCTGCGCCACATCAATTTCCTTCTGAGGCAAATTTTGCGGATTGCTCCCTGCATGCATGAAAACGTGACTCGACCTTCTCATTGGGGGCGGCTAAGGCAACGAGTACGCAAAACGTTAATCTAATTTCAAAAATTAATTAATTATTGATTGGACTTTACCGTGTACTATCGGGCAATCAAAAAACACGTGGCCGGACCTGCGTGAAATTGATATATCGATAGTAAAAGGCAATTGAGAGTTAATTTAATTGCGATTATGCAAAACGAATGCTCATCTTGATAATAAATCGTTTCTAAAAAACAAAAAAAAAAAGATTATTAATTAAGTATTTTTATCCTGGGACTTCTCCCACACTACAGTTCAGTGTTCACGGACAGCCCTTCAACCATAAAAGCAGTCAAAATTATAAATTTACAACAGCATCATAGCTGGAATGCGAAATCTCTGCATCCAATACCCAAGACAAAGAACGATACTCTGGACCCCAATCCAACCAACACCCTACCAGTTGCCCAGAGGAAATATGGGCATTGTTTTTTTGTGACTCATTCGGGGGCTCCGTTTTCCATCGAACACATCATCAACAGCTTTACAGATTTGTCGAGGATTATACCTATATATACGTAGGACTATTAAGTCTACGCGTGACTCCCCCAGTGGTCAACCGGTTCAAACTATACCTATGCTCCTTATACAAACATATAAGGAAAAATCTTTTACCAACAAAAAAATGACAGAGGGAAATTTTATATATTTATATTTTACAGGGTAGGATCAAAAAGTAGTAGGACTGCATTAATTTAAAATTTCCTATAAAACTAATCGCTACAAGTCTCTAGTAGTCCTCGAAATATCTTGTGATCCGACGCAACAATACCCCTTCTGGAACTCGCTTTTCGGGATCATGGCGGCATCTCCCTAGGCGTCTTAATCATTCCGAGGGTCTCCATCGTGGTTTTGCCACAGAATTTCATAGCGAAGCGCTGCTCGATCCTTTTTTACATCTTCGACCGCAACGACAATTTTTAAGAGAGGTTTACAGAAATCGATGCGCTTCGCCTGTCCGTAGACAACAGGATGAAATTTCGGCCGCTTCGGAAGGCTCTCTACTACCATGCCCTGGTGGTATGACTGCCCTTCATTGCTCCGTACATCTAATGATCTTTTTTAATACGAGGTTTTAGTAGGCAACTAATTCTTTTTTTTCAAAACGCACCCACAGCTAAAAAATATTCCAAGTTTAAGCCCAATACGCACGAAATGTCAAAACCTCATACAAAAAAAATCCTGAAGCTTTGACATTTCTTGCGGAATTTTTGCATGCTGCGTATGGGCCTTAAGAAAAAAAATTATACTATCGGCAATCAGAAAAGTCGATATTTATGGTCCGATTATAATGAAATTTGGTGTCAGTCGAAAGATTTTCCATATCTTGTTGAAAATACAGCGCTTTGAAATTATTTGGTGGTGAATGGATAATGCGAACATAAAATAGCTTGATGTAGCTGGTTATAGTCTCTAAGATTTGAACTGGCAGACGTACTACAGTTGCCACGTTGTAGGTAAATTTGTGGAGTTCCGACATCTCCTTATCTGTGTTAGATGCATAAATATCAGAAACTTAACATCAATTAATAAAGTTTCTAGAATTAAGGAAACCATATCTAGGCCAATTGGGTTGTCCTAATGGTCCCCTTAAAAGCTTTTCACAACTATAAATCTGGTAAGTCACACTGAACCTTCAACTGAAAAAGGATTTTAAGCCCTGATATCTTGTTAATAAATTTGAACCAGCTCAATGCAATTAACTCACAGATATGTTTTAAAATGAATTTGCTGTGATTTTTGTGGGGATTTCTGCAACCCAAGCAAATAAACAAGTTTGACGAGAACTCTTTAAAATGCAACTGCGATTCACGTAAAGACAACACTAATTGTATGCCACTTTATAGCTATTAATATACTACCATTAAGGCAATATGCTGGAACAAGCCAAGAGCTTAAGGAAACACTACACTTAAGGCTACACTAGACAACAAAAGTTAAGATAATTGGTAATATTTTAAAGACTTTTTGCCTCCAATTTCTGCAAAATAAATTTAAATTTAACAATAAAACGACATATAGTACGACATATTTTGCTAGAAATTAAAACATAAATGTATTAATATATAAAGATACAGATAACTTCGAAATTGAATAACCTTTATAAATAAATACAATTTTTTTTACTAATTTTTTTTATTAATAATGCGTTTTGTTGTATAAGGTAGCAAAAACTGCCCCAAACAATTTTTAAAAAGATCGGTTCAACAAAAATCTTTTAGCAAAAGTTCACTTTTAAGCTTAACACGTTTTGGATATTTTTTACTTTTTATTTAATTTTGGGCAAGCTACTGAGTATTTAAAAAAAGTACTTTCAAAAAAAATCATGTTTTTATATAACACATTTAAAAAAAAAAATATGAAATTTTTTTCCCACATAAAAAAAAAATTTCAACCACCATTTTTTACATTTCTTTTTTCGCTTCTTTTATTCTTGTTCTTCAAAAACAAAATAAAATACTTACAGTATTTACTGCAGCTTTTCGCAATCGTCCCAAAGGGTTTAATTTTTTTTTTTTTTATGTAAGCACTCTTATGAGCTGCTATTTTTGAAGCTTGGATACGGAGATCCCAAAAAAAAAAAAACATTGTCTATGTTTCGAACCCGTGAACCTATTCTTTTGTTGTTCAGCTGTGTATGACAAAACCTTAACAAATGTTGTTCGTGAGCGGTTGTCCAAGATTTTTATTTTACTATTTTAAGATCGTTTTATTCAGAAAACAAGGTTCAAAAAACCGCCGTTTGTCAGGGTTCTGACATAACCTTCAAAGTACGTCTTTTCATTGGTTTCAATTTTTTTGGTGTCCGTATTATTGCATTTGTTGTACAAGTTGTACAGTATAAAGTATGTAGCCTAGTTTAATCTTTATTTAAACTTTATTATACGAAAAATGTTATTATTTTTATACGAAATGAGATAACATATATGGTTTTTATCAGTTGCATGAATTTTCTATAAAAAATCACATAAATTGTTTTAAAATTTCGTAGAAATATATATATAGTATGTACAATTTAAGATTCCTGCAGATTTTAGCCTCAATGGTACAATTTACAATCTTAGATCCTGTATACTGGAAGATTATAAAATTAGTCCACAAATTGCTACCAATCTTGTGGCGGAAAGATTTAAAATTTGCTGCACAGTGTAAAAACTGGAGCAGTGCATAAACACTGTTCCAGGTACAATAAGCAAAATTGTGGCGTAGATAAAGCAAAGCAAGCCGAGATACAATCAAAACAAGCTGGAATACACAGAAGAGTTCTGGGGCCAGAAATGACAAGATGATGTTTATCAGCCGTATACAAAAACTCAGTAGGAAGCCAAGCAACAACACACAAACAAAACCGGCCCACTAAACCATGCCTGGGTATAGTATATAAAGGCCCACAGGATGGCCAAGAACAACACAAAGCAGACTAGACTTGGACAAAGCAAACAACTGTGAGACGCCAGTATAAAATGCAAAAAATGCGCAATTACCTTTGGGTAGGCTAATATTCTCTGGAGTTGAAAGCGTAGACTTACTAATTTTCTTAATGACTTTCTTTTAGTTCCTTTTGCTGCTTGGGTCACTCTGCCTAAGCTATGCCAAGCCGTTGGTTTCCTTTGGCATCAACTATCAAACACCCACGCATTATGTGAATCCTGGACCGGGACCCTACTACAACAACTACTATGGAACAGCTCAAAGCAGCTATTACACCGATTTGGGTGGACCCTACAGATATCACAACTACAATCACGGCAATCGTTATGGTGCACTTGACATAGGCATTGGTGCGCTCTCCCTTACTCCGTTTTTACTTTAATTGTATAAGGCATTGGGAAATTGCATTTCAACGGAAAATTCCACAAAGAAAAGCGTAGAATAAAGGAAAGGCACAGCATGTGATGTGCACTTTTATTTTCAATTTGTTTTTCTCTTAGGTATTTGAGGTAGTTCTTTTGCTATAAAGAACTTATAAGGAAGAGTATACCATTTGGGCTGTCACGAATACAAATTTAGGCAGTCAGTAGGTTTACTTTACTTTAAAAACAATTTTGGCAAAAACATATATAACGGTAACTGAGTAGGAAAGCTGAAAATAGGCCAATTACAAACTGGGCAAAATTTTTGGAAAAAAAACAAAAATTCCAGAAGCAATAATCTTAATTTGAGCTATATATTTTTAAAGTGCATGCCTGGAGCACAACAATTCCATAAATAAAAGTATTGTGATGACAACCCTGTGATTTTTATGTATGCCAACTTCGATCAAAAATCAGCTGTTTGTTTACACAAAACAAGCACAGAACATAACCTTAACGTGGCTTCTGGAAAACAGAACAATTTAAGAAAATATATAAAAAATAAAGACGTATAAAAAAACATTCAAAGACTTAAACTTAATCAAAACGTGATACATTAACTAATCTCGGCCAACATGCCTATATATTAAACATTTTTTTTTTTTAAATTGTGAGACTACTGAATAAAATTACGGATACGCAATGTTCCGTATATGGGTGACAAATGTAGGCATGGCCCAATTGCTCAAAAAACTTGTGAAAATATTATTTATTTTGAAATTAAGTTAAGATAAAAAAAATCTTACAAAAGATTCTGAAAATTTTAGACCAAAATATTTTTATTTTAACTCAAGTAATGCTGACTGAATCTAGTTTAGGAATTATATATAAATATATGTACTGTAAATAAAAATTCATATTATCAAAATTTAATTGAAGATTCTTCATTTTGGTAGTTTATTCTCAAATGAGTTTCATTATTAGGGTACAGATGAAATTATGGACTTTATGCATTTTTTTTATTATTAGATCTTGTTGTTATTGTTAGGGTATAGATGAAATGATGGACTTTGATGGATATTTTTGCTTATTTTAAGATTTTTCGAAGTGTGTTCATTGTTGGGTTTTGTGCATTCTTATTTCATGTAAGAACCAGAACTCTTTTATCTATATACCTGGTATACATGTATAAAACTGTTTGACCTGACTGATGGACGAAATTTTGCATGGCTTATGAAAAATGCGGCCTACAAGTGATGGAAATGGCGGGGAAAAGTTAGCATGGGGAACATTTTTTTTTTCATTATGTCGACAACTTGGCATATGAACATTCTTTGGATATTAAATAAAAGACATTTTAAAGATATTTTAATAGAGATCCCCATGCACCGTCCTGGAGCGACTGACAAAAATTGTCAGTCAGGGAATTATTATTATGTACAGATTAAGTAAAAACTATAGAAGTTACAAGCAACCAAAATCGAAAAAAAGTGTAATTTTCGACCATTTTTCCAAAATTACAAATTTTCGGTTTGCTGAAATTATTTAGATTCAAGAAGCTAAACTTACCCCGTCATTTGTGTCATAAAGAATATTATACATTGAAATTTTTATAATATATTTACTTTATTTTGCTTCCCATATCTGGTAAAATCTAACACTAAGCGTGACGTTTATGTTTTAGTTTAGTTTTTCCTAAACCAATATGGCTCAGTTTTATAAGGATTCGTTTTTGCGTGCTCCAGAAAACGAATTTTTTTTAAAGTAATTTTCATTTTTATTTTCGATAAATTCGTATATTTCTTTTATTGTTCCGATAATTTCCCCTGTTGTGTTGGTTCGAAATTTTTTTGTTTGATACAAAACAGCTGACATGGTTGCCGCAGCGCTGTATCTTTTTATTACTATATGTTGTTCACATTTAATTTGCATTAAAATATTGTTAGTTCTTTATTATTCTATCTTTTAAATAAAATTACACAAAAATATTACTTTAGTAACAAAATTTATTGAAATTAAACACGACTTAGCTATTTTTGCTACAAGGGAAATTTTCTTTGTGTCATGCGGGAACCCTGTCGCACTTATCATTCGTGTATGAAATGTGCACATGCACGAACAAATAGAAAAAAATCGTTTTGTCTGTGCATGCTATTTTTTGGATTGAGTCAGAAAAAAATAATTAAAAATAAATGTCAATAAATATCTAACTTGAAGTAGGTGTACTTTTTAAACCTATTTTAAAATTGGGAGCACCAAACAATCGGTATCAAATCGAATCCGAATAAAATGTTCCGATTCCTTTTCCAGAGCACAGCATATAAAAATATGTATATAGTTTTTTGCGTATTTTTTGATTTACTTTTTGCGTAGCATTTCTAAAAAATAAATATTTTTGCTTAAAAATGTAATGAAACAAACATTAGTAGACTCGATTATGTATGTATACATACATTAGGGCGAATCAATTTGTATGAGGCCGAAAAAACGATTTGGGGTTTTCAGCGATTTGGATTCTTTGTGTCATTATAAGCAACTTTGCCCAAGAGCTGAGGAGTCTAAGATGAAATATGTTTTTTTTTTTTCAAAATATTGTGTGCGCTTTTGTGTATTTTTTTTTTTTTTTTTTTTTTTGATGCACTCTGGCGGCGCTAAAATTTAAAATATATGTCAAAAATCTCGTCTCCAAAAAGCCTCATATACACATTTAGCTAGAGAAAAAATGCAATTCTGAATGCAATGTCTAAGTCGATTTTTGAATATTGGGCAAAGTTGCTTTGAATGACCCAAAGAAAAACCGCTGAGAGTCCTTATACCGAAAAAAAATGGCCCACCCTAATATAAGTACATATTTTCTATGAATAAGTATAAGTATAACAGCCACAATAACAGTTTGGATAATCAGTTTCTGTCATTTTAATAGAGATATTACAAAGTTTATTGTATTCCTTAAATATTATAGCTCTCATCACCGGTAGTTAGTAGATCTTAAGAAATTTAAGTAGTAGCATATTTTGTTAATAAAGGCTTCCAAAAATGCTTCGTTAGACAGCTGCAGAATTTCAGTTCAAGAGTTGTGTCGAATGCTTCAATTTTTATGCAATAGTTCAGAATCGGCTAATCTAAGCAGTGAACGAAATTTTAACACTTTTTTTCGCCGAACAAACCCCTTTAACAAAAGATTGTCCAAAAATTGCCCGTTGGCTTGGGTTCACCAAAATTACAGTGTATATTTTCATTTGAACATCTTGTTTGTTTGTTTTTGCAGTGCTACGTGACATTGTCTGCTCCAGTGCTCCAATTTTTTAGAGATTCCTTGGACTTACAGTTCATGCTGCGTGTACTGGCTTATTATACAATAATAACAAACAACTTCGAGGTATTGGTTTGTATACTGACTGAATCTACCTGTCTGAATACGACAGAGCTAGATGACAGCAACGAAACAACAGTTACGACAATATGCTATTTATAGGAGTATCTACTAGAACAGACAATTGCGCCACTACATTGCGCAAAAAATCACGTTTTTTTAATCCTTGGAAACTACATTGGAGATAATTTGAAGCGTAATTGTCAATGCGAACAATTAGAGCAAAGAAAATTACCAAAGGAAAGGCCTACTTAGCGGAGGCAACTAACAAATACTTCACGTGGACAGTATACACCCACAATACACAAAGTCCAAGTGGAAAGTTTTAGCCAAATAAAACACCTACTAAATATTGCGTATGACGTGGATAAATCACGTTTTTAAAACACGCAGTCAAAAGCTAAGTAAAAACTCAAAAGTGCAATAGCATTCACACAATGACGATGAAAGGTCCAACTTTGAGTAACTAAGCACAAGTAAAAAGGTAAAAAAAAATGATGAATGAGTGTGAACCGTAAGTCACGTTGGAGAAATTTTACAAATTCTAAGGGCGTAAATCAAGCAAGCAACAAGTGGCGCAACAAAAGTGGGCGTGTAAGCAAGCAAAATACGAAATCCTAGCATAGGTATATGCCACAGCGCGCAGTTCACGTTGTGCTCGCCATGGCCATCAAAGTGAGACTGTGTCAGTAAGGCCAGACGACAGCGTCACAGCGCACGAATGCTGCTTCATGCAAAAGCCGAGTGTGCGCAGTATGCTGCTAGCTTGTAGAAGCGCAGCTGGTGACGTTGTGTAGCAAGCACACGAAGGTTAAACGCGAACCTTTCGAGGACTACACGACCGTGAGCATGGCTATAAAAGCAACAGCAGAAGTGGCTTGGCCAAGCAGTTTCTCGTGTAAGACGCCGCGTTAAGCATACAAGCAGCTGAATTAAGCTGATATTTCAAGTGCTAAGATTTGAAAATATTCAAAACCAAATTGTTAACTGAAAACTGACAAAGACTTGAAGCAAGTTTTTTGAAAAAAAAAATAGAAGAAAATAAAAACTCTAACAAAAACAAAGTGCAGACACTAAAGTTGTTAACTAAGAAATTCCAAAAAATTGTGTGCACTCAAATTAAACTAAAATGGATACGCTAACACCCAACTCCGGCTCCAAGTCCAACTCCAGCGGCAGCAGCACATCCAGCTCCTCCATGGATCTTAAATGCCATGCCAAACAGCAGCGTCAGCGTGAGCATAAATTATCGCGCTCACGCAGCTTCTTGCACTTGCTGAGCAAGCATTTGGGTCGCCACTTTCAACATCATCATCATCACAATGATACGGTCTACAGCAGCCAGGATGATATACGCAGCTCTTCTACGGATACCTTTAGTTTGAGCGATGAACGCGGTTCGCATAATGAGTGCAATGTTTTAAATGCTGGCTCCAGCCTGGACTTGGAACACACTTCACGCGCCTCATCCGCATCGGCGTATACACGCTTCTCACCAGGTCTGGACTACTATGATGGCTATCGTGGCAATAACGGGCATATTTATGTGGAAACCGTCTATAGACCCAGCAGCGCCATGGATCAACATCAAATGCAGCAGCGCTTTGATGATTCCAGCAGCGGAGAAGATGGTGACGAAAATGAAAATATAGAAAATCTTAAGCCTGAAGAAGACAACCAACAGCGTTCCGCCTCTTCAGCTTCGGCAAATGGCCGCAAGACTGGCCTGCATTTAAGCCGCATATCCATATCCTCCTCGGTCAATCGCATGCTACAACACTTTTCGACCTCGTCTGCCGCCACGGCCACGGCATCGCTGCGTTCGTTGTCCTGCAGCAGCACACCGCTGCGTCAGTTTAAAGCGCAACGTGCGTCAAAGGCCAAGCAGCAGCACAGCGACTCCAATGTGTCCTCGGTCAGCGGCATGACAAAGAAATCGCTGTCAGCGAATAACAGCAGCAGCAGCAACGCCAGCAGCAGCAGCAGCGGCAGCAAGTCCTGCAAAAAGGAGAAGAAGCAGCAGAGCATACTACGACCTCCAGTGCAATATGTCCACATGAAGGGCATGTCCGGTCTGTATTCGAGAGTACCCAGCTATGCGGTATGTTGCCCCTATACGGTGCAACATATGTACTAAACAAAAAAAAAAGTATATACTACTATATATATATGACCGTTGTTATTGTAAGTAGCGGTTCAAAATGGCTTTAAAGTTGTAGTATTTGTAAGTGTTTGTAGGGAACTGTACTGGCTTGAAGTCTTGGGGTGGGACCTACCATTTAGTTTAGTTTAAACTTAATGTAGTTGAAAATTGCAAAGTGTGATGTAGTGCCTAAAATGTGGAACACAACGGAAGCAAAGCGAAACAGCGACAGTGAAAAGACAGCGAGTGCTAGCGTATATTGAGATATATTTTATAAATGTGTATTTAATCACTATACCAATGCATATATGTATATTATTTATATATGTGTGTGCTTCTACTAAGGACTTTCAGTTTACAAACCAAAAAAAAAAAAAAAAAACAAGAAATGTAAACATAAAAAAGTTATAGAAAAAATTTATTTAGTCTACTTATACTCAATTAGTTGTAGTTTATTTAGGACAAGGCACTGTAGAGTTCAAAACTTATATAGCATAGCAGTAAAAACAACATGCGTATACAAAATGGCGTGCCCAAAGTGCGTATGCGTAATATTTCAGTATTCATATACATTTTTTTTTTGTAGCCTTTAGAAGCTGAGACACATATCTTGACAGTACTTCAAATTTATTAAAACAATATATTTAGCGCTTGTCTAGTTTAGCGAAAATTAAAACAACAACAAAGTAAGGTTTTAAGTTTAAATGCACTTTTGAAATGTTTTTAAAACTATATTTTGCACTTAGAACAAAAAAAAAAAAAGAAGCAAAATCTTGACTAAAATGACGAATTTATGCAACTAAAAAAAATTAATTAAATTAAAAAAAAAAAAAATTGTTACTAACTAACTATGCTTTGATTTCAATTTAAAATTTACAAAACACAAAACAAAAAAACAAACATTTAAATGTGATGTGATTGTCAAACAAAAATTGTCTATTTAAACAAAAAGTATTACAAACTGTCTAACAATAAGTAATAACTAAAAAAAGGATAATAAAATGCAAAAAATGTATTAAGGCTACTAAAACTAAGCTCAGCAAAGAAGGACAAATATCATTGAATAAAATAAAATTAAAAAAAAAAAACTTGAGGCATATTGTGTAGCAACTAAGTTCAAACCTATATTTTTAAAACTACTAATAAATACATATTAAATTCAAATCTAGTTGTCACTAATTTTAAATAAATATACAATATAATTAATATATATAAAAAAAAAAACAACAAAAATTGTGCATTAATTTCAAACCCAAAAAATTTTACTTGGTAAAAGCTCTGCTTAAGGGCACTGCTAACGGTCAAAAAAAAAAAAGCTTTCAATTGCAGCCGCAAAATTTTGTTATCGACGCTTGCGCAGTGTTGCAGTTTACACATGCTTGCCACACATTGTTGGCCACACAATTAAGGCCAACAACTGTGCTCTGGGAACAGTTCGTTCAAATTAGTGTGAGTGTCGCCTTGCTGCTGCCACTGATGATGTAGGTAAAGTCCTCAATTTAAAGTTGGTGAAGGACTCGACCTTGCACTTTTCACATACCATATTATGTCTGCATTACATAGCACTAAGCAGAACAATGACGTTAATCACCGGTGGCAAGCTTTTACAAATTTGATGACAACTGTCAACGAGTAGCATTTTGTAGACATGGCTCTAACATAGAATATTTAAATTTTACAACTCATGTTCATAGATACAATTACCGTAGTGCGTTTTTAATGTGCTGTACTCAGGGACGTGCAGTGGAGCTTTAGGCCTGGGAATAAGCCTTTACGTATCCATATAAAACAATTCAAAATCGAAGCCATTATCCTCTACAAAGGGTGTTTTTTTTTTGTGGTTGTCCGATCTTTCAATAGGCACACCTACTGTATGTCAAACTGTCGTTTATTTTTACATTTCTATTCAGTAGGGTTTGTACAATTTTGCAAAAATATTTTAGAAATCACTGCTCTGCATAATTTTTGCTTAAATGCACACTATAAAAATGTGCTGAAGTAAATCCAAAACTTACATGCAGAAAAATTGTTGACGGTTTTGTGTGGATTATCAGCCAACTGCATCATCATTCCATATTTTTTTTGAAATGAGCAAGGAGCTGCCGTCCAAGTTAATGGTGTAAGTTATCCACGTATATTTAAGGAATTTTTTTGACAAACTCAATATTTTTGATAAATTTTATTCCAATACAACTCGTGCCATTATTGAATACCAAAAGTTATAGAGAACGTATTCAAAAATTTTACTTACAGAATGCGCTAAGTAAAATCTAGTCGTGGTGGTCAATTATATGATATAATTTTTAAAAAATGAATGCCTTGAAATTTCCCTCCATAAAGAATGTAAATTGCATGCAATACATACATTTTTCGCTGTTTCATTTCAAATTAAGCTACAGACGTTCTTAAAAAAGCACCCTATATATGCTGTTTGGCTGACTAGAGATCAACGCACAGCCCAAAACAGTACTGCAGAAACATCGATATTTTTTATGCTTTTACATGGAAAACATCGCTGTATTTATATATCGAAGTTAAAATTAAGATAATATAAAGAATAAAACTGGGGAAATTCTGACCGGAACAGAATATTAATTGCCTTTATTACGTTAAAACTATTTTTTACCCAAAAGCACCTTTTATATTTTTAGTTAACATTATTTTCTAAGTTTAATCATTTATTGAACAATCTTTTTTTTTACTTTTCGTATTCTAACAACATTTGGATGTACGAAACAAGAGAACAAATTTTTTTTTGGTTAAATGATTAAACTGGTAAAAAATGTGAAGTTAAAATATGAAAGATGTCTTTTGACACCTCTTGGTAAGTGTTAATATAAGATTCGTTATATCGATATATCGATGTTTTTCAGTTAAAAGCATCGGAAACATCGATGTTTTTCCGGCACTGGTCCAAAAGGTAAGATCTACAGGGCTGAATAAGTTTTGCATATAATTTTATTTTAATTATGATCACTTAGTTGGTAATTTAAAAAATTTGCCCTAAAAGTGCAGGAAATGTCGTAGTAAGAAAGCGAGATAAGATTTCAATAACAAGCACGAATGAAAAGCACGCGGTGCCCCTTATAATGTATAAAAGAGTGAAAAATTGAGTCACGTAGTATGGGTACAGTCTCTTATATCTTGTTACCTTTGCCTCAACTGGGAATCGAATCTTGGTCTCAGACCTCTCAACGTTAAGTAGCGCTACTAATTCAGCTGCCCTTTTATATGCTTTTACACTGAGGCCTTTTAAATTCACACCCCCTACAATTGTGCATTGCGATTATCTCCAATATTTATGGTGCGATTTTAATAATGTTTGGTTTCAATTGAATGATTTTTTTATTTCCCTCATTTATTGCCCATGCAATTTAAAGCTCAAGTTTTAAATTCTAGAAAATATAGCGCTTTGAAATTATTTGGGGATCGAAGTGCACAAAAATAAGCCGGATACGGCTATTATACATAATATCCGTGCGTTCATACAGGCAGACTGACGGACGGGACAATTTTTTTGCGCTCCTGACCTCCATGCTACATATATTTGCACAAAATCAATATGTCCCTAACTTAAGGTATAGGGAATACAAATTGAAAAAATCTTTAAAGTAATGACTGTGTAAGAAACTCTGACCTTATCAAAAACATGCAAGTTTGAGTATGTAAAAAATTCAAATTAACGTTCCTGAAATCATGAAACAAGTATTTATGTAACCTCATTAAAAGTGCAACTAGATTGAAAACACAAAAAAGAACGTATAAATTGACTAAATTAACCTCTTTATGAACAAATCTTTCCATCAACCACAACCATAACAAAAGCAGACCCCCCAGGGTCAATGTGTTGCACAAAACAGAACTATATTTTTCATGGCCTACATATTTATAAACAAAGAGCAAATTCACAAGAACTGGACCCAAACGAACAGCTTGAGTCTTTCCCACGCACACTGGCATATTTATGCACTACTTTATTTTTTTTAAGTGTTGGTCAGTTCAAAGCTGCGGCGACATTTTGCCATCCCATTAAAATTCATTGTTTTTGTTAATTAAATAAAAATAGACCACAACAAGTTGAAAACAAAAACAACGTGATGATGAGAAAAACTCTTTTTGCGACTTCCTTAAATGTGCTTTTTGACGCAATATATAATGGAAATACATATACCATAAATAATGCCTGTCAAAATAGACACCTTTTAGTTTTAATGACATTAATTAAACCTAATGTCAACACATTAAAGTAAACTTTCAATGCAATTTTGATTACAAGTCATTGACAATTAATGTCAACAAAGTAAACAAAAATTATCAGCGCCTTTTTTTCTATGACGTCAGTGACAACAATTGCGCCTCTAATTGAAAGCTTAGCCAGAATTTCTTCACCATTTTCGCTATATTAAGACAAAAGGGCTTCATTAAGCTGCTTAAGTTGTGTCATTGTACCCCAAGCCAGAAAATTTATGCGCCACGATTTATTTATAGCGAACTAAAAATCAATTTGGCGCATAATTAAATTGCAAAAACAATGACAAAAAATAGTTAATGCTAGGCAGCTATTTTTGACAGAGCCCAAAAGCGAAAGATGACTCGAAACTTTTTTATACTCTCTATATTTTGGGTATAGGGTAGATAAGCTTGGGAAAAGTAGATAGTGTGTGTAGAAAAACGAAACCTTGTCAGTTTGTTCAGCGTTCTTCTGTTTGTCTGATTCAAAAATTCGAATCTAACTTTCTATCCTCGGAGTATGCAACTCATTGTTTTCCATTTCGCGTCTAGTCCACATAAAACTAATTTGCTCATAATGGCCACATCTCCCAAAATTTAATGCTAAGCATCTATTTTTGACAGAGCCCAAGAGCTTATGAAAGATGACTCGAAACTTCTTTATACACTCTATATTGTAGGTACGCGGAAGATAAGCTTAGCAGAAGAAGAGAAAGAAGATTAGCACAAGAAAAACAAAAACCATTTCCGTTTATTTACCCATCTATCTGCAGAATTCGAACCCATCTGTCTATCTTATTTGACTTTGCATCTAGTGCTTAACTTGTCCACATTAGAATAGTTATCTCATAATGGTCACTTCCCCCCAAATTTAATTTGAGAGATAAAACCCATATTTTTTGGTTGCATTACCTTGCGATAGTTTTTTTTTATTTACCTTTTAACAATATGAAATAAATAAATCGAAAAATCAGAAGAAAACTTATTTGTGGTGATGGCTAGCCTCATGTACGATATAAGGTACTTTCTATAAGGATAGGGTAAACTCTATATTCAACATACAGCTAGGCGTTCCTTAATTTAGATTGCTGCGAAAAATTTTCAAAAAAGATCATACTACGAATTTTATTGAATCAAAGGGTAGAAAGGTGACTCAATGTCCAAACATTACTTTCGGAATGATGAGCTTAAAGCCTCAGAAGAGCCCTAAACTACCTTGGTTTAAAAACACCTTTTATTAACTTAAGCTGTAAGGAAAGAATATTACAAGTTGTTGATTAAAGATTTTCTAACAATTGAAATCCCAGCTAGATTTATCAGAATGTTCGGTTGTTCGTCCTTTTCTCTTTTCGTAAAAGAGAAAAGAGCGTAGATTTAAGAGTTACCAAATTTTCACAAAGTATTCGTATAACACGTAAAATGTTCCAGTTCTTCGATTCATGTTAACATATGTTCTAAAAGCTTATGCCGAGGCGCTAGTCCCAATACGTAGAGCCATTATTTGTTCACAGGAGCCGTAAAAACTTCCACTTTATCTACCAATCCTTTCCAAATATCGAATTAATAGTTTTGGTACATATCTCATTGTCGAAAGTTTAAAAAAAAAACTCATCCCTCGCGCTTTACGCTACACTGAAACCTAACTTGATTAAATACAGCACCTTAAATGTTTTGTCTACCATTGTCTAAAGTCCTTCACTTGGAAAACCTGAAAAACAACTTCAGTAATGCTCTACCAGTTGCGGCAATTGTCTTAGCAAAAGCTGTCACACGCCGCGCACTTGCGGACATCCGTCAGATACTTTAGCGGCACTTGTGCGGAAATATTTTTAGACTACTTTAAAGTGTAAAAATAAAGCTAAAAAGCTATTTTTAAAAATGTCTGCAAAACGCAGGTAAACGCGTTGGTGTGCAATAAAATGAAATTAATGCTACGCAATTAAAAGCAAGAGCGGAAATACTGAGAGAGAGACGGCCATTGTTGTAAAAACTGATAACTAAATAATTGATGAACAGAGAAAGCAATTAAGTGCGGCAAAAAGAAAGTGTAAATGTTGACAAAGTCTCACCTGACCAAGGACGCCATCTGGCGGTCATAGCTTCAATTAAGTAAGGCCAATGAAGCAACTAACGCACACACACACAGAGTGTAAGGCAAAACATAACGGCAGCACAGCGTTAAAATTTCATAAACAAATAGCACACAGAGAGAGAGAGAGCGTAAGCGTATGAGAGCGCGCGTGAGTGTGCATAGCGAGTGAGAGACAGAGCGCGCTTTGCAGACGACTTACAGCAGCCGGCGCGAGTCTATAAAAGCGCGCGGCAAATTATTTGCCGACTCAAACGCTGCAGGACAACCTCGTTGTGTGTACACACAAAGCCGACAAAGAAAAAGCGGCAAGCGGTCAAATTACGGTGCGTATCAGTGTGTATGTGAATGTGCTTAACAAAGACCGGTAACAACAAAGAAACGTAATAAAGGAAGCGGAAGTGCAGCCATTTGCACACAAAATCAAAAAAAAAAAAACAAGAAACATTTAATTTAAAAGATATTGGTCAGCAACGGAAGTGCGCAAGACATTTAATGTAATTTATATGTTACATTATTAAAAAAAATTAGATAAAAATTATAAATTTAAAATGGGCACGCCGCATGTTTGCTTTGCCGATGAGTTGCCACAAAAGCAGCCCCAACAACAACATCAGCATGCAAATAGTGCCAGCAATGGCAGTTTAAACAACAACAACCATAGTAGCTGCAATGGCAATAGCAAAAAGTATGCCACAGATTTGGAGCCCAATGGTCAACACTCGCCCAGAAGTAGTCTAAGTATTTCACCAACACCACGCTATGAGCGCAATATGGGCTTCTTTCAGCAGCTGAGTCGTCGCTTCGGTCTGAGGTCAAGCGATGACCTAGTTCATGCCGATGACGCGCTTGCTGCAACCGGCGGCAGCAACGTCACCACTACTACTATTGCTGCTACTGCTGCTGCAGCAAACGAGGACGATGCCAATAGTTCATCGACCGACTCATGTTCCTCGTCCATGGCAGCGTTGGGGCGTGGCACTATTACCGTCAATGCTGCCGCAAAGTCGAGCATGTCCACGAGTGCCAAGTTGGCCGCTGCAAGCCTGGAGCTCATGTCATGTGCCTCCAGCGAAACCAGCAGCACGGTAGACATGGACGAGCAGCAACAGCAGCAGCCACAAATGCATAAACGTAAATCGGTCACACGTGCCAGTTTCTCGCGTCTGCATCGACGTTCCACCTCCTCGCTGCGACGCGCCTTCGAGAGCCTCTCGCTGACCTCACGTTCGCTGTCTTGCAGTGGCCCATCACCGCCGCTGCCAACAACAAGCTCCTCATCCTCATCATCAACGTCGTCTGCCGCAAGGCCACTGAAGTCTGCACTAAAGTCTGCTTCTAGCGTAGAGCTGCACAAGCACAAATCAAATCATTGCTACTCAGCCTCCAGCTGCAGCGCTGCGGCAACAACTGCCGCCACATCCTCCAAGAGCAAGTCCAAGCCACCGCCGCAGCGCATACTGCGTCAACCAGTCTCCTACACATATCTGAAGGGCATGTCCGGCTTACCCACACAGCGAGTGCCGCGTAGCTCAGTATGCTGCCAATATGCACGACGCTAGTTTGGAGCCCACTTGATATTGATGAGCAACTGCATTTGTAGCGCATTTCTATATAATTATTTATATAGCATCTACTAGTAGTATATGCACACAGAACTTGTAGCCGACGCAGCTTTGATTCCAATAGAGTAAGCACAGCTAGCGAGTTAAATGTAGCCAAGCGCATATAATCAACATAACTTAAAGGACTTCCTCTTATGTGCTGGTTTTTCTTTAAGCTTTATTATATATTTGCCAATTCGAGAGCATTCCATTCATTTCGAAATCTGTGATATAAAACAAAACATTTCATATCCAAGTCTTTCGTTTACTACATAATTTGCTTCGTAATGCCAGCTAAACCAAAAACAAAAGAGTCAGCGAATTTTAAGTAGAGTTTTAGTATAAAAATAAAATCTAAGCCATATTTTTAAGTTTTAAATAACTTTTAATACCTTCTTTAATTATCTGAATTTCCTTCGTTTTTGGTTAAAAATTTAAAGAAATCTAGAAATTTTCAGAATTATTTCGAACTGAGCTCGAAGTTCAAGCGAAATTATCATTACTTTGAATAATCAGTTGCCTTAATTTATTTATTTTAAAAAAAATTACACTACTTATAATTTTAAAAATTTGCTTAAAAGTTTCCAAAACTTTTATCATTTAAATAAAATTCATATTTATATACGACATAAAAAATATTAAGTTGTATTTAAAACAATTAAAAAAAGAAAACAAAATTAATTAGAATTTCCAGTATCTTTTGCTAAATCAACCAAAACAAAATATTTGCACCTACTTGTAGACTTTCTTTGACATAAGATTTTTTTAAGCATAAAAAAAAGTTTGAAAGACTGCAATTCAAAATAATATAGCAAAAAAAACTAAAATACTTAGTAGACATTTCTGAAAGCAATGCACTGGATTAAAATAATAAGAAAAATAATAATAATATAAAAAAGCCAAACTCAAAAACTTTCTTTGACACTCATTTAAGAATAAAATTCATTTCTAAACATGCGTGCCTTTATTCAATGCGTAGGTCAAAGTAAAAAATAAAATTAAACAAGAACTATTCAAATAAATTAACTTTAAATTAAATATATAATAAGTTGGTAAACTTGATTTCCTTAAAAAAGAATCATAGCATGGGATCAAAATTTGGCAGGCATTTAAAAACAGTATTCCTTTGAAAAATATTCTTAAGTTAAGCAGTTAAAAAAATTCAATTAAAATAAATTAAGTGTAAAAAAATTTTTGTCTATATGCATATTTAATTAGTAGTTATTATTTAATTAAAAGCAAAAGATATAAATACAAACATTTACACATATATACTTATGCAGCACTTTGCCGTAGACTTAGCAGCATGTGCATGAAAAACACAAGATTTTGATATTATATAAAAATGCCAAAAAAATTTAAAGTTATATGATATATAAAAGACAATGGTAAGCATGTTACATGAAAACAGCAAAGGATTTAAAGCCAATATAGACAAGTATCAAGAATCGAGAGTTATACATTATGTATAAAACAAATAAACAGATATACACATATAACAATCCAAAGGCCGAAATATTTAAGACGATTTATGCAAATGCCAAGCAATAAAGTTAATACAAAATGAAACGATATCTACTTTTACCTATATACAGCAAATATATATAAAATATTTAAATTATTACTATCAAACTTACTAAGCAGATATAAAACATAATACATATTAGTACATAAATATACTGTCTATACAACAAACAATTTAAGCAAAATAATTGCCAAACTATTTACGAACAATTAAAATTATAAATAAATGCGAAACAATTGTAATCACAAATGGCATAAGCAAGTTCAATAAAAAGAAATGATTTACACCCAAAAATAATCAAATATCTTTAAATGTCCTTACTTTTTCTTTTTTTTTTTTTATTAGATCTCACTCATCGACTCACTCAACTTTGACACCAAAAAGTATGCCAAGAAAGTGCAAAACTTTACACATAAAGCTGGAAATTTATTTTAAGTGGAATACTGTTCAAAAACTTTTTCGAATTACTCGTAAAAATTATCATCTGACCCACTTAGGTTTCAATAAAAATTACACCAAACTGTCTATGGCAACAACAACAACAAACAACTTTGATCCAAAGCTATTTATAGAGAAAAGATAAAGGGTGACTTTTAAGAAGATTGAATATCCGTGGTAACAACCTAATATGTATAAGCTTTTTAAAGGGTGATATTTTATGCAAAATTATTGTATCGAATGCCACCTTAATATCGGAGAGCATACAAGTTATGGACGCACAATTGATGCGCTTTATTTGAAAGTAGATAAAATTAAGTCATCAAAAACCGTTCCGCCATTGAAGGAAAATCTATCAAATCGAAATTCTATTACTAGAAACTACAAAGGTGATAGACATGCATCAAGAAACTTAATCTGGTTTCCCAATCTCTTATGCTCTACGATATCTAGCTGTTCATACGGCTGGACGCTAAGCTTTTTGACGAACATTTTTCTATTTTTTCTCTTTTTACATATAAAATCTGTAAAAAAAACACCCTTTAAATAGTACAAAAAATTAGTAATTTTTCTCGAAAAAGCGAAAAAACGAAAAAATATGGACGAAACGCCCTCTGGCGGCAATCATAAGCGAAAATAAACATCAAAAATGAATTCCTTGACCCCCAAAACCCCTTATATACACATAAAAAGATGAAGTTTTGGTTTAAAAAGTTATGTTTTTGGCGTTATAGGAGAAAAAATCTATTTTTAAAAATCTGCAGGCTCGAAATTCGAGATAGACCTATGGTTTCTTCGGCAAAGTTGCTTAGAATTGTCCGTAGAATAATCCTAGGGGACGCCGCGAATCGACTTTTTTGGCTCCATACAAATTGACCGACCCTAATGTAGGTACAATTAATATATTTTTTTGTGAAAGTTTCAAAAGTCAAGGCTTTGGTTAGAGTGCAAAAATATATGGTTATAAGTATTATATTTGTTGCCCGACTCATATGTCATCCAATAGATTTATAAATATAAAAAAAAAATGGTTTACTCATTATATTTAGTATCCACACATATATACTTGAGTATGTTATTTGGTTACTTAAAATAAATATATAAATAAAAATAACAAAATTTGACGTAGGGACTTCAATTTTTGAGTCCAACATTCTACCAATACAGCTACCCTTTTATATAGGCCTGGCGAACACACATCCCTAAAATAGTGTTTTTCGTTTATCTCTGATACCTATAGTGCGATTATAATGATGTTTGGTATCAGTCAAAAGATTTTTTATATTCCGCATTTGTTTTCCATGCAATATTAAGTTATAGCTTCAAAATTGTTGAATATATAGCATACAATATATTATTTAGGAAATGAAGGGCGTGCGGCAGAAGAAAATATAAATAAAGTTGATGTAGCTAGTCACATCAGTGGGGAATTCATCTTTCTAATTTATTTTCATAGCAGCTTAAGGATTCACTACATGTGTTTTTTTACACGGTTTTTTCTGGAACGTATATACCGTGTAAAAATAGAATTGAGTGCACTAGACGATTTGTCTGAACATTTATAATTCGTACTAAAAGAGCACTTAGACAAAATAGCAAATACTTATCGTTGTGTCTGAACATTTAATTTTGTATTTTTTTAAGTGATTGCCGTTTTAAATACTTTAATACAAGACAGAATAGAAATTTCTTAATTTTTGAAAAATTTTAAAGCAATAAAATACAAACTTCTGCCAAAGTAGAATTCTGATATGAAATAACACCACATGCTCCTAGTTAACTGAATTTCGAAACAAAAAACTTAATATATCATTATAATCAACACACAAAGAAAATAATTTTCTTTCTACAAGGTCTTCAAATTGTCCTATATGTTTGCTTACAAATTTGACAAACCCATAAACGAACTTGCTACATTTTTACAAACTTAAGTTATTTTCTATTCGAATGAACACACACAACTTATAAGGCAATGTCTCAATAAGCATAAATATGCGCTTAAATGGCGACACCTTGACGTGGCATGCCTCTTACAGCTATCGGATCTAAACTGGCAGACTAATCCACAGAGACTGATATGTTATTTTTTAAGCATAAAATATTTAATCAAGACTGTATGCTTTCAAGTTGATCTGCTGAGTAGTGCTGGAGAAAACATCGATGATCGAAGTTTAAAATCTCTATGTATCGATGGCCAACATAGATGTTTCTCCAGCACTACTTAACACCCATTTGATGTGTGCTTAGCATAATAAGTTTAAACATTTTGCCATTGCTGCTGTGCAACTGAAAAAAGCACCCTCTAAATACTTTCTAAACCTGTTCAACACAAGCATGTTCCCATCAATCAGCACAACAAATTCAAAGAATTCCGTCAACCAACTACTACATTGAACTGCAATTATGCAACAACTTAAGACGACTTTTATGCTTATTTTGGCCTACAGAACGCATGAACGCACAAAATTGCGTATACGCCACATTGGCTAGGTGAGCCCATAAAAAACACACTCTTCCATGGGAAAACCTAGCAAAAGCTTGTTGCTTATTTATAGCTGTCACAAAGTCGGAAACTAGGTCACCAATTGAAAAAATATTAGCAGTTTTATTGGCCCCCAAAAAGTAGCAGAAAAAAAAAAAACATAAATGAAAAGGACAAACAGCAAAAGGTTTGCTTTTGAGTCCCTTGAGAGTTTAATAATAATTTCATCTCGTTGAATCCTTAATGAGCTCTGCGCCGTCTGACGTCTGCTTTCATTCCATGCGAATGGGCCGACAACTTTATTGAAATCTTAGCAAAATATCAATTTTATGAGCTTGGCACATGACAAGATGGCTGACATGATATGCGACACTTTTATACGTTACACATATCAATTTTTCAATGCAGCAATATTTCAATATGCTGCCAAATGAATAAAGCCACTTTTTTTATTTTGATTAGTCTTTGATTGATTTGTGTGACAGCAGCGGAATGTTTTCGTTTCTTAAAAATGCTTTGAGTATGCGCTAAATCTTGAGCTTTGACGTCACGAACAGCACATAAACAATTTTATTACGCATACGCCCTAAATGCTCTGTTTTACGAGAAACAAAAGTTCACATAAAAGTTGAAGAAGAAATACAAAAATTAGGACAGCCGTAATAATTACATATGTTACGTATACGCCATGTGAGCTGCCAAATCAAAACCGCCAATCAAACTAAGCTGGCAAATTTGCAAAATATTAGCAATAAACACAAAAACACACCCACAGTTTCGAACAGACTTATATAGCTTAATAAAAGGCTTGTTTACACTGCCCTGAAAGTCAAATGAGTGGGCTGTGGGTAACGTCGACTTAAATTGTGTTTACACTGTGCTGGCAGCAAACATCTAATGGAAAATTTTTATCGTTCCCAACTCAACCTTACATGTTAAACTTTATAGACATTGGTTACTTAAAATTAAAGACAAAAAAAAAATTTTAAAAAAAAGTATTAGCGATTAGCTAAGGAGGAATTTTAGGATACCTGAGTGAACTGGGTTTAATTTGAGCCAAAAAAAATCACTATGTATGAGAGACTCAAAATGAGAATAAGCTATGCACCTTTAATCTGGTCTCTATTATCGAATATGAAGCTAGCATTGAACGAAGCAAATATTTTGGATTTGGAGCAAATATTTCATCATCACACTGACAATCAATTTTTTCACCAAATATTTATTGCGTTTTGAGCAAATATTTGCGTTGTATAATGCTAGCTTAAGTCGCAGCTCACCCGAGCTCTCGATTTTGGAAAATTTTAATAGGCTAAGTATCAAAAAATAACAAAAAAAAAAGATTATACGTATACCCAAAAAGACGTATTGAAAAAAAACTGTAAGAAATAGTTTGTCGATTAATTTAGGTATTTCAACAATAGCAGAATTTAAAGATTTATAATTTATATATTTTTTTTTCAATAACAATAACAACAATCAGGGAAGCTTCTTCTTTTTCCTATATTGTATCGTAGTAAAGTTAAAAAGTTAAATCGTCAATAGTTAAGACTTTTACACCTTATTTCCTACACGAACTTACTGATTTTCTCCAGGACACCACCAAAGCGCACTTTTATGTCATCAGAATCATATGAATACAAGCTAAGGGTCAAATGATTTTATTTCACTAGCTCAAAGTAAATTTTAAATCACTCATAAATCACCAAAGTCAAGTAAACTCATATCACTTTCTAAGTCAAGTAGACTCAAATAACTAGCTCAAAGTCAAATGAATTAAATTTACTAGCTCAAATTCAAGTGAATTACATTCACCAGCCCAAAATCAAGTGAATTGAATTCACGAGCTCAAATGTAAGCGAATTTAGTTCACAAGCTCAAATTCTAAGGAACTCAAATCAGTAGTTAAAATTCAATTGAATTTAATTCACTAGCTAAAAATCCAGTGAACTTATTTTAATAGTTCCAAATGAAAGAAACTCAAATCACTAGCTAAAATTCAAGTGAATTAAATTCACTAGCTCAAGTCATGTGAATTGAATTCACAAAGCTTTTATACAAATGATAAGTGCTGATTGATTTCACAGATGAGATACGAAATAATTAATTTCCAACTGAACAATCGGAGCATCTATCTGACTTTTTGTATGGTGTAAACAGTATGAAAGCCATCAAAGTAGTTGAAGTGTATAATATCTGCTCGTAGTCACGCAAAGAACAAATTTATGGCATACTTATATACAGATTCACACTCATACACTTAAAGAACTCCCTCTTACACACACAGATACACACACACACACGAAGAGCAGCTGTGTTTTTGGAAGAAAAATGTGGGAATAAAAATATTTTCGCAGCAACAATGACCCAAGTGCCAATTTGTTTTTTCCTCTATTTTGCACTAATATACGAATGGGGTTTGGATGGTTGAGCACATTGCCGTCAGCTGTTGATGTGTGAGTGTGTGTGTTTGAGCTAAAAATATCTTTGACCTAATTCTCGTTGACAGTTTATAGACTTGAACTGACAGACAACAAATTTAAGCAGTCAAAAGATATAGTCAGTCACTTATGTCCATGAGATTTTATTCTTTTTTTACGAGGCACTGATTATTGCGTAGTATATCACCCAATGCTTACAAACACACAGACGCGCTTACAAATGTATATAAATACATATATAAAGGGCTACTTTCGACTGTTGCCTTTCAAATGAAATTGAAAAAAAAGAAGAAGAAAAACAATAACTAAGCCAAGTCAAAAAGATTCTGGCAATGACAACAGAAATGGCCAAGTCACGTAGCCAACAATCATTTTGCCAAGGTTAGTGGACTTTCTAATACCAGCATGCCGATCCATTTATAGCACACTTTATTTATACCTAAGTCCTTGTAATGGTTACTTTTAAATGTATGTGTAGGCATTTTGAATTTCTGCGCGTTCTGTGGTCCCATAACATCATTTCTTTTTATAACCCACATCCCAAGGGATAAGAGGTAAGTTTGCAAAAAATATTTTGAGAGTATCAACAAAAGGAAAACGATTAAGAACTTACAAAGCATACACTTAAATATTTTTGTCCATGTATACTTACATCGGTATAGCCCATATCTTGAAGAAGAAGAAGAACGTTTATATATTTGTCCGCCCAATTTTTACGGTTTTCTCCAATTGTCCATGTAGCCAGTATAGCAAAGACAAATTTCTTAATGGCTTATATTCTAGTTCCTTGTTCGTATTTAGTTTTTCAATATTGGGAAAAAAGATTGAGCACTATGTCAAATTTTTAAGCCTTTTTTGCTATCGCAGAGCAAGCTCAAAAAGGTCTGTATTAATGAAACATTTTTTCTTGCACTTATCGGTATAAAAACTTTCTAAACCAGGATATAGCACTCTTGTGCTCCGAAACAACGCGTATAACATGTATAACGCTTTCCAGGATACCCTTCAGAGATGCCTTCACAGGCGTCTCCTACGGAGCTGTATGTGTTTCCCTGGAGCCGAGGAAAAAAAAATAGCTGTTCGGCGTTTCAGGTCTGGACTGTGGGTAGTTGGGTCAGCGTGGCAAACCTATGCTTAGCCAGAAGCTTCCTCAGTAGCCCTCAAGCTTGTTCCACACCTTGGCCACATGCCAAACTCTTCGGTAATCATTTGCTGGACGCTATCGTATGATATCCCTAGCCGGTCAGAGTCCAGGAACACCTGCACTTTGGCCACATTTACATCAACACTTTAAGGCAACAGGCATGCTGGTCACCTTCTTCCAGCCCCTCCACTTTGACGTCTTTAATGTATGGGAGGGTCTCCATCGTGGATTTCTCGAGTTTTACGCTGTAGTACATGCATCTGAGTCTTCATACTCCTTAAAAGGCGTTCAAGGAAATCGATGTGTTTAATCTCTGCAGGCCTCTGGAAAAAATAGTTACTTCATTTGATTCCTTAGACGGAACTTCTTTCCACTGCAATTCTAAACGGTCTAACCAGTAGACGGTTTCTTCGAAGTCGGCGCATAGGATGCTTATTGTGAAGCATTTCTTTGGTTAATAGCTCGCAATAGGCATCGTATCTGGATGGCTCTTGAGATTTCGGAGAAGGTCAGCTCTGACAACGTTATAGTTGTAAGTACCCTTGAGATGTGTGTTCCGTGTGTCTATAGTAGCTCAACTATTCGCTTAGAGAGTAGGTGCGTATTTCTTGCACTGAGCTGGGACTTATGGAACAATAGTTATCTGCATGAGTTCGATGATCAGTTGTTTTCTTATGTAAAAAGATTATGGGATTTCAAGGTGATCTTCTGTCCAGTGACAAACTCAGATATTTCACCATGAATTAAAATATGCAAACAAATTTTCTTTGCTCGACTGTGTCGAGATATTTGCTTTTCTAAACAGTTACATTTTTTTCGTTTTCTCCCCTATTTCGGGTATTTTAGTGTTTTCGTCTCCGTTTTCTTTTCTTTTCAATCTTATCTGACGGTTTTTGCAACAAAAGTTTTTTAACGAATCTAGTGGATAGAGTACAAAGGTAAAAAATCGGCACGTAACGAAAGTACTACTCATACAGTAGACTACGAACAAACTGAGTTAAGGGTAATTGACTTGGTAGAGTGCCCTTAACACTTCAAGACGGCTGCGAGTTCCATCAGTAAGACTGTCTGATTTAAATTCATAAGGATGCCATGGAGCAGTCGTGAAAATAGAGTATCTTTCAATCGAAGTGTTTCGTCTGTAATCATCACACTTGATTATTTCTATGAAGACTATTCTCGTTTACCACATTGTCTGAATGACTGCTATTTTTAAACTTTTAATTGACAATTTTTGCAACATTTTTGGTCTTTTTCTATTTATACACAATGATTTTCATTTCCATTTTGAATATATCTTCATGTATGCAAATTGTGCTGTAAATTTCTATGTTTAGCTTGATTTTCTTTGCTCAGCCATGTGAAATTAGTTGCCTTGTGGTTTTGCCAACCAAAAACCACAACAACATCGACCACAATGTATCTAAATAATCTATAAAAGTATTTTGGCATATATAATTCTGTTGGCTTATTAATAAAACATATGCTTATGAATAAACTTGAAGCTGGTTGCTCATTACTCGCTATTCTCATTTGTGTCATATAGGGAACGAGGCGATTTCGAGGAAACCAAGTTAAGCTTTATTGCTGACAAGGTACGCTAAGGATTTCACGCAGTTTTACACTTAAAATATTATGCGACAGTAAGAGCAAAAGCCAAGGACTGAAGATGTAGTCAAGCTTAGTGGAGTGCAAGACAGTTTCATGGTTTATTACCAATAAAAAAAAACAACTCGAAACGTTAAATATGAGACGAGTCGGCTTTAAAATGCACTGACCCTTTGTAGGCTTTTTAAAGCTACGTCGTATTCTGTAAATTTTTTAAAAGTGTCCTGCAGCATGTTCGCATTATTATAAACAATTTAGTCAATCATACGGAGGTTCAATCGATTACTGATTTCTTCATTAATTGTTTTTCTCGAATTGTTTTATAAAATTTAAGTAACCAGCAAAGTAAGCTACCGAACTGAGTCATAAGAATACGTATAATACATAGCTTTTGACAAAGAAACTCCTCAGCATTTTGTGAAGAAGTTGTTCTTACTAACGAGCTGGCAAAAGGGATTATTCAACTGTATAAATGAGAATTCCCGCATTTCGTATGAAAGGTTTTATAATTCACAACTTGTTTAAGCCACGCTAGCAATAAAGTTCAACTAGGGGGGGGTGTTTTTCTCCAATTTCTATTTTGCATTTATTATTTTGTTATTATTGTTTGCAACTATTTTAAGTGGCTTCAAAGATTATGCTGATTTGGACTTTGGATTGTTGTCTATTTTTTTTTTGGCTTTTTAGTTGGCTTATAAGTTTTGTAAATTGTTCTTCAATTAAAGGTGATGAATTTGTTTGTTGTTTTATTTGAGTTTTTATGTTTTTTTTTTTAAATAATGTTTATCCATAAATTATTTGTATTAGAAATCAAAGGAATTGGTGGCTTCTAATTAGGGATAATCGTTTTCAACTATGCATATTTAGGGAGACGTCCCATATTTTTTGGACTTTATAACAATTTAAAAATTATTAACGAATACAGATATTAAGTTATTATTTAGCCATATTATAAATGCTCTAGCTACTATGGCCTTCAGTTTAAAGAAATAATTAATGTGAAAAAAATTTTTTTTGTAAATTTAGCTTCCTATTAAAAGCTGTACAGCTTTATTTACCTTTTAAATTAGCAGTGTGAATATTTTTACAAGCGAAAACGGTGTCCACAATAGTAGTTAATTTCAAACGAATGTTGCGACATTTAACTTACGTTCCATCCGATACTTACTTTTCTATTGTATCTTCTGCCGTCTAAAAAATAAAGTACTCTTCTTATACATAATAGATTAACTTTAATACGAATGGCCCAACAAGAAATGTTAATTTCGAGCACGTGCCACAAAAACAAAAACATTTCGTTTTACTTGTTGCCATTGCCAGTGGAAGCAACAAAAATAATGAAAAATTCGGAAAGAGACGAGAAGAAAATGCTCAAAAAACAAGCCAAACATAACTGCATGAAAATAATTAATCTTCTTTGTTTCATAACCACAAGAATGGCAGGGAAACACATGAAACGAGCAACAGCTTTGTGACTTTTGTTGGCATACTTGTATGCGTTTGTACACTCCGCGGCATTTGAATAGCGCTCACCAAATTAAAATCGGTAGCCATGATTGATTAAATGTTATTATTGATTAGAAGTGAGCGTGGCAGACCAATGGAATGTCTTCCTTATGAACAAAGCTTGGGACATAAAGTCGGTAGAGATGGAAGTTTATTAATTTTAACCGATATCTGCTTGCCTCTATCACAGCAGATAATAGAATTTGCAGCGAAGATTTTGAATGTTTTTAAAAATCTATAGGCATCTATATGGATTTAACAAATATTAGTATCCAAGATTGCAAATAAGATTAAAAAAGCATAAGTCCTTTTCACAATTTAAGGCGTTTACGCATGGAAAAAAACGCCAAAACAAAACTTCATACAAAAAACTGTCAAAATTTTTAAATCCAAGATTTATTTTATTATTTACACTAGATGGCGCCAGCAGTAACCGCAGCTATTTTGCTAATTCATGATTTTTATATTAAACAAAAATAATCGTTACGATCCGATGTTGTTTGGCTCTTATTTTTTTTCTAAATGAAATTCCAAAATTGACCAAAAATGACCAAAATTCGTTGCAGGGACCGCCGGCTGAGGCCCAATTGCGTGGCACGTCGTCTGGTCGATGTTTCGGGGCTCCCTTCCACGTCCTCGGCTACAGCGGCGATATTTTCAGCAGAACGGGCGCTCCGGGGCCGGCCACTCTTGGCAACGTCTCGTGTGGTCCCATACTCTTCAAGATTAGTGGCTAAACGGCGCAGTGTTTGCGCAGTTGGTGTCGGACGGCCGGGAAATCGGCGACGGAATTCGCGCTGCGCCAACACCACAGACAAATTGTTACGCAAAAAAAATAGACACAATTATTCCGCGTTCTTGGGGAGTGTATCGCTCCATGGCTTATTCACTTGTATTCTGTATCTGTCTAGTCCACAAATGTCAAAACAGATTTGATATTGGCGGCCATTTACAAAAATGAGAGCATCTTCCAATAGGGTGATTTCTTTTGCGCCGCCTTGTACTATAATATACCACGCCCGTCACTAACCTACTTCAATATAAAAAAATAAACTTTTTCCTTGTAATTATGGTATTTAAAGTTTTTCATGATTTTTATAAACCAGAATATTGGTATTAATGGCAGTATTTTTTATTAATTTAAATAGAAAATATGTTTATTTTTTTATGGATGTAACCTCTGGAAACGAAAGTTCTATATCTCTTGCGTCTAGTAAGATTAGCAAACAAAATGACCTAGTGCTTCTGTACATTAAAAACAGAGCTACACATGGTCTGGGTATAAATATATTTTTGCAAAAATTTTAAAAAAATTTCCGAAAATAAGCTTAGAATATTTTTTATTCTAAAGCACTTCTCTAATACGAATACCCGCAACATATTATCTCGATTATTTTTAAACATAAGCCTTTTGCTATTTGTTGAAATTGGCAGTTAATTTTTTTTTAACTAAAGAAAAATTTAAAAACGAGACTTTTATAACAACAAAAATTATAATTTTAAATAAAAATTTTAAAGTGTACTATTTATGTGGCGAGTGGTTTCTATGTGTATAAGTACACATACTCATACATGCTGTTATTGTCTGCGCTGCTTACTTACATTTCAATTACTTGACTTCAACGTCAATATTTACTTTCATGTTGTTTACCTTTATATGCCGCCCTACTTCAAGGATACTTTTTTTATATTTTACAAGCATTTTTTTATTGCTTTAAGGTAGTTACAAGCATGTTGTTATCGTTATCGTTGTGGCCATAGCTTTTTAATGGCACTCGACAGTAATTTGGTTTACAAAAATATGAGAGCTAAAAAAAAAAAGCCACTTATATATAAAAAATATTCATTAAAAATTTTAAGTGCTTCGCACTAACTGTATCTATTTTTAGGCACATTTTTAAGCACAAGTAAATGGATGCTTAAATCGAATCTGTGCTTATTAGACAAAATTCAAGGCGCTTTAATGGCACATCTGTTACACAGATACACACGCACACGCTTTGACAATGAAAAATATGACGCACGTCACGCATTCTAATTCACAGTTTGACCTAAATATTTGAGCCAGCTGAGCTGTCTGCTCCTGCCCCCAGGCAGGGACTAAGGCCAGCTAGTCAGTTTTAGGCCCTGGAGCAAACCACAGGTTAGGGTTTTGGGCTCGCATGACGCTGCGCAGTGCAAATTAAGTGTCACAATAGGCGCACATGATAAATGGTCCAAATGCATGCGTAAATGTATTGTATTTTAATATGTGTGTCACTTGAGCCAGGTTGGATTATAGGCGCCCATAACTTTCATTATATATGCCAGCTGTGTGTTGCCAATTGACTTACAAAATAGCAAACTTTAACAAAACTTTCGAATTTGGCCCAAACGCACATAAGTAGGCAACACTTTTGAAAAGATTCTAAAGCCTTAGGTTTTAAATAGAATGCTGTGGCATTTGCCTAGACCAAGGACCCTAATGTGCGGCAGCAATTAGTTTGGCAGCTGGAAATGTCAATGCACTCCGAGCCTTAGCCTATTTTAAGTATTTATAAACATTGAGAGAAGTGGAGACTCGTTGGTTGCCATAAACAAGCATGACTTGACAACTACGTGCTGGCATGTCAGAGTTCACGATGAAGCGCATAAAACTTTGCTTAAATATGTAACCATGCTAATATACACCAAAGCGGAAAAATTTGCTGGGATGTGCCGAAGATCACTTAAGCAAATTAAGCGGCTTACATTTTCCGTATGACAAACCAGTTATCTGTTTATGGTTACAAACTTGTTTGAGAACTTTAAAACAATCTTTTTTAAAGTTTGTTTGTCAAAAAATTAGTAGTTAGCAGCGGCGGACCCACGCGGGATATACTGGGGTTATCGGGTCCCTCCAAAGTTGGAGAAATGGGTTTACAGTCTTTTGCTAAACATGCTTCGAAGTAAAGAAACCCCCTAAGACCAAATCCTGGATCCGCACCTGGTAGTTAGGTTAAGTTTCACAGACCTCCACTCAAAGACCACCTCGTAACCATAAGCTTCATTGGGAGTGGGGAGTGGAGACGACGGGTTGTAGTTGTAGTTCTTTAAAGCACGCATTACTAAGCCATTTTGGGTGAAATGGATGACCCGATTTGCCAGACAAGAGATCTTTCACTGGTGCAGAATGCGTTTCCTAAGAAGCTACGATGAGCAGAAAATAGAAACCTTTGTAAAAAGTAAATGCTAGCCAAAGTAAATACCTAAGATGGTGGCATTAACGAAAACCAGAACAATCCCCCTAAGTAGCCGCATATGAGACAACAAGGCACTTTATTGTCAAACTGACAAAAAAAAACAACATGCACATACACAAAGCACAATGGCTTGCCACATAAGCCAAACAAATTACGCCAAGTGGTAACATTTTTGCCATGAATCTCTGCGAGAATCCAACACAATGTTTATTAATTACCAACACATTACTGCTTTGCTCTAATTCCGAGCATGGACCCATTTTTTGATGCGTGACCACAAAATTCTGCTGATTAAGTACAGCACACGCATACACACACATGTTAAGGGGCATGCTTCTACTGGACAGTAAAATCAATTAGAGCGTTGCAAGACGAGCATTAAAGCACCCATTACCCACACGCATTTTCATTCAGAAAATGTGCACTGCAGTGTCTATGTTGTCTATATACGGTCGGGCGGGCGAAGGTTAATGCCTGCACTAGAGGACATCGCACAGCGTCTATGACGTACCGCATAAGGAGCCTTGAGCAGCAGCCTGCATACGTCACACGAGACTCGTCCATATTGATGTCGACATAGTTGGCCTCCAGGCTATCGGCCAAAGCCCGATGCCATAGCCCGATGCCCGATATTCATAGTAAATATGGTTGCCGCCGTCGTCACCTTTGGCCTTATGGATTACCGCTTATTTGCTGTTTTTGTGATTGCCTTTTTCTTTTTATACCCTGTACCTATAGGTACAAAGGGTATACTAGATTTGTGCAATGTATGTAACGGCAAGAAGGAGGCGTGGCAGACCCCAAGTCCTTTATACCAAAATGCTTATCATAACCTCGGGTAGCGATTGAGCCATGTCCGTCTGTCCGTCCGTCTGTCCGTCTGTCCGTCTGTCCGTCTGTCCGTCTGTCCGTCTGTCCGTCTGTATGAACACCTAGATCTCGGAGACTATATGAGCTAGAGATACGAAACTTTACCAGCTGATGCGCATATTTCCTCAGAAGATCAAGTTTGTTGAATCATGTCAATATCTTTCCCCGTTCCCCCGTAGCAGAGTTTCGCGGTTTTTAGCTAAACCGTTTAATATTTTAATCTGAAACTTAACAGAGCGATGCGTTGTGGTTACATGCATCTGTGTGTCAAAAATAAACAAAATCGGACAATTACAACAAAAGTTATAGTCTAAAATGTAAAAATTTCACCTCCCCTTGCCTATAAACTGCGTCAATATTTGACTCTACGTAATAAGAGTAACGAATGACCTAGAACCACCAATTTTGGTAAGCTGATTCATGTGCCTCTAATAAACAAATCCACATCCAAATTTTATCAATGCAGCCCCCCCCCCCCCCGCAATCGATTTACCGTGTTTTCTCCCACACCCTTCAACATATCCCCTTGAAACTTACCCCATATACTTTAAACAACTCCTTTGACGTAAATTTCGATTTTCATCAAAATCGGTTAAAATTTGCGGAACTTATAGGTATCAATATCGTTTTGCACCAACAAAAAAAATTTCCAATTGGAAATTCTTAGTAAGAATATGCAGGAATAAATCTTTTTTTGAGAAAAAAAGGTACAGGGTATTACACTGTCGGGCACCGCCTCGACTGTATTACATTTTCTCTTTTTGTTATTCCCCTTTAAAGGATTTCATTCATAATTGGAGGAGAGGAAGCCCAGCTTCAAGGTTGTGACCCAGTTATATGTGTGCCCCAGGGAAACCAAATAAATATATAAAAAGTGACATCCTAGGCAACAACTTTAACTAAAAATAATGTTAATAACCAAAAGTAGGACGGCACACAAGGCGTATGCCTTGTAACTCTTTGGTGGAGAACAGGACAATGTGTGTAGCACTCTGCAAAACGTTCTTGGTAACACTGGACCATACAACATTTAAGATATTAGTGCGTAGACAAAGATTTGGTGTAATTTATAGATGAACGTGATAAAATTTACGCGAAAGATAATCTCGTATCGACTTCTAGATTTTGATACTAAATATTTGTATCTTGATTTCGATTTTTATTATTTACTAAAAATGTTAGCACCTAGTCTCACCGTTTAAATAATTTTATATAATTTACTGATTGTTTTCGAACAGATTGTAAATAAAATCGAAGAAAAAAAAAAAAAAAAAAAAATTAGTAAAAATTTAATTTTCAAAATAAGATGGAAAATCCTTTATTTTATTATTTTTGTACCAGCTATACTTAATTCTTACATAGCTTTTATTGTCATTGTTAGGCTAAAATCAAAATTTTTAGATTGGCTTCACAAGATTGTGAATTCTTTACCTCAGCGTTAAAAGTTTTAGTTTAACGCTAACTTTTTTCTCTCAGTGTAGTTTAGTTAAATTTTAGTACGTTACAGTTACTTTTTCTAATAATATATTTTAGTAAAATTTTTGTACATTGATTTTTGTTTATATAAAAAAAATGTAGGCCTAAAATATGAAATGAATAAAATCCTTGTAAAAAAAAAAGTTAATAGTAAAACTATTGTAAATTGTAAAATTTTAACAAAAAATTTTATTTTATTATTTAAAGAAACTACAAAATTAATACAATTTGCCGTGCTGAAAACGAATCCGAACATTTTTTTCGGATTCGTTTTGAAACCGAATTTCAACAAATCGAACTTTTTGTGTGGTTTGAAACCGAATTTTTTGTTGCAGGAGGAATTAAACGAATTGGCATAATAGGTTGAAAAGTGTAATTTTTTAAATATTTTTTGATATTCTTAGATTCTATTTATACCATCTTCAAGTTAAGTATTATAGTTATTGATAAATATTTGTAATTTTTTTTTTCTGAATTAAACCGAAAAATTAACTTAAACGGAATTCTTATATGATTCATGTCTTGCATAAAAAATGTTCATGTCTTGCTTAAATAGTTCATGTCTTGCATACAAAAAATTTCCCTTGTAATCGGAATAGCATAGTCGTGGATAATTTTCCTCGACAGGTGTAAGTCTATGCGAACAATAAGCAAGGGAAGTTTGAATAAATGGCGACAGCAAAAAATTCGGATTAGGGAGCACGCAAAAAAAAAAAATGTTCGTTTTGTTTTTTTTGCGTTTCCCGGAGTATTAAAATTTAGTCCAATAAAATTCGGGTTATCCCAAATATGTATAATAGAAAATTTCAACACTCTTGGCAAAAATATTAGGAGGAGTGTTTAAGAACATTTTTCGATATAAATAGATAGGTAGTTCTTCACACTCAGGTCTTACCATGTTTTAACTTTCATTGTAAAAAGGTGTGGGAAAGCTGGAAAATGTTTTAAAACATTTTTCGAAATATATATATAGATAGTTCTTTAAGCTCGGGTATTTCCAAATGTAATACTATACCAAGTATTAACTTTCTTTGTTAAAAGTTTTGGGTGAGCGATATGAAGAAAAAGTGATAAGAACAAGTAACGAGTAAAAATTAACATTAATCATCATATCGTTTTAAGCACATCAAAATATGTTGTTTAAAGAGGGGCTTTTAAATTTTGTCATCTTTGCACAAATACCACGAAGATTTTTCCGAAAAACAGGAATATCAAGGTTCAAGTTTTTAGATTTGATGCCTCCAGTCCGTTTAATCTTCGAGAAACATTTCTGTCTGTGTCTCCTACACAAGTATCTGCTTAAATAAGTTAATAAGAACAACGAGATATAAATACAATTATTATCCAAAAAGATGGCGTACGTTAAAGTCGGGCACGGACGACTTTGGGATACCCTATACCACTAATTGCCATTAAGTCCGATATATTGCTTAAGCACTCTAAAAGACAATTGATTGCCAAATTTGGGTACGATATCTTCACAAACGAACGCAATGCAACGAATTTTGAGCAAAAAACGTTATTTTGATCAATTGGCCCTATAGGAGCTATATGTATGATATAGTCAACCGATTTTGATCAAGTTTGGTACAGTGTTTGGGAACTATAAAAAACTTCCGTGTGGCAAATTTGGTTACAACCAGAGATACTTGCTTTTAAGTAGACACACTTTTTTTGTTAATTTCGAAAAGTGTTTTTTTTCTAAATATCTCGAAAACCGTTCCATGAAAAAATTTTTGGACTTTATTTTCAGATTTAGTGTGCCATTTTACTAAGCAAACGAGTAAAACATGTTGAGGATGCATTTTGCTGTAAACTAGTGTTATAATTGTGAGCTACTTATTATTATTCTTATATTTTTAAGCAAGAATCACCAAATTTTCCATATAGCCTTATGTACGCCTAATAAATCAAAAACGCTATAACTGAATAATATCTAAAATAGGCTAATGTACAAACGTTCCAGGAATTTAGGTATTATTATATTTTATTAAGTAGTAGCAAAGAATATAGAACTAACTGTAGTTCTATATTCTTTGGTAGTAGTAGATCTAATAGATGCACTATCTGAGGTAAACTATGTACTATATAAACTATAGGCGTAGGTACTTATGTTACAGGAATTAATTATACAAAGACAGCACTGGCGGAGATATAATTATGTACTATATACAATATATTGTTCTTATGTTCTTAATTTATAAAAATCTAACTCGAAAAGTGCTTGTAGGGTACGCTGATGTCGGGCACCGCCCTAATTCTTCACCACTATGCCATAGCAACTAGCTTTTGTCCAATTAACACATACATATATACTTGTTTTAATCACAGCTAGTAGTTCCTAACCCTGTTACCAACGCACCTAAATCCGCTCTGTGTGTTAGCTAAATATAGCACTACTCTTAGTTTATTTATTTAAATAGACAAAAGCTGCATATTTGCTTCGAGTTCTTAGCTAACAGCACATGTTCAATTGTGGTTTGTAGTGCTGCAGTCTATTTTGCTGGCTTGCATTATATGGTGGTGTAACCCTTTTACCTCACCCAATTTCCAGCACAGACAACAAAATGGCCGCTGCACCATAACCTACCTCAATGGCATTGCACCGAGGCGTCGCCAATGGCGTCATCGCCATCGTCTGCGTTCGTTTGCCTTCGTCCTTTAGTTTAAAATGTCAGACACACACACACATATATCAAACACACAGTTACTTATGCAGCACACTCATACAATGAAACAGCAGATACAAGGTCTGGCTCGTACATTGCAATATGACATTTTGCAATTACAATGCGATGGCATTTGCAAATTTTTAATGAACAAATGTAATTGCAAATTATGAATTAAATGCTTTTGTTTTTTTCAGCTTTTTTCAAGTTTTTCAAGTAACCATAGTCAAGGTCACCAGGCAAAAGATACACCTTTTTTCAGCAATCCAACTCCATGTGCTAAGCAGCCATAGTACGGCAAAGCTTGTCTCTCTGCGTTTTAAATTTAGCATAATATTATATTTATTTATAATCAAACAATTGACAAAGTAACCAAAGATGAGCATGAATAGACTGGGAATACTTTAAATTGCTTGCTACCAAGCAACCAAGCAATTACAGATGGACCAACTCATCCTACCAACAGCAAAAGGTTACTGAACTTTCAAAAAAAAAATGGCTATGAGCTTACAAGGCTTTGGTTATGCAAATATTACAAAATATGTACATATTTAATAAATATTTTTCACAACTGCAAAGCAAGCTAAAAGTATGCAATAGATTTTTTTTCTTACTGTATAACTTTTTCATGCCCCAAGAAAAACTCATCTTAATTAAAATTTTCTATGGAAACTTGAGTGGAATATGGAAACATTTGCTTTTAAATGGTCGTACTTGAACTTAACTTACTGTTTAACATATTGGTTTTTTTTTCATGTAAATAGTTAATGCGTTATCATGTGGAAGAAACAGTTAAAAAATGTAAATAAATTGATATGTTCCGCTTTTTAAACTCAAGTACACTACAAACGTAAGTTCATTGGAAAAAAAGTGAATTTAAAAATGCGATGCCCAGCGGCAAATTTATAAATTGTTTACCAACAATTAAAATAACTTCGAAAGCCACATTACTGGTCGCGGATTTTCTCAAGAAATTTATTTATTTTATTTATTTATTTATTTACATTAGAGTAAGTATATAATACTAAACCTAATGTTAAGGGTAGAGTGCGAGCAACAAGGCCATCGACTCGAACATTGGTGTGTGGTTATAAAAGGTCTATTGTTAATAGGTTCTTATATTAACTTATAATTAGTTACATTGTGTGTTAAATGCCTATTTTTATTTCTTTGAAAAACTGAAGGGTATCTATTGAAAAAAGAGGCTCTAATACTCCCCACGCCGTTGCAGGAATCTAGAAAGTTGTAGATAGATGCTTGGTAGCCGCAAAATGGGCAGTTAGGCTGTGTCGACCCATTGATTAGATGCTGGTGGGTAACTCATGAAATTAAAATAACAGTGAAACCTCTATAAAAAAGTTTAAAAAAATAACTTATCCTATTGCCATACATATAGATAGGGTAAGTTCTGGCAAACGCGACAGTGTGGGTAAACCCGACCTCCCACTGTTTCTCAAAAACGGCAAGACTAACATAGTGTTGTCGTTTAGAGCATTCAAAATAGCTTGACAGTTGTCTATCAGTCTACATTTAGATGCCCAAACCACAAGATGTAGATTTTTACGATTTTCAATTTAATTTTTGTGACTATTTGATTACACATTTTTTCTTGTTCAGTAAAATAATCGAAAAAACCTGCATAGTGCATGTATAGTATTGTTGGGAAATTTCGTTTAATTTTTTTTATTCGCGTCGTCATGAAATAAGACACAGTGGGGAAAACCCGACCTCTAAATGGTGGGGTTGGACGTTCAGCTCGAACCAAAAATACGGACACCAAATCAAATAAATCTGATTATTTACTTAGATATTGAATCCAATCATCCTTTATTGACATTCATTCTACTTCAATTTCGATGTATATGTTTTAAGAATAGACGGTCAGGTTTACCCCATCATTTTTGAAAATGACAAAAATTGAGTTTGTTGAAAAATGGTCATATCTCCAAAATTAATAATGGTTAGAAGAAATCAGCAATTTTAAAAAGTTGCGGCAAGGCGTAACCTTCAATTTGGTATATCGGACGATTTGATCCTTACTCTTTTATTGAAACCATCTCAATCTTAAAAAAGACAAAGTTGCAAGCTATTAAAACAAATCAATTTTTATCTATTTTATGACGTTTTAATAATTTTAAATTTTCAATCAAGATCTGTTGACTACCATAGAATTTAAAAACGTTGTTATAGCGTTACAAAACTTTACATTTTCGGGCGTTTAGCTCTATCTTAAAGAGATAGGAGCAGGTACTACTCAGTAGAACCGAAGACCTGTTAAGCTTAGTAAGCTGCTAACATCTCTTATGAGGCTAAGGCCCTTTTAGAATCAATAACGCAGGCAAAAAAAAAAAAAGTTGTTTGAACTTTACATGTGCCAGACTTTACTTTGAAATTTTAATTCACTCAATCCGAATCCGAGATCAACAAGTCCTCAGCACGTCTGCTTTCTGACATAACCTCAAAATCACCATTATATAACGAATTTTTTATGTTATCTTCCTGACGTGCTTGCGTTTTTTGGTTCTCTGATTGTCCGACTCCGAAAACATCTAAAAAACATGTTCGCCAGCCGGACTCGACAAAGGTCTTTTAAGGAGTGTTTTGCAGCTATGTTATAATAAAGCTACGGAAGGTTATTTCAGAGCTCTGATGTGCAAGGGTCTTTTGGACCTTTGATTTCGATTCAGCGATTTCAAAAATAGATGAAAAAAATCGTCGAAAGCCATACCTAAATAAAAATTTTTTTGCTGGGGTTTTTTGGGTCTTGGAGACAGATTCAGCCCCGCCTTGTAGTAAACGTGGTCTTCACAAGCTCTAAGTCCTTAAGGGTACCTATATTTCATGCCATTAGACCACTTCTTTTGGGAATACATTAGACTTTTTTGACCATAATGTTGCATGCTTCTTGGAACTTCATAAGTAAGAACTGTGGACGCTTACGAGGAACCGCACAGGATTTTTACAAACTTACACGCATCTGTATGACTTATATAACCTTTATTTTTTTTTTCTTATACTATCTGCTGTAATGTTAAGCAATTTGTATTTTAACAGAGCACGCCATGGTTAAGGTAACAACTGGTTAACACTGCTGTTAATAGGTACGAACACATGGTTTTTGGAGTTTTGATTTTATAAATATCATTATTAATAGTCCAAATTTTTAAAAATGTAGAAAAAAAAATTACTTTAAGCTTTCTACAATCTAAAATCTTTTTTACGTAAGAAAATGGACGAAATTATAATGGCTTGATTATTTTCTCAGTCCTCAAATTGAGGCTGAAAATAAATTGGTGTGTGTTCGTAAAATTTGAAAGTAATCAAATTAAAAGAATAATTTAGTTGCAGGTAGTAAGATTTTGATTAAATTAAACTCAAAAATTATTAAAAAATAATATTGAAACAATATTGAATGGGTCCTTAGCTTCAGTTCACTGCAAAGCAGAAAATATTTTTTAACAGGCTCCAAAATGAAGAAGGGTTGTACAAGTTTATTGCTATATTAATAGAATTCCATCAAAATTTTATTACAAGTGCTCTCAAGCCGAAAAAATCCATATCAACGGGACACTTAAATAAACCATATTCGTGAACGACATTTGATAAAGTTTGCTTTCAATAAGCTCTAATTTACAATTTGTTAAAAATCAGAATAATTTTCCAAGGTTTCTGTTTTAAAACCAATGTAATAATAAGATTTGACGATAACCCAAACTTGCTAGGGCAGTATTAAAGGTATAAACATTGCAACCATGACTCAGAGGATATTATCATTTGTTTTTATTATTTTATTTTACATATTTGAAATCATGGGGATTTAATCGATTTTCCTTTCCCCTTGCCATCATAAATTGATATGCATTTTCGGTTTCAAGGAAAATGTTTGTTTGTTCCCTAGCAAGAAAACACAACGCTTTAACACTGTTGGTACATAAAGTTTGGGACTGTAAGCTATAATATTTAAATTTACTTTTCTTATACAATGTTTGTTCGTAAATATGTATACCAAAAATATGTTAACTTACCTGAACAGATTTTCCTTTTTTGATTTATATAAATTATAAATATCATTTAACGTATTAAAATATGTAAAGTATTATTTTTGTGCTACTAATGCTCACAAGAAATATAACTACGCAATGCACTGCTCACACTCACATTAAAATGCGCTTAATTAAATAGCACTAGAAAGCAGTTCAAGTTGCTTTATCTTGACATTTGCATAAGAAAAATGCGCAGATTAGTTGCGTCGTTTACACTTATTGGTTTTAATACACAAACGCGAAAAAGAACAAAAAAAGCCAAAGAGCGATCTTTGCTCTTTGCACACACACACACGCGTTTTCACTTAGCCGAGCTGCTTGCACTATGAAAAATAAAAAAACTAAGATCAAAAAGAAGAAAAACACGAGACCAAGCTCCTTGCACACCTGCACTTGCCATTATAACACTCATTGCACATAAAAAAAAAACAATTTAAAAAAAAAAACAAAAACAATTTGCAAACTGTCTGCGCATCTTTTTACACCCACGCATTGTGCACGCAATTTCAATTAGCTTTCCTTTTCACACTTTTTATGGTCAACTTCAATGCGCGCTTTATTAATATTCTTTAAATTAAGCTATTTAAACAAGTTTGCGCATTTGCTTACTTGTGCAAATTGTGGCTAATAATTCTATTAACTGATTTTACGCATTTCAGCCAAATTTTGGAACGATTAAAATGATTAATTCTTAATAAAACTGCAGCGCGTGATCGACCGCGTCTGCTTTGTGTTTCTCTTTCTTCCTTTTCTTTAGGCTATGTGTTGGACTATTAAAGGTGGCGCCTTCTCGTGTGTAAGATTTAACGCTCTCTGAGAAAGAGTTTGTTGCATTGTTGAGTTGACTATAAACAGGAAAACCATACATTTATGTGTAGATCAACTGAGCGAACTAAGCCTGATACGTCATCAGCGCAAACTATGAGTGCATTGGCAAAAAGTTAAATCCTGTCAGCACCGAATAAAATTAGGAATACTTTAAGCTCTTAATTATAGTGGTATGATAAAAAAGTAGTTACTGATATCAATATAAAGGTTCCAATAATATATATATATATTATATATATAATTATATAATATAATAATATATACGCATTTTTTTATGAGCGAGAAATAGCTGGAAATATGTATTAACTCAGCCGATCATATAAATTGCCATGTGTATATTATGTATTATGTAAGTATAAAAATCAATTTTTTTTCGTGCATATATTTACAAATAAAAACAATTACTGCAAAAAATTTGACTATAGCTTAATATAAAATTAAACTTTATTTTCTAATTTTTTTCGGCTATATTAACCAACAAGCACACTTAAAATAAGGCTCGCGCTAAAATAACGATCGTGTGACGTAGTTCGCTTAAACTCTCCCACTCAACCTAACAACTGACTTAGGCAATGCGCCTCCTCCTTTTCTTTACATCGTAAATGCACACAGCTGTGGCAGCACTGCCAACTGTTTCGTTTCCAATAAGTGCAATAGTTTTGTGCCATGACCCAAGAAGCAGTGCACGCATCTGGCAGCGCCATAAAAAAAGTACGGCAAATAAATAGAAACTAACCGTGCGTGGCGCGTAAAAATATTTTTATTAAATAATTAATAATTAAACGTGTTGAGAGCAGTGTTAAACTATACAAAATGTGTTATTTTAATTTATACAATGTGCAAAAGTGTGTTTAATGTTTTTTATACTGTGTAAAAGTGCAAGAGCAAATGCCGTGGGTTGCCTGTTGCTCTATCTATCGTTTTTTTTGTTTTTTTTTGTGTTTTACTTTACAAAAAAGTGCGGGAAAGTATAAATATAATTATATTATTTATTAAATCAATTAATTACATATAAATGCATAGTTTGGCAACAAGTGCGAATTTTTTAAACGTTTTTCATACAAAATGTTGGCTCGGCTTATCAACAAGTATGCAAGTACAAGTGAGTAAGCAATAATTTTTTATTTTTTATAAACTTTATTTGTCTGTGGGGAGGGGAAGTGTTTTAAACATGGCGGCTTTTACCAAGCTACATATATTATTTTATTGTTTATTTCAATTCAATTTATTGCACTAAGCTTACTGATATAAAGGAACAAAGAGTGTCAATACAATTTCAATATTAGCATGTCTGTTTAGTTCAACCATATAAAATAAATTAAAAAATATTTTTTTAAATTTGAAGATTTATTGTTAATAATTGGTGAAAAAGATGTTAATCACAATAATGGCCATCGTTTTCAACGACTTTGGTCCATCTTTCACGTAGCATTGAAAAACTCCTCGTCCTTTTAGGTGATCCAGGAGATAGTGTTTGGCTAAAAACAAGTGGTACACGTTAGGAGCAATATCTTGACAATTGGGTTAAGAGATACCATTAAATTGTCACCAAGGTATCCTTGATGAGTGTCACCAAGGTATCCTTGATGAGTGTCACCAAGGTATCCTTGATGACTCTGGTTACATGTGGCTGAGTGTTGTCATGTTCAAAATTTACCTTGTCGTGGCGTCCATTTTTCCTTCAATGGCTGGCTTAAATATGACCATTATTGTTGGTAGCTTTATTCTTTGATTCTTTTATAAGGTTTGAGTAGCTTATAAAAGATCACTCCGAGCGAATACCACCAGATATACAACAAAATCCATGAATATTCGGTTTTGACACTGATGTTGATGCTTGGGCGTGTTACCCTACAATTTTCTATGTTTTTGATTGTCCGAGTGAATACTCTTTTCATACCGCTTCACAATTCGATGTAAAATCATGGATCATTCTACGTACCTTGGTCGAATTTGCTTGTTGAGTAACTCTTAATGTGTCCAGATGTTCCTTTTCAGTTTGACATGCATCTTCATCCAAGAGTTTCTGCCACTCAACCTCTTCACTTCGCGTTCCTTGTTAAAGCTTTTTTATTTTTGGCGAGAAATGATTAGCTTTCAAGCTTATTAGGCTGCCGAAAAATCAGTTGAAATTGGTTTTACAACACCTTAAATTTAGGTCTACACCCAATTTGTTTTGTTTTAGTTTTATTATAAATATATTTCTGAATAAATACAATTTGTTCTTTATTTTTAGTCCGGAATTTCTATAAGTAAATGGATACAACACACGAATCGGAATACTTAATGTTTTGTTCGACACACTGACGTAGTCTTTGTGTAAAAGCTTTTCTCTAGTTAAGTTGTCAGTCTTTTACCATTTACTAACGTCCTTACGAAGATAAATTTCTTTACGTTTCCAGGTAAAAAATATTTCTTGTGTATTTTCGATCCTCGAAAATGTTCCACCTCTAGAAATGCTTAACAAAAGTTTTGAAAGCATACGGTGGTCTGCTCGTCATAGTAGGAGTAAAAGTTTTGAACTGAGTATAGCTACATCTTCGGCAAATATTGACGCAGTACATACTCGTAAATCCGAAAAGTCTGTTGTAAAAGTGTTCTTCAGAATTGGTGACAGATTTTAACCCAGCATCAATGCTCTAGGTCGGACATTTTGACCCTCTTTCTAGCAAAAGTTCGATTTTTTTTAAAGTATTTTTGTTTTTGAGTTCTATAAAGAAGTTAAACCTGTGCATTTTGAAAACAAAAATAAGAAAATATAGTTATTAGTTATTAATAAACATAAAGTGTTGAACTCATGCACAGAATGTACCTAAACAGCAACAAAAATAACAATCCAACAAAGCCTTACTTCGTGTTTTAAGGTACGCAATGTAGATATGGGATGTGGCTGCTCTATCAAGTCGACCATGTACACAGTTCCTGAAAAATAGGGCTTTGCGGTCTAAACTTGAAGTATACTGCTCGTGGGAGTACACCTCGCACGACCTGATGCTGGGGAACGTTGAACTATAAGTTAGCAGGCAAACTAGCCGTTAAAAATAAACGTCTTCTACGTTACGAGGATAGATTGGCGGGGTATCTCGTCAAGGTCAATCCCACAAAAAGGTTAAAAAGAATGTACTTCAATGACCTTTTCTAACCGCACGTAGACGAAGTGCCAAGACTTGAGGCTAAACAATAAGACCCTTGATGTCCTGTTATCTGGTCACACTCCACTCTGCCTTCTTTCTATTCACTTCTAGGTAAAGGTAAAATTTTAGTCTATTTTTGGCTTGGAGCTTATTTTATCAGTTGAAGTGAACTGAAAAAAAATATCAAGAACAATTCTTATTCCCACGTTTTTTTTCCATAATGACGTAACTTCAAAAGGAATCTATTTGAGTTTCCTTACGCGCATTTCAATCAGCTGTTAAAACCTCAATGACGCTCTTGACTTTAACGCACGCTTTTTTTCTGCGCCCTTAACTGAGTACACTTAAATTAGATTTTTCAAATCATTTATAGATTTATTACGTTAGTTTGTCGCAGAGCAGAGCGCGTGACTGTTGCCTTAGTCTCGGCCGTAACGTCACTAGCTTGGCTCGTTACTTACAGCTGGATGACATTCTTCAAGTTACTCGAGACACACTGGTCCAATGGGCTCTATAAATAGTTATGCATAGCTCGTGTTGCCAACTGAGGCTGGAAGCACTTCTTTGAAGTGCCAGTAGTGTGAAGTGTGTCTAGTAACTGAAACGATAAATCAATGCACACAACTCACAAATCATTAGGAGGCATTTGTCAAAACGATTGACATGTCAATGTTGATGACAAGGTTGTTGTAGCATTTTAGCTCGAATTGGTTCCCAACCACTCCAATCGTGTGACTACTGTATACATATGGGCTTGGGTATGCTTGCGTACACTTTGTCCTGGTTGCTAACTATGTAGTTCAGCTGCGTATGGAATACTAGTCGCTCTTAATGAAATTCACTCGAGAAAGCTTTTATAATGGTTGAAAAATGTTGCGTCCATAAAAACAAGTTTATTTTATTTTTATTTATAATTATTGAATAGTCATCGATTAATCGATAAATGCATTTTTTTTGCATATGCGATGCAAAATCTTGCGAAATTTCCAATAATTATCGACAATTGAATATTTATAATATATAAACTTTTCTTTGGCAACGAGATATATCGTAAGAGTAAAGGTATTTTAATAATTATTTTGATTTACTTTAAAAAAAGAAAAGCATAAAAAAAATATAACATTTTTTAATGATTGCTGTTTACTCCAAAATCGAGTTATCGATAACTGCTTATTTAGACAGGAAATTGTGGAAATATATATCTCGTAGACCAATAAAGATATTTAAATAATTTTTAAAATTAACCTTAAAATTAGGCAATAAAAAATTCATATTTTCTCACAAATAGAGACATCATTGGAAAAAATATGTGTAACTTTTAAAATTTGGAAAGCTACGCCGATTCTGGTGATGGTAACTCCAATGATCACCATAGTACTTAGTTAATTGTATATTGACAAAAAAGCATAAGTCCTCGAAATGGAACAACAATAAGATAAAACTTGCTATGAATGTTTTCCACAATTGCAATAAAATCATGACCATATCTCAAAATATTTGAGGTTCAAAATTTTGCAAAAAAAATGGTTCTACGCCATTAATAAACTCTTCCCTGTTTATATATTATATGGCGATTAACTTTTTTCTTTCGCGAGAGTCTTGATTTTTAAACCTATCCGCAACTAGTTAAATTTGGACTAGTGATGGCCATTGATGTAATTCCATAGTGAAGTTGTTGATATTGTTACTGATAGTGCTGATAAGGCAAATGGCAAGGATGCCGTCGTACAAGTGGTTGTTGCTACTACAACGCACATACGCACAAGCATCCTAAGCACATACACATACCCGCACACACGCATTATCCCGCAGCTCGCATGAAGGTTCAATACTGACGTCGTTGTGTGTACGTGCGAGTGTACATGCGTATTTGTGTAAGTGTGAGCAACACCAAAACATAGCACGGCAGCTAACTGGGTCAGGGCTGTCAGCTCCGTGTTGTCCTTAAGTGTCGTTTACGTTTGTCATTTGCCGTTTTAACGCCCTGATAATTGTATATTTGCATCCGTTGCATTTCGATGCCTAAATTTTTGCGGAATATTCCAGAAAGACAATTTAACTAGTGATGGGAATGGCAAAAAAAGAGGCAGCAAAATTCTTTTTTCGCCATAAATGGAATTGTTTTTTTTGAATTCAAACCACTGAGATGACAAAATAAATTGGTTCAAAAATATTCAGTTATAATTAAATAAAAAATGAAAAACAATGAAGCCATATGGTGTTAAGTTTAAAATGTGAAGACTTGCGAAAACATTCTTTTACCCAGGAACGATCTGCATCATTTATTTTTTAAAATCGTTGCTGGCCATTTTTGGTACCTTATCCAACTAAACCCTTTTAGTTTTTTCAAGAATATTTTATTTTTGCTCTTAGTTGAAGCAAAAATTTTTAAAAAGTTTATTATTTAATAAAAAACAAAAAGAAATTCGTCATAATTATTATTTTCTTATTCATCCAATGCATTTTGAAAAAAAATTTGAATCAATCCCGATAGTGACATAGCTGCACCCACATTTCGAAAATAAGTTATTATTTGCTTCATATTATTTCAGCTTTGATCTTATTGTTAACAAATATTATTATTATGTGGCTTTTTAAAAATTATTCAAAATATTTTCATAACCTAGGTTTGTTTTAAAAAAGTTTTCTAAAAAAAGTTTTTTACTAAAAATAATATACAGTATATTATTTAATAACTGTCAATAGAATAGTAATTTATATATCGTATACAAAAAAATAAAAAATTTAAAAATACAAAAAAAAAAAAATAATTATAAAGCAAAAATAACAAATAAAATTTAAAAAAAAAAATATGGAAAGCTGTAATAATGCGAAAAATTCGTTTGAACATGCAATTGAAAAAAAGAAATAAAAATAAATTAAAAATAAACAAAAAAAAGTTCAAAATGTGTCCCGACTGAGAATCGAACCTCAAGCCACAGTTTAGGTTCTACAACTCAAACAAATCATCTGTTTGTTGTTAGCACATTTGTGTGTAGTCTACTCAGTGTCTCAGGCATACACAAACTGAAGACCTCAGATTGTTTCTATAATTTTTCTGTCAATTCTGTCTAAGCTTTATAAAAAAGTTTCTTTATAAAATATGTGATAATTTTAATTAAACAGTTTCATAAACCATAGTTTTTAATAACTTATCTAAGAGCTGCGAAATTATGGAGAGTTTGTTGAGCAAATATCAGTAGATTCCAATAAACTTCATCTGCTTGAGAATTTGGTGCATTTTATTATTATTATACAGAGCAATTTAGTATACTTCATTATAGACTAAGAAAGCAAACATCTATAAAAATAAAAATTCTTTTTTATTTATAGAAAAATTTTTAAATTAATTTTTTTCTAAATCTAACTAGATCGTAAGAAATGAGTGGCCTTTGTGAAATTATAATGAAAATGTAAGAGTTATGCGTTTTTTTTTAATAAATGATCATTTTTACTGTAAACTAATGTAATTTAATGTATTACAAACGGAATAAAATTATAAAATAAAATATTCAAAAAAAAATTTTAATCGTGAGAAAATGTAGAGTTGTAGAAGGTTGTTGGTAATATTTTTAGAAGTTAATCGTCATTTAAATTTTTTTTACTAAAACTTAATTAATTTAGATTACAATATCTTTACACCTTCTTAATCATAAAACTACAATTAAGGGCATTACCTGGTATAACTGAAGTTGATTTTTTAAGCTTGTTAAATGCTTTATTAGACTACTTCTATGTGTAAGAAAAAGAAACCTGTTCTTTATTTGTATTTCTTATTATAAATATGTGTATATATTTTTATGAACATGTAACTAACATATCAGGCAGCCAATTCTGGTCTGTACATATAGTTAAGTGGAACTCAAACCTTGAAGCGTTGAGTCCTTATATAACATGAAGTGAATACACTCATATGCCATGAATAAAAGGTGCGAGTAAGGCGCACTGATGTGAAAAAGAACTTAAAAGGACTCGCCCTAACCTTGCCGCATTCAACAATTGCAACAATATGGCGCATTTAGGCCAAGTGGCGTTTTGGCCAGCTGCCCAAGCAACAAAGGTCGAAGGGAAAAAAAATTAAAATTAAAATGGATCGTCAACGTGTTTGCAAGGTATAGCTAGAGGTCATGCATATAAGGCTAAGAACAAAGAGATAGTGACTCGGTAAAGGGTATGAGTTCTCGAGTCGATTAGCAAAACAAAACATGGCGCTACTTGACCCAAAATGCAAACCCTTCATAGTGTGATTAATGCATACGATGAGGCTTATTAAGGGCACAGATTATGCAGGCAGCGTCCTTGTTGCTCGCCAAGTGACAACTAATCTAGCATGTTATAAAGGCTTACCGGATTTGTGTAGAGGTAGCATGAGCAATGGGCTTAACCTGAATATGCATAAATGTAGAGGTATTGTACCATATAGACGCTACCATTTTTATGTGTGCCAAGTGGCGCTTTTTATTGACCTTCGGCTAGCGCGCTTATGACGTCACAAAGCAAACAAAGAGACCGTGAGAAAGCGGGCGACTGAATGTCATTTCGCGATTTTAAAGTCTATTTTAGTCGTAACAAAAGCAACCGGCACACCCAAAAATAGCAAATTAAATTTCTGCAGCAGTTGCTTGAAAGCATAAAAATAAATTGGGATGGCAAACCAAGTGAGAAGAGAAAGATAGAGAGAGACTGAGAGGATACGCCATGAGTATGTAAGGAGTACATAAATAAAGGTATTAACAACACACGTGCCCCAAAATGTATGCTATATAAGAATATGTTTGGAAAGTAAACTGTTTTAATGCGTTTATAAGCCGGTTTGGAATGAGAGCAGTTCGAAGGGAAATTCTGCAAACTTTTGGGGTGAAATCTTTGCTGATCCCAGCCAGTCAAAATGGTATAGCATGCAGCTTGTTGTCATATTTTGCGTTGAAAAAAAAAGTTTCATTCCGGTAAGATATTTTTAGATGAGTCAGCGGTTACGGTTGGTTTGAATATTCAGAGTTATTTAATTGATTTTCTAAATTCAACCAAATGAATTGAAAACTAATGGGAAGATTATACCATTACCATATACCTACAGCAGCGAATTCATGCGATATTGTCGCGTTTCCAAAAATTACATTATTTGATTGTTTGCAATGAGTATTAACATTCTGGGAGTAAAGATTTGGTGGCAAACAGAAGTAACAGTTGCGGAAGACTAACCAATATGATTGTACATACCGATTTTTGTAGTGTTAACAAATAATAATATTTGACATACCTTTTTTTAAAACAGTTTAAATTTTGTCATTTCTGGCCATGACTTCCGAAGAACTTAACTTAACTTGTCAAAAATGCACATTATAACTTTTTTGGGGTTTTTATAATTTCGGAAAGCTTTTGTAGTATGTTGGGAAGCACGACCAGATGTCGACATGAATGGACAAACTTGATCGGCATGCTGTTAATACGCAGCTTTTGGTAAAAAGATCTTATAGTCTACGAGATCCATTTGGCGGTAGAAGATGACTTTTAACGATTTTAAACATATTTTTCAAACCAGTTTCCCATAAGTATACCTTTTTTACAGAGAGACTCAGAAAAGCAACTAAAATCCTTTAGCAATCATTTATAAGCTTTTTTGGTATAACACCTTGAATCGAGTTGTTATTTAAAGCAGGAAAATTTTCTTTAAGGTAAGAGTTATATTAATTTTGTGCTAATGTATGTGCGATTATAGAAAAGGAGACGTCAGAGGCTCCCTAAAGTTACCTGCAATCCAGTCCGTCCGTCTGTCTATCTGTCTGTATGTATGCCCGGATCTTGAAGACTATAAGATATATTCAAAAAAAACATTTCGCCGGCTTAAATGCCCAGACAGATAAAGTTTGTTTTATTTTTTCTGACACTCCACTTTCGACCACAAATAATTTCAAAGCGCTTTATTTTTTACAATTTCAAAGCTACAACTTTAGTTAGCATAGAACAAATAGGGGAAATAACAAAAACTTTCGATTGATACCAATTATCATTATAATCGACCCATAAATACTGTAGATAATCGCATTATAATATTTTGGGGACGGGAGTTCGAATTGCCTCAGTGGGTAGCTGCGTTGGTAGAGTATTGATCCCAAAACTTTACTTCGCGCCTTGTAGAGACCAAGGTTCGAATCCCAGACGAGCCAAATTTTTTTTTTGTTATATATTTTTTCATTTTATGTAAAGTAATCTGAAGATCTACTATATAAATTAAATAAAAGAAAGTTTTTTTTTTTAAATTAAAAAAATCCGATAAGCTGATAACCTAGAAATTATGCTATTATTAAAAATTCTTTGTTGCAAACTTTCAAGCAGTTTAATTGACGTTTAGCAATAACATAATTAGACTAATTAAGTAAATACTAAAAAATGTAATTTTGTGTTGCTATGATTCAAAGTTTTTCCTTTTAACCAAGTTAATAGACCAAAACAGATCAAAAACCTTAGCCTTAGCCCGCAAAGAACACACGTACACGCACTATATGCAAATGACCAAGTTTTAGCTGTGACCTTGAAATTTCTAATTTCTAAGACTTAATTTTATTTTTAATTGCAGCAATTAAAACAATAGCAGTGGTTAGAGCAAAAAAAAAAAAAAAATGTCGAGTCAACATTATTTAAGCAGCTAAAACAGATGCTGGCTAGGAATACGGCTGGGCTTGCTGATAAGGCACGTTGTAGCCGTAAAGAGTGTTATTGTAGGGAGTGTTGGAGGATTTCGGGTGGCTAAATAAAAACCAAGATATAGAGACAAATTCTGTGTATTAGTTGGAATAGAACGCGTCGCTTTGTATCCTTCAACTGCAGTTAAATGCCAAATCAGCGCGAAATGTTCGAGAACGTAAAGAGAGATAGAGGATGTGATGTAGCAATAGCAAAAGAGAGGAAGAGAGGTTGACTTAGTGTATCTACTGCTGCTGCAACCTTAACTGTTGTTTTTATTATTGTTTTGCAACATGCCAAGCCGGTTGCAAATATCACCGAAAATGCCAATCGGAGAGGCTGAGTGTGTGTGGGTGCTTCTGTGTATGCCGGGCTGCAATTTAATGTCCTTGCAGCGAGTTCATTGCACGCTATGCATCCCAAAGGCTGCAATCTGCATCATTTAGCTCACCATACTCTCTCCGAGAGCGCAAACGCAGCAATGGTAGAGAGAGAGAGAGCGTGTTTTTATTGTTGAGCATGAGCTTGGGTAAGCTGGCAGTTCAACGCACGGCAAGTAGGTTAAAAGCAGCGACCACCCAGCAGAAACATTTAGCTGGCTATGACGTCATTAAAATGCCGCCACATACAAACCCAAAAAGGGTTCGCTGCGTGTGTGAGTAAGCTACCGTGTGTAATCGTGTGCATGTATAAGAGCATAAAGGCGGCTTAGTTTCGATGTATCTACAACATGCTTGTATATATATTTTGAAATACATATACTTTTACTTTTGCACTTTTTCGCTCATATATATTTGTGTGTGTGTTGCTTCATTGTATAAAATGGGCACAAGGGCATTTAGTGTATGTGTGTGTGTGGCATTTTTGCTGACTCTGACTATAAGTAGACAGTTAAATGAAGTGTGCGGCATATTGCCATTTATAAGTGAATCTGTGTGTGTTTATGTGTTGTAGATTTAAAATTTTCCTTCATTGTTTCCGGTTGCACAAAATGCCAACGAACATTTTCAAACAGAATCTAAAACAAAAACAAATCAGAGCTCCATTTAGTCCTAGCTTTTTGACAAAAGTTGGTAATATGTACTGCAACAGCCCTAAGGTATGCAATAATATTTTTATACACAACTAACTACTTTTTTGAGTAAAATAATATACATAGCAGCCCTTGGGCGATTTTATCAAATTTGCCAAACCAAAGCTTCAGGATTTCCTCTTTTAATTCATATTTGAAAGGGTAAACGTTGCTTCACTCCATTTGAGCCAAGACCACTTTTCCGTTGTGGTTTTCGACACTTTTTATGCGGTATGGCTGGGAAGGCAAAACATTTTAAAATTTGCAGAACAGGAGTGATATAAGTAGGAGTTTTTACTTACCCAAAGCGCCTTTGGGCTCCGAAATACCTGCCAGCGCATTTGAGCCTAAACTTTTTTAAAGTGAACCTTTTACCATCTGGTACAGTAAATGAAGGCTCAAAGATGACGTTTGCTGGAAAAAAATACTTTATTGATGTAACTTAAGGAACTCAGCTCTGTTTCCTTTCTCATATTACATACATTTACACAAACTTTATATACCCCTTAACTACAGACTATAAAAGCTTTAAACTCCAAGAAATTATTATAATTTGTGTATAAGCGGATTTTTTCTTATTTCAAAATTATTTATTATTATTATTTAAACGTATTCAAAACTATTTTTGTGCTTTCCATCCATTAAATAAACAAATAACTATGGCTCAGGATTTTTTTTCTTTTTTTTGTGTTCTGAAATACTTTTCTTAGCTTATAACAAATTTTGTTTTCCAATCGGTTTTATGTAAAGCAAAAACATCAACTCAGCCAAGTAAAGTATCATCTTGCATTTGGGTATTGACAATGCCTATGCCTGACAAACTAATTGAAGCCCCAAAATTCTTCGCTGAACATGATAACAATAGCAGATGACAATTACTTATTTTAAGGCTTGTCTGCTGTCGACGCTGACGTCTATGTCTACGTCAACGTCGCTGCCAACGAGCAATGACCCAAGGCGGTAGCTACTGTCTGCCACATTTACGTTTTGTTTAACTTATTGTTGGCGGTTGCCAAGGTGCAAGTATTTAACAATTATCCTTGGGTACCTCAAAAAGCCTTTGTATGTGTACTAAACCCAAACATATCAAATACAAAATAAATGGCATGCCAAAATATGCCGCTTCATGGAAAATATTTTGCGGTTTTTATTATGTTCAAGATTTTGCGCCCCCAAAAATATTCCATGGCAGCACAAAAATTTGCCACAAACACAGCAGAGCTTAATCCGTTGGCCATTTGACAGTCCACAATCAGTTGATCGAAATGTGGGAGTAAGCCAAAATGTTTGTAACACACGAAAGGAAAAGTACTGCGTCAAACATTTGCATGTGGAAAAGTACGACGAATGTGAATGAAATTGAAGACAAACAGCGGAAATGTTTTGAAATTGAAAATGTCTGTCAATGTTTGGGAAAAAAGTTTGCTGTATGTCTGTAAGGTGTTCTCTTAAGTTTGGTATGAGTTCAACAGTATAATGTTGATTTTTATGAGTTCGGTGTAGTTTATACCTACAAAAGTTTTAAAAAAAAAAAAAAGCAGCCTGAATAAATTGGTTGTGAAAAGGCTGCAGATAATCAAGCCTTTTGCGGTATGGGATTATTGGTTTATTCATGATTGTGCGAATAAAGTTAAACACTTCAACCGGTTACTGGAATAATACGAACACAGTCTCCAGCCCAAAACAAGTCCTACATATAATAGTCTTTTTTTTGTTATGCGTTAAAACCAATCAGTCACAATCAAATCAAGCAAAGTATGTCTGAAATACTTTGAACAAAAACGACAATAATGTTGGGTCTCAAACCTAATCGAACTCGACACCGTTCCTCAAACCTGTCGAGAGCTCGACTGGGACCGCATTTTCACTCGTTTCTTCGAATTTATTTTTTTTATTTCTAATGATTTAAAAGAATATCCTAAACACGAGTTTGTGTATTTTGCTAATAAATTATTTAAAAATTATTATGAATGAATTATACATTATACAAAAATCCTTTAAACGTAAGTATTTTCAAGTTTATATCAGAATCCCGATGTGTTGGAGTTTAGTTTCAAACTCAGCTAACCCAAAAAAAAAATGTAGTAAGCATTTTTCGACCGAACCCGAAAATCTTACATCATATCTTTACATCCTTTACATAAAAGAGCATATTGTTTTTGTGGAAGCCGAAAATGTATGTATCGTACAGATGGAGACGTCGGAGACCCCCCCCAAAGCTACTAAAAGTATGATCAGGGTAACTCGAAAAGTCGAAATGCCCGTATTCGTCTGTCCCTCTGTTTGTCCATATGAACGCCAAGATCTTAGAAATGGCAAGAGCTAGAGCAAGCATCTTTCAGTTTAGATGCGTTATTATGTCAGGGGAGACAAGTTTATTTTATTTTTTTAATATCAAGGTTATAGCCCCTAAAGGGGTGTTTCAGAGGACCTCGAAAAAAACAAAAAGTTTTATATGAATAATGTATTTGTTTATGAAGATATCGTAACTAAATTTCGGAAATGTTTTAGAGTTGCCAAGCACTGAAACAAATTTGATCAAAATCGGTGGACTATATCATAGCCCCCATAAGACCGATCGTTCAAGAAACGTTTTTGGTGTAAAATTCGTTTGTTTTTTGTTTGTTTATGAATATATCGGAACCAAATTTGGAAATCAAATATCTTTTAAAGTTCTTAAGCAGGGGATTTAGACATAATCTAATTAACACTTCTTTTGATGCTGTTTTTTGAGGTAATACAATGTCATAACGCTGAAGTGCTGGTGTTTGTTGGAATTTGGCTATCTTTGACCTTTGTCAAAGAAACGTTTTTGATGCAAAAATTTTGTTTTTTGTTTGTTTATGAAATATCGTAACAAAAATCGGAAAATCGAATATCTTTTAAAGTTCCTAAGCATTATACCGGACTTAATTGCAATGTGGTGGTACAGGGTGTTCCAAACCCCAGGAACCCCAACAACATTTTTGTGTGTCTTTGATATTTTACCCTCAACATATCTTTGGAGAATTTTGCTATTATCTTTAAAAAATAATAACGTGGATCTCTACCTGATCATCACGTAGACATTCAAAGCGATCTTATGTAGTTAAAACTGACTTTTCACACATTTGCTTTTTTGAAAGTTTTGTCCGGACCATCAATCTTGTTTAAGCATTTAGACACTTGATTATTACACGTTTGGAGCCGTAAAGCAAGGGCCTACTCTTAAGCTGTACTGGCATGGTAGAGCGAGAACTATTGTTTCTGAGAAGTGTAAACTGATCCAAAATAGTACACCACCACAGCCGGAAATTCGGACAGACGAACTAACATCCCACAAAGTCTTTTAGTAGAATCGTATAATACATAGAGCCCAGGAAATATTACCAATAAAATTCACATAAACCGGGAACGTAGTCAAATATCAACATACAAACATTACATTTTTTATAAAAACTGGAAAGATATGAGTTATTAATAAAAATATAACGATACGTCTGAGCGACGTACGTTGTTTGTTACGTCCTTAAAGAACATTTTTGAAGGAAAAGTTGACTGATTGTAATTAAAACACTTTCTTTAGTTAATATTTAGTTTAAATAAATTTAATATTCAAATAAAAATAATAATGAATCTCAATTATTTTCAACCTCATCTTGGACCTTTTTTCACTCAATATTCTTTGATATTCTCTTATTATATTCAAAAAAATTACCCTTAACAATAAGATCGTACTTCGCTTGCAGGTTGGTTTTCAATAACCAAAAAAAAAATTTAAAACAGATTTGCATATATTCAGAGTCTTTTTTGTAATAAGCAGTAGTTATCTAAAATTTTTACTAGACCGATAAAATTAACAGAAAATTATTCACAAATTTAAAACTATTTGCTATTTCAAAAAATATCACATAAATCCAATACATATTTGAGTAGTATTACTTCTGTGGGTAGTCAACATTACGCTCAAAAATATAGCACTGCACCCATTTGGAGCTTGGCAGACGTCCTGTAAACTCTGGCTGCCAATTCCAGATCACATGTCGCTGCTGTTCTTCCACTGAATCAAATTTATTGCTACTGCGTCTACAGGACTCCACAAAGCTATTCATAAGGAACTGTGCCAGTTGTATGCAGGATAGAGTATGTGAGGGTGCATTTTTATCTGGACCAGCAAACAACAGCTCATAGGCCGCACGCTCTGGATGAAACTGGCTACCAAAAAATGGATACTTGCGATGCTCTATAAGCGTTATAAAACGCAGTCCATCGCTATCAGCACGTGTGGCCAGAATATGCCAATCCTGTGCAATACCATAGCGTTGCATGTTCGGCTCGGTTATGCAGTAGCGATGTCCATGACAGGCGAAAGGCGCCGTGCTCATATCCTGAAGCAGCGTATCCGACAGCTGCTTTAAAAGCACTGATTTGCGACAGTCTATTGCGATATCGAAACAGGTATATAAATATTTTTCGAAAAGTTCATTACATACGACTTACCTTTGGTCAACTCCACTGGTATGGCACAAGACATGGGCTGACAATCGCCGCGAACGTCTTGAGATTTTGCTGCATGAATCAACATTAGCTGAAAGCCCAGACAAGTGCCCCATAGTGGAAAGTGTTCTCCGCGGCTATTTTTCTCCAAAGCTAACTCGTATAGATAGTAAGAACTTTGAACACAATCGTTGGTTAATTGTGGATTGTCTCGTAAGTCCGCATCATTTATAAATACTACACCACCTGGTAGAAACACACTGCATTTGAGAAAGACAAAATTAGTCTTAAGTTAAATAATCAGAAGAAACAACTAACCCATTTAGTTTCTTCATAATCTGCTCATAATAGCTGCGCTCGCGCCCAATCCTGTAGAGAGAATAATGACACTGCTTATATTGTTTTACACTAAAATATTATTAGGTTTCAGCTTTATACCCTGTAGCTTTGGGTACAAAGGGAAAGATGTAAAAAATTAATAGTCTATTGTGAACGAAAGTTGCATTGGGTTTTATTTAAAGTATTATCCAATACATTTTGGCAGCATTCGGATTCCACTTCGAAATAACTTTGGAGTCTACCCAATTTATGGTCTCTTATATAGGGTGTACCATCTGTTTATTCGAATATATTTCAACTAAATTGGGCAAATGTTTGTTATATACCAAACGCAAGTTTGAAACTACTCATTTATCTATGAAAAATAATATCGCCCAAATAGCCACCGCGGCTGGCTCTACAGGCCCGTATGCGAATATCGTAATTTTCGATGACTTTTGTTTTTACGAAAACTCATCTGCCTGTTCTGCCATCCATTGAATAAATAAGCGACGCAAGCGTGTAAATGCGGAGCCACATAGAAAATTCGACGCAAAATGGTCCTAGCAAGGTGTAGGACTCAACTAAATTTTTTTTTTACAATTTTCATAGTACGATACGATTTTCATAGTACGAAAATTGAGTAGTTTTGAACTTGACATATGTCTGTCGAAGAGCGGGACGAGTATGTTCCGAATTATGAGTGTTTAACAACCAAAGCAACAGATGGCCCATCCTATATAAGGTTTAAAACGCCGCTTAGGCAAACCTTGAGCTATAGACCGAAACAAATGACAATCGGATATGTCTGATGAATACGTTAGGTGTGTTAGGATTTCATTATTAAGTTTTCACAAAAGGCTTTGAACGACTAGCCTGGAGGTATCGCATTAATTGTGTTCCCTAGAGAAAGTACAAGCAATGGTTTCGCTCGGATGGAGCTTATCATAATACATTTAAACATATTTAAACCTACCGCTTAAAGTAGCCTCACTATATTTTTCTGCAAACAATTGAAGAATATGCCTCAGCTGCGGATTTCTTCAAATAAAAGAAGAAAATCCCAAGTTAGTAAAAAATTACGCTTATTCGGCAAACAAAAAACTTGTGTGATGGTCTGGAGTAACTAATATTATGTTGATGCCAGATGAACTTATTCAAGAATTTTAATATAGTCTTCTAGAGGGAGCATCTTTTGTTAAACGGCGAAAAAGTGTATCGGTTCATGCTGATCAAGAACTGTGAGATGATGATGTGGAGTAACTAATATTATGTTTTTTCCAGATGACCAAACTTATTCAAGAATTTTAAAATAGCTTTAGAGGGTGCATCTTTTGTCAAACGGAGGAAACGTGTATCGGCTCAACTGTTCATGCCACGCCTCCTTCTATCCATTAAATACATTTCCATGAGCTAATTACACGTTGTATGTACGTATACAGAGAGCGCACATATTATTCGGACACCAATAAATTTCTATAAATTTGAATGACTGCTCAGGAACGCTTAATATCTAATTGCAAACAACTAAAGAATCTACTCCGCCCCGATTGAAAAAATGTAAAGGAAGCACCAAATAACGTTTAAGGAATCATGGAAAATAGCTATACCTATACAGCCAGAGAAAATTGAGCCCCAGGAGAGCAATAGATTGATAAAAAATGTAAGACATCGCTTGAAAGCCTCTATAAAACCCAACACAAAAATTCCTTATTTGATAAAAAGTGACCGAATAATTTGTGTGCGTAAAAGAGTGACTTTTTTTGGTTTTGTTAAGTTTCTTTCTGTAACCATTAAGATTTCTTAAGTTTTTATTTTGAAACACATAACTTAAATGTTATTCTTCAATATAAAAAAAAAAAATTATACAATGATACCTAATATGTGCAAAGTTAAAGCGAATTAAACCATGATGCAATGAATTTTACAAGGTGCCGCAAAGAAGTGCGCATGGCGACATGAGTTCTTTTGTATGTCAGCTATATGAAATAGTAGACCAATTTTGATCAGACTGAAGCCCAATACAAAACTAAACTGACATAAATTTTTGCTGCGATATTTTAAAAAACAAAACAGTTTTTCTAACCAAAAACTATTGTCAAAGCAAGCTACATATAAATATGTAGCTACCATACAAAAAATGAACCCGTGCTCTCTTTAAATAGAGACACAAACAACGTACGTGCTCATTGCGTGACCTTCTAAATGTTGGATCATGGCATAAAACTTAAAACTTATTGGTGTCCGATTAATATGTGTGCTCACTGTATATATAATTATAAATATGCATAGTTCTGACATACATATATACATAGAGAGCATAACTTTAAGGGCAAGTGTAAAAGTTTAAGAACAAGCTTTCTCACAGAACGCATTTAAAAATATTTCTCAATGCAGCTGCGTCTTTATTTTTGAGCATGCATGTATGGGTATTTTGTTTTGTTGTTTTCTTTTGTCTTTTTGCCTCTTTTTCAAGGTAAACAGAATTTGTTTATGCAATAAAAACAAAAAGAAAATTAACAGATTGCTGCAATGTCTCAAACATTGTTGCAAATAATGTATCATGCTTAAAAATCGATAAACAAGACGAATGAAACTCGGCGTTACCCTTAAGCTAAACAGCTGTTTTCTATCAACTTTTCAAAGTTACTTACTACTTACCAAATGGGTACAATCAGTGCTCCAGCTGATTCCAGATGTTTAACATAGGATGCAGGCAAATAACTGTGCCAATTTTCGCCATAATGCGTCCGCAATGGTGTAGCTATATCTATGCACAACACACCCACAACGGGCCTTAAGGGTTCCACATGAGTTTGCATTATTTATTAAAACCACACTAAGGCTGCAGATAAGCCGCTAGTCGCCGCAACTTGTAGCCAACAACTGAGCAAGCTGCAGTGTCGTCTCTCAGAAGACGCTGAAATTTCCACACAGAAAAGAAAACACAGTTACTCGCTGCAATTTTACGCTCCCAACAGAGCGAGAGAGGCAGAAATGGTGAGAGCTTTGTTTATTTTTGCTGCAAACTTTGAATTGTTTGACAGAGTTGGCATCACGCCTGCGATGATTTTTAATTTGGAAATTTATTATACCCTGTACCTATAGGTACAAAGGGTATACTAGATTTGTGCAATGTATGTAACGGCAAGAAGGAGGCGTGGCAGACCCCAAGTCCTTTATACCAAAATGCTTATCATAACCTCGGGTAGCGATTGAGCCATGTCCGTCTGTCCGTCCGTCTGTCCGTCTGTCCGTCTGTATGAACACCTAGATCTCGGAGACTATAAGAGCTAGAGATACGAAACTTTACCAGCTGATGCGCATATTTCCTCAGAAAATCAAGTTTGTTGAATCATGTCAATATCTTTCCCCGTTCCCCCGTAGCAGAGTTTCGCGGTTTTTAGCTAAACCGTTTAATATTTTAATCTGAAACTTAACAGAGCGATGCGTTGTGGTTACATGCATCTGTGTGTCAAAAATAAACAAAATCGGACAATTACAACTAAAGTTATAGCCTAAAATGTAAAAATTTCACCTCCCCTTGCCTATAAACTGCGTCAATATTTGAGTCTACGTAATAATAGTAACAAATGACCTAGAACCACCAATTTTGGTAAGCTGATTCATGTGCCTCTAATAAACAAATCCACATCCAAATTTTATCAATGCAGCCCCCCCCCCCCCGCAATCGATTTACCGTGTTTTCTCCCACACCCTTCAACATATCCCCTTGAAACTTACCCCATATACTTTAAATAACTCCTTTGACGTAAATTTCGATTTTCATCAAAATCGGTTAAAATTTGCGGAACTTATAGGTATCAATATAGTTTTGCACCAACAAAAAAATGTTCCAATTGGAAATTCTTAGTAAGAATATGCAGGAATAAATCTTTTTTTGAGAAAAAAAGGTACAGGGTATTACACTGTCGGGCACCGCCTCGACTGTATTACATTTTTTATTTTCAAATTTAGGTAATCCAATGGGTCGTGACATTCTGACACATACTTACTTACATTAGTATATACATACTATATTGTATATAAAAGTTTATTATCATTTGAGTCCAAAAAAATCTTCATACCGATTTTGGTCACTTTTTATTAAACATAGTATGTATGTAAGAAATATAAAAAAATGCCTACAGTCGTGACGGTACTCTTTTTCTAAAAAAAAAATATATATATTCCTGCATATTAATTCTTAGAATTTTTTTTTTGGAGCCGTTACGATATTTGAACCTATAATCAATGAGTATAAAAGTAGATCGAGTGGAACAACTGACCATTTAAACAAATGTGTTGGTTAAAAAAAAAATTTATTTTTTTTAATAGCCCTGTTGTGAACTTGAATAAAAAAAAAAAAAAAATTGGTTCAAAAATACGCGTCATTAGATTTAAAAAATGTAATACAGTCGAGGCGGTGCCCGACAGTGTAATACCCTGTACCTTTTTTTCTCAAAAAAAGATTTATTCCTGCATATTCTTACTAAGAATTTCCAATTGGAAAATTTTTTTGTTGGTGCAAAACGATATTGATACCTATAAGTTCCGCAAATTTTAACCGATTTTGATGAAAATCGAAATTTACGTCAAAGGAGTTATTTAAAGTATATGGGGTAAGTTTCAAGGGGATATGTTGAAGGGTGTGGGAGAAAACACGGTAAATCGATTGCGGGGGGGGGGGGCTGCATTGATAAAATTTGGATGTGGATTTGTTTATTAGAGGCACATGAATCAGCTGACCAAAATTGGTGGTTCTAGGTCATTTGTTACTCTTATTACGTAGAGTCAAATATTGACGCAGTTTATAGGCAAGGGGAGGTGAAATTTTTACATTTTAGACTATAACTTTTGTTGTAATTGTCCGATTTTGCTTGACACACAGATGCATGTAACCACAACGCATCGCTCTGTTAAGTTTCAGATTAAAATATTAAACGGTTTAGCTAAAAACCGCGAAACTCTGCTACGGGGGAACGGGGAAAGATATTGACATGATTCAACAAACTTGATCTTCTGAGGAAATATGCGCATCAGCTGGTAAAGTTTCGTATCTCTAGCTCTTATAGTCTCCGAGATCTAGGTGTTCATACAGACGGACAGACGGACAGACGGACGGACAGACGGACATGGCTCAATCGCTACCCGAGGTTATGATAAGCATTTTGGTATAAAGGACTTGGGGTCTGCCACGCCTCCTTCTTGCCGTTACATACATTGCACAAATCTAGTATACCCTTTGTACCTATAGGTACAGGGTATAAAAATAGCTAGGGGCCGTTTCCAGTACCTTATCCATTAAATCAGTCGAATAAAGTTTTTAGATATTGTAAAAAAATTTGGCAAACAAAAGTTTTTTAGAGTATCTAATCGTACAATGCCTATTTATTTGTTTGTTCGGACAATTTAAAAGATGAAAATTTTGTCTGGAACTGTATATTCATTCCTTATATTATCTTCATTAAAACATCGATATTTTCGATGCTTTTAACTGAAAAACATAGAGCACTTGTACAGGGTACCTCAAAGTCCTCCGTGTCCGACTTTAACGTACACAATTTTTTTTATTTTACTATTATTTTTATTTTAATAAACCAATGTATGTTTTTTTATCAAATAAAAAACTTCATATTTTTCAACAAAACAGATATTTTATAATTCCACAAACTTTAACATATAATAACAATTGCATTTCGCAAATGGACTAATTAAAGTCTTGTCTTAATGAGTCAACAAACTACTTGGCATATTGTGATGTTACTCATGTATTCGAAGCTTATCTCATAGGTCGCGCGTACACAGAGCGCTGACATGACATGAACTTATCAGCGCGGTCAGCCGCATGATTTTTTTGTATGCTGGGGGTGGGGGGCCCGCATTGATAAAATTTGGATGTGGATTTGTTCATTAGAGCCACATGAATCTGCTTAGCAAAATTGGTGATTCTAGTCCATTTCTTACTATAATTACGTAGAGTCAAATATTAACGCAGTTTATAGGCAAGGGGCGGTGAAATTTGTACATTTTATACTGTAACTTTTGTTGTATTTGTCCGATTTTGTTTTTTTTGACACACGGATGCATGTAACCACAACGCATCGCTCTGTTAAGTTTCAGATTGAAATATCAAACGGTGTAGCTAAAAACCGCGAAACTCTGCTACGGGGAAACGGGGAAAGATATGGACATGTTTCAACAAACTTGATCTGAGGAAATATGCGCATCAGCTTGTAAAGTTTCGTATCTCTAGCTTTTATAGTCTCCGAGATCTAGGTGTTCATATAGACGGACGGACGGACAGGCGGACAGACGGACGGACAGACGGACATGGCTCAATCGCTACCCGAGGTTATGATAAGCATTTTGGTATAAAGGACTTGGGGTCTGCCACGCCTCCTTCTGTCCGTTACATACATTGCACAAATCTAGTATACCCTTTGTACCTATAGGTACAGGGTAAAAATACGCTTACAATGCAATCTAAATTTTTTTAACTTAGGTTATATCATGCACAATAATAAAAATAATGAAAATTGCTATTAAAAAAATTATATGCAAAGATATTTAGGGAAATCTTTTTATTTAGATACTCTTTAAAAAAAGGCAAATGAACAAAGTTCTTTACTTTGGGATTATAAAATATAGTGCCTTAGTCGTTGAACTCTAACTCACTATGTAAAAGTTGGTGGTACTTAGAAAGTATAATCGCCAACTACAGAAAATAATTACAAAATTGTGGCACAGTATAATCAAAAAAAGAAGATAGACTTTTTCTTTTGAGCTTGTAAGTTGCATACTGGATCAAGAAATAGTAGCACCGGATTTATTTAAATTTTGTTTTCCACTAATCGGCACAAAGTAATAGCCTCCATTTAACTCCTGTTACGTGAGTCCCAGTGCGCGTACGCCTTTTGAAACTACCTTTCCGGGTACCCCTTCAGATATACTGTCCTGGCTTTTTGGGCTTTCTGCGAAGCCCAACTTCAGTTTCCCCTGAAGTCCCGCTCGAAAGAGAGATTAATAGGGATCGTGCCGAATCTCTCATCAACTTCAATTCGGCCACATTTTCATCAAACCTTCAGCACTGTTGCACGACTCATGGCAGCTTCTTTAGTGCCCTGAATCATGCCGATGGAATCCGTTGCGGTTTTTCCGAGTTTGATTTAAAATTTAATGGCTTGCACGAGATTTTTCTCAAACTTGGATCATGGCGACACTTGCTTACTCTATGTCCGCAAGTGACTGGAAGGCTCCCCACTACTATTCCCAGTTGCTCCGAACGCCCTGCCGCTACAGAAACGGAGTCCTACTACTAAGATTTCAATTCAATTGTCTCAAAGTATCCGTTCTCGTTAGTCACGCTTTTTATACAGGGTGACCAGATAGGAACAATAGCTAAACAGTCCAAGACACAATTATGTCATTCTCTATCCAGTGTTCATCGGATCAAAAATCAAAGAAAATGCTGAGAGTATTACAGTCGCAATAAACCCCCTACTGGGGTTAGGGTACGAAAGCACGCTGTAGCGCAGCTCCCTAGTATAATCTTAACTACAGTCTTATTCTATATTTTATTTGTGGGCGTCTCAAAATTCAAATTTATTGCTTAAAATTTCGTTTTTTTAATACTTTATCAGTTAACTTACTATTATCTGCTCCATACTCATATAGTATGCAGATAATAGACAGTTGAGTAAAAAAGTCTAAGGATACTTTTAGCTGCATACAATTTAAGTGTTTGTATCATAAAATAAGTTCGAACACAGACCTCTATCCAAATAGGAACACAAAATTCATAACAAAAAAAACACATAAGCAGGTGTTTGGTTTACGCCCAGAGCAAAGCCGAGAGCTGTAAAGCTAGCAAAATGAAAATTTTGCTGTACAGTGAATTAAAGATCAATTCAGCAGCGCCTCCGTCGCTATAATAAGGATAATGATGGTAGATAGTGCCGCCTTCTTCATCGGGATCTTCATCGGGATCTTCATCAATAATCGGATCTATTTCGAACAGACCCATATCCGCATTTGTAAACAAATACTGCTGCATATAACCAGAACCAATTACTGCAGTGTGTTCCGGTTTGTAGTCATATATCAAAGAGTAGGCTTCTTCAGTTGCATTGGCGAAACTATGGTTATTGCGACGCGCTTCATTCACTATGAAATTTGCAAAATATTGGTTACTTTTTATGGCACCGGGCGTATGTGGTATGGCACCCTTGGCACTATATTCGTAAAGTGGCTTCTCCGGATGGAACTGCACGCCATAGAAGGGATATCTGCAAGACGATAGTTAAAGCAATTATATAGCACAATATTTTATTATGAGAACACTCACCGCGTATGCTCAACGGTTGATATGAACTCAAGGCCTTCCCAGTCATGATTAAGTGACAATACACGCCAGCTGTTGTTCAATTGTAACGCCCCAAAGACCTGCAAATATTTTAATGCGTATACTTAATATGCCTACTTAATGCCTGCCTGCATGACTCACCGTCTCGGTATAGCAAAAGCGATGTGAATTAAGTGTGACGTTCTCTTTGGCCAGCACTGATATAATTTCCTCATTAGCATTGCCAAACAGGCGACTCTCATTGTAATCTGCATTGGGATTATTGAGTATATGTAATCATATATGTATATGTAGTATGTATGACACACTTACTTGGCTTGAATTCTAGTGGCAATGGCTGCGCCTTGGAACTGCAATCTACGCGTGATTCTGTGCCATTTGACATCTTGTAAACAAGCAGTTCCATGCCTAGGCAAGTACCCCAGATGGGCATATAGGTGCCATTATCATTCATTCTCATGGCAATGTTTATCAGTATTTCACCAGCATCACCATAGCCAGCCGTCTGATTGAACCAAGTGGCGCCACCTGGCAGCAGCACTCTGAAAAATAATATAAATAAATAGCTTAGAAATCGTTGAAACATTTATTGCTTTGTAAAAACTTATAAACTTTTTATAAAAACCATAAAAAAATGCTACTTTTATATGCGTTTGGTTTGTTGCGAGCTTGCAACTACGAATGTAATTTATTTTTATTTGTAAAATCAATAGGTTCTTGAAATAATTAACAAGTCGAACAGATTAGCGCCCAACGCCGTAGATGATTCATGGAACTTTCTTATCACAGCTTTTTTGTGTATCTTGTATGGTTTACTTTTAATAAGTTTATACAAAGTTGTATGCATTTCTTTTTAAAGCGCAAACTTTATCATTTTAAAAAATCCAACAAAATTAGTTACACATATGCAAATGAGTTCGTGTTTTTTTTAATCTCCCAGACCGCTTTAGTATTTCAACTCCGTATATAAAGAGTGTTTTTTTTATCTCGTCCGATCTTTCAGTAGTGATAACTACTATATGTGCAGTTTTAAGCTGTCACTTGTTTTAACCATGGTATAATAAGTAAGGTAGAGTAAGATTTTCTCACTCGGGGCCATAAATTTTGTGAGAGCAAAGAAATGTGAGACAGAGAGAAGCAACAGACAAGCTGACGCATACACACTGACACTTGTTTGTATGTATGCATGCTTGAATTTGAGCAAAACAAGTGCATATACTGAAACTAAATGAAAAACGCAGTGAATTTATGAAAACAAATTTTATTTTTTTCAATGATAATATAATTAATAAAAAAACACGCGCAGCGACAGCCGACACAACCTACCTCATAGGCATTCGCAACGAGAATGAAAAGTATGGCCCCAGAAAAGAGAACGTTGCGACAAACTTACTCTACCTTACTTATTATACCATGGTTTAAACGTTTCTATGAAGTATGCAAATAACCCTCAACAGCATTACGCTTTAGCAAAATTTCCAAATTGTGTAAATTTATTTAAAAAATCAAAACTCTGCCTCATTATGGGTTAATTGGACACGAAAAAAGTGAAAATAATCAGCATAACCTGTGCCATTAATGAACAAATTCCATAAGTTCTTAAAAAAGTGTTAAAAATTTGGAACGGGTAGGATCTATAACAGCTAGACCTGTTAGTCATTTATCACATATAAATTTTAAAACATAAATGCCTTGGTATTTCTTACAAAACAGAGTAAAAATTCCATTGTTTTATTTCAAAATAAATTTTGAACGCTCCTAAAAAAACACTCTATATAAACAAAGACGTATAATATGTTTGTATTATAAATCCATTACTCGAGAACGCAGCGTCCGATTTGCTAAAAGTATGAAAATTGCGAAAAAACAAAACTCATAATCTTATGTCGAGGATTCTTGAAAAATTTAGGAACTTTTAATTTGCACTAAATTGGCTTTAATAAGCTTTTTGATGAAATTTTCACCATTACCAAGTTTTTGCAATTCGTGAAGTTAATTTCATTCCGATAGCGTTTATTGGATTGTTTGATCGACGGTGCGAATTAGGCTCACTTAGGAATTTTTCCTATGAATTGCCTATTTAGATAAACTTACAAAAGTTATAGACTTGAGCCACATCCAATCAAATGGTTTTTTTGTACAAATTTTTTTATTGAGATGTCAAAAGCAATGTAAAACTTTTATTTAGTATATAATTTTTCGAAAGTTCGATAAAAGAGAGTTGTTGAACCGTCTAATAGCAGGAAAGCAAAAAAAAATTCTTATTAAATTTAAAATAAAAAAATAAATATAAAACAAATTGTATTATAAAAAAATGTAATACAGTCGAGGCGGTGCCCGACAGTGTAATACCCTGTACCTTTTTTCTCAAAAAAAGATTTATTCCTGCATATTCTTACTAAGAATTTCTAATTGGAACATTTTTTTGTTGGTGCAAAACTATATTGATAGCTATAAGTTCCGCAAATTTTAACCGATTTTGATGAAAATCGAAATTTACGTCAAAGGAGTTATTTAAAGTATATGTGGTAAGTTTCAAGGGGATATGTTGAAGGGTGTGGGAGAAAACACGGTAAATCGATTGCGGGGGTGGGGGGGCTGCATTGATAAAATTTGGATGTGGATTTGTTTATTAGAGGCACATGAATCAGCTTACCAAAATTGGTGGTTCTAGGTCATTTGTTACTATTATTACGTAGAGTCAAATATTGACGCAGTTTATAGGTAAGGGGAGGTGAAATTTTGACATTTTAGACTATAACTTTTGTTGTAATTGTCTGATTTTGTTTATTTTTGACACACAGATGCATGTTGCCACAACGCATCGCTCTGTTAAGTTTCAGATTAAAATATTAAACGGTTTAGCTAAAAACCGCGAAACTCTGCTACGGGGGAACGGGGAAAGATATTGACATGATTCAACAAACTTGATCTTCTGAGGAAATATGCGCATCAGCTGGTAAAGTTTCGTGTCTCTAGCTCTTATAGTCTCCGAGATCTAGGTGTTCATACAGACGGACAGACGGACAGACGGACAGACGGACAGACGGACAGACGGACGGACAGACGGACATGGCTCAATCGCTACCCGAGGTTATGATAAGCATTTTGGTATAAAGGACTTGGGGTCTGCCACGCCTCCTTCTTGCCGTTACATACATTGCACAAATCTAGTATACCCTTTGTACCTATAGGTACAGGGTATAAAAACATTTTAGGATTTCTTTTTTTGCTTAGTAAAATCTATATAATTTGAGAAAAAAAATGTATTTTTATGCACATGACGCTATTATTGTGCAAATAGCCGTTTAGTATGCAAATAATTGTTTAGTATGCAAATAACTGTTTAGTATGGAAATAACTGTTACTTTATTACTTTCAAAAATGTTTTTATCCAACACACCCTGTACCTTTTTTTCTCAAAAAAAGATTTATTCATGCATATTCTTACTAAGAATTTGCAATTGGAACATTTTTTTGTTGGTGCAAAACGATATTGATACCTATAAGTTCCGCAAATTTTAACCGATTTTGATGAAAATCGAAATTTACGTCAAAGGAGTTATTTAAAGTATATGGGGTAAGTTTCAAGGCGATATGTTGAAGGGTGTGGGAGAAAACACGGTAAATCGATTGCGGGGGGGGGGGGGGGGTTGCATTGATAAAATTTTGATGTGGATTTGTTTATTAGAGGCACATGAATCAGCTTACAAATTGGTGGTTCTAGGTCATTTGTTACTATTATTACGTAGAGTCCAATATTGACGCAGTTTATAGGCAAGGGGAGGTGAAATTTTTACATTTTAGACTATAGCTGTTGTTTTCGTCCGATTATGTTTATTTTTGACACACAGATGCATGTAACCACAACGCGTCGCTCTGTTAAATTTCAGAATAAAATTTTAAACGGTTTAGCTAAAAACCGCGAAACTCTGCTACGGGGGAACGGGGAAAGATATTGACATGATTCAACAAACTTGATCTTCTGAGGAAATATGCGCATCAGCTGCTAAAGTTTCGTATCTCTAGCTCTTATAGTCTCCGAGATCTAGGTGTTCATACAGACGGACAGACGGACGGACAGACGGACATGGTTCAATCGCTACCCGAGGTTATGATAAGCATTTTGGTATAAAGGACTTGGGGTCTGCCACGCCTGCTTCTTGCCGTTACATACATTGCACAAATCTAGTATACCCTTTGTACCTATAGGTACAGGGTATAAAAAGTGGTGTGAACTTTATATGGGACAAGGCTATCCATATGAATATTAAGCTGCTGAATCAGAAAAAGAGTTCCAAAAAAACACCAACCCAAGAGTACTGAACAAGGCCATCCATATGAATTTTGAGCTGCGGAACCGAAAAACAAGATCCAAAAAACCCCAACAGACAAGAGTTCTGAAATAGCCTCTAAAAGCTGCATACAATTTTTTTTTCGAATTTTTTTTTTCAACGATTTTTTTTATATGTATTTCGGCTCGCTGAATATAAATCCAATGCCCAAAAAGCCCTTGCACGTGGAAAAAAAAATTTTCGAGACCGATTATTCGGGGATTTTTTTTATTTTTTTTTTTTTGCGCACGGTAAATCCGGATCTGTGTTGAAAATAAAACACAGCACGTCCGTTTTTTTGAGGGTATTCCAGAACCTTAGCTTAGATTTTTAGAATAATAACAATAAATATTACGAAAAAATTCCAATAACTTAATTTATACTGATATATATTAATTTTTTTAACGCAGTCCCATGCCATAAAAAGTCTAGACTTTAAAATTTATTTGCAGTATTAGACCTCACATAAGCTTATACTATATGATTTGTTGCAATTTTCGATCGTATTAAAAACTTACCCATTGATTTGCTGCATCAAGTTTTCATAGTAGCTTTGATTGCGTCCAACCCTTTATTAATATAAAAAAAAAATATTTAATAAAATTAATTTAGTTGACTTTCTACACAGCACCAAGTCTTATCAAAGTAAACTTTCCCCTGATTCTTATCCCAATTACCAAAAGTGCAATTCATTTTGATTAAATTCAAAAAATTTATGATACTTTAAAACACTTGACTAGGGACGCTTCATTTGGAAAATTCCAACTATTAGATACTGTTTATCGTGTAACTTAATAAGTAAATAAATAATAAATTTAATGAAGGCTGTGATACCGCACCAAGTGTTCCTTCAGTGACTTTTTTTTTCTCGATCTAAATTGTAAAAATAACAAGAGTTTGAAAAATTTATATGCTTTATATACGAGGTTTGTTCAAGAAGTATCGCGAATTTTGAATTTTCGCGGGCTACGGATGTTCGATTTTCGATCTTTTTATGGCGTTATGTTGGTACTCATGACCCTCACTTATGTTAACAATCTCGGCCATTTTGAATTTTCAGTCAGTTTTTGACAGCTATTGTGTGTGGACGTGTTTTAGCTTGTCTTCGATTTTTGTCTATCCCGAAAAATGGATCAAAGAATTTGTATCAAATTTTGTGTTTGGTGTCTCCACGCTTGTACACAATTATAGTTTATCCAAACAGTTGGATTTTATTTTAAGCAGTTGATGATTTTTAACCACTTTAATGGGTATTCTGGCTACAGTGCGAGTTTCGCCTATGGCCCATGAATTGCTTGTTGAGTTTGTTCTTGTGATAAAACCGATACTCAATTATTCATCAATTTATTTAAAAAATCGGTAACACAGATTTCTGAAACGCCATTCAAATTTGCAGCTATATAGAATGATATATGATCACTTACTGTAGCAAATTTTTGCACATAGTTAACATGCACGCCGAGTATCTGATAAGCTCCGAGTATATAAACAAAACTAAAACTGATACAGACAACAGCTGTCTGTTATCAATATTTGCAATCATAAGTCGCGTTAATTGAATTATAAATCAAAAAAAAAAAGAAAAAAACGTTTCTGATTTTTAGTACTATAATGATAAGTTATTGCAATGCGCAGATAAGCCGCTTAAGCGGTGCATATAGAGATCTCGAGTACTTAAACATTTTCACACACTAACCAAATGGGCACAACGCGAGCGCCGCCACCTTCCAAAAATTTGACATAGGATGCAGCTATATAAGCGGTTTTGTTCGGGAAATGACGTGCTACCAGGCCATCCTCATAAAGTTCTTGGGCCAGAACGCCAATTATTGGTGTATGGTTTAAATCTGGCGCAGTGGTTCCTTTGGGTATTTGGTTGGGAGCAGCAGCTGTAAACTGCAGCAAGCATAGCACCAAGATCGTCAACCAAATAAAATGCGTTTCCTTATTTAAACCGATCATTTTTACGATTTACGTCTAAACTTTTAAAATGCAAAAAATTTCTACTAGTCAGGAGTAGCTGCGGCCATGTACGAGCGCTTTTGTCGAAATACTGATACTGGGTAGCAAAAAGCGTGCGCTATTCAAATTTATTCCAAATTCTTGTTATGAATACACTTTCTAAGGTTATATTCAATTTGCCATAGGGCAAAATGCATTTTTTCCGATATAGGGTTTGTTAATTATCCGATGCTTTTAATAGATAAACTTCGATGCATCGATATATTGATTTTGAATGAATTTCAAATCAAATATAATTATAGACGTCGCGTTTGTTGTGCAGCTAAAATCCATCTCTTCAAGTCTATCTACACGCAAACATCAATAACTTTCATGGTTTGATAAATTTACTATGAAATATAGTCATTTTCCATACAAAATACACTAGAGGGCACTGAGTGCCCCAAGGACGGTATTAAGTTGGTAAGAGGACGGGTCTAGGGTTAAGATAATATAAGAAATTAATATTCTGTTCCGCACAGAATTTTTGTCTCACAATTTAAAAACAAAATATTATTTTCCAAACTATGATAATTCGAACAAAAAATTAAGACAGCTTTGGAAAAAAGTTAAAAGTTTTGAAATTCTCCAACTTAGTTGAATTTATCATTTAAGACATTTTTGACTTTTATGTAGTACTTTTAATCAAAAATTTGTTAAAAATTGTTCTTTTATTCATTATAGACATTTTTGGCTTTTAAGTATTAAGTATTTTGTATCAAAAATTAGTCAAAAATTGTTCTTTTGTTTGAGATATGCCAATTATACATTTTTTTTTTTTAATTTTAGTTAGTTATTTGCTTTACGTATATATTTTATACATATTGCTTAAAGCTAGCTAGTATTTACATTTACAGAGTTAGATATTTACCTTTTCAACTGGAACATTTAATTTTACATAATGAATAAATATTTTAAGGGTATTATCGTTATATAGTCAAAGAAAGTGAAAACAAAACGTTGGTAATTTTTAATTTTAAAACTTATTTTTAAGTCAGTATAATTGGGCTGCTCAAAAAACTGTATAAAAATAACAATCGTTATGATGACCAAGTTTGAGAAGTCTTTTCCTCAATTCTAATATTTTAGTTAATGAGTATTCATAACATTATTTATACAATATCGCTTTGCAAGCTATCTGGCAGTAATATTGGCTCTTAAGCTTATATAAAAAATGTTGATTTTTATATTTTGAGTATTATAAAATAAGAGATATCAAATGTTTTTTAGCGCTTCACCCAAACATCCCAATTTTTATTTACTCTAGCATCTGTTAGTGCGTTGTTTGTGCTTAATCTAAGCTTTAGTTATTGGTCTATCTGCCTTTTTTTTACGTAGCCTCTACTGTATGGTTGATGAACCTAAAAATGGGTATTCACGGTTGCTGTTGAGTTAAAATGTTAAGCATTTTGGAACAAACATGGCTGCGTTTTAAGTCTCAGCTTAGCTAGTTTCTAGCTGTTGAAAGTTTTGCAAAATATAAAAACATTCCGAAATTTTTTAGCCATAAAGTAAATATAGCGACTTTTAATAAATTTAACTGCATGAAACAAGCGAGACTTGTGGATTTTTTTTATTAATTTAAACTTAAATGTAAATAAAATTTGAAAAGAAGCAGCACAAATTCAACTCATAAACAAACAAAAAGTGCGTTCACACTTTGGCCAGCTGAGTTTTTGTGCAACTTTACAACTTCTCCACGCAACAGCAAACGTGAATACCCTAAAAGAGTATTTAAAATTTCTGTTGCCTTAATTGTTTATTTTTATTTCTTTGTATTTGTGAGTGACCAGTACAAACACACATATAAAACACAAATAGCAAAAATAAACATTGGTAGCGCTATGAACTGGCATATGTACATACGCACACATAGTAACTATGCATAGGTATTGTTTTTCGGTTATAGATAATTGATAGCGCTGCTTTTTGTCTATTTAGGGGGGGTATTAAGGAGTCATAGCGTTAAATTGATTACAACGGACTTTGGTTTTTATTTTTTGGTGCATCATGGGCTTGTTTGCTCATAGGGGGAAGCACTGTAAACCAGTTGTCATTTAAATTTTAGCTACAATCTAATAGAAACATTTACAACATGACAACGCTTAACAATAAAAACTTGTTATAGAAATGCAAAACAAATAAAGTTTTTTGTGATTTACACGTTGATCAACAAATATTTACAGCTAAGTTTTTTTTATACACTTTTTTATAATAAGCCATATTTGCACACGCAAGCAATTAACCAAATTTATTTACAATCCATCAAGCACTAATTATTTATAGCTATCAGACAAATCAGCTGTTTGTTTGTCTACGTCACTATGGCTGCACAGGTGTAATGCATTTAATCGATTGCAACGATCGATACAAATGGTTTTTGAATAAAGCTAGCTTATTAGCAAACGCTGCAGCTTTTGTTTAATGCTGCTTTGTATGCTTAATAAATATTTCATTTCCACAAGTGTTGCCTTGACGGCAACCAAATCTTTGGCATCAAATTGTTTGGACAATTTTTGTGCATTCTCGGCTAGTTCTTTCACAAGCTGACTGTTTAGTTGCTCCAAAGTGGCGCTGTCGGTGGCATCTTCTACCTCCTCGTTGCGCTCCATCATATGCATAAGAAAAGCTTTGTTCAGCGCGCTATTATCCTGCGGCATTTGTTCGCCATGCAGCTGCAACATGTACTGGCCACGTTCCACGGGCGCCAAAAGCGTTTTGTAAGCCTTATTTATTAGCGAACTCCAGTCAGCCGAGTTGGACTGTTCGCGTGTGCTTCTGCATAAACACAATTATTGTAAAACTACTTTGTTAGCTATGTATTTACAACACCTACCTATTGCTGTATTTATCCGGATGCACTAAGCTTTGCAGCTGTCGAAAACTTTGTGTTAGCTTTTGCGGCTCCAGCGTAAATGTATGCGCAAAGTTGAGCAGCTCAAAATAGTTCTGTGGGAAATATAGTTATTAAATTAGTGCAACTATTTAAGCAAATATTACCAACAATTTGCGGGTTTACATCCTGCAGATGTCCACAATCAGCGCAAATCATGTGCAGCTTCAGCGTGCCCTGTTTTTGGCAGTTCCAGCAAGCTGCAGCCGGCGTGCCATAAAAACGCTGTTGTTGTTGTAAACAGTAGCATGCATTATTTTTAATGCCACAGATAACAGTTGGTTGTTTACAATATGTTTTGCCAAAAGTTCTAACTACGCCAAATAAGCGTCGCATTTTGTATTACAATAAAATATTACGCTTTTATGTCCAAAAATTACACAAGCAAATAATCAAAACAAAGCACAGCTGACAGCACTGCTTTGCACTGCTTTGTAAACAACTGGCAACGCTGTCTGCGTGCAAGTGTTGCAAAACACTGCTTTAAAGAAAGTGCTGAAATAAATTAAATTGTTTCAAAAATTTGTTTATAACCATGGCTTAGTAATATTTGTAATAATTTTGAATTACTTAAAAAAAAAATTAAAAATAACAATGAAAAAAAAATGCACCCCTAATTTTGTGCTGCTCCAGGTGAGGCTCGAACTCACAACCCCGGCATAGCTCATACACACAGAATACTGATTATAAGTACCGTGCGCTAACCAATTGCGCCACTGGAGCCTTGAAAATTTTTTTGCCAAATGACCTATTTAGGCAAAGCGCACAAAATTATTTCTTTAAGGAATCAATCATAGTCGTGCTTGAAAAATCAAAGCCAAGCCGTATTTTGTTTTATTTGTTTAAAACATAAGAATAAATTCAGTTAAATGATTTTTTTAAATGCTTATCGCAAATACATTTTTCTTATGGGCAACATATGCACATGGTATATGTATATGAGTAAGCCACAAGTAGTAAGAGTTAATAAAGATAGCGTCAGCTTGACAACAAATGCCGAAGCTGTAATACTCTTAACTTTAGAGTCTAAAGTATTCAAGTAGTTTTTGTTTAAAGGCCTATATGCATTCTGCGTTAACGCCTTAAGAGACAGCTCTGCTTAAAGTATTATAGAGACTTGATTGATCTTTATGCTTCTAAAACCAGATCACCCGCTTAGCTCATATCTAAAAGAGTTTCTCAAAAAGTCTGATGTATGCCAGCTAATCTTACTCTGATGAAATTTATTAATAACACTAGTTTACAGCAAAATGTATCCTCAACATGTTTCACTCGTTTCCTTAGTTAAATGACACGCTAGGTCTGAAAATGAAGTCCAAAAATTTTTTCATGGAACGGATTTCGAGATATTTCGAAAAAACCACTTTTCGAAATTAAAAAAAAAAGTGTGTCTACTTAAAAGCAAATATCTTTGGTTGTACTAAACTGATTTTGATTATTTTTTGACCAAAGAATAATTGAATTATCTATCGATTATATTTGGAACATATTTTTGTCAAATTTACGGTTTGGTCGTTATTAATCCATTCATCTGAAATTTTTCCTAATTTTTTCATACAGTTTTCTTCATGGCTCGTAAAGTTTGATCGATTAAGAAGAAAATGAGTAGTTGTCTATCAAAATCGGAGTAAAATTGTTGAATTAACGGGAATTTTTGTAAAAAGTGCAAAAACTAAATTTTTCTGGAAACCTTAAGTTTTAGATGGATAACTTGCTTGTTTATAAAGATATCGTAACCAAATTTGATATTCGAAAGTCTTTTAGAGTTCTTAAGCTCTGTAACAAATTTGATCAAAATCGGTTGACTTTTTCAAATAGCACCCATAGTACCGATCGGCCAAAATAACGAGTTTGATGAAAAATTCGTTGTTTTTCCTTTGTTTATGGAGATATCGCAACCAAATTTTGTGTTTGGCAGTTTTTTAGATTTTTCCACCACTAAACCAAATTTGATCAAAATTGGTTAACTATATCATATAGCCCCAATAGGACAGATAGGTAAAAAAAAAACTTTTCTCAACGAAATTCTTTGTATTTCACGTGTTTTTGAAGATATCGTGACCAAATTTGGTGTTCCGAAGTTTTTTATAGCTCTCAAGTACTATATCGAATTCGATCAAAATCGGTTGAATATATCATATACCGCCCATAGGAACGATCGGTTGAAATATATTTTTTTTTTTTGTGCCAAACTCGTTTTGATTCGTTTGTTTCTGAAAATATTGTAGCCAAATTTGGCAAATATATATGTATCTTTAGAAGTTTTTGAGCAATATACGGGATTTCGCACCAAACACGTTTTTTGAACGATCGAAATTTGGTACAGAGCTTGAGAACTCTAAAAAACTTTCGAATGTCAAATTTGGTAACGATATCTTTATAATTAAATGAATTATTCATCTAAAACTTTTGGTATTTCAAACAAATTTACACTTTTCACTTTTTACAAAAATACTTGATATTTCCACATTTTTTCTCCGATTTTGATAAACAACTACTAATTTTTTTTCGTAATCGATCAAACTTTACAAGCCATGAAAAAAACTATAGAATTTTTTTTAAAAATTTGCTAAAAATTACGAAAAATTGCATATGAATGCATAAATAAAAAACTTTGAACTCTTTCTTTACAAAGAAGGAAGAATATATTTAATAGATATTCTTAAGAAGTCAGATCTCAATTGGCAAATCTGCCACTCATAAAATATTTAGAATAAGATAATAAATATTAGTTTTTTTTTTAAAGTCTGATACCTACCTGAAAATGAAAAACTTTCGGTAATTAATTATTTTATTTAATTTAACTTTTTATAAAAATTCAAAAATTAATAGTACCCTATACCCAGGGCCGTAGACAGAAAATCCGGGCCCAGAGGGAAAATGGCACCGGCTCCTCTATTACACCTTTAGCTTGACTCACGACAGAACGACAGTAAGTAAGAGATAGAGCAACCAAGTTTTCCGATTACATGCCTTATTATTTCAGGGCAGACAAGTTTTTTTTATTTTTTTTATATCGGGGTTATCAAGATATCGTAACCAAAATTAGCATTCGGAAGTTTTTTAGAGTTGCAATGTACCAAATTTGATTAAAATCGGCTGACTATATCATATAATCCCTTTGGACCGATCGGTCAAAAAACGTATTTTGTACCAAATTCGTTGTGTTTCGTTTATTTATGATGATATTGTAACCAAATTTGGCAATCAAATGTCTTTTGGAGCTCTTAAGCTATAAACCGAATTTGACTGCAATGTGGTGGTATAGGGTATTCCAAAGTCATCGGCGCCCGATATTTCGCCAATGCCGCCTAAGCAGCTGGAACCATCAGTGACTAAACCTGCCTTGAAGCCAGTTTTGATCCTCGTCTAGGACGGTCTTCTTTTGTCTTCTTCTTTCGAGTATGGATGGAGAAGGTTCTTGTGCGTTCTTCTGTTCAGCCTTTTTATAGGATGTTCTTCCAAGAAACCTTTCACTTGTCGTGATTCTTAATTTGGCGGACTATGGTTTCCAGTTTGAGTTCGTAGCGCAAGGTCGAATATCTTACGTTTCCTTTATAGTTCGAATTCCTTATTTGGGAGCGTTCAAATAAGTAATCAATTCGAGCGATACTACAGGTGGGTGCCACAATAGCGCTATATAAGGCTTATTTATGAGGCAGTACATTTTGGCCACATTCATTTTATGGACTTTAAAAGAAACCCGCCTATCCAGAGTTACCCCAAAATAATTATCTTGTTAAAATTAAGAAATAAATTATTAAATTTGCCAAAAAGTCTGATCTTTGCTAGTAAATCTTTGAAATCATGGGATTTAGAAACATAATTTAGAATTATTGTATGATATAAAAATTTAAGAATAACTCTTTTTTTACAATTTTTAAATAAAAATTGGTATTTAAATATTATTTCATAATTTTAAATAATATTAAAAAAAAAAAGAGTTACGCTTGATTTTTTTGATTAAAATTAAAAATGTTTCTTAATTTCGAATAGTCCTGTTAAAAATATGATATATGGTGGCCTACATTTTCATCCAAAGCACTTTTTTGGCTTTTGTTTTTTTTTTTCAACCCCATAACTCTTATTTGCGATCCCTAATTAGGTAATTAATAATTGTTTAAAAAAGTCGGATTTCTTACTGAAATTTTGAAATTTTTCCTTTTAAAAATTTACTTATTCCTAAACCAAATCTAACACTCTAAGATATTTAGAACTATTTACAAAACAATATTTTAAAAATACAAAAATAATACTCGGTATAATCAGAATAGTAGAAATAATAATGTGTATAATGTACTATAAAATAAATAATCGGAGTATTAGAAATAATAATACTTACCCTAGATAGATTACACAGGTCTACAAATTCCAGGGTCATGTCAGTTGTTGTAAAGCTAAGGGTCATTTCCGTAGTAATTTGCTGCATAGAATCCGAATCCACCCTGTACATAACCTTAAAAGTTGGAAAAACGCAGTATTTCGTGTACATAATCTCAAACATCTCAAAATCCTGACGTGATGGGCCAATTCTGACCCCGGATTCGGATTCTATGCAGCAAATTACTTCGGAAATGACCCTTAGCTTTCAAATAACTAAACCATGTAGAACTGTGTTATAGAAGCTAGCTGAGACCCTAGAGCCCTAGCTAATTATCTTAAATTTTAACTAAAAACTAATTTTATATAAATAAATACACATATATATATTATAGTTTCAAGTTCTCCATTATGAAGGAAATATTTATCTTATTATAGTTTACAACTGATAACTAGCAGTGAGGGCATTTTATAGCACTGATGTACAGGCCTACTGATAGAAGGAGTAACGTCTAGATTCCCTTTAGTCCCCAGTTCTCTAAGGGAAGTCCTGCAGATTTGAATTATTAGGAATTGGGAAAAAGGAGTACTCTAAAGGTTCATTTATAGTGGCCATCGGCCGCTACTTTTCTCTCGACGGCATGAAATATATTTAGAACTTTTTGACTAACTTTAAGTTTTGATAAAAAAATATTTGTGGCCATGAGTAGCTTGTCTGTTATAGATTTCGATTTTAAATTATGGAAGTTTACCTTTACGGTAAGACTTGTAAAGTTTTTTCCAATATCTACGATAGATATTTCATTATAACTCAAGCCATACACGTGCGACTGGTTGTACAATGGGCCTGTTTATCGAGCAGCTTGTACAATCCTGCCTCGTGTTGGACAAATAAAACTGTTTTAAATTTTCGAGAAGCTAGGTTGCTTACCACCAGTCACTTGGATAACACTTTTACAGTTTTCCCTAAATCAGCGATAAATGTTCTTCAAAAAGGATAATAATTGTTTCATCGATAAGTCGGTATTTTAATCGAAATTTAGAAAGTTATAAAACAGCATTTTTTTTAAGCCCTACTACGAACATGTTATGTATACATACATAAGGTAGCTCAGAGATACTATCATTTGTAACTTCGAAATTCAGATATTGTTTCGCAAAATGTCATGCGTAGCGCCTAGATGCATCGGTGTATCTGCGATTTTTTTTACACTAGTATTTATTGTTAAAGGGGTCTGTCTACGCAGTTCGAAAAATTTCGCGCGGAATTAGAAAACTTCATATGAAAAAAAAAATCCCATTTGGGACTTTTTTTTTATATGAAGTATTGTCATTCAGCGCGAAATTTTTCGAACTGCGTATAGGCCTTAAGGCCCATTGGGTATCCCAAACGGGATTTTTTTTTATATGAAGTTTTGTCATTCCGTGCGAAATATTTCGAGCTGCGTATGGGCCTTTACAAAACAAAACTCATTATACGAGAAAACTTTGTTACTTACCAGATCTATAAATAAAACATTTTTGGACAAACTTTTCTTGATGGAAACGCCTATTTTAAGGTTTTTAATGTACATACTTAGTTTTTAATATTTATGATTGCAAGTTTTTTGAATAGGTTTTGAAGGCGTATAATTTGGATTAGAATAAATTGGTTCTGAATTCTCTTTAAAACAATTGCAAGCGTATATCTTCCATAATAAAGGCCCATACGCAGTTCGAAAATTTTTGCACGGAATGACAAAAATTCATTTAAAAAAAATCCCAAATGGAATATTTTTTTTATGAAGTTTTGCGATTCCGTGCGAAATATTTCGAACTGCGTATAGGCCTTAAAAGAATAAAAGCCTTTAAATTGTTAACTTTGTTGTGCAATCTAGAAAACTTTAAAAATATATAATTTTCCAGTACATCTACAACTTAGTATAAGCTTTTTACGCAGTATTAAAAGCAGTTTAGTTTATATATACAAGAATTTTTTTGAATTTTATTGAATTTATTTTACAAATGTTAGAAATCTTAAAACTATGCATGTACATAAAAATAGAATATTTAAATATAGAGTGTCTTAATTTATTAATTGTTTAATTTTTTTTTTACAGATTTTGAATTAAAACTTAAATGAAGAAACAAAACAAAGCAGGTACGATCTTGTCTGATAAAACACATTTCTTTCAAAAAACTATTTAGATAATACAAAACTTATAAAAAAAAAAACTTATAATTAAATTTTTAATTTAAGAGAAAAAAATTCAAATATTTTAAGCGGTAAGCTGAATTTAAATAGGGTTTGCCAAAGTAAGTTGAGCGTTTTGGGCGTATTCTAAGGGGCTTACAGATGCAGCTCTTAGATGGACAAAATTTATTTGTTTATAAATGAACATACCATGGGTGACCGAACTTGATAAAATGTTTAACTATATGGTTACAACTGTGCCACCTGTAAAAATGTATTGCCATTTTTGCTTAAATAATTCTGTTGAACCTTTAATAGCCATTTGGATTACGGCTGCTGCCTTAGGGCCTATACGCAGTTCGAAAAATTTCGCGCGGAATGACAAAACTTCATATAAAAAAAAAATCCCAAAAGGGATATCCCAAATGGTATTTTTTTTTTATATGAAGTTTTGTCATTCCGCGCGAAATTTTTCGAACTGCGTAGACCCCTTTACATGGAATCTTTTCTGTAAGCACGATAATTACTCATTTCATTGGGAAATGTTTTATAGAGTTCCAGCAACAAGTTGGATTTAAACTTTCTGTACGCATCAATTTTGCCTTTGACTTCCTCATTTTTAGCCAAAGCCTTTTCCACACAATCCTTGGTATATAATTGTGGATTCTTGTCCTGGTCAATATAGTCAAAGACTTCAAAGGGCACATAAACATCTTGTACCAGTGGTCGTAGTTTGTCTATTTCATGCAGACCGGTTACCAGACTATGGCTGCAAGTGTTTAAAGATTTGTTTTAATTGTTATTTCTGTAATATTTATTTTTTTATATTATTTGTCCTACATTTTTTGATTCAGCACATTTTGGCCCTGTGGCTGAAAGTCGCTGACTATGATGCGTATTTGCCGCACGTTCTCAATGAACATTTCCAGCTGAGTCTCTAGGTTCTCCAATGGCGCAGTCATTTTGGCTTAATAATAATTTTCATGCAGCTTTATTTTAATTTTATAAATATTTTCACTTTTGGCTTAATTTAAGAAAAATTGTGAGTAACAGCTGTTTGTTTTGTTTCTTCTACTTGCATTTTTGTTTTTATGGCGGAATTCACCTCGTGGTGAATTTAAGTGCGCGGTATTTAAAGTTAAGCTACTTTTTTTTGGACAGCCTGGTATTTTTAAGAAAATACTTTTTTCAGACAGTCGGTTAAATTTAACTTTTAATTGGCTTGAAAAAAAACCCAAATTAAAAATTTTAGGTCAACGAAATAAACATTATTTCTTATAGGTTAACGATCTCTCTAAATCACTTACTAAAAATTTTAGGATCTTGTTTCCACTTAGCTTAAAAAATAACAAGCTAGTACATGCTATTTTGGATTTTTTTTATTATTCTTGTTCAGATTCTATTAAACTTGAAGATAAATAAGTTACAATTTACAAATATGTAAATATAATTTGCGTACACGCATATACTATAAGTTCAGAACAGGAGTTTACTATAAAAGAAAATTTCCAAAACTTGTGTTAGCACAAATAAATAAATAAATAGTAAACAATTTTGTTTTTTTCCGATGTTGGGATTGAACGCATTTTTCTCCAAAAATTTTATTACATTTTATTTTTTATGCCAAACAAAAACTTTGTGAGTTTAAGCCACTGATTCCCCTACCCACTAACTACTCCTCTGGTTTCCATAACAGGTTTTACCTAAACGACAAACAATTTTATAGGGCAGCTTACTCCTGCACAAAAAAATAAGAGGATATTAAAAGTAGTGTTGCCGTTTTTATTTTTTATATCTAGATCTGGCCCATTACAAAGTTGAAATGCTTATACATTTTTCTAAATTCTTATAGCTACTATAAACCTAGCATTTTTTAAATTGCATTTAGCTTGTTTTAGATTTAAAGACATATTTGAAGTCGCTTTTTCCGTCAAAAATGTTCTATGTGTAAAAAAAATCACCGAAATTTACTAAATGAACGAATGAGAGTTCAAAAATTTATGTTTCTTTAAGGCATTTAGGCGGTTTTATGCATTTTTATATATTTAACAACAAATTTTTTTCATCGTTTTATAAGGATCTAAGCACTAGAACCTATATTATTTATGTCTTTGAACAAGAATATTGCAAAAGCAAGGTGTCTCAATAATCATAAATTTAATTCTTTACACGCTATTTAAAATTCCCAAGTTTTGTTCGCGAACAAAAGAATTTTTATTTGGAAAAAAACATTTATTTTGGGATAGAAAAATTTAAAATCAATTTTTTTTTTTGACTAATTTTTTTTTTTTTTTTTGACTAAATTCGTCAATTTCATCATAAACAGAGTCCGCATTTAAGAGAAAAAAAATTTGTCTTGATTGCAGATAAAGCAATGAAAAATACAATAAAACATCTTTTAACTTCTCTAAGCAACTAGAAAAAAAATTATTGAAAATATCCTTTTTATTCGGCATAATATAAGGATATATAACCCCTTAAGTTTAGCCTTTTTTTGGCATATTTATTATGATTTTAAACTTTATTTTGCAATTTTTTTTCCAAATCTAGTTTATTTTGTCTTCCAATTTCTGACATCACTGATAAGAAGATAATTTTTTATTATGTTTAAATTTGCAATACTAGGTGCACGAGTTAATTTTGGAACTCGTATATTTAATTTTAAAAATCGTTTGTTGGGGCAGCTTTAGAAATATTAATTTTATTCCAATTGTTGCAAAGAAAACATATATTTTACTGCGAAAATAGATAGGGCGCTTCAACACGTAAGTAGCTAATATTTCGGCACGCCAATTTTGGGACTATTTTTTTAACTAGCAGCCGTGACTGTGAACCAACTTGCAGTGTCAAAAGCCGTCAGAGGTGCATACGCAAGTACATACATCCTTACGCAACTGATTGACTGACCTGATGTTATTGACGAAAAGAACAATGGTGTTAGCTAGGCAGAGTTGATTCCAACATTGTAAAAAAACGATAGGTAGAAGTTCCCATTATTAATGAGCATACTTGTTAAGAAATAGTTCGAGAAATTTCGGAAATTGAGTGCTTAAGGTGCTTTAAATTAATAAGAGGGTACACATACATATAAGAATGGATTGAAACCAAAGAAGGACATATATTTGAATCAAAATCCGTTATTGTCAATGTCATAAGAAAACTATATTTTATAATTCAGTATTTTTTTAAATTATAAGAAACATTTTTTTATAATTAACTACGGTCACACTGATAGTGGTGAATATACACACCACTTGTGTTCTAACATTTTGTCATCTTTTGGTCTATTAGTTTTTTTGTATCACTTTTTAGGTGCAATAACTACCTGTATTTCTTTTTTAAACAATCTATTAAAATAACAAATTCAAGATGTCAGATACAGATTTGGAAGCTCTGCGCGCCCAACGCATGTCACAGATGCAGTCACAATTTGTAAGTTCAAACAAGCCCATGAACACGCGCACTTTTTATTATGCAGCCGGTTGCTTCACTGAGTATAACCAAAAATAACTTTAAGTGCATAAAAAAAGATCTAAAAAATATATTTAAACTTTATGAATGCAAGTGGAGTCAGCTATTGGCAGCATCGTGTGAGCACTTTCCAATAAAAGTTTGGATCAGCGCCATGAGTCACGCGGCTGCTATATATATTTCTTGGCTGGAGCAACTCCACAACTGTTTAAAGAAACGCGTTTTTTGACTAATCTATTGCCTTTTATATGTATATCAGGGCGGCGGTGGTGGCAACGATGCCGAAAAACAACAGGCACAGCAGGAGCAAATGCGTGCCCAGGAGGAAATGAAGCATTCAATACTTTCTCAGGTGCTAGATCAACAAGCTCGTGCACGCTGTAAGTAGCTGCAGCAAATACGCTTTAAAATCAGTATTAATACAATCTTTTAAATAATCACAGTAAACACACTGAAAGTGAGCAAGCCGGAAAAAGCGCAAATGTTTGAAAACATGGTCATACGCATGGCTCAGATGGGACAATTGCGCGGCAAACTGGATGATGCTCAGTTCGTGAGCATTATGGAAAATGTTAATGCTCAAATACCACAAAGTAAATCTTCCGTCAAATACGATAGACGTCGTGCAGCCATCGATAGTGATGATGATGATGATTATGGCTGCTGATTGAGACTATATTAAGTCCATCTCCTTGTTTTATTTAATGCTATTTTAAGTTTGCTTACAAAGCCCATTTGCTCTACAAAGAAAATACACGCGTTTCATACTCTGGCAAATTAGTTTATTTAAATTATTTATTAAATTAAAATACTCCAAGCTCTAGCTACTGGGGCGCTTTAGTCTGTAACTTTTCGATTGTACAGCTTTGTAACTCAAACCTGCTGCTGTCCTTGATGGGAATTTTTGCCTCTTCCAACTTAGATTTTGTTGAATCTTTTCTAAGGCATTGCCATATGCGGCTAATTTAGGAAGCCATTAGACTTACTGACAGAAATCTGTAAAGCCCGTACTACAAAAGCTGAAATATTCTGCTGTCTCAAATCAGGTCAAGATAGGAGGTCCTTACTTAATTGAAACTAACTAAAATGTTTGACTATTTAAGTAATTCACAAAGCAATGTAGGTCCCATACAGAATGTAATCAAAAAAATATTTATATAAATGTAACAACTTGTACTCAGTTTGGAGCTTTGTATCTATTAAATTTAAGAAAAACTTTACCCATACATCTCCAAGCAGTGCGTTCATGCTAGGTTACAAATCCAACACGCAGTATAAACTACTTATAAACAGGATCTTATCTATACAAAATGCTTACAGTCGAGATTCGCCAGAAAAGTTTTATATCTAAAAACAGACATTATAATATGACTAGATTTGGCCGCTTATGCGCGCTGTGGAAATTGCACTAACAAAATAAATTACATTGGAACGATTTCAACTATATCTATGGCCTCGATTTCCAGCTATTTATTCCTTCTTTTCATGCTCATCCTGCTCTTCCTCAGTGACTAAACAATCACCACAGAAAATTGAATACAGTATGAGCGACAAAAAGCCCAAGGGTAAACCAAAGATGACAGTGGTCAGTACCGGATTACCCTTCCACATGTCACGTAAGGATTTCTTGACCTCGAACAGCGCGCGATTCAGACGCACAAAATATGTATCCCCACCATAGGCCGTGGCACTTTCATTATGTATGGACTCGAGAAACAAGTGCAAAGCCTGTGGCGTCATTTGCAATGGATCATCTTCGGGTATATAATGATGTTGTGTGGTTGAATTGATAGCTATTAAATGTGGCGTAGGCAGTTGGTCCAGTATAATGGAATGTGCAATAGAAGGCTCGCCAATCTGCAACATAAAATATGACATAAAACAACATTATTGAGACATGTTTCAACACTTACCCAGCCAAATTGAAAAGTATTATGATAACGCGGACGATGCTTGCGTATGACGCTCTCTACCATATCGCGAAACTCCAGCTCATGCGTAGCTATTTGATTTAGTTTATCCTCTTGCACAACAGCTAAAACCAAATATTTCTTGGTTTTTAGCAACTGATGTATATTAAAGCGCGTCACCTTGGGAAACAATGTAAAACGTTCTACATTCACCCACTGAAAAATGGTCTCGTTAACCTCATTTGGATTCATTTCATGCGCTACATGACCATGCGGATAGAAGTGATGTTGCTCTTCTTTGTAAACAATAACTGCAGGCAATTTCTCGAAATCAAAATGCTGTGCGGCTATATCTTCGCTGGTAGCATAGAAAAAACCATGCTCTTGATAACCCTCGGCTGCGGCATAGTACGTATCCCAGACCACGCCTTCTTGCTGGCCCACAAATATAAAGAATATGGTATGTGAGCCTTTTAACATGTCTACGCTTTCCGCGCGCGTAACCAACTGCACTGGTGGACCAGACATGCGTAAAGCATAGTCCACAAGCTCATCTTTGGTGCGGTCGCCACTATACGAGTACTCCATATTGCCTTTGACAAACAAAATAGTTGGATAACCGCGTATTTTGAATTCGCGCGCTGCAGCCGGATACTTGGTGCAGTCCAGACGTCCTACGCGCACGTTGGTGGCGTGCAGCGCTTGGGCTACTAGTGCAAATATGGGCTCAGTTCTTTTACAATAGCCGCACCAAGGTGCATAGAACATAACAAGCCATTGTCCCTCATGGCGTACATCTATAAAACGATCGCTCAGCTCGAATACACGGGATGATATGACAGGTGTGCCGAGCAGCATGCACAGCACTAAAATGAAAAATAAAATCCAATTTTAATTAAAAGCTCAACATACAATGCATTATTTATTTACCGATGAGTAAGCCCCAAATAGACTTGGGCATGTTTGTCATGTTATTGTCCTGCTGCGCTGTTATTGCATACTAGTGTGCAAATAAATTGAACTTTAACCGATTTATTTATTAAAAAATAAACATGAATTTAATTTAATTAGCAAAATTAGTTATTTTTCTCTGAAATTTAGATAATATGCCTATCACCCTCACAGTTTGTTTTTTTTTTACACCCCTAATACAGCTGCTTAGAGCTGCCAACTTGTTGTTAACGATTACAATTGTAAACATTGCTATCAGTGTTATCGGCATCGATTGTAAGACTATCAACATTGGCGGCTCATATCATACACGTGCGCCTAGTTATTTAAACAAATTTCTTAATTTTTAATTAAACTGAAAACCAAACTTGATTGTTTTAAAATGAAGGAACAAGTAGCTAAACCAGCTGCTGGCAAAACGCAGCTGCACAATGCTATGTTTTATAAAATAAAACCTCGTGGCATTAACTGCTTAGCCTACAACAAGTCGTTGCACTGTTTGGCTCTATGTCGGTAAGTTATTTGTGCAACATATTGTTGGTTGGTTTTAATTTGGCTATTATAACATCATGCAGCATGGATGGCCTAATAGAACTGTGGAACATGCATCATGCGCCGCACTTGGAACGCATTATACCACTGTCTGTCAATTCGCAAATTGAAGGTTTGGCCTGGGCAGGCAAACGACTCTTCTCTGTCAGCCTGCTAGGAAAACTGATTGAATGGAATCTGGATAGCTTGGCCATACTACATGAGGAGGCTCCAACTGGCAAGGCTTTGTGGTGTCTAGACATAAATGCCTCAGAAACCGAGATTGCTGTAGGCTCTGAAGAGGGGCACATCAACATCATGAGCATTGAGTACAATGAAATTACATACAAATCGCTGTTTAATCGCCATGAAGGACGCGTGCTATGCTGTAAATTTGACAAAAGCGGCCAGCATTTGGTTACCGGCTCAGTGGGCTCTGTGCGCATTTGGGATGTCAGTAAAGGCACCACTTTGCGCAAAATGTCGCTATTCGACAAGGAAGTCGTTGTTTGGTCTCTGCAAGTGCTTAGCGACTTTACCATCATCGTGGGTGACTCTATGGGCAATGTTACTTTATGGAATGGTCATAAAGGCACACACCTGGAAACCTGCAAAGTGTTGGATAAAAATGTTTTTGCACTGGCTGTCAACGAAGAAGAGAATCGCTTAATCTGCAGCGGCATGGAACCGCCTCTAATACGTGTCTTGGCCAAAACACAAATCAAGCGCGAGGAGTCCGTTTGCAATCGTTGGATTCGATTTTTGCAGCGCGATGTGCACAAACATTTTGTGAAATCGTTGGTTGTAATGGATGATCGTATTATTTCTGGCGGAGAGGACGGCTTGCTCTGTGTATCTTCGGGTACTAGGTTGCACTCTACTGTGGCCAAGTATGCACCATTTTTGCCAAATAACTGTGCCGCACTGGCGCATAGCTCCAAACTTTTGCTGCTGCGTTATCCACATCATTTGGAAGTTTGGCAATTGGGCAGTGCCAAAGAACAAAGCAAGTCAGAATTGACTGTCGACAGTAATATTGGTGCTCGTCAAGATCTGCTGCTGGATAAGCTGCCCGAAAAACTGCTGCAGTTAAATTTGAAAGACACTCAGCTGGTAGTAGCGGCTGCCATGTCGCCGAATAACCAATGGATTTGCTATTCGACTATACATGAGACACGGCTCTATCGTTTTAGTCTGGGGAGCACAACTGAAAGGTGTAGCTTGGAACGTCAGAAGCAGCAGCTGCCACCGCAGCTGGAGAAAGCCACACACATAATCTTTCAAGGCAACGAAAACTTGTGGCTGCTGCATCAAGATTCTTGCCAGCTGCGCTGCTTTCATCTGAAGCAGAACCAGATTACTTATGCTTATACTGTTGACTTAAAAGAACATGTGAAGGCTTATATTACTCACGTGGAGATTTCAAAGTGTGGCAACTTTATTGTTATTGTCAGTCTGGACAATCTTGTAGCTGTTTGGCAGCTTATCAAAGGCAAGAAACATGAGCATCTTTTGAATCTGCCACGTTATAAGGCAGCTACCACAGCTCTAACCATGCATCATGAAAAGCCTTTACTTGTTGTCGCCTATGCCGATGGACGCATCATGGAGTACGATCTGCTGAAGCGTTGTTTTACAGCTGAAAGCTTTGAGCTCTTTACAGCTAGTTCATTGACGCACAGCATAAAGGGCATTCTATTGGATGCACTGAATCCAAACATATTCATAGTATACAACGAATGTGATTTGTATGTACTGGAAAAATACAACATTGGAGCAGCAGGTGAAGAGCTGCCATCGGGTAGAAAATCTAAACGTCTGAGCAAGCAAGTTGCTGAAACGGACTCGGAAGTTAAAACCCAAACACAAGGACTGCGCTTGAAAACTCAGTTTAAAAAAGAGGTAGGTATGGCATGGAATGCTGATATGGTTTTTTATTATCGAATGAAATGGCATTTGGTTAAGGAGTAAGGGACAAAAAGTAAGATCTTACAAAAATGTATACCAAAACGAACAGGACGACAAAACAAATTGATTTTTACAAAAATCAAAGGAGCAAGAGAATATTATTTTTGGAAACCAATTAGTTTTCTGTCTTAAAAAACTGTTCAAATTTCAATACTGTTGGTACGCTACAATTGTAAGGCAATCCCTATTCATCCAAGCCAAATGTAATTTCATTCAAGACGAACACTTTTTAAAATTCGTAAAACTTAAAATTTTTATTAATACATATTTTTTTTAGCATCTCGCGCAAATCCTTCGCCTGGGTGAAAAAGAACTGGTAGTCGTTGGTCTGCAACCCAACAATTTGCTGGCAGATATTCCTCCTTACTTGCGCAAAAGATTCGGTATTTCTTAATTCTAATAACTATATTATCAACAACATAGTTTTAAAAAATATCTAGCTTTATAAGTAGTTAATAAATACAGACGAAGCATTAAAGAAGTCGCCAATTTGGTGAGATAACAAGTTGAATTTTGAGAATGTTTTTAATTACTAGGTGTGCTTGCAATACTCTGTACTCTTAAAAAAGAGTATGTTATGATGTTACCAAATTTAAAATATATAATATATATGAATATATAAAAGTTCAAAAAATTGGGTCACGTAGTTTGGGTACGGCCCCTTAGCAAATTGAAAACTAAAAAAAATTTTAAGTAATTTTTTAGGTTCTTAAACACTGTTAAAGTAAAAATATTTGTGTAGGGGCAACATTGTAGCTTTTGGATTGTATTGTGTCAAAATAATAACAAGGCTGTCCTTTTTTCTAAAAAAAAAGCATTACAGAGTGTTAACAGGGCTATGTATAGCCGACGCTATGAGTGTCTAGAAGATTGCCTTCTTGCAAAGATGTAGTTGGTATTCTTGCCATGCTCACATAATCTTCAAATATAAGCAGTTCTCAGATTGCATTTTTAATAACAATGTTTGGCAAGAGAAGTAGCCGATGTTATTGTCCTTTTGGAAGAGTGGTACCACCCAACGTTTCAAGATTTGTGTAAAACACTAGAAACTTGGCGCAGATTTTACCTGTAATTTATAGATTTGTTGAGTTTAATCAGAGTGGAACATAGTTTTGATGTAAATTGGACAACTGTCAGATATTTGGCATAGGTGGGCAAAAATGGAGTCAACTTGGCAGTTTGAAGATAGTTTTACCAAATCCAATCATTTTATCTGATAGGAAATAGAAGATAACTTAAACTCAGCTTTTCTGAGTCACCAGTATTTCATATTTTTCCAAACTTTAAGACTAAGTATGGTATTAAATAGGTAGGGGTAGGTAAGGGCGGCTGCTGGCTTAAAACCAGCACACTTAGGCCTGGGCCGGCCCGTTGTGTCACCGCACGAATCTCTATGCTTACATTTACATTTTTACCCTTCTCCTCTATGGTATTCTTCAAAAGGGTCCCATCCTGTTGCAGCAATGTAGCTCGCAATCTTGCTCGGACAAATGAACTCAAGCAGAGCTAGATTCTGAAGGAAATAGTAACCCAGGTGCTTTTTTCAGCGTCTGCTAAGAGCTTCGCAGGAGCAGAAGAAGTACTCTACTGTTTCTAACTCTTCCTTATCTCTGCAGCTTCTGCAAAAGTCATTTATTGCAACATTTAGTCTGGCAGCGTGTGCTCCAACAAGCCAGTGCCAGTGTAATCGCTCTAACAACTGCCGAACACTGCGAACGGTTAAGACTGCAAAGCTTGCTGGAGCGTTTTGCGTCAATAGTTGGCCATAATTGGCGGGTGATCCTGCAGTGAGGTGTGTCGTTTCACATTCTTTGAGCAAGAAAGCTATACTTTTCTGTAGTAAGTAGCTTAAAAGTGGCCATTGGTGACCTGGCACCCAGATGAGGCTAATAACAAACTGCTGTGCCATCTCTTGATTAGATTTGTGGCGGTTGTTGACTGTCGTCGCATTTGAGGATAGCGAACGAAGTGACTTAAAAGCTGGCTTAAAGCCTCGTTTATAGCAAGGACTTCTGCCTGGCAAACACTATAGTGATCCGGGAGCCGGAAGGACTGGCCGGATATTTAGTTTTTCTGAGAAAACCCCGCCCCTAACTTGATTGTTGAGCTTAGAGCCGTCCGTGAAGAAACTAATTTAGTCTTTCTTACCCGGCTGACTTTCTATCCACGATTGGTAATGGTAGTAAAATGGGTTGAGGTGTGTTCCTGAGGCATACAGTTATCTATAGCTGACCAAATAGTGTCTTCTACAAGAATGGAAAAGTGCCCATAACCTAAGATTGCCCAGCTTTGAGCATTCTTTAATCGTGGTATTAAATAAGAAATTCTTATTTATTTTTTCGATAATATTTATCGAGCTTTATTAGCTTTATTAGAAATTCTCAAAAATATATGTAGTTGAACTGCCCTATAATAAACTCCACTCCCCCAGACTTTTTCGTATTATGCAATTTCTTTCTACTACACTACATTTTCGAACAAGATGAATATATTTTGATCTCGTTAAAGTATTTACACCAGGCGCGGATCCAGGATTTGTGCATAGGGTTTTCCACTTCGAAGTATATCAGAGGTCGCCAAAAACTGTCAACCCATTTTTCCAACTTATCAACAGAATTAGCCGATCTAACAAACTTGTGCTGGTAAATGTTCGAAAGCAAAAATTAAAAAGGGGAAGTGCCGTATTTTGAGGTTAAAACAAAAAAATTTTATTTGTTTTCGTTTCTGCTTGCTCCCAATTTCGCATTTTTTCTTGTCGATATCGCTATATTTCCAAAGGATAAACCCTTATATTTCCCTTTCTCTTTGATAGCAGAGATCTGCTTCTTTCGATTACTTTAGAATCTAAAAATATTAAAGAATATTTAAAAAATTATTAAATGAAAGTAGTCGCATTCAAACCACATAAACAGGCCTGTTCTAGATTTCGACTCGTTTTGAAAAGTCATAACGAGTGCATTCCGACAAATGGTGTTCTAGATTTCGACTGAGTTCGAATCTATTTCGAATCGTTTTCATTTCGAGTGCTATCGATAACCTTTTGTATTGAACAGCTGTGTGATATCGATAAGTTCACATTGTAGAGTTGCCACAAGTTTTCGAACAACTAACTAAATAACATATTTTTTCTTTTTGCCAACATTTTTCTGAGCGAGAAATATTTTTTATTTATTTACAAATTTTGTACATTTTATTTTATATATATATTTTAAGCCATCCATTAATAAAATTATCTTCGAATTTACTTGTGCAACACGACAACACATAACTTTTCGAAGTTCTGTTTTGTCTAAATCCAGAACACCTTACTTTCATTCCACTCGCTTTGGTTTTGCATGTACACACAATTTCCATAGACATTTTTTGTAATAAAAATATATAATGAAAATTAACCTTGTTTCGTTCAAGTGAGCACATCTAAATTTTCTTAAAGCACTAAAAAATAATACAAAATGAATTTTAGTGGCATTAATGCGTTTATTTAAGTAAACAAAGCAACAAATTTTTCATTTCGACAGCTGCGAGCCAAACTTTTCAAAACGAGTCGACTCTTGTCGGAATCGAAATCTAGAACACCTTTCATTTCGATTCCGACAGATTTTATCGGAATCGAAATCTAGAACATGCCTGAAAAATGTAATTTTGGTGAAATTGGTGAGTCGCATAAAATATTCGGATACGTTATCCGGAGCACGGTCGATTGCATAGTTTATTTTTGGGCGTTAATTAGAGAAATTAATAATTTGGTCATTGGTTTGTGATGCAGTACTTTCATTTGAAAGCTCTTGGTCCAGGCAATATTAGAGCTGAGCTGGATTCTGTTCTAGGGGGATTCAGCTCTTACGTTTACAAGAGTAGAATATTAGGTAGCAGAGTCGATGACGACTGAGCTGCCAAGATGAAAATCACAGCAATCGAATATGAGAGATGATCGCTCCAGAATTGATGAAAAAATATCCAAAAATTTGTATTGGACTTGGCCGTAGCCAAACAGTAGTTTTGGGAGCATAAACCCCTCCTGAAACCATTCGTTTTCATAATTATAGAGGCCATTGTGTTATGAACCACAGCAAAATCTTCTCCGAAACTAATTTACGGTCGACTAATAGAACGAGGGCTAGTTGAATAAGAGAGCTGGCTGCTCCAGGAATAGTGGAAAATTATGCAAAAATTGGTATTGAGCCAGAGAGCAGTTTTGGGGACTCAAACCACTCCCGAAACCAGGGATTTTCTTAATTATTTCGCACACTGTTTTATGATCCACAGCAAAAACCCCCGAAAATAATATCTGGTCGACTAAAAGATCGACCGCTCCAGAAATGGTGAAAAACTAGCCAAAAATTGGTAACGAGTCAGAGAGTAGTTTTGGGGACTCAAACACCTCTCGAAACCAGAGATTTTCTTAATTATTTGGACCATTGTTTTATGATCTACAGCAAAACCCCCCGAAAATAATTTCTGGTCGACTAAAAGATCGAGAGCTAGTTGAATAAGAGAGCCGACCGCTCCAGAAATGGTGAAAAATTAGCCAGAAATTGGTATTGAGTCAAAGAGTAGTTTTGAGGACTCAAACCCCACCCGAAACCAGGGATTTTCTGAACCACAGCAAAATCTTCCCCGAAACTCATTTCTGGTCGACTAATAGACCGAGGGCTAGTTGAATATGTAGGCATTCAAAAAATTAAGTAAATATTAAGAAAACCTCGAAACATACATAGTCAGGCCCGACGAGGGAGGGGGAAAAGGGGGAATCTCCTGGGCCTGGTGTAATTACTGTCGTACTTACCGAACATAATGATTCAAGCAAAGGTGTAATAGAGGGGCCAGTATCCGGGCCTGTATGTGGTAGTATTTTTGTAACGAATTCTTTATATGACGAACCAATTTTGTGCAACCGAGCGTATTCGTTATAGAAAGTAGGATTGGGGGCTTAGAGAATTATGTGGTATTATGACTCGGGTACAGTGCATCTCATTATCAAGATTTTTACACTTTTTATTTTTTGGGTTTATTTTATTTATTTATTTTTTTTTGTGTATTTTGTAGTTGCTGGTTCAGTCGTCTAGCCAGTTTGAAATTTGTCACAAAATATTGCCAAATATTTGTCTCTGTCAGCGTTGTCGTCGGGTTCCCATGGCTTGCAGCCATCTCTGTTTCTTCCCTCCTCTAGTTCTCCTTCACTCCTTTGCACCCTCTCTCTTGGCCAAACAATTTTTGAGTTTCACGTATTGTGCAACAATTCGTTTCGTATTGTCGTTTGTTACGTTTTGTCGCTGGCATTTGCAGTAATTGTTGTAGTTAGTTTTTGTTGTTGGCGTGACGTACTTGTTGTTGTTTTCTGGTTTTACACTGTCTAGCCAAAGTCTAGACAAGTGCATACCACACACACACAGATACACTCACACACAGAGCTACCAAAAACTCATTGCCCGTTTTGGCTGAATAGCTCTGCTGCCTTTTCATGCGCCCACTAACTTTATATATGTATGTATATGTATATGGTATGTATCTGTGTGTGTGAGTGTTCATGTCTGCCAAAAAAGTATCCTGCAGCAATATTACAATTCTTTCTTTATTTTTGATACTCTTTACTTTCCAAGGTTACATTAACTTGGTGCAAAAAAAAAATGTATCAAAGACAATCTTTATACTAAAACGAATAGAACGACAATAAAGACTTTATTAAGACATGTTTGTCTGTCTATCCCTCTGCGCTTACTACTCGCTTCCCGAAGATTAGAAGAGTATAAATTTTTGCCACAAGGTGCGTCTAGGGTTTTCCCCATGTCCACCCGACTCCTACATCTTCAAAATGAATCGCCAAAGATATTTATTTTATGTAACCCTTGATTATAGCTTAGGTTACATAGACTGCTCGGTGCAGACCGGGACTATCCTGAAACCGTGTGGTTCTAGTAAAGATAGGAAATAAAAGAATGGCTTGAGGGTAGGCTGCTCGGCTCTGTCAAATTTCACTTTGAGACATTGTGGTCCATTGTGATGTCTAGTAAAGATAGGATACAAAAGAATGGGTGGGATAGCTGGTGCGCGTTCGTTCCATGCTTAACGATTTTTTTAGGATTCAATTAAAGAAGCCAGGTGCAGGCAGATTTGCTATTAAAAAATTAGTTCCCGACTACTGGATGGTTTTTTAAGAAGTAAAGGGCACGAAGTCATGTTGGGTTGTATTTCTTCGAGTCTTCGAGTGAATTATATGAGCCCGCTAATGATTATCGGCGGGCTCTTATCCGAAGAATTAAAATGTTGAGTGCTTTTTTCAAATATATGCGCCCTTTAAAAACCTCCTCTCAGAGGAATCCCACACTCCCAATGTTGACTAGCTCTGACAAGGCCAGAGTTCAAGGTAGATATGACAACCGAACATTGTGTCCTATTCTCGTTCGGCCTTGGTTATTTTTTTTGCTGTTTTTCCAAGATATCATCTTGAAGAGGTCTTTTGGTGTTCGTAACTGTGCGACCTCTGGCAGCACGGATCCACTCGTCGCACTCGTTGGCGGGAGAAGTATGCTTCGGTGGCTTCTTAAGTCTTCGCGCCGTAAAATCGTGTAAATCGAAAACTTTTCCCGAAACGAAAACGAAACGTTTTCCTGATGGCTGTATATGCTCTCTCTGGGAAGACCGTAACGAAATTATTCTTCCACCTTGGAGCTGTGAAGCAGCAGTTAGTTTCTTTAGACTCAGCAGATACTCCTATCCTCAGTAGAGATGTTTCAGACCCTGGAATCTTGCTGTACTTCTCGGCCCCACATGCTACAAACAAATGTCCACTGGATACATATTCGGAATTATCCTAGGTTCGTCTGGGGGGTGGTTCCCGCGGATCCACTGAGGCCCAAATGGTACTTGCAGCCTCTTAAGGTGAGATTTCCTGTTGTCCGTTTTCCACCAGGTGGTGCGTGTGTGAAAATTTTATAGAAATCTGTTGAAACTAGAACTTCGGAAGTTAAAGGCGCAAATGGACAAACTAAAACCCATTTTGTCTAGAAGCTTCACCAAAAACAAGTTACTTGTAAAAGTGTTTGTGAATAAACTGTAAAATCTGTATATTGACCCAAACCTCTTTCCGTAGGTACCTCAGCATAGATCTACCATTTTACATTATCCATCTATGTCATTAAAATCGTTTGGGAGCTTCGCGAGCTGCAGCTGAAAAGTACAAATTTGGAGTCCTCTTGCCCAGAAGCCCCAATAATAACAACCCATAGTTATAGATGCTTTCTAAGTAGCTACAGTCACCAGACTCGTTTTTAAGACTATGCTTTAAAACGCTTCAAATCGAATAAACAATATAGAAATTAAGCGAAGTACAGTGTATACCATAGTCGGATGTCTCCACTGCAGCCGGCCCAGTTTTTTTTTGTTTTTGTTTTGGCTTCTCTGTCTATGTATAACATTTTGTGTCCTTTTTTTTTTGGTGTGCGTATTTGCATAAAAATTTTGAAGCATAAAATCCGTTTTCCTGCTGCGGTTGCGGGTGAATTGCTGTATAGGTTTTCAGCCCATCTAACTCTGGTAGTTAGCCTTTGGATTGGGCTTGCCTTTTGGGCATTTGGCGCGTTTGGCGGCGGAATTTGCATAGAAAACGAAGTGGCAAATAGACATAAATAATGAGTGATAAAGTTGTTTGGTTTTTTGGTGTATAAAAGCAGTTCCTGCTCCTGCTGTTGGTACTGTGGTACTTGTGAATTGGTAATGCATTTGAAAACTATTATTTTTCAAGGCGGTTTGTTAGGTCGCGCTTTGAAGCTCGTTGTCTGTAGAATTTTCAAACCAAAATCCAAACTGAATTGTTTGTTGGTTTCAGAAATGAATAAAAAACAAAAAATCCAAGACGCCTTAATGATATTTTGATGTGGTTAGTCAACTTAAGAACGAAGTTGAAAATGAGCCTAATTTTAATGACATGATTTTTAAATTATTATTTTTATTCCATTTTATTTTGTTTTTGGAAAATTTCACAATTTTCGAAATACATAGTTGGTTTTGCGTAATTGACTAAATTTTGGGCTAAAAATCTAATCAGTTAACACTTCTTTAGAAAGATATTTGTACTGCCTTCAGAATTTTTAAAAAATTTGATAGTTTCGGTATTATGGGATTTTAAGTTAAAAAATTTGTAGTCTAAAAACTTATTTAACAATTCTTTAAAAAAATATTATACTAACTTTGCCATCATTGAATCGATTTTTTAAACTTGAATCCTGTTGCAAAGAGCGAACACAAAATTTTAAATTTGTTTAAACTTTTATAATGAACATTTTTTAATAAAGTCGAACTTTCCAATAGCGTATACGCACGGAAACACAATTTGCAGCTCTTTATAAGGAATATCGGAATCGATCATAATTTTGGAATTGAGCAATTTTCTAAAAAAACCAAAAACTTTAGCAATACACAAAGAAGTCTGTTTGAATTTAAAAAAACGTGTTATTTTGATTGGATGCATTCAAGCAACTTTGCGAGCAAAATCCGACAAAAAATACATATATTTTCAAAAACTGTTAATTAAGCCCCTTCATATGATACCCAACACAGCATCATACAAAATTTGTTTATTTTACATCATTACTCTATGTCCTCTTGAGGGTGCATTTTTGCCCTTCTTATAACCAGCGGACGATCAAGACGTTTCAAACGATACCTCATTTGTCAAAATATTATCAGCAGCTAAGAAGATAGGAGGAAACAGATGAACATATATATGTGAATGACTGTATTCACACATTCGTTAAGTTCAAGAACATAACCCTCTTTTTGCTTCAATGCTTTTATTCATATATTTTTCAGTATAGCCTGAGATTTCAGATAAGTGCATTAAAATATGTGAATTTTAAAAATGACAACACGAACTGAGCTTGTTTTCCAATCATCACGAATCACGCGTGAAATTCTGCAGAAAAAGTAGTCCGATCGATTTGAACAAATATAGAGCGATGTCGATTTATCCATTAATACAATTCGTACTTTATTTTGTATCCAAATGCCAAATTTCAAGTAATTCGTAGGAGTTGCCAACTTTTGCGGAACTAGTTAGATATATAAACTTTTCTAAAACTACAAACCACAACAAAGAGTTAAAGTGTTCCGTGTTGGCCGTCTTGCTTGAAAACTTATTTGATTTTCTTGACTCTTAATCTTCATTTTAACCACAAACCACATTGTACAGCGGATTCAATCAAGGCGTTTTACAATGTCTACGCAACAAGAGATCTCGACTCGCGTCCTTATTGTGGCATTAAAATATACTTAACGCTGCCCGGACTAAAAACTGACGATGGGGCGTCGAAACTTATGCAAACTACGCGACCAACTACAAGTAAAGTCTTTGGAAAACCCAAACACATTCACGGTGTTGTACGCATACGAAGAGAAGTCTAGACAGCCGGGAAAAACTTTGATGGTGGGAAAACTTTACTTACAAAACAACGGCGACAACATACTTTGGCTGGGCTGTGCAACTTTGGGCTAGGTGGCATGGTTGGTATGGGCATGGGCATGGGTTGCATTGAAAAGTTTCCTGGCAAGGCAGACTTGCTGTCGGATCGCACTGAATGCGCCGAACAATGCCTCAAATTGACATTTAATTGGTTTGCAAATTAGCCTAGCTCTGTGCAACGCCAGGAAGTGGGTAAGAACCCAAAGCTTGGCATTAACTTAACCCAAACGCATTCTTTGTCTGTCTGTCTTTGTCTAGTGCTCCTACTGCCCCAACGCACAAAGTCGCACTCTGAATTTGTGTGGTCTGATAATTGCACTTTTATGCGCACATTTTCATGCTAATCTTCGAAATAGCGCACAAAGGGCTTTCACCCGGTCTGTGGTCGGGTTTAAACCACCTCGCGTAGGCGTTAATAAACAAGTGTGCACAAATTGGCCGCTAATGAATGAAATGAAATAAAGCTTAATTTGCATTTAATAATATTAACGCGCTTTCGTCCATATACTGGCTGTCGTCACTCCGTGTCGCAACTTGCTCTTCCTTACCCTTGCTAAAGCTGGACCCTCAAAACGAAAAGCTGCAACATCAGCAAAAAAATACAGATGCGGTTGTCATGGTGTTGTCCGTTGCATTGGTCTAGACGGTCTAGAGAGCGCAGCGGGAACTGGTTGACACAGGAGTCTGGGCGACGACTGCACTCAACAGCCGGCGTCGAGTCTATTCAGACAGAGGACAATATAAGGACAAATGTGGGTGTCTGCTCGGTTTCGGTTCGTGTTGGGTTGATATCTTTCGTAACTTTTGGCACAAGCTAAATAAAGTTGATTGAATTTTATGCGCTTAGCAGCAATAATAAAAAAAAAGAAAGAAATTTAAACTCTGACGCGCCAAGTTTTTAATATTCTTGTCTGAAATTGCTTTTAAAGTTCTGGGGTGACCAGACATAGCAAAATAAATCAAATTAATCTATCAAACAGATTCAGGCTTCATTTGCAAGCTAAATACATGCCTTTAAGCTTGGAAGAGTGCATCATTCAAATGGCCTTTTAGGCATTACTGGCTTTTAGCGAAAATTCGTCTCAAAAACGAACTCACTCGTTCGGTTTCAGTTCTTGGATAAACTCCATCTTAAAAGCATGCAGGCCCAAAATCTACCTGCAAAATTAGCCGCCTAGGGAGCCAACCGATCTGCGTCGTCTCGATTTTTTGGGTCCGGCCGCTACGTAAGAATCTCTGGCTGCTTGGGCTATATATCCAAAAACATGTTAATTAGGGTGGGTCACATTTTTTCGATAAAAGGCTCTTTGCGATTTTGATTCTATGGGTCATTCTAAGAAACTTTGCCCAAGAAACTGCAGCTCTAAAATGAATTTCGAGTTCAAAATAGGTTTTTTTTCAAATACAGTGCTTGTCTAAACTATAGGACACTTTAAAGATTTATATTCAATTGCAAATAACTCTTTTTGTGGGCGTGACCCACCCAAGCTGTATTTGCCAGAACAACTGTCAGTTATTGAACCTTTCGATTTAACATTAGACCTTTGTATTATTGGCTCATACAATTTTTCGTAATAGGTTATGCATTGACTTTTTGCATTGATTTTTTTGCAATTTTAAGCGTACATTGTTGTTAACTTTGATGTCTTCAGAAACATAACAGTTGAGAAAACTCCCATTGCAACTTATGTCGTCACCCTACACTCAGAAAAAAAGGCGATCTTATTTCAAGCTCGAATTGGCTAAAACCAAGTGTGTTTCAATCTAGGATTTATGAGAATTTTTCGTTTCCTATTATTTTTAAATTAAAAATTAAAATCTTTCAATCTCTCTTTGTGCCCAAAAAGAATTCAATACGTAGCGTTTGTAAGCAACAGTGCTGCTCGTTTCTTCGCAATTGTCAGCTAGATGGCGCCAGCAGAAACTACACATATTTTGTTTTAGCTCTAAAAAACTTACTTACGTACTCAAGTAAGTCCTAATATATTAACAAAATTTCTGAGATCGATTATTCGTTCTTTATAAAGTATTTCAATAGTAGAACTATCATCGTTCTCTTCTACTACTACTCTACTCAAAACTACAATACTATTATATCTGCCCTGAGCTTGCCCTGCTCTTCGAAGAATGTATTTTCTTTAAAAATATACACATCTCAGGTTAACCTGCTAAGTTTCGTTTTTGATGATGTCGCCCGCGCTACTGAGGGTAATTGCAACCCTATATTTTTGAAAATTTTAAGGCGGATGTTCGATCCTGTCCGAGTCTAAGAGTCGTTAAGAATTTATTATACTCAAGTGCAAACTTTATAAAAAATTCAATACAGCTTTTGTAAGGGTATTGATAACTAAGCGACAGATAACCAAAATGAAATCAACTTGAATATGCTGCAGTTGATGCCAGCTAGCAAATATATATAAATCCTGGTACTTGACGTAATCCATCTTTGTCCAAACCGGCGACTTTGTTTTAAATGGTCCTTTGTGAACAAGTTTGCTCATGGCTATACTGTAAGCCTGTCTTAAATTAATTTGCAGTCGACACCTTTCAATGAGAGTCGGGGCGACAGCCGACAGCGGAATACCCTTTTAGAAAAACAAGTTTTCGTATGCCGCAAGTTTTGCATAGATATGATGAGAATTTTAGATGTATCCAACTAAAATTATATAAATGGTAAGATGCGACTGAGACGTATTTTTTTAAAATAAGGTCAACGCTTCGTTGCTTATTAAGCTCACTTGAGTTTTAATGCCAAAATCGCTGGCTCGAGCTTTTTTTTGATTAATGAAACAAAGTGGTATATTGTTTTACTTTACAGGATCTTCAATTGTTACTTTGTGTAGATTTTGAAATTCGGACCGATTTACTTTTCTTCTTGGTGGGAACAGTGCAAAGAATCCATAAACTCCAACTGCATGCGGAAAATTAGAAACTTTTGCAGTGTTGCTGGCTCGTATGGTCTCTGAAATCTACGTGTACATACGGACGGGTCTCATGGACTTGATGCTTGCTAAAAACTTCAGGTCTGCCACGCCTCCTTCTACCTCTTGCATAAACCCATAAAACCCTTGACCCGATGGATACAGGGTAGAAATAGAAAATAAACAAGCAACAGACAAGTAAACAACATTTACCCAAAGTGCGTCAACCAAGTAAACGGCTATTGAACCAGACCACTTCATTTAAAAGGTTATTCGCGTAGAGGTTAGATGTTGAAAGTCGTAGGGCTAAAAATAGTAGCTCCATGGCGTAGAGAAGTGGGGGAAGCTTGAGACGTCCGCAATGTGCTCATAAAGAATGGATTTTAACAGTATTTGCAAAAATGCAGTCACCTTTTAAATAAAGTCAAGTCGACTGCAATTCTAGCTGGATTTGTCTAGTCAGCAGCAAGTTTTCGCTAAAGCGTTCATTGAATTTTGTCCTTCTTGGCTATGGAGAAGGACAAATGCGCAATAAACCAGGGTTGCACATACACCCGCACACAAACACTCACTCACTAAATGCATTTATATGACGTTGCTTCCTGGCTGCAGGATTCTCACACACTCAAGGAAGTTGCAGTTTCCTTGCACTTGTTGTAGCTGTTGTCTGCTAGTCAGAGAGGGAGAGAGACTTGTCAGCCAACAAAATTTATTTGCTCTCCTGCTCTGTCATTTCTGCGCTCATTCTGTCGCTTTTTTTTGGTTACTCTTTTTTGTTGCATACTTTTAGGGGCACTTCGTTGCAGCTGCAACACGATGATAGTTGCTCCAAGTTCCCCTGTTTAATCGAGTTGAGTTAAAGATTTCCAACTCCAACATTGTTGCATGACTTTGAAAGACTTGGTGTGAACTGATAGTACTGGTGTTAAGGTGAATATAGAAATTATTTCAAAGTAAATGTGCTCCAAATATTCTTTAAATCCTCAGAAAGAATGTATTATACATACTATATGACTGTACGTATGAACAAAAGAATCTCAGAAAAGACACATTTGCTTAGAAGATATTTAAAAAACTAATTGAAATGGTGGGTACAGGTTATTTTATTTTTAATTTTCTCAAATTAATAGAAATTAATGAAGGTGCAAGGGAAAGTATGGCCGAGATGTACCGAAATGAATATAGAAGACCTTAGGGACTTTCGTTCCTGACGGGGCTTCTTTATGATCTGGGAACGAGGATACTCCAATATTTTACTTTGCCACTTGTTATAGTATCTCATCCGTGACGGGTAGGATATTTAAGTCTTTATCGGTGCCTCACTTAAGGAACTATTGCATGGAGAGTTCGGGTGGCGCTTACCTCCGTCCAATATCGCCTTGAAAAGATACGTAGGCTAGACTGCGTATGCTGACAGGAGCCATGAGCACCTGTCTTACAGCAGCATTGGAAGTCCTTGTGGAATTAAAACCGCTCTATATCGTTAACGAATAAGTCAATTGGCAAAGGATATATAATAAGTGCTAGAGACGCTGATGAACTGGGAAAAGTGGTGCACTTAATCCTCTTTTACCCAGAGATAAGATTAGCACAGAGTACCACTTCGAAAGGAATTGTAGCACTTTTGTGGGTAACAAAAAGAATTGAACCACGTTAGAGGAGATACGTTCTATGCAAAAATACACTATTGTATGGTATATGGACCAAGAACGCGACTGTCAGAAGTGTCGGCTATAAATATTTCCGGCTGAAGTATGTGCTATGTAGGTCGATATGATATCAACCTAGAAAGTAAATATAAATAGTAAATTCTTAATATTTTCGCGAAAACTAGAGCCACCACTAGAGTCCGGACCCAAAAATCCCCCCGTGGGTTCTCGACTGATAAGATGGATCCCGGGGCACTAGAACATTCCCGGTAGCAAAGCCGTTGGTGCTGCAAAAACACTTATAGCCCCTTAACCTAGTGTGGCATTGACTGCTAAGTAAAGAAGAAAGGTCCAGACGAGAAATGGACTGTACCGGCAAGGCTGGCTTACGGCAAGCCAAGCAACTCCTTCGTTACTCTTATTTAAATAGATTCAAGAAAAAATCCCAACTGGGAAAGAATTCCCTTACAAACTAAGGAAACACCTGATGCATGATGTCACCCGACTAAGCCCATCTCAAATAATTAAGCCTGTCTCGGATATTGGACTATATATTGAGAAGCCCTAGGTCTAGCAGGGAGCACAGTTTCGCATTCCTCAATAACATTATTATTGACACAATGATAATTCCTAGGATCGTTGGTTAAGCTCGCTGGATACTATCAATCAGCCGTGCTCCGGAAATAGAAAAACGAACAAACCCGAATAAAATATTCGGATTCGTTTTTTGGAGCACGGCCGAATATTGCAGTTGCTTGCATTACTCCATAGCTTATAGTCCAAACAAAGATTACAATCTGTCGCATCCAAGTCAGACGTATGATAAGGTGAACTTCAAGATGTGTTACTTCATTTGCTTGTGGAAGTAGCGAAATGTTCATCGTTTGTAAAGAACAGCATTTATGATCGCCAGTCTGTTAGCAACTTCTCCAATACCACCACATGACACAATACCTTCATAAATAAACAAATTATCCGTCTAAACTTGTCTCCCGTAGAATAACTAGGGATTTAATCTGAAAGATTGGTAGCTCTAGCTCTTGCCATTTCTGAGATCTATATACAGTTAGACGAAAATGGGTATATCGACTTTTCTAGTCACCCTGATCATACTTTAGGTAACTTTAGGGGGTCTCCGACGTCTCCATCTGTATGTTACATACATTTCCCGCTTGCACAAATTTTAATTTAAGCATGTAATGTATAATAATAATATAATAACAATAAGAACATAATGTATAATAATTTTTTAAGCAGCCTGAAGGCCTACGTTGCTCCGGCTTACATACCTTTAACAACTTAGAATTAACATCTAGTTTATAATTATATAAATAAAATAAAAATAATACAAATTTTATATACACTTTTTTTTGGGATATCCCATTTGGGATTTTTTTTTTATATGAAGTTTTGTCATTCCGTGCGAAATTTTTCGAACTGCGTATGAGCCTTAAGGGTAGAAAAATCGATTGACTTTTTGCACATTTAAAAAAAAATTCCGTTTTTTCGATATATTTTTTCCGATTTTGATGAACAATCACTCATTTTTTTTGTAATTGATCAGACTTTAATATCCATGAATAAAACTGTACGAACAAATTTTTTTTAATTTACATTCGAAATATAATTTTTCTTAAAAATTTGCAGAAAATTATAAACAATTTTATTTGAATGCATAAATTACGACCAAACCATAGATTTGAAAGAAATATGTTTTAGATGGGTAATTCAATTATCTTCAGGATACATTTTGCTGTAAGCAAAACTCAAAGCTGCTTTCAAGAACTTCGTTTTAAAAATTGTAGAACTAAGCCAGATACTTTTTAGCCAGCCCTCGTGCTGCTGTTGATTTTGCACGTAATGGTGTCCATAATAGTTATTATAATGATGACGTTTTTATTTAAGCTGTCGTTATTGTTGCTGTTGGTTTTGGCGCCATTTAAACCGCATAGTCGCCTGTGGTCGCTCATCATGGTAAGTACCTACAACAACAGGTGAACGATGTATACCACCATGTCATTTTCGACAACAACAAAAATGGCTTCCACAACAACAACATAATATCAAAAGCATCATCATGGCAACATTTGAGTGATTTTGTATATGCGCTCCGTTTCCAACCACAATTTAATTAAGCCAACAAAAACAGGCAGCTAAATTGTTGATGAAAACATTTATGTTTAGAGTGGTGCCAAAAACTCATTGTAGAACTGTACCAGAATGGAATATGTTAAAATTTCTGTAGAAATTTAGAATATGAATCAGTTGGGTTGGTACGCGAAAGTCTGATGCCCTGTACCATATTTTTCGAAAAAAAAAGAATATAAGGAAATTAAGAAAATAGCGGAAGTAGGCGGGAGTTTTGTAAAAGGCGCAACCTTTAGAGGAAGTTGGTCGCTATTTGAGACGATGCTGTTCATATCGATATGAACAGATATTGATCTACCACGCCTCCTTCTGTCTATTACATATATTGCACGAACCCAAAACACCCCTAACATTTCTTCGTTATCTATCTTAACCGCTACTATTTTGGAATATACAATTAAAATTTACAGTAAAAACTTTTTTCAAATAAACTCTTGTTTAAGAGCTATAAAAATGAAAAAAATTCAGTCAGTGTATATGCCTTAATATATGAAAAAATCTAAGTCACGGTTTGATGAAAATTTTCTTTATTAAAAAGATAAATTTCGATTAAATAATAAAAGTTTCGCAGCTTAAATAGTTTTCATTTGAGTTTTAAATTGGTAGACGAGCATGGCTGACTTAGTTTAGTCAATTTTTCTGAATATTTTAATATTAGTAAGAATTTTTATTTTATTTTCTTAATTTAAGTACGGAGCACAGCCTACTCGATGTATAAATGACTGCTTTTTTTGATGATTTTTTAATAAAAAAAAAGTTTGTGCAAAATGAGATATTAAAAAAACATTAAAATTCTTCAGCGTATTGAATAATTCGATTTCTAGTTTTGAAATAAAATATTTTATGCGAATTTTTATTATTTTAGCAACAAAGTCTAGATCTATTCTAGTTTATACTTAAAATAAACTATAGTAAAATGGAATAACATCAAAAATACTATTGCACCGTTTTTCTATGAAACTTATTTTAGGACAAACAAATTTTTTGGATCTTAAAAAAGTGCCTTACATTTTTTCAAATGTCTCTAGTTGCGCTTAGAAGTTTTTGAGCTTTCGTTTAATATTGCAGTTCGATTGATTACGAAAGAAATAAGTGGTCGTTTCTCAGAATCGAAAAAAACGAATTGTGGATATTATTTATGAAAAGTAGCTGCAAAAAGTTCGGATTACCATTAAGTTAAAAAAAAATTTACTTTTCCTACGTTTTGCAAAAATATTCATAATTTCTATATTCTCTTTCCGATTTGATAATCCATGGAAATTATGAAAAAATATGGGATTTTCGTATTGTCTAAAAATTCGTTTAAGAAAATATATTTGTTTTTAATTATTTTTTTTTATTTAATAAAGTTTTGCCAACCTTTATAAATAAAAATTGATGCTTAGTTAATATTTTTATGCGCCAAGTCTTTTTAAGGTCTGTTGCCTAAGATTTATTTAAAAACTGCTACTCTAGCAGACAGGAAAAATATAATAATATATAATCTGATACTCAATCTCAGAACTGTGACTTGCTTTGTGTTTTTGAATCTCTGATTCAGATTCAGCGATCCCAAAAACCAATAAGCCATAAATGAAAAAAAGTCAGAGTTTTTTAGGGATTATCTCAGAACACTTGAAAGCAAGGGGTTTTGTGGACTTCGGATTCGGACTCAGCAATGCAAAATCAATATGGATAGTTTACACCACTTTTTTTATTTTGGGCCTGTGTAATATTCCGCAACACATTTACGGAAAGTTTTCCGTTACTCCAAATAGGAACATGAGGCCTCGATGGAATATTTAAGCACCACTCTAATAACCAGATTGCGTGCCAATAAGTCAACAAAGTGCGTCTTCTGTGTATGAGTGAGTGACCGCAGCCTTTTGCCAGTGACCACAAACTGAAATGTGGAAAATGGCTTGACGGAGTGTGCTCTTGGGTGCTCCTATGCTTCTGTAGTCAACTTCATTGTTGCTGATGTGTTCGCTCCGATTGCAGCTTGTTTGGCATTCTAATGTTATGTGTACACAGAGAGAAAAACCATGGTCGAGAACTGAGCTCACAAATACCGAAAGATTATTTTTACGGACGATCAACGATCTTAAGATAACTACAGAATCGTTTAAAACAAAAAAAAAACTCATAAGTTGCAATAAATCTATTCCATCTCCAAAACAGAATTGAGTCAAAGATAGCAAGAACGAACTTTATTTGATAGAAGAAAAATTTATCTTTTATTACGAATTTTGTGATCAATTCGAGTATTTTTAAGACAAGAAAACTTTACTTAAAGTTTAGGAAGACACCGAAAACCACAAAGCTACCTTAAATATTGCCAGGAATTTAAAAGCAATTGATATATAGGGTCAGCCATCGCTTGGTTTGTTTGTTAATTGCATTTTACTCGTATATTTTCCATTCCAAATTGAGAAAATGTATATACCAAATGCAAGTTTGGAACTACTAATTATTGTATGAAAAATGGTTGTCTTACAACCAAACTAACAGATGGCCCACCCTATAGTTGGTAGTAATAATGTTTATTTGAGGTAAGTTGGACAATTTTTAGAATGGATGATGGTTGACAGTAATCGATATCGAAAGAAAGGCTGCTGAATCTCCAACACTTTGTTTGCAAAAAAGCAAGCGTATCAGAATATCAGGGTTGACATCATTTTATTACTATTTATGGAATTGTCCTACACCATTTAATCACTGTAAAAAAGTAAAGCTAAAACTAAAATATTCGCTGTGAATTTCGAAATTTTCAATTATTTGGTAATTTAGCCAAAGTTTTATGAATTTAGCTACGAACAGATGCCGCCATCCAGCACATTCTTGCCCATGGTGAATATTTTTGTCCTGTGCGGTAAAAAAATTTGATTATTTTGAGTTCCATGAGAAAACCTATTTTTTTTTTAAGAAATTGGGAAAAATTTTCTAATAATGTAAGGCTGAAAGGGAAGACCCGAACTAAAGCATTTTTTTAAATATACCTATTAAGCCAAACGGGCAGACTTTGCTGAGAAATAAAACGCCTTTCTGCCGAATCGAAGCTTTCATAAAAAAGTTATAATCAACATTTTTTTGAGAAAAATAAGTACAGGATATGGACAATTCTACTATGAGACACCGTCCCGACTGACTTATTGAAATAAAATATTTCAAAAAACGTGACAACAAATATTAAATAATTTTTGTTTAATTTTTAAAATAATTTTTTGAAAGTATTCAACTTGAGTCCAATCTACTTGAATTTTTTTCTCTGTGTAGTTGCAGTTGTTGTTGTTGTTGTTGCTGCTACTGCTAGACTTCGGGTTGAACGTTGTTATTGCAATAATTTGATTAAATTGAACGCTTTAAGTGATTTGCATTTTAAATTTCAATCAATATGACGTGCTGGCACTTGTCCATGTGCGGATGCAGGCAAGTGCAGCTGTAGATTCGAGCTAACCGACCATTTGACCAGACGCAGACCCAGACAGAACAGACCCGAAGGAAGTTGTTTAGCACCCATTGAAGCCAAACGGCGCCAACTATACTTGTATATAGCAGTATGTGCATAGATATTAAAATAAGTGTGTGTTTGTACGTGTCTGCTTGTTTTATGCAGTCTAATGATGTAGAAAACATTACTTGCAAACAAACTAACCAACAAGCAAACTGGGGAGCGGGTTGGGAAAATTGCTCACTTTGTTGACGGAAACCGTAAACCGTTGTAGCACTACTTGGTCAGCTTGTTGGCCGGGCTTTGTTTAAGTTGTATGTTGCTGCTACGAGTTAGTTGCAACGGAAGGATGTACTGTCTAGGCGCTACTCAAGTTCACTCAATTGCATTAGAGTGTAAATTATATTGTCACCTGCAATTAGAGCAACTTGGCCAAATGCCTTCTAAGCAGCTCAAGTGCAATAATTTGTATACTTGATGGAAACTGTTGCCTCAAACTTTTAAACAATTTTCAACTTTCATATTTTATGTACAAGCCAAAGCTAATATTGTGTACTTTAAGTTGACAGTTGCGTGTTTTCTTTTTCTGCAAAAATAATTTCTGCAAAATTTTAGTTGGCAATAAACAAGTCGAATGGTTTGGTATTGTGGCTATATCCATTAAATTCCAAAAATATTGCAGATAAATACAGAATACAGTGTTGTCCTATGATTTTACTAATGCTTTACGTAAGATGGCCCCACCAACCTTACTAGATGGCGCCACAACCAATAAAATTGAATTGAATTAAAAAAAAAAAAATTAATTTTTTGAATTTTAAAATCAAAACGTGTTCTTGGAACGATTTTATTGAATTCGCGTGAAGAAAAAAATAATATAAAATAATGTTATTATCAAAAAATAAATCCTTCTAAACACAAAAATAAGTTGGACTTACATAAGTAGCATAATGTCTCAACAAGCAATTTCGCATCGTTTATAATCGTTGAAAATTATTAAAAATCGACGAAATTGGATTCCAAAAATCACTGATGATGAAAAATGGCAGCAACAGAAAATCGAGGGTACCACCAATCCGAATATTCCTGGGAAAAAACTTTAGCTGCTTATTTCGTGGGACACGCTTGGGGTCGTGTATTAACGAACATTTAGATGAGATAGATCTGGATGGCAGGACTTTATGTTATAGGTAGATACTAAGAACTGGCTCGATTCGTAGATAGTCTCATTTGTTGAAGGGTTTTTCCGTCGTAGAAGCCGAATGCTGCCAGAAAGTTGCAAAAAAGAAGTGGTTAGTTATGAGTATTACTTTGAATAAATGAACTCATTATTTTTATAGAAAACGGCGGAAACTTAACTTATAATATAAAAAATCGGTAGCTCCTATACTTGTAAGGGTCTGGCCTTTTTTTGCGATGATACAATAAAAGCCCATCTTAGTAAAAAATAATATGGGTAAATCTTTGGAATGAATTAAAATTAATTTTATTGAAAATTATTCTTATTAACTGCGAGGGAAAAGCAGAATTTTAATGTAAAATTTGGAGCCCCTTGCTATTATGGTCACTGAGTTCTAATATGAAGGTGTTTCTTTAGATGAACAAAGATAATGCTAATTAGTATGGTAGAAACAACCTATGGTCTGCTATGCCACTTTTACCTGTACGTACAGTGTATACAAAAATTAACAGCTTGATTGGAATCGTAAAAATCCAAATTTCTATATTTATAACATTTATTCTCTTGATCACAGCGCTAGTAACTTTGGCGTGGTCAACAGCGTCGTCTTCTCTATGTTACAGATATTTACACAAACTAAATGTGCCGCTTATCGCTTATGTACAGCATATAAATGCCCATTCACTCTATGAGTAACGTGTGTACACACACAATCAAACACTTACAACTCAAATTGCAGTCATTGATGTCAAAGGAAATGACAGCCGATGCGGCACTATGTATACGCCACCGCATACAATAAAAGCAATTTGGATCGACTGTTCTTGCTTCCGCAGCAGACAGAAAATCAACTACAAAAAACTAATATAACAACAGACCGAATCAGACCCTACTTCTATCTTTGAATAGATTTGCTAAAAACTTCGCCTTTGAAGTTTTGAATACTTTGTACTCTTTTAATAGGTGCTCAATTCTGTTTATACTTATCTAATCGAAGGATAGAAGTGCCACAGAAATACTATTTTCCTTAACTTCTTAAAACAAATAGCAATCAGTCAGTTTATCTTATTAAAACCAAAATTTCGTACTAGTTAATAAGTATGAACGAGTTTAGCTTAATTTCGTAAGTGAGCTCTTATAATTCGCAACTGGTTAAAGCCTGTCTAGTAATAAGACTTAAATTCTCTTTCTCGTTATACACATTATTTTTATAATTTTCTTATCATTATTAATATGCAATTGTTTTATTAAGTTTAAAGTGGAAGGTTTATGCGCATCTAATTCATGCGTTGATGCCAGGTCGTGAGAACTGAATTCCCGCATTCCACCTAGTAGTGTAGTGGGGGTAAAGGAAAAAAAAATCAGTATAAATCAGTATAACTTATTTTACATTAGTTACAAGATTTTTATTTCAATTATTGCGTTAGTTGAGTTAGTAAGGTGGGGGTTTTTTTTTTTTTTTTGCGATTTAACGAATTTTGATTATGTACTTATGTACAGTAAAAATAGGTTTTGACCTGGAAAAAAATACACACTGGAATTTCTCTTGCTTAATTAAGGACCATCCAAAAAGTTTAAAACAAAAAGTCTTCCCCCTGTAGGGTTTTCCGTTATTTTTATATATGTTTGAGCCCATTTATCTCGAAATCTATAAGCCGTACACAAAAACTTCCAAGGCAGAAAATGTTTAAAATTGAATTTAAAATTTTCATATTTCATATTCAGTTCATATTTTAGGCGGTAGAGCGCGCCAAAGTTAATTGAACGCAGTTGAATTTTTGTATCGTTAATATAAAGTATAGATCAACTGAATTCCTATGTAAGCGTAAAAAAATTTTTTTTTTAAATATTGGTTTTCTTCTTTTTGCCCATATATATCTTTTTTGCAAAGCTCGTGTTCATTAAAAAATTAGGAATTATGAAGTATATTCAGAAAGCAGATGACGATCCAATTTAATAAACTTCATTTGTTTCAAATTTCGCCTCCGTGGCTCTTGTTATCGCCAAGATCTAGGTGTTCAGATAAATGCAAGTCATTCCGGTAGGCTACTACACAGTTTTATGAGAGATCTTTGGTATCTAGTAAATAGTTTTATTACCATAGTACATATAACCTTGAAAACTCTTCTAACTTCAATTTCTTTACACAACTTTGCTTAACATACGTATTCACATATCTAGTACTTATTTACCAGTTCTTTATTTTTGTGTATTCATCGTCTGCGTTTCTTTAGTGCCACTGATTGCATTTGCATTGTTTTGGGTGTAGTAGTTGTTGTTGTATCCTAAAGTGCAGGATTTATTGTAATTATTATTGTTGTTGTTGTGAGTCGTCGTCATCTTCATCATCATCTTCATCATCATCATTCTCGTCGTCGTCGTTGCCACCGTGGATGCTTCTACTTAGTTTGCTCTCTCAAGTCTAGCCAACGCCGCCACTGCCGCCGCCATTGTTCTTAGTCAGCCGGCGAAGTTGCCACGTCACTCCTCTGCTCCGCTGCAGCACCTTGCCACATCGCTGAGCCGACAGTCGACAGTGGCAACTTCCTGAATTCAGCTGTGCTCCTTGTTTATGTGTGTTATTTTGCCGAAAAGTGAAGTCTAAGGACTTTCGTCTGAGTGGATTTTTTCCCCAGTTTCTAATTCATGCAATTTTCCATGCAATTTTTACGTCGCCTGGTTTTTTTTTTGGTTGATATTTCGACTTGGTTGATTTTTACGTCTTGAAATTTAATTTATGCAGCGCATTGCAGCTATAGTTGTGAAAGCTATTTAATGTGGATTTTTATTTATTATAGTTCTTTTAGATGCTGCGTATTCCAGCGTGAAATATTCCTACAAAAATCTGTGGAGTTAAAATTATAAAAAAGGATTTTTTTTTTAAAACAATAAACGATAAAAAATTAGATAGAAGCTTATCCGCCTCTCTAACGATATCTGCCGCCTCACATCATGAATTGGCCAGAAACTAGGATTTAAAAGTTTAAAAAACGGGAAATGTAAAGAAAAATAAAAACTTACATTGAAATTCAGCTTAGTTTTTTTTAGACATTCTATTCTATCTTTATAAAGTACTTATTCTAACATAGTTCCGGGCGGTCGAGAGAAAAGTACAGGCCCGGAGCGGCTAGCGTCGGTGACTTCCTTTTTCCCCAAGAATTTGTATGTTTAAAGCTTTTTTTCAAATTCATGGGCCCTTTAGAAAACTTCTGACCTGGGGGGAATTCAACGTCCCCCATGTCAGCAGGCCTGATGTTACCTATTATTGTACTTGGTACTCTGAATACGAAACGAAAAAAGTTAGACCCGAATATCGTTATGCCAAAAAGATCAGGGTGACTAAGAAAATCGATTTTATATAGATACTAACAAATAATCAATTTTAACCTATGCTTTAAGTCGCGTCAGAATCAAGGATAGTAGAGGGCATACTATAGTCGGGTTGTCAACTTCAGCTGAACCACTTGCTTTACATATAACATTTTTTCTGCTTATTCTGAGGTCTATAAAATCATCTTATCAGAAATATGTGCATTAGTGAAACCTGCAAAGATTAAGTCCTAATATCCATAGATACTGCCCGAAGAATTTGATCGTTAGGGTCAATATACAATATTTAAATATGGTTCAACAATAAAAAGGTGACGCAGGTATGTTATTCATGCCGCTCTGAAAAAGAGAGCACGGGCTTAATCTTTTTATGGTAGCTATATGAAAGATCGTAGCGAAATAGGCAGGCAAGCTCTTGAATGGAATCCTCAAGACCGTAGAAAGCAAGTGTGGTCCAAAACAACATGCAAACGAAGCCTGTAAAAAGAAACTGAAGAATCTGGAAAATAATGGGGCGAAATCAATCTACTTGCACGAAACAGAACGAGATGGAAATGTTTTGTGGATGCGCTGTGCTACAGCAGGAGTTGAAGGAACATCATTATCATCATCATATGAAATAGGAGCAATTTATAAATAAATAAAATTTCACACAAATTTGAAACATATGTAAACCTTTAAACACATATTAGAAAAACTTGTTTATTTTTGTAAATATTGCGACTAAATTTATAGCAGTTGCATTTAGTTTAAGTTTAAAAATTTTTGTGAAGTTTGGTCAAAATTGGTCCAATATTACATATAGCTACCATACAAAATTGAACCAGTGCCGCCATGTTTCTGTTTTGTTTTTGCATTTTGTTTAATTCCAAGTTAAGGCCTATACGCAGAATGGAAAACTTCATATGAAGTTTTGTTATTCCGTCGGAAATTTTTCATTCTGCGTATAGGCCTTTAGAAAAAAAAGTGCGCCAAGGCCATTATTTTCTGCTGCTTTTGTTGTCCACTGGTGAAGATGCTTTTGTGCTGAGTCTCAAAACCATCCAGACTTTTCTCAAAACCAAAAAAACCTACGACAAAAAGTAGCTTGCTTCAAGGTAGTAGATTAAGACGAAAGCAGCTACTGCTCTCAGCATTACCAACTGCAAAAGCCTGTTGCCTGTTTTACCAAAACTCAAAAATTTAAGAATTCGAAGGTTTTGAGCGTACTTTTTTTCTTCTCAAAAAAAAAAAAAATATAATTACAATTGCTGTTTGCGTCTTTTATCCAATATGTGTGTGCGTGTACTCATGTCGGGGCACTTAAAATAACTTGAAAACAAAAAGCATACCTACACAATATGCCACACACTACCACAAAAGAAAACAACTCCCTCCATATGCCATCCCCTTTACTCACAACAGACTTTTCGTTAATAAGCAAAAACTGCAACAAAAAAAAAAACCGACTTTGTCGCTTGTTTATCTCGTATGGCAGATTATTCTTACAACAGAACATTCCTGGCACTATGTATCTAATAGGTACGTACTACTCGTACGTCTATTCTCGATTTGAATAAAAATTATGCTATGTTGCAAGATGCTGTGGCGCGTATTTTTGGACCTGCTGGCAAAACGTTGATGATAATAATAATAATAATGAGTAGTCCGCCAGACATAACCGAAGCGTTCACTTGTTTTGGCCCAGAGTTGGAACACATACGCACGTACACTCACTGAGATCGGGAATGCTTACTATACCATAAGTACACTAGTGTATTGAAGTCTTTGTAAAGCACTGCATTGTTGCCCTACTCCATGGCTGGGGCCCTGGTGGCAATGTAGAGCTCTCGCTGAGACTGCGCTGGGTTGGGGGCACGCTTTTCACGCTTGATTTTTGTGTGCCTGTTGTTGTTTGCTTTAAACAGATGAAGAAAATGCATTTCAATTTATTTTTAAGTACAAAAATAATTTTCGCCAAAAAAACTAAATAAATTTCAAACAGAAGCTAGAATGCAGTTGGTACAGAGTTTAGGGCTGAATTTCAGATACGCTTTTTGTTAGGATTTAGGGAAGTAAGCCAAATTAATCAATTCATTTATAATTTTACATACAACACTCAGATTTTTGTACCAAGCTGAATAAACGCGCTTTGGACTAACTTTAGAATAATTGTTTTGTAATTTCTTCAGTTTTGAATGCACGAACAACCTTTTCTTTCGGAAATAATTCTATAAGCTAATTGGTTTTTTTCTTTATCAAAAAAATATATTATTTTCTTTCGGTTTTATTAACAATCTGTTCGAAAACAATCAGTAAATTATATCAAATTATTTAAACGGTGACAGGAGCAGCTAGTCTCCATTGAGATTAGTTGCTATATGCGAAATAGTGGTTATATAAGTATAAATAACAAAAAAAAAAAGAAGAAAATTCTGAATTCAAATCTACTTGAGAGATCAAGGACATGAAATCTTTTAAGTCTTCTATAGGTTTGACTGTTATCTGTTAAATTAAGGGCTAGATTATTGCTATGTTCCAATAATCTTTCCATGTATCTATTGCTAAATTTGCTGACTTCTTCTTTAAATCAAAAAATGTACGAAAAATTGTTGTTGAATTGAAGTTGAATTTAATGCAAGGGGGCTCCACTCCCTGCTTGCTTCGTCCGCTAACCCACATCTCGCCTCCCTTACTTGTGTTTCATAACACTTCGAGTCCTCTCTACTTGCATGCCATTGGCGGGATCAGCAAACGTTTTTTTTTTTTTAGCTATGATTTTTTTTTGTGATTAGCTATGATTTTCGGAGATTTTGTTAATTGTACCAAGACCAAATTAAAATAAAATGATCATTTTGGTTCAACATATTCAACAATTCAAAGACCATAAAAAATCGGTCAAGCCATTCTTTAGTTATAAGAGGTGAAACATTGACGACTTTGTTTTATATAGATAGAGAGTTCCCGCTATCACTGACACCCCTTTGGCGGCGATGTGCTATATATTAAAACCTATCCTCATTTCCTTAAGGTTTATAGAGCACATGTTCCAATAAAAAATACATTTGATCCGCACAAACTTTGATCCGACATTTTATCCACTTGGAGATGGAATTTTGCAAAACATCAAGCTTTGGCGGAGTTTTTTCAAGTTCTCGTCCTAAGCATCATCTTACTGATCGTCAATCAGTCAGTTTGAACAGTTTCATAAATAGATTATATAATAATAAAGGGTCATCAAGGTTTTTTTTTTTTTTTTAATGCAAAAAAACACAAAAATTCCAAATGAATCGGAAAATATTTATTATCAATAGAAAGAAGCCTTCTTGCCATTAACTTTTTACTGATAATCCCTTTCAAATGTTGGCCGCAACTGCGCCGTAGCTCGTCCCTGCGAAGGTTACAACTTTCGATGACGCGTTCGAGCGTCCTCAAGATTGATGACCCTTTAAATGGTAATCAGGTAGTTTTTTCAAAATCTCTATCTATAGAAAAATTTTTCGCCCTGTGTTTGATAGAAAATGCTGTTTATTTCAAATTTTTTGTAAATTCGTAAAAATGTGTAACTTTTACTTTTAGTAAAATGAAGCATACATAACGATAATTTGATTGATACTCCATCTTTGATAGTGTATAGAAATAAGGCACGACAGACGCGTGTCGCATAGAAGAAACTGCCGCCGTTCTTGTCGTGGTTGTCGCTGTCTACGCCGCCGTTGCCGCCACTGAATATTGCTCTCTTTTGCCCCTCTCTAGGATTTCACTTAATACCGCCCGCTCGCCTAGCTTTGCTACTATTATATACAATATATATGTATGTATATAGGCGTTGTTTTGCGTGCTCTGTCTCTTTGCAAAGAAATGTGTGAAATATTGGAGACAAACGGCCAATTTTTATGTTAGCTGCAAATTTAGTTCAGTACGTCGCAGGTTTGTGTTAAGATCACAGCGCATTAAACTGCAATTTGTTGAAGGCGCGTCTTCTACAACGTATTTTTGTAATGATTATTACCATCATTGAGTTCTTTTTTTAATTTTTTATTTTATTTATTTATGTGTTGAATAGCGCGTGTAAGACAGCGCTATTTACAATAATTAAATAGCAACATTTGCTAAAGAGAGTCATTAAAGTAGTACGTGTGTGTGCGTGTGTGTGTGCGCGTGTGTGCTGCTACGTGTGTTATTATGTTTTAATCTGTAGCAAATATTTGTGGCAACCGCAAAGTGCATTATACATATATACATAAGTATTTACGAAAAAAAATGCCATGTGCAACTAGTGGACGCGCGCAGCTAACAGTCAACAGCCTAAAGATACAAATACTTTGTTGTCATGTGTGAAATTCCACGTCGGCTGACTAAAAAACAACAACAACTTGATTAGCAGCGAGATCGATTGCTGTCTGCCGCGTTGTCTGCCAGTGGACAGAGCAAGAAAGCTACCGCATATATTTTTTATCACTCGTTCGTACGTTTACTCGTTAGTTTGTTCGTGCGTTTCATTCGGTTCGTTTCGTTTGCTCCTTTTTTTTTTTTTTGCTCGCGTTTCGCATGCGCGTTGCGCTCTCGCCGCTGCTGCAGTTGTGTTTCGTTAGTTTCGCTGCAGCGTCGCTGACGTCGACGTCGCTTTCGCCGTCGCCGTCGTCGTCGTCGTCGTCGTTTTTGTCGTTTGTCCCATCGATTTGCCCAGGAATTTACTGTATTTACGCTTTCTCAATGTCAAATTGAGCATTTGACTTTGGTATGCAAAAAAACAATAACAAACAACTACACTATGCTACATATAATTTTTGTTTTCCTTTAACCTTATCGTTTATTTTGACTTTTACATACGTCAGTTTTTATGGGCATAGTATATTGTTCCCATAGGGCTTAAGATATTAAAGATTTATGCAACGTACATAGAAAATGTTTTGAGTAACCCCGAACGTAGATTAAGATTTGCCTCAGAAAGCATAAGATCTACTACCTCCAAACTCAAAAAATAATTTGCCCGAAGTACAGTAGTTCCCATAATAATTTTTGTAGAAACGCTATCGAGCCAAATTTTGTTTTACTAATGGCGTTTGAGAGCTATTGAGAGAATATTGATTCCTTGTATAGAGAATTTGAAATGCTGAAACCTGTTGATCCATAAATATCGATACTTATTTTTCTTGTATCGGTACCGAGTAAAATTTTGATTTATTTATGCCGCTTGAGAGATAAAATATCTTCCTATAGCGAAGTACGGGAGCAGAATATTATCTGCTGCGTACGTGAAAAAAATTCGTGATATGAAAAAATGTTGCTGTTGTTCGACTCTATTAGCACTAAAAAATAACTAACTTAAAGTAACAATTGAAATATCAATTGAGAGTATATATATATAAAAAAATATGTCACTCTAGAACTTTTTGTGCGCTTTTAAATGTTTTTCTGAGATACTGAAATATTTTTATGTGTATCTTTGATCACACTTATCTATTCGACAAACGATTTATTTGTAAGTCATATTTTCTATTAAGAAAAAGTCAAAACTGTGATACCGATAATGTCGATATCAATCTTTATGCTAGTTTTTTTTTTCGTTATTGCAAATCCCTACCTCGATTCCAAGTAAATAAATTACGAAATTTAAATTCGCATTATAGTGGCTACATAGGAAAAATTGTATCCATTTAAGACCTTTTACTCAAAAAATTGCAAAGAAACTAAAACTAAAAACTAGTAGTTCTTAAGGGCCATACGCAGAATAAAAAATTTCGCACGGAATGACAAAACTTCATAAAAAATAAAAATCCCATTTGGGATTTCCCCTTGGATTTCCCCTGCGTATGGGCCTTTAATAAAAAAAATAGAATTACCAAAATTAATACGTACACTGAATACAAATCCGAAGACAAAGCGCTGCAGGTCCGGTTTTTGAGATAACCTTCAGAATACCTCGATTTATGGGCACTGGTTTTGTAGAACCTTAAAACATAGAGAAATCACGCTCTGATTTCTAGATCCGAAAGTCTGTTTTTTTTATTTATTGATACGAATATTTCCCTGAAAACTACTAGTTTTATAATGATGGAAATGCTTGTATCTCCGATTTATTAACGAATAAATTCTACGAATTGTTGCTTCTGTTATATATATACAGTGGCTCACAGCTTAAATGAACCAACCCATTTTTAAAACTTTAGGAGACTGTAATACATAAAGTTAGAGATTTACTACCAAATTTTAAATGCAGATGTGTAAATTAAATAACAGTTGCACTATCGGTAAAAAAAAATCCTCATATTTTTCTTCCTTGAAAGAAGCAGAGGGGAAAACATGAATTGTGCATAAGAAATTAGCTCACAGCTTATTTGAACCAATCTTTTTTTTCACATTTTCCTTGCGTTTATGGTGTCATATGACGGTTATTCTTCTTGATTTGTCAACTTTTGTATGTTCTCGAATTTTTATACGGAAACTTGTTTGCGATTTAGAATGATTTCTCCGGTCAAATGTAAAACATATGCAATGGGCCGCCGTACTACCAAAGAGCAGCGTGGACTTGTTATTACGCATTTTAAGAATGGCCATGCCTGGCGAAAAATGGCGGACATGGTTTATCTTCCAAACTCCACCTTTCAGCATATTATAAAACGTTTTGTTCATGTCAACGGAGTGCATAATAAAGGCTGAAAGACGCCAAACAAAATTTTTACGCAAGCGGATGAAAAGATTATTGTCCGCAAAATGAAGGATAGCCAAAAAATTTGGATCCAAAAATTGCTACTGAGCTGACTTAAGATTTGGGAGTACAGTGCAGCCCAGAGTCGGTACCCAGAGTCCTCAGAAATCATGAGTACAATGGGCGAGTAGCCAGAAAAAAACTGTACATAAGCAAATGTGATCAGCAAATCCGGCTTTTTTGTGCTAAGGACCACATAAATAAGGATGCAACCTTTTGGAATACATCGATATTTGCAGACGAGTCAAAAATTCAACATATTTGGCTTTGACGGGATGACATATGCATCTGGAAAGCCCAGCATTGAGCTGCAAAAATTCAATGTAAAGCCAAGTTTGAAAAACGGAAATGGCAGTGTGATGGTTTGGGCCTGTATGTCTGGGGCAGGTGTAGGTAATCTAGTTTTTTTGAAGGAAACATGGATTAGAATATGTCCCTCGATAAATTAAAAAATAGTTTGCTCCAAAATGCGGATAAACTTGGAGTAAAGGACAATTTAAGATTTTGCCATGATAATGATCACAAGCACTAATTAGGCATAGTGCAGTTCTGGTAGATCTGGAATAAATCCAACGTTATGGCACTACCCTCCCAATTGCCAGACATTATATGTGACTAAAAATGTATGGACTATTTTGAATGGAATATTAGAAATCACAATATTTCGTTCAAAAACAACCTTAAATTAGCCATCAGTACAGAATGGGACAAAATAACACCTGAAGTCACCTCTAAATAGGTCAACTCCGTACCAAAACAACTTAAATCAAAAGGGGGTCATACTTAATATTAAAAAGGATGATAATATAAAAAAAAATAATGAAATTTTGATTAATTAAGTTTTTGGTTCAAATAAGCTGTGACATGAAATAAGTCAGTATTTTTTGTTTTTTTTTTATAACATCGTTAAAAAATTTTGGAAAAATGTAACGAGTTGATAATTTACAAGTTTAAATATTGATCTATTATTGCGCATTTAAATTTTTTTTTTAAATATTTTTGTTTGCACATGATAGCGATTACAAATACCTCTTCTGGCTTGGTTCATTTAAGCTGTGAGCCACTGTATATATATGTTATCAATGGTTTTGACAGTAGATATATAATAGTTGTCAAAAAATGTATTCTTGCATCCTCAACTCTTGAGTTTAATGCGCTATATATATGCGTACAGGTGCAATTTCGGGCTTTTAAAAGAATTGTAATTCTATCTTACAAAAATAAAAGCAACAAAAAAATACAGAATTAATAAAACTCACGTTTGTTGGCACAATAATTATTCGTACACTTTTTAATAAGAAATTTATTAGATAGCAAGTGGGCTGGCTTTAGTCTGGATTTTCCGAGCCTTAGTTTCAACTTTCTATAAGGCAAGGTTTGGGACTATAACTCGAAAGTGTGAAAATAAAAGGAAATTCTATTGAAAGTAAAGTAGGGGCAATTTAAAAAAATTTTTGAACACACTTAACCTTTAATCTTAACCCTTACAAATTTTCTTATTTTGTTTTGCTATCATTACCCATAATTCCCAATTGGTTTGGTTTTGCCTGGATCTTGCCAAACATTTTTTTTCAATTATATTTTATTTGCACACTTTTGTCAAATGCCAATGTACGGCTATTTGCATGCAACGCTATTAGTCAGCTATGTGCAGTGTTATCGATAACAAGCAGCATTGTTATCGTTGCACAATATCTGCCTGTGTGCCAGTTTTATGTTTGTTCATTGTTGTAGCTTTGCCCCTCCGTGTGTGTGTGTGTGCAAATTCTTGGAATTGGAAAAAAAGCGAAAAGTTTTTGTTTTTTGGTATAAAAATAAATTAAAGAATTTAGCCATTTGTTTAAAAATAAACTGGTATGTGTTTGAATTAGCAGAAAATACATTTGTACATAACATATGTACATACATAAATATGTTTCGTTTGTTGTTGCTTTAGGCTTCACGTTTTGCTGTTTTTTTTTTTTTTTTGCCTTAGTTATTTTTTAGTGTTTTTTTTTTTTAATTTTGCAGTGCAAATAAAGTTTAGAGCACTTTGCTTATTTCGTTGGCGGAAATACCATTGAGAAAGTAGAATAAAAATTACATTAGTCGAGATCTGTGAATGACATTTAAAGTGTATCATTTTTTTCTTAAATATAATTTTGATGGACTTGCAATACTATGTAAAGGGTGTTTTTTTTAGAGTAACACATGCTTAAATCATAATAAAACAAAGAAATATATTTTAATATCAATGAAACGTGCTTTATTGGATAGCTAATTTTATGGCATTAATGTTTGATTATAATTTCACGGCTGGCGCGTAATCTGACACAACAATTTTCACAATCTTTCCGCAGCATTTGCGGCCGTATTTCGCCAATAGGTTTATCGAAGTAGACAAGTGACAGTAATATTCTGTGGATGTAATGGTGTTTTGACAAAAGCTTGTGGATTATCCTCACTAAAAATGCGCAATTCTGCTTACTTACGCACCCATTCAACCAAAAATGGGCTTCATCGTAGAACAAAATTTGGAATTTTGAATAAGTTTGACGAACGGAACCATAATTTTGATAAAAAATTTCAACAATTTGCAAGCGTTGCTCTGGTGCAAGGCTATCCATAATGAAATGTCAAACCAAACTCAACAAAACGTAACTATCAGCTGTTAAATGGTTTGTCAGATAATGCAGTGTTGCCAACTCAAAGTTGTGAACCTCTAAAAAACATGCGCGGGACCCGACAAATATTTTAGCATTAAATATGTATTTTAAAAATATTTTTATTTTTTTTTAAGTTTAACATAAAAGCAAATATTTTTGTAAGAACTTAATATCGACGCCATAGGTCTTAGGTTGCTCAAGCAATCCGTATAATAACTTTTGTACTAATTACCCAATAAGCAATTTTTCTTTAGTTGTGCACTTTTGAGTTTCTGAGTATTTTATTTAAGATCTTCTTTAAAAAAAACAAAGAGAAAGGTACACATGCGATAGTCATGTTTTGCAACTTTATCACTTAAAACATTTCAAGAGAATTTAAATTAGTCTGACTCACGCGATGTTTTAAATTCATCTTCAAAACATCCAACACTTGTCAGCACTTTATCGCTCACTTTTCTTTGGAGATTTTAAGTGTTTGCTGTTATTGTTGTTGTTTTTATTAATTATGGGTCTGAGTACTTTTTATGGCGAACATAAATTTTGCTTTAAAGTTGATTTCGAGCTAAGAAGACGATGCACAAAGATAGCCATAATATGATAAAGCGAAGAAAGAAGCCCACAGAAGAAACCAACAACATAAATGCAAATTCCTTAAGTCCAGACAGTACAAATAAGATAAAAAAATTGAACAAAAGAAAAAAAGAAGTGCCAATGAAATAAATTACATAAAAAAAAGTAAAAGAAACGAAAATTGAAGAAGAAAGAACAAAATAAGATCAGCAGCAAAACAGTAGCTGGCTTGTTTTTGTTGGAGCTGTTGGGATTGTCTGGAGATGGACATGACTTGCCGGAATATGCACAACAACAAATTGGTAGCCCAAATGTGCATATTGCACAGGCAGAAACAACAACAACATGAACAATAAAGATGACAGGAGACAACAACAACATTGCCCGCCAATGATGACGAGCTTGATTGTTGAGTGCCTCGATTGGTCGCCACTGCTACTGCCGCTGCTGCAGTTGATGCACTCAATGGAATTTCTATACAAAATAAAAAAAAAAAATTAAATAAATAAACAACAACACTGTAGAGTAGCTGAGCTGCTGCCTGGACCGAATGCATCTAAACGCAGAACAAAGCTATATTTTATTAAAACCAAAAAAAAATGCAGGAAATTTTATTTTACATATCTCGAAGCTGATTTACTCTTAAAAAAATATGAACCACTCGGTTGAAGACCTTGTGGTAGCTTCTCATCACAAATGCCTTGAGTAATGCGAAAAAAAAATTGGGGCGTTCACGTTGTTGTGCATAAATGCACAATGATAAAAGGGCAGTGTTTAACAACAACTTGCACAAAAAATGCGATGGGTATTTATGCCCGACCTAAGAGCACTTGACTACTTAAAGTGGGGTATTCATACTCAAAGCAGTGTTGTAAAATGCGAGAGGAATATATTTTTTATGCTGCTTTCGGTATTATTTAGTACTTTTAATGCTTTAGAAAACTAAACAGCTGTTTATAAAAAATCGCAAAAGGTATATCGTTTTAAATATATTATTGGGGTCATCAGAAAATATGTATCCAAAATTTTATCTTTTAGGCTTTTCAAAAAAACCATCATCCACAAAAACTATTATAAATAAGCATGCCAAAGCATACTTATAAACAGCTAATTGTTATGGCTTACGATGTTAGTTTGGCATTTATACTTTTACGCCTAATTGTTTATTTTTGAATTTATGCATTTATGCCCGACAAAATGCATACTCAAAATACTTTGGAGCACGTAAATATGATATGCCTGTTGTTCGTTTCTGAAGCCGTCCAAAGTTTGTTTTGTAACGATATGCTTCTACTCACATACACTTTGAAGCATAGGGTGTTTTTTTTTTAGCTTTTAACTTCGACAGTGTGCCTTTATCAATATGAAACATCTATGCTCAAAGCTTGACCTTTTTGGTAATAAGATGTTTCGAAATTTCTAAACGCAACTACAAATTGATAAGATGATACGAAAAGTTTTGATATCGTATAAAGGAGATCTTCAAGCTGAAGTGTATGCAGTTATAAATGAATATAAAAACTGCATTCAATTATTCTCAGGCTCCATACATAAGGTGCCATTTTATACACTTTATTTGACCATAAGCATTCCCTGTGAAAGAGTATGCAAATGTGAAAGATTGCATTATGGCCGTCTTCATGGCAATGCCGTCTTGGCTGGCTATGTGTCGTCTGTGTCTTTGCATCAATCTGTCTCTGACACGTTTGCTTGGGGTGCAACATTGTTGTCTGTCCTGCTATCAAAAAGTTTTGCTCATGATCATCATGCCACATATTAAACGAAGCAACCAGCCAAATAGACAGACTCATGGACAGACAGTTTTCTTTGCTCAGTCAGTACCATGTCCAACATGGGACAAACCAAAATGTCATGCCAACACTATATCATATATTATGTGTGTGTAGTTTTTTTTTGTTTTTTATTTATTTTTAATTTTTTTGTTTTCTCCAAAGACAATTAGTGAGCGTAAGAACGTCAGTCAAGCAGAAGTCGAGACTGCGGCATGTTGTCTATACATATCTACATCTTACTATATGGTTTAGTTACTCCATGGATATGCATATAAGTTGGGAAGTATAATAAAAAAAAAAAAACTAAAATGGATAAAAAGTGGGCCGGCTGCAGTCGGCAGATTCCGACTATAAAGTACGCTGTAACGTCTATAAATTCCATAGTCTTATGCTTTTCCCTTTTGTAACTCTTACATTTTATTAAAAAAAATAACAAAAGCATACAAGTCTATAATATACATATTCCTAAAACCAGAATTAATGTTCTGCTTTTTCAATTATATAAATTAAATTAAATATTTTTTAAGTATGTTTCTTAAAAATGTCTATCATCACAATTATTTTTTAAGTTAAGTTATCAACAAAAAAAAGTAGCATAAGCCTATAACATATTTTTAAAATCTGCCTGATGCCCTTATTCTTTAAAATTTAGAATTCATGCCTACTTTATAATTATATAAATGAAAAAAATTTTTCGCATACTCTCTCCAAAATATCGGCTGGTATCTCATGAATAAATTCTTCAATATTGGCTCCCATTGCTTCAACCATTGCGGGATTGTTGCTATAGACATGAGCCTTAACATAGCCCCACAAAAAATTGTCTAAGGGCGTTAAATCGCACGATCTATGCGGCCAATTGACCGGCCGCAAACGTGATATAAAGTGTTCACCGAACTCGCCGCTCAATTGGGCCATTGTTTCGTGTGCTGTGTGGCATGTGGCACCGTCTTGTTGCAACCACATGTCAAGCAAGTCCAGCTCTTCCATTTTGGGCAAAAAAAAGATTGTCATTATCGCACGGTAGCGCTCGCTATTCACAGTAATGTTCCTGCCTTTGTTGTCTTTCAAAAAGTATGGTGACTTTTTGGGGATCGTTGGCAGTTCTTGCAATGCTTCTGTCTGCTCTTCACACCAAATACGTCAATTTTGCTTGTTCACGTATCCATTCAACCACAAATGAGCTTCGTCGCTAAACACAATTTTCCGATAAAAAAGTGGATCTTCATCCAACTTTGCCACCGTTGTGGCTTCAATTCTTGCACCAGCTATACTTTAAAAGGTTTTACACCCATATCCTTCCAAATCAACAACACTGGTGGATACAGCTGTGATATTTTCCTCTGTCCGCACTCCACGGTTGCGTGTTGGTGGTTTAATGTCCAATAATGTAAATTTGGTGCGAAATTTAGTGACAACATTCCGAATGGCCGCCTTAGAAGGTCGCCCAAACTAACCATAAAATGGAAGGAGTGCACGATGCACTTTCTTAACCGAGCATGAATTCGTTTGTAAGTTGATTCATGGTTAAATTATAGACCAAACTGAACATGTGTGACAGTAACACAAGACACAAAAACAGCTGAGCTGACAAAAACAGTTTTGTTAAAAAGAAAGTTGCTAAAAATCACCTTTTATATAGGTTAAATATATAAACATTCTTTTTGACTTAAGGTTCTAAGGAGTGTACTCACGCTCAAACTATTTCACGTAAAAATATCATGGGTTACTTTGAAAGTTTTTGAAATATAACATTTAGACGGCTATTACAAGGGCCTTTAGATGTGACGCAGCTTGTGGCAAAGTTTCATGCCCTTAGCTTTTTTGGTCTTGAAGAATGAGGCAATACAGACAGATGGATTACCAGGCAGATGGATGATATCGATTTCTTTTATCGTCCTGATCATTTTTAGCATTACGCACTCTATATTTTTTGCACTTACTTAATATACCCATTTACCCTTTGGGTACAGGGTATAAGAAATCATTCCTACCTTTGTCTTAGTTGTCGACGCTTGGCTGCCAACAATAAAAGCCACAAGAGGCAACAGCTATACCATTAATATTGTGTTGTTGCTTTAATTTTACCGTATTTTTGTCGCTTGTAATCTTTCGTCATTTACAACAATAAAAACAAAAACAACAACAATCAGTCAGTCGGGCAGCCGAAGCATGCAACAAGACAAGTCAAGCCAAGCAAACCACAGAAAACAAGCAACAAAAATAAATTGGAATCAGTTGGGAAGATACCCGATAGTGGGATACACTGTAGACAGTTCTTCCAATCAAAAAGCAAATATTTGCACCATAGAGCGAGAGGGATATTTAGTGAGAAAACTCAAGAATTCTTTGTTGATAAGGCTCACAACTTCAGCTACGATTGATAAGAGAGATCTAGTAAAAATATTTTTAAGTCTGCCACGCCTACTTCTATCTGTTACATAAATTACACAAACCAATAGTACCCTTGACCCTATAGATACAGGGTATAAAAATGGCAAAGAAGAATGAAATGCCAGGAAAAGGGGCTACAAATTATGTGCGGCTTGCAATTTATGCGGGCAACTTATATTTAGAAAATTTTTGTAGTCACAACAACATTCGTAACAACAACAGAAACAACACAAACGCAAAAAAAAAAAAAATGAAGTCAAAAGAAGTGCAACATAAATTTTAAACAACATATTACGTATACGCAACGTGCAACACCAATTTATAGACACTGTGCTGCTGTACATATATATACATATGTGTGTGTGTGTGTGTCATGTTCAATTGGCAAAAGAGTGCCGCCAGACATACATATATACAATTATACACACACTTGTTTAGTTATTTATGTCTGCGCTGTGTCTATGCAGCTACTATAGGTATATATATATACATACTTGCATGCATTAATATATATATCGCAAGTGCTATGTAACTCGCCATCTTTGTCCCTCGCACTTTCTTGAATTATTGTGTGACAAAAAGTTTGTAACAAGGACAAAATGATCCAAACATTTTCTAGACAGCAAAACAAAAGCAACAACAACAATAACAACAAAGCAAACGACCACACAGCGAATTACACTGAGAGAAATTAAAATGCTTTAATAAAACTTTAAGTGATCATTAATTGGCAGAATTTTTTTTAAACATAGAGGGAATTCTTTATATAGATAATATATATATCAGCTGTTCATAACAATGTATGCATTGAAGACTTAATGGAAATATTTGGCTGTGTATTAGAAAATGTTTACATAAAAAAAAAATGTTGATATATACTTTTATTTTATTAATTATTTTTTAGAAAATTTACTTATTATCTAAAGATAGAAATAAATAAAATATGAAGCAAAAAAAATAAATAAAAAATGTAGGTATGTAAAATTCTCCTAACATAGTTATGCGGGCTTGCCTTCGTGGAGTATCCTCTGGAACGAGTTCTTCGTCCGAAAAACGTTGCTCCGAAGATTTTTATATGTAGGGCCTATGTCCTACTGTGGCTTTGGCAGAGAAGAGGCCATACTTATAAACCATATTTGTAAGATGGCAATGGTTATATTTTCGAGATTTCTGTTATTTCTTCCAAATCTTTTCCGCAGCTGTACAACTATACCAACGGGTTTTCCAGTCGTCGAAACACTTTTTCAATTCAATTTTCGGAATTACTGCTTAAGAAAATTTCCCCTTTATGGAACTGACTTAGGAGACACCTGAGCAAGATCGACATTTTAGACTGTACCAGAGATGGAGGTATCATTTCAACACATACTTACTGACCATGACAGTTGAGGTGTCCTAATAGGGAACACAATCGATGCTTAGAGGGTGGCAATGTGGGTAGGTAGGTTAGGGCGGCAGTTGGGACTTAGCTTCCAAACTCACTTATGCCAAGAATAGGCCCGTTGTGATACCGATAAAGAGTGTAAGTGATAAGGATATAGAATAGACTGGAAAAATTAGGGGAATAGGAAAAGTGAAAAGTGCGTGGGACTCGAGCCCACACTATGGGATGATAGTATAGTGCACTGCTTGATTAAAGAAATACATTTTTTTAGACTTGTGATAATGTCTTAATATAAATTTAAAAAAAAAAGTGTAACAGTGGGGTCTACTGTAATCTCTTTCCTGCAAAGAATCAATTCCTAATGCTTGCAAAATATTGTGTCTACGGTTTTTGTGCTTAACCCGAGACATAAAATGGTAGTTATTTCGACTAATATCCTTCAGCAATAAGTCGACTTTTTGTTATTATAATCCAAAAAAAAAAAATCTAATGTTAATTACTTGTTTTTTATAAGAATAAGGTTTGATATTCAATTAACTGCAGAACATAATGTGTTGTAGACTTTAAGTAATAAACAATTAAAAATTATGCTCGTCGAAACGACGAACATGTGGAAAAACGTATAAAAAATAACATGTGATCAGTAGCGTTGAGGGACTCTAGGTAATGCATTGAGATATAAACAATTAATAATATGTCACGAATCTTTCACGTCACAAATCTACAACACTAATTTTTTTATTAACTTATTATTTTTGTTTTTAAATACAACTTCCTTTGCAATATGAGATATAAAATAAAACGGGATAGAACAAAAAAGAAAAATCTTCAAAAAACATTGTACAAAACGAGTTTTAGAATAACAGTTTGATATGACTCCACGTAATAATTTATTCAAAAATCTTATTTCCGATATAACATTAATTTATAAGCTAACTGATGTGTATCTTTGGGAATAAGTTATTTCTGAAATGTGAGTCAACGTATAGTTTTTCATTGCATTCGCCATTTTGTTAGCTTCTAAGGGATTGTTTTTTTCCAGTAGCAAAGTTTTTAATCTTGATTTTTATTTCAATTTTATAGATTCTTAACATTGCTTAAGTGAAGGAATAGTTTTTAGCATTTTGTTTTGTAGCTTTTTGCTTTTTTGTATCAAAAAAATGCATTCATATTTATTATACATAAACAAAAATGTGTATACCAAAAATTTGGCGGAAGTTACCCTCTCAAAACAGGATACCAAAAAGTCCGCTCTAATACATACATATACACTCATATTACACATACGCCATGTGGAGCATAACTAACAGAATTATTTTGCTTTCTTTTACCATTACAGCTTAAACTTTTTCGAGACAACAACAAACTACTTATTTTAATTTAAAAAAAAAAAAAATCGTTTAAGCTGACAATGTTATTAGATACTTGGTTACCACAGCGATTGCATTAAATTATCCATTCAAATTTTGAAGACGCTGTGGCCCCCACGTATGCAGCCTGTGGCGCCGCGGGGGCCCGCTGCACATTGATAGCGTTCATTATAACGCTTCTCTCAACAATCATCATATTGTGTTCGGCTCAAGCCCTCGCGGTGCCAATGCATAGATACAACAACAACAACAACAATAAAAGTGGCAACAACAACAAAATAAATAATATTGCATATTTATGGGCGCAAAAAAGTGTTAGCCAGGCTAACGCAGAACATTTAAGCGCCTTAAATAGAAATTGTTTGACATGCAACAGCGACAACTACAACAAAAACAACAACAACAAAAGCAGCAACAACGTCAACAACAACAATGGCAAAGCCAACTTGATTCGACAACAAAAACAACAAACTGGAAACGTCGCAGACGCAAACAAAGCTAAAAGTGTATATAATATTTTTTTCAGTGTAAATAGTGCAAATAATAAGTTAAATTTAATTTTGAATAGCAAAGCAAAGCAAAAACAACGCATACACAAAACTGTCATCAAAAGCAGATCAAGCAACAACAAAGTGCCACAAAAACATCATTTTGTTGCACACAAAAATTTACAAAATAAATTACCAGCATCGAGTGTGGATTGCCATTTAAAACCAAGTGGCGAGACACAACATTTTGCCCCCAGTGTCGTTGCTGTTGCAGCTGCCCCCCGTCCATACGACTCTACATCGCGTTTTCGCATAAAAGATGCCCCACCAACAACAACAAGAACATACGCGTTGCATGCCTTGCACACTGCATTGCAATTGGATGCCAAAGGCAAAAGCAACATAAGTGTAGCCAGCGTAAAGCCTCTCCCGTCTATGTTCTTGCCATATCAAATTAATCAACGTGCAACATTGTTGCAACTAACAAACAAAACAACAACAGCGGCAACAACAGCCACTGATGATGCCAAATCATTGGACAGCAACAATGTGGCAACTTTGTCTTTGCCTGCTGTGAATCGCATATTTAAACGTGATATAGTGACAACAACAACAACGAGGACAGTGTTGACAACAACAAGCAACATCAAGTCACCTTTGACACTGCAACAAACACAAGAACAACAACAGCCCATATGGTGGCAAACAACAACAACGACACCAAAAACAACTAACAGATTAACTACAGCACGGTTGGAGTTTATACTTTTTACGGAAGTATATGAAAAAGAAGAAGATCTATTACCATATCTGCCCGCTGAAACTATTACATTTTGGCAGAAATACGGTGAGTAGGTAAACTTATGTAACATAGGTTAACTGATGTCACCATAAAATGGTCATCGTAGTCATCCTAGCTGGTGGCACTTAAAAGTAGTACGCGATATCACACTACAATAGAATCGCCTAAGAAAAGTCGTTCTTTTTTTACTTACACTAAGGTTGTTGTTCGTCGAAACGACTACGACCAATTTTAATGTACCACAAAAATCATAACTTTTCATTTTTATTTTTATTGATTCTTTTTATTTAAATTAAAATACTTTTTTTTATTTTTTGGTTTTACCTATATATACAAAAGCAACAAAAGCCAACTTTCTGTACTGTTTTGGATTAAAAAAAAATGAAAACTTACCCAAGGAAAGCCATGAAAGAAAAAACGCCAACTTATTTTGTACGCAAAAAGAATTTTATGCGCAGCGTTTGTGTGCAAACAGTGCTGCCCATTTTGTGCAATTGACAGCTAGATGGCGCCAGAATGTTATGCTAGATGGCGCCAAAAGTAACGACACAAAAAGTAAATGTGCAAATCAGCTGTTGTACAAATAGTAAATGTGTAAAAATAGCAATTCCCAACCCTTTTTATTTGCACTTTTGTGATACTGGTAGTTGTGCGTAAGGTCCCAAAAATTTGGGTGGCCCTCCACTTCTTTTGTTATAACTACTTTTTGCTCTTTTGTAAAGTTTGTGTTGTGTATTTTGTGATCACAGTAACTTGCTGCGCATTCGCCTTTTGTTTTTAGCGCTAACACAGAACAGGCGATGTTACTGCTGGCGCCATCTAGATGTCAAGTGCACATAAAAAAAAAAAAAAATCAGAGGTCAAAATTCTTTCTCTAATCCCATTTTTAACTTACATTTTAGTCAAGCAAAATTTGTTGGGAAGCTCAAGCCAATTTTGCCGTCTTTTTTGAAGAAATGTAAATATATTTTTTTTTTGCTTTTGGGTAATATTTTTGTTGATACTCTTAATATTATTATTTAACATTATTTCGATGTGTAGACGATATTTAGGTTTTTTTAGCCGATTTTCTAGACAATTTTAAAGTTTTGACTAAGTGGCTTGAAACATTTCTTCTATAATTCTGTGTGTTAAAATAGTTTCAAGAATATATCTATACGCATGAGTTTCAAAAAATATTTTTTTCACAAAGCGACGTCCCTTTTTTTTGTTGGCTAATTGTGAAGCTTTTTAAAGCGCACAATTTTCGCGGGAATTTTCTTGTAAAATAGTTATTTACCCGAAAACATTATTTGCGAATTTGTTTTCTTCAGCTTCGCTTCAATCGCTTTTTTTCTCTTCTTATACTTTTCGTAGTGATGATGTAAGATAATAAAAAAAAAAAAATTTATTATACAATTTTCGAAAAAAATCTATAAATCTAAAAATCAAAGTTGACCTGATATACAAAAGTATTTCATCATTCTTTTTAAATAAATAACATCAAACTCCGCCTTCATTATGTTAATTTCTGTGTATTTAAAATATTCCAGAATATCAGATTTCTTTTGCAAATAGCACGTTATTGACGGAAAAGACACTTATGTATTTTCAAAAATCTGAAATTGATATTATTAATATTAATATTTATCAACTACTTGATAAAGCTCGTGCATCTCTGCCTAATTTCTGGAGCTTGTTGCTAAAATAAAAGGCATAGCCCAGGTACATCTGTGCCAAAATCGTATTTAAGAATGTCAATTTGTATATCCAGTGGTATAATCTTATACCAGAGTGACTGAATGCGGGGGATCAGTTTGTCGGTTAACTTCGAAGAGACCATAATTTTATCTAGTCTCTGCATGTCCTTTAGCATAGCGACTTTAAAAACTTGATTTAGAACAAACAACCGAAAATCTCAAAAAAATGTCGAACGCGTACGGCAAGTGGACGCAGATAAACAATTAAAAAAGTGTTGCCCTATGCTTTAAACGATGCTTTACGTCAGATGGCGCCACCAAGCTCACTAGATGGCGCCAGCAATAGCAACAACTGTTCTGTTTTGCCGCCACAAAAACAAAAATAATATGCCCAAGCACATTAAACTACCGCAAAAAGACAAGAAAAAAAATGTTTTAGCGATTTATATGTTAGAAGTGTGACCATATTTTCCAATTACGTAAATACTGCTGGCAATATTTTAATTTGTATGCTCATTGAAAGTAATACTTCTACTAAATACTGATAAACTGTACTACCAAAAAATCGAAATTAACAAAAGAAAAAAATCTGCTCGCGATCGTTTGTAAATTGGCTTCGCAGATTCAGACTCATAAATATATTTTATGTCACAACCTAATGAATGCATAAAACTGTTTAATTTCGGATTCGTCGCCTTAACTTTTTCATAATGCCATGATAAACAGTCCAACACATAGTCAAAACGACAATAACCAGCCTGTCTGTCATACACTCAAAAAAATAAGTGTCAGACCAAGCCAGATAAACTGTCTCTCAGTGAGATTGTCATACAGTTAGCAGTTCACTGTTCAGCTTATCCATATCCATAACTGCAGCTCCTACATTTATGAATTATATGATACTGCATTTGCAATTTCCCAGTGGACACATAGATACAATATATACATGGCATCTGTAGTTTCGTACATGTGGGATTTTGCACGAACATAGCACAGTCAGGTTAACATAATTTTCGTGGGCTTTTTATTTTTTTTTAACACTCAGGAAAAAAATCTACAAAAACAACGTACGAACAGAGGCAGCAAAACAAACAACAAACTAAAAAAAACAAAGAACGAAATAAACATAAAAAATTTGAAATCAACTTTTTCCAACGAATAAATTTCGAGTTTTCGATAGTGAGTCGTCTCTTGGTTAGCCACAGACGGTGGCCCGATGTTGTCGTTGTCTACGAGTATGCCGTCCAGACTACTACGAGACTCACTGCAGCAGCAGCAGCAGCAGCAGCAATAACAACAACAACGAGACTGACGTGGGCTCCAACAGCGTCAGACTGTCTGGTATGCCATGCTCTCTCTCACATTGCCAGTGCCAAATGCCCCGTCGATCTCTCTTTGTATCTCTAAGTATGTGTGTTAGTATCTGTGTGTGTTTGTTTTTGCTTGTGTGTGTGTGTGTGTGTTAGTCTGTCTAGAGGTAACGGCATCAAGCACACTGTCAGAGCAATCGGTTTTTTGGTCTGGTCGGTCGGTCGGTAGTTGCCACATGTGGCTCGTGGCATGGCTGGCGGTTGCCCACTGCCATTGCCTTGCACCACAGGCATTAGTTTCTGCGCTTAACACTGCCATGTTATAAGTTATGGGTGGTTCTTTTAGATCTCAAACGAATTTAGGCAAAAACAAAATTCCATATAGATATTTAATTTTTTTCAAATATTTTTTGTGGTTAATAGCTTAGAAAAAATATTTTAAATGGGTTTGCCCTTTTTCTTTTTTTTTGTAATTTGAATATCGGCTTAAACTTATTGTCTGAGTATTTTCGCGGAAAGAATCCACCCTGATCGCAAAATTAATAGTTCGTACCATAAACTAATAAAAAAAAGGGAGATATAAATTTTTTTAAACGTCTTGACTAATGGCAAGAATCTTCAGATTTTGTCATCCACGTATTACACACTTCTCTTTTAATAAAATAAAAATAAAATATAATAAATAAGTCATAACGTCACGCCAAAAATAATTTACAAAGAAATAACATTTGTTTGCCTTTGAAATGAAATGTCTAATTCAATTTTTAAATATTGTCTAAGATCAAGTTAGTCGTTGCCCTACTGTCTTATTAGTTACATTATTTTTATTGTATTATAATCAATATTTAAACAAATAACTAAATAAATTTTTTAAATATTTTGAAAAAAACTTATTTGGAAAAAGTTTGAATGACCCATAGAACCAAAATCGACGAAGGTTTTCGGCCCCTACAAATTGACCCGTCCTAATTTTTTCATCGACCTCTCCGATTTTGATGATTTTTGCATATGTGTTAGAGCTACAAGCCAATAGTAGCAACGTAAAATTTTATTGCAAAATTCCGATTATTCAACGAGTTATCGATAACCGAAAATTGGATTTTTCATTTTTAGACTATTCTTTGACAAGCCATATCTCCTAAATAATAAAGATATTAAATTAAATATTAAATTTTTCTTTCTATGATAGATAAAATATTGAATTAAAAAAAAACCTAAAAAAAAAAAATATTTTTATTCATTCCATATTTTATTCATATTTCAATATCTTTATCAAAATTTTTTTTTTAATATTTAAATTCAAAAGTAATCTCCAACTTAAAAAAAAATGTGTTTATGCCATTTTATGCGTGTAAATTCACTGCGAAAGGAAAAAATAGGCCCACTTCACTTATTTTCGCCGATATATATTTATATTTTATCCGATATTTCGTAGGCATTTATTTTCAAATTCGTGTGAAACACGGAAGAAAATAAATGAGACGACCTAATCTTTCGTCTGTGCGCATTGCCTGTTCTTCTAAGAGATGGGAACAGGAAATTTGGTCTTAAGGTGTGCCATATGCTCTAGTTCCTTCCTTGATATTGGTCGCCCTCACGATCTCATTTTTCAACTAAGACCTTCGGGAGAATAATGCCAAAATGTCCTAATGGAAACCGATTTCGCCCAGAAGCCCATAAACAAACAATTGCGCCATCTAGCGGCAAACTATGGCAAGCCAGTTCAGCATTTGGTATTTGATGTGACAAGTATTGATATACGCTCACACTAAACAGAAAAATAAATATTGAGGACGACAACGATTGAAACGAGAGATTCAGCGTATAGGCTATCATTATAAAGTGTCAAAATCCGGATATATTTTTATTTTCGTACGAGGGCTGCCTTTAAAATTTCCGGCACTGGCATTTTAGGTGTGATCAGTTCTGATTTGTTAATTGAAAAGTTTTCAATCGTCTTAACCAATTTTGGGAAACTCTGGCTATAAGAAGCATGTTTTTTTGAGTCTTCCAGCCCTAATGATTAAAAAAGTAAAGTCCCTTTTAATGATAAAGTACAATATTATTATAAAAATATCTTAAAAAAATTTATGCAAAATCAAAGTTCTGAAGTCAAAATTGTTGTGCGGTTTGTAAAAAAACTGCCCATATGTGTGTGGCTTGTTGTTGTTGCATTAGTTTTTGTTGTGTCTAGTTCAGTCTGTGCAACTGTTGTTCGTCCTCTGTCGGTTTGTCTGACTGCGTAGGCGTGTGGGTTCATCATCAGCCCAGTCATGCCTCTAGTTATATGTAGTTTAACCCACACACACTCACATACGTTGTTGTTGGCATTAGCCAATGCATAAAATTATATGTAGTCCCAGACATGACATGGTTTTGAATAATTAAATCCTAAGTTGACTACGCCGATTGCAATGCTTTTGTGCCAACTATCAAATCACGGACACTCGGTCAACCATGCAACACAATCTACCATTCCAAATGGCTGATGATGGGTGCCAACTGATGCGCCATTTTAAGTCCAAGGACTTTGTCGACTGTCGTTGTGTGTGAATCTGTGGAATGTTAGGGATTGAGTCGAACTTTTAGAACAACTCAATTCAAAGTGGATTACAGCTACTTTGGGTAAAGTCATTTCAAATTAAAAGTGTCTAGTCAATTGTTGGAGTTATTATCAAATAAAACCAAAAAACAATTAAATAAAAAGAAATATGCAGCAAATTTTGTGTGAAAATAAAGGGTGTTTTTTGTTGTTGTTTTTTATACTTGACGTTTTTGACTGAAAACGAAAAATATGATTTCTGTATAATATACAAGAATTTTTGGTAAACGTGTAAGTGTTTTCAACACTTTTTTCAAATATTGTTACCATAACTCACTCAGATTATTTTACTCTAGAATTTATAGGAATTTTTTGTTATCCATTATACTTAAGTTAAAAATAGAATATTCAGCATTAAGACAACATTTTTGATCACGTAATGCTCTTTGAGATCACTTCTTCTCAATATCCTCATAAGAGAATTGTTCTTAAACTAAAGGATTTCTGTCTTAAAAGTTATATAAAACCAATAATAATAATAATAATAATAGTAAGGGGAAAACTGCACTGCGACCCTTGGGATCTATTGTGCTCCCCATATAAATTTAATTATCTGGGATGGTTCTAGTCTATTGACATCGTGCATCAAGATTCTGTGGTCGCCGAAAAGGGATGCCCTTCTTCTGGCAAGGGATCATCCATAAAGTACGTGACGCTCCAGGGGGTGGGAGGGGGTCTGGCGAAGCGTCACGATCATATGGAAAATCTTCAGAAATATTCCGTCACTGTGTCACAAGGGGGTGGGGGGGTCTATTTTGACGAAAATCAGCGTCACATAGTTTATGGATGATCCCCAAGAGTGTCACACTGCGTAAGTATGTTTTTGGAGGATTCCTCTCTAGCTTCACAGAACCTACAGGTGATCTTTAAAATTAGGTTAATAAAAATATTATCTTTAAAATTTTAATCACATAGCTTTTTTGATCGTGCTAAATCGAATGAAATTGTGTAAAAATTTGTTTTCTAGACCGTGTTATTTCAAAAACAGTGTAAAAACTAAATTGTCTCAATAATAGAGAGGACTCTCAAGGTCCATTTTTAAAGAAAATCTCTTTCCATCAAGCTTCAAGCTTAAAGTTAGAAAAAGCTTGATTTCACTGTAGATCTCTCCCGAAATACAAGGTGTGCGGTGTTTTGAGGTTATGTTTTAACACAAAAAAATCGATTTTTGGTTTCCGAGGTCAGTCACTGTGTACTACACGTTTTTGGAGTCGCTGAATTCGAAAGCGAGTTCTGGGTTTTGACATAACCTCAAAAACCTTTTAAACGATTCTATCTTAGAGCCCCGATGTTAGAGTGATTTTCGGAACTCGCATTCAGCAAAATAAATGTTGTATGGACTTTTGGAGGTTAGCGCCGAAACTTGGATCTTGGATTCGGATTCAGAGACTCGAAATTCATATGGATAGCCATGTCACATGTCAAGTTCTCACCACTTTTTCCGATTTTCGGATTGTGAAATGTGATCGATAAAAGTTATCGTTGTCATCAACATCAGCTTGTTGGCTCACAAATCATTTTGTTTGGAAATCCAAGTTTCATCTACAGTTTTCATTGTAATTAAACGCAGCAAAATACTTTTTCGATATGTTCACACAATCACATGTGTTATCGATTGTGCACAATTATCCAGCAGGCAGCTGCCTTATATGCCATTATTGGTGCTATATATATACCTCTTATCCTAGCCATATGGCACACCATGACCAAATCGTGGGTTTTATCAACTATATACTGGATAGTGACTGATTAAATTCATTTGTTCAATATTTTATCGATGGTTCTGAGCCACAGACCAATTTTTGAACGCATGTTCTATTCCTAAGAGGTACTCCCACTCTTGATAACGAGCAAAATAAATAAAGCAAATGCTGAATGTATGGCCAAGCCAATTACTTTTAAGCCTACCCTCGTATAGCCTACAATTCTCTTAGCTGATGTTTCTAAAAAATGTTTCTTTTTCTCGTAAAGTGTCGATAGCTCAACATTTTTTCATTATTATATCTTACTTATTACAATTTGTGCATTTGTATTTTGTCGATTGTATCATCTAGCTGATTTTTACAATCGATCTGTCTAGCCATTCAGAGCATCAATGGGACAATAAGTTGCTTTAATCATCTTGTATACATTCACAATTTAGCAGTGTCCTGAATGCTCAATGAGCATTGCACAGTGCTACGCCCTCAAGTGACATGGTCTGCTCTAATGTCATGTGCATCTTCGAGTCCTATGTCAAAAGGATTGCACATGGCATGCAATTGTCTGGAACTTCAATAATCCTTGCCAATTCTTTTGACCAACAGACGAAAATACAGCATGCACAAAAGCGACTACAAAAGGGAGAACATAATAAATAGAAACGGATGAATGCCGAAGTGAAAATACTCTACAGAACCTCTAAAATTGACAAACGTAAAGCTGCAAACTCATGTAGACTAATATATAATAATTTTTTTTTTAAGGAATACCACCCGTCTGTCCCTCTTAACAATTTTTTATCGATTCCTTCGAAGCCTTTCTAAGTACTAAGTTACCACATATCTTACTTTCTGCAGTGATACAGGGTATTATAAAGTCGGGTATGCACAACAGTAGCATTCCCAAATTTATAGAAATAAGGAAAGTGCGGCTGATATTATGGTCGGTATGTCACTAAATAAATATGAAAGCACGCAGGGGTCGGAACCCCCTAGTTTTACTAATTTATTAGAAGAAATTCACGATCGATTGAGCTACAGTAAGTTCGATAACTGTCCAAATCGTTCGGGAAGATCTAAATTATGGAATCTTTATAAACGTCTAACGACTATAATAATGTTCAGTAGGTCCATCCCAGTGAGCTCTCGTTGTTAGACAGTCTAACTAGATATCATAAGAGATGTTTTGTTTATTTGATCTCTTACGTCAGGAAGACTTGTCTTTGTTAATTTCTTGATTGCCTTAGTTCCAGGAGAGCATGCAATATTTTTTAGAAACATAAATTAATACCAATTGAAAGGGGTTGGAGTTGCTTCCGTACCCCTGAATTACTTAAAAGGATTTGCAGTCATTTATTTTTAAAAGCTATCACGTTAAAATAGATTCCTTTGGGGAAATACAGCATACGAGTCAAGGACCTGGCAACGTACCCCTTACCTGTGACGTAAAGGGTATAGCAGTACGCTGGAAAAACAAAGAGATGCAGACAGAGAGCAATACGTATAATATTGACAGCTGAGAATTGACCGCGCATTTGAACACGTTGGCCAATATCTGACATGTTGGCGATATTGTTGTTGTTGTCGGCTCGTTTTAGTTTCAAGCTGTCAAAGACGTCTGCTGTCTACTGTCTACTGTCTGTTGTTTCCTGCTGCTGGCTACTGCAAGCAACGTCTAGACATGACCAGTAATAGTGAGAGGTTGGTTGCTTCAGTTGGTTGTTTGCCAGCCTTTGGTGCCGCCAAAGCTCAGGTGTATTTTTTCGATGCCAACAATAACGATGACGACTACTACGACGACGACGACTACTACGATGACGTTGTTGGCGATGAAGCCAGCCGGCAATTGGCAACCGGGTGACCGGCACACGGTGTGTGAAAAATACCGGCAGTACGATGGAGCAGAGTGTAGTGAGGGCGAAATCGGACTGAGACTGGGACAGTGTCTGAGTCTGTTTGCCGTCTGGAAAGTTATGGGCAAAAGTTGTCGCTATCTGGCTATGTTTCAGTTTGGTAACTGGTTGACAGCTTTAGATCAGAATGCAGTTGATTTATGGCGGCGTTGAGTGGCTTTATGTACACCTCAAATATGACATAGGGTAGACAATGCGACAATAAAAAATATAAAATTTATATATAGATATAAAAAAAAAAGGAACCACGAAGTAATAAAAACCGACTATTGGATGCCTTGTTTACATTCTGTGAATTGGTTGAGGTTGCTAGGAGTAAAACTTTTAAGTGGTTTGAAACAGCTTCTGCATTTGCGCTCGGTTTGAAAGCAGAGAACACATTGGGCAACTAGTTTCGTGAAATTATATTATTTCTGTGAAACGCTTTAAAAAAAAACTAATCAGATATTCCTAATTTTTGGTTTGTGCCACATTACTTTTTTAGATGCACTTATCAGATTCTAAGTTTTCATTTTAATTTAAATTGACAAATTATTTGGGGTATTAGCTTTTTCACGCAGAAAGGCAAAAGTGAGCCACCCTAATGTTAGTTGACGAGTTTAGACCCACTTAGTCTTCACGAAACTGAGTACCAGCACAGGCCTGCATACTGTTGCACTTATTATATATGCTCTTCACACATAGAGTACAGCCGCGCATATCCTGCTGCCTATCAGCGGAAGTCCTTTGCACCCCTTTTTTTTGTTGTCCTTATAAAGTGTCTGTCCGTCCATGTAGAGTCCATTCACGCAACAAGCAAATTGTGGCAATTACTGTGTGTCGCATATTTTTCTTCCTCAACATTGTTGCCTTCATCAATGTCGTCAGTTCCATGCACAATCACCCGGCCCAGTCCTCAGATTGTTGTTGTTGCAGCAGCAAAAGCTGTCAAAGTTGCCAGCATGCATGCTCAGCGATGCGTGTCGACAGCATATCAACATATCCGCTTGTCCACATGTCCGAATGCCCCCTTCATTTTGTGGCCTTTCGGCGTATGAGTCTTATCGGTGGTACAAGAGGCAGCAGGGTGGGTTGCTTTTACTGGCCAACGTATATTACAAAGCCAGCCTAACTAGTGCCTCGGTGTATGGGCCTAACTAACTGTCTGCCTTTTGTATTGCAATAAATGCAATTATGGTTTGGAATTGTATTCAGAAAAACACTCCTACTCTGGAGCACATTATACTCATAGGACTCAGTTTCTTCCCCCCCTCAGCAGCACTTTCTCTCACTCACTGCATGCCACACGCTACTCACTCTGACTGTTGCAAGCATTTGTAGACTGTAATTTTGGCTTGTATGGGCGTACGACGTAGTCATAGCTTACTATTGAGCAAAGTTTGACAGAGGTAGGAGTAGCTTGGAAATGGACAGATACATTTACATGCTGGATTGGATAGATAAAAACACGATATACAAACATGGTAAGCCTCAATCAAATAAGGCAAATAAATCTGTTTGGTTTTTGAGTCTGTGCCCATAATAGATCAGATGAAACCTTCCAAAGACAAATATGCACTTACTTCATCCCAGCTCTTCTAGAAACTGCCATAATACTTAGTTTTCTTTCATTTGAAGAATATTCAAGCCAAACCACTAACAAAACTTTTTTTTCCAAAGAATCCCTCAAATCCTCCAACCTTATACACACTTTTTCTGGGTTAGGCCGACCATTTTCAACATTTCAGTTTTTTGGAAAATTTTTTGTAATTTTTGTAGTAATGGAACTCCCTTTATACAAGGCAAGGTACAAGAAAAATTCTAAACAATTACATAATCTCCATTAATTTCGATTGCCCTTTATTTATCATTCTACCAACTTCATTGTACCCAAGTTCATAAAATTTTTGTAATTTTTCGGTGAAAAGGCCAAAAATATTCACTATCATGCTCATTTTTTTCCTGTCATTGAGGATTGTGCGGCGTTGCTGGAAGACAACTCCATTTCGATAAGCCGGATCCAATCCATTTTCGTAACTGTTACCAATATACATATTTGATTTCCTAAAGTATATATTAAATATATATTGCCCTGTGTTTTTGCCTCCCAGTTTTGGATGCTTATAGATTTAGACCAGGTGCAGATCCAGGATTTGGTCTAGGGTGCAGTTTTTGGTCTGGTCCAGACAGATGTTTTAAAAAATTTGTTTCATCATATTAACACTGAATATTTGTATTAAAAAGCATGAGTTCTCTAAAATCGTTGGGAATTTTAATTTGAAATTCGTCTAAATTAAGGTTTATTTTTTTAAGAGCCGCTTTTGGTGTCCGTTTATGTCAACATTAGAATGACATTGTGACAAGAGCTATTTTTAGTTTAAATATATCTATATTTAGGTATAAAAATGAAATAATGCTAATGTGTGCTGTATAGACTTACGAACTATCCACTGTTTCCAACCAAATTTTTGTAGGTGAATTTCTTATGATATGTGGAAGGTTCTTAGCATAGTTTTCTTAAATTCCAGATGCTAATATAAATACATCAACAAAAATATCAGTGTGGTACCGAATGTGTTGTGTGTGTATGCGTGAACATATCGAGGTGAAACTGACACTATGTGATAGCCACACCTCATACAGTGTGCATAATAAGGCATTTTTGGAGTGCGAATTTAAGGTAGCATTAGAATAGTGAAAATAATTTTGAGAGTGAATAAAACAAAAAAACAATTTAAACAGAATAGTATCAAGGGTGCCATTGTCAAGGTTCGTATTCCAGTTTCGAATCAGAGCAGAGTATACGTCAGGCAGGACCGACTGTAGCATGGCAACGGGATGAACAATATGAAAATAAACAATTGTACAGGGCATATAATAGTCTGGATGACCTGAATTAAATAAAGAAGAAAGTGGGTTGGCTTGCGAAGCACGTAGGGGCGGAGACGCTAGTGTACTTACATTTATGACTTATTTTAAATTTTAAATGTTTCATAAAAGTATAAAGAAGTAGCATACAAGTCAAAATTCCAGCAATTAACAGCAACAAATTACTGAAATTCTTTCATACAAGTGACCTTAGCAATATTTTCAAAGTACTACATACATTTAAGTTTTTCTACAATTTATTACACGGTGGCTTTCTTGAACATAGTTAAGAGTTAGAAGCCAACTTGTATAAGGTGTTAAATATTGCATGTCTGAAGTTGTAAAGTTCCAGAGCAATGTCTGTGAAAAATGTGAAAAAAAAAATTCAAAAAAGATGTTCAAAAAAAAATGATGCTCACTGCACTTTTTATGCGAAACCGAACGAAACTTGCGCGCTCTGGCAAACAAAAACAAAGACCAAGTTTTTGGAAGCAACAAGAGAAAAAGCCAAAAGTACAAAGCGAAGAGCTTCGAAGGGTTTTAGGGTTTAACCCCCCCTCGGTTTGCATATACTACGGTCTAATAGTAATGTAAGGCGTACGAAAAATAACAAAAAAGAAGGAACTGAAGAGCAGATGAAACAACGTAAAACGTACGACTCACTGACCGACAACACTAAAAAAAAATAAAAAGAGTCGAAAGTCGAGAGTTTTTCGTCAAGTGCGGAGAGTGGAGAGTGTAGAATGTAGACACTGTAGAGACGCATTGGCTGCTTGTGCTTGGATGGTTGTTTGTGTGGTGTTGGTGGGGTTGTTGGAGAGCAAGCTGTAGAAATTGCAGCCGATAATAATTATTTTTATGGAGTCTAGTCTGTGTCTAGACGATTTTTTTGTTGTTTGCTTCGGCGCTGACTGCTGTTGTTATTGTCGTGGTTGCTGTTGTTGTTGTTGCAGCTGTAGTTGTTGCAATGTTGCAATGTTCACTTACTTCACTTGTTGTCGACCGAGCTCTGCAGCTCTTTTTTTTTTTTGCTGTGATTGACATTGTTGTTGTTGTTTGAGCGACTGTGTCATTGTTTTCGCCTAGATTTCGAAATAACTGCTGAGCTGGCATTTAACTGAACAACTTCTATTTGACAAACAAATCCCTCCCGCCATCCCTCGTTGCCTGAAACTTCCACTATTTCATTAGGTAAAGCCTAAGCCCAAGCTGGAGCAAGTCGTGTCATGTCTGACTAAATGCCGCAACGAATGAGAAAACAGACAGACAACAAGTAACAAAAACAAAAGGTGAATCAGTTGAGGCGATCATCGTCAGTGGAATACCCTTTTTTTCTAAAATAAATTCGGCTGTATAGTTCTCAAGCGGGTTACCTTTTAAGACGATTTGTTTGATTTTGACGAACCTTACATAAAGGCATTTTCACAGAAACCATAATAACCAAAAAACTAAGGGGCTCCGCCCACTGCGTGCTTTACCAGTTCGTTATGACACCTTTGCAACAATAGTTTGCAGCTGCAGCTTTTTCACAGAAAATTTTAAAAAAAACCTTGTTTTTAAATCATATTCTAGACAAAGAGTTTTAAATTTAGAGTTATTTCTCATAACTATCGAAGTTCCTCAAGGAGCGGCAGAGTTGTTTTATATAAACCCCAGATTCAAAATTGTCAAACCTCTAATCTTCGCTTCTCTAGAAATCGACATATATGTATCTATATATGGGTTCTGCAAAAACGAACGTAACCTGTCTCTATTTTTACTCTCACTTAAGTTATATTTTGATTCAGTATATGCACAGTTATATATTATGAACGTAGTGAACATGTATATATTATATAATAAAATATATGTGAGGTATACCTATATTCTTTTTATAATCTTTATAAACGGTAAAACTTTATTTTAACTGAATTTTATTAACTTGTACCAAATAATAATAATCTACAATAAAATAGTGTGCTCAAATTGCTTATAAAATATAAAATAATAAGGTAACGATATTGAAACTTTCTCTATCAGCGGGTTACTTGGACTAGCTGCAACTGGTGCTGCTTCTTGAATTTTGAACAGAGTGGCACCGGACATAGCGACTCGTGACAAAGTGTGGCATGATAGCAACTTAATGCGATGAGTTTTTTGCATACGGTACAACTACCATTTGTCTTCAGTTTACAGTCCTTGATATGGACCAACAATAGCTTCATCTTTTGGCATACGGTTAGTTGGCAGTTGGCAACGCGACACTGGCAAGCATGGACCAGTGCTTGTAGGCAACATTCTATGATTTTTTTGCCTAATTCTAGTGGATAGGACTGTTTGAGATCTGCTGTTGCTGGGCCAACTTTCATATCTAATCCGATATTTTGCATCATATGTTCATGACTTACAAACTCCTTGCAGACCGTGCAGAGGTTAAAGTTCTGGAAGAAAGAATAAAAGTTTTAGATGACCGACAGTGAGGATTGTTGGTAACTTCCAAGACTACGATCAATGCTTACATTACAAACAGTGCAGCTGTATCGAATTATAGCATCAATTCTACAATTCTTGCAGATGTTATCCAACCTGTTGGGAATCTCTTTATGCAGCTCGTGGAGCAGGCATAAAGTTGAGAACTGCGCGCGACGCATTGACGAGAACTCATAACGATTTTCCCAGGCCCACATAAGAAAAGCTTCCACCCCATTCGTGATATCACAAGTGAACAGAGGATCGGGATCTTGTATGGGCTGTCAATTACAATATATACAAAATATTTTATTTTAAAAGCAGTTTCCGTTAAAACTTTATACTTACAGCTAAGCTGGGTGCCGATTGAGCAGAGTGCAAACTTATGACAAATAAGGATTTCTTTCGCTTCGCCATGACGTCATAGATGTTGTTGCACAAGGTAGCACTTGAGTATGTTGATTTCATTGTCTCCCGCTCCAAGTTTTTAATGATTTGCTCCAGAGCATCAGGCAAAATATCACCGTAAAAGTAGGGCAACTCAGTGGCAGCAGCCAGCTTATCTGCCAGTGCCTGTTTCAAAATGTCTTTGTAATTGTCTAAAACCCGCTCAACTTTGCCTTTATCCAATAAATTTTTATACCACTGCTGTAAGCGTCTTGCAGTTGGCATTTTTTGATAGCTAGGATGCTGATAGAAAATATAATCCACGCCTTTAGTAGGCGGACAGGACCAAATATGCAGCTTAGTAAATCCCAACTGCTTGACATAATCCATATAGGCCAACAAAATCTCTTGATAAACAGCTGTACGATATTCAGCTGGTCGAAAAAATGGCACCGAATCGATATACGCAATGTAAACTCTACGTGTATTGGGCGCTGGACACTCTGAGCTATACTCCTGTACATACATGCCAAAAAAGCAAACATCAATGCCGTCCACTTCTTGAAAGGCAAACAGCGCCTTGGCGCGATATGGCAACTCTTGTGTCGCCTGGCCGGACTCTAAGAAAAGTCTGCTCATGCCGCGTTTGATCTTACAACTTTTGTTCGCTGAGCCTACAACACGAATGTATAGCTTTTTATTATCATTGCAGATTTTCATTTTTTCGAAATAGTTTTTTACGCGTGTTTCAATATAAATATCTAGTTTGGTATTTGGCAAACTCTTGGCATTCAACTTGTTACCGATGCGCTTACTATACCCTAACTTTGGGCTATTTTCACAAAGAAAAACACCAGGCCCAAAGGAATTCATCCAGAGTACGCAGATTTGGTGCTGCTTTCGATCACATTTCTGGCAATGCACAAACGTTTCGAGTTCTTTAATATTGTTCTTTAGCTTCTTCACCTGATCAGTGTCAATTTGCCTAGAAAAAGAATGTGTAGATATTTCTACGAATAAAGATAAACATTGATTTTGTCTCTTAACTTACATACGCGAATTGTCATCCAAAAGAATGGAACCATGTTCTATGCTATTATAACACTTTTGGCAAAAATTGTATGTAATGCTGTTTGGCATTTATCGTTTGATTTGATATTCGATTTGTTGGTTATTCGATTTTTTATTTTGATTTTTTAATATCGAGAAAATGCAGAAAGAGAGAGAGAGAGAGGTTACATAAATAAGCAGCTTAGAGTTCCAAAACACGCGTGAGAAAAAAACTATATTTGGGTAATACATCAACATATGTTTGATCCATTTCCAACACTTAGATCTTGGACAGCATAGGAGCTAGCAACACTAAATTCAATATATGCGCATTATCTGAACGCTGGTCAGCTTTATAAAAGATTCTTTTGGTCTCCTAACTCCAGGAGTGTATACAGATGGACAAATGGACGTACGTGACTAAAAAAATTTATATTGTCCTCCAGACCAGTGCTGAAGAATCAACGATGTTTACGATGCTTTTAACAAGAAAACATCGATATATCGAAGTTTATATTAGGATATTAAAGGAATGAATATTCATTCCGAAAGATAAGTCTTTTGAAATTGTGAGACGAAAATTCAGACCGGAACACAATACTCATTCCTTTATTATCTTAATTCAAACTTCGATATATCGATACATCAACGTTTTCTAGTTAAAAGCATCGAAAACAACGGTTTTCTTAGCACTGCTCTAGACCATATTCGAGACATCTTTGGGAAGTTTCCAAATTGGGAAAAAAAAATCTGTTTTGACAGAGACTTGAACCTGCTTTTATCTTTCTTTTGGGTATTAATCGAAAGATTTCTTATTTCACGTATTTTACTCCTATGAAATACAGCTGCAACTTTAGAATATCGAAAATACAGCTCTATAAAAAGGTATAGAAGAAAAGGAACCCAAATCTCCAGTTTGGCTAACTTAGATTTTCTAAACGCTAAGATCTAGGCATTCATAAAGACAAACAATATCTGAGAAAAAGAAACGGTCTTGTTGTAGCCGGGTCAGACATATAAGATAAACTGTATCCTGTAATGTATTCGCTCGGTTTTAATCCAATTTATATGAAGGCATGGGTAGACTGCCTCCTAGCCATGCCGCATTCTAAGTATTTGATAGGCGTTTTGTGTAAAAGATTTAAGTCGTTAGCTTAGCTGTATAGCTGCTGTTTTTTTTTTTTTTTTGAATATATAGAGTCTATATTATAGACGTTGTTAGTCGTATTAAGTGGGATGTTACAGGAACCTTGTTTGGTAAGAAAGACTGCCCCGAGTAGTCTCTCAGACTGCAACCTGTCAACATCTACAAGAATCTACGATGTCATCTTGGAGATTAAGTTAAGAATCAAGCTTTATAATAAATATTACTTTGTCAGATGCTGTTGGCGTATTCAAGATGAAAGCACTGCATTGCATCTTTGAACATCGACGGAACGACGAAAACGACGATCTCTTCTGTCATTGATAAGGTCATGTACATGCAACAGCTACGCTAGCTTGGTCATGTTTTGAGCAAAGGATGTGAAAGAAGTGCGTGAAGCAAAGGCGCCTAGAGGACACCCCACGACAATTCGTATCACAGTTAGGATAAGAAGATCAACGGCTATTCCTTTGTTGTTGACTTGTGAAAAAGGATCTTAGTGAAACATACCTGCTTTGGTAGCTATAATATACAGCATTAAGTGGTATCAAACATTGTTGTCCATTGCAGCACAGCTCCTTCGGACTAAAAGTATATTTACGTCCGCAACAATAGCCCAAACTCTGCATAAAAGGATCGATTTCTGTCTCAAAAACTTTGAAAAGCTGCAATTAGTTAATGTAGTAGATGCATTACCAGTTAAATGCTCTATAACTTGCCCTCGTAACTGCTCGATAAACACTCGAAGTCCTGCGATAAATTCCACGTGCATTTTCAAACATAAGTAACACATCGTCAATAAACTCCCAGGCATCAATGTAATTCCCACTGATAATATTATTGCGTATAATGCTCAAATTCATGGGCTTGAGGGTTTTACGACACGCTGCCAAGCTGAATGCAAGATATTCGGCTTTTTGCCCAGAAAGCTTATCCAGCATATCCAGCAAAGCTGTGCGCAGCTCATTCTGCGTGATTCCTAAAAAAAAATATAATCGTGGGTTTTTATAAAACTCATAAAATAAGGCAATAACAAAACATATACTTTTGCACATATTAAATTAATTATCTGTTCACAAATGAAATATACAAAACATTAAGCAGAAGGTGTACTGGGTTAAAAAATTGTTTTTGTGCCTGTACCATTTATAAGAGTAGATACATAAGTATTTCTTTACCAAATTTCTGTATTTTCAATATTCTTATCAATTCACTGATATTTGGTGAATTTGTCTGTAAAATCATAAAAAAATTTTGTTTTTAAAGGTACAGCACGAACAGATGTATAAATCCAAATGTGGGCGTAATACATGGAACTTTTCACGACAATGGTGTTACAAGCAGCCGGAAAAGCAAATGACGCTCCTAGCACAGCTGTCCCCCCAGCCCAACACTCACGTTCTCAAGCCACAATATTCGATCTTCTACCTATGAAGAGGAGACTCAGAAGGCGATATTTATGCATACTGCAATCCCACAAAAAACAAGTGGCACAGGCCTTAGAGCAGTTGCGCAACGCCCGACTCGACGATATGCCAATAAATACGGATTTCTCCATCGAATCTCGTCAATCCCTTGGGCAAATGCCATCCTTAGAGCATGAAACCACTTTAAAATGCACAAGAACAATGGTGCAAGTCCTTAAACCGGCAGACGCTCACGCCTCACCCTTGATAGTGTTAGCTAGCGTGGGGAACATCCTATCGACTCCGCCGCTGACGTGTGCAACCATCAAGCCTTTCTGTTTGGAGAAGGTTTTAAACATGATCAGAAAAAAAGAAAAGCGATGATTAGCAAAGCAATGCGGAAAGTCCTCCACAAACGAGCGCTACTTTTTCCCACCTTAACTTTAAAAACGAGTTTTACTAGACATCCAGCAGGCATTTGAAATAGATCGACAACCCGGAGTACTGGCAAAGATAAAGACAACGATGTCTTCTGCGCTCCTTTCTGGAAGTAAGAAGTCTTCTTGGAGAATATATATCGCCAAACAGAACAACTTTTGCTGTAGTTCTCTAAGAAAGTGTCCTTGAACCATTTCTGTATAACGTAGTTATTCGAGGCCAACAAATATTTTCGAAATATTTCATAAAGCCCACCAATTTTTTATGCACAAAACAACCTCTTATACCATAAACCATATTCCTTAAAGACGCCAACAATCTTCAACCTATCACAGCAATAGTTGGATCAAATCAATGACGGATCCACGAGGGGTTTTAGGGTCGGAGCCCTCCAAAGAACGAAAACCGCCATTATGACCAAATCTTGGTTTTTAAAATTTTTTTTGGGTAACAGGGTATATCACACACTAGTCTACCATCCCCAATGATTAGGCCTAGGTGTATCAATTAGAAGAAAAAACTTAAGACCCCACAACTTTTAAGCTATTCAGGCGTGCTCCGGAATCAGAAAAATTCAATCAGAACAATTTTATTCGGATTCGGTTTTGCGTGCTCCGGAATCCGAATTTTTTGTCGATAATTTCCTTTTTTGTTTTCGATACATTTGTTTATTTCCCTCGTTTTTATCGATAAATTCACATATGTTGTGGTGTAACCAGCTGACTGCTTTTTGTTAAAAATTGTAAACATTGCAAAAATTCCATTTATTTTCTCAATTGCTTGTTTTGAAGCTAAAAGAAGGCGTAAAATAATGAAAGAATCATGTCCTACTCGCGGCTTTTTGTTTTCCCCTGCAATAAATTTTATTTTTCTGCATTCAATTCTTTTGATTATATATGTAGTTACATTGTGTTTGTTGGCGCAAAATGTTTTTTGTTCGATACAAAACAGCTGACATGGCTGCCGTAGTTTTGCACCTTTTTATTAGTACATGCTGTTTACATTTAATTTTCATTAATATATAGCTAACTCTTTTTTATTTTATTTTTTAAATAAAATTACACAAAAATATTAATTTAGCAACAATATTTATTAAATTTAAACACGATTTAACTATTTTTTTTACAAGGGAAATTTTATTTGTGTAACGCGGTAACCCTGCCGCATTTATTGGCCATGTGTGCATGTTTGATATACACACATGCACAAACAAAACGAAAATTCGTTTTGGCTTGTGTATGCTATTTTTGGGTTATGTCAGGAAAAAAATTATTAAAAATAGTTAGCAGCTAATATGCAAATTAAAGTTAGCATAAATAGAATCTAAGAATATCAAGGCATATATAAAAAATTACTTCAACATAAAATTTGTGCTTTTTTAATACTATTTTGACGATTCGGTTTCATTCCACTTGCAACAAAGCAGTCGGTTTCAAAGCACATAAAAAATTCGGATTGGTGGAAATGGGAGCATCAAACATTCGGATTCAAAACGAATCCGCATAAATTATTCTGATTCGGATACCGGAGCACGCCTGATTGTGATCCTTTTGGTATTGTCTGTTTAATGGTGACCACAGTAGCTAGGATCATGACGCTTTTCCACAAAGTGCGCCTTATGGTCTCGTTCTTCATTCTCCTATTTGTCTTTCCTTTTTTTTTCATTGTCAACCCGTGCGCTTGAATATTTTTTGTTTGCTTACAACCCTCACCTCTTTTACCTAGAAGCTTCACCAAAACTTATCCCATTTGTAAACTATAATATTAAGATTTCGTCCACTGTACATCAGTTGTATGCATTTGTATGTTTGACTTCCATGCGTTTGCTCGTTACTTCATCTGGGCCAGACGGACACTGAGAGACACACAAACATAGTAAATACATACCATAGTACTATATGCATGGACAGACACATAGAGGAGACTTGGAAGCGCTTTGTCTGGACAGTTACTGACGCTGGCTCTGCATCGTTGGGCATGAGCAAAGTTGCACCTCGGCATGACGAAATGACTGACTAACTGACAGACTGACGGACGAATTGACGTATAAAGATGGAAGGACCGGCGCACTGCAATTGTCTGTTTGTTGCCTGCCATTGTCAACTTTGTTGTTGTTGCTGTGTCGCCTTATGTGGCAGCTATGGAATATGTCTAGCTCTGGCCCCGGCACTGACTCGACGGATGTTGGCGTCGGCGGTGGCGGCGTCTGCAATACATAGCTGGCTGTAACTATTGGCCGTGGCGTCGGCGGCGGCTGCATTGGGATTGGGGCGACACACAAATGACACCTTTGTTTTGTCTTGGCGACAGTGTTGAGTACGACATTTTCAGCATGAGCTGCATTGCCAGCCGCCTCTGCTGCTCCACAGATTGGCCAAGCGGTACTGATATTATGTTATTATAGCAATTATAGTTACACGACTTGACTAGCGCTGGTTGCCGTATCTTTTGGCCTTTAGTGTGCGGCATCTATGGCATTTTTTTTTTTTTTTTGGGTTGACCACAACAGACATGGACTGCAGATTTACTGCATAGCAATTACAAACATTTTAATGCAATTAACACACCTGCTACAAACGCAAAAGCAAACATATTTGGCTGGCTACTACCTGGCTAAAAAGCCGGATGACTGGCGGAATTGTTGGCCGGATTGCTTTCTAGCAGGCAATTTGAAACTTTGCTCGTGCTTATAGCGTAACCAAAAAAAACAAAAAACATCAAAGTCAAGCGACATGTGCGTGTGTGTGTGGTGTGTGCGTGTGTCAGTGTCAGTTACATTTTTGCCATACCCGTCAAGTACCAAAAGGCAGCCCACAACTAACTTGGTTAACTCTTCGGCTGCTTTTGATAGCAGGGGCTAACTTTTGAATACTCTTGCTATGGGTATACTACTATTTATAAAGTAGCACTAGCTTCTTAATAATATGTGACTAATTTTGGAATAGCTTGGCATTTTATGTTTTTTTTTTTTTAAATTTTTAAATTAAAAAAAAAAAATAATTTTTTACATTTTTTTTTGTAATTAAGAAATTTAAAAGTGATCTCTTAAAATTGAGTCAATTACGTTTTGTGCGCGTCAATTAAAATTGAATTCTGAAAATTTTTATTTTTTTGTTTTTTATATTTTCAAATGAATAAACTTTTTAAGCAATTTTTACTTATTTTTAAAAATTGTGCATTTTTTTGGTCATTTAAATAAAAATAAGTTTCTCAATGTAAAACTATAGATTTTAATCTTCAAAATTAAATTTTTCAAAAACAACAATAAATAAAAAAAAATTTTAATTTTGCAATCGAAATGAAAAAATATTTTTATTAGGTGTAGTTCAAAAATCAAACTCAATAAGATGGAACATTAAGTGTGTCAACTATAAAACATTAAATATATGAGAAAAAAATATTTTAACAATTTTTAATGTTTTCAAAATAAATACATTAAATTGATTTTTAAATAAAAAAGCACGTATTTTAAAATAAAAATTCGTATTTTATTTTCGAAAATCAAATGCCTTAAAATATAATAAGTACATAGAAAAATATTAATTCTGGGAAGAGAAATGAATTCAAGCTTGAATCATATTATACAGTAAATTTTTTTTTTTTTTCTATTCCTTTTTTAAGTTTTTTGATTTTTATTAATTTCGACTAGAACTTCGCAACTAAATTTAATGGTGAAGAGATAAGAAAAAAATGGAATTTGAGAGTTTTTTAAAGAAAAATTTAAATTTTTGTTTTTTATTAATTAGGTTTTTGTTTAATATATATAAATTGTGGAGTTTGATTACAGTAATAGGGTACGCTCTTAAAGGATCTAGCTGGATAAGGCACAAGACACCGCCCCCAAACGATTTTAAAAACTACTTACAGTTTGATTTATAGGTAAATTTAAAAACAAACGAGTTATTCACTTTTTATTATGCTTAATATTTATGGTATAATTTTTTTTAATCTGAGTAAAACGGCTTTTAAAAAATATTTTTCCATTTTATTACCACGTTTCCTATAAAAAAAAAAAAAAAAAATATTATGGTTTTAAGTGTTTTAAAAGAAAAATTTTTTAAAAAAAAACTTATTTTATTTTTAAAACAACAAACTTTTTTTTTATTTTTTAAATTTTTTTTTAATTTAAAAAAAATCTTTATTATTTAAATTTTGAAAATATTTTGAATGTATGCTCTGAATTTCAAATAAAATACATTTTTTTTATTATTTTTTTATTTATATGAAATTTTGAAAAACATACTTTTTATTTTTAAAATTTTTTTTTTTTTTTTTCAAAATTTCAAGTAAAATTAATGTTTTTTTTTTAAATTTTGAAAATATTTTGAATGTATGTTCTGAATTTCAAATAAAATACTTTTTTTTTATTATTTGTTTATTTATATGAAATTTTGAAAAACATACTTTTTATATTTTAAAAACTTTTTTTTTTTTTTTTTTTTTTTTAAATTTCAAGTAAAATTAATGTTTTTATTTTCAAAAATCATAAAATACTTTTTCAAAACTTTTTAAATCAACTTAAAAAATTAAGCATTTGAACTTAAAAAATTAAAAAAAAATTTAAAATTTTAATTAACAAAAATTTTTTTTTGTCAATAGACGCCAAAACAATTATAAATTTTTGTAGTATTTAATTGAATACATATTTATTGTTTTTATGATAATAAAAATCAATTAAAAGTCTAGATTAATAATAAAATAATTCTGTCAAGCTTTATGCCAAAATCAAGCGCCTGCTTGCAATTCTAAGTAAGAGTATGCAGTATTCGTATCAATCTTTTCAATCTTTAACTCATTTAATTTTTTTGTTTTTTGATGCAGTTTTGTTTGTGAGTTTAGTCTTTTGCCGCCTGTGTTGTTATCAGCGCTCAGATACGTCGTCGCCTTGTCTTTGAAGTTTGCCGCACTTGCATTTTTTTTATATTTGTGGCACTTTTTTTTTTGTTTTGCTGGCTGGTTAGAGCTTGGGACACATGTGGCAAAGCCGGCAGAGTCATTCAAGCTAGTTACAACTTAAGAATGACTTTAATTCCATGTACGGCAAATCGCTTGCAGTTTATGCAACATGCTACAAAGCAAGTTGCAACAGTTTGCGCTTCATTTTGTTATGCCTCGTTGGTTTTAATATATTAAATTGATTGTTTTTATAATCGAAAGCGAAAGGTATACAAACAACAACCACAACAACAACAACGACAAACCCTTGCAACTAGAGTGTGCCACATATCAAATGAGAATGTTGCAACTGTCGCTTGTCATCAGCCGCAGCTCGTCAAGATAGCGAAGCATGCAACATGTGTTTGTATCTTGACATTAAGTCGGCATTTTGTTAAGGGTATTCGTTGCATAACGTATTGTAGGGATTCCTGAAATACTTCAACTCCAAAGTTAATTATTAGCTGTTCCGACTTAAAAAAATTAACTTAGATGTACAGATGGGATTTGCTATTCCTTGAGCCTTTTTTTCACTTTAAATTTCATCAGCGGATTATTGTCATAGTTTTTATAGCAAAGTTATAGAACTTGAGACAAGTGCTTGAGAAACTAGAATGTGTAAAAATGGGTTACGCTGGAAATGGTTACTAAAGATTTGCGACATCTTCTTTTCAATAAAAACTTAACAAATAAAGATACAAATTATGCCAGTTCAAATAAATTTTTAGCGTCGTCGTAGCTTATGGACTGAAATACCCTGTAAGTCCTTGTATCCTTTTACTGTACGCAGCATCGCAACAAAAAACAGACAATGCTGCCCTCTTTTTGGCCAATTTACGCTAGATGGCGCCAGCAGCAACAACGTCTATTTTGTTTTGGCACTGGCTATCCGTCTTAAATAAAAATAGTTGTATACACAAATTTAATTAATCAATGTTACCATTTATATATGTAGATAATATACTTTTATTAAGTAATATCAGACTGATGATATGATATGACTTTTATAATTATGCCTCAACTCTTCACTCAATTGAAAGCTTTGAAATTTTGTCTTTTATTTTCATTGTATTTTTTTTTTTTTTGTCAATTTTGTTATTGCTCAGTCAATTTAAACGTTTTCAGTCTGTTCGAATGTCTAGACATAAGCTTCATAAAATATTATTGGCTTATTTCTTTTTGTGTTTTTGGCTATTATTATGGCTTTAGCGTTTTTTTTGTTCCTATTATTTACTTTTGTTTCTTGGCACCAACTTATCGCAATGCAATGAAAAGGGGTCAGGCAGGTTTATTTAAATATTTCATTCAACTATATTATTAGATGGATTTTTTTTTTATATTTTTATGGAAATTAGCAAGTAGCTGTTAATGATAAATATATAGCATTTGCTTCACTGTGGCCAAGGGCTAAAGAGTATATTAAATTATTGATCAATTTATGATCAGACGGCCCTCTAGTCCTTGTGGAACTTATAGGAACTTATATATATAGTGATCAGAAAGGCAATGGATGGAAGCTCGTTGGCGAATTTAAAGAATTTTGTTTATGTAATAAAAAATTATAAATAAATCAGAAAGGCTAATGAAATGGAATTCGTTGGCGAATTTCAAGAATTATACTATAATATGTAATAATCTAAGAATATCAAAGAATATTTTTAAAAATATTTCAGTATAAAATTGGTGCGTTTTAAAACCTATTTTACCGATTAGTTTTAATTCCTCTTGCAACGAAACATTCGTTTTTAAATCACATGATTTCGGTTTTGTGGAATTGGAAGCACCAAACATTTAGTCACAGTTCGCAAAACTAAAGCATTTTTGGGTCGTGGTGAAACACCTTGTCGGACCGCAATACAGAAATTGGTGGAAAAATTCGAGCTGTTGGGACAAGTTAGTGATGTGAAGAATAAAACCCGTGCACGTCGCTCAAGAACAACTGAGAATATTGCTGCTGTAGCCCAAAGTGTTGAAGGAAACCCAGGTTTGTCCATTCCTCGTCGTTCTTTGGAATTGGGCATTCCACAAACGTCATCGAGAGATGATAAATGATTTTTTATGGTCGGAGTTGGATGGTATTGATCTGGGCAACGGTTACTTTCAACAAGACGGCGCTACGTGCCACACAAGCAATGAAACCATTGCTCTTTTACGGGAAAAGTTTCAGGACCGTGTTATCTCTCGAAGAGGCTACCGAGATCTTGTGATTTAACACCTTGCGACTTCTTCGTTTGGGGCCACGTGAAGAATAAGGTCTACGCCAACTGCCCAGCGTCGATTCAAGACCTCAAAGATAGAATTCGTGAGGTATGGTTATGGAAAATTTCATGAAAAGTATATGGTCCTGTAAGCGTGGTCGTGGTGGCCATTTGGCTGATGTTGTTTTTCATTATTAACGGCATACCTTCCTCTTTATTATGAAATAAACATCCGATCATTTATCTCAAAAAATGACATTTTTCTTTGAATACCAAAATGACTGCCTTTTTTTTACTTAAGCATCGTTTTCAAGATATTTTTGAAAAAACATGTTTTTTTTTACTTATTCAGTTATTATTTATCGACATAAAAGACGATTACATTGAAAGGTAATGATGTGATTTTGAAGAAGGTTAATTTTTCGTGTAAACTAGACTAATTAATCAGCATAGATATTGTTATTAAACAAAGTACAGGGCATATTGTAGTCGATGTGTCGCAAATTTAGCAATTTTTTTTTAAATGTTGTCGAAAAAGTATGTGGCTTCTGATTTTAAACAGAACTTACAACAGGTTTTAAGAATATTTTTTATTTTGAAAAACTTTAAACTACGATTATCATTAAAAAGCATAATATTCCATTTTATTAGTAAAGTGTGCAATATTTATCATAAATAAGTTTTGATACATAAAAAATGCGTGTATTTTATAAATTTTTTAAAATTTATTTATGATATTTTAACTTACTTTTAATAGCTGCAATAAATATCTGACTAAAATTAAATATGTAGTCATTAAAAAACTATTAAAGTTGCTATTAGAGAAGAGTTAAACAAAAACGCGATTTTAACTTAAATGAGTCAATTTTTGAAGCCTAAAAACAATATTTACTAGTTTTGCCATGCAGTCTATGTGGGACTCCCCCACAGGAGTCAACCGGTGTAACCTAACCTATTATAATACTTACATATATATTGTGTATTATTTATTATTACCACCATCGCATTGCAATTAAATTCACTGAAGTACTTTAAAACTTTTGATTTAAAAAAACAAAACAATTTTTCACAAAACATGTTTTTTTTACCTTTCGTTCTATGGGGGCTGTATGCTATAGTAAACCGATTTTTTTAATTTGATAGTGTTCTTGGGATTTGGTTACGATATCTTCATAAATAAACGAATTATGCTTGTAAAACTTTTTTTGATTGCTAAATTTGTTTGCGATATACAAATGAATCAAACGTTTTTTTCGTTCGATCCAAAGCTCCCATATGGGGAGCTATATATTATAGCCCTGATATCGAAAAATAAAATAAACTTGTCTCCCAGGATATAATAAGGGATCTAAGATAAAAGTTTGATTGGTCTAGCTCTCGGACGGACAGACGGGCACTCTGATCATACTTTAGCTAACTTTTGGAGCCTCCGAAAGGGATATATCTGAAACCAGTTGTTACTTTTGACAAATTTAAATTTCATTTTATTCAGTAAGGATTAACAATTCATCATGTTAAGAATTACACCTTCGAGACTTACAATCAAAATCAGTGTTCTGTTGTAAACCCTTATAGAGCTCTTTGTACAATTAATGGACCGAATAATCGTCCATAAGAAATTGCTATTCGTCGTGTTCTTGATCATGTACGAACTCATTTGACATTCCACGATATCTGACCACCAATCAGAGTGAGAACAGCACGGTCCGAAGAAAATATCGCTGTTGTAGAGGCCAGTGTAGAGGAAAATCCAAATTTATCGATTCGCAACGTGTTACCGTCAATAGTGATCCATACAGAGCGATGATCAATGAATATTTATCGATGTCGAAGAGTTCTGGTTTTAACAGGATGCGCTACGTGCCATACGTCGACCGCAACCAATGATTTACTGAAAACTCAATTCGGTGAGAAAGTTATTTCAAGAAATGCGCCCACCAACTGGCCGCCGCGGTCGTGTGATTTGACCCCTTTAGATTATTCTCTTTGGGGATACGTCAAGTCGTTGGTTTATGTAGACAAGCCAGCAACAATTGACGACTTGGAAACCAACATTAATCGTGTCTTTACTGAAATACGACTCCAAGTGCTCGATAGTGTCGTCAAAAATTGGACTCACATGCTAGAGATCTTTTTCAAATATTAAATGAGACGAAATTATCTATCTAATAATACCATATTTGGGCTCATTACATTAATTTTTCTATGTTTTATTTAAGTTTAAAATCCGGACGCGCTTAAAAAATCACCCTTTACAAAAAATAATATTTAATCGACTAGGAAAAGAACCAGTTCTAATCTTAAAGCCTGCCATTTGCCAACTCAGTTAAGCTTGCGTACTTTTTTACCACAAGCGATTGAAACTATGTCAGCTGAAGTATAGGGTGGGCCACCTGTTGATTTGTGGTTAATTGCATTTTCTTTGTATATTCTCCAACAAATTGGGCAAATGTATATACCAAAATCAAGTTTGAAACTATTCATTTATGCATGAAAAGTAATATCGGCCAAATGACCGCCGCGCTACAGGTCCGTATGCGAACATCGTAATTTTCGATGACTTTTTTTTTGACGAAAACTCATCTGGCTGTTCTGCCATTCATTGAACGAGTAAGCGATGCTGATAATTGAGTCCGTGGGACTCAATTGTTGCGTCATTTGATATTCCCAGCGATTCGTGGACACTGGCCTCAACTATGATTTTTTGAAATTTTTTTAATAGTACCTACGCCTGTACCACTTTTACGCATTGTTCGGTTGTTAAACGATCCATGACAAAAGTTAAGTAATTTTGAGCTTGTTAATGTCGTAGAGCATTCAATTTGGACGAGTATGTTACGAGTTATGAGTGTTTAACAACCAAACCAACAGATGGCCCACCATTGTATAGGGGCGATTGTCTCCTTTTTTATGGTTCGATTAAAATTATAGTTCGTATTAGTGCTGGAGAAAACATCGAAGATCGAAGTTTCAAATCTCTATATATCGATGTTGGCCAACATAGATGCTTCTCTAGCACTACTAAACACCCATTTGATGAGTGCAGAACATAGATGTTTCTCTAGCACTACTAAACACCCATTTGATGAGTGCAGAAGATGTTTTCTCCAGCACTAGTTCAATCGTATCAATCGAAAGATATCTTTATTTGCCGATAAACCTGTTCACATATAGTCCAAGATTTAGGCATTCATACAGACAGGCCTGACGAGAGGGGGTGGGAAAGAGGGGCTCCTCCCGGGCCCGGAGTTTTCTCAGAGCCCGGTGTAATTACTGTCGTACTGTCGTGATTCAATCTAAAGGTGTAATCGAGAGGCCGGAAAATTTACCCCCGGTCCCGGATTTTCTCTCTACGGCCCTGCATACAGACAGAAATAAAGATGGATTGCATATCTGTAACAATTTCTTTCGTCTTTTCGAAGTTTTGGAGATAACTTTGGCGGAAAACTCGTTCGCTACCTATTACATACCTTTCAACAAAACTAATATACTGCTTTCCTTAAGTATCGAGCAGTATGCAATTTAGACAATTCGAAAACTTAAGGAATGTCGTTTTGTTACACTTTAATTATTTTCTCATTTTATTTTTATTGAATGAGTTGATTTGACCTTGAATCATAATACAAGTTGCATGTGGCAAAGATTTCTTAAAACACATTTTGTATTCTGGGTCATTAGGGAAGCGCTTCGACTTGTTCGACAGCCAAAACGAATTGAATTAGAAAAGAGCCAAAAAAGAAACCAAACACTGGGAATGTTTAGAATGATGCGTTGGTTAAAAAAAAAGAAGAGGCATATAAGCAATATGCTTAATTTATTATTAATGGACTGTTAGCTCTAAGCCGCTATAGGTAGCACTATATGGCTATAATATGCTTGCTCTTGTTGTTGTTGTTGTTGTGGATCTTTGGACTGTCAAGATATAACAAATTTGGGCAAAAAATATGTGTGCGGGCCATGTCTATCTTTGTCGTCATCGTCCTTGAGCCGTTTTGTGATTTTGATGAATTACTTATGGCCAAACGTCTTGCCATAAATGCGCTGAAATATACATTATATACTTACTATGTAGATGCTTGTCTCTCGGTTCTCTTGGCAATTTCCTGTGTGTGCTTCACTATGTCGGCATCATGTCTAGACGGTAAATGTTTGCCATTTGTTGCAAAACTTTCGCATGTGAGTAAAACTTTTTTCCGGCTGTGAAAATTTATTGAATAAATAATGTACTTGTTGCAGCCTATATATAAAGTCTGCAGCTGTTTAGACAACTTATTATAAGTGACAATAGTATTGACAAAGTTTTGGTATATAATTTATTTAGCAGTTAATTTAAAGTATATATTAACTGTAGCACGTTCTATATTATAGCTGTACCAAGTTGTAAATAGCGCATATTCTCCGTTAGCCATGGATAATATGTTATTCAGGCTTGTTTCTATATTTTTTGTCCACATCTGCTTTGTTATAAGATCGTTCTAAAACTCAAAGTAAGTTTTAAATTGTAAACCATCTAAACAGGCTTAGGCTTAGCAACTCACATTATATGGACAGGTATGATTCATATTGGAACATTTTTTAAATTCATCATAGAATTTTATAGCTATAGGATTACGCGGAGCTCTTAGAAATCTGCAAGCATCATAGGTCACATCAAAAAAGAAGGGCTTGTAACCATTGTTATAGCGCATTAATTTAAGATTTATCTACAAAAAATTAAGCACATTATGTAGCAATACATAAAGTATATAATACATATGACCTACCGTTACATTTGTTACTGGCACATAATACAATTTGACATATACATTTATATATTTGTGACTGCGATTCACGGCCTTTATGTAACACTCTGTGAACTCCGCATAACTATCATTCCGACTTGCGCATTTTAGATTGGAAAATGTCAAGTGTCCAATACACTGCAAGAATTCTTCTTAATAGAGTTTAGATTTTTTGTTATCTTTATATTTCCCCAATTACCGTTACGAATGCGGTGATGAACAAAAGCAGTTGATATTTGTACATTTTAAATGTAAGACTAAAAACATAATTCCCATTGTTATTATATTTGGTTGAAGAGCGTTAGGGTATTTATAAAACAATTTTCTTATCATGATCTGTTATTTATAATTTATATAAATATTTGTGCAATTTATGAAATTGTTTTTTCCACAATCTTGTATATTATAATCGTATCATTGTAAATTTTTTGAAGTCTTATAATATTATAATTACGTAGGAAAGGTAATTAAAACCTGAACTCTTAAAGTTGGTATATTAGAATTCACGTACACTGTAAATATTGTAAATGAAAACCGTGAAATGAATTGAATCGAAAAAAAAAATATGAAATTGTTAAGCGTTTTACACACTATAGTAATAAGCAATAAGGGCATAATAGTTATGTCACAGCGTATGCAACAGAGGAAATAACTTTATCTCCTAAGTTACTGAAAAATAAACGATTTATAAGAGTTGAGATCACTTTTAAAGATTGATTGATTAAATTGATTGATTGACAATAAATACATAAAATAAATAAAAAAATAGTAAAAAAATTGCCAAAGAAAAAAAAGAGATCACTTTTTTCGAAAATAAAAAAATTGATGTATCATTTCATAGAAAAATTAGCAAAGAAATAATAAATAACAATCAAAAAGGTTATACAGGTAAAAACAAAAAAAAAAATGCAGGCCACAAAAAAAAGTGGTGTAAACCTAACAGGTAACAGAGGCATCCTTTATAGATATTGAGCAGCTGAATCCGAAGTCCAAAAAACTTCACACAGGGGTTATAATATAACAAAAACAAAAGATCCCATAAAACGAGATTATTTGGCTATTATCTATGAACCCTTGCATCGGTTTTTTTTTACTTCGGATTCAGCTGCCCAAAGTCCATAAGGGGTGCCTCCATCACATGTAAAGTTTACACCACTTTTTTTTGTGAGCCTGTGAGTTATAACAAAAAATTGTTATTTTCCAGCCAGAATTGCAGTCTCATAATCTTTAAACTAATTTGAGTTTCCTTCATAATGGTTATTTAATAAAATCATGTCAACGTTTTTTTATTTAAATAAACTCTGCTTGTCGCTCACTAGATTGCCAGCCTTGCTAAACTTTAAAAAGTATTACCTTCCAGTGATTCTACGGGCACATGCTTGAATCTAAGTTTTCGACATTATAATATTGTCGAAGTGCCAAAATTAAGTCAACCCTACTATTTCGGATCATTTAAGATTTGTTTTCTTCTAAAAAAGCGAAAAGTGTCTGCGACGTGGATGCCGTTGATTGCCCATATTTTGTCCGTTATGGGACTTGGTTGAAAATCGAAAATCTAAATAATAATATTGATGATCGGAAAAAAATAAAAAAACATCGATGCATCGATATAAGATCGATGTTACTTCCAGCACTATTGTCTACCATAGGCGATTAATTTCGCGATGCCTTAATCTTTGAAATTGTCAGCTGATCCAAATTCTTACAGCTGACGAAATTCTGTAAACGTTATCTCTCTCTCTCTCTTTCAATTTAAGCCTGGAGAACATGTTCATAATTCTCTATGATCAATCCGAGAATTGCAGCCGTCCCTGAATTAGACAACCAAATATACAAGTGTTGCTTAATGAGCGAAAAAAATTAAAAAGGAAAAGTACCTCATTTTAAAGGTGAGGTTTTATAATATTGTCTTGTTTGTTTTTGTCTGTTATTACAAGAGAACGCTCCTAGTGAATGTGCCAACATCCAAAAATACTAGTGAAAAAATGTACAAAACGGTATTGCATGACCATCGTACACCGATTGAACTAGTTCACTTGAATATTGGCAGCAACCCGGTTATAGGAAAGCCTAAACAAGAAGAAATTAACAATTTTTTTTCTATGACATTTGACACATTAAATCAGCTTTATATTTCAGTCAACTATAACGCTTCAGTAATCCGTATATTTAGATGTTTAAATAAATAAAATCCTAAAAAGATAGACAACAAGCATAACAAAAGAGAGGTCAAAATCACCACGTTTGGCAATTTATCTGTCTATATGCACCTAGGTATGCCTCTGGGTTCTAAAGGGTCATCAATCTTGAGGTTTTTTTCTCAATAGGGTTTTTTTTGATAAATCACGCGTGAGTACTGTCAAGTTGCCATGTGTTTTTTATTCAGTTTTTATTGCCATTTCATCATGGAAAGACTTACACCCGAACAACGTTTACAAATCGTACAATTATATTACGAAAATTCGCCTTCTGTAAAGTATGTTTTTCACGCGCTCAGGCCATTTTATGGCACCATGCTCACCGCGCTTACCAACCCGAGAGGTGTATAATTTTTATTTTTAATATAATAAAGTGTGTGTTTTTTAAGAACTAAATATTAACTTTAATTTTTGAAAGCTAGAAAAAATTAATAAAGTGAATGAAATTTGTATTATTTTTGGGGGGAAATTTTACGGAAAATTAATCCGAATATATTATTCGAATTCGTTTAAAATGCTTGGTGCTTCTAATTTCAACAAAACGAAATTTTTATGTGTAAACGAACTGGCAAAATAAATTCAAAGGTTAATTTCAATCGAAAGATGTAGAGCCGTGCTAACGAAGAGTCGAGGAAATATGAGTAGATAGCAATAGCAAAAGCTGTGGAATTGGAAGCACTCATAAACGAAAACGAACAAAATTTATTCATTTTCTGTTTTCCGTAGTACGGTCGATTGTTTAAAAAATTACGTTGCAATAATTCGATTAGATGTAAGTTGAACTCACAAGTTGTTAACGATTCATTAATTTTTTTAAAACTAAAATTCATTGTGCATACGTCGGCACTGTAATGGCAATTCCCTTACCATTTCGGAAGAGATATGGATCGATGATCGGCAGATAATCTACAGCAAATAGTTAAATTTTGACTTATTTCACTCTGTATTTGGCAAATTTGCTTGTTGACGTGTAAATTGTAGCCAAAATTAAGGTTATTAAAATTCACATACAGAGCACAGATTTTTTAAATATATTTCCAAAATTTGGAAGCCCTGTCAAAGCTTAATATCTTAAAAATCAAATGCCAATTAACTGATTCAAATAAAGTGCTTTTTTATACTGAAAGTTCGGAAAAGCCCAACAACAAAAGTAAAAATGATGACGATGAGCACGACGTTGACAAAAAAAAACTTTTTTTTTATAACATAGATAACTCGTTTTTCATTCACACATTAGGTATTTCAAAAATCGTGAATGTTATGCTTATGTTTCTACAAAATACTTACAGCGTATGCCAGAGTCGAGGCTACCACGAGTCTAACAAATTTTTCAAGCTCATTGAATATGATATCCATTGGACCGATTGTTGGCTCAGTTGAAGCCACCAAAGGGGACTCAAAGTGAAGTGCTCGCACAGCGTTCTGACATTTTGGGACTTGAGCCAATTTGCATTTGACATTTTATTTTTCATTTCTTTTTTATTCTTTTTTTTATTTCTTATTTATTTCTTTTGCTCACTGTCTTGAGCTTCGTATTCAAGCAAAGCGAAAGAGATTCAAAAAGTGGGCAATACCGTGCGTATAATTAATGTGCTTTTGGGGCCTGACCGTGTACAAAATGGAAATAAAGCTGGTCAAAAGCAGATGTATAATAAAAACAACAGTCAGAATAACAACTACAAAAAAAAAAAACGGGCCCAGACAAAAAGAATTTTATTGGCCTTCACTAAACGCTCATAAATTTGTCTGCTGCGAAATCTGCGAGACAACAACAACAACAACTGCAAAAAAACAGGAAAAAAATATATAGCGAAAAAAAAGGAGTTCTGAAGACGAAGACAAAATATTGTTTATACGACACGCTTCCGCAGCCGCGAACTGGTCTCAGACTGAGTCTGTTGCAACGCTCTATGTCTGGCCCGGCACTCTGATGCTCGTTGTGCGTTTAAGTGTGGGTGTTGCCCGACTGTCGGACGCACTTGAAACTACTTTGTCTGGGTTTGTCATGTAGCGCGTTAAAAAAAATTGCTATTAAATTACCATGTAACGTGTCCAAAAAAAATAAAAATAAAGAAAGAAAACCAACTCAAGACATCCAAAAAGGAAGTAAACTTGTATAGCCACCTGTGCCGTGACAGACAAACCTCCCTTTTCTTGTTGCCAAATGACCTCGGGTCATACACATAGGCCGCAAAATGTATACTGCCTGTGTACTTCACGCATAAATCTGATTAAAAGTTGCAACAACATGCGCAGTTAATGAACTTGCAGCAGGCACAGACGTTGGAGCTCTTTGCTCTCCATAAAGCGTCGTTGCTAAAAACTGGAAATTTACTGGAGCGACTGACGACATTGTATTGGGCAATTTCTACTTCCACTTGGCTGCATTTCGGTCGTTAATACACTGTAAAAAAATGCGATGAAAATCGAGCTTGAGTGAAGAAAATAACAAAACAAAAATTTTTGTTCGGAAAAAATTTAGTGATTCCGAATATTCCCTAGCTCTTGGATTAGCAGCAAATTTTGAGAGCTCCCAAAAAAGTGCCGAACTTAAACTTAAAAGAAAGTATTTAAAAAAAAGCAGGAAAAAATTCTAAGAAAATGGGTTTTTTATAGGGTGGGCCATCTGTGGGTTTGGTTTTTAAACACTCATAGTTCAGGACATACTCGTCCAAAGTGCATGCTCTTCGTCATATATGTCAAGTTCAAAATACTCAATGTTAGTCATGGATCATTTAACAACCGAGCAACGCGCAAAAGTCGTACAGACTCCTATGCAAATGGTCGCTCTATGAAAAAATCATAGTTGAGGCCAGTGTCGAAGAGTCGTCGTGGTTTACGTCGAATTCTTCATGCGGATGTGCATGTACACTCTTACAAGATTCAAATGAAGCAACAATTGCAGCCCACGGATCCTTATCAGCGTCACTCAATGGATAGCAGCACAGCCAGATAAGTTTTCGTAAAAAAAAAGTCATTGAAAACTACAATGGTCGCATACGGGCCTGTAGAGCCAACCGCGGTGGCCATTTGGGTGATATTGTTTTTCATACATGAATAAGTAGTTTCAAACTTGCATTTGGTATACGCAATGTGGCCCAATATGTTGGAAAATACACGAATAAATGCAATTTACAAACAAACCAATAGATGGCCCACCCTATATAAAATCCTTAATTGTAAGCCACTTAATTAACGGGGATATGATATGGCAAATTTTAAAAATATTTGGTATTCCACAAAAATACATACGATTGGTACAAATTACGATACAAAATGCAACAAGCTGTGACAGAATAAACGGAAATGAGTCTAAATTTTTGTCGACGGGAATAAAACAAGGTGATGTCCTAGCTCCGACGCTCTTTATCCTCGTGTTAGAATATGTAGCGCGCGACTCAAAAATTTAAGCTAAAGACTCAATATGGAACAAATCTTTGCAAATACTCGCTTTCGCTGATGACGTTGACCTAATTGCCAAGAATATTACAATACTTAAGGAAAATTTCTAAAGTTTTAAAACAACTGCAAACAAAGTTGGACTGAAAATAAATGAAAACAAAACCAAATATTTGAGCTACTCCAGCCTGGCATTAAGGCAAAATCTAACGCTATGAGACCATAACATCGAATCTCTCGAAAGCTTCAAATACTTGGATTCAACTATAAATACAACGAATGATTGCAGACAAGAGATACATAAGCGAATTAAATCGGCAAATAAAACGTACGGTAGATTCTATAAGGCTTTAGGATCAAACCTATTAAGCAAAAAAACAAAAATACATCACTACAAAACTATGATAGCACCCGTCTTTCTGTACGGAGCTGAAACATGCACGATTAAGAAAGCCGATGAAAATAAAATGGACATATTTGAGCGCAAGGTACTACGACGCATACTTGGTCCCGTGAGAGAGGACGATGGCATCTTTAGATTAAGGTACAATGAGGAGTGTGCAAGTGAGCTAGGCGAACCAGTGATCGGCAAACTGGTGAAATTAAGACAGTTAGAATATGCTGGTCATATAGTAAGAATGCCTGAAGAAAATCCTACAAAGAAAGTGTATATGGGTGAACCGGCATCAAAAAGGAAAATTGGAAGATCAAATGCAAAATGGATTGGAAACGTCGAAAAAACAGCAAAAGAAATTTCAATCAGAAATTGGAGGACTGTATCAAGAGATAGACCTAGATGGAAGCGTTTTCTACAGGAGGCCAAGATTCGTTACGGATCGCAGAGCCAACAATGATGATGATGATTGTAAGCCGTTTAAGAAATCAACCAATACCATTTTGCGCATTTTCTTTTACCATGTTGACAAATTCACTTAAAGCTATCTCTCTCACCAAATTCTGAGCTGAAGCTTTCAAAAAACCATACTTTGCCTTTTTTAATTTTTTTTCGAGCATTTAGCAACACTAGTATATGTCAGATCAGCTGTTGCTGGAACAGCTCACGAGTATTGTTCTCCGATCATCATAGATTCACGAAAAATTTCTGATAAGACCTTCGAATGCTGCTTGGTTTTAAAATCTTACGAATTGAAAATTTTTATGTTTCACAATTTTTTTTCTTAGTGTACGTTCTTAGTGTACATTTTTTTTTTATGTTTTATGCACATTATTGAAAGTTACAGGAGATGTGGCAGTGTTCTAAAAATAGCCAAAGCCGGAGTTGCAGCCAGAGACCCCGAATCGAAAATTATATCCACATGTTGGTCAGTTGATGGCCAAAAGGCTATTGGCCCAAAAGGCAAAGCTGAATAAATGCATGGAAGGCGAGAGGATTTTATATGCCATACAAAAATTTCTTCAATTGCACTTGTAGTACATGATCCCTCACTGCAACGCCTCTGACGTTCAACTGCAATTTCTTGCTCATTCCGTCAATCCCGCTCTCTGTGTGCAGCTCTTTTCACTTTAGCCGAATCGCAGCCAAGCCATCGTTTAATAAATGCGAACGTGATCGCGTTTCGTGCGTCATTGCATGCCCAGACGTTGCATACATGCACAAACACACACACACTTGGGTACTTCACAAGGCGTTGCACCTTTTGGAAGGTGCATTGATCGTATGATCTGGTTTCTTTTTTTGTTGTCTGCGAAAAGTTGATGACGACGACGCGACGACAGCTAAAAATTTCAAAAAAGTAATACATAAGTACATATCTTAAGTAAAGCCAAGAAAAACAAAAATTTCATTTGTTATTATGGTATTATATCTGTACATACATATGTGGCACAGTGCATATATATAAGGCATTTGTACTTTTTTTTGTTGTTTTTTTTGCGACCAAATATTGCTTACAATAAGTGCGTTCATTGAACGCATTTTTGGTGACTTTTGAAAGCGCATTGAACTGCCATAATTTCGCATTTGGTCTCATAACAAAGAGTTACTGATAATGACAAAACATATAATTATGGCTCTATCTAAGCTCTTTATCATGATGCAGTCGTATTTATGAGATATCAGCGAGCAAGTTTAATTAACAAATTGCGAAATATATTTTAGAAAAAAGTATTTATTGTTTTTTGATGGCGCATATTTATATGCGTTGTCTTTTATTATAATATGCGCATTTGAAAAAATAAGTCGATATTAAAAACAAGACAATAAAAATTTTAATCTCTCTTAAAGCTGCTGCATGAGCTGGTCCAATTGAATCTTTTAATCCATTTTTATACCTAGTACATTTTGTGCAAAAAAACTAGACGAAATTGAGTTAGAGACGAGTGAAGTAAAGGCAAATTTAGTTCCGTAAAATTTTTTTTTTTTTTGTTAAAAAATGTGTATATGTTTTAAACAATAATATCAAATTTGTTTGCAAGTACATAAAAAAGGCAGCTTTATCAAATTATAAGTTATATAAAAATAAAAGATAATTAATGACTAAAAGGAAACATTAATACATATATAACAAAAACTTTATATTACAATATTCTCTTATTACTAAGACTTAACATTGTTTTTATTGAAGATTTTATATACATTTACTTAAGATTTCTCTTTGGGAGATCCTGTGGGTGGCACCGTTTAAGTCTTCTCTTTCTGGCTCTGGAAAACGGTTTTTCGGAATTCAGCAGTCGTGCTAGTAAATTTGGATGAGATCCAAGACGTTCTAAATACTTTTTGGCCTGCAATTGGATAACGTTCCCAATTTTAGGCACCCTCAAATCTTTTTCTATATCCCTATTACGCATGTGCCAGGGAGTGCCGCACAAATTTCTTAATATTTCTGGGCAACTCTAATTTTATTTAAGTTCGATTTCGCTGCAATTCCGTATATTTGAAGCGCGTACTTCCATATTGGACTTAAAATGGATTTGTTAATCGAAACTTTATTAAATAAGGAAAGCTTATTTCTGGGAGCGAGCAACCATGCCATTTTTTCGCTTTGGATTGCACAGTTTTTTGCACCATTGTAATGTGCCTCGAGAAGGTTAGCCTCCTGTCCAGAATAACGCCAAGTTATTTGTGTGCAGTTTCATTCCGCATTGCAGAGCCGAGCATTGATATACCTCGAAATTTGACTTCTACAAGGATTTCTGCTTAAGACCGAACGAAAATACTACAGGTGTCACATATTCATTATGTAGAATTTTTTTCTGCGTGGTAAAGTACAAATATAAGGTTATTGCTCTTATTCGAAATGCAATTAAAAATGTGATTCTTAAGTAAATTTATAATAGAGTTGTCTATTCGTATAATTGTTGTCGAAATCAGTAAAGCTTAAGGGGTAACACAAATTAAGGTAATTATTCGATTTTTTTTCAAATAAACTTTTTTATATATTCAAAATACCAATAGGTGGTGATAGACGATATAATACAAATTTTGAGCTAGAAAAATAAATTTTTCCAAAACAGTTAAAAACAAAATGGCGCCTGTTGAGAGCTACGAGTACATGACTACTTTTCGGAGAGGCCTCGACGGTCGCCATTGATCTGAAACATAAAGAAATTTTTTCCTCTTATTACATGGAACAAAAGCAAGTGAACAATGTAGGGTTTTTTAAAAATACAATTTTTTTAAAAAATGGCATAAATTGAAAAAAATAAAATTTTTTTTTGTAAAAAAAAATCATTTAAAATGAGTTGTAAGATAAATGTTGTAATTATTTTGACACAATCCTAGGTGGATCCCTAGAAAACGGAGTTATAAAGTTTTGTCAAAATTTCAAATCGATGGGATAAAAATTGACTGAGGTTTCGAGAAAAACGCGTTTAAAGTTTTAGAACTGGCCCGATCGCACGGCGGGGCACCATTCGCCCAATGCTTATAAGTGCAGAAAAAAATTATTTTTTTTTTTAAATCATTTCAGGACATTGTTTCTATCATAATTGTCTACCAATTATATTATTAATTATTCTACACTGATGATACATTCCCATTAAACAAAATAAGTCGTAATTCGTTAAGATAGTCTCAGTATTATGTCTGCAATGTTTTTTACACAAATTTTCACCACATGTCAGGCATAAATGCATAATTTATATTTTTAATATTTATTTAACTTCATATAATTTGAAATTTTTTTTTTCATATGAAGTTTTGTCGTTCCGTGCGAAAATTTTCGAACTGCTTATGAGCCTTTACGCAAAACCCGAACCCTTTGATTCAAATATGTTTTATAAGATTCTTGGCATTATTTAGTACTTTTAATGTGTTTGAAAACTAAACAGCTATTTTTCAAAATCTTATCTTTTATGCTTTTAAATGGCTATTTCCCTACAAATTATGTTCTTTACAACAACAAAGCAACAAAGCACGCCATCTGACGCTTGTAAACAGCTGATCTTTCTTGCTCACGCTATGACTGTGGCACTTTTGCACTTACGCCTCGTTTTTAGTGTTGTTCACATTGTTAGTCGGGCAGTTTTGCTTTTAAGCATTTGTACCAGACGAAGTGAACACACCAACTGAAAATCGTTAAACTTTTTTAATGCTTTTAAGTGACTTGGGCATCCCATACTAGAGCTTCAAATTTAATTGTGAGTGCTTTTATACATATGTATGTATATATATTTGGTTCTTAAACGATTATACTAACTTGCCACTGATTCTGTTCTTACTATCGTTAGACTTTTGCCATTAGTTGCCTGTTGCGATAATTATCGTAAGCTGACGTTAATCTCGTGATTTACAATCTTAAACGTTGAATACAATTTGCATTATTAACTTTGGGATTGTTATAAAATAGTTTTTAATAACATGTTATAGAACGTGCTTATGGTATTTTAAGCTGATTAGCCTTAAGCACTTTTTTTATAGCCTATTAGGTAAGGCACTATGTAGATTTGTGTAGTGTAAGTATATAGCAGCGCAAAAAATATTTTTCATCTTAAAGGTGTCACGCAGAGAAGAAAATCGATTCAAACAAAACAAAACATCATCTGACGCAAACTTGTTTAAAAGTGCTACGCAGAAACCGTTGTTGTCCGTTTTTTTAGCAGAAAATTTGCAATTTACAGAAGATGGCGCCAAGAGCTTACACTAGATGGCGCCAGCAGCAACAATAGCGGTTCTGCTTTCCCGCCACAAACAAAACTAATGTGAAGAAACTTACTTTGGAAGCAAACAAATATTACACGACGTTCGCGAAGGTTGACAAAATAGCTTTCTTAAAAGCGCTAGAGGTATAGCCGTTGCCAAATTAATTAATATTAATGTATTAATGTTATAACTATAATATTATTAATTTATTAATATTAACTTAATTTATGTGCCACTGCGTAATAAATATGTGTTCACCCAGACACTCCGCCTTTTACTGTGTTTTGCCTCTTCAACAAAATTTCGATCAATTTTACATTTCGTTTCTACAGGCACATTGTTTGGACTGGAAGCAAAAAAATTATAGTCCTTAAGGACAAAAACTATTACAAGAAACTGTATATTCTACGTAGGTAGAAAGGTTGACGATTTATGTTATCTGAATCCTGTAGGAGAAAACATGCTATATAAGTACTGTAATTGTTTTTATGTTTTAATATATGTAAGCTGGGGCTTAAAAAAATTGGTGTGTCAACTTATGTGATCCTAATGAATAAACTAATGTGGACATTTTAGAGGTGGTTCTCTCACTTAACATTTGCCTTGATTTCGAAGAAGCCACTTAACATGTCATATTCATTTTGTATGTCAAGCACCGCCTCGAAAGAGTTATTTATATCTAAAATTAGCTGATCTTACTGACTTTACTAGGGTGCTAGTTATTGTAATTTTTGTTCCAAGTTGTAAAATCTACAGTGAAACAAATTGCGACACGTGATCAGAAATTGATTTTTTTTTCTAACGAAACTATACTATGGTATTAGTTATAAGTCTGTACTTAATAGAGCTAAGATTATAATAATTGTCTGACTGAGTGACTAGCGCACACAAAAGATTGCTAGATCGTCAAAGTGCAAACCAATTCTTCATACAGATACTCTTCATATTCTATAGTAAAATATATACATATTTATTATTTATTACTAATTGTAAATTGTGTTTGCTATGGCGACCAGTGAATGAAAATGGGAATAAGAATGAATATATATAGATACGTACATATGTATATATATATATAAATGTACTATAAGTAAAATGTGAATGCAATTTATGGCGCAATATTGTTGGGCAGTTGATTGGAATGACTGATTGCACTAGGCATGATTACACAGTCACGCGTATATGTATATATATATTCTTATATATACTATGTGCAACTATATCTACTGTATGTAATACGAGGGCAGCTTTTTATATTTCTAGTCTTTTGGTGAAACAACAATGATTTGATTGTTTTTCCAACTATTCTCAGAATTTGGTGTTTATTTGAAGGCTTCAACAGCCTCTTCTGGTGTGAAAAAAGGATGAACTCGTAGTTTATGCCTTATAATTGGGGACTAACTAAAGTTATAAGGCCGCTGAACCATTAATTCCAAATAGTCAAACCTATGATACGAGAGCTTGCGTTGGCTTGGTGATGGACAATCCGTTTTCGGTTGGACTTTGCAGAGAATTTTAAGCCCCACAACTTTTTTGAATCACCGGTAAAATGTTCTTAACAAAAAAGCAATTTTTGTGATCTTTGACCATAAATAATATGACATTCGTTGTTACTTTTAAAATTGAACTTCAAATGTCAAAACATTCGTGCCAAGTTTGAACTTATTATCTTTCAATTCAGAGCACTAGGTACTATTTACTATGGCGAACGTGCGAGTTGCCAATATTAAAATAAGCATAACTTCCACAATTCTAAGAGTTACTTACTTATTTTTTTTATTTTTTTTTTAAGTCGCAGATCCCTTTTGCATTCAAAAGTAAAAAAAAACATTAAAAAAGTAATTAAAAAAAAAAATCTTAAAAAATTGGTATTTTTTTATACAATATTTTATCTATCATGGAAATTTGCGCCAATATCTTTATTAGCTTAGGAGATATGGTTTGGCAAAGAAATGTCTAAAAATAAAAAACGCAATATTCAGTTATCGATAACACGATAAACAGTCGTAATTTTGAAATAAAAATGCAAGTGGTTACTATTTTCTGGTAGCTCTATCGCATATACGAATGACTCAACTGCCAAATCGTTTAACTCCACTTTTTGAATTTTGCGAAATTTAAAAGTCAAAGTACTTGGGGATCATGCATAAACTACGTGAAGCTGATTTTTGTCAAAATAGAAACCCCCTCCTCCTTGTGACACAGTGACGGAATATTTTTGAAGATTTTGCATATGATCGTGACGCCACGATCATATAAAAATCAGCAAAATCCAAAGTGTTTCCGCTTTTTAAATAGGGAATGTAATTAGAGCATGAAAAAAACATTACGGCTGCTGTAATTTCTAAAATAAAATAAAACTAAATAATACCAAAAAACTGTATAAAAAATATTTTCAGCCTCGTAGATATTTTAAAACACTATTTTGAGCAAAAATGGCTCATTTATTGTAGTCAAGCGTTTGGGTCAGGCACAGATGTCCATTTTTTTTGCACTTTTGCCTTTATAAAAAGAGTTTGTATTAAAAAAAAAAATAAAAAAAATGAACTTTGATGTACGTGGCAGTTAGAACCAAATAAGGCTAATAGTGATCTGGGCTAGAAATATATAAGGCAACCCTCTTATAGCATGGCCGTTGACGCAGTTGATTTAACTCACTTTCAATGAACACGCGTTTCAAACTGACGCGCCACATGATGTAAACATTGTCTGCGGCATTTACAACTCACTGAGGCGAACCGAGAGCGTAATACAAATACAGAAACACAGATATGCACATACATATAATTTAATACATGCTCATGCGTATATATGTGTGTCATATATTTACTCAGACTGATAATATTAAAGCAATAAAATTAATAAAAATTGCAATTGTTGTTCCAGCTGACCAAACCTTATTATAATAAAAATAGTCGGGTCATAAATATATGGCTATATTTTTTTTTAAGCTTTTCAGTTCATAAGTGCGTCTGAACAGTCATCTGTCTAGCCAAGAAAGGATTTTCGAACAGCTGATCACTGTTAAAGTTCTTCGTTTTAAGGGAACAAACTATGAATGTATCAAAAAATCATCAGTCACATAGCAGGTATTGGACGATTTCTTTGCAGCTATGATAGAAGTCTTAATGTGGAACGTACATACCTTCTAATCATAGGCCTGTGGTGAAGTGCGCTATTATAAAGTTGACTCCTTTAAAATTGACAAATTCTACGAAATGAGGCCGCAGCCATCTTCCCCTAAATATATTAAACCAATATTTGCGTAAAATAAGACTGTCTTCCAGGAACAGCAATAATGATCTTATCAGAGAAAGTGCTCAGTCGCTTTTGGAAATTGGTTTGAGGGTATGCTGTACCAGCCATGGTTTCTGCAAATGAAAAGGTCATTGGAGTTTGTGTAGCCCTCTGCTAGGACGATAACTTTGCAATCTGCTCTCTTGATTTTGGATGAATTGAAATTATTTTCAGTGGTGTTTTGCTGTGGATTATAAAATATGGACCAAATAATTAAGAAAATCCTTGGTTCCAGGAGAGGCTCGAACGAGCAAAACTCCCCCTTGGCTACGCCCACAATCAAAAAAAAATGTATTTTGAAACCAAGTTCAGTACATTATTTTGAAGCTTTATCGCTGGCATTTATTTGTGAAATGTGATAGCCAACAAATTTTTACCTCGACTGGTTTAACAGACGTCGACCCTCTGGTCAAAATTTTTGACGATATTTTGCAGTAAATGTGAGAAGTACTTCTTATAGCATGTCGAAAATTGCCTCAAGATGTTTTATGGTTACGGCTAAGTTGAGAGAGATTCGATCTTCTTCGTGGTGGCAACAAATCATAGATCATTAAAATCTGTCCAGCCGTTCCTGAGTCAAAAATGGTGTAACTAACACAACTCTGTTATACCCTGTACAAAAGGTATCATAAGTTCTTGGAAATATATGTAACGGTCAGAAGGAGGTGTGGTTGACTACTTAAACTATACATATTCTTGATCACTATCCGTATAAGTAAATCATCTCGGAGACTATAAGAGCTATGAAGCTGAAATTTTACCAAAAGATGCGCATAATAGTGACGCAGATGAAGATTTTCGATTTATGTTGATATCTGACCCCCAGCCTCCGTAAATGAATTTCGCGGTTTACTTCTTTTTATGTGATTTTTTCCGTTTTTTTATGCGTTACTCTGTTAACCAGACGGAGACGAATCCAACAAACCATAGATCATCAAAATCGGCCCAGCCGTTCTTGAGTTATAAATGGTGTAACTAACATAGTTACTCTTAACTCTCTTTTATATATATAGATTGCTGCAACCAGACAAACTTTTATTGCTTCAAATACTTGGGGGCTACGCCCCCTGTTCGCTTCAGTCACCAACCTTCGCAAAGTATTCCTTACTCATAACGCCTGTGATATATACTCTATATACTATACTCTCTGTATAGGCCTTATCGGTTTCAAAGTTGTCCGCTAGATTAGACAAATTAGATTGTCATATTTTCAAGGAAAGAAAGCAAGTATAAAAATAAATTTAAAAAAACATTTGTTAAATTTTACAGAAAAATATGTGACAAACTCTAAATAAAGTAGAACCATTACAAGATAAGTGTTAGTTTGAACTCCATATTTTTTATTCTATTGCAACTATTTTTTTATCACATTTACTCAATGCAATTAAAAAACTCTTTTTCGAATAACTTTTTATTATTATTTTGTTGCATTCCGAATGCAAATTCATATGCATAAGTACTTTATATAAATGTACTTTATGTATGTACTTTATTCAAACCAATTACTAAATATATATAAAGAGTATATCCAATTGTTTGTCTGCCAGCTTGTCTAGACTACTGACTGCATTGTCGCCTGGAATTGAGTCTGAGTCTGGGTCATCGTCATCATCATCGTCATCGTCATTGTTATTTTTATTGTTGATGCCATTGCCTTTTGTTTTTTAATTGTGTCAATATGAATGCACAAATTTCCAGCCCTTCTACGTATTTTTAATATTGCTTACCAAAATCAGTTGGAAATTAAGGAGGGATGATAGAAAAAGATCATTGCCAAATATGTCAATTAATTTGCATGCGAACAGCTTTCCATATAATCAATCCATACAATTAAGATGTGCTATTAAACAAAATTTGTTTTAATTTCGTGTTTAATAATTTGAAGATTTACAAAAAATTTTACAATTTGACTTGTTCAAAATTATTTGGCAAAGCTTAGGGGTTTCTTACGACACATCCCGAACAGCCGAGGTCCCATAGAGCATATTTAAACACCTTAAACAGGATCCTGCTACCGACTATGGTGACTGTAGCTGCTTCACAAAAATGTTTACGGCAAGTAAATTTAATAGTTTCGGCAATAAATGACGAAATTGCCATCGGATTTTTATAAAACTTGATGAATGCAAGTTTAAAGTAAATTTTCTCAATAACTCGATAACAATAATTGTCGTTGCATTACAAGTTTATGGGTTCTCTAATCACAATTCTGTTATCCGATTTCCAAATTTCGAAATGGTGGATCCGAAAAATGGTGGAACAAGTTTTAGAAATGTTTTGATTGTGATGAAACGTGGTATAAAAGATTCTTTGGAGTCGCTGATTACGATTCTGTTTTAAGATTTTAAAAACTCAAAGTGGCGGATCAAGTTTCAAAAAGGTTTTTATTAGTAATTAAAATTGGTTTATAGAGTTTTTTGGGGTAGCTAATGACGATTCTTTTATCAAATTTTTAAAACCCAATTTTAAAGTCTGAATTGAGTTAAGTTCAGGGGTTTTTGGGGTCGCTGATTGCAATTCTGTTATCTGACTTAAAAAAATTCAAAATGGCGGATCTAATATGGTGGAAAAAGTTTAATTTGTAAATTGTGAAAGATTTTAATTGTGCAAATATTTGGTATGAGGTGGCTTAAGGCGTCACTGATTAAAATTCTGATATGTTAAAATGGCAGATCCAAAATGGTGGACCAAGCTTTATTTGTAAATTGTGAAAGATTTTAATTGTGCAAAAATTTGGTATACATATAGTGGTTTTTGAAGTCATTGATTAAATTTCTATTATGTTCAAATGACGGATTCAAATTGGCGGCCTAAGCTTAATTTTTGAATTTTGATAAATTTTGATTGTGATTCAAAGTTATATATAGAAGTTTAGATCCGAAATTCAAAATGGCCGATCTAATATGGCGAACAGAATTGAGCAATTGACTCTCAATTCTAATAAAAATTTGTACATTTTACAGTTTTATCTCAATCAAAAAAATTCCCTGGCACAGGATTAAATTAGCACGAATTTTATATGTCACTATCTTAGTTGAAGTTAAGTATGTCTTCAGCTGAGGGATATCAAGTATATGGGAGAAGTTGTCGTGAAAGGTTTCAAAAGTTAAATAACACGTTGCCAAGCTTTCATCAATTCCAAAAGTTTTTGAATGGATTGTCACTTCCCAATTACAAAACTACTTTCGTTCTTTAATGTCTGATTCACAACATGGGTTTGTAAAACGTCGGCCCACTACTACCAACCTTTTAGAACTTTCGTCTTTTATTAATCTTGGTTTTACGAAAAAAAAAAACAAACCGATGTCATTTACACTGACTTTAGTAAAGCATTTGACTCGGTAAACCATAGTCTTCTCCTTCTTAAACTGTCTCGTCTGCGGTTTCCGTCTCGTCTTGTAAATTGGATATCGTCCTATTTATCAAACCGAGTCCAAAAGGTAGTTTTTAAAGGCTGCGAATCTACTGAAATTAAGGTCACGTCTGGGGTACCTCAAGATAGCCATCTCGGCCCTCTTCTTTTTAACTTATTTTTAAATGACCTCCCTAAAGTAATCCAATCATCTCGCATTCTTATGATTCTTATGTATGCGGATGATGTTAAACTCTATCTGTCCTACTCCGATACTAATAAGTACTTACTTCTTCAGCAAGATTTTGATAGCATGCAAACTTGGTGCAATATCAACCAACTCTTTCTCAATAGGACAAAATTTAACGTCATCTGCTCCTCTTTTGGCTACTTACTCTTTAGAATCTTCTACCTTAGAACGCACCGAGACCTTGGTGTTTTGTTTGATCATAATCTTAAATTTAATAATCATATTTGCAACATCGTGAATAAAGCCAGGGATGTTCTTGCTTTTATTAAGCGTTGGTCTAAAGAGTTTAACGACCCTTACACAACCAAGTTTGGTTTGTATTTCTCTCGTCCGTCCTATTCTGGAATATTGTTCCTGCGTTTGGAGCCCTCAATACCACCTTTATCAGGACATGATTGAGTCTGTACAAAAGCAATTTCTCCTTTTTGCACTTCATGGCTTAAACTGGGACCCAAATATCCGACTCCCGCCATATTCCGATAAACTTCGCCTTATAAAGCTGCCTTCCTTAATTCATCGCAGAACATGCCACGGCGTGCTATTCTCGCATAAGCTGTTACTCGGTCTTATCGATTCCAGCGTACTTCTTAGTAAACTTACCTTTGTCATACCGTCTAGAGTAACTCGTAATTTTAGACCTTTAGCCTTACAATTTTGTAGATCTTATGATGCTTTGCACGATCCTTTCCGTGTCTTATGCTCTAACTATAATAACTTTTACAACCTCCTCCCTTTCGAACGGTCTATTCAATCTATCACTTCCTCTATCTTATCTTATCATCTTGACTTGCCACTTCGAGCATCCTTGACTAACCCTATATGATGAGTCAACCACTTGGTCAACGGTGATCAATTGGCTCTTTTTGTGATATAATGTTTAATTTTTATCTTGTTTCCTTGTTTCCTCTTTAATATTGTAAATCCAAGTGTCTGGCCAGTTCTTGATGTGAGTTGGTGCATATCGTTAAAAAGTTCACCCACCGGGCTAGAGACGCGGATTAGTTAATATTGATTCCCTCTATCTTCTTTTTAAAAATAAATTATACTTTTTTTTTATAATATAAGGTCAACTGTACTTAGTTGTACTCCTCTAATTAAAATAAATAAATAAAAACGCATCATATAAGATATCAAAAGTTGGCTCGTTTCGTGGATAAACTCAAAAGATGAAAAATTCAACAGATTTATTATCCAATTACCGACAGAAAGTTGGGAAAAAATAGTGCCCAGTAATGGGTAATTTTTTAAATAAAAAATTATAAACCTTTTTTTCACAATATATTTATAATTTTTTATGGAAAATGGCGGAATTATATTTAAGTATCTTTAAACCAAAACTACACAAAATTTTCACTACGTCCCATAATAAGGTAAAGCACTTTTTTTTGTTGCAATGGCGTATCTTCAACTAACACAGACTGAAAGCTTAATTTTGTTGCGTAGTGTTACAGCATACGACATTTCCTTTCGCTCTATTAAAAATTAACTAGAAAAAGTATTTGAGTACAAAAATTAAATATGCTGCCACTTAGCGTTAAGCCACAATTATTGTTAAGTGTTTCTCCAAATCATTTGTCAATCAATTCACAGCCTAAAATAAAAAAAATTAACCAGACGACGACATTTACCAAAAGTTAAAAAAAAAACCACTTCTCACACACACACACACATTAAGCATTATTTACACATCATTAGTATTTCCTGTCTAAAAATATATGCGCAAATCTTTAAAACGAATTTCCATATAATTTTAATAAATGCGCATAAATGTCGTAAGCTGTCGTCAAACACATAACATGGGCACATTAGGTGTATTAAGTAAATAATACGCACATACGCACATACACAAAGTCACACACATACACGTAGACCTAGACATTTCCATAGCATAAGCCGAGGCGCACAGATACTACGATAGAAAGGCAGAACTTTTGTTATTTTATTCTTTTTATACATCGATTTTTCATCGTACGAGGGTAGTTTCATAAATTAGTGTCTTTTTGAATAAAAGATTTTTTTCGATAAATAAGTGTTTATTTTTTTAACAAAGTCGATACATAGTACAAAATTCTTAAATTATTAATATTTCATGATATTTTTCCATAGTCGATTATGGTCCAGTGTCAGCAATAGTGGCACGCATCGCTCATATAGCTTACTCAGTTGATATGCCTACAGCCTTAACCACCTCACACACTTTTATTCTCCAATTGTTTCATTTAGGCGATCTGAGCATTCGAATATTTACCAACACTAGTATGTTAGCCAAAAAATTGTAGTACGCACATTCATGTGAGCCTTATCAATAAAGCTACGTTGACTGTAAAATTTTCCTCTAGCTACCCCCTACAATGCAGTATTGGTTGTAAATGAATTGCGTTGTAGAAAAAGTGTTTGCAGCGTATTCAACGGTCGGACACAGTCATGGCTGCTATAATTTTTTTTTTTCTTTTGTGGTACTTCCGTTGGGCCTACATCAACGTCATCACAGACAATTATTCACACACAAGCACACACAGACAGGCACATCTACTCTGTCTGAAACACGCTCCAACACGTTATGCCATTACGTATACGCCATGTGCACGCTGTAAAAAAAATGCGTATACGCACAAACTGGCACGCACAGAAACGCACATAAAAACATTCTTTCAGACGTATATAATGTAAACGCATGTATATATATATATGCGTGTGCGTAGGCGTTTTGTATACATAGCTTTGTCCTTGAGCCGGCATTACGTCGCTTTTATTTTGTATACAAACTTGGACTACTTTAACTCCAGCTACAGCTTTTTGTGTTTGTTGTTGCCCTTGTGCTTGTTGCTGTTGTTGTCGGTGTGCACTCTTACTTTATCAGCCGCATTATTTGCGTCCTTAGATACGTGCTACCCACGTGAAACGCATAACCTGCTCCACACTGCGCACTAAGTTGTCTACAGCCTAAGCTTTTATTTTATTGTTCAACATTATTATTATTGTACTCAATCTCACACTCAATGCGTCTGCTCTCACATTTGTACTCATCTGGATGTTTGTCGGCATGTCATGTTAGCCATGCCTAAATAATATTGCCACATTTCCAAACTTGACTTCAGTTTGAGACTGCTTTGGCATTCCTGTGAGTTAGTCCATTTCCATACAACAGCACACTCACCTATGATTTAAAGTAGCTCTGTGAAAATTCCAGCGAAAATAAATTGGATTAGTATGCAGGCTACTAATTTTGGCCCTAAGGAATGCAATTTATAGCCATAGCTATTTTTAGCCAATATGTTAATTTGAGAATATAACAATGGATATGAATGAAAGTTTAGTATAGCGAATCACTTTTTATAACGATCTTTTCGATTTGAATGATATTTACATACATATTTGAGAGGGGTACTGAATATTTTTATGATTTGCAAATATGTAAGAGAGATACTAGCCTACATTTATCAAGTTAACTTTGTTTTTTTGAAGCTTAAATTTTTTATCGACCTATCGATAGCTGCATATTTCGATGTTTTTATTTCAATTTATGAGAGAGTTACAAGCCAATATTTACCACGAATGACTATTATTTATCGATTTGTCGATAACTGAATATTAAGATTATTTTTAAATATGTGACAGATACTAGACATTAGACAGTTTTTTTTTCCATTTCAAATATTTTTTATTAATCGAGTTATTGGTAACTGAATATTTTAATGAATTTGAAAAATATCGGAAATTTACCAGCAAGTACCAACTTTTTTCTAATTTTAATTTCTTAGCGACTTATCGATAACTGAATATTTTGATGATATTATGTAATATGTGAGAAAAATACTTTTAATATTCACCTTCCCAAATTTTCTTTTTCAAATTTAAATTAGTTATCGACTTATCGATAACAGAATATTTTTATGATTTTTAAGAATATGGGAGATGCACAAGCCAATATTGACCACGTTAAATTTTTTTAAATTTCAATTATTTATTGACTTATTCATAAGTGCATATTTTCATGATTTTAAATGGGATATGCTAACTAATATTCATCTTGTTAACTTTTTATAAATTTCAATTATTTATCGAGTTATCGATAATTGTGTATTTGGAGGCTTTTTAATATGAACGGACCTCCCATATTTTAATAACTTTATCGAGTCATCGCGAAAAAGCAAAGATATTCAAAAAAAAATTATTGGAATAAAAGAAAAAATGCGATAAAAAATGTATTTTAATTTAAAAAAAAATTTATATTGTTTGTACAACTTTTTTGATTAACACAAAAAAGCTTGAATTTTTGAATATGTACGGACCTCGTACACCCCTTTCCCATATTTTAATTACTTTATCGAGTTATCGCGAAAAGATATTTAAAAAAAATTTGAGTAAAAGAAAAAATTCGATAAAAATTAATTTTAATTTAAAAAAAAAATGCTGTTTTTTTTAATTTTTTTAATTAAGACAAAAAAGTTTGAATTTTTTAATATGTACGAGCCTCGTAAACTTTTTTCCCATATTTCAAATACTTTAACGAGCTATCGCAAAAAAGTGAAGATATTTAGAAAAAAATATTTGATTAAAGAAAAAATCAGCCTGAAGAAATACGTTGCTCCGGCTAGCATACCTTTTATAATTTAGAATTAACTTCTACTTAAATAAATAAAAGAAAAAATTCGATAAAAAATTCATCTTTTTTTTTAAAGTTTCCATTTTTTTACTTTTTTATTAAAAAAAAGTTTCCATTTTTATCAAATTTTTTTTTTATTTTAAAACAATTCCCACCTTGCTAGAATACAAGAATAAACACATTTGAAGCAAGAAATCAAAAAAAAAAATGTCGATTCACGAGAGCTACGACTTTTTATGACAAATTTTAAAAGTAAAATAAATATTCTGACCGAGTCCCAATATATTAAAAGTCAAGGGTTGAAAAACGCGGTTTTTTTTTAATATAATAAAAATATGTTTTTTAGCCAACTAGTGGGAATAAATGAATATTAAAAAATGCACGCTCTTGTCGAAACCGATCGACTTGATTTTATCAAAATCAACATTAAGCTAGGATCAAGTTTTTTATCCTTACAGAAGTCCAAAACCAGCATTACTCATAGCAATTATTTGCTCTCTTTGTTGAAGAAATTATTTGGCCAAATATTAGTGCTGCGCAAATATGTTTGCTCACGGTATCAAACTTTGGCAAATATTTCCACTAAATTTTTCTTGGCAAAAAATTGATAAATGATGAGCAAATCTTATTTGCTCATTGTTTAGGGGAAATATTTGCTTCGACATTTCAATCTGTCAAAATATTTTCCAAAATATTATTAGTTGCAAATAAAAATTGTTCACATCTATTTGCTGTGTATCGAAAGTTAATTGTTTTTTGCAATACAAGCTAATTTTTGTTAACTAACATATAAATATCTATTCAATTAACTTTTACAAAAGCTTAATTCATTTTTTGAGATTTTTTGTTAAAAAAAAAAATTAAATTATTCCATTTTTTAAACTTTAGCAAATTTTTGTTTAATTTTTTTTACGTTTTTGCTTAAAATATTCAAAAAACCAACTTGAAAATATAGGAAATTTTCATATTTAAAAAAATGTGTGGGTTAACTTAACATAAAAAACTGCAAAAACTTACGTACATAAAAAAAAATGAAGAAAAACGTTGTTTCTCGAAAAATTCACAAGCAGCGCATTAGAAAGTCTTATATAGCCAACACTATTAAAATGTGTTCTATGCGCTCGTAGTCCTCTCACTTTGGTACTCTTGGCATCCTGTAAATGTTTGTTGTTTGTGTTGCCGCTTGGCATATTTAGTCTAGGCATCTTGAAGGTTAAATATATGAAAACACACCTTTATATCCTATGGGTATTATGTGGCTACGGCCAACTGTTGTCTGTATAAATACACTCGCACACACACGCCCAGAGTTAAACAATGTCTGTGTATATATGTGTGTGTGTATAATGTCTGGCTGCCAAGTTGTCTGGCAGTTTTTGACTTGTTTGCAAAATGGCGAACAAGATATTTATGAATATTAAAACAATTTGCTTATTATGCTTGAATAATTGAGTAGATAATATGATTGAAATGAAATGCCAGTAAAACATTAAAGCAATGCCGCCAAAGCCCTTTTCAAATTTCACGACTTGGTTGCACAGTGCGGCTGCGTAATATTTATACTACATGACGATGATGATGCTAATGATGATGACGCTCAGGGACGTCGGCGATGTCGGCGACAACGAAGCGCAAACTTCAACAAAGCGTTAATTAATACTTACAAAATGTTTGCCTTTCGTCTGGCAATGCAGAGGCAACAAAAACTAAAAAGTAAAGCGACACAAAAGCAACAAAATCAAACTAGGCAAAAACAAAAAAAAAAAAAGCACTCGTCATAAGTCAAATAAAAGCGCAGCAAATGCGACATAGCCAAAGCGACGTTAACTTGGCCAGTAAATGGGCGCACACTTGGCAAATACTCGGAATTGTGGGCTAGATAAGCAGCCCAGACATTTTCAAAGCCCCTAGACAAAGTCACATGCTATGTTTATGCGCTTGACTGATCGCGAACAGTCAATTGACGATAATACTTCTTAGTAAATGTAAAATTAACTTTGCTTTCCACTTATAGGGAAATCTGAATGTAAAGGTAGACTTTCATTTGACTAATTTTGGAATAATTTGTTGATCAGTGAAAGGTAAAAACTTTAATTTATTATAAAAAAATAAACAAATGTAAAATGTTAAAATTTTTTTTTATTATTTTTAACGAATGTTTTTGTTTATTTTTTTAAATACATTTTATTTGTTTGTTGTAAAAGATTTAGTCGATTTATTGGTAAAAAATGGTATTGGTCCCATTTTTTACAAAGCGGCAATTCACTTGAAAATTCTAAGTGAAAAAAAAATTTCGAAAATGTTTGAAAAAAAAATTTAAGAAAAAAAATTGAATTTAAAATTAATTTTTTTTTTTCAAATTTAATTTACTTTGATTACAAAAAAATTTTATAGATATCTTTATTCGTTTAGAATAAATGACTTGTAAAATAAAAGTCTAAAAATGAAAAAATCCAATATTTAGTTATAATAATCGGATTCTTGCAATAAAAAAAGTGGGCCTCCACATGGCGACGAACGTATGAAAAAACAACAACAAAAGGGTTGAAGCAGTCTTTTATAAAAACAAACTAGGGGGCTCCGACCCCTACACAGTGGTAGCTTTGGGCTATCAAGCCGAAGAAAATAATATCTTTGAAAATAATCAACCTATCTCTGTTACATTTGCAATCATTTTAGCTTGTTATATTTATGTGTCAAGTCGGACGACTACATAAATGCCCTGCTGGCTTTGACGCCAACTACCGTGCATTTTTTAATCATTTTTGGGCATTCCTCATCCATTATACAACTTTTTCTTTACACAATATTTTTCCGAGTGACGGACCGATAGACTGACACAGCTTTTCCGAAGATGCCTCCCTCTGGCCGTTACATAAATTGCATTGTACCTTCGGAATGCGATAATAGCGGCCCCCAAAAGAGTTGTGAACCCAAAGGTACATAATTTTGACGACTATTTCTACAATAATTCATACTGCGCCCTTTATTAAATGCCGATTACTCCCACAATTTAAAATCGAACACATTTTATTTTTAACGAAAGTCACTTAGGCTTCCATAAATACCTTATGTATTAGGTTTTCAAATCAAAAGTGAGAGTTTTATGACGTAATCAATTTGTCAAGAGTTGCATTAATTAAATGTAATCATTATTATTATTAGACTCATACAGGTTATAAATGTTTCTATGAAGAAATCTGTATGTTAAGCCGTGGGATCGGATTCGTTTTTGCGTGCTCCCAATTCCCCATTTTTTCCCTTATTACATATTTCGCTTCCTCTTGCTAGCACAGTTCCAAACCTTTCTAGGCAAATTCTAACGGCTATGCTATTCTTGCATGACAAAAAAATTATTTTAGTTTAAATTTCGTGGACCTATGCACCTATTTTGCCAATCCGTTTTAATTCCTCCTGCCACAAAACTTCGGTTTCAAAAAGATGGCGTACGTTTAAGTCGGGCGTGGACGACTTTGGGATACATTGTACCACTGCTTGCAATAAAATCCGGTAAATTGCTTAAGAACACCAAAGACATTTGATTGCTAACAACCAAAAACAGACGAATTTTTAACCAAAAATGTTTTTTTGACCTATCGTTCCTATGGGATAGCTCCCATTGGATATGATATAGACAACCGATTTTGATAAAACTTGGTACAGTGCTTAAGCACCTTGAAAAACTTCCGAATGCCAAATTTCGTAACGATAATTTCATAAACAACCAAAAACAGACGAATTTTGAACCAAAAATGTTTTTTTGACCGATCGTTCCTATGGGAGCTATATGATATAGACAACCGATTTTGATAAAATTGGGTACAGTGCTTGGGAACTCTAAAAAATTTACGAGTGCCAAATTTGGTTACGATATCTTCAAAAACAAACGAATTATCCATCTAAAACTTTTGTTTTTTTTCGAGGTCCTCTGAAACATCCCTATGGGAGCTATATAATATAACCCCGATATCGAAAAAGTAAAATAAACTTGTCTATCCTGACATAATTATGCATCTAATCTGAAAATTTGGTCGCTCTAGCTCTTACCATCTCTGAGATCTAGGCAATCATACAGACAGACGGTCAGACGGACATGGGTATATCGACATCTCCAGTCACCCTGATCATACTTTAGGTAACTTTGGGGGGTCTCCGACGTTTCCTTCTGTATGTTACATACATTTTCGGCTTGCACAAACTTAATATACCCTTTGTACCATACGGTACAGGGTATAAACATAGAAAATTTGATTTGGTGAAATTGGGAGCATCAACCATGTGGTTTCAAAACGAATCCGAATAAAATATCACATATAAAGTTAACGTCACTTATTTTTGTAGGCCTGTGTAATAGGTCGTTAGCTGCGAATTTCTGATGATTAAAAAGTAAGAAATTTGTAATTACAATGTATTAGTCGTACTGTCACGATTTAAAATAGTTTTCGATTTAAGATATTGTAAAATAGACCATAATGTTAGCACGATGTATGCCAGAAGTAAACCAGCTAGTTTCGACACAATAATCACCTTCAGGCATTGGTAAAACTTTCGTGAAGTGATAATTTGGCACATCTATAGGAAATTTATCCGCAATGATATCGTGCTGTAAATATTTTACATCAATAAAAGCTTTCGACATAATCACAACTTAAACCAACTTACGTTATATGGACACGAATGATTTATATTTGTATAGTCGACAATCATATTGTAGAGAAATACAATTATTGGATTTTGGGGGTTTTTTAGAAATTTACACGCATCGAATGTTACATTGTATAGAAATGGCCTATATCCACTGAAGCGTTTGAGAAAGGCAAAGTTAGTCTTAAATAAAATTCAACTGTTAAATTTATTAATTTTTTTTAAGATTATATATATATATACCTTTAAGTTTGTAAGTGGCAGTTGCTTGAGATTGCCTCTTAGTGACAGATATTTGTAGGTACGATTAACAGACTTTAGAAAACAATATTGGAATTCTATATAGTTTGTATCCTGAGATAAGCATTTTAAATTTGTAAACTCAAATTTAGTTGTTACCTGAAAAATTAGCTGAAAAGGATTCTAATTACTTGAAAATGTTATTTTTGAATACCTTTGAAATAGTTGAAAATATCATAATGAATATTATGACTTCCGCATGCATCAAATACGTTTGCATTTTGAAAAGCTTTAACGAAAACTGAGTTTCAATGAAATTTTTTAAATGTAAATAATTATTTTGATAAAAAAATGTATATAAAGCTATTATAAACAAATTACTTTTTTAATTGAGAAATGTTATTCATCGTTAGCGATAATCACACTTATAACTTACATACTTACAAACTTTATTAGACCAGAACTTGATACGAATTTTATGTACACTGTTCAAAGTAACCATTTGTTTAAAGGATCAGCCTTGCGAAACAAGTTAAGCTTAATATTCAAAATAAACCATGAAGGCTACACATAAGCCGAACATAATCCCTAAATAATCCTTTCATATCATAACTTTTCTGCCTTATGTCTGATAGATGAGTAAGAATAAACCAAAAACAAGACGATAAAAGACTCAGATATAGTCCGGAGCGTCTGCTTACCCGTTAGTCCATGCATTCATATAAAATATTATTATAGCCTATACCGAAGGGATGCATTACGAAGCAGTTTTAGTTAGTATCGACATAATGTGAGAAATGAAAAACTCTTTCGATTAATACCCAGGATCATTATAATCCGTCTGCAAACAGCGACTAAAGTACTGTATCAAAGCACGATTACGTATCTTGGTGTAAAGTGAGGTAAAATGCGAGGCTATATAAATGTCAATAAGCCGATTGTCGCGTATTTCATCCAGTAGCGTTAGACAAGAGGCATATTTTGATTTAGAGAGCTTGAATATAATATCACGCAGTTGCGGCTCCAATTCAAGAAACAATTTAAATGATGTTGAAGCAATAACCAAACGCTTAAGTTCCTGTCTGTCGATAGTCGCCAAGGCGCAAAGACCGCCGTAAACTGTCACATTACTAGTAGAAATCATTTCAGGAAACTCGCATTGGTCAAAATTGGCGGCCAGCTGCGCAATCCCAGCACGTGTGTACCCGTGCATTGGCTTCTTCCTCTGAGAAATCCGGCGTGCTCTCCGCTTTGGATATATAGCACATTACATGCGCCCAGTTCTGCAAGTATAAAGACATTTTGATGACATTAAGACACATGTTGACAACGTGCTGGCCACTGGTCTTCATGGTCGCGACGAATGCTTTCTTTAATAGATTTTGATTTATAATTTTTCAAGTCCGAATCAAGCTTTTCCAGTTTTAAGGCAGCCTTCTTTATCTATGTGTCCAACCAAACAGCATCGTAGGCATACGCATCCTTTTCGGCGCCACCATTTTGGTATAAGAACCCTGATCTCCCATAATCTCAAAACCCATAATCCCATCCCCTTCTCATTCTATCCCATCCTTTTTCTTTTATATTAAACTATATATATATGTAACATTTTTGTAAATTTGTTGGTTACAATCACACTATATTGATTTTTAGCATAACAAGGACATTTAATACACGTATAACATTAAGATATATACTTTTTTTTTAAACACTTGAGAACTCTCTAAAGAGGCAGTGTGTAATTTTATTGATAGATTTAAATTTAAGATTTTAACCTAAATACACAAATAAACGTTCAACAAAATAAAATATATATGTATATTAGGGCGGGTCAATTTGTATGGGGCCGAAAAAACCTTATGGGGCTCACTCGGATTTTGATTCTTTGGGTAATTCTAAGCAAATTTGCCCAAGAAACTATGGGTCTAAAATGAATTTCGAGTCGCCCACTTTTTCAAAATAGGTTTTTTTCGAAATATTCAAAAATCGACTTAGACATTGTATTGAAAAGGGCAAAAAACACAATTTTTTCTCTAGCCAAATGTGAATTTGGGGGTTTTTGGGGTCGAGGAATTCATTTTTGACATCTATTTTTAATTTTGGGCACCGCCAGAGGGCGCTTTAGTGTATTTTTTTTAGTTTTTCCGTTTTTATACCCTGTACAGTATGTTACAAAGGGTATATTAAGTTTGTGCCAGCCGAAAATGTATGTAACATACAGAGGGAGACATCGGAGACTCTCCAAAGTTACCCAAAGTATGATCAGGGTGACTAGAGAAGTCGATATACCCATGTCCGCCTGTCCGTCTGTCTGTGTAAACGCCTAAATCTCAGAGATGGTAAGAGCTAGAGCAGCCAAACTTTCAGATTAGATCCGTTATTATCCTACGGGAGACAAGTTTATTTTATTTTTTTGAAACCGGGGTTCTATTATGTAGCTCACATAGGGGTGTTTCAGAGGACCTCGAAGTTTTAGAGTTATAATTCGTTTGTTTATGAAGACATCGTAACCAAATTTGGCACTAGGAAGTTTTTTATAGCTCCCAATCATTGTATCAAATTTGATCAAAATCGGTGGACTATATCATATAGCCCCCATAGGACCGATCAGTCAAAAAAAAATTGTTGGTGCAAAATTCGACTGATTTCTGTCTGTTTTTGAAAAAAAAAATCTTTTGGAGGTCTTAAGCAATATATTGGACTTAATTGCAATGTGGTGGTATAGTCGTCTATGCCCGACTTTAACGTACGCCATCTTTTTTTTTTTAAATTTGACAAAATGTTGCGAAAATCGTCGAATATTTAATTTTTTCATAACGCAATCTAAAATTTAAAATTTTCCAAAATATTCACCGTTGAAAAATGGAAGGGGGCGTACTTTTTGACGACGTACATAAATAATTATCCATTTAACGAAGAAATATTTCCCTCTAGTAATAAGGAAAAACGAGTATTAGAAAAGAATCCAGATAATTAGGGGTTTAAATTTAATTATGATATCTTTATAAAGAAACAAAACAACGAATTTCGTAAAAAATACGTTTTTTTGACCGATCGTCCCTATGGGAGCTATATGATATAGTCAATCGATTTTGATCTAATTTGGTAGAGTTCTTAGAAACTCTACAAAATTTCTGAACGCCAACTTTGGTTACGATATCATCATAAACAAACGAAACAAAACGAATTTTGCACAAAAACACATTTTTTGGAACGATCGGTCCTATGGGAGGTATATGATATAGTACATCGATTTTCATAAAATTTGTTACAGTGCTTGAGAACTATGAAAATGTGAAGTATTCGTCGATTTTCGCAACATTTTCTCAATTTTTCAAAAAAAAACGGAAAAACTAAAAAAAATACACTAAAGCGCCCTCTGGCGGTGCCCAAAATTAAAAATAGATGTCAAAAATGAATTCCTCGACCCCAAAAACCCCCAAATTCACATTTGGCTAGAGAAAAAATTGTGTTTTTTGCCCTTTTCAATACAATGTCTAAGTCGATTTTTTAATATTTTGATAAAAACCTATTTTGAAAAAGTGGGCGACTCGAAATTCATTTTAGACCCATAGTTTCTTGGGCAAATTTGCTTAGAATTACCCAAAGAATCAAAATCCGAGTGAGCCCTTACACCGAAAAAAATTGACCCACCCTAATGTATATATATATATATATATGGTTACCATTGATACTATAGGTAATAATTTATTACTAATAATGATCGATAAGGTTGACTTAAATAGTGGCCTGCCTAACTTATTTTCGCCGTAGTTATAGCATTTTATAAAAATTGGCTTATAATTCGCAACTGCTTAAAGCCATAAGGTTCAACTTGTTTTGTGCGTAAAACACTTAAAATTTTTTTATATTAATAATATAATTATATTATAATTATAATTATGTAATTGCTTTCTTGGTCTTTTTTTTATTTTATTTTTTTAGTTTATTTTGCGCGTTCTTTTTTTTCAACTAGAACAACATATTCACTAATATTAAAGCCAAAAATATGTTTTATTGCAATTTTCTTTTAGTATAAAAAGTTTTAAATAGAAATTTTAGTTAAGTCGCGTCAGAAGATACCAACGAGAAAAGGTTTTTTAATTGGAAAAATTTGTTTTGTGACGTCATCCTAGTTACAACTGTTTGTGTAGAAGCTTAATCGGTATGTATTATGTATGTATTTGGCTTGGAACATGGAGATCCATTTACTTATTCTATGCCATGGTATAATAAGTAAGGTAGAGTAAGATTGTAGCAACGTTCTCTTTGCTGGGGCCATGTTTTTCATTCTCGTTGCGAATGTGTATGCGTCAGCTTGTGTGTTGCTTCTGTCTCTCTCACATTTCTTTGCTCTCACAAAATAATTGGCCCCGAGTGAGAAAATCTTACTCTACCTTACTCATTATACCATGATTCTATGCAGTTTTAGTGGCCTCTGTGGAGAGTTTCCTATACAGCGATTAGACATGAATCAGCAACGGGCAGGCACGACTTGAGCATCCTCACTCGGGTAAACACAGCGAGCAAGCCGCGAACTCCCCATAGTTTTTTAAATTTGAAACTTTCTGCACTGCTTAACTAAAGTTGATGTACATCGTTTAGGAGTAACTTAACAGCTACTACCAGATATAAATGTATTCACTTGGAATAAATAAAAACATGACTTCGTGTACGCATAAACATGTACAAAGTATTAGTAATAGAACATGCCTATAGACTTAGTTAGGTAAGCGGAAGTACAGTCACGATGGAAATGACTGGACAGCATTCCAAGCAGTTGGAAGCTAATTTTATTGTCCGCATTAATCAGTCTGAGCAGCCTGCAGTCAGTCAGTTTATCAGTCGGATTGTTGGCAGTCTCTCCAACTGTCATTTTGTCCATCATTCCGTCAGCCCTTTTGTTTGCTGGGTGTATGCATGTGTCTTCTTTTTTTTTTAATGTTGGCTGCTGCAGACAGTTAAATGACCGAAATGCATGACCAGACGCAGCCATTTTTAATGCGCGCCAAAAGTTTTTAACAGCAGCAACAACAAACAGTGGCGCATCCAAGGGGTAACTTGCTGTACGGTTGCCCTCCAAATACTTGCAACTGTTGCACTGTAGAGTTTCGACTGCTTAGTCACAAAATCAAACTGCAAATGAATTTGGTACATGACTTCCGCTACCCCCCTAAATTTGATGTCAAATCCGCTCCTGGCAACTTGAACGATGTTGCGACGCGTCGGCAGAGCGTAATCATCAATTTCTCAGTGTCGCATTAGTTTTCATTAATTTGAGCGGCATGCGGCAATATGAACCAAATGATGCGCACACAGATGCAGCATGCAACATGCAGACAATTGCAACATGCAACATGTTGCTCGCATTATTGATGCATTTGGCAAACGGCAGCGACAGTCCCCAACGACATTGATGTGGCGGCTGCGAATCTCGACCAGAGATACAAGAACTTGCAACGCCTGCAGCTGCACTGTCAGAGCACAGACAAAACTCATAAATAAGCGAGCATTGGAGCAAGCTTATAAGAAAAACGAAGAAAAAAAAATATGTGAGCAACAACTGACAAGGGACGGCTTGAAAGACAAAGGCAAAATTTAAAACGAAGATGAACACGAGCAAAAATTTTGCTGCACAGACACAACGCGACTCCGACTCTCAAAGCCATTACAATGGCAACTTGGTATCATTAGTTGGCAACAGCAGTAGCTAACCACAAGGTGCACTTACCACCTTACAATTTGGTCAAATTTGTAAAAGCAAATTTTTACCAATTTTTGCAGCACTTTGTGACAATTTACCTATGACAGTTACATTAAGCGCATATTTATGGTAACAAATGAATAAGAGCAAAATTATATTCAAAAGAACCGTCGCCTTAATACACTTAAAAGTCATATGTGAACACATGTCCATTAGGTGGCATATTATGATGAGTGCGTCACAGCCAACCTGTCCCCACAGTGAAAACGTTTATGTCAATACGACAAAATATTTTTCTTGGCGTCTATTGATATAAACTATTCGTTTCTTATCTGCCTTATTTAAGGCCTCACAAAGTCAGCCCTCATTTCTTCCAAAGCTTCATCTTTTTATAGATCTACATTTTTGACTAGCTCAGGAGCCTAACTGGGCCCAAGTTTTGTAATAAGTTGAGCCACTACAAGTAAGAGCATAAAAAGTATTTTCTAGTAATTCATTTTCAAACTTACGCCTTCGCTTTTATAGCTTCTGTTGCTCTGCCATTTACATCCTTTACAATATATACTAACATATATGTATATGTTCGTAATAAGAATGTGGCCAGGAAAGAGGTAAAGGAATCCCTTTCTCCAAATGTCTGCGCTGCCCTACTCCATGGCTTTGAATCTACTCTTGCCGCTGCACTGAACTGGCAGACTTTCAAGTTCAGTCTTGGTTGGAGGTTATATAAAAGTCAGACCGCTGTCAGTCGTCGGCTGCTATAGAAGAGTCTTAACTTATTCATTGCCACTGCTGCACACAAAGTGCGCTTCTTTTTTGGGCCACGGCTGTTGCCACACTCCAACAACAACAACAAGTGGGCTGGTTATGGTCGAAACAAACCCGACTATTATATACGCTAACCAAATGCTAAATCATAGGCTTTTAGTTACGATTTTGTTTTAAAAGTAAATTTTCTAATTAGACGGGTCAACTGTACTCGTCAAGAATTTTGCGCACAAAAGCCACCATGAGTGATTTTTCTATTATTGAGAGTACAATTCTTATTTTAAGAGCTTTTTTTTGTAGACAGATTTTCGATTGGGAAATGCAAAATCGATTTCTTTTTGTCATCCCGGTTATTTTACGAAAATATTTTAGCGTCTCACTCGTTTCCTTTCAACATTTTTTGCACTAACCTTATAAGCTCTTTTACCCTTTGTGTACAGAGTATTACAAATATGGCCAAAATAAAATTGTTGCCTCTAAGTAGAAGCGAGCAACAACAACAAGAACGACAACGAGGGCTACGAAAATTCGTAAATTTCATTTTACGACGAGGACTACGAGTAACGACGCCGGCTGCTTGTCAAAATTTTGTTGTTTTTTAAGCGTGTGGACTGGAAAGAGTTTGGGGAGTCTGTCGCACGATTGCGACTGGACTCGTTCGTTTTTCAAGGTTAAGCACAAACACAATGACTTGCACTTGCACACACACAGAAACATACTCTCACACAGATACCAATTGCCAGACAGCAAGCCAGACGGAGTGCGTCGGGGGCGCGCCGAGTGCCGCATTTTTGTTAGCCTCAATGAGTGGGAGTGCATTTCAGCTTACGCTTCACTTAATTTTCGGGCTATAAATGTGAGCGCATGTATGTGTGTGTGTGTGCATGCGAGAGAGCGTGTGTGTTTGAGAGTCGGTGTCTTTGTATGCGTGTGCATTTGCTTGAGGGTGCAGTAAAAATTTTGATTGGAGAGCTTGACGCGCCGTCTGTCAATGGCGACGATGATGACGGTGGGCCCAAAAATGTTTTGCAACGCCTTTTGGGCTTTGTTGGCATAGCCGGCATTAGGCACAGTGGTACCAAGTGAAGGAAACGTAAATAAAATAAGTGCAAAGAAAAATGTAAATTTCAATAAAGAACAATGCTGCTACTTAAAACAAAACTTTGCAGTGTCAAAAGTACGTTAAGAGAGATTTTTAATTATGGAGAGTACATTTTTATATGATTTTAAGAACAAGTGCTCTCAATGAAAGGAGAAGCTTTTATAAGCGTATTACGTTTTCGTTTTAAAACTCTTGAGCGTATTTTATTATTAATTTAAAAATAATAGTGTACGAAAAATTTGTATTACAATAATTCTATACTGAAAAAAACTCTTTTTGAGCCCACTTGAAGTTAAAATTAGAAGAACGAAATTTTAAATGAAACAATCTCGTTTTGACATGTATCACGTTTCAAAATATTTGGCAAAAAAAATTGAAGCGCGTCACTTTTTCAAATCTCTTCGATTTTAATGATTTTTACATATATAATAGAAATACGATTTGTATTTGCAAAAAAATCAATTTTTTTTAGCTTTAAGCTTGAATATTATGCATAGCTACGATCATATTAATTGTACTTTTGAAAAGGGTCTAGCTGAATAAGGTCCTGGAAACTGCGCCCAGCGATTTTTGAAAAATATTGATGCAGTTCGATGCACAGGGCAAACAATTTTTTTTCGCAAAATTTCAGTTCATTTCGCGCCAGAACCGTCCTGATTCCTCAGCTTCTTTCAAAATAGTTCGGCTCCATATTGTTCTAGGACCTTCTTCGGTTGCGCTGCGGAATCCAATCAAGGGCCTGACGACAAACTTCATATGGTGGCTTTCACATGTGTGCCCAATCCATCCCCATTGTGACTAGTAATTACTATATGTAGGATATTTGCTGCACGTTGTATCGTTGCAGCAACTCAGAGTTGCTGATCGTGTTTGGATTAGAAGATGATACGTTATTAAATTTTTTATCAGACGTTACCGTTTGTACATTACGAAATGTTTTCAAACATATTTTGACAAACTGTACATGCGCGTTTTGTAAACTTACTTAATCTTTATTAAATAAATAAATAAATATTGTACATGAGTATATCTATACATACCCGCTTGCCCGTCACGCTGCTTCATTGTGTTTAATACAACACCCTATAAATTCAGGACATTAAACCTAAAATACTACAACAAAGGCCCACCAACAAAAGTGTTCTCAATTTGACTTAAGGCACGAGTACCCTTATGAATTTTCGGCCGCTGAATTGGACCGAAAAATTCTCAAGTCCCCATTAAACGAGGTACTTTCTGGGTCACCTCAGAACCCTGACGTGCTCGACTTATCTATTATAATAAATCTGCCAAAAAGTTCGTTATTTCATATCTTACTCGTCAAATCTTGCCCACTGTGGCGCTACCGTCTAATGTATTGCAACCTCAAGTTGCTTGTCGTATTTGTGGCAATGTCTGTCGATTATGCGTATGTATGGCAGAATATATAACTATATATGTACTGTACTATATGTATGTATGTGTCTCTCAACAATTCAAAATCGGCAATAAAAGCCGCCGTTGTTTTTGTTACTATTGATGTTGTTGGTGTTGTTGTTGCATGCGTTGTCGTTGGCAACGTCGACGACGACTTCGCTGCCGCTGTCCCCGGTGCAGACAAGAGTCAAAGTCATAAACTTTATTTTCTGTTGCCTGCACAAAGGCGCCCAGGAGTAGCGTAGACCTTTTGTTCGTTGCACACGTAGTATATACAATATATAAGTCGATGTATATGGGTGATTTTTTTACAAATCAACTGGTTTTTGGAAAACAAGTTTCCAATTTGAAAATGTTTCAATTTTAATAATCACTTGTTTCGAAAATATGAATGCAAATTTTTTTTTTCAAAATTCGAGATTTCAGCCGAAAAGATGGTCATTTGAATTATGTGCTCTTTTATTCAGTATAGCAAAAATGTAGCTTCAAGGTGAGATTAGGTTTGTTTAGTTGAAGGGCTTGGTATAAAATCTCCCAAAGACCGTGTGCTGCATTAAGATAATGGGCCAAGGGGGTTGGCAGAGTAGCTAATCTTTTTTCAGTTGAAAAGTTATTAATTCAGCCGGTCCATTAGTAACCTTCCAGAGCCCTCTATGTTTGGAAAAAAACATGACACTACTCATCTATTTTGGGCTTCGTACTACAGGGAAGCAAAAAGTAGGGTTATGTTCGACCTGTTTGTATAGTATGTTCATCTGTTGCCTCATTACTTCTAAGCCACTTATCATTATTTGACAAATGAAATATCATTGAAAGCGTCTTGATCATCCGCTGGTTACAGTTTATGTGACGTCACGTTCATTTGAATATGTCATGAGAAAAAAAATGAATTTTATAATTTTGCAGTGTTACGTATTAAATTAAATTTCCTTCATAGAAATTTTACGCGAATCAAAAATCTATAGTCATTAATTTGGTTTGTAAAAGTCCTGCCCATATATAATGTAAGTGTGTGCATGTGTGTGTATTATGTAGGTGTGCGTGTGTGTTATCATGTGATTGTGTTGTGCGTCGGGACTTGATTGGGCAAATACCATGCGTTTTGTTGCCTTGCCTGCAATGCAACTGCAGACATTTTTGGCCTGGGAGTCTTATGTCTGGCTGACTGACTCTGCAGCTTCAAACACACTCCCACACACCCAGACATATGTGTGTGTGTTTATGCTTTATTTTTTTTTATAATGATTGTATAATCAAAGGTTTTGATTGTGTGGCGACCAGACATATTCTGCCCCTTTGTAGAACCTTCGCTGCGCTCTAATTAACTGCACATTACACGCAATGCTCAGACAAGACATAAGAGACCACCTGCGGCGCCCCATAATCCTACCCACTGTTCGTGCCCATGAGCTTCAACAGGTTGCCATTTACAATTAAAAATTAATTTCACATTTCGCAACTTCAAACTTGTTCAATATATCTTACCTATAGGCAAAAAAACCCAAACCCCTTTTTTTACACTGAAAAAAAAACAAAGTATTGTGACTTTGTTTTTTATATTTGGTTTTAAAAAAAATTTATCAGAAAAATTTGCTCAAACCAAAGTCCAAAGTTGGTTAATTTTTTGTTTTTTCTTTACTTCAAAATATTGCAGAAATTAAAATATTTAAAACGAACTCTTCTAAAGCATAAATAATTTTCAAACTTTATCGTCATAACATAAACAAATAACATAGAAAAATAAAAAAACATATAGTATGCTAGAGATTTTGAAGACAACACAGTGAAAAAAAACTGAACCCCTTTTCCTTAAAAAAATACTAGAACATAATCCTTCAAAGCAGCTGAGTGTGATATGTTAAAAAAATTGTGACGTCAGGAAATGAGTTGATAGTGTAATGGCTTTAAAACTTTTGAATTTGGCTCGAGTTCCATGCTTTTTTTTATTTTAATTTTTTAATATTTGGTATATTGTCTTATTTTTTCAAATGTATTTTAATTAAAAAAATGCAAGCAGCTTATTTTGAGCTATGTTTTTTTACAGTGTAGACCCACCGCTGTTAGCTCTTTGCCAATATGCTAAATACATTTCATTTCACTTAAGGGAATTCTTGTGTAACCCCCTTAAAAAAAAGGGTAGTTACTATTGTGATTAATTTGTAACTGCCAAAGTTGGTTGGGCGGCAAAATAAAATAAAAAAAAAACAGCAAAACGAGCCGACCAGACGCATTTTCCAAATCAAATTTTCAATGCCAAAAGTTGCCCTAGAGTTTGGGTTCTACGTTTATGGCTAGACAGGCGAGCTGGGTTCCAGCAACCCCTGGTATTTGCCTTGTTTTTGTTGTTGTAGCTGTTGCTATGGGCAAAAAAGTTTGACATTGAAATTTTTTTTATTTTTTTTCGTTGGGTATTTTGGAATGCATGTTAGATTTAGTGTGAAATGCAGTGGAAGAACCACCCCGAAATAAGAAGTACCTAGAAGGCAGAGAGCTGGTAAAGTGCATAAATAATGAAATGAAGACCTGTCGCTAAAGTTTTTAAGTGCACATGTGAGTGTCCCTATTTTGTGAGTTTGTGTGTGAAGTGTGTGACCATAGGCTTCAGCTGAGTGCCTACTTTTGGGCGCAAATTTTTGACCAAAGTGGTATAATTTGGCTTTATGCTTGGGCACTTTCTCCAACTATGACTTGACAAAAAACCAAAGAAAAAGTTTCAAAGTATTCTTGGGCTGAATAGCCAAAGTGGCGCAAGAACTTTTCGCTTAACTGTTTTTCTATGCTCTTCTTTTATTGGATAACAGGTATTCAAGGCTTACTAAGGCGTTATGTACACCTATTGGCCCTTAAAATATCCTTTTCAGAGATATTTTTAAGGGTGGCTGATATATGGACAATGCTTCGTCTTAATTCAATTAACTAAACATTTTTGTTTCGCTTATATGCAAAGGATTTGACAAAATAAAAAGATGATGATTTTTCTGATAAAAAGAATTTTAATAGGTCCTAGAAATTCGTTTTTTTTGCTCCTCCCCCAAAAAAAAGGCGTTTGTAAATGTAAATTCTTTCGGTCTAGAAAAAGATCTTAGGATTGTAAAGAATTAAATCGATAGGTGCAATGGTTCTTAAGAAACCTTGCTCACCGTAACCCTATTTAAAAAAAATATATATTCCATGATTTTCGCGACTCGATTTGATTAGATGATGTCAAGAGTATGTGCTCCTGTACCACTTTTACGCTTTGTTCGGTTGTTTAACGATCCCTGACTAAAATTGAGTAGTTTTGAGCTTGACATATGCCGAAGAGCATCCACTTTGGGCGGGTATGAGTTTTTAACAACCAAAACAACAGTTGACCCTCCCTATATAATGCTTCTGTCACAATCTCGAAAATATCTAGTCATATATACAGTGGAGATTTCCTATGGCGAACTTTATTGTTATTTCGTGTCCCTAGATACGGTAATTTCTCATCTTAATCTCATCATTTCAAATTTATCTACCCTTTTATCTTTAAAACTGTGTTGTCAGTTACACATTACCTACTATTGCGAAAAATGCGGTGGGAATCATCAAAGAATGGTCTCAATTCTCCCAGAGGAATGACAAATAAATGAAAGATCCCATGTCTGATTTTGTTTGAATCTATAGGAATAAGTTCCTACGTCGCGCTTCAAGTTCTCTTCACTCAAGACTAGAGAGTATTAAAAATTCTATGTACGAAAATTTAACTAGCGCCACCTTTTGTTTATGGCTCTTTGAATTATTTTGAACGTGCTTTCATTAGCCAAAAGAAAAAACAGTCTGACTATGACTTCTTGAAAGTTTTTATACCATATACCATTTATATTAATTGTCTGTAAGGACGGCTACATAGACAGCTGGGATTGGAACTTGAAAGTACCAAAAAGTGCTGGGCAATAAATGAGAAGAGCATTTAAAGCAAAGGTGGCAAAAATCACAAAAGGAAGGCGTGCATATCCAGCGCTTTTAACATTTTGCATTCAATTCGTGCATCGCCAGACATTGCCAGCTCCAACTCCAACTCCAATACCAGACAGACTGACAAGCCGTGAGCCGTAGACAGGCTGCCAAATCAAACCGAAAAAAAAGAACCAAATCCAAAAACCAGAGAGTCAAGTTTGGGTGGCGGCAAAGGGAACTCAGACTGGAATGGCGATTCAACTCGAATTAAATTGAATGAAATGTTGCAAAATCCTCTGAATGCAATGTACGGCCATGGGCCGGAGTCGATTGCAGGCCATGCACAGATACATATATATTGTAGAGTAGAGTCGGGAGATGAGCATAAAACGTGTATGGAGGGTTTTCGATTGGAGACGTCGGGCGAGCGTTGGAGAACGACAGACTGCGAATGTGATTACATTAAAATTTATGTGCATTTGTAACTTTGACTGTGACGGCAATGGCAATGGCAATGGCGACGGGAACGGCGAGTGTATTGGCCATTTCAATGCTGTGTGTTTGCTGCTGGAACAGACAGCACCCTAGCCAGAACGTGCAACATGTGGAGCAGTCAGTGGCTTGACCAGACGTCTGGCTAACTGACTGACCAAAACCAAAGCAGCAAATGCATTTCCATTGACAGTATTGAAAGTTATGGACAGGATGTTGCATCTGTCTCGACGACGACGACAGCGGGACGCCCATTCAATGCCTCAATGGTAAGCGATCAGGAAAAGAATCTCTCAATATCCTGTCGCTATAAATCTTGCATTTTGTCTTTCACAATACCTTATCAACTAGTTCGCAATCGCTAAATGCTAATTATACACAAGCCGCCGCCGATCCAGTCTCCAAAAAGCCGCACTACCGCACCAGTAGTCGCCACTGTCCAGCTACAGCTACTGGGCTTGCCACAACTTTAACTTTTTTTTACTGCCGCCAAGCCATGTACGCGTACATAGTAGATTATTATTTTTAAGAGCTTCGCTCAAGGACACCATTTAAGAAAAACAAAAAACAGTGAGAGCGCGCAGCAAACTGGTTAAGCCCCCCATTTAATTCATAATGTTTTTTGTTTTTTTTTACCCCTCAGCGATCTATCTTACAGCAGTGGACTTGGACAACATTTAGTTCCATCGCACCTTAATGCATTGCTCTTAATGGGCCTCCAATTAGAATAAATAGGCTTTGTGGTAATAACAACTACCTTGTTGCAATTATTAAATGAACGCAGACCAACTTGCCATTAAGCATTAAGTATGCGCTTTGTAGTGCAAGAAATCGGGTTTTTTTTTTCCTGTAGACTGCAATCACGTCGTGTAGATTATGATTTTATGTCAGCAAAAATTTTTGTAAGTACCCTGAGCATATCATTGTAACCCTTTGTTATAGATTGGATAATTTCACCTTAAAGGCTCTTCAGATATGTACACACTGTTTGGGCTTACATATACTATACTTACCAAGATTAAAGGGCGATGACGTCGTCTAAGACTCATTTTTCTTTACATTGTTTGTATTATGACGTCAGAAAAGCAATTCTTAAACCAACTCTTCTACTAAAGGTAGATATAAACGCAGGGCCGTAGAGAGAAAATCCGGGCCCGGAGGGAAAAAGTAGCGGCACCTGTGTAACACCTTTAGCTTGAATCGTTGTGTTCTGTAAGTAATTGCAGTCATTACACCGGGCCCCTGTAATAACTCCGGGCTTGGGGAGAATCCCCTCCTCTCAGGCCTGTATATACGAAGGTCACTAGTTATAATGTGCGGGAATTAGTATTAAAACTCTCTCGTTTGAGTCAATGTTTAAGAAGCTGGCTCATCTCCAGAATATGCATTTTGAACGCTTCTTCGGGCAGAGACCAAGCAACTTATTTTTGATGCGCGGAAACTAAAAGAAATCGTTGGGCGCTTAATCAGGACTTATTGTGGATAGTCCATTAATTTGATGTTTTCAGCGCTTAAAAGCTCTCTCGTTTGAGACGATGTTTAAAAGTTGGCTTACCTTCAATATGTGCATTTTGAACGCTTCTTCGTGGCTCCAATGATGCTGACCACGCAACTTTATTTCGATGTGCGGAAACAAAATCAGAACTTAGAGCGGATGGGCCATTAATTGAATTTTTGCAGCGCTAAAAAACTCTTGTTCCTTCGGGGTACAAAACGCCGAGCACGCAATTTATTTTGATGTGCTTCCGGAAAAAGAAATAATTGGACGCTACATCAGAACTCAGGACGGAAGGTTCAGTACTACGATGTTTTCAGCGTTTAAAAATTTTCTTCTTTGGATCTTCCATCTTAGTCAGCTCGATTTATTTATTTCACTGAACACTTCTGTCAAAAAATGTCAGAATTTTCCATCCAACATTGTTCAAGTGGTACAGTGACGACATGACCGGTTCTTTTGAAGAATCAATCTTTTTCTTCGAAGTGCTTCGTTCATGAATAACTTGGGTTAGGTTTGATTTGTCTTGGTAGCTCCATACTGTCAATTGCTGTTTAGTTTTGGGCTCATGGCATAAATTGAAAATCACGAGCTTATAAAAGTCTTCTAAAGCAGCGCATCTTCCGTCTTAGCCAGTTCGAATTATTTACTTAAAAAATTATAATAACCTCCCTGACTGACTATTTTGTCAGTCGCCCCTGCGCGGAGCATTGGAACCTTTAATAATAACTGTTCGAAGAGAACAGTTACCTACAGTTTATAACCGGATCCGAACGGCGATGTCTGGAATTAATAGAGATTTTCTTGGACAAATAGCGTCTTTGACCTAGCGATAAAGCGATACCAGTGCTAGGCAAATGCACCAGTGCTACTGCGAGGAATCGTACCACCGACCATCGGGTTGCAAAGCGAGCCCGCTAGCACTACGCTACCGATGGCCACACATTTATTTATTTGACTGAACACTTTTGTCGAAAAAGCTCAGAATTTTCCATCCAATGTTGCTCATCAGGTACAGTGACAATATGACCGGTTATTCCGTGGAAACCACTTTTTGCTTCGAAGCGCTTCATCCTTGAACTACATTGGTTAGAGTTGGTTTGTCTTGGAAAAACCATGCCGTCGATTGTTGGTTTTTTTCAGGCTTATAGGCATTAATCCAAGATCACCATCTTATAAACGTCTTCAAAAGCAGCGCGTCTTGCGTCTTAGGCGGCTCGATTTATTTCACTGCACACTTTTGTCAAAAAAGGTCAGAATTTTCCATCCAATGTTGCTCGAGTGATACGGTGACGAGATGACCGGTTCTTTTGAAGAAACAACTTTTTGCTGCGAAGTGCATTGTTCGTGTTGGTTAGATTTAGTGCGTCTTGGAACATCGTCGATTATTGTTTATTTTCAGGCTCATATGCATTAATCCAAGATCACGATCTAATAAACGTCTTATAAAGCACTTGAGCAATCGTCAAGCAAAACGGTTTCCAATGCGAAACAAATCTTCTTGGCACCCAAATATTCATGCAATATTACATTTACGCTGATGGAACTAATGCCCAGGGTTGCCTCTGGCCCGCAATATATCATACGATGATCTTGCTTTATAATTTTGTGCATAGCATAGATTTTTTTTTTTCGATTATGAGCGATTATGAACAATCTTTGTCGGTGAGTCCTCAGAGCTCCCAACTGATTTCTGCAAACCAGCGTTAAACAGTGACGTAATATGGGTCTTGATCACTAAAAGGCGATCCATCTGAATGACAGTTTTCTTATATCCGACTGTTGGTGCAGCATATTGTCCAATTATTTACGTCAGCAATCACGTGCAGCTTTGCTTATCGATAGCTCATGTCTACTTTGTGCATTTTTTTACCAGGCCTAGAAATCGCTCTTCAAAATTGTTTGATGGCCCGACCGCTCCCATAACCCTTTTCTCATTTGTTTTTAATCTCCTTTATTTGCTGCCATAAAGACCGAAATGGAATTTCACAGATGTCTGAAACTTTTACAGCAATTAGCTCTGCTAGAAAATGCAAAAAAAAAACGAACGTGGCCGATTAATTTTCAACCTGCCCTCGCTTAAGGAACACTGTAAATTATTGTAAAACACAAAAGAAAATTTATAAAACATAGCACATAGCTTTTTTTAGCTTTTTAGCAACACTGGATCCTGAGTTATGGATAGTAAAGTTACAAATTTGCATTAATGGAGAGTATTTAAAAAATTGCATTTGAAGCCAAGAGCGAATTAAGGAAGATAACTGAACAACCTTAAATTAAAATAGGCCTTAAATTCTCTTAAGCCTTATGAGCTTCTAGTTCTTTCCTTTTGACTTTGACTTTGCACAATGCTTTGGATTTTTATGCTTTATTTTTATTTATTGTTTTGCTTCTATTTAACATTTTCACTGAGCTTTTTAATGTCTGGCTGGTTATTGTAGTTCCCAAATGGGCGTCTGACGTCAAAATGCAGGCACACATACATGCATACACACGACGCACACACAGATGTTGCAAGCCAGACGACAAGTAACATGTTTGTGTGTGTTTGTTTGCCTTTGCAATTTTTTCGTCGCGCGTTCAATAAAATAAAAAAAATACGCAACTTCAAACATAAAAAAATCTAAACTGGTCAGCACATTGAGCGACTTTTAGATACTCTGCACGCAATTCACAAAAAAATCTAGTTGCAATAAGGATTCTTAAGGTTAAGGTCTATTTTGACGAAAATCAGCGTCACGTAGTTTATGGATGATTGCTTAATACGTAAGCAAAAATATTTCGAATAAAGTCCAGAAGTGCTTGTAAAATACGGAACAATTTTGAGTTTGTTAATGAGAACACTTCCAGAAAATTTTTGATCAATCTATTCACGCCTCAATATGTCTTACTTGCGTATACGTAATTTAGATATGTAGTCTTAGAACGAATTAGTTATAAAAAAAATTATAATACAGTCGGCGAAGTAATAGTTAGTACCTATTGTAATTAAAAGATAGTTCTTTGGAAATGGGGTAAATTTGTTTCGATGTATTGTAAGAGTTTCCGATTTCTTTAGTTACAGCGGATTTTTGACTATGTTATCGCAAGTAGTTTGCTTTGCAATTCATTCGAAAATGGTTTCTGAACTCCTTTCACAAAAACCAGCAAAGAGCTTGGGCTTTGGGCAAAGAGTTTAACAAATATTTTGATATAATATCCAGTACACAGCAGCCTGAAACGCTTCGAAACAAAAACAGAAACTTAGTTTCTTCTTCTTCTTTTGAGTATTTCTTGGAACCCAATGACGTACATATGTATATACTATGTACTTTGATCAGCATATTGGCACAAAAAAGTTTTGGTCTTCTGTCTGTTGCATAGTACATTGCACAAATCTATAATATCCCTGACCCTGCAGGGTATAAAAATAACCAACTTCAAACATAACAAAAACAAAAAAATAACAAAAATAAAAATAAATAAAAACAACAACAGACACACAAATTGTGCGCAGACAACAAGGAAAATGCAGACAGCAACAAAAACAACAATAGCAACAAACAGCAGACTGAGAGAGACAGGCGCAGCAGACGACGACGACGATGACGACAACGTAGCAGCAGCAGCAGCGTCAAAAACAACCACCAAGAGCAGCAGCAGTTGTTGTTGTTGTTGTAGGTCTGTTGCAGACGCAGCGAGGAATACTTTTCAAGGTCACGCATAGAATTTCGGTATTTTGTTTCATGCGTCTACTGCACACACACACACACAACTGTGGCTATCCCTTTTGCGTCGGGCTTTGCCAAAAAGCTCTTCTTTTTTTTCCTGCTGCTGCTGCGCTCACCCGTGCATTTTGGCTGGCCGACGACGGACGCTCTCATAAGCTGTACGCTTCAATGGCTCAAGTTCGAGTCAGTCTGGCTGCAACGACGACATGAGCTTGCATGATTGAGTGTATTTGTGTGTGTGTTTGAGTGTGCGAGAGACAGCCAGCCAGACCGCCGTCTCAGTCGCAGGCATTTGAATCACTTTGACGCGTCTCTGTCTGCGTCTGACATTGAGCCACTTTGCGTTGGCGACGCGTCGTCCAATCGTCGCCGTCAGTCTGAGACGCTTTTATAAGTGTGAGCGCAGGCTAGTATAGTAAGTTAGCGACGAAAAGTGCCTGGTAAGAAAGTTATGCTATGTTTACACTAGGCTTCCCGCACAGTGGCAAAAATTTGACTAACAAGTTTATACTTTTGGTGCTAGATATGCTTTATAGTACAGTAAATCTAGAGTTTCATCTGGAAAAAAAAACTTAATGGATGAAACTTTCAGGAATCGTTAGGGACCTTGTTCTAAGTCTAAAACCGAGCTTTCGTATTTGTGGGTATGGGGCGTGGCACCGCCCCCTGACAATATATATTGCTACGATTTTTGCATAATATCCAAGGTCCCTAACGATCCCCGAAAGTTCAATCCATTAAGTATTTTTTTCCAATAAACGCCTTTTTTGAGCCTGTTTGCAAAAAGTTTTTGTTCCCCCTTGTTAGCACCACAAGACACCAACAGATTTCAATATAAATACAAAAGTTTAATAAAATTTATATTATAAAAAATGAAGGAACGGACGATACCTACAGGTGCTGTTGTTGAAAATGTTGTTGCAGAACCGGAAGGTCTGCTTTGCTGGGCTTAGGCAGAAATATTTCAACGGCGGTTTATCACTTTTGGCGATTTGCTGGGGGTGCGCTGAATAAGCTGCTGTAGGTGGTTGTTATTGCAACAGTGGCGAACTATTTCTTCTTCTAAATAGTTCTACTTTCCGACATAAAAACGAAAAATTAATGTTTTATTCTTTCGGCTTATTTTTTAACATATAAAAAATGTATTTGTACTGCAACCATGGCCGGATTATGTTTAAGCGGATGTTTCTCAACAAATTACATACAAGCGCTTAAAACCAATTAAATTAAAGACAACAAAAAAATGTTAATATCAATTTGTATTCAAAAGCAATAATTTTACCTTGACAGCTGCTACCAAATGAGTACACTAAGAATCTATTCACTCCTGGTCATTGTTGATTGTTGATTGTTGTGTAGAGTTCAATTATATCGTTCCATGTTGCAGTGTAAACCCAGCATTAAAGCAAACTAAGGGTGAGTGAGTGACAGAGCTGGACAGCAGCAGCAAATTGTTTTAATGGCGCATTTTCGTTGATTTTTTGGCACTTGTTATTTTTGTTATGCTACTTGTTGTAGTTGCCATGTAGTTGTTGTTGTCCTTGAAGTTGCTCATGTTGCCAGATTGCCAGACAATGCCTGTGTGCTTGTGTGTGTGTGAGTCTGTTGATGAGCGCCGCCAACTGACTTTAAGGACTTGTCGTCCCCAACATCTTGCTTATCTTTATTTCATTTAATGAGATACTTGTGTATCCTTTGCCAGGTACAAGTGTCCTTGTCTTAAGCTTGCTTTTCTACAACTTGTTTCTGGCGTTGTCGTTTTGTGTGGCCATGATTTAATTTTTTTCTCGCTATCTTTTGCTTTTTGAGACTTTCGTTTTTTTTTTCAAGACTCCTTGCGCTATCGTTTTTGACAGCATATTTAATAGGATAATAAGCAAATAGGCTTACTTGGGCAAAAGGCCATGATGCTGCCATGTTAACAAAGTCTCTCTTAACGGCTGCTTGAACAGATTTTTTTTTTCTCTACAGTTTATCAAAATAGTATGACAAACCACAAACGTAAGTAAACTTATCGTGAATTTTCAGAAATCAGAAGTAACATCTTAAAATCCGTTGAAAGCTTTGTTTAAGTTTCTTTTGCTTGGAAGGTCCCGAGCAACAGGTTTTCACTAGTCGGTAAATGGTTACGAAACTTTGCATAGGGTAAATAGGTATAGGGCATTATTATATACTTCATGCGGAATGTCTGAGGCATGTCTCTTTGTTTATAAGAGCACACAATAGAGAGACTTTTACAGAGAAATTTTAACTCCTAAGATTATCCGTAATCAGGTGAAAGTTGCCCATTCATTATAAATAGCACGATTTTTGAAAATACAACGCTGTACAAATGGCAAGACTAGTTAAAACTTTTAAAGTGGCGTATACGCAATATTGTTTCCATTTTAGACCAGCTTACCTTTAAAATGTAACAATCTGCCGTGCTCCGGAAAACGAAAAAACCAAACCGAACAATTTTATTCGGATTCGTTTTTGCGTGCTGCGGAAAACGAATTTTTTATCGATATTTCCCTTTTTATTTTCCATAAATTCGTAAATTTCCCTTATTTTTCCCATATTCTACTGTTGTGTTGGTGCGAAATTAATTTTGTTTGATAAAAACCAGCTGACATGGTTGCCGCAGCTCTGCACTTTTTTATTACTATAAGTTATTTACATTTCATTTTCATTAAAATATTGGTACTTCTTTATTATTTCATTTTTTAAATAAAATTACACAAAGATATTACTTTAGCAACAATATTTATTGAAATTAAACACGACGTCGCTATTTTTATTACAAGGGAAATTTTCTTTGTGTGGTCATGTGTTCGTGTATATACACGAACACGAACACGAAAAAAAAATTAGTTTTGGGTTGAGTCAGAAAAAAAATAATTTAAAATAATTGTCAATAAATATATAACTTAAAGTTTGCATAAATAAAGGGTCAAAATTAAATGCAAAAAATCAAAAATTTCAAATGAATCGGAAGATCTTTATTATCAATAGAAAGAACCATTCTTGCCATTCACTTTTTACAGATAATCTCAATGTTGGCCGCAACTGCGCCGTAGCTCGTCCATGCGGAGGTTCCAATTTTCGATGACGCGTTCGAGCATAATCGGCGGTATCTCGCGAATAACACGGGTAATGCTTCTATCGTAGCTGGCTTATCCACAAACACTTTAGACTTCACTTAGCCCCAATGGAAAAAGTCTCACGGTGTTATATCACACGATCTTGGTGATCCGGAGCGTAAAATTAATTGTTCACCGAGTTGGTTCCATGATATGGCCTAAGCGCGAGAAAAGAATTCTTTACAGAACGCGAATCGTCGTAATATATTTGTACGATTTGTAAACGTTGTTCGGGTGTAAGTCTTTCCATGATGAAATGGCAATAAAAACTGAATAAAAAACACATGGCAACTTGACAGTACTCACGCGTGACTTATCAAAAAAACCGTATTGAAAAAATAAACCTCAAGATTGATGACCCTTTATAATCTAAGAATATCACAGAATGTTTAAAAAATTATATCAGTACAAAATTGGTGATATTAACACATTTTTCACCACACCAACTAATAACAGAAAATTGGTTCGTTATACAGAAAATTTATTTAGTCCCCATCTGTACAAATCTTTAGAAATTTACACTGAACAAAATCAACTCACAATAAAAATGTTAGTGCTGATAGTTTATTTTTTATTGACTGTAAGTTGAAATTCAAAAACATAACAATTTTTTCTTTTTAAATACGTCATAACGTGTGTTTAATTTAGTGCCAGATAATTTAATCGTTATACTGAGAAATTTCATAAATAATTGGTTACAAGGACTTTAATACACAAATTCAGAAAAAAATGCTAATAGATAGGATTGTCGAAGTTCTCTTCGAACAGTTATTAATAGAGATACCAATGCTTCGCCCAGGGAAATTATTATTTTATAGAATTTTCGTCCGTATTTCCTTATTGTTATTCACAATTTCGACATATGCTACAAAGCCCCGGTAACATTTAAGTTTCTTACACAAGTTGTATACTTACTTTTGTGATGCACTGTATATACATACATACACACATATGTAAGTTGACTGTTTTTGCTTCTTTTCTACGAGTTTATTGTCTTACAAAGTAAACTGTGGGCTGGTTTTTCATATGGACAACAGCAAACAACAATGTCTGGCCTTTGGCTTGGCTTTACTGATCTGGTAAAACTTTATAGACATGTCCACACATAGCACAGTCTTATGCCGGGAGCCGACCCCAACAACGACAACTGCAACTGCAACAACAATAACAACAGCAACAATGGCGCCGTTAGCTCTGGCATCTCTTTTGACTCTCTTCTTGCTTATCGTAATTTTATGCACAGACGACGGGCCGCAAAACGATTAAACAACGACAACAACAAAGCTGCTCGCGCACTCCCTCACACACGCACACACACAAACACGCATAAATACCAACAGTCGCGGACAGACGGAGACAGCGCGGCAGACCCTTGACCAATTGTTGACTGCAGTTTTTTGTTTTTGTTTTTTGCTCTTGCTTTTGTTTTTTTTTTTTTTTATTTTTTATTTTTTTTTCTGTCTGCTTTTGCACCGAGATTGTCTCGTCAAAAATTGATAGGCCGTTTGCCGCTGCTTTTGGGGTCGCAGTGCAATACATGCAACAAAAAGTGCAGCAAAGAAGATAACCAGTGAGAGAGAGCGAGCGCACATAAGATTATGCCAAGAAGAGCATGCGCAAAAGACGCTCAAGAGAAGCGTTTGTTATTCGGGGGCGCTAAAGCTAAAATACTCTTGCAGCTCAAGCGGATCTGCAGTATTGATTGGATTTATTTATAATGGTATTTTAAAGAATTTTCGCGAATATTAAAATATTTTTTTTTAAGTTACGTTTTGATTGAGTTTGGAAATAGTTGTATTTATATTTGAATATGAGTTAAGTATTTTTTTTTTAATTTGTTCTTTTTCAAACTTTTGAAAGAAATATTTACCGCAAAATACCAACGTAAATTTCCTTTGGGTTTTTTTTTATATTTTTTGTATTTATTAATTTATCAGTATTTATATACGATTTTTTATTTGGGGTTAGAATTTTTCTTAGTATAAGAATTTATTTTTTAAGTTTTGATTGAGTCATAATTTATTAGGTATTATTACTATATTACAAGTAGACTTGGCTGACTTTGAAAAAGTCATGATGAAATACATTTCTGTACAATAAATAAAATAAAATAATTTCCTGACTTAAATTTTTTGTCAGTCGCCCCTGGGAGGGGCATGGGGATCTCTATTAATAACTGTTCAAAGGGAACAGAGACCTACTGTTTATAGCCGTATCAGAACGGCGGTGTCCTGAATTAATAGAGATTTTCTTGGGCAAATAGCGTCTTTGAGCTAGCGATGCCAGTGCTAGGCACTGCAGGCTTCTGTATTATAAATTTTGCATATTTTTTGCCTTTTTGCAGCTCTCGAAAATAATGTTTTGAATATTGAACTTTGGCAATTTTTTGTGCACTTTTGCATTTTATTTGCCATTTCAGAACTTTTTAAACAAATATCTCAATGTTATTGTACTTACCATAAAAGGTCATCAATCTGGAGTTTTTTTTTATCAATAGTGTGTTTTTGATAAGTCACGCGTGAGTACTGTCAAGTTGACATGTGTTTTTTATTCAGTTTTTATTGCCATTGCATCATGGAAAGACTTACACCCGAACAAAGTTTACAAATGGTACAATTATATTACGAAAATTCGGTGAATTGGCCACCAAGATCGTGGGATATAAAACCTTTAGACTTTTTCCTTTGGGGCTACTTGAAGTCTAAAGTTTTTGTGGATAAGCCAGCTACAATTGAAGCATTAACATTGCGCGTGCTATTTGTACGCGTCATCGAAAATTGGAACCTACGCATGGACGAGCTACGGCGCAGTTGCGGCCAACATTTAAAAAGGATTACATATCTTTAAAAAGTGAATGGCAAGAATGGTTCTTTCTATTGGTATTAAAAATTTTCCGATTCATTTGAAATTTTTGTGTCTTTTTGCAAAAAAAACCTTAAGATTGATGACACTTTATTATTTCAAAAAATTTTCATTCAGTCATCATCAAAAATATTAATTTTTATTTTATTTTTTTGTCTTTTGTATTTTTTGAAAGAAATATCTTTAATGTTCGTATTTTGAACATTTTTTTTTTGTACTTACCGCGAAATTGTATTTGATTATTATTATGATTAGGCAATTTTTGCACTATATTTTTTGCCCTTTATGGAACTTTCGAATATAGAATTTTGGGGAATCAAAATATGATAATGATTTTTAGTTTTAAAAAGGGCTTAGGATATTTCTGAGTTTTTATATTTTATTTATGTTAAGTTTTGATTGGCGAAACAGTCATAAATAAATATGTACATACTTACAAATAATAATCTTATACTTTACGAAATTTTACATTTAAATATGATTTTGGAAGTTTTGCATAATATTTTGTTATTACTTTTGAGGACCTATGGTCCATTAGAAGAGAAGGACGACAGTATTAGTAGTAGTATGGTTACTTGAAATTTTTGAAAGGAATATCTTCCATGTCTTTTGCCTTTTCGAAACTTTCGAAATGAACATTTTTAATGTTCGAATTCTGATATTTGTTGTACTTAGCTCAAAATTGGTACAAAAATATGATTTGGGCATTTTTTCAATGTATATTTTGCCTTGTCGAAACTTTCGAAAGGATAATCTAGAATTTTCGAATTGAACGACAGTACTACATTTAAATATGATTTTTGCACTTTTGCATTGTTTTTTTTTGGTTTTGTATAAAAATTCACTAAAACAAAATTTATTTACTTTTTTGACTTTTTGGCACTTTCCAAAGGAATCCTCGAAATTTTATATTTAATAATTATATTTTATGTATATAATTATTTGTACTCTGTTATCATTTTGGAACTTGCAAAAGGAATCCGCGCACTCTTATATGTATTGATTGGAAAATGGATAATTTTTAAACATTTTAAAGCAATATTCGAAATTCATTCATTCATTATGTGACCATGACAACGCGTCATCGGGCTACGGCCGACCTCAACCGCTCTCGCCAGGCGCCTCTGCTTTGCACGCGCCTTCTCCAACTAAAAATACCAAGGGAGGATAGGATCTCCTCTACTTGATCTTTCCATCGGAGTTGTGGTCGTCCCCTTCGTCTCCCTTCGTTGGCTTTCGCGCTGGAGCTTCTTCATCCATTCGTCCAACATGCCCGAGCCAGTGCAGCCGTTGTATTTTGATGCGCCGGATAACATCTATGTCATTGTAGAGCTCATGCAGTTCGTGGTTCATCCGCATGTGATAGTCGTCCCCAAAACGAACGGGACCGAAGATTTTTCGAAGTATTTTGTGTTCGAAATAGTCTAATTTATTCGTATGTGTAAGATTTATCAGATAAGCTGGCTTCATTGGGCTTCATTCATTCAATAAGCGAAAAAAGTGAATTTTTATTAGGGTACATTTTTTTTTAATATTCGAAAAAAAATATCGCAAATATTCGAAAATTTAAAAAAAAAAAATTGAATCAGTTTTTATTTGGGCACTTAAATGATCGGAAATGATAAAAAAAATGTAATATGTAATGATGAATGAAATATATTGGGAAAATTTTCTTTTTAATAATCGAATTTGGTCTGATATGTGGTTGACGGCGCTTTAAAGTTTTTATTAGGGAATACAAGTAATTGAGCGAAAATGCTATTATATTATTATATATTAGCTTGACCATTGTATTTGGCCAAAGGCATCAAGACAAGCTTAGCTGGATTAATTGAATACTATTTAATAGATAAAGCCAAAATATTTTCAAGCTTAGCCTTGTTCACCAAAATAACCGATTTTCGCCGATTTTCCTTCAAAACCAAGAATGTAGCCAAATAACAAAGCGCCATTTCTTTTTATTTCGTAAAGAAACTGCTTTAAGGATGCTTTTTTCAAATGACTTTCATAAAGTAGACGTTTAATCTATTCCAAGTTTGTACATATTTTCTAGGAATTTTAATTTCCCATAATTTTCTTTACATTATTCAAAATCAAACTAAGTTTGACTTTATTTACACAGTTTTTTTTAGCAATCTGCATCAAGAGCAAAGTAATGCTGCAAAATCCAAAGATTCGCAGAATCATATTCAGAATATTCGAATAATATACTTCTTTACATTACAAACTTCATGTCGTAGTTAAAGAGCCTTGAGCTAGAGCATAAAAGCGCGCTTGAAATGTTCAGTCGCCAATTCACCAGCCGGGCAAGTAGTATCAACAGGCCGGTTCGACGCGACGGTAGGGAACTCTGGTCAAACTGACTGTAATTATGGCCATGTCAAATATGGCGACGGCGACAGCAACGTTGATGTTGACTTCGAGACTGAGGACTAAGACTGAAGTCTGCGAATTCGAGTGCATTGGATAGCGCGTAAAAATGCAAGTGGATTTTGGTTAAAAATTGTGCACGTTCGAAGGATGTTGAAGATGACGACGTCGACGAAGACGACGACGATGATGATGTCTTTCCGTCTACTACTTGAGACTCAAGTTGATTGATGTGGTCGGTTTTGCGAAGGGGGCCATACCAACAATATCATACCGTTTTGGCCCCGGCCATATGGTCCACATATTTGGAGTCGCTGCAGTCTGTCTGCCAGTCAGTCCGTGCGTTATTCAGCCAGTCATTGCATGATTAAATCACTTTTCAGCCACTGACAGTTAATCAAGGCGCAAAACTTTCAAGGTGCACGATGGGGTGTAAGCTCGTCGTTGCATGCCTCTTTTTTTTTTGCTCATGCCATCTCACTTGCCCTTAGTTGTTATTGCTGGTGTTTTTTTTTTTTTATGCGCATATCTTTCTGACGGTTGCCCTGGCAACAAGAGGCAATGTTGTTGTCGCCGTTGCTGACGCCGCCGTCATGCAACTTCCGCCTGCTCCAATTGTTTGTGCATACAAAGACGCGTCGCGTCGCGCCGCGTTACGTTGCGTTGTGTTGTGTTGTCGTCTCTCATCTCCTTGCCACACAACTCGTCTGGCCTTAGCTCGTATCGTTTCGTTCACTATAATCCAAACAAACATATTGTTTTGTCTGGCTGTGCAACGCGGCTGCATGCAACTCTCTCTCTCTCTCTCTACCTTCGTCTCTGTGCGTCGCTTGTTGGCATAACTGCCACTGCCAGATCCAGAGCCCAAGCCACAGTCACTGCCATCGCCATCATCAACATCACCGTCATCCATTGCTGCCGCTGCAACAAAGCGTCTGAAGTGCAGCAGTGGCAGCAACAACAATTCGAACGCAGCATGCAATTTTTTTCTTGTTTGTTTTTGTATATTGTACAGTTTGGCAATGAGAGAGATTTTGTACTCAGGCAAACTTTGCCATGCTCTTCAATTGGAATTCTGTTGAAACTTTTTTTCTCAAAACTTCTTTGAAACACCTTAATAATTGTTTAAAGTTGTATTGAAAAGAATTACATAAGTTATATAAAATTGTACTTTAGGTCTATTATTTGTCGAAATAACCGAATATGTTATGTAAAACAGCTAAAAGAGTCATCAAAATATATCATATTATATAGACTATGGAATATACATTCTTATGTTGAAGAGCTTTCACTTTGAATGGGTATGTTCCGAATTATGAGTGTTTAACAACCAAACCAACTGATGTCCCACCCTATATATATAGTGTAAAGAAAATATATGGGGTTCTGGCTGGGCGCTACTTTTACATACATTTTTGCTTCCTTTTTTGAGGACTTTATTTAGATTTTGAATGCATAGACCGCAAGGCAATAACATTTTAGGAGAGTTCCTGGAAGCATTTCAATATCAAATTAAAACTGTTGAGCACTAAATGTGTTTAACGTCATAAACACTTTAAAAGCAAATTCAACAGAAACTGTTAAACGTTCTAGATGTTTTTGAAAAAACAATTCATGTCCAAAATATCTGGATCTTTAAAAATTAAACTGCAAGTGAAACTACAAATGATGTTATCGAAAAGGAATTGGATGAAGTTTTTGGTAAATCTGAACAACCGCAGCAATAGTTGGCAAAAATCCACGGAACGATCTTGAAAAAGCGACTAATGAAAGTGTGCGAGATTATTGGGGCTATAGGTAACTCAAGCGATTGAGTGTAATATACTATGCATAAATATTTCATATCCAAAATATCTGGATTACATGTGATCCTATGCTTAACCGAATTTACTTTTTTTTTATATATATATACAGTTTAGATAGAAAGCCTAAAGCTTGTTTTAAGATTTTTTTTCAATTTTCCTTAGGCATTAAGTAACTTGATTAGTTATGAACTAAAAATTTAAAAACAAAAATTTTTATATTTGGGGCCATTCTCCGTAAAATGAATTCGAATATTTTATAGTAAAAATATCTTATTTAGAGTCATTTTGAAACCACATGGTAATAGCGAAAAACAGGTACTAGTATCCCAGGAATCATCTGAGATTAACGTGGAATTATCCCAACACTTACTAACTGCCAGCAAAAAGATGGTTCATCTCGGGAATTGAATTAGCCGAGTCGCTCTAGGGCTAGTAGGGAGAATTGCAGTACAGATTTCCTAATACCATTATTTTAAATAGTCTGGCAAATGGTCTTCCTAATGGCAATACTTTTAGAAAAAGTAGGTATAAAACTTGGTAAGGTAAACCAGACTAAAGCACCTTCATAAGAAATGTCCTGATGGCTGGCTAGCTGACAACCATCTAAGATGTCTCCAGCAGGTTTGGCTCAAACTTAAATGCAAATTTATATTCATAAATGATTCCACATAATTTTCGTGAATATATGGCAGCTGTTTATGCAATAATTAAATAGAGCGATTGGCTAGCGAAGCAAGCAGTAGCGGAGCCCCTTGTTCTTAAATTAAATAATAAAACTTGTATTTTCTCGTACTTAGCATGTTAATAATTTCTACTTTTTATGCATTTCTTAGCTCAAAAGAAAAACAAACTAATATACTGAGGTGAACCAGAAAACAATTTCTATTAAATTTCTTTACATTTATTATAATAATAATTATTGGGTGGTATAAATATTCAAATTTTATTTTAATTAACTTACTCATAACAATCATTTGAATATATTGGTATCTCACAATTAGATGGGTTCCAGGACACAATAATATCCCTGGAAATGAATTGGCAGGCAAGCTAGCAAGGACAGGTGCAGCAACACTGCTAATCGGACCTGAACCATACTGTGGGATTGGCAACCACGTCGTACGGGACCTATTAAGAATAGAGGAAGAAAACAAACGGCTGCTTCACTGGGCACAGATACCAGGACTTAAGCAGTCAAAAACCCTCCTCTCTAAATACAACCGTAAGCGGTTCAAACTCATCATAACTAACGGGAAAAATACCGTGGGGATCCTGACGGGACTCTTGACGGGACACTGTAGGCCCCGCAGCCACTAAAATAAAATCGGCATAGTGGACAGTTGACTATGTCGCTTCTGTAGCATGGAGGAAGAATCTTCAGTGCATCTACTTTGTGAATACATGGCACTCGTCAGCAAAAGAAACAAGCTCCTGGGCATGTACTTTATCTCACCGGAGAGCGTTGTTACCCTAAGTCCAAACAAAATACTGGAATATATGCCGGCCATTTGACTTTTAGGAGAGCTCTAAGCCGTGTAGGGGGTACAACAGATCCACTTGGATCGCAGTACATCTTACACCTATTACAAATAATAATAATAAATAGGTGTTTAAATGTACTAAAATTAATTTTGAGCAGTGGCAACTCTTTTTCAGTAAAAGCGCAAGCACTCGGCAACAATATTCCGAAACAATGAAATATCTGATAGCTCTACGGTTATTACTAGAGATTTGATTTCAAACCGTACCCAAAAATATTAGAGATTTCTGTGGAATATTCTCTATAATTTTTAACTTTTCTATATTAAAGTTTCGGAACCAACTTTCTGCTTCTGGTTACATGACATTAATCCTTCATTAATAGTCTAGCAAGCTATGCCCTGCAAAATTTTTATAGGAATTCTTTTGCAGAAGATTTCTAAGGTACTCTCATATTTTTTGTTACCTTTACTTAGCTAACAAAACAATTGCAGTGTCCGTTTTTCAACAGTTCCTCAACATTACTATTGCCTCTCATTAGCTAATTACTTTTCAACGTTTCCAATTCCATGTCGCACAGTGTGAACTCGCAGAGCTCTCTGCAGCAACGTGTGCAATATTAGCTATGTGGCAACAACAATACCACGACAATATCGACATTGGAAAACTCTGCTGACGTAGTCATAGCCAGTGGCAAATATTGCACCATGGGTCTTAAGGCTTAAGCCAAATGCATTCCCCCTCGATATAGTAGACGTAGAGCTGAAGCAGGAAAGGAGTTTTGAGCAGAGAAAGGGACAGCTATAAATTGAGTGTTCCCTGCAGTGAATTTTTTTACTTTTGACTACAGGGTTGAGCTTGGCTGGGCAGCTGATTGACGAACTTACTGGTGAAAGGTCCAACTCATTTCGAATTGCAGCAAAGTCCATTCGAGTAGCATTAACACAGAGTGGTAGCCCTCTTTTTCATTGTCACTCTTGTTGCATTTAAGGTGTCCAGTGTAGCCACCACATCAATTCATAAACTTCATGGTTGTGTGCAATGGCAACCAGCTCAATGGTCTCAAATTTGGCGCTCCACAAGTAACAATTCAGTCGTTCAGTTCCGTCGAGCTGAGTTAAGTTGGATTCCTTTGCTATGTATTCCTTCATTGTCAACAGGCTTTACACTGAAAAAAAATTTGCTGCGGTAAAAGTAGTGCACATTTTGAATAGGCTACAGCATTAAACAGCATTGTAAATGCCAAATCCATCTATGTCTTAACTTCACCAAATGGTGTACCTGGTTAGCAACTCTAATTTCCATCCTCTTCTAGGTTCTTGAGCCAGTATTCGCTACACTATTCTTTTTATCTGAATTATTTGTAGAGTTAGAAACAGTTTACGCAATGCTATACATAACCATTTTATCGGTCACAACTTGTTAGGGGTAGTCAAAAAAAAAATATGCACACCAGATAATGATCAGCCATTTCTTTAATTAGAGGCCTCATCCGGTTACTAAATTAAAAAAAGACCTCCACACAAAATTTTGTGGCTCTATTTTAACCTTCTATACTATACAAAAGTAGTTTGATCACTTCGATTGCATCGTTTTTTTTTTTGCTGTTAAGTGAGCCGCTAGATGGCGCTAACAAGTTGTTGTCGCTAGATGGCGCTAGTAAGTTGTCTTCATATTACTATTATGATGAAAAATATTTTCATTCAGTCTTAACGCATCTGAATGGTGCGCAGCTGTCATTGTACAGTTCTTGTCTTCGCACTTGGTGGATCATTACTATATTCATTCTGCATATTATACACTCACCAACAAATTTTTTCTCAGTGTATTCCTTTTACTCTGTCTCAAGCTGTAGACTAGAGCTGACTTTGGGCTGCCCTTTTGTCTGTGTGCATATTTATATGTGTGTGTGTGTGTGTAGACAGTCTGCTGCTTTTTCTTCAACTGCTTCCTACACCCCCTCTTTATACTTCATTCAACTTTGCAACAAAAGCACTTTTGTGTCTGTCTAAGAGAGAAAAAGTGGACGGAGTCAGCCCGTCGAACTGGCAAGCTGGCAAACTGGCGGCTAGAGCCAGCTCCATTTTGAAGTTGTCTACGCGACAATGTCGGCGGCAGTCTCAGACACCGGCGACTCAGCAGCAGTAACAGCAACAACAGCAACAAAAACATTTGCCACTGCGGCCTTTTAGTTTAAGTCGTCGTCATAGTCGTCTGTCTGATCTGGTCTGGTCTGTTCTGTTGAACGCAGCTTAAGTAGGTTGGTTGGTTGGTTGCCTGACTTGGCTTGGCTTGGCTGACTGGCTTGTCCTCCATATCAAACGCTGCCAAGTGTTGCCTCACCGCCCACCCTTATGCACCAGACGCCTGCCACATCTCCGTCTACTTTGTTATTCATATTATCCAGCAAATATTTGTCGCTGTCATACGAAAAATGTCTACCCCAAAAAAAAATATATACCTATATATATTTATACGCATATAGAAACGAAGGGTTGATTCTTGCGCCCAACTTCCTTTCAGTTTAGTCTACACTAATGGCCGCAATTGTGGCTGCTGTATGTGTCTGCCTCTATAAGGTTGTGCTTACGTATGTATGTATGTATGTTTCTGTAAAGCCCCGACCCAAATTGTCTGCAACAATTGAAAGAGATTCATAATGTCATATACTTTGTGCACTGATTTTTGTCTTGACCCCTTCTCGCGCTGCCCAAATGCACCTCACTTTTTTACAACTACTAAATACACTGAAAAAAAAATAAAAATTTTGATTGATTTCAAAAATAAAATATCTTTTATACTATTTTCTACCAGCATAGAAGACGTGTTTATGTAAGCAAGTAATGAAACACTTTCGATTTGGTAAACGTCCTGGTGCATGCTAGACAAATCGGAAATTGAGTTCGCTTAAAAAAATGACATGTCAGTTGGGATCAACATCCTCCGCATTGATCTTATTTTTGAGAAACTTGTAATTTGAAGTTTGAATTGTTAAATTTGTCTTTGCCACAAGAAATTGATAAGCTTTAGGGCAAAAAGAACGACATTTTGGGTTTCACGACAAATCCCAGGACTCAAAAATCCTAATAATCGGTCCTGTCTTCCTTGAGTTATAAATATAAACGAATACAACAAAGGTTATAGTCAAAAATGTACAAATTTCACTTCCCCTTGCCAATAAACTGCATCAATATATGACTCTACGTAATTGTGGTAACAAGTAACCTAAAATCACCAATTATGGTAAACTGATTCATGTGGCTCTAATGAACAAATCTGCAACCCCCGCAATCGATTTACCGTTCTTTCTCCCACACCCCTCAACATATCCCCTTGAAACTTACCCCATATACTTTATATAACTTCTTTGACGTAAATTTTGATTTTTATCAAAATCGGTTAAAATTTGCGGAACTTATAGGTATAAATATCGTTTTGCACAAAAAAAAAAAAATGTTCCAATTGGAAAGTTCTTAGAAGGAATATGCAGGAACACAATATTTTTCGAGAAAAAAGGTGCAGGGTATTACACTGTCGGGCATCGCCTCAACGGTATTACATTTTTTTTCTATTGTGTTTTTGCTATATTTCACATTTCATGATATTGATAGACTGGCCTTAAACTTTCTGACTCTAGTGTACATACTTCGGCATGTACAGCTTTCGGTGAGGTGTCAATCGAATACACAGCAAGACAAATATAGTCTAGTCTAAGCGACTTCAGCAACTGCATGCTCTGCTCAACAAACCAAAACCACCTTCTTAAAAAAAGAGTATTTTTCTTTATTTCTTTCTCAAAAAAACTATACAACTATACCAATTAAGCTCTCAATTTCTCTTAGTGTAGCTGCATGTCTTTGCAGTGCAGTGGTTTACTGCTTACCAACTGATAATATCTTAATAGATTCTTTTGCTTCAGCTTCATTTGAATTTGAATTCAAGGCAGTCATGAACATAAAGTCTTGTCACTGCTCTGGTCTGACATTGAGGTTAGGCTGCCATAGAATTTGTCAGTCAGTCAGTCGGGGAGTAAGTTATGCAGTCAGACCATTCAGTCATTCAGTCAGCGTCTTTGTCCTCATGTCAAGCAAAGGGGTTCGGCTTCGGGTGCGGCTACGGTTACGGGCTCAGATTCCTTTTGCTACAACTTGATGCCTTCTGAGTATGCGTGTGTCGGCAATTTATATAATGAGCATGAGGTCTATTATGGGCTATACGGCATACTAGTGTCTTACACGACTTTGACTTTCAGCACCTTATTGTAATTGCATGTGTCTATCTGTATGTGTGTGTGTGTGTGTGTGTTCCTTTGTAGTCCTTTGATTTAGTTTCTTAGCTTGGCTTTTGGCGGCTCATTTCATGCTCTTCGTTTGATTCATTAGAGAGTGCAAATGTCAGCAAGCGAGTTTCAAATTGAGGTTATATTGAATGCTTTTTTTTTTTTCAAAATTTGCACTTTTTATCAGATACTTTGCCATCAGCTGTACAATGAGTCACTCAATTGTTGCTACCGCTGAGAATGACGAGCTTCCATCAATTACGATGGCAGACTAGAGCCAGACAACTATGGGAATGGTAATAAGAGAGTATGATAAAAGTAGAGAGAGTAGGAGTAACATCATTTAGTTGGAGTTGTCTACCGAGACGAACAATTTGCAGACAGAAATTGTTTGATTTTACACTGACTTCACAGTAGGAGATGGTTCAAGTTTTAGCTGCATTGTGAACTTAATAGAGTTTTATTTTTTATGTCTAGAGGGTATATTTAAACTATAATGCATAAAGTAACCCAAAATAAAAGGTATCTTCCCAAAAACTTCTTTAACACAGATTATTTAGTATTTAGAAGTATTTATAAACTCCAAAATAGAACGCTGGAATTCAGAAAATTGTCTGTGCCTTGAAGCTTTTATGCTTAAAGGCCTGTATGCAGCACCGAAAATCACAGCCATACAAGAAAAAACTTCATAACCAAGTAGACGTGGACAAGCACACAAAAAATTTTTATTCCATGAATTAACCGCTGCATTAAGTAAGATGGCATCACCTAAGTTCACTAGATGGCGCCAGTAGTAACAGTAGCTACTCTGTTTTGCCGCCATAAACAACAAATGTGCAAGCAAGCTAAAAAAATTAGTGTTTGAAAAAATCGTTATGAAACATTTTTTACAAAGAAGTTAAAGGATATAACATTTTTCACTATAAATTACATATTGAATTAACAAAAAATATTCTGAAAAAGCTACCTATAAAAAATCTTAAAAAGATAAGATTTCCTGATAGGAGGTAATTAATTGTTTTCCCGACTGATGTAGTTTTAAAGTAGACAAATCTGCTCGGAAAAAGGCTATTTAGCCTTAGTAATACTGATTTTCAAATAGAAACAACCAGATTAAGACTTTGGGATACTCTGTACCACAAATAAATAAATGGTTTTAATCATATTTACGGTAGTGCTTAGGTACTCCAAAAAATTACGGACTGCCGAAACTTATAAACATTAATATTGATATTAGAAATTATTTTTTTAAAACCGATCGGTCTTTTGGGAGCTTAGAAACTTAGGAAACACTTCCAAACGCCAAAAGTGGTTACGTCTTCTAAAATAAAAGATTTATGTTGAGGCAAGTGGGGTGAATCCGGAAATGCATCCTAACAGTTTTTTGAGTTGACATTTGAGTATGAAACCAAGTTTCAAATAAAAATCAGGATCGACGCTAGTTTTTTATAATACTCCGACTCGAGTACACGTGTTTTTCTGTTTAGTATAGTTTTCCTAAAAAAAACTGCTACATTGAAAGTTTTATTTTAAGTTTTTGTGTCGTTAAAATTTCAACATTTTCTCGAGTAAAATCAGATGTAAGTATATCCATAGTATTATTTAAACTCTATACTTTCAAAAAGTTAAAGGATTCGTTTTGATTTTTGCAAGCTTCCAGAATGACGCTAGTCCGTTTGGAAAAAGTCGTTTTGGGGTGAACCCGGAAGTTCGATTTGGGGTGGATCCGGAAGTGTCGAAATGAGCCAAATAATTATTTTAAATATAATTTCAGCACGAATTTCAACTGTTTTTGTGTCAAAATGCCGAGAATAGAGGAGTGCTCTTACAGACGATTTCCTTCTTTAAAAAAAAAACATTTTTTCATGCCATTTAAACTAGGCAACAATTATTTTTTTTCCACATTCATTCATTTCAATGTATCAACCGTCTTTTACCAAAAAGAAAGAAATAAAATGTTTGCGATGCAATTTTATGGGCGTTTTTAATCACTTTTTGACATTTCCGGATTCACCCCAAAAAAATCGAAAATCACGAATTTGGAATATTTCACTCGGGGATCAATCTACCTGCCAAAAAATCTTCGCATCGATCTGAAATTTTGACACAATGGAGCTAATTCAATGCCCCGAACGACACAGCTTTCAATTTTGAAAAAAAAATGTTGGTCACTCCAAAAAATCTACGAAAAAATTCTTCCGACTTCAACCCACGTGCCTTTACTAAGTGCTTATAAAAATATAATTTGTACACTATTTGTAGGAGGTTGATTGCAATAAATAAAAGCAAAAAAAAAAAAACAAATTTTCTTCAGCTATAAAATATTACACCGATATCGAAGAAATTAAATAAACTTATTTCCTGCAATATAATAAGTTAAATTTTAAAGTCTGCTTGCTCTATCAGTTACACTAGTTTACAAATTTTAGGGTCGTCGAGTGAACCTTGAAAATTAAAATTTTTTTAGGGTAATTTTGAATCGAGAAACACGAAAATGACATTCATTTTTTTCTTAAGTAAAGAAGAAGAAAGTCACAATTTTCACTCTATCACTCTTTGAGTTCGTTTGCGTTCAGTTACATCTTCACGTATTTTCATCCATCAGTAGTCGTAATTTTTCATACATGGTTCCATAGCATCTTAAGTTCTTACCCGATTTTGAAGATCTTAGGCTCAAAATTTTCTTAAAAGAATTGTCTTTCAGCTTAAAGCTTCAAAAAATGAAAAAAAAGTAAAAAGTAAAGTGTTAGTAAAAAGTAAACTCAAAATTTGCAATTTGGAAAAATTGTCTTAAATTTCACCTTTTTTCGATAATTTTGACTCAATTTCGATCTTATGGTATTTTGTCGATAAAACATTTTGTTCATGAGGTATTCACGATTAACTGAAAACAGTACCCAAAAACATATTTTTCGAAAAAATATCCAATATGGTTCTTAAGAAAAAAAAAGAGTATTATTATGTTTGGAACTTATAATTAAGCTGCACAAAAAAAATCGCAGCCCTAAATATTAAAGTTTCAAGCAGAGACTAGGGGGTATCCCACTGTCGGTTTCGACTTAATTACATTTTTTCTGTTTTTGTCTTGCTTCATTGTATGTCTAGTGTTTTCATTTTGAGCTCGCAACATGTTGGAGGTGGTTCCACGGCTGACTAATGGCAACAATTGTTTCTCAATTTCTCTGCCAACTAAACTGACAGACAGTTGGTCAGAGGCAGGGGGTGGCAGCAGCAACTACAGCACCTGACTGTAGTGTTAATCAGCAATGCTTTAAAAGAATTTCCCCAGACACCTCAACCCCTGTCTGCAGTCTGCTGTATCCCGATCAAACAAAATATATTTAATAAGCAAATCCTTGCCTAAGTTTGTTAGGGGTTTGTAGATACTCACTCTTATATATTTATACATACATAAGTGTTATAAGAAGTATTTCCCTCACATAGTAGTATGTATGACATTTATGTTCTGCCTTTCGACACCCCAAACTGTTGTTGTTGTGGGTATTATTATAACTGCATTGGTGCTCACTCACTAACTCTCTCCTTGTGTCTCTCTTGCTCCATCTGTCTAGCTGTCTGTCTGTCTGACTGTCATCACTTGAGTCAACGGCAGCTTGGTTGCACATAAAATGGCATTATAATGTGCCACAGGCGTCACATTCAGTCAGGCAAATGACCGCTGACCATTGCGATTGTTGTTTTTGTTACTGTTGACAGACATACATACACTGCAAAAAAAGAAATTTTATATTTCGATCTAATCGTCTTTCATGTCGACACAAACATTTTTTCACGAGATAGTGACGAATAACTTAAAAAAGTAACCAAAAACATATTTTTCGAAAAAATCTCGTTCTTAAGAACAAAAAAATGAATGTAATTTTCGTTTTTCTCGACCCAAAATTAGCCTAAAAAATACTTTTTTACGAAGTTTCATTTTTCGTGTAAACTAGTGTTATTTTTTAATTATTATGAGCCGTTTAGATAATTATTGGCATTGTAACAATACATAAGAAAACATATGTCTCATTAATTAATTTTAATTTATTAAATTAACTTATGCATTAATCGCCATCTTAAGTTTAAAATTAACTAAGCTGAAGACTTGTAGATTTCTTTTATTCGGATAACGACTTCGAACCCATTTGGGTGCTTGGTTTCAGTGAACATCTTAAGCGAGGTTCTACTTTAAACTGAAACTCTCCAACTAAAACAATTGATGGTGAAATTTGGGCTGATAGCCGTGGTCATCTGCCATCTACCCTTAAGCTTATAATCACTTACGATTGTTAGAATGTATTGTTTTGAAGCATATGACTACGTCAATCGTCTGAACATCACTATAAATATATAGTATATCAAATAGATTAAAATATATAGCAGTTTGTTTACTAAACGATGAATTTTGAATAGTTTGTACAAAACAATTTCAGAAAAGAATATTTTCCTGTTTTATGCTTTTCAGAACGTGTTTTTTCAGTCGTTAAGTTTCAGTTTTTTCACCTAATTTTTATTTAATATTTTCGTTATAAAGCATTTAAAGAGTCGCTTTAAATTTTTTAGGTTTTCTTGTTTTTTATTTATATATGTTATCATAAAGTAAAAATAATTCTACAATATAAAAGATTCGCAGCCCATAGATACATAGCAACTTAGGCCTTTAGGCTGAGGTTTTCGTAATTATTTATTAAATTATTAAGTGGAAAGTAATTCCAAATTTCTAGCCAGAGCAATGTAGACCTTTTGTAGAAGGTTTTCATATTTTACATCTACGTAGGAAAAAGCTGAAGGAATTTTATAATTGACTGATTCTCTTAAAAATCGAATGGATTTGGAAAAAAACAGTATACAATTTCTTAAATTCTTTTTACTTAATAATATAAATAGAATTTATCAGAACAAAGCTATGATAAAGGGTGATTTTTTGCTATTTGGTTTTTCAACCTAATTGTTCTGACAGCTCACGCGTGATTCATGACATATGTTAAAGTCAAAAATACTCAGCATTGCCATTTTATCATGGAAAGACTTACGCCCGAACAACATTTACAAATTATTGAATTTTATTACCAAAAATCGTGCTCAGTAAAAAATGTTTTTAGAGCGCTGCGTCGATTTTACGGTCGTCATAATCGACCTTCTGAGCAGGCTATTCAAGCTCTTGTTACCAAATTTCGCACCAATTTTACTTTATTGGAGCTTCAAGCACCAAATCGTCTACGTAGAGTGTGTACTGAAGAGAATATTGCTGCTGTAGCAGCCAGTGTTAATAAAGACCGTGAAATGTCTATTCGGCGTCGTTTGCAGCAGTTGGGTATGTGTTATTCGACCACATGGAACATTTTACGCAAGGATCTGGGTTTAAAACCATGCAAAATACAGTTGGTGAATGGGCTTTGGAAATGCTCGATGAAAATCCGCTTTTTTATCGAAAAATTGTCTTCAGCGATGAAACGCATTTCTGGTTGAATGCCTACGTCAATAAGCGAAATTGACGTATTTGAAGTGTATAGCAAGAGCTGCCAATGCATCCACAAAAATGTACTGTTTGGAGTGGCCGGTGGCATCATTGTCCGGAAGGACCACTTGAAGCGTAGTCGTGGTTAACATTTACATGAAGTAATCTTTAAAAAGTAAATGCCAAAAATTGATTTACAACTTCAAATAAAAATTTTACACATTTTTGCACATTTTTGTTTTTTTTTTTTTTAAATTTAAAAACCAAACGCTTAAAAAATCACCCTTTATATATATTCGCAAAATGCACCAATTGAGCCCTTTCAGTTGGTACGCAACACACAGTATCATAAAAAAAAATTTTTTTTTCATTTTTGACTTAATGCCCTCTTAAGTTCGCCATATTCAATTTATTGTGACGTCACATAGCCTTTAACCAGTAGACGATCAAGACACGTCGAAAGTTAACTCATTTATGAAATTATGATAAGCATTTTAGAAGTTACGAGTGAACAGATAAACATACATGCAGCTCAAAAATGTAACCCCACTTTTTTGTTCGCCATAGTTGGTTTAAAAAATGTATCGCTTTGTTGCTTTAATTTAAAAAATATTGAGCGGATTTATTACCTATGATTATTCGTAAAAGCTTAATAGTTTTCCTGTAGATCATTGCAAAAATATTCACTCTTAACAGATTTGGTATCCCTTCAGTTTGGCTAAGGCCTGAAGGCCTGGTCATGAAAATATACATGAATTTTCAGTACCAGCAATGAAGCTACGCATTCATTTGTCACATGCATTTCCTAGGCGTTCAGACCTGAAGCTTAGCCGTAACAATCAGCTATCAATTCAGTGCTGATTTACTTTGAAAAGTCATGCCTGAAATCAATGGTGAATTTTTTTAAAAATAGGTCATGAATTCAGTGCTGATTTATTTTTAAAAGTCAGGTCTGAAATAACAAGCGAGTAAAAAATACACTGGAACAAATATTCTTCATACATTTTTGACAAAATTTTACTAACAATTTTAATTTAATATTATAAATTACAGTGAATTGGATGCAGCCTTTAAATTTAGATTTTTTTTGCAACTGCATTGCATTACGCAGCTGTGATTCCGCTGGGCCAGAGTCCGCTGAACTGGGATTTATAACAATAGCAGCGTTTTTTTTTATAACTAAGTAAAGAGGTATAAAATTGCTTAAATCCTTTCAAGGCAGTTATTTTTTTAACGTCGTCACTGTTTGCGCCCAAGACAAAGGCATCAATTGATTTTTTTCGTCTTCCTCACAAATTCGTCAACATTTTTCCATGAACAATCACATTCTTTTCATTTCTGAATTCGGTGCTGAATTTTCAGGCCTGAACGACCGAACTGCAGGAACACTATCCGATATTGAATTTGTGGTCGAGAGATCTGGTTCTGTTTTAAAAACTAGCTTAACCTTTAAAAAATTTCAGCTTTGTCACACTATTCATGCCCAATCTTTTCTCTCAGTGTACAGACATCAGCTGTGTCCATGCAGTCATTTGGTCAGTTTGTCAGTCAGTTTATTCAAGCATTAGTTTTATGCTCATGCGCTGATTGATGACTTTTTGTTGTTGTTGTTGTTCTTGCAATTGTTGCATTTGGCATTTGGTTTTGGCCATTGTTTGTTGTTGCTGTTGTTGTTGCTTGCCAGCTCATTGACTGCCCATTGTCTGTTGGTCTGTTTTGTCCTTTCAGTGATTTAATGAGCCGCATTGAACATTGCAAATTCATTAGCTGTCGCGTCACTTTGATGCACTGCATCTTAACGTGGCTTTACTTTGCATCCGACAGAATTACCTGTTGCTCACACAGATACACACACACACGCAAACACACACAAATTGATTGATGAGCTGAAAGTATGCGAAATTTTCTTTTGTTTGGCTAAGTTCATTTGCAACCATTGTTAGGCTCACAATAAAAAGAGTCAAAAAGGAATGTATTTTGACATTTTAAAATTTATATCTCGTAAATACCCAACCCATTGTGCACGATCTAATATATGATGTAGGCATCGCAAGATTTATGTGCTAAAAATTTGAGTATATAAAAATAAAAACCTTATTGAAAGCGTTTTGCAATGTGCACCTGGGGAGCTATTTGCGAGTATTACTTGAGTTGGTTTCCAGTCAAGAGAGTCAAATATGAAGATAGTTTTTTTTAAGCGTAGTGATAGCATTTTCCTTGCTGCTATTTTCATCGGAAAACCTAAGAAAATTTTCCAAGTATCTGCTCTGTTAAGCTTGGTTAGATCTGATGAGATGAATGTATTTTATGGTTGAGGTTCTGCTTGCTTTGGGTGAAACTTTTACGCAAATTTGAACATCATACTGGATTGCAATCCTTTTTGGGTATTCACAATGGTTGAGTAACGCGTAATGTAGCAACAGTGCGAGAGTATTGACACCAAAGACAAAAGTAGGCCATGACAAACAATTCATATATATATATAATAAAAAAACTAGAAACTATAAAAAAAAACAATGGGTCCGGACCCATAAACCCCTCGTGGATCCGCCACTGTTCTAAACCAATAAATCTCACGCGACCAAACTATCCACTTGAGATCTGAAACAGATCTTTTTGGGGTTAAAAGCCCACATGCATTACATGTCTAGAATTCTTCAAACCCAAAAATACTACTACTGAAATACTGCTCCCGAGTTCTAGCACATTTGAATTTGAAAACCTTTTGGCATTCAGTCAGTATGCCAATGAAAAAGCTGACTGACTAGACTTGACTAGACTCATTGTCTGGCCTGTTCAAGACATATTGCTGCCAGTGCATATATGTGAGTGTACGTGTTTGCATGTGCGTGTATGAATGTGCGTCAACGCCATTTGCATTTGTCTTCTATTTTCTTTTTCGGTGTCACCAAACAAAAAGAAAATACACAAAAAAAAAAAATAAATGTGATGGCAATTTGTGTTATACTTGTTGTTATTGTTTTGCAGAGCTGCCAAGCAGCTAAAAATAACAACAAATTGCAACAACTAGAACAACAACAAAAAAAACAAGGGAGCATAGCAACAAATACAAAAACAACAGAGCAAAGAAGAAAAACGAAAAGCGAATAAGCAATAAGCGAATGGCAAATAATAAGCACAAGTTGTCTGCATCTTTTGTTGTCTCGCTTCAGTCTGCTTATCAGACAGCAGCAACAACAAAAGCAACAACTAATGACTAACACCAAAATGTCAATAATGTCTCTTTTGTATATGTACCTACATATGTATGTACTATGTATATGGGCGATTCTTTTAGAAATCGTTATTTAAATCAGCTCTTGTCAGCCCTCGCACGATAGAACCAAGAACAAATTTCTCTGTAACATGTATGTACTTTACAAAACTTTTGTCACTTAGCTTTATTTTTTGTTAATATGTAAATTTAACAAATTATTTATAACTTATTAATAAGTTGCGGAGGCAAGTTGCCGTCTCACAACTGTGATCCTATTTTGCCAATAGGGCAATAGCTAAACTGCTTGGACTGCTTGGTGAGAGTAGCGGTAAAAGCGCGCCTATTCTCACCAATACTAGTTAAAGTATAGCGGCCTTAAGCTTGGCGCGCTAATTATTCTTTAGTATAAGTGCATAGGTTGATTGTATTAGTGCATGGCTGTAAGTGGTATGTAGGTGATAGAGATAGTGTTGGGTACGGCGAACTCTTTCTTTTCTATTAAAGAAGACAAGTAGATGAATTGAGTGCCGTTAAAGATTTATTAGTGTTGGTTTGCGCGGAAATTTGAGGATCTGGCGGCGATTGACGCTAATTTAAAGGGTGATCAGCAGCCAAATCTTGATGAGTCTTGGTCAGTCAGTAGAAAGAGATGAGTCTCAGCCAGTGAGTGAAAAGTGTACAGTGTCAGTTCCGCAAATATAAAAGTAGTACGCGCATATTAAAATAGAGATAACAATTGTCAAGAAGGACGAAAATGCGAATATTTATAATTAGCAGCGCACCGAGTGCGACCGTGTCGGAATTCGTACGTTTCCGTGAGAACGAGAAGCGCCAAGTTCTGCCAACATTACACTACCATCAGAAAGCTTAAGAAAAGTGCTTCAAAGAAAAAAAAATTGGAAAAATAAGTACAACTCAGTCATTTAAACAATATTCTAAGTAATAGAAGTAGCTCATATTTCCTCTACGACAAATTCCCTGCAATTCGTATTTCAGCAAAATAATGATCCCAAACATACGTCAAAGTGCAAAGATTATTTAAATCGAAAAGATGGATATAAATGGTGTGGCCATCTCAATCATGTGATCTAAATCCTATGGAACTTTTGTGACTTTTGATCGACGATTAAAAAAAAGTGTTCAACTCAAAAATCACTGTGAAATGTCCTGAAAGATGCGTGGTAGGCAATTGATAGAGAAACTATTGTAAATGCTAGAATGCTAAGGACATTAAAAGCAAAGGTGGTTTTTTGACGAAAAAGACGTTTGTCTTTTGCGTTCTAATTATGTATAGGATGTAACTGATTGTAGTAAAAGGTTTTTTTTCTTTATAACTGCAATTATTCACACCGACACTGAGTACTTTCCTTCTTTTTTTTTTTGCTATTTCGCACATATTTCATGATATTGATAGACTGGTCTTAAACTTTCTGACGGTAGTGTATATATAGATATATATATCATTCAGTTTATTCAACTGCACACATTGTTAGCTTTAAGTTTAATATTGTTTTTTAAATCATTATTTTGTATAAAACAGTGACCATGCGGGCCTGTTTTGGATGGATGTTAAAAATCAGACCCCAAAAGGTGGTTAATATATTTTAAAAATTTTAAGCAAATTCGTGTTTTGTTTATAATATCAAAAGTCTCAGCAAATTATAAATTTCTTATCACATTTACCGCGGACAAAGCGGAGTAATCCCAGCCGTTATTCTGGACAAACCATAGGTTTGTTAAAAGTATAAACATTTTTTTTATATAACACAGAAGAATCGATTAAGTTTGCAATTTGTTGATTGCAGTGGCTTATGCAAACATCCCCCAAGAAACGATTTTAATGAAAGATCTTTTTTCTCTGAATATCCCCATCAATGGTTATCTATTTCCTTGAAATAACTTGTGAACAGTAATAATCCAAATTTCAAAGCCTTTTTGCCTAGAAGACGCTACGAATCCATCTGTTTGTTAAACTATTTCTAAACAAGCTACGGTGACTAAATTCGGGATACCATCACTTTAAGGGGATATTAATCAGTCTCAGTCTTCACTATTTACCCCAGCTTTTAATATTAAAAATTTATAAATAACTTAAAAAATAATCGTTTGATTTCTAAAAGAATCACCCTATCTATACATAGTACTTTAAGTATATATAGTAACATACTACTTAATTTCATTGCGTGCATTTTATGCTGCCAAATGGGAAAAAAGCAGCTGCAAGTAAACACTTGTGCACTCAAGCACAGATACACACACACAACCATACACTCTACCCGCACATACAGACTTATAATGACACAATTTATGCATGCATGTGTGAATATAGTAAACAGTAAAAAAAACATAAATCATTAGTTTTTTAAACGATTATTCAGAAATAAGTGCATTGTGCTCTATATTCGAGTGAATTCGGGGCACTAAGCATCCCTTTAACCTGTGTTCCACCAGTGAAATTTAAAATCACATAATTTTAGTGAAAGTGAAAACAAAAGCAGTCCGAAATATCTCAATAGTTAAGCACTGTTTTACATGTTCTGCATTCATGGCTTGTAGGATTCATTCGATTATACTTGGCAAAGCACAAAAGTAAACAGCCAAAGAATCGGGATATGTTATGGTTACGTTTGAGTATGACTTTAGTTCCATCTAGGTAGCAGAATTCTTCCACATCCTCGATGGTAATTCTATCGTTGCCCGATCCTATTAGCAGCGGGACTGTGTCTACAGTTTGTAGACGCATTAACTTTGTTTTGTTGAAGTTGATCTTCAAGCCCACCGTGCTGGCATATGCTACTAGGCGACGAAGTTTGGATGCCGCGCCAACTAATGAATGTCCAATCTCCACTGTAGGCCTTCCTGGGCTTCTGCGTTTTTGATAAAGAGCAATGGCGAGAGGATGCAGCCTTGCCCCACTCCTTCGTTGATCGCGAATCTCGTGCTGGATTTTCCCTTGTAACGTACTGTCAGAGCAGGATTGTCGTACAAGGCTTTCGTAAGCTCCACAAGCTTATCTGGAACACCGCGGCTTTGCAAGGCCGACCATATCGCATTTCTTTTGATAGTGTCAAAGGCCCGTTCGAAGTCCACAAACAAAAAAAACAGCGGTGATCTCCACTCCACAGATTGCTCAATTATTATGCGTAGAGTGTTGGTGAGGTCCACGCATAAGCGGTTCGTCCTGAAGCCGTTTTGTTCTCTGCTTAGCTGACCGTTCAAAGTAGGCGAGATTCTGTCGAGGATGATGGATGCCATGACTTTTTGAATGGCGTTGAGTAACATTATTCCACGCCAGCTCCTACACTGACTAAGATCGCCTTTCTTTGGTATTTTAATGAGAACTCCCTCTTTCCAGTCCGCTGGAAATGCCGATGCTTCTCAGGTTGAGCGTATGATGGAGAGTAGTGCTTATGCAATGAGAGGGCTCCCATATTTTAAAAGCTCCGCAGGAAGGTCGTCTGGTCCAGCTGCTTTGTTGCATTTAAGTTTTGCTAGGCCGCTTTAATCTCTCCCAGTTTTGGTGGTTCGGTTGAGATACTTCTTACGGGGTTACGTCGTAGTGTGGAGTTTGTAACAAATGCTACTAAGTTAACTTTATTAATTATTTTAAAAAATTAAAAAAAAATTTTAAGATAATTTGATAAATTTGACATAATGTTATTTCATTAAAAAATTAAAATAATTTAATTAATCAATTAAGAAAATTTAATTTAAATTTTTGGCAACATTTGTCTGCTGCAGCTTTTAGGAGAAGTTGGCGGAAATATTTAGTTACATTATGGCCTATATCTTTTGCATTCATTCATTCTAATATTTTGGTAATACAAGTCTTAATTAACCTGTCGTCCTTGAGCACAGGTCATAAAAACCACAATAGAACATTAATATTAAATTCAATATGGAAAACAGTCTGATTGTCATACTGTCAACGTTCAATTGTTTTGCAATTTCTGTGTAGATTGATTACTTTACTGAGAATATACATGCATATTACGTATACGACACGTGCGACGTTTTATTTGCACTTACAATAAGTGCATTTGTTGCTGGTACAATATATTTAATTAACATTAAATTTATTTATAAATGCCAAGTAGGATGAGCCAACCAGCAGAAAGCTGCACAAAGGTCTCGAAACCTTGACTGTGACATACCAAGAAATACTATTACCTGAAACTCAATTTAAATAGAGCAGAAATGCAAAGTCGAGCAGGTGCAGAACTAGGGCTGAGAGTGTAAGAAACCAAATCAGTTTGGTTTTGACTTGCTAATACACATTGCTCATACGCCATGTGTGCCAAAGAAAGCAAACGAACAAACATTTCAACGCCTTTATTAAATGATCAACATAAACAAATAATTATCATGCATATATAGTACATTTATTTTTTATTTTATTTTTATTTTTTTTGTATATTATATTTTACGTTTTAATATTTATTTACTTTTTTTTTTGTGCCAAAGCAAACACAGACTGTTTGAGTTTTGTGGGTGAGAAAGCGCTTAATAACCGCAGGCGGGCGGGATTTTGGTCTGGGCCAGGTAGGTCGACGCCAGACTGACAGAGCCGGTAAACCGCAGCCCGCCCTCCGCTAGAGCACCCATGCCAAGCCAGACAGACAATGTTAATTAGCACTTCATGATAAGTTGTCTCAATTGTTGTTGCAGTTGTTGTTGTGCATGTTATATGAATGTTCTTTGTACTTAGAATGTGAGTGTAGCTGTGTATCTACATGTGTGTGACTGTGTGTGTGTGTGTGTGTGTGGTGCCAAAGTCAAACAAGAAATTGTGACAAACAACCCGCTTAGAAATCAGCAGACAAACAGACAAGAAATGACACAACTTTCAATAAAAACATGAAATACAAAAATTAACTCAAACTTTAAAACAATGTGACCAAAAACTGTACAAATAATATACAAGAAAGTTATTTGAAAAACTGAGCAACAATTATGCAAAGGCGAAATTTGTATGCTCTTCCATAACTACAATATTATAAGGCTAAAGCCATGAAATTGAAAGAAATCTTTTCCAGGCCTTTTTTAAACTCGGCTGAAGAGCTATTGGCAGGCACTGGGTTAAGTTAACCAAATCCCTTTGGGTCCCATTGTCTGTCCAACCAGCCACCCCCTCTTCACAATTCAATTTTTAAGATAAATCAACGTTTTTGGGCTTTTTCGTCTTATTGTCTACTTTTTACAGCCGTACGTTGATTTTTGATATTTCAAAATGGCGGAGTTACAATGGCCGCCAAAGCAAAGTAGCTCCATAATTTAATCATTTTTTTTAATCTTATTTTTATTAGAAAAACATTATTGCAACCCCTGTTGATTCTAAGTACCTTAATTTTATTTATTTATATAATTATAAAGTAGAAGTTAATGCTAAGTTACTGGGTCGTTCACTAAGTAACTTCGTTTGATGACAACAGCCGATCTTATTGAATTTTTTCGCAGCCAACTTCACACTTAACCGCTTTACCTTTATATATTTGCACAGCTGATATAGTATGGCTTTTTTGTAAAAAATTTTGTTACATTTTTTGGAATAGTTTTTGTTTGGTGCCCTATCGAAGATAGAAGATCGAAAACAGAATTTTCGGCATATTTTACTGTTTTACTGTTGACCGAACGCCAATGCCAAAATTGGTTTGCAAAATTTCGCTCCGGCAATTTCGATCTTGAGGATGTACCACGTCCTGGAAGGCCTCTTGAAGCCGATGTGGATAAAATAAAGTCATTGGTCGATGCAAATCGTTGAATAACAACTCGAGAGATTGCTGAAAGATTAAATTTGTCTAACGCGACCGTTCACAAGCACAAGAAAACGTCTAGGATTAATTTCGAAGCTTGACATATGGGTTCCTTATGTTCTTACAAAACGAAATTTGCTGCGCCGCATTAACGACTGTGATTTGCTTATCAAACGTCAAAGAAGTGATCAATTTTTGAAACGCATTGTTACTGGCGACGAAAAGTGGGTTGTTTACAAGAATGCAAAGCGCAAGAGATCATGGTCTAAAAAGGATGAACCAGCTAAAACCACTTCGAAGGCCGATAGTCACCAAAAAAAGGTTATGTTGTCTGTTTGGTGGGATTTCAAAGGGATCGTTTATTTTAAACTTTTGCCCGACAATACCATGATTAATTCTGAAGTGTATTGTGATCAGCTATACTAATTGAGTGATGCACTCAAACAGAAGAGGCCAGAATTGATGAATAGAAAAGGTGTAGTGTTCCACCAGGATAATGCGAGACCTCATACAAGTTTGATGACTCGCCAAAAGCTTTTGGAGCTTGAATGGAATGTGCTACCACACCCACCAAATTCTCCAGACTTGGCACCTTCGGACTATCACTTTTTCCGGTCTCTGCAAAATTTTTTGTATAGGAGAACCTTCACCTCAAAACAGGACGTCAAAAACCACTTTGACCAGTTTTTTGCCTGCAAGGATCAAAAATTTTATGCGCGCGGAATCAATCTCTTGCCCGAAAGATGGCAAAAGGTATTGGATCAAAATGGAGAATATATAATTTCATAAAATGTTTTACACAATAAATTGCACTAAAAAAACGAAATTACTTAGTGAACGACCCAATATAAAAGGTTTGTAGCCAGAGCAACGTAACCCTTCAGAAGTACCTTAATAGTTTTTCAAAATGGCGGACCTAAGATGTGTTTTTCGTGTTCAAAGTTCGAATTGGGTATGCAAATATGGGTTTTTGGGGTCGCTGATCACGAATCTGGGGTCAGAATTCCAAAATTACAAAATGGCGGACCTAAGCATGATTTTTTAGGTTTTCGGCGGCCATCTTGCAGAAATACATGCCGCTATTTTAAAAAATGTTTCTTTTTAAAGCTAAACACTTTTTTTAACTCAAAATATTTGTTGATATTACAATTTTTTTACATTTTTTTTCTCGTTAATTTTTGATACATTTTTTTTACACAATTTCTCAATAGCTTTATTAATACATTTTGCGCTTTTCTATTTACCTTACTCACTAAAATACCATATATGTTCTTATTATCTTGTAGGAAAAGATTTAAAGCGATTCAAATATTATTATAGTAATAAAAGTATATTTAATTTATTCTTGTATTCTTCGATACATGATTACATGAAAATTGGATTTGGTTCAGTGCGTTAATTGGTTTAATCCTGAAATATTATGGGATATTCTAACCTGGTTTGCAGCTCAAATATCCAAAATATAACCACCTTTAATGAATTCAACATAAATGTCTTAAAAGGTCTGTTGATCATCTGAGCAGCTTAAAGTTCTAATACATTGACTAATCATCTTAAGCTCAAATTTTAATTGAAAAAGATTTCTAGCACAACCCTGACTACGCCGTTCCTATTCGTTTCTATACATTATAGCTTAGTAATTTTTAAAATAAAAAAAATAGCTACATTTTTTTTTCTATTATGTATCTTCCTAAGCCCGGAAACTTATTTTCATTACAAAAATTTAAGAACAGAAAGCAAATACTAATTTTTTTTAATTTATTTAAAAAAATAACGAAAATTATAAATAACACAGGCCTACAAATACCGGGGTCATGTCAGTTGTTGGAAAGCTATGGGTCATTTCCGAAGTAATTTGCCGCGTAGAATCAGAATCCGGGGCCAGAATTGGCCTATCACGTCAGGGTTTTGAAATATTTGAGGTTATTTACCCGAAAAACGGCGTTCTTTCCTACTTTTGAGGTTATGTACAGGGTGCAAATAATTTTTGTGGTCTGTCACTCCAGTTACATCATTTAGTTCCACTCTTACCCTTTAATTTAAATGTTGAAGCGATCATTTGCGATTTTTTTTTCGCAAAGTTATGGCTACTCTAAATTACGAAGTTTATCCCTTCGACGGTATTAGCATTTGCATTAAGCCTTTGAGACAAATACCGCAGGCCAACTGGTTTAGTTGTGGGAAAGCTAAGGGTCATTTCCGAAGTAATTTGCTGCGTAGAATCCGAATCCGGGGCCAGAATTGGCCCATCACGTCAGGATCTTGAGATACTTAAGGTTATGTACACGAAAAACATCTCACAATCCTGACGTGATGGGCCAATTCTGACCCCGAATTCGGATTCTACGCAGCAAATTACTTCGGAAATGACCCATAGCTTTCCAACAACTAAACCATGTTGGTCTGTGTAATTAATAAACGTACATAAAAAAAAATTACTTAATCTTTCGTTACTAAAATTAATGTTATTTTCGAATACCAAAATAAATTTTACAAATAATTATATTAACAAATTTGTATTTTTAAAGCTTATTCTAAAGCAAATTTTTAATAAAATAATTTTTTTTAAGTCACTCGTTTTTAGTAAGAGTTTAAAATTAATATCGTATCTCATAAAAACTTATTTTACAAATTATTATTATAGTATAATATTTAAAAAAAAATATGTAGCTTAAACACATATCTTAACAAAATTTTAATATTTTTCTATATTGTGTTCTAAAGTCTCAAAATTGGAAAAACGGAGAATCTATCTGTAGCCGAAAGCCTAATTATTTTGAAAACTATAAATGTTTTGCAGATTTAAAATAAAATAGTTTTTAAGTAGATTCAAATTTTGTGTACCCAAATGTGAATTTATTTTTAAAAAATGTATTTTTTTTTATAAGAAAAAAAATTGTTGCTCTGGCTACAAACCTTTTATAATTAATTATTATAATCGTATTGACAAACATAGTTTTTTAATAAAAATTCTAAATCGAATATTCTTTTTTGAAATGTAAGTAGGTTATGTTAGGTTGAAGCGGCTTCTGGCTTAGACCAGCACACTTAGGCCTAGACTGGCCCATTGTGTTACCGCACGGATCTCTGTAACTTTTACCCTTTTTCCCTTATGAAAACTTAGAAGGAGCCCCAGCCTGTTGCTACGATGTAGCCTGCAATCTTCCTCGGGCAAATAGCTTCTAGCTCTGCTAGATTGTGGAGGAAATAGTTTCCCAAATACTTTTTCCTGCGTCTGCTCAGAGCTTCGCAGGAACAGAAGAAGTGCTCTACCGATTCTACCTCTTCCTCAAATGTAAGTAAGTATTGCATATCTTCAAAAAAATTGTTGGATCTTTGGCTTAGATAAAGAAATAAGTTTTATTCAAATGTTAATATTAAAAATTTTTTTTGCAATCAACGAATAAAAATAAATGATATTGCATTTTTTTTTTTTTTTTTAAGTGAAATGTTTTTTTTAAATAAGCTTAATTTAATTTAATAATTTGTTTGCCATCTTATGTAAAGAACCCGCGCTAAAAAGCCCGACTAATCATTTTTATCTAAAAAAAAATTTATTTATTTGTAATTTTTCAAAATGAAAATAGTTAAGTATATAATTACTTAGAGAATTAAATATAAATAGTTTAAAAAAAATAATATAAAATTGCATCTCACAAAAAATAATTTACAAAATAATTTTACGAATTGTTATTTATAAATGTTTGTTTTAACAAAAATCATTTTGTATAACTTGTTCTAAAACAAATTATGAATCTTTGTTTTTTTTTTTAATAATACGTAAGTTAGAATTTGCATCTACTAAAAAAAAATTTTAGATTTTATTGCCTAGGAAAACAAAATATTTGTTTTTAATTTCAAACATTCAAATAAACAATATTTATTCAGTCTTATTTAAAATAAATATAATAAAACTATATATGTTTTGTAATTAGTCAGTAAGTGAATATGTAAAATATCAGGGTAAACAAATAAATGAATAAATTAAATAAATAAAAAAAATATTTTTACAATTAAAATATAATTAAATTAAATTTTTTTTTTTCTTTGAATAGCGCAAAATAATTGTGCCTTATAAATGGGATTTATAAGGGATTAAAAGGATTAGCTATATAATTTATATTATTATTCTATTTTTTTTAAGTTTAAAAATGTTCAGGTTTAATTTATTTTATGTTAAACATATAGCAATGCTATGAATAATTAATAATAATAGATAGATAAAAGTTAGACAAATTCAAAAAAAATCGAATGATAAATTTTATTTCAAAACAAATATACATGCTCAAAACTTAAAAAAAAAAGATTAAATCTTTTATAGACCTGCTAATACATTTACTAGCTGTTTGTTGCTATTTTTAACTAAAGCAAAAAAAAAACAAAGGCAAAGACAAATATTTTAAATAGTCGGAAGAATGTCACATGTGATTCATATCATTAAAAATAAAAAACAACAAAAAACTAGAAACAGCAACAAAATAAACCTAAAAAAAAAAAAAGAAAAAGTGCTGAAAAAAAAACACCCAATGTGCATAAATAAATTTAATTAACGTGCGGTTGCCAGCCGTCGCCAATGCCGTTACCATGTCTGGGTCTGTCCAACCGTCCCACTGTCCATTTGTCCGTCCGTCCATCAGTCTGTCAGTCTAGTGTTTGTTTTTGCTGTTTCTTGGTTTGGTTTGGTTTGGTTTTTTTTGTGGACGCTCGTCTGACACTTAAATTTTTGTGGACTTTGCACGGCGGCTCAAGAAAACCAGCGAATGGCATTTATTTGCTGCTCAACAAACATTAAACAAAAACTAAAAAAAAAATTTACAAAAATGCACATTTATCAAAAAGCATAAAGTTTGCATCTAAAAAATAAGTGAAAAAGTAGTAAATAAAAAGTGTAGTAAATAAGTTACTACCAATTGTTACCGTAGCTGCAGTTTTGATGTTATTATGCTTTAACAGCGAGAGCTGCGCGCACTCTCTCACTCTCGGAAAACTTTGTGCTCACTTAAACCATTAACATTAACAGAGGTAAATTTAGAAAGCGTTCAGTGAGTTCAACAGTATTCTCTTCAAAGTTAACAGTGTTATTGTTTTTAATATATCTACAACTCATATCCTTAGCTGCTTTTACATATTTAGTTATTTAGTAATAGCTAGCCCATTTATTATGCATTATTAACATTGGTCTATAAAATACAAGCTTTGTCTTCAAGGGCGTAGCCAAAGGGGTAGTAGGGGGCGTATTTCTACCGAACTCTATACTCATATACACATCTATCTATACTCCTTTTTTGTTTGTAATGTTTTAAAAGCTCTGACGTGTAATTATGTTTTTATTAGCTATGCTAAACATAAAACTGAACGTATTAGCTTGCAATTGAATTTCTTAGGATTTATTTTAATGTTTGTGGAATTTTCTCATTGCAATAGTAGAATAAGTGTGGCCGTCGGTAGCGTACTCGCTATACAAACCGAAGGTCGGTGGTTCGAATCCCCGCAGTTGCACTGGTACATTTGCCTAGCACTGGCATTGCTAGCTCAAAGACGCTATTTGCCAAAGAAAATCTCTATTAATTCCTGACACCGCCGTTCGGATTAGGCTATAAACTGTAGGTCCCTGTTCTCTTTGAACAGTTATTAATAGAGATCCCCATGCCCCGCCCAGAGACGACTGACACAATTGTCAGTCAGGGAAGTTATTAATAAATAGTACAATAAGAATTAAACTCGGTGCGTCATAAATTTTGGGAAAAAATAAGTTTTTTGGATTTTAAAAATAAGAAAATTTTCCAATTTTTTACGTTTTTTGGTTCCTTTCTTATATTGTGTAAATAAGAATGAAATTGTTTTGAACAACAAAAAAAAAAATGTTTAAATGTTTGTATATAATGAATGCCATATGGGTATTATAAATTATTTATTTTTATTTTTTTAATTTTATTTACAATCTGCCATAAAAACAATCACTAAATTATATAAAATGAATTAAACAACAACAGGAGCAGCTACTCTACAGTGAGAGTACTAGTAGTAACCAAAAAAAAAGAAAATTCTGAATTAAAATAAATTTTGGTAATGTTATATAAAATATGTTTCGTAGAATACAAATTTTTCGATTAGTTTTCTTCGTTTGTGTAACCATGTGGTTGGTTTTTCAGGACTACCAATATTCGTACAAAAAACGTAAATGATTGAAATGATGATCTCTAAAGGACAAATGTTTTTAATACTTTTCGATAAAGTTGAAATTGAAGTCTATCTATAGCTTATATACTGCATAAAGAAAATATTAATATTTATTTGGACAAAGGTACGTCAAATTTGGGATTTCAATTGTAATTATAACATTACTTTTAAGGATTATGACTGTCTATAGATTCATAGCACAATAACTCAGTAAGAAATTCATTTCGTGGGGCATTTTGCTGTGTAACATAAGACATAGGTGCAAACATATTTAACTTATATTTCAAACATTATTACGATTTTTTTTGGGAATTAGCATATTTCTTACCTTTTTCGCATAATTTCCTACACTATATCATCCGTTCACATTGATCTTTTGATAACGTGATCCCACGCAACATATCGCTTATCCATTTTTCTCTTAATTGTCACTATCGAATAACTTTAGGACTTTAGGTCCTCTATGCTCATTTTTTATAATAAAATCTTTTTGAGCCTGGCACAAAATCACTCCCATATCTACGCCCATGTACTAATATGCCTACATTTCTTTATCTTTGATGTACACTCAAGTTAACTACGATCATACATGCTGAGTCTTAGTAACAAATATATATCTTAATAAATAAATCAACAAAAAATCAAACAAACAAACAAATGCAACAAACATAAAAGAAAAAAAACAACAAACATCACGTGCGCGCGCGCATTTTAATTGCCGGCTAAGCTTAACAGCTGTTACTGTTAACAGTCAACAGCTGCTGCACTTAACATAAAAGTTCAGCGCAAATAAATGCGCTTGCTCGCTCTCACTGTTTTGGCGCTCTCACTCATACTCGCTAAAGTTTTGTCGCTCTGCCATGTCGGAGCTCAGTTAAAACGGCCGAGTTAACATGCCGCTCAAATCATTCGAGTACAGCAAAGCGAGCACACTGTTTGTTTCACAGCTCGTCGTGTCGGCCGTCGGTTTTTGTGTATAAAAATAATGCAGTCAACTTTAAACGCAAAACAAACTTGAAACAATAAACTGCAAAAAACACAATATTGAAAAAAAGTGTAAATACAACGACGCGGTTGTTAAATATATAAAAATAAAATATTTATAAGCTCTAAACGGTAAAGAAAAGTTTCTCTATTATAATTGGCAAATTTGTGTTTTGGTGTGTGTTTTAGCAAAAAAAAAAAATAGCAGCAGCGGCAAAACAAAATTAATTCAAGCCTAAGTTTTTAGTTAAAATATTTATAAACTAAAAGTAGCCGCAAATTTTAGCCAACGTAACGTAATGGAAATCTGACTCAAAGGCATATAAAAAGTATGGGGCAGCAGCAGAGCGGGGCAATCGCAACGCGAAAGTTGTCAACGTTGCGTTGACGCCGCAGCATCGTAGTGTCGTTACGTCATTGGCAACGCCGGCGTCGTGCAGCAGCAGCAAAAACAACAACAACAGCAGCAGCATACATATTTTAATGTCGAGTTTGCGTGCGTGTGTGTGTGTTGTGTGCTGTAAATCAGACAACAATTGTTTTGCGCTTTTCGCAACAACAACAAGTACAGCAACAGCGAACAGCTACGAAAACAGCAGCACAATGATGAGCACGATAATTATTAAAAACAAAAAAAGAAATGCAAAAAATAAAACACGAATTAGTTCATAGGCGCTGACAAACGATAGACAAAACAACAAACAGCAGCAGGCAGAGAAATTGTTGTGTGCAAATGTATGTGTGCGTCTATCGCAGATACACCAATACATGCACACATTACAAAGTTTGCGCTCTGTTTCATTTTCCATTACGTTCCGTTGGCTCTCTGTTGCGCTGTTAACGTTGTGACTACAGCTTGCTGTTAGAGGCCACTTTTATGTTCCGCTGTGTTATCTTTTTCCAAGTGCGCCGCGCTCTTAGGAATCACAAAAAATTTATTATTCTCTAGTTAATTGTGTTTTGTTTTTCTTTTTTTGTTTAATATTTAATAAATAGTAACACGTTCTTAATTTTTATACAATTATAGCTAAAGTTAATGCCAATGAAAAAACAATAACAGAAAGTACGCAAAAAGTATCTACAAGCTAAAAAAATAAGCAGCAAATACACATATATAACTATAAATACAAATACAACTACAAATACATAGAAATCTTCATACACATAGCCAGCGTTCCTGTACTCAAGCATTCCTACACGCCGCACAGAAAACAAAAACAAAACAACGTCAACAACAACAACAAAATCAACATCAACAAACAAACAACAACACGCAAAATATATCTAAGAAGTTGTACATATATACACGCCATTAACAAGTTAAAGCAGCTCACAACAACAACAACAAAACAACGCAGCGTCGTCGCCTAACCTCAAAACGACAAAGTAAAAAAAAATACAAAATCTTACAAGCGTTTCGCAAAGTTGCTTTAGATAAATTGAAATCGAAATCAAAATAATATTATATTAAAAAAAAGTGTTGTTATGCCTATTAAACAAGAAATATTTTAATTAATAAAAAGGCGTAACGCCAGCTACAAAGCAAATATTTCAAAGTGTCAAAACATAAATGTATGAAAGCTACAAAAAGCAATAAAAAAACATAAAAAATTTAATGCTTAACAAAAAGTCTAGAAAATATATCGAAATACGCACAAATCATAGCGAATTACTTAAAAAAATTCTTTCTCTTAAAATCTAAATTGTAAATTTACATTGGCCGCAAAAAAATACATAGCTAAATATTTTATATATTGTATGTGTACGTTTGTATGTACTATATAGACGCCGTATACACAACGGAAATCGGAAGTCAATCAGCAGAGCGTTTGTTTTGACAACTTTTTTTTTTTTTTGCGTCTATCTCTGTGTCTTCACTGTGTATGAAAATAGAAAGCAATGCGACAACACTGAAATCTATATAAATGTATACATATATATATTTAAACATATAGATATAAACTAATAAGCAAAAGGTAAGCACATTTTCTGACAGTTTTTCTATTTTTCTTAGCTAGTTTATATTCACACTTAATAATATCTTGAGGATTGCCTTTTAAATTTATGGCATAGTGTAAGAAAAAAAAAATTAAAAGAAACCAGAAATCAAGAGTAGTTTTTTAAGAAAAATACTGCAATACTATTTGTATATAAAGCTGGTTGAAAATCGAAAAGTTTTTAAAAAAAGTGCAACTCGATGTGTGTCTATTAATTTGTCCACCAGTGTACATAAGCTAAAATAAATGTCTTTTATAAAAGAAAATTTTTAATTATATGCTCTATTATATTTGGTATTTTATCAAAGCGCATTCCGGCGACTTCCTGTCAGCAAAAAGAAAAACATATACTTATATATAAAGTAAACAACAATTTTTAAGAAAATCCAGTCAAAACGTCAACTGACCACATCAATGCAATAAATTTTCATTTCATCATGGTATTATAAGCATGATATACATATGCTTTATCATATGAATATATAATTTTGATTTTCATATAGAAAAAACATTCTTTAATGCTTTTTAAAACCCTTAATATATTTTTCATATATTTTGGGAATTTCTTTTTGCTGCTAGCTGTCATAAAAATTGTACTAATAAATAATGACAGCATACATTACTATATAGGAAGACAATTTTATAAGAAAATACCATGGCTTAGTTGCTCATTTGCTGTGCATATGTCTTGAAGACCAGACACACCCACGTTGTGGTACTTTTAGGCTTATAAGATGCTCTAGAACTATAGAAAAAAAAATAGTAAAATATTATAAACTTTATTATTAAGCAAAGCGTAAAAACTGCCACAATAGTTCTGAATGCGGCTTTCACTTAAGGGGCGCATTTTCTTTATAATTCATACAAGACGTAACACATCTTGCAGTTAAATTTCTTAAGATTTATTTTAATGTTTGTTGAATTTGTGCAGTGCAGCGTATTCAATGGATGCATAAGAATAGAACTAGGTACAAAAACAATGCTAGCATTTTTAATTTTTATTTTACACTGGTGCGCGTTATAAATCATGGGGAAACACTTATACGAGGCCAGGCAATAACAATAATATAAATGTACAAGTATGCACATATACATAAACGTATGTATGTATTACATACATCTAAGGAAACCCCCCAAGACCAAAAAACTGAACCGAAACGAGACCCAGCACAACACATTCCTCTAAGCACAGTCACAAAGGCCAAGCTCTGCATAGCGCTGTCTTGCTCACTCGAAAGCTAGCTCGCTCGCTCTTTCTGTCCCACAGCAGTCTTGTGCCCCTAATAGGCGCAAAGCTCCAGCTCTATTCAAGAAACGGCAGCATAGAAAAAAAAAAAAGTACGCAAATCACTTCCGTTCAATGAACCCATGCGTAAGTCAGTTGTATGCCATACACATACACATAATATACACACGTTTTCATGCATATGTATGTATGTACATATCACATAGATACTCTCTCACACACACACACACACACACACATACAGCTACATAGACCAAGTCGAACTGCCAAGGTGTTGTTGTTGTTGTTATGCGTAGTATAGCATAATCGCAGGTCTTTGCTATGGAATCTCAAACTCTAGCTAGCTGCTTTACCTGGCCAGCTACCTAGCAGTTTGCTTGCCTTGTTGCCTGACTGCCTGTTACATTGCCTATGACTACCAAGCAGTACATATATTTATATATATGTTTATATGCAATAATATTTGTGTGTACTAAGTTTGCCTGCTGGCCAAACAAAATTATAGAAAATGCTGCAACATCTACAAGTGTGTCGCTTTTGTGCTGCCAACTCGTTTTCACATTACACATACGCCGCATTGTCCATTTAACATTTTGCATAAAGCGGCGCCCTTTTTGTTATTTTTTTTATGCTTAAAGTCTAACTTAATGCCAACTTAAAGCCTGCAGTCACAATAAAGTTTTTAAAAAACAATTTGTATCTATTAAAAAGTTATTTTAAATGCAGAAAAATATACAAGTATTCAAAAGTCAACAAATAAACTTTCAAGTCACATGCATGTTTGACAGCTTCAAGAAGTCAGCAGTTACAGTGAAGCTTCGCTAAAGCGAAAAACAAATATTGAATGAAAACACTTTGGCCCCTACGGGCACATTTGAATCTATTAGTATCTGTTTAAGCTAGCTTTTTTAATTTTCTTTATGCATCAAAAGCTATTTTAAATTGTTTTTAAAAATCTAGATCAATTTAAATTTAAGTATTTTAGCTTTTTACTAATATAATTTTTAATTTCCATTTCCATTTTTTTTTTTTTTTTTTTCAACATTGTTCTCGTAAATCCAAGCCTTAGGCCAGTTCTTCTTTTTCAAACATTTTTTGTTTTTTGTCAAAAATTAACTTTTTTCAAACAATCACTTTTTTTTAATCTTAAGTCAACATAGTTTTGTTGTACTCTTTGAATAAATTGTGATCATATTGTTAATAAATTAAGTAGAAAAAAAAGATTTTTTTTACATCAATGAAACCAGTGTTGGAAAAACATCTTCGCTTGTAACTGAAAAACGTCGAAATATCGGAGTTTATAGAATAGATCAAACTTTTTATCAACTGGTGCAAATTTTCAGCCAAATCTTCTAAGATTATGTTTTTAAAACACAAATGAATAAAGAGGAATTCCAAAAAAAAACCAAGCGTCACTGAAATAGATTAAATTTATTTTCAATTGTGCGTTCTTTTTTTTTTTTTTGGAGAATTCTAGTACATAATTAAACAATGAGTCAGCTAAAAAGTTGTTTTTAAAACATTAGTAATTAAAATTTGAGGATTTTTGAACACAATCACACAATGTAGAACCGAAAGTTGTACAGAAACTCCCACAAGACAAAATTTTGAAACACTTTCGAAAATTTCAAAAAATCTTTAATATTTGCAACTAATAACAGTATGTTAGCCTTAGTCTTTTGGAAAAGTTCAACATTTTTGTCACCTGTGCGTAAATTTTACTTCATGACTTCCCAAATTATGTTTTTAAAGCAACACTAATTAAAAAAAAACTCAAAATATATACAATTTTAGAATATAATCACACAATGAAGAAAGGAAAGTTCTACTGAAGCCTTGAAATATTTAAGAAAAGTCTTAATTGATGGCGCCTACAAAAAAGGGCTTAGTTTTTGAAATGATAAAATTTTAAGTAATAAAGTTTTGAAACATTTTCGTAGTTTTCGAAATGCTTAAAAAGTGTGTTGGAATTACTGTTTGGAAAAGTTACAATTTTCGTCAGCTGTGTGGAAATTTTATCACAAATCTGCTAAGATTATGTCTTTGAAATACCAGTAAATAAAAGGAAACTCAATTGAAATCAGTTTATACTATCAAAACTATCAATAGTAGTAAATAAAGGCTGCTTTTTTCTTGGGAATACCCTTTTTGGGACGTAGGACTGTAATATTATTTCAGTTAGTTGATCAATAAATTAATCAAAAGCTAATTAAACAGCTGACTCGTCACGCTGAGTCGCCATGCTAGAGTATATATATGTATACACACGCATACACATGTGTCTTGTCTCTGTGTATATATGTATTTATCAGACCAAGGTCTTTTGTGGCTGGCCAAAGTTGTTCTTGCCGTTTTTATTTGTATTTTTGATACTGATGTTGTTTTTGCTGAATGCTTATCAAGCGTCTAGCGTTATTTTTGCCCAGTTGTGAGCTTATCAATGAAATGAAATTAAGTTTAAACTCATACAGACACAGTATACATTTACATATTGTCTACTACAAATACAGATGCATACTCGCAGCTGATAGCAAATAGTTGTAGTAGCAGTAACTTATAAATATAATACATAATGTAGCTTATAACCAACGTTAAAAATAACTAAACCAGCACGCACTTAACTAATGCTAAAAGGCCGTCACTTTGCTGCAATTAGCTAACACTGGAACTGACAATGCATTCATTCCATGTACAGCGACATGATGTGGTTTCCCCAATCAGTTTATAAACACTTGGCAAGGCCATTAGCCATGAGCAAAAATGTTGTGGAAAAAAAATATATGTATATATAGCGCTTATCTTTATGAAATATATAAAAGTCAATAGCTCTTAGTTCGAACTACTAGCCTGACATATAGTTTTGTTTTTCTAATTTTTTTTCTAATCAAAGTCTAGATAAAACGTCTGAGATTCTAAAATATCAACAACAACAAAAAAACGTAGAGCAACTTTTAGTTTTGCAGCTCAGTAGAACAATACAGACATACCAACTTAAACACACAGCTGCAAACAAAGACAGCCTAATATAAATATAAATACAAATAGACTTCTCTGGATCAAAGTCTAAAATTCATTTGGCTGTCGTTTTTATATACATATGTACATATATTTTTGCTTTGTTTTCTGTTTGATTTACTGTTGCCTATTGTTTTTATTGTGCTTTTTAAGCTACTTTTTGCGCATTTTGAAGCTAACAAAAAGCCTGATCAAAAAATGTTTTGCTTGGCTTTTGTTTTATTTATTTTATTAAATGTAGTACGTTTTGCTTGGATTGAGCTAGCCAGGTGAACTGGTAGAATGTGCCTAGAATTGGTTTTATTTGCGTTGTCTGTGTAGACTTTTATTGATATAACATTTACTAAAGACTCAAAAAGTTATCTTTCGAGTAGCAGTATATTTGCGTATTTAGTTATGTTAATTTGTTTTGTGACTAGAACAAAGACCAACAGTTTTTGTTATTTAAGTAAGATACAATGGCATAGTAAGGTCTAAAATTGTGTCAAACAAAATGTTTTGGATTTGGTGCAAACGCTACTTACAAGGCATTTTAATTAAATTAAATAAAAAAGGCAATTTAAGCAATGTAGAAGATACATATTTATTTACCAAACTGTAAACTAAAAATATTCCATTATCGATCGAAACTCAAAAATTTCATGCCTGACGTTGCTTTTTAGTGCTTCTATTGATAGTAAATTATCAGTACAGCAGAGAGTATTTTAAACAGTACCAAAGAAAATTAATCAAAGGTGTTAAATCGCAATCTCTATTAATGTCATGAAGCATTCATATACCGTATGGCCTGAAGCGCCGTTCTGTTGAAACCATATGTCACTTACATGCGCACCATGTTGTTGCCACAGATAAGCCTTATTGTTGGAAACTGCCGAGAACATACTAAATAGCATAAATATTTTACAGGTAGTCGTAATACTTTTCTTCAAATATTGTTAAAACTCTTTTGATTAAAAAAATATCGCAGATTTCTCTAAATTAAAAAATTTTGAAAGCGATTTTTGAACGATATTCTGTGTATTACAATAAAAGGCTAACTTTGAACTAAACGAATGTTAAGTTGTGAATAAACAAATTTTAGTTTGTGTTTAAGGCTTTGCTTTAAATTCAATGTATAGGGTGGGCCATCTGTTGGTTTTTTTGTTAATTGTATAAGCCAAATAGCCGCCGCGACTGGCTCTACTGGCCCATATAAGAACATCATAATTTTCGATGACTTTTTTTGACGAAAACTTATCTGGCTGTTCTCGCATCCATTGAACGAATAAGCGACGCTGATAATACTAGTCCATGGGCTTCAATTGTTGCGTCATTTGCATTTTTTAAGCGTATATATGCAGATCCGCATGCAAAAAAAAAAATGCCCTAACAAAGGATGTTCCCAGCGATTCGTCGAAGTTGGCCACATCAATTAAGTTTTTTTCACAGAACGACCATTTTCATAGTACGCCTATACCACTTTAAGCATTGTTCGTTTGTTAAACGATACATGATTAAAACTGAGTAGTTTTGAACTTGAGCAACCACTTTGGGCGGGTATGTTTCGAATTTTGAGTGTTTAACAACCAAACCAACATATGGCCCACCCTGTATAAACTTTTAAAAAATTATCAAATGCTTAAAAAAAGTAAAAAAAAACAATTTGTTTGACATTTTCTAAATTTTTACAACTTAAGCAACAACTTTTTTTATTCCAAATACGCTAAACTTTCAAGCTTGCATAAAAATTCACAATCTATGTATATCAGGTCCATTGCATGTACCACCAGCGGGCTTCTACGTTGGCTATCCACAATCCCTAAGCTCACTCCTTTTTTTCCGAAGAATTTTAATTTACGATATGCATCATGAATTGGCCAGTGACTAGGATTTAAACCAACAAAGTTGAAAATAGGAAGTACAAATACAAATTACACATTATCTTAGGAACGAGGCAAAAGCGCATCTTTGCCAAAAGGGTGACTTACTAATCAGAATTTGTTAAGGATGCTCGAAGAGAAGTAATCGAGGACACAGAAAGTTTACTGTGATTAGAGCATAACACCCGGTATGCAGCAAAATGGAATGCCTAATTTTTTTTACGGGCCTTCGATGGAATCCCCAAGCTACCTACCCACTGTCGACAAGTCTGTTCGCGGCATATTCGAATATTTATGTATGAAAACTATTTCAAAAATCGTTAAAACTTAAAAAAAAAACATTTTAAAAGTGTAACGTAGTAAAAAATGTATTTCTGATAAACAACAATATCAAAAATGTATAATATGCTATGTTCTCATGGCCCTATGTTTTTCATTTTGCAAGCTAGTGTTATGGAAAGCATCTTATAATGACAGCTGATAAAAAACTTTACGACTTGGCTGCACCCAATAAGTAATATGCCCGACTAGTCCGTGCTAAAGAATCCGCTTCAAAATGCTAACCAAATGACTTGACTGACATGTGGCCTTTGTGTGATTTGGCTTTTAAGCATGTGACGTCTCAAGAACGAAAAAAAAAAATAGAAACCAGATAACAATCTAATATATATTTAGTTACTCAACATTGAATTAGTCAGCTAGCGTCGGAAATCTAGAATCAAATTTAATTTCAAAAGTGTAATTAAAATTGCAAGTTAAAATAAAAATTTTTAGCAACTACAACAACAATAAAAATACGAATGTGTTCATTAATAAATACACACATAAGTACATAGATACAGCCAGACATTAGACATTCCTACGAAAGTCAAATGCTAGACAGAAACAACAACGACAACAACAACTTTTATTACACGCGCCTTGTCTGCTGATTATGTAATGTCATAAAGGCCGGCGAAATTCGTCCACATTGTTGGCATGTAAAAATTAATGAATGTCTCTCTGGACTTGATATTGACTATATATAATACACAGATGAGCAAGTTTTGGATGCCGAAATGTACATACACTTAAAACTGTTCTGTAACGCCAAATATATTATTATCGCATATTCATTGATGTGGTACTAAAAAAACTCTAAAAAACCAATTATTTGAAAAAGCATATGGTCACACTAAGAAATGAACCTAGTTTCGCTTGGCGACTCTGCGGCCGTAAGGAATTTTTTTAAATTATAGCTTCACTTGGGAGCGCTATGAAAGGATACTCTATATCTTTGTTGGAAGGAACAGGTAGTGAGCCGACTAGCTAACTTTGGAAACAAGTAGACGAGAACTGCTTGAAGCAGAGCTCCATCGACAGCTGAATTGCTTCTTTTGATCAGTAATGAAAACAATGTGAAAAAGTTTTACTTTTGGCAAATTAATCAATCAGCTGTTTATAATCTATATTAAAAAAGAATGAATTCTGGTGGCGCAACTATTTTTTTGAAGAACTTGTGGTCCCAGTGAAAGGGTATTCCATTGAAAGGACCTGTTAGTGTGCTGAATAGCCGCATTATGTATTACTTAGTGCCGAAGGCATGCGGGAAGCAGAGCTTAATTACAGACCGTAATAAGATAATTGCTTGCTCTGATCAGTTTCAAAAAAAATGTAGAAAAATGTCGCTGTTGCTTGTTCTGATCAGTTTCAAAAATAATGTAGAAAAATGTCACTATTTGCAAATTTTTATAAACCAGGTCATATGATCACATTATTCAATCGATTGTAAGTACAATCTGTTCGATAAACAGCCAAGTTGTACAACCAGTCGCATCATGTATGGCTTGATGCATTAAACTTGCAAAACCTATACAATTTTTATCGATTAACTTGAGGAATGACAAAATATTTATAAATTTTATTTCTAGCTTGAATTTTAAGCTATAAATAGGCTAATAAAACACGTTCAATATTCGAATTTCTCTAAGATAGCGATAATTTTTGCATAAAATAGTGCATATCAGTAGGACATGAATAGAATTGTTATAATAAATCATTAAAACGCTAAATTTAAAATTTTAATTTTATGTCAATAAAATTATTGCGATCTGACTTTAAATAGAAACCTGTCACACTATTAAACTAAAACGCAGTTTGCTACACCATTTATCGATAAATAATATTCATGGAAGACGTCGTATTTTTGGCTTCCTCTTGCAAATGTGGTGCAAATATCTTTTGTAACTCACAATACTCTTCTATACTCTTGCGTTATACATAATCTTTATGCAAGCAGATATATAGTATATATATATATATATGCGTAGGCGTCACAATGATTAGCAAATCTGCTATGTCGACGGCTATGTCTTTGTTGTTGCTGTTACCATTGATGTCTGGGCATGTGCAAGTCAAATCTATTGTCAACCAAGCTACAATGGCTGCCCCTCGTGCACTCACTTCGTCCCCTATATACATATACTTTAGTACACTTTTTATGTGGCTTACATTATTGTGCTATATATTCACACGTACGTTGTAAAGTTTTGATTAACAACTTGGGAGACATCGTTCAAGCTCGTCTGACGGGTAAGGGACACCAAAGGCGAGGAACTGAGCTACTCAGACAGCAGTAGCAGCTGTTTAAGCTGATAAAGCTTATAGGGGCCTAGAAAACGGAAATGAGCAAGCAAACAGCTCTTGATAGTAGACACAACTAAGCTTTAACTTGTGCGCCAGCTCAGAGTTCTAGTTTTTGTGTTACTCAAGTGCGTTAGTGCAGTAAGGAAAATCAGAACGAAAAACTGAAAACTAAAAGTTGAAATACCCTTGGAACGCACTTGAGTTGAATATATTTTTTGAATATTCGGGACTGTTTCGTATTTCGATTTCTTGATTTCGAAATAAATGTATGTTGGTTTTTTTTTTTCGAAGCAACAAAACGAATTCCAAGCACGGCATGAACATTTCTGGAGTGCTTACTTAGACTAGCTTATTCATGTCATATAATATAATGACATATAATTCTTCACTATCACTATAATGATATCGAGGAATACTGCACTGTAAAACTTAGAGCCTATTGTGTCAGGTTTTTGCCTTAAAGCTTTTTAATCAAACCAGTTTAGTTAGTGGGAGATTCTTTTAAGCCAATTTAGAGTGGGTTAGCTTGGGCCATCAAAGGAACTGCCGCTACGATCCAGTCGGCTGACTCTTTTTTTATCTTAGTGTAGGGTGAGCCGTCTGTCGTTTTATTTGTTAATTGCATTTTATTCGTATATTTTCCAACAATATTGGGCAAATATTTATACCAAATGCAAGTTTGAAACTACTCATTAATGTATGAAAAATAATATCGCCCAAATGTCCGCCACGACTGGCACTATAGGACCGTATACGAACATTGTAATTTTCAACGACTTTTTTTTTGACGAAAACTTTTGTGGCTATTCTCCTATCCATTGAATGAATAAGCGACGTTGATAATGGTCCATGGGCTTCAATTCTTGCGTCGTTTAAATCTTGTAAGCGTGTTAATGCATTCCGCATGCAAAATTCGACTCAAAGTGGTCCCAGCAAGGTCGATGTTTCCGGCAACACGTCGACACTGGCCTCCACTATGTTTTTTTTTACAGAACGACCATTTTCCTGTACCACCTTTACGCGTTGTTCGGTTGTTTAACGCTCCATGACTAAAATTAAGTAGTTTCGAACTGGTTTGGACTGGTATGTTCCGAATTATGAGTACTTAACAACCAAACCAACAGATGGCCCACGCTATAGCTTTGATTGCCGTCTTCGCAGCAATTGCCTTCCCACGGATATACAGGGGCCATCTAAAAATAACTTAATTGCCTTGACCCAGTTGGTTTGATTTGCTATGGTGTTCCAGAAATAATTAAGAAATTATTCCAGCTCCTATGTCTACGTTTCTCGCGACGCTGACTAGAGAGGATAGAATTGCTTTTTCCTTAAGCTGGTAGTGCCTGATTAGGTTATAAGCCTCCCAGGCTTACATTTTCATACTTGCTTGTGGTAAAGTCATGTTTTTCCCAGTCTTCTGAATATTTAGCTTGTAAAATTGCGGCTTAGCTAAGAAGTTTATCTAAAATATAAGGGGGCTCCGCTAACTGTAAACTGCAAGCTGTGCGCATTAAAGGCGTGTCTTTATGTTTAGTAAGCTTTCTGAGTCCATTTATGTAGCTTTTAAAACTCTCACTGCAATACTTCGTAGCAACTTTTATAACCAAGTTAATATACGCTCTATAAGGACACATAATATAAAGTCAATAATGGAAGACTTCAGTTTCTATAGTTGGCTTTTCAATCACTCAAACAGACCAAGAGCATTGTTTTTATATAGTATGCATGTCTGTCTTTTTATATATGTATGTCTGCTTGTGCATACTACATACATATATAAGCCAAGTTCTCACTACATTTATCTCTGTCTTGCGCTCTCTTATTCTAGTAACAGTGCAAACAATGGTGTATTTCTTAGAAATTTGTCTGGGACATCAGCAGACAGCGCAAAAGTTGTTGTCGTTGTTTTTGTATTTTTCAATTTTGCAGTTGGTTTTTTTTTTTGCTTTATTTTTCTTTAGCTTTATATCGGGCAATAACAACAACTGAAGAAGAAGCCCTATGCACTCGCTCAAATTACCATAAACTTGCCAAATCTGACCAAAACTCTGCACACAGACGCTATTATGGCCAAATTCTGTTGGTGTTCTGCATTGTTTTTTTGTTGGCCAAAATTTATTAGAAGCCTCTATTGTGCGCTGCGCTGTTGCCTGTGGCCTACATTTAGCAATACAAAAGCCAGAGCTGTGCCTTACGTCTGTGCCCGCTCTGATTATAATACGCCGGCTGGCTTTGGGTATCCTATTTTATGGCGTTGCCTCATCAATGATTTATTTGCGTATCGCGTGTGCGCACAGCATGTGTTGCTATATATGTGCATATATGGCATATATAAACGTGTATATATGTATGTATGCGTGTGTGTGGGTTTGTCCTTTTTGGCAGCTTCGACTTGGGTTTGGCACACAAAATGCGCAACTTCCTGCCTGTATTTTGTTTTTTTTTTTTTTTTTTGTCCTACTCGTTTCTGGTTGTCTTTGGTATGTGCTTCGTTTGGTTTCTTTTTTTATTGGTTTTCGTAGTCTGCTTTGCCTTGTTTCTTATCCGCCAAAAACCTCCAGACATCCTTGATTGCCAAAAAAGAACGAAAGAGCGACGAGAAAAAAAACAGTATAAAAAGCATAAGAAATGTAGGTCAATAGAATTTTTATTGCGTAATATTGTTACTTGGAATTTTTATGCGTGCTTGTGCTGTGTATACGAGTTTGTTTGTATCTGTATTGGAAGAGCATTTTATGTGTATCTTTGAGATACTTACACTTGACATTTATGAAAATTGAGCACATTTATATTTTTTGTTTACTATGCGTTATTGGCTGATTGATTGCTAATGAATTTATTTAGAGCATGCAAATTTAAATTGAAGATATATATTTTGTTTGGTTGTTGAAATGTAGAGTGTTGGCAAATAAGAAAGCTTTAGAGTATAAGCAGAAAGAAGCAGCTTAAAGCATTGTTGCTAATATTTTGTTTAAGTTAGTTAGCATGAAACAATGCCTAGATAGAACGTTTGAAATTAAAGAATTTATTAATTTAAAATATATTTTGACGCAGGCATCAAGAAAAAGGTTTACTCCTGTATGTTTATACAAGAAATAGGATAGATGCAAAGCTAAAGCTTTGGTTGTAAAAAAACAAATTTTTTCAACTGTAAATTAGGTATGCTCGATATAAAAAGGGATATTCTTGTGTTACCTTTTGGATAGTAATACACCTAATTCTGTTTTTACGCGATAGATACGTTCCCAGAAAATACGCGTAAAAAAAATTCGCGTAAAAAAAGATACAGTATCCATATAAAAGTACGGGATTGGTTATCCGTTTGAAAATCCAACTAAAATAATATCAGTTTATGATTTTAAAAAATCGTTTTTACATGGGAGTTACATTTTTTTTTAAATTTAAATTTTATATTAAAATTTTTAGTTTAAATACCTTATTAGATAAGGAGAAAGAACTAACATACGTGCAGTAAGCGAAGCTTTCTCAAAAATTGAAAGAGTCGAAAAACATGGGTCTGGCTGTAAATCTGGACAAGACGAAATACCTGCTATTTTTAAGTAAAGAAACGACACCACGGGGAATAGATAGCTACAACTTCGAAGTTGTATGGAATTTCGTGTACTTGGGAACCAGTATTAACGACACAAAAAATGTCGTCAGCATGGAAATTCGTCGACGGACTAATCTTGCTAACCGGTGTTACTTTCGGCTAGGTAAAGAACTTAAGAGTAACTCTCTCTCTTAACTCTCGACACACGAAAATAACCCTTTACAAATCCCTCATCGCACCCGTGCTTCTCTACGGCGCTGAAGTTTGGACATTGTCATCATCCGATAAAGCGATTTTAGGGGCTTTCGAAAGAAAAAACCTCCGACGTTTCTATGGACCGATAAATGTGAATGGTGATTTTCGTATTCGAATGAACCACGAGCTGTTAGAGCTATACGGCGACACTGATCTAGTTCGGGGCGTACAACTACAACGTCTGCGCTGGTTAGGTCATATTGCTCGAATGGTTGATAATGCTCCAGCCAAAAAGGCATTCGAGCGGATCTCACTGGAAGGTCGACGAAGCGAGGGACGCCCACCTCTGCGATGGGAAGATCAGGCAACGAAGGATCTTCGTAACCTTGGGATTACTAAATGGCGCCAGCAAGCACAGGACAGAAACCGCTGGCGTAGGATAATTTCCGCGGCTTAGATCGATAACACTAGTTTACAAATTTAAGGGTCATCGAGTGAACCTTCGTAAAAGAGTGTTTTTAAGGGTAATTTGGGGTCGAGAAACACGAAAATGGCAACCTTTTTTTTTCTTAAGCACCGTTTTCGAGATATTTTCGAAAAACATGTTTTTGGGCACTTATTTCAGTTATTTTTCAATATCTCGTGAAAAAAATTTTGTGTCTACATGAAACACGATTAGATCGAAAGGTATTGATTTGCTCTTTACAGTGATATATAATTATGTTCAGATTAAGTCGAAATTATAGAAGTTACAAGCAACCAAAGTCGAAAAAAGTGTAATTTTCGACCAATTTTCAAAATTACAAATTTTCGGCTTGCTTTTTACTAACGAATAAAATTTTTTTTAAATTATATTAAGCCTTAAACTGAAAGAGAATTCTTTTACGAACATTTCGAGTCCAAGATCTTTAAAATCGGGTAAGAATTGTAGATGTTATGGAACCATATACGAAAGTTCCAATCTTCACTCATTCACACTTTTGTATGAAAAAAAAATTTTTCACTCAAAGTTTTTCATTTGCGTTCATTTACGTCTTCACGTATTTGTATGCAGCTGTAGTCGTGTTTTTTCATTCATGGCTCCATATCATCTACAATTCTTACCCGATTTAATCTTAGACTCGAAATTTTCGTAAAAGAATTCTCTTTCAGATTAAGGCTTAACATATTTTTTAAATATTTTTTTTCGTTAATAAAAAGCAATCCGAAAGTTTGTAATTTTTAAAAATGGTAATAATTTTCGACTTTGGTTGCTTGTAACTTCTATAATTTTGACTTAATCTGTACATATATCATATCACTGTAAAGAGCAAATCAATACCTTTCGATCTAATCGTGTTTCATGTAGACACAAAATTTTGTTCACAAGATATTGAAAAATAACTGAAATAAGTGCCCATAACATGTTTTTCGAAAATATCTCGAAAACGGTGCTTAAGAAAAAAAAAGGTTGCCATTTTCGTGTTTCTCGACCCCAAATTACCCTAAAGAACACTCTTTTACGAAGGTTCATTTTTCGTGTAAACTACTGTAACCGGTTGTAACACAAACAATTTAATGTTTTTGCTATTTTATATTTGCTGCTGTTGTTTGTAAATCGTTGCTGCCTTTCTCCTCAAACAACGTCATTATTTCATATAATTTTGTACAATTAGAAGCGCAATTATTGTTGTCACATTGAAAGCCAAAGGAGTAATAATTCAAGAAAAAACATATTTACGGTATTACCGCAACTAATAAAATTGTCTGCTATCAGCTGTTTTCAAACTGTACAAAAATCTATTTATAGCAGTTGTTTTTTCTTGAAAGTTTTTTGTGTTTAAGGTGTTACTTTTTACTAAAAATAATTTATCGCGTTAAATCAAATTAAGTCGCATAAAAAAATAAACCGAAGATTTTTCTGAATCGCGTTACATCAAATTCGCGTAAAAAAAATTCGCGTAAAAACAGAATTAGGTGTACTACTTAACACTATATACTCCATTTCTAACATTTTTTTATACATTTTTTAAATAAATTTTTGTGATCGTCAGAATGGTGCTTATAACTTGAGATATGTCAGTATTCTAAAAGCTTAACCTCGGAGCGAAAGATAATCAGTTTATCTTTAGCATCAATCTTTCAAGTTTGATGAGATCTTTTGATACAGGAAAACGAAATTTTCTATAGCATATATGTGACTTTCCATGTAGGGAAATCCCCTACCAACCAATTTTTCTAAATTACGTTTTTTTTTTCTTTGTTCAAATACACTGTTCTTATGGATCTGCCTATAACGATTTTCTGCAAAACAAATTTCCTATAGAACGAACAAATAGTCTGTAAATTCAATATAGGGTTAATTTGGGAACGATTTTCGAAAGTTGGGTCTCTTTATTTTAGACTTCTTGATCCATCTTATTTGGCTCAATGTTCAGTTTATTAATGTAAAAAAAAAATAGGTCTTAACACTTTAGTTAGGATTGTAAGTAATGGGAACTATCGAGTATAGAGCTCTTGTGTTTTCCAGTTTCAGCAATGCTGCAAATTTAAAATTTTTTTTTATCGATATTTTCTCATTTTTTCCTTACTCATTTCGATAAACTCACATATTTCCCGGAATCTTTTCGTTAAGTTCTCATATTTCCATTACTCAAAGCAGTTGAGTTTTAGGAAAAATTCTTAAACACTGCACATATGGCAGAATTTTTCACTTATTATTCAAAGCAGATGCGGATCTAGGATTTAGTCTTGGGGGATGGGTTCTTCACTTCACTACTATGTATATCAAAGCTCGCAAAAGACTTTCAACCCATTTTACCGACTTTTGGCGGGTCCGGACCCGAAACCCTTCCGTGGATCCGCCACTGATTCTAAGTAACTAGGATTAAGCTATTTTTATTAAAAGGGAAATTTTATTATTGCAACACAAGAACCCTGTTTTTGATACGGCTATTTGTATGTACATATGTGAACGTATGCCAAAAATTCGTTGTGGGTTGTGCAAGAAATTTGTTTTATCTGACTTGAAATTATCATAAAAAGCAACTAAGAAGGTCAAATATTACTTAAAAAATTATTTCAGTTTAAAAAATGGACTTTTGAACCTATTTCATCCATTCGTTTTAATTTCCTTTGCAACAAAGAAGTCGAATTCATGTGGCTTGAAAAAATCGTTTCGCTGAAATTGGAATAAATTAGTTTAGATACTAAGAATATCAAAGAATATTTAAAAAAATTTTGCGCACACTTTTGAACCAATTTCTTCAAATTCGTTTTGATTTCTCTTGCAACAAAGCAGTTGAATTCAAACCACATATAAAATTCGTTTTGGTGAAATTGAGTGCACCAGACATGTAAAATCAAAACGAAAACGTATATTTTATTTCTTTTCGTTTTCCGTAGCACAGCTGCAAAAAATTTAACCAAATTTCCTTCCAAAAATACGGGTTCGTGGTGCATTGAAATTTGAGCACTTGGTAGAGCTTTTATTATTTCAATATCTATATACATTTCCCTTAATCTAACTGCATAATGTATCAATTATTTACCATCCAGTCACAGTCTATCTACCCACATACAATTTCAAAGCGGCAAACTGTTCATTGCCAAACGAATTAAAGTGTTCCATCATATCAGGGAAATCCCACAAAAGCTCCGACAGTTGTTTAGAAAATACCGGGAAAAAAATCACGTCATTTTATATTTGTCTGCTCAAAGGTCTGTCTCTAAGCTTTTAGATATAGACACTATCAAAAGTAAAGCGTTGGCGTAGGATTTGCTAGTTTTGGCATTTTGTATTTTTTTCTGGAGCTCATAAACTGCACGTGTTTGTGAGTAAAAAAATGTAAAAAATAAATCGATTATTGTTGGCTGTCGCTATTATGGCAGATTATAAAGTCTGCTGATAATGACCGGCATGTACAAATGTCTGGCCCGGTTGACGACAGCAGCTTAGCCATTGTACATAATATATGGATAGTATTTTTTTATTTGTTGTTGTGTATATATAGTTTTTTGCATACATATGTGTATGGATACTAATGGGTTGGAATAATTTAATGGTCATTGGCCAACCGCAAGAGCGATATAAGAAATGATTTGAAACGAATGGAAATCGAATAAACCGCAACCAACAACAATAACAACAGTGTCTACAAATTCAAATTGTCGTCTGGCTGTTGTGCCAGATACAGCCAGCGACAACAACAATTACAAAAAACAACAACAACTTATAAAAATCAAAATAAAATTCTTAAACATTGTATCTGTATATAGAGAGAAAGAGGCGCAGACAGAGATAGAAATAGATTCCCACATAGGCCTCGAAAATAAATTGTCATAGAACAACAAGAACGTATAAATTTAAAACTTTTTTTTTGTGTTTTTATTTACGAGTAATTCTTTTTTTATATATATAGGGGTATGTTGTTGTTTTTGTACTCGTGCTAGAGCGGGAAGACACTATTTAAAAATAGATAGACAAATTGTCGCGTCATGTAGAAATCCAACGACAAAACAAAACCCAATTGCATACAAAAAACAAAAAGTTGTGGAATACAATAATCTTGAATATGATGACTATTGGATACACTTTAAGGATAACAACATATTGAACTAGACATATGGGAAAATTTGTGTGCTGAGGCAGCAAGTCTAGAAAACTGTACAGAATATGATGACTATTGGATACGCTTAAACCATATCAGCATATTGAACTAGATATTTGGGAAAATTTCTGTGCTAAGACAGCAAGTATAAAAAACTGTAGAGAATATCGCGAATATAAGATGCGCTTTAACGATATCAAGATATTGAACTGGATATTTGGCAATGTTTTTGGAGCGGGGAAGCGGGAGGTCTAGGCTATATTTTAGGAATATGCCGTCTATAAGATACGCCTTAAAGATTTCAACATACTGCACTAGATATTAAAAAAAAAAATTGGGCCGCGGCAGAAAATTTAGAGAACATTTGGGAATATGTCAACTATAAGGTCTATTTTTAAGATAACTAGATATTTAGCAAAGTTTCTGCGCCGAGGCGTGAAGTCTAGGAAACTTTTAAGAATTTTACAACTATACGATACGCTTTAACGATAACAACATATTGGTTTAGATACTTGATATGGTTTCTGGGCCGAGACAGGAAATCTATGGACTTCGTAGTGCACATTAGCTCACTGCCTTAACAAGCAATGGCTCTAGATGCTGACCAGAAGACACCACGTGGAGATTGTGCGTCAACTTGTTAACATTAGGGAAGATGTGCGACTGGTAAAAAAACACGTGTTAAATGCCATTATACTTGTACAAAGGTATAATAAGTTCGTCCAACGGGTAGCAGAAGGCTTAACAGACCATTTAAGTTTAAGTATATATATTCTTGATCACCATGAACAGCCTTAACAGTATAAGCATATCTTTTTGCCCGTCCGTAAGAACTAAAGCCATCTCAGATACTATGAAAGCTATGGTGCCCAAAGACGTATCGGTGCGCATTGTTGTCAGGCAGTGCAAATTTGCCCAAGTTCAGCACAGGAGAACTTAACGGCTTTCCAAATTGCTTACAGCTTGTTGCAAAAACCGGTGTGTAGACTCATGAATTTGATTTGCAAAGTTTTGCGGGTCTTCAGCAGCTTAGCCCACGCTCTGATACTCTGCCGGAATGCAAGTTTTCTTAAAATTGGGATAAACTTTGTGGGTTATGCTAAAAATTAACCAATTTCAACCCGTTTGCCTAGAAGATTCTTTATAAAACTGCATGAACTGCATTGGTATTTTAGAGTCGGCAACGGTAGCTTTTTAAAACTTTTAGGAATTAGGAAAATTGCTGAGTACATTATGGTCAGGATGTCTCAAAATGATTGTAGAAGGCCTTACGGGGGTTGGCATGCAAAGCACGCAGGGTGCGGAGCCCCCTAGTTTTAAGTTTTTTTTTGTTTTTTTGGTAAGCATTACCGCGATGAGTTGACTTTTTCAAAGCTTAGTGTACTTGAATGGAGGTTGAGTTTTTTTTTAATAAATAAAAAATAATTTTGAGACTATGGGGAAATAGGGAGAGTGCAACCATTTTCACCCAAAAAAAGGATTGATCTCAATGCGTTAAGGGCATTATTTCAAGTAAGTTTTTTGAGTAAGTGGCGCTATCGGAAGGTAATTTATAGAAAAGTTTCTGTTTATTAGGCTCAGCTTTTGTGAAGATAATATTTAGGGAAAATGCAATGTTAAGGAATTAAAGTGAATACTCGATACATTAATAGCTATAGCTTCTATTATTGTTTTTAGTCGTTCTTGATCGTTTTGACAGCATAATATTCATAGAGAGTATAATTGTGCCATATTTCGAACATGTTTTGTTTGCCTTTAAAAGTGTGAAATTTAGCCGCCTTATCCGCTCCGGGATCAGTTGTCGCAAAACTTAAGCTGCGTACGGATAAAGCGTATCTTTAGATTAAATTTGATACCGAGCGCCTAAGCTCTGCAAGATGCATCTTTATACAATATTTTCTACAACAAAAATGTATATTAAATTTCCCTAATGTCCACTTCTTCACAGGAAACACCCTATAATCATAGTCTATAAAATCAAAAAGTCTAACGAAAAATAATAGCTACACAGACGTATACTTTATTTGTTGTTCTTTCGAATGCTGTAGTTGCTGTTTTTCTTTCTAAAATGAAATACAAAAAAAAATAAAAAATCATCAAAAAATTTACATTGTCGGCATCTGTCTTGTGTACTGTGTTTTTATTTTGTCTGTGTTTTTGCTGTTTCTTTTTTTTTTTTGTTATATGCTTTCTACGCTAAATTGTTTTTGTTATTCCCCCCTCGATTTTTAAATTTAGCCTTAAGCCAAAATAAATTTAAATTGTTGCAATAAAAATTTATTGTATTTGCTGTATGTTTTATTTTATTTTTATTGCATTTGCCTTTTGTTGAAAAGTTGCAACAAATGGCTAATCAATTTTATCGTTAAATGTACAGAGAAGTGTACGCAATTTTTTATACGGAACCCATTAAGTAGTCTGCTAATTTACCAAGGCAAATAAATCGATTAAGCTCTGAACTGTGACGCATTGAATGCATAAATTTGCATACAGACGACATTTGTTTCGAAAATAAATCAGCGTAACCAACTTTAGTTTGAATACCAGACATATGTGTATATTTATATAAAGTATCTGTATATTATATTTAAACTTAAGTACAAAATGCCAAATGCAAATTATAGAAAATGTTTGCTCTGTGTTTTTTGCAACTATTTCCGCAATAGGTTTCGCTTTGTAATTGTTTTTCATGTTTTGCCGACTTTGGGCATCTTAAATTACAACTTGACGACAACTACAACAACTGCTACAAAAAAATAAAACAAAAAGAAAACAATAACAACAACAATAGCTAAGTAAAGGCTAAGTAAAACATCAAAGAAATTTGCCGCCGCCTTGAAGTCTCATATTTTATTTACTTGCAAAGTACATTTTTTTTTTTTCGTATTTCTTTCCGTAGTTTTTCTTGCACGCTCAATAATTAAGTCTTTAGGTGTGACTTTTTAATCAAGCTAAAAAATGCAAAATATAATATATATGTATATAATATAAAAAAAAATATACTACAACCAAGCATACAAATGAACATGTTAAAATTAAATATTTATTAGCAACTATTTCTATATAGAGTACATTTGTATTCTGTGAATAGCTTTCGCCTCGAATTTGGGCTAGGTTTGAAAAAAAAAAAACTTTTTAATTTAATGGAAGTATTTTATATTAAGAAAAAATATAGATACGGCTATAGCAGTGTAATGAAGATATAACTAATTTATTTTTTAATTACAAATAAACATGTAATACATGCTTTAAAGCAAATTTTTAACGTTTTTATTTTTCCTCTGTGTCTTTGTTATCAAGCAAAATAATATCTTTATAGGACGTATGAGTTGGTAACCGAACAGCTGTTTATAAGTCACTATAAGTAAGCTTAAAACTCTGCAGCTCCAAACTAAATCTAATTAATCGGCCGTGCTCCGGAAATCGACAAAAAACAAATCAAAAAATTTTATTCAAAATCCGAATCATTTTCTATCTCTATCTAGTCATATTTCCCTTGCTCCTTGTTAGCACAGCTTAACACCTTTCAAGGGAAATTGTCCACGACTACTTGGGAAATTTTGTTCTGCAAGATATAATGTCATAAAAATTCGCCTGGAGTTGTGCATGCTATTTTTTGGGTTAATTCAGAAAAAACAATTTCAATATATTTATTAATAACTATTCAACTTCAAATTGGCATAAATAGAGTCTAGGGATATCAAATAATATTGAAAAAATTATTTAAGTTTCAAATGCGTACACTTTTCAAGCTATTTTGCCATTTCGTTTTAATTCCTCGTGCAAAAAAACATTCGGTTTCAAAACACATAAAAAAATAGTTTTGGTGAAATTGGAATAAAATGTTCGAATTCGTTTTCCGGAGCACAGCCGAATACAAGTTTAATATTTATTATATTAAGATAGTTTTTATTATTAACATTTCTCAAGCTCAACCAAAATTTTTGAAGATTGCCAATGTTTTTAAAACATTAAAACAAACATTTCTTAAATGTTTACTAATTAGTTTTATTAGACAACTATTAATAAGCTTTCACTAATTATTTTGTTTGGTTGAAAATCGCAAAGCCAAATGTTATGTATACATATGTGCATATTATATATTAATTAGTTACACGCGTGCTTTTCAATTTGCGCGGCTAAGTTTTGTGTTGTACATAGAGTAGATACAGTAAGCTTGTATATCTATAAGTGTATATATGTGTCTCTGAGCGCAGAGGTTGCTGACCAAACGTTTTACAAAGGAGGTGCAAAATATTTTAGCCAAAAAAAAAATATATATATACATTTGTTTATAAACTCACTTACGTGCGACTGATAACAACAGAAACAACTTCAATGCTTATCGAGGCTGCAAATGAAAGAAATACATGCCATAAAGTATCTTAGAATGAACCTTTAGAACGCAATTCATTGATAGATATGACAAAAAAAAACGTGAGTCAGGCGGAACAGCAAGATACCCTGCACCTACTTTTCGCAAAAATATTTATTGAGAAATATGATTTAAAGGCATAGAAGGGCGTTCAGTAGGCAAATACGAGGCTACATACCAAATTGTTGAGTCCAGCTTATTTACACAGACACGGCTTAGACTCTCCCGAATTACGCCTATTATATAGCACATTCGGCAAGTCTTTAAAATGTGGGGCCCTATGACTTCAGGGTATACATAAGCTATAAGCTATGCTTAACACTACGATGAGTAATATGTCTTGGGCCGGCTGACATAACGTATACGCAGCAAAATTTAAAGAAAATTGTCACGCTGTAAGGTAAATTGACAGGCAAATGACATGTGATGAGGAACGCTGCGAGTATATAATATTTGTGGCATGATGCGATAGGAAAGCTATTGGGGCATGTCAACCTAAATTCAGGTTAACAGTCAAAGTACGGCTCAAAACACGGAACGCATGTGCGTTTTAGTGTATTAGTGTGAAGAAGGGAAAAGCAAAAGCAAGTGTGCGAAATGGCACAACAAATGGGTGAAGTGGTGTGTTGTTGGCAGGGGAGCTCGTTGTCGTTGCCAGTGTTGCAAAACGCTTTTTTAGTTGACATGCATAACTAAAACCAAAGCAACGGGGGCAAGAAAGAGTAAGAGCACGCGATGGCGTTGCTCTGCAACTTGCTGCAAGTTGCACATGTCGTTGCATACACTGAGGGGCAGCTTTGTACTACATATGTAATATATAGTATATAAAAATGCATTTGAAAGACTCTAAAAATGTGTGTGCGTATGTGTTTGTGTGTATGTAGGTGTGAGTGCATAGCAACACATAATACATAGTTGCAATGTCTTGCTATATGCTATGTGCATATATGGTATATATATGTAACAAGTTAGCATGCAACTGAAAGGCGTTTTCTTACTCTATCTGCTTTTGTCATATACGCGTATGTATAATATAACTGAGTAAAGTAAATTTAAAACCAAGACGAAGTAAGATATAAAAAAAAAAATTGTTTTACTTTTGTAAAGGTTTTTGAACCGACGCTTTAATCGATGCACTTTACATGAACTGTTCGGAATGGGTCACCTTATATACGCTTTTACGCCTCTTGAATGAGATAGAGTAACTACTTTTGAAAATGGTTTCAATATTCTGAGTAGAGTAAAGGAAAAAAGTGGATACCTCCAAGTGTATAATATAAATATTGCACAAGTTTAAAATCTTTGTAAACTATTGCTACTTTTTCGTTTTCCATATTAACGCCTAAACTCGCATTATCTCAAACATTAAGTCTTATTTCCATAAAAATATATTCTATTTCCAGACGCTACAAAAATTATATGTATTACATATATTTTTAGTCGTAGATAAATGCAAAATTATTTTAAGTGCTTAGCATAGATTTTAGTTCGAGCCTAGAAACACTCATGTCATACACACCTACGCTTTAACTAGAATTGACACACATAAGATATAGGGGCCAAAAGCCATCGCGAACAACAACCAGGTCAATAAGTCATTGGCCGCATATACATATATATATTTGAGCTACGTGTATATAGAAAAGCCAACAGCTGTTTTTTGGGGCATGAAGCAAACAAAGCTTAGCAATTGCTAGCGCAAGATTTGAACCATTGAACAGTAACAGCTTAAATGACAAAAAACAAAATATGGAATCAATATGTTACGTCCACATTTTAGACAATGACAAATAAGAATTAAAAAAAAAGATAATTTTTTTAAAACTTTTTTATATGTCTCTGTCAATATTTGCCTGCAGCTGCAACTGAAACTCGAACAAACAAACAGCAGTAGCAGCCAGCCAGAGCAAATCTCCGGCAAGTCCAATAGCAAACAAACAGCGAAAAATCAACAAAAATATAACACACAATGTTGCAATGATGAAGTGAGCCATACAGATAGACAGATAGACTATAAGACAAAAGCAGAAGATTAGCAGATAGACTGCTGCACCCTTTGAGCGAACTCAGCCAACCCGCTCTTAAAACTAAATACCAACATACATATTTACTAGTTACTTATGATAAAGTCTGTGCAAGTGGAATATGCTTATTCTGCTTATCAGCGGATGGAAACAAATTTATGTCTAGACTTGTTGCAACTTTAAGAGGGGGGGCTAAAGCTTTGGGCGGTGCGGCACAGAAATGGCAAATAAGTAGCACAACGCTATGATGACCACGTGAGTCACGATGACTTGAGCTGTACGTGCTTTGCATGTCTTACTAGGCGTATACGTAATGTAATCATTATATTGCTCATACGCCGCGCTGTGAATTTTTTAGTACTCTGTGCCACATTGCAGTGGCAATTTTGCTAAATATTTATAGCACATGGATAATTTAATTAAGTCTGTCGAAATTCATTAGTATTGATGCGATTTGAGGCAGCTTTTGTGCTTTAGTTTTTTTTTTTTATTACAGTGGTTTGTAAAGTTCATGATTTGGGAGGACAAAATATAAGTTAACATCTGAAAATATTTATTTTAAAATAAAATTCGAATGTTATTCCAAAACGTGATCTAAGTTTTCTTAAATTTAGCCTCACTATCGCTTAATAAATTTTTTTTTACATTTTTTTTAGCTTATTATTTTAACTATTGTATAGGTATAACACATATTTTAAGCAGAGCTGTCTATAAGTTTATCTATAATTCAAGCCATCCACTTTTGGTAGTGAGTCAATTAAGCCTATAGTATCGCTTTGAATTTTTTGCTGGAGAAACATCGATGCTATATCGATGCATCGAAGTTATATAGATAATATGTATATTGGCCAACATCGATGTTTTCTATATTTTTAACTTCGTTACATCGATGCATTGATACTTCCAGCACTAGCTCACACAGCACAGCTTTTTGCAGGAACCTCTATATACCCATCTATATTGAATTGTTAATGAAATTTTTGCTGCACTTCATTATCGCTATCAATTTCCAAACCATCTTTTGGTTTTTGCGATAAGAGTATATAAGCTTCGTCGGCGCTAAGTTTGCCTTTTGTGTTCATGTATTATTTAATATTACTCTTTGAAATTTGTATATTTTTTTTTCTTGTTGCAAAAAAAAACTTTCCGCTATTAATTAAAAGTTGCGCTACTGCAAATCAATATGCGAATAAAGCCTCAACTTAAGCCTGCCCAATGCCTCGTACAGCACCTCCCGTAAGCCCCGCAATCTTTTCAAGTTCACTTGCAATCAACGAAGTCAGCGCATCACGGTTGATGACGTTACGTCGCGCCAAAGCCGATTATATAAAAAAAAAATATTGCATGTACATTTTGTTTTTGCTTGTTGGACATTTTTTATTTTATTTTTTTTTGGAAATGCATTTTGCTGCGCCAAAGGTCAAACGGTAAAGGCAACGCCAAGTCATCAGCAGGCAGTTGACGTCGGCGTCTCTTTCGGCAGTTAGCAGACCTCGCCCAGCGTCAGCATCAACGTCGAACGATGTCTGCGGTTAGCATTTTTATACACTTTACTAAGAGTACATAGGAACTTGTAGAAGCAGGCAGAAGCGTCCACTTACTAATAGTTGATTGGAATTGTGCTTAATAGCGCTTGAGGCCTTTATATGAGAAACCAATGCACTTATTGTAATACAATAAACAAAAATTAGTTACTTTAAAGTTTGAAGTATACAAATGATTAAGCCTCCAAGAAGGCGTATGCAGTAATAAATAAATTTTTTTGTGCAGTACATACAGAGTATGGCGCTGTCGTTTACCGCCTCGAATCTATTACAAATTTTTTTTTTATATGCTTTTACTTTTTGTTTTGCCTTTGCCTTTTCATTTTCGTTGTTATTTTTTTTTGGTTTTTGCTCTGTCGCAACGTTTTTTTTTTGCATTTTCCATTCATTTACATATTTTGCTTTGCCATGTTTTCGTACGTTTTTCTTTGTCAAAGTGTTTCTGTCTGTTTCTTTGCAACACTTTTTGCATCTCGCTTGCTCTTGCGATGTCTATGTGGCAAACACTAATACTCTCGCGGTCTCCGTAGCCCTTACTCTTGTGTGCGCTCTCTCACTCTTAGTGTGGCCAGCCAGCCTATGTGAGTGAGTGCATTTTCAAAGGGTTACTCGCTGACAACAACAACAACAACGACAACGAGTGGGTGACTGTCTGGTATGTGTGTCTTTATGTCTGTGTAAGTCTCGAGTGTGTGTATGAGGCCTGACTGTCTGCCTGACTGCTGTTGGCATCAAGACTCGTGCGGTTGCGTTTCATTGCTATCACACAACTTTGTAATATTCTGTTGAACCTTTTTATACCCTTTCGTAGTGTACATTAGCTATGTGCGTCTGAAAGTGTCCGGCTGGGGATTTGTAAGCTATACAAGCTTGGTTTTAGAGACCACAAAGAATTTGCAGGAGAACTACATCGATTCTAGCATTTTTTTTACCAATCATTTATAAGTTTCTGATAATTTTTAGCAAGTAAGTCCTCCAGAGTAAATTAAGGCTTAATTTTGGCGGTTATTTGGGTTGAGTAAAAATATCATAAATATCAGTTCATAATTTTTGTTTGATTAAGTACAAGTATTTTGTCTTTTATGTAAGCATCTATATTTCGAATGGAATGAATGCAAGGAAAAATGTAAGCTCGGGTTATTCTTAATTAATTCAACTTACACGTGTATAATATTTTTAATGAAATTTTTTATGCAAACCAAATCCAATTAAAAAATTAAAATTGTGCATTAAAAAGCATCTCACTCTCGCGACCTCTTCTAGGCAGTGCTGCTGAGTATTTGCTTTTGTTAGTCGGCCTGTCTGGTAACCCTAAGTTTATTAAATTTGCAAATTAAAAAGAAGGTATAAGGTTTCAGCAAACTTAATCAATATAAAAAAAATGCAAGCGTAATAAGATATTTACATTATTTCAATTTAGTATCTAAGACGAATATCTAGCATATGAAATCGCTTGAGGCTGGGCCTAGGTTGTACCGGTTGACCCCTGCGGGAGTCACACATAGACTAATTAGTCCTAAAAATAAAATAGTTTCTTGTGAGACGTAGAAAAGTAAATGTCACTTTAGCAGGGAACATAATGAAATAAAACATAAAAAAATAATAGAGGAAAGTAGTGTGAACTTGGAAGAATTTTTGCGAAGAATTTTTAGAGTGAAAAAAAAAATATTTTTTTTTAAATTGAAAGTTGCGTCGTTCACTGCTTTGAATAAGCTAGACTGTGTCAAAATTTCAGATCGATACGCAGATGCTTTGTTAGGTAAATTGATCTCCGAGCAAAAAATGTCAAATTCGCGATATTCGATTTTATTGGGGTGAATCCTGAAGTGTCACAAAATAATAAAAACCGTCATAAAATTTTATAGCAAACATTTTGTTTCTTTATTTTTGGTACAAAAAAAACGTTGAATAATACATAGAAATGAATGAATGTTGAATAAAATTGATTGTTGTCTATGAAATGGCCTGAAAAATGGTTTAAAAAAAAAGGAGGGAAATCGTCCGAAAGAGCAATCCTTTTGTCGATTTTCACTGCCTTCAGCATTTCCAACAAATCATCGCTTTTTTTGTGTTTTTTTTTTTTTTGTTTCCGGATTCACTCCACTTCCGGATTCACTCCACTTCCGAATTCATCCCACTTTCCTCGTCATCTAGCAGCAGCTTTTTAAGTGTATTCATACTTTGGCTTTTAAGCGTCATATTTTCCGTTTCCATTAACATATCTACGAGTACCATGCACATATGCGACTGTTGAAACTTTTGAGCATTTACAAGATTTTTTCACTATTTTCTTGTTATTGCAAAAGAATTTGAGGCATTCTGTCGCGATTTACCAAAAAAAAAAAAAAATACATAATCAAAACAAGAAATTATGCAAAAACATACAAAGTATGTAACATACTACATATATTTAAGTATTGGTAAATATATGCCAGATATATGTTTGTGCACCTGATTTTGAGTTGTTAGCAACAAGAGTAAAAATTTGTACAACAAATAAAGAGATTTCATTGAAATAGCATGTTTTGTGTATCTGTGTGTGTATCTGTGTGTGCGTGTTCGAAATTGCAATTGTATTCGTGTGCTATTAGTTTGCCAGTTTACACTGTTGTTCGACTGTCTGGCATTGAACTGACGTCAGTTGTTGCTTTTTGTTTTTGTTTTTGCTTTTTTTTTCATCTTATTTTGTACTTGGCTTTTTCTTGTTGTTGGGCTTTCTGTTTATCAAATACTTTGTATGTACATACGTGCGGCCAGACAGCTGCTCCTCCTCTGCTACCTCTGGGATGGCTGTTGCTCTGCTGCTGGTGCTGCTGAGTTTGCTTACAAATTATATAGACGTGTCTAGAAACGATTAATTGCAACCGCCGTTGCTGCGGTTGCCAAGCTGGCGACTTGTTTCATTTTATATTTTTTCCTTTTGAGCAAACAAAAATGTTTGCCTGACTCGGGCAATGTTTTGTTTGTCTAGAACATATATGCTAAATGATAATACACAAATTGCATCAGACGTCAATTTTGACTAGGCAGCATTAAGTACACATGTATGTAGTATACATACAAACATAAATAAATTCAGAATAGTTTGCATTTTTAGTGAATATATGAATATCTCTATAGTTTTTTAGTCTAGAGTGTAAATTTCTTAAGATTTCTAGACTGATCTTCCAATGATTGTAGAGCGTATCTGTATGTACCAACCTTGAAACTTGCACTTTGCGATATTTTTTATCACGAATCTGGTAGCTACAAACTAGCTTTGCAAATTTATTCCATTGCAAGTGTTTTCCTCTTAGATTTAAATTATCGCTGCATAAAAACGCAAAAACATAAATTTAATCATACAAAATAGATAAGTTGATGATAGATTAGATTTAAAACAAATAAAAACTAAATATTTTAAAAAGCGAGAATCGGCATTTTGACAAAAACCAGAATTTAGAATATGCCGATTATTGTAAAGATATTCGAGTTGTTTATTTAGTAAGAAGGGATCCCAAAAAAAATTTGAAAAACACCAATGCATATTTGCAAACTTCTGTCACGAGTATCTCGAAACAAAACTATTTTTTGGAGAAAAATAAAAATAAATGCATGTAAATATACAATTTTTGCAAAAAATTAAGGATTTTGCAAGATATTTCGTTTTTACTTTAAATAATAGTAATAAAATTGTAACAAGTAGTAGACTTAGACAGCTTAGAAAGAATTATTACAATACATTATTTATAAAAATAATACAAAATTTAAAAACATATGTTTTTCCTACAAACAATAGTACTCCAAAAGTTTCTAGGTAGGAATTTATTTTTGTGCCGATGGTTTTTAAAGCCCACAGTATTTTTTCCAACACTTGCGTGATAAGAAACTCTTTTTTGGAATACTGTTAGTGTATTTACGAGGTCTTTTGCAACAACAAAATTTACAGGAGCTAAACTTTTTCTCAACCTAGACCCTATTTCCTAACTGTTGACTGTGACGTTCAGAGAAAGTGTAACAAAAAGTGCGTTCATGCTTTAGTTTGTTGAGTCATTTTTTTTTTTAACTTTTCAACTCGTAAACGGCGCGAATTTTAACACCGACGATATCAAGTACCTTAACTTTCCTTTTTAACTGCAAATAGTGCCTGTTAAATTTTGTATTTAATTTGAAATTTAATATTATAGGCCATGTACAAATTGGATTAAAAGTGAGATTATGGATAAAGTGAGATGTTTTAAAAATGGCAAGCGTAGTGAACTACCTTTATGTTATTAAGATATCTTGCGCTGTTTAATATATTGAAAAAAAAAAACATTTCGAATCTTAAATCTTGCAAACTCGCACCTGAAAAAATTCGTTTATTAAATTTGTTCAAAATCAGGAGCTAAGGAATATTTTCCCTATTTTAATCACGAATAGTTTTTTGAGGCACTTTTTACATAGCTTTTTTCTATAAATTTTGTGTACACTTTTTTTTCAATGTAACCACACTTTACTTACTTACATCTGCATCACTGCTGCACTCATTTACAAGTTCACTTACTCATTTGTATGTACTTGCTTACTTACTTGCACATTGAATTACTTGTTTCAGTTAGTTACTTTCTTATTTACTTGTTCATTTACTTATTCGCACATACATACTTTCGTGCACAGTTGGAGATTGCCTCAAGTTCAATGTCGCTTCGCATTGAGGAGCATCATTGTGTTGATAATGCCATTAAGTATTTGACTTGCTGCCGTTGAACTGTCAGCACAAATTTGTAATTTGCGTTGATTTTGATGATAAGCTCTAGATTTTGACTTTGCTTTAGTTATTTACTTTCAGTTGCAGTTGTTAAGAGATCAAGCGACATCGAGATGAAAGAAAGCTAAACTTCAACTAACCTTGACATCAATTAAAGTGTCAATGATCTTGACTAAAGTGACTTAAAAATTTTTGCTTGTGTGTGGGTGTAAGAGGCACACACAGATACTTATGCTTTGTATCTTTCACTCATGCTAGCTTAGATGGTTTTTGTATATGACAATGCACTTGACACTCATTAGCAATGCCATCATAATCATTAAGTTAATAACTTGAAGAATTTCATACGCATTCAAAATCAGACACAGCTACAGCTACTGTCATGTATGTATGTACTTTTATATTTGAGCAAAGTATCAAGTCATTTATTGCGTTTTTCTTAGCATTCAAGTGATCAAGTAAATACTTATGTAGCTTATGTAGCTTTTTGGCTCCTTTCACTTAATCAACTGCAATTGTTAGTCAGTTGCAAAAATTTGTTTATTATGACTTTCTCATTTTTTTTTGATGCAATAAAAATTAAATTTATACACTTATTATCTCTTGCGGTCAAGGAACTTGTATATTTTGAGAAATTGTATGTCTGATTGAAACAAGTTTGCCCACTAACATTAAGGCTCACCTGCAAGTTTGCCCACTTTAAATCGCCTGTAACTAAAAATAGCCATAAAATAGTTTCAAATTATGCAAATAGCAACGACAGCAACAGGTCAGCAAGCTGTCAACTCTACAAGATCCCCCCAAAAGCCCCAATACCCCATAAGTAAACAGTTTTCCCCCACAATTTACGTGACAGCTGCTGCAGTGTTGGCCAACAACTGGTCTGAGCCAGCTTGTCTGACACGCGTGTGCTCCAAACAGTTGCTGTTAACTTGTTAAATAAATATTAAAAAAGAATATAGATTTTTTTTAAATGTTTTCACACACTATTGCTATTGATAAACATTATTAACTGCATGCTATAATTATATTTTTTTAATAGATGCTGTCTAGCAATCAGCAGAGAGCTACAATTGAACAAGTATGTCTAAGCGTATGTACCTGCATCTGTCATATACTGCCATATATATGTATATAATGGTAAATGACCTACATTATACATGCTCTTGACCCCGAAAATGGGAACTCTAGCAATTTTCTGGTATTTTTTTCTACAATTATACTTTTTGCCCAACAGAAAGCTTAGGAATTGCAATTGAAAATAAAAACAAATTCGAAATAAGAATCATCTCTTGCAACACTTTAGCTTTCTCTTTTTAATTTTTGTTTCTTAAACATTTACCAACACTGGCAAGTAAGTTTGGTTAATTCTAGAAGAAAATAACTTCATCCAAATGCTTAGTTTAAAACAAAATACAACAGACGTTAATATTATGTAAATACATATAATTCTTGTGTACGTTCCAGAAAAAAACGTGTAAAAAAAAAAGGTAAAAACTTTAAGCTGCTATAAAAATAAATTTGAAAGAGAAATTCCCTAACTAAATTTCTAAAAGACTTGCTTAAAAAAAAATATTTTTCTTTCAAATTTCAATCAAATACCTTTTTTTAAACGTGCCTAATCGAATGAAATTGTGTAAACATTTTGTTTCTAGGCTATGTTACTAAAAAAAAAAAAAAACATAAAATGTTTCTATTGTTTTCATGTCCTTAAGTTATATCAAAATTAATACACTATTTCAAATAGGTAGCATAAAAAAAATTGAGTCTGTGCTCTCTTTTTCAGAGAGACTTGTATAACGAACCTACGCATTGCGTGACCTTCTAATGTTGGATCATGATAATATTATTGGGGTGTTCACTTGGTTGTGCATGAGTGCATGATGGTAAAACGGCAAGGTGGCAGTAACTTACACAAAAAAAAACGAGCATTTACACAAGGCATAAACAAAGAAAAAGTAGTGCATGCTTGCTTAAAAGAGTTCTATAAAAAGCGTCAATAACTACAAGTGTGACCATATTTAAAATACTATTCTTGGTGTTTTTAAGTGCTGCTTGTGTTAGAAAATTAAACAGCTGTTTGTTATAAATATTGAAATTTCTTCACAGTTGAAGACCAGCAAGTGCCTTAAATTTGAAGGAAACCTAAGTTAGAAGATACCAAATTCTTTTGGCTTTTACAGATTTTGTTTATCTACATATATTTTTCAAATTTTAGTAACTTCTAAAAACCAACCAAAGCACACCAAATAATTTTTTAAATGTTTTAGACCTTTTACAATGAGAATATATTTTTGATGAAACATTTTTTTAAACAACTTTTTGTTTGAAAAAAAAAAAAAACATTTAAACACTGTTTTAAGGTCCGTACAAATTATAGAGTATATCTGCAGCCATTACATATATTCCTACAAACATACTATAGTAACTTACAAGTATGCATGTAAATAGATGTATGTATGTTTCTATATACTCGTTTGTATGTGTATGCCAACAGCGCAGACGCAGTCAATCATTCACCTGCGATAAAAATTACAGCTACAACAACAAAAAACAGCACACAATTAAAAAAAAAAAAAGATAAAAAATTAAACAAAGTAGATATTTATAAAAAAAAAAAATAATAATAAAAGCAGACGACAACAACTGCGTTGAGCCGGTTGAGTCACCTGTCTGGTGGACTGTTGCGGGTCTGGTCTGGTCTGGCCTGGCCTGGCCTGTGCAAATAACAACACCAACAGCGACAACGGTTGTTCGTGCGGCTATCAGCGCGCAAAAGTCTAAAGTGCCACTTGTTGTTGTTGTTATTGTTGTTGTTGTCGTTGTCGCTTTGTTGTTGCAGCTGTAAAGTCGAAGCCAGACAGTAAACACACACTCGCGCACACGCAAACCAACAGATACACACACTTACACACATGCGCAGACAGACATTGTTGACATTTTTTGTGTTGTTTTTTTTTATTTTTAATTTTAGTTGATTAACTTTTTTTTTTTTTTTTTTGCAACAACCACAACAGCAGGAGAAACAAACATCAACTTTGTCTGGCATTTGAAACCTGTATAATTTGTTCATGTCATTTTATTTGTCGCACAACTTTTTCTCTTGTTTTTTTTTTTATTTTGTATTTTTAATCGTACATACACATATATAAATCAATCGCTTTGAGTGTTTCCCAATGTGGCAAACTTTTCAGTTTTCATTTCACAATCGACGATCTTTTGACACGGTTAAATGTGCTGTGTGTGTGTGACACTTTTTTGCAACGGTATCAGGTGTGGAAGTATTTATTATACGCGCTGTGAGTAATAGTTTTAATTAGTTAAAATTGGCAAGAACCTAAGTAGCTTCAGATTTGACTAGAAACAACGTTTTGTGCTCTCATAATTACTTGCATTCTGTTGTTTTTTGCGTTTTTCAAGTTACAATCTTGAAAACGAAACAGACTTTTCGTACTATCCATCTATTGATTTTGTGCTTTAAATTCTTTAAAAGTTAGATGCAAGAAAGTCCAATGTTATATATATACATAGTCATTTTACCATAGCAAACTATTGGAGTGTTCACGTAGTCGTGCATAAAGGCAAGAATACCCGAGTAACGTCGTGGATAGCCCTAACGAGCATTAAGTTAAAAATGCCAGACTAACAACATAAGCAAAATCAATCAGCTGTTTACAACTTGGATTTTAACAAAAATAAAGAAGTTAAATCTTAAAAGAAAAATTTTATGGTTTGTTTATTTGTCGATATTTCCTGATCTTAAACTACAAAAAATTGCTACTTCAGTTTAAAAACAGCTATTGAGTTCATTCCCTGAAAATAATACCAAAAACAGTTTGTTCGCAGAACGCTTTTTACAGCACTATTTTAGGCAAGAAGGCCTTACTTTTCGTAGTCAATTTTCAGGGTCGGGCAGGCATGCCCAATTTTTTCAGAGCTAGTTGTTGGTACAGCTTATGCTTTTGGTATTCACTTTTAAGTTTTTCATTCATATTCATACATATTGTAAAATTTCTAATGTTTTGTAAAAAGATATTTCACTGTATAGATTCTTTGGTTTTTCTATAGCATTTACTTTTGACAAATTTGAGGGTGCAGCTTTTTGAAGGGATTTACATAGTACGGATTTCATAAAAAATCTCTATTTGAGAGCGTTTCGTCCAATACTGCTGTCGGAAAGAGTCTGCGTAAAAACCAAAAACCGATATATTCACGAATGAAACCAAACCAATTTTCCAACTCTAGTAACAATGCCAAAGAAAATCTCTATTAATTCAAGACACTGCCGTTCGGACTCGGCTATAAACTGTAGATAGTTATTAATAGAGATCCCCAATGCTTCGTCCAGGGGCGACTGACAAAATAGTCAGTCAGGGAAATTATTATTATTATTAGTAACAATGCTCAAGGCCTTAGTCTGTAGTGCCTGAGCACGTCTACAATTCCATTTGCGTTTTTGATTAAACTATGTACTGTGCATCTATACTTCTTCTTTATGATAAGTATATAATTAAAGATACATTTTGAAGGCGGGAATTTTCCAAAAGATCCAACTCATGCATAGCCACAGCGGTATAAAAAAAACTTAAATGGAAAGCTAAGCAAGTTACTTTATTTTTAGATACTATTTATGCAGTAGTCAGACTGCTTTACACTTAGATACAACTTGATTGCTCTAACAAAAACTTTTTCTATCATTGTCATAGAGTAGTTTATCATTTATTTGCTATAATTGTAACTGAATTATCAGAGTCTCAACTCTTAAAGCATACTTGATAAAAAAAAATGTGCTTATACTTGTAGTTATTATTGCACAAGTTTTCCATGAGGGGCTGTGGCCTCTGTTTGTCTGGCCTGTAAGCGCTTGTTTATCGCTACGACTGTCTATATAGTATAGATACAAATACTTATATGTATGTACTATATATGCCTATATTACTTAAGTAGTCTGCTATCTAGTCTAGACTCATGCGTATAGACATAGTATATAGCTACATACTTATACTATATACATTATAGTGTGCTACCCACATACTATTATTTACGTATGAGTCTGCCTGTTTATATCTATAGGGCAACTAGGCAGCGTATTTACACATAGTTTATTTCATTGTTATGGTATTTGCGATCTTTTGTGTATTGTATGTTAGCTATTTTTAGTTTAAACAAAAATAATTTTTGCTTTATACTTATTACATATTTGCTATATTTTTTTTTGCACTTGTTATTTATTTTTTTCTTGTCTGATGCTTACAATTCACTTTCAGTTTTCGACAGACAATCTGTTAACTAACAGAGCGCTGTTATCTACAGCTGTAGCTTAGCAGCGCTTTAACAGTATGAAAGTCACTGAGAATGGCAATACATGCGCCCAAACTGGGGCTGCAGTGTATTAGCAAATTGCGAGCTTCTGAGACATATCAATGCGAAGTTTTAAGAAATGACAACAATTTTTTTAAATCCAATAATTGATTCGAAAGTTATAGTAGCTTTAAGTTAAACATAGTTTTAGATTTTGCAGTCATATGCATCAGATGCCAATGAACTTGGCAATCTCTTGCACCTTACATCGCTTACTTTTCAGCTTATCCTCGTATCTTACTAATAGACCTGCAATTTGCTTTTTGAATTTATTTTGTAATTCTTGCTTTCTGTTGTTTCAGGCCGCATTTTGTTAATCATCAGTGGCATAACTGTTTGTGTTGCATGTAGCAGCATTGTTATTGCTTTTATTGCCCATCGTTGTCGTGCTGCGGCGGCAACAGAAACAACAACAACGCGACGAACACGCTCCAAGCGACGTTCGACGCGCAGGCAGCGCAGCCAGCAGCAAAGTGGCATCAACATTATTGCCAACAGCGAGTCGGCAGCATCATCAACATCAAGAACCCCAACAACAGCAACAACAACTGTTGGGTGTGTTGCCGCTGCTCTGGCCCTGCCACTAACGTCAGCGCAAGAGGATCATCCAGCAGCAGCCAGTGCAGCAGCACCATTAGCAACAACAACAACATCCCAAGCAGCAGCAGCAATAACAAGAACAACACTTTTGCCAACCGAGCCGGAACATTCTGTACCCGTAAGTAGCAATTACATCTATATAAAGATCTTGTTAAGCCATACTATAATTACGACTAGAGAATAGCTGAAATTTTAAATGGCTTCAGAAGCACATTAAAAAAATGTGTTATAGCTGTAAAGCAGTCGTATAGCCTCAGGTCTAGTTTTTTTTTAGGATTCACTTCGAACTTATTGAGACACAAGCTTTAACAAAATGGGTTGGGTATAAATCGGCCTATCGGTTGGACTGTTAATTAAAGCTCGTTGAATTTATGAGGGCCGTCCTGGGGTTAGCCTTCCTAACATATTAGTGTTGGTAAATGTTCGTAACAAAATTGTTAAGGGGAGATAACGTATTTTGAAAGCTTGAGTCTGTTACGACTGCTTCAATTTATGAAATATTTTCCATAAATGTAGATTCTAGAATCGAAACCCTTTGCAAAATTTTAATGCAGAAAATTAGGGGCTAATAGCAAAAAACCTAATGCCAGAGAAGAGATACAGCATAGAACACAACTTTGAATAACATTCAGAAGGTTTATTTTGAGGTATCTTACACGCTTTTATCTTGCTGTAACTCGCAAAATTTGTTAGCACTGCTTACCTTGTGGATGCAGGATAAATAAATAAAAGTTAATTATGACCAGCATTAATTGAATTGAAAGTGAGCCCGAACTTCTATACTAACTGTTTTTTCGCACATTTATCAGCTGCTTTTAAGTCAATGCATTATTAATGAAGACTATGCATTTATATTTCTTAAATATTAAAGCATGTGCTTGTTTACTTGTTAGATCCTTAATTAATTAAACATACTATATGCAACACAAATACTTTTACACAGAGAGATAAGTCCTACACGTGTCGAAAGTTGCTGAGCCATGCTTTCACCCTTTCCAGCTGTCTCACGCTCTCTTGCACTTACTTACTCTCTCTCTCTTCGCGTGTTCTCTCTCTCTCTCTCTGTCGCTGTCTGTGTCCCTACGTTGTTTCCGTTTCTTTGCGTTTTGTTCTTGGCAAAACGCCTACAGAGCTTTTTCGCTTTTTGTCGTCCCTTAAGCAGCCAGGAGGCAGACACAGACAGACATAAAGTCTCATTTGTGCAGTTGGAGGTGGCAGCCAAAGTCCTTGAAGCACAATACACTCTCTCTCATACACACACATACACACGCATAGCAGACATGTTTAAATTGCTTTGACTGCGTTGTGCCCCTCGTCCTTGGCGTCGACATCGTCATCGTCGTCTCCTATGCTATCCGTTATGTAATGGCAGGGATCCTATGCCTTTTACCATTATGTAATATGAGAATGGCGCCTACTTGCAGTCGACGTCTGTGTCTACGTTGGGGGCTTTTCTCTCTCTCTCTTTCTCTCTCTCTGTCTGTCTGTGTGTGCGTGAGTGGCATTTGGCATTAAATTTTTATTACAGTCTGTGCTGCCTGCCTGCGCCTGGCTGATTTCCCATCATGTCTTCTTTCATTTTAATGGCAGCGCAAATTCAATTTTTTTTTTTTCGCAGTCAGTCAGTGAGCCATTTCCAAAATAAGCAAAACAACAATAATAATAATAGAAATAATAGCAATGCCTAAGTAAAAACAAAGTCTGCCTTATTTGTTGGCTTTTTAAAAATTGTATTTATTTATTATTTATTTACCTTTGCATTTGGTGTATTGCTTTTGGACTTAAGTGCGCCCCAACTGGCCTTGGGCAAGATTTTAAGGCAAGATTTTCAAATAAAATCGCATAATTTGCTTTGATGATACGTACATACTACCACAAAATTCCAATACACCTGTGCGCTAGTACACATGCGTGTGCGTGTGAGTATCTGTGTGTTTTTGAATTGCTCTGCGGCTTTGCTTTTGCACGCCCACACATTGAGTCAGTCTGCCGCCTCTCCTCTCTATTTCGCCCGCTGCGCTTTCTCTTCGATTCTCTGTCGTTGCGGTTAAGCTTGACTCAAGCTCATTATATAAAACCGCAGCCTGGTCTTTTGCGGCAAATCCATTAAGGCGAATTTGAATGCGCTGGAGTGTGTGTGTGTGTGTGTGTGTGTAAATGACAATTAGAAGCGTAGTCTGGGCTGGTCATCAAACAATGCTGCGTTCAGACTGCCTCACAGTTTGGATAATTAAATTAAAAATTAGTGTCTTATTAATAACAGCGCTGTCATTGTGAATTTAACAAAAGTTTTTTAACAAATAAAAAAAATATTTTTACGAAATTTGAGAGAAAATGGAACTTATATGTCGCATATTAACAGCATTACCAGTGCAAATATTAACAGCAAACAATTTTAGCAGATTAACACATTTTGGGCGCTAAAGCATTATATTGAAAGACAATAGACCCAAATCTTTTCAAAATAGTAGATATCACTTTTTATTGTAAATAAATTTGATGCTGATACCAATATATTATTTTATTAAAAACAGAAAAATATTGTAGCAAATAGGTGCTTTGCATGCGAGCCAGCGGGTGACGGTTGCAGTCGGGGAAACCCCGACTCTACAATACCCAGTAATTTCCTTAACTTCTACAGTGTGTATCCAATTTTGAGGGGCATTAAATTTTAAAGCACATATTAAATATATCTACATACTTTTTTCGGTAACTATGGAGCTTTTTCATTTTGGGCTACAACTACCGTATTTCCCTCTATTTTCTTTGTTTGATTGATTATGCTAAACGAAAGGTCTATGTTGAGTTTTACTTTTTGCGGAGAAAATCTTGAATTTGAAGATTTTTATATTATAGCCGACATGAGTCTGTCTACACACTAATTTTGGTGACTATAGCGAAATTCCATTTGCAGGAAGGTGGATCCAATATAAAAAACTCAATGTAAGTGCAGAACTAGACCATAAGTGGTTTAAATATAGTTAATTTGTGGTTATTACTGCTAATTAGCACCCACATATGGGTTTTCAAAAAAGCAACTGTCGTGTTTCAATATTGTAGCTTGAAGATCGCAAATCTGAATGTAGTTGGGTAACTAGGCAATAAGGTTCATCATTGGTCTTCAAGAAATAGTCAATAGGGACAGACGGACATGACTGAATCTATTTCATTTGTCGTTGTAGATTCCAACTCGTTCCTTTAGGTTTCTTTTAGGTATTTGTAAGCACTTACTTTATAAACCGTTTGTACACAAAGCGCAGGGTATATCTAGTATCAGAAATCTAAACACTCGCAATTAGTTTGCGTAAAATTCCATATTTTCATCTATAAAATAAATTAAAGCAAACCAAATATGAGAAATAAAGTTTTCAAGTTTAAAGTAAAGACACGGTCTGCAGTAGCATTTCAGAGCTGATAAACTTTACTTAATTAACATAAAAATGTGCTCAAGTGCTGCTGCTTTCTTGCCCGGTTCTGCCAGAATATCAGCAACTATTTGGACAGAAAATGCCTCAATCTATGCTAATGTGAACATAGCATAGACATTCAACAGCATGCAAGACTTTGACAAATTGTTGGTTTCTGCGTTGACACGGTGCTCATTTTTCATTTTCCATAATTTTGTTGTTGTTGTTAAACTTAATAATTACAAGTAAACACTTTTTTTTTTTTTTTTTTTTTTTTTTTTTGTTAAACATGTAAATAATTTTTGTCTTATTGTTGCTCATATATCTGCTTTTCATAAACCATACACATAATACCATAACACCAAACCAGAGTAGCGATTTACTTTATATACCTATTGGATTATAGCCTTAGTTTTAAGTAGGCTGATTGCCAATACATTAATAATAATAAAAAAAAAAAAAAAGTAAACTTTATTTAAAAGGACAAGTAAACACACACATTTGCATTTAAAGCTGCATTGTTCGGCTCTTGTTTTTTTATTTTTCCATCATCTTGGCAGTGAATTAAACATTTAGAACAGCGCGCAATTGCGTGGGCCATTTGATGGCAGCCAACGTAATAAAGATACAATTGTGGCTAATAACCCAAGGCGTGTACGTATTTAAAAAAAAAAAACAAAATATTCTATACTATATGTGCTTATGAATGTGTTTGTAAGTAGCAGACTTTCGACGTCGGCATGTTTTAATCGAATTTTATTTGCCGCCGCTAGTCAATGAATAATTCAATTTGATTATTAAATGTGTGCGTGCGTCTCGAGACACACACACACGGATACACACACGCACAAACAAATCAGGCGCTTTCGCGCGTTGTTTCAACATTAAATTCGCTGCAGCTGTAGGCGTTAAGAGCTTTTTAGGGGCAGGGGCTTTATTAACCGTTATCTATGCCAGACGCACGCACCGACACAGACACGCATAAATTAATTAATATAACACACATACACACACGTGCATGTTGTTGTTTTTGCTACATATGCTGATTTTCGAGCATTTTGCAACACTTGTTTAATGCACAACAACAACAATAACAGCTGTTGCTACCATTTCACTCACACCAATTGTATTTCTCTCTAATTAGCATAAATAAACATGCACTTTGTATTGCCACAAGTTAACAAAGTCAAGTTTCTGTTTACTTTTTCCTGCTCTACGGCGACATTTATTTTGTTTCGAGTTTTTGTTCTACTTTCTACTCTCTCTTAATTTTTTTGTTTTTTTGGCAATGAGTTTTCTGCTGGTTGTTTGATTGTGTATGTTGCTGTGTGTACAAAACTGGCCTGAAGGACTGAGTAAACATGCAAAGCCAAGCAAACAAACAAACAAACGTCAACGTCAACGTGGGCGTCACTGCCGACGTCAGACATTGCCGGCCTGCATATTATGTCACTTAAGCAGCGAAGCAAACTAAGATAAAGATACATATATATGTACATACATACTAGTACAAATGTACATACTAGTAACAGATGTGCGACGACCAGTAAAAGCAACAGCACCAAATATCTAACAGGAAGTAGCATGACAAGCGGTACACAGACAATGTCAGTGCTGCCAACCAAGTTCAAATGGAACCATTTTAACTTTTCACTTCGAACGGAAAACTTTAACGCAAAATCCAATTGGGTTTGCTAAAAAATACCTAATTTTCGGTGGAAAATTAAATTTTAACAAAAAATTTACACAAAATTTCGAACGAAATAACATTTACGTTAAAGTACTGATGTTTAAGAACACCAAACACCAATTATTTAGCTTTCTAAGCCCTTCACATCTTAGAACTCAGTACCAGTATGGTACAAAGGGTATACATATTTAAAATAGATGAGACCCACAAAATTTGTCTAAAGCATGATTGGGGGTACTAGAATAGTCGATATGGACACGTTCGTTTTTTTCTTCCTGTAACGCCTAGTGATAGAAAAAGTTAGAGCAACCGGAGTATACCAAAGTCGTCCGCAACCGAATTTAACCTCTGCCACTCTTTAATGTTGAAAAGCACCAATTTGGAAGGCAAAAATTTTGATCACCCTTTATATTACCTTAATCCTACGTTTTATAAATAAAACTTGCTTCAAACAACAATCTTCTTTCAGAGTTACGCTTGATTCGCTCTTAAACATGTACCCAAACATTTAAACCGAACTTCAAGTTGCTGTTGGAACCATCGTCTTAAGTTTTTTTGTTTTTAAAATTAGATTAACACCAAATATTGTCAGGCTGAATGTATTTTTTAAGCTAATTTTGAGCACTATCAAAGTATAAGACATTCTTTATATTCAAAGAAATCTGCTTACAATAGAAATAATAATGTTGGAAACAATGTTGCCAAAACTCTAAAACTGTTTGCAATTAACCCAAATAAATTAACAACAAGAAACAGATATACACACGTAGACCTATAATAAATACTTATGCATGTACATTCATGCATACATACATTTGTATAAATGTCTACATCTGCATATTTTTTTTTTATAATTTACGCTGACCAACAAAGTCTGCTACACAAATATTTGCTAGATTTGTCATTTGTCACGTTCACTTGAACACATCAAACGCAAGGTGTGCGCGGGTGTGAGTTGTAGGCACTACATAGAGAATGCTGAAAAATTTTTTCAGCTTTGCGGTGTATTTCAAAATTATGTATATTTGTACATATTTGCAAAATAATTTGCATTAATTTGTAATTAATTTCTCTGCAATGATGCACGAAAGCATAGCATAATTTGTTATTGTATATTAAACTTTTTCGCTGATGCTGTTTTACAAGAAATATATACAAACATATGTTGTGCGTACTAAAATAAAATAAAATCACAGCAGCTTCTAGAAAACCCAATTTTTAATATTTTAAAATGTAACTGCAAGCTATGTTAAGATAAAGAAAAAGTATTTAAAATATAGCAACTATTCTAAACATGTACAAAAGCTGGCTGCTGCATTATAATATTTAAAATAATCGAGAGCATGAGCATAGGAATCGTTAATCGATAAAAGCTTGTTTCCAATTTCTTTTCTTCTGATATTCGCAAAAAATTTCACAGTCAAATTTTTTAAAACAATGAGCAAAAACCCGCGCAAAAACAAGCAACTATTGCAACAAGAAAATACGACTAAAATGAATTGGAAAAATGATTTACCAAATAATTTTATTGTTTACCAAAAGCCACATGTCTTCGAAGATCATTTTAAAAAGAATGTTGTCATATCTACGAATTGTGAAAATGTAGTCCCAAATGGAGCGTCCAATCAACAAAAAAAGCGTACTACAATGCCTTTATATGCTTTTAGAGATAGCTGCGATTATTCAAATAATTCCGACCATCAAACACCAAATGCGTCTTCCAAAAACTTTTTGAAGAAAGCGCAGTTGAAACCTACAAACAGCACAGCACTTGTTGCTGTTCCAATATGTCATACCAAAACTTTGGAACCTCACAATCAATTACATAACGCGCCTATTTTGAATGGTTTTGCCAAACCCAAAATCAGTTTGTTATGCCGTGCGGCAACTAGTAGCACAAAACCGGAGCCAAAACAGCATGTGCCATTAATAGCGCCTTGGACTATTTTAAACCCTAAACGCCAACAGAAAAAGAATTTGTGCGCTTTACTCAACCCAATGCGTGCCATACCGCCAGAGCTGGCCCAAGTTGAACAGATGACTTCAGCCGAATTTCGACATGATTATGCTGCCCACATAGAGTATATGCGCACCTCACAAAAGGATCAGGAGCATTTGAAATATTTTGAAACTTTGATGATCGAAAATCAACATTTAATTAAGAATAGCACCCTATTGGTGCTACGTTGCGGAGTCGGCATACTGGCTTTGATGGCAGCACGCTTGGGAGCCGCTCGTGTTTATGCCATAGATTACTCCAACGTGACAAACTATGCAGAGTTGGTAGTAAAAGCCAATCATTACGAGCATATTATAAAGGTTATACATGGCAAGGTAGCCGACATAGTGCTACCCAATAACAAAGGTGTTGATGGTATTATATGCAACTGGATGGGACACAGTTTGCTTTATGAGTCGGAAATTGTTGGCGTTTTACAAGCACGTGATCGCTGGCTCAAAACAGGTGGATTCATATTGCCCGACTTAGCTTCACTGTATTTGTTGGGCTCATCAGCCACACAGCTAAAAAACGAACGCTGCAACTACTGGCTGGATGTCTATGGCTTTAAAATGAACGCACTACGTCGTTATTCCTTGGCCGAACCGCGTTATATCAAAGTACAACCTAAGAGTTTGCTAACACTAGCTCATGAGATAATGGCTCTGGATTTGAATAAAATTAGCGTGCGAGATCTTTATGTCGATCGCGCCATACAGCTAAAGCTGCTCAAGGAAGATTACCTGGAATGCTTTGTCTTATACTTTGATGTGGAGTTTAGTCGTGCTCACAAGCCCTTAAAGCTAAGCTGCAATCCTTGTCTAAAAAGCAACTTAAATTCAGCTTGGTTGCAGACGGTGCTTTTCGTTGAGCGTCCTTTTATAATGCGTAAAGAATATAGTTATAAGGGTCATCTAACATTTTCTTGCATACGCAAAGAGCAAGGTTTTCATCCTTGTGAAATGAATATTGAAATTGAATTTTATGAGTGTTGTGCCTACGAGCATAAAATGCTGGTGCACAAATCTTGGAACATGATGCAACGTTTTCAAACTGTCAGAGAAGTAGAAAGTTGTCAAGATGTGCAGGACTAGCTGGGTGTTATTGAATTACAAGTTTTTATTTATTTTGTAAGAGCATGCTTTCTTTTCGTAAACTTTTGCAAGCTAATCATTTTATCTGTTTTATCTTTTTGTATTTTTCAGATGCTATCGGTACAGTCGGCCGGCTGCGCGGGAATGGAGCGGCTCGGCGTTCCGACCCGCACATCATTAAACACACCACCCGATGATAGGTAAGTTGTGAAATAGCTCAAGGCTGTAAATCGGTACAGGAAGATGCGATTGAAGCATATTAATGTTTATGCATTTTGTTTATCACTCTGAGATCAAATCCTTGCTTTTAATGCCGTTTTACAGCCTTGGCAGACTAACAAATATTTTATGAACTTTTCAGCTAATCAAGATCTACTTTTTTCTTATATAGGGATCAATTTAGATGTAGAATGCGCGTAGATGCGCTTCAGGCACGTGAGCTTATGGCAGTACGTGGTGAAACTGTGATTCGTAGCAACAGCAGCAGTAGCAGCAACAATCAGCAACAACAACAGCATCATCACAATAACAAGCAACAACATTCCCACCATCAACATCATCTATATCAACAGCAGCAGCAGCAACAACATCAACGTATGACAACTCCGCATAATTCAGGAGCAAGTGGCGTTTCACAACAGCAACTTGGCAACAGCACAACTAGCAGCAGCAGCAACAACAACTACAACAACAACAATAGTATTAACCATTTTGGCAGTAATGTGGCAAGAGGCGGCATTGAAGGCACAACGCTTAAATACGGCAATGGGAGCTATAAAGGCGGCGGCGGTGGTGAACATAGTTTCAATTCCTCTACATCGACAACTTCGTCCTGTGGCTCATTAAATAGTCATAGCAACGATCATCATCAACATTACCAATATCAGCTGCAACAGCAGCAAACGCCACGTTGTCCACATCATGTACCACTGCCGGACAGCGAGTACGGACCAGATCGTCATTTGCAAATACGCAGCAGCTATCAGGTGCGTTATAATCTTGAGTCAAACTGGGTAGGCATTTAAAGCGAATTAAATTATCGAGTGTGGTTATGGTAGTGGTTTTGCTAAAGAAAAGGAATATTATTCCAAATGAATATTGAAAGTTATGCCTTGATTCATTTTAAATGCCTGCTTAAATATGGGATCATACTTTTATCAACGGTTTTATTTTGCAGCAATCGGAAATCACACGCTCCTATACCAAACCGCCACCCAATAAAACGGTACGTGATGTTCCCGAGCAAATCTCTGCATCATGTGCTAGCTCCAGTTATAGGCTAACCACGTCAAGTGCATCCACGTTGCATGCAGCAGGCGCACCCTATGCGCCATCAGCTGCAGCAGCATCCACAACAACAAAATCCAAACCCAATGCCATAACCAAGTTCTTCTCACGCATCAGTTCGCCAAAATCACCAACAGCACTGGCATCAACAATGGGTGCCTGTGGCACAACTGGATCATCGTTAGCCTCATCGGCCTCCATGTCTTCTTCCGCTTCCTCATTGGCTTCTTCAGCGGGCATGTCGTCATGTGTGTCCAATTCCTCATCGGCTTCATCACTGGCAGCGGCGCCTACGCTGCCCATAGCTAATGCTGCCACATTAAAAAGCACCGCATGCAGTTTTGGCGCCAATGTGGCAACAAGCCATCATATCTCTGCTGGCTTGGCGCCCAGCACCCAGCTGTTGACCAGTCTGGGTACACCAGCTGGCGCCAGCACATCCGAACGCATACCAACGCCGCCATTGTCCGTCTCAGTGCCAATTGGCGCCGGTTTGCAGATACTAAAGAGCAGCAGCTGCAATTTGCCTGCGGCGTGTGAGAGCTTAGCTGTGTCCAATGAGATCTTGCCGCCCGCGACAACGATGAGCCGCAACAATTCCAATTCCAGCATGATGAGCATGACCTGCAATTGCAATTGCAATAGCAGAAATTGTACGAGCTGTGCAGCAAATACAGCCAACTCATAACTGAGCTCATCTTAAGTCTTAAATATATATCATTAGTTTACAATATGTTGATCGATTTATAATTTTTGAGGTCCAGTTAAGAGGTCTGTTGTGTACACTGCGCTGGTACGAAAAGACTGTTTATTAGTCAGAATTTAATTTGTAAATGAATTGAGCCTAATAGTAAGGAATGAATGAAAATGTATGCATGTAACTAATTGTAATAATGCTGTGCTGCTGCTATCACTCACAAAACACACATGAATACAATTTAGATATTGTATTAGCCCATGAACATCATTTCCATTGACGCTTGTTTTGAGAAACACAGAGAGAGAATAATTTAAATCAAACCACAATTAGCAATTAGTTATAAACTTAGTTATTAAAAAAACACAACTTTAGTTTGGTATAGTTGTAGTTTCTTTTTTTTACATAAAAAAAAACACTAAGCCCTTTCCTAATTATAAAATTAAGAAAATCATTGGTAATGAAATTTTTAGCCAAATTATTGTTTAATTGCCTTTAAGCATTGTGTTCAAATTGAAATTCGAAACATTGAAAAAAAGAAATTTATGTTTTTAATTTGATAAAATTGTTTTGGCCAAGTGTAATTTATTTTATATAGCCCAAACTTATATAATACATAGTATATGCTACAAACACAGATAAAAATAATTAATTATATTATTTTGCATGTTCTAAACTAATTTATAAATGCAATTATAACACACACACAAAACTTTCTTCATATAATATGTCATTGTATATTTACAAAAAAAAAAAAAACAAAAACAAACCCTAATTGTGTATAGACGAGTGTGTATGTATTTAATTATTAGTTTAGCCAAATAGCGCAAATTATGGAACATAAATAAATAAAACGCTATATACTATACATATATAACGCATATAGCTAAAAGATTGTAAAAGTTTAAGCGCAGAAAAGAAACAGCAATGCATATTTTTTAAGGCACATTATTTTTTTTATATATATTATTATTATTATTATTGATACTATAAGTAGTATTAATAATTATGGAAATGAGTAATGAAAGCATGCAAGTGCAGAAATATAAAAGGCCGTTACAAAAAAAAAACGATATGCTACAACAGAATTTTTATAAATCTTTTGTTTTCTATGCCTATAACATTAAATAACCAATTTTTGTTTTCGAATTTTGTGAATTAACTGTGTAAGTACCCACTAGAATTGAAAGCAGCCAATTTTTAGTATTTATAAAAAAAGTAAAATGAAAGAATGGTTTCAGAACTAACGATCCATAAACGGAACAAAGCAACATTTTGAAAATATGTTGACTATAAATTAAACATTTACGCGAAATTAACAAACTTAAAGAAAAGTTCTAGAAAAAAAAACAAAGTAATATTGCTAAGCAGCAAAGCAAATCCTAAGCGCCATTTCAATCTATCTCGATGTCTATCAAAAACTAACTCATAATATAACATACAAAAAAAAAGTAGCCCAACATACTAGATAAAACCTATACATTACATATTAAACTTGTAATAAGCAAAAATTCAAACCCAAAACTGCTTAAAAGAACAACAAATTGAAATTACATAAGGGTATTGGGGTTTACATAAGATGCAGAAAGCAGCAAAAAAAAAGTCCAAGTGGTAATAGGGGTAAACAACAAAAAAAATCGAAGAAATCTTCTATATTATTTACATGTTTATATGCATAGGCCTAATTTAAACTACCTCCAAGCATAATGTTTTTTTAAATATAAATTACAAATTCTAAACGAAGTCTACGAGTCTACGAATTATGATATGTGACTAAATAAATTAATTTAGCAATTACGTTTTAAATTAATGACAAATGATAACGTTAAACTAAATTCAAGCCAACAATCATTGAAAAGTAATTAATTTTTGCTGCATAAATTCTATATTTAAATTTACATTTTAAAATTATTATTAAACAAAACAAATTACAAAAAATAACGCACACGCGCTGCGTCGAAATTGCGAAGCCGTCGACTGATATTTTTAATGAAATTTAAAACAAAAATCATATAACAAAAAATTAATTAATAATTAATAACAAGAGTTTAATAAATTCCATTAATTTGTAAATATGGAAATTTCTGGGGAGAAGCAAACATTATGTTTATACATATGTATATCATATAGGTATATATTGTATATTTAACTTGTCTTTAAGCACATATTTTGCAATAAGAAATAATCTATAAAAATAAAAACAAAACAAGAAAAAAAAACAGGACACACAATACCGAACTTGCCCTCCCATATGTACACCGTTACATTGTTTCAGTTCTCAATTTAAAACGTTTCAATTTGTCAAATCATGTGATGATTAACGCAGTAGCAGAAACGCAAAAAAAGAAAAAAAACAAACAAAAAAATAAAAATAAAAAAATATCCGCAAGCAAGTTGCATTAAACACTAGCGAAATTTTTTAAAAAGCACTAAGCAAACGTCAAAAATATTATAAAGAATAAAAAAATAAAAATCGAAATACATATATTAAATTAATACCTATTATTGTTGTTGTCTCATATATAAAAAAAAAAAAAAACAAATTAAATATATTTCCAAAATATATATATTATATATGGTATATAACTTTAAAAGCCAAAAACTATAATAAAATGGTAAAGAAGCAAAAATCATTGAATACAATTCAAAATGAAACAATAAATAATACATGCATAAAAAAAACAACTTAAACTTTTATTTAAATAAACAATTTATTTCAGGTTTGTAATTTTTAACAAAACAAGGCCTTTCAAATTTTTTCAGCCAACAAATAGTTTGAAATTTAAAAAATAGTGGTATATTCTTAGTAGCCAAAAGTTTTGTATAGGTACTAACAAAAAGTGTAGCATACTTTTAGTTGCTAATAATAATTTGCTTGCTTCTTTATACCCTGTACTAGTGCTGGAGAAACATCGATGTTGGCCAACGATGTTTTCGATATTTTTTAACTTCGATACATCGATGTTTCGATACACCGAAGTACATGTGGCGGCTATGTTTTGAATGCTTCAATTAATTCAGAGTGGGCCATCCGTTTATTTGGTTAGCACGGTAGTGCCCTCAGCCAAGACGAGCCAAGCGAAGCGCAAGGGCACTACCTTCCTTTTCTCGAAGCACTTCGTCGTTTTTTTGAACCCTTATAACTTGGGTTTGGATTATGCTAGATCAACAAAATTTTCTGGATATGTTGTCAATAGCATACTTATTAAACATATAATTGCCTAGCTCCTATACTTAAGATTTTATTGATATCTAAAAAACGCTGATTTCGTCACTGACTCACTGATGATCATCAAAATTCTTAGGGTATTTCCCAATGTCCTAAAAAGCTGAAATGATGATGTAAGCTAGTATTAGCACACAAACAACAAAAAAATTATAAAACTTGTAACTTTCATCCCCCAACCCCTTAAACTAGGGGATGGGAGTTTGTTTGAGACCTGCAATTTTCAATTTTGACGCTAAAGTTCTTATCAGATCTAAAAACTGGATGCCCCCAGATATATATATATATATATATATATGAACTCCTTGTTATTATAAATTATTATAAAATAAAATAAAAAAAATAAAAATTTTTTTTACAAACAACTTACAAAAAGAAATTAAATCCCGCCAAAAACATTTTCATGTAAAATGTTGCCAAGACGAGACCATATGACTCGCACTGTCAAAAAGTTATCAGATCTCATGTAGAGCCAATCTTCTAACTCTACACGCCCTAACTCTACAAGGCCTAACTTCACAAACTCTACACCTTAGTCAAAATATGTGGCTATCATATAAATATAAATGATTTAGGCGTGAATATCAAGTCCAATAAATCTAACTTACAAGTCACTCAACACGGGAAATCGAAAGTTATATATACTATAAAATAGCTTTAAGCCATATAAGTAATAATAATCTCAAGTGGTTCTCTAATCGCATGTAGAGCCATAACCACGCGCACCATTCATAATTTCAATTTTATTATAGTGCATCTAATGAATAAAAGTTTTATTAAAATTTTTATGTAGAAAATAATGCATCATACTAAAGCAATGGTTCTTGTCAATTTAAATCCGTTGGCTACGTGAAATACTCACGTACTTCCTTATCAAATCTTGTAGACAACGCCAAAACGTTTGTATAATGTTTAACTTCTATCGCTGTTGATTCAAACGTTTACCGATAATATTGGCCCGTTGATAAAAATCGAGCTATGGAGCCGCAAACTCATCAAACGCGCGCGTCCAGTCAATGGTGGCATGTCCATGTCGAAACTCGTTCAGTAACAAGCAAGTCAATTTATAACAATTTGACACAGAAAACCAATTAAACAATCAACATCATAAATTGGCAAAAAATCTTATCGCTGACAGATAGAATTGCCAAGAATTTACAGCAACCATTAGTGCCAAAAGTTCCAGCTAGTCATAACTAAGCCAGCCGTTGGTCTGTTCACGTTCCCGCGTAAAATACAAAAAATAGACATTATGTCACAATTATATCAATTATCAGAAGTTGCGGAACAAAATGGCAAGAAGGGAAAACCCGTTTGGGTAATTTACAAAGGAAATGTTTACGATGTGACGAAATTTCTGGACAGTCATCCAGGCGGTGCAGATCTCATACAGGATTATGGAGGCAAGGATTGTACAAAAGCATTTAATAATGCTGGACATTCTTCGGAGGCCATTCGAGATCTTAAACAGTACAAAATTGGTGAGCTAGCTCCAATGCCTGCTCCGCAGCCAGCAATTGCAGTTATTACCAAAGCAGCGGAAGCTAAAGCCTCAGAAGCAAAAGTGATGCCAGCCGAGAAGCAAAGTTCCGGCATATTTTGTTGTTGCTGAGCTGTAATAAAATTTAATATTAGTCCAACGTGTACAAATAACAATTACTAGCTGAATTGAAAAACATTTAAATTTTCTTAATGTTAAGTCCAGTGAACATTTTTTTATTAACATAAGGTCTATGGAAATTACTTCTAGTTGTACAAAAAAACGTGTTTTCCACTCATAAACTATTCATGTATATGTAATGCACGCGTTTCCAGATCTTTACAATTATTAAGAGAGTTAATTCATAAATAGTGTACATTTAAGTTTAACTTTTTTATAACGAATTGCATAAAAAAATCTATGCGCAACTTAATAAATTGTATATATTTAAATAGTGTAAAAAGTTTTAATTTACAAGCTACGTTGCCAAATCAGCTGTTTTCCTTAGTTTTCAAATCTTCAATTACGTTCTCTTGAAATATTTCACAGGCAGCATCAAATGCATCCGTACTAAAGTTACCTGGACATACAGTATGATTGCGCAGATAGTGATAGAAGCGACTGGAGCGACGCTCTGTGCTAGCACGCAACTTCTCACTACGACAAATTGCACGCATGGCCGGCTCATAATCCAAGGATCGCGAGCTGGCAGCGCGGAGTTGAAAGTTGCTTAGCTGACTGCTAAGTGTGAGCCTGAAATAATTAAAATAAAAATATAAAACATTTTTTATTTACAAATACATACTTAACATATGGGCATTTCCCAGGTTGCGTACGTTACATTCGTACGCATATTTTTTAATACCATCGGCGCTGTGAATCAGATATATCCATACAACTTTCAGCAAAAAAAGGTCTTTGAGAGTTTTTTCAAATGACGTTTAAACCTTTACTTAACTATTTTTAGAAAAAAAGTTATTCGTGTCTAAAGTGCCGTTACGTACGTTACAAAAAACGGAAGTAGTTTTGAAGGTTAACGTGCATTTGTGCCATTTTCAGCGAATTTTGCGTAGTAACCAAAAAATCAAATTACGAAAAAGAACGAAGAATAATTGAGAATTTCAAATTGGGTCAGTTGAAGACTATATGTGTTCAGGTTCATCCAAAATTGCAAAATTCATCGTTGCGCACGTTACGTTGCGTACGTTACATTTTTTTTCCTGCTATAAAACAAAGATGGAGTACGTTTTAGTCGGGCGGAGACGGCTTTAAGATAGCGTGTTCAATCACATTGCAATCACATCCGGTTCATTGCTTAATTACTCAAAAAAAAAATATTTTATTGCCAACTTGGTTACGATATCTTTATAAGCAAAATCAAAAAAATAAATTTTGCACCAAAAACGTTTTTTTTACTTATCATTCCTATTGCGACTATATGATATAGTCTAGCGATTTTGATAAAATTTGGTACAGTGCTTATGCACTGTAAAAAACTTCCAAACGCCAAAGTTGCTGACGATAACTTCATAAACAAATGAAATACATTGAATTTTGCACCAAAAATATTTTTATTACCGATCGTTACTATGCACAACGGGTTTTTTGGCCACTTTTTTGGCATAAACCTTAAAATATTGAGATAATTGCACCAAATTTGGTGCTTATGCATATTTTGAGCCCTCAAGGCGATCTACCAAGTTTCGCCCGGTTCGGCCCAATATTTCTTAAAGTCGATCTGTCCGATTGCGACCAACTTTGTTGTTTTTTAAGCTATTGAGTTGATAACACTAGTTTACACGAAAAATGAACCTTCGTAAAAAAGTGTTTTTTAGAGTAATTTGGGGTCGAGAAACACGAAAATGGCAACCTTTTTTTTTTCTTAAGCACCGTTTTCGAGATATTTTCGAAAAACATGTTTTTGGGTACATATTTCAGTTATTTTTCAATATCTCGTGAAAAAAATTTCGTATCGACATGAAAGATGATTAGATCGATTATTAATAAAGAAGCTGGAGCCTCCAAACCTGTTGTGTAGAATCATTTGAGCCTAATGAAATATAAAACGTAGCATTTTTCTCAAAAAAAAAATCACCGAGGCTAGTGCCATGGTATCAAACGGTAAAAAGCAACTTTTTTCTGTTAAAAAAAATTTATCTACAACTTACCGTTCATGTTGCTTATCAAACAAACTATATGCGCATTGTTTGACACCCAAATCGCTTGCTACGGCCAGTTCAACTATAGTATGAGCAATTTCTTCAGTCAAATGTGTCTGCAGTCGATCCGAACTGTCTAAGCGGGAATCCAACAACGCAGCAGTCGATATGTGCTCATAAAAGTTGGCCATAATATCTAATGGACTACAATTACTCTTATGCGTTGCATTGTTTAGCCATGTCTTCTTTGGTGAGCGAGATTTGCGCTTGACATTTTGAGTGCTCTTTGTAGTTACTGTTGTTACGGCTTCTAATTGGCTTAGACTTGGAGAGGCATGTATCAGATCTGTCAAATTTAAGCGAAGCAAATTAAAATCCACCGGAAAGGGTATAAGTTGTTCCACATTCTGCGCAAGCGTGTAGTACTCAAATAGACGCTGATGTATATAGAGACCATCTAAGGTGGACATGCACTGTGATTTGGGCGGCGAGCTGGGCAGTTTCTTTTTAACGCAGCGATCACCGCCGCTTTGTATATAAAATTGTAGTTCCATAAGAGTTTTGCGAAGATTCTTGTTATTGTATAGGTACAACGATATAAGTTCATCTAATTCTATGGGACAGTTCTCCATGAGCGATAGTACGGCCAGAAACTTTGATATATTTAGAACATTTGGCGCATTAAAGTTTATTGTATTCTGTTGCATCAAACGCTGCAAATGCGCGCAATTTGGATTGCTGGCTATCACAATTACAGGGCGCTTGGAACTGGCTGCTAGCGTATAAATAGCATCGGTAAAACCAGCATCCAGATTGTCAAACAAAATATCCGCATCCTCTATAAGTATTAACGACTTGCGCACGCTTTGGCTGAGCTCCTGAGATGATGAGCAACTGTCACTTGACTCCGCCTGCTGCCTCTTACTTTTTAAACCGTTAAGCAAAAGTTTTTGCGAAGAGCTGGTAGACACTGGCACAGCGGTCTTGCTGTCCTTGCGTATTTGGTGCGATTGGGTGGCTTCCTGCAACTCCTGTATAAGTTTCTTTCCCGTGCGTTTCATGCCCGCATTTATTTCTAGCACATTGAAGTTCAAATCATTGGCCAAAGCGAAAACGGCGTTAGTTTTGCCGCTGGAACAAGGACCAAGCAGCACCATTGTATTACTGTTGCAACCCATAGAGCTGGATTCGTTGCCAAAATCAAAGCTGGTCTCGTCTTGCATTTGTGAGTTACGATTGCTACCGCCGCTCCAATTGGACAAAAAATCACGCAACTGCTGCACTGGCAGTAGGTTTACTAATACTTGCTGAAAAAGCAACGGCTTGTACTTCTCGCTAAAGAGTAGCTCGCCGTTGGGCGCAGTGGCTGGGGGTTTAACCTCATCTGTGTTGCTGGCATCATATTGCTGCTGCGCTTCAAGCGAGCGACGCGTGCGGCGTGTAACCACAAAAGATTCGCCAACTTGTTGGGTATCCTGCGCTGAGTCTATGGCGCTAAAATGCCGATACTTTTCACGCATTTGATTGTAGCATTTAAAGATAGGAAAACGATCAAATTCATTCTTCCAAAGTTTTACTATATCGCGTTTATTTTCCAGCAAAGGCCGCCCTTTGAAGGCCATCAATTTGGCCTTGGACTGCTGAGCTATTTGAAAGTCCGAAAGTGTGCAGTTTGTAATGCTGCCTATGCGTGCATTTGCTTTCGATTTGCGTTTGCTTAGGGGTTCCCTGTAGTCCGTTTCTTCAATTCTTAATGCCCAAGGCAATTTTATCTCCATTACTTTTTCCTTCTCTTTTTCGTTTAGTTGCAGTACGTGTGCTATGCTGGGAAACAGCTCGTAACTATCTTCATAAAGCTGATCCAGCTGTTTTTGACGCTGCTGTTCTTGCCTTAACTTTTCTGGAACACCAGAATGCAGAAACTCCTGGCGTGCGCGCAATATGGTAGGATCGAGCGTGGGTTTAGGCATTTGGCGCACAAACAACGGCGCAAGTTTCTTGGGAGTTACCTCTTGATTGCTGTTATCCAAATCAATTACTTCAATGGAGATGTTTGCCTCAACGGCTTTCGATTTATTAGCAGATGGCTTGCCTTTGCTTGGGCTTGTTTCTAAGTCATAATCATAGCGTGCTTTGCCCGCACACGAGCGACGGGGGCGGCACGAGGGTGTTTGCGTTTGCTCTGCACCAGGCTCATCTTCAATTACTTTTGCAGTAGGAGTTTCAAGCTTGGTATTTGTACGTCTTTGGTAGCGTTTAGGCGTTTCTAAAGATAACTTTTTGCTGGTACTTGGTGTACCTTCCTTGGGTGACTGCACTTTAGAAAAATAGCCCAGCAAACTATCACGCTTTTTGGTGGGTGAAACCAATTTAGATATAGATTCAGAGGTTTCCGCATTCTGTTCATTGCTGACTGGCAACTGCTGCTTCTCTGAGTCCCTGGAGCTAAGACGACGTGTGCGTGGACGCCCACGTGAACGTTTAACTTCGTTTACAGGTGCTGAGATATGTTGAGTGTCTTTTAAGGTCCGTTCAACCTCGGCTTTGACTTCCTCGGGCTGGGTCAACATTTTTTTTAGCCTGTTTGTAAATTATATCATTAGTCTTTGTTTATAACATTTTAGTATAGCTTTTTGTTTTACCGTTTGCTGCGGTGCTCCAATTCCTGGTGAATATATTCGCTACGTGCTTCATCTTCTAATTTGCGTTTCGCCCCACCTTTACGCTCATTCCAAATTTGCAACATTTCCTTGCGTTTAGTTTTTGGTGTACCCAACTCAACTGAATCCATCTTATCGCTAGCTGTCTGGATGAGCTCTTGGCCCATAGAATTAGTGCCTAGTGAACGATTGCGTGCACTCATCATAAACTCAAACACATTCTTCGCCTTAGGTGTGGGCGCAGTAGCTTCTTGATTCGCTGGAGTACTACATTTTAATGGACTGGCTTTGGGCGGAAGTTTAATTGCGCTAACCGCAACTAAACCATTATCTGGCGCGGAATTTTCATGCAGCGGCTGCGACTTCTCCATTTGCACGTGGCCTTCGCCGCTTTTCTTTTGTGCCTCTTCTGCTTCGGCAAGCAGCGCAGCGCGTCGTCTTTGTTCACGTTTTCGTTTATGTTTCTCACGATGCTTCTTTTTAACAGAATTTAAAACTTCTTCCATATTTTGCAATATCAACTTGGAGTTGGAGCTTGGGGGCGCTCTTAGCACAAAGGGAGTTGTGGGCATGGTCGTATCCAAACCGATTTGGACATTGTTGGTAGGAGTTGTTGGTGTACCCGCACTTGTAAAACAATTTTGTACATCTGTCATTTTTGTGATTTCTGGTTTTACATAAGCGTGTAGTTGGTAGGTGTATGTGTAGGATGCTGTGTTTTAATTAGCAAGCAAGTAAATTACAAAGCCAAACTTATAAAATTACAATAAACATTGGCAAAGCATAGAGGCAATAAGCTATGTATATAAACAACAATGAATTTCTACCTTGGGGTTCGAGTCTGATACTTTCACAAATACACATTCACACGCGTGCACCCAAAAATTGCTGACTTCATTTGTTTTACCACAATGCGCTCAATTATATTCACTGCTTACAATTATGGTTTGCAAACTGTTAATTAAAAATATTTATAGCATTTATTCTAATTTTTTTACGCATTAATGCAATGATAAAGCAAGACAATTTTTTTTTCAGGAATTTACTAAATTACTTGCTAGTAAAAATGGCGCGAAGGCAATCAGCTGTTTGAAGGGTGCTTTTCAACACTAATAGCTGTGCAACACCATAAAAAATATCGATTGGGCAACGCTAAAACATGTTCTGCTTCTAGTAGTGTTAAGTTTTTTTTGGCAACAGGCTATTGTATTATATTTTTTTCTAATTGGAAATAAATTCAGAGTTTAAAGTTTAAAGTTAACAACAGGCAGGAACGCTTAGCATTTGATATTGCAGTCACAAAATTTAAAATATTTTAAAATGCCTGATACACATACCGATGTGGATAACGTCAATACGTCAAGTAGTTTAAGTAGTGCCCACAGGCACATCAAGGAAACGAGTGTGCGAGTGCAAGACGCAAACACGGACTTCGAAGCAGCTAAAAATTCCATCTGTAAACGCTCTAAAAGGTTAGCAGCCGACTTACGGAAGGCGCACTCCGATATGGTATCCTACAAGGCAACGCCTGCAGAAGCTGTGGAAATTGAAGAAAGTGCTAGGATATTTATGCGTACCTTCCTCAGCAGCACTAATGAAAGGCAGCAGAGCTTTAAAGCTGCGCCCGCAGCGACGCCTCCCAATCATGCTAGCCCACAGACTTTGCCCAATCAGTCTCACCAACAAATGCCCAATCATTCGCGACAACAAATACTGCCTATTCGGCCTAATGGCCAACATCATTTAGTACAAAACGTGCCAATGCAGGTGTTGGCTTGTCGTCATCCCGTGCCTGCCCAGAACTTTGTCATGCCCATACAGAGTCAATATAAACTGGTTACTCCACTAATGCAACAAACACCACAAAGAAGAAGATCGAACAACGACCTACTCGCTGAAGTAGACGCGCTTAAGCACCTTGTACAAAATTTGGTCGCCTTCAGTCCCGATGTAAATCTATATGCACGTCAACTCATACAGCACAGTAGCGTACTTTCCCAGCTGGATTGGTTAAACGTAAACGCCTTCCAAGCACAGCGTGCCTTTGAACACCGAATGAATATCCAGCAGCAACAGCTAATAATACAGCAGCAGTCTCGTCGTATTGATGGTGGATGCGAAGGCCTAGGCCCTAGGCGGCAGCAGCAGCGTCGGGAATCAGAAATGTCTAGTAACAGTAATAACAGCACGCCCAATAACAAGAAGAAAAAGGAAACGGCATCTCCACGGAAAAAGGGAAGAAATGACAGTAGCTCAAACAAGCTTAAAAGCGAGTTAGATATTATGCGTGCTTATATAAATAAGATTGTAAGTCATTACCTAGGACCTGACCAGAAATTGCATCCAGAGTTGAAATTTGAAGGTGGTTTTAGCGATCTCGAGTCACATGCGCAACGTTTGGTAGCAGCCGGCTATGGACGCATTGTAGAGGATGAAATACGCGTGAATCGTAAAAATAATCGGCAGGCCTTCATAACAATGAGCAATGATCGTGAAGGCTTAGAACGCGACGGCATAGTTCTCTTACCAGTGGCACGACGCTACGCTTTTGACTCTGATACAGTGCGCGCATTTGTATTGAAGGCATGCTCACCCGTTGCACCCAATACAGACGTGGTTGGAATCACTGGTGGCAAGCCATCAATATCATTGGGTAAGTACAAATATAGTCATGCATTAATACCAAAATTAAATTGTATGTACATTTGTTGAAACCACTAACTTTCAGCTGATGAGGAGGAGCTTTCCGATGATTCAGAATCACAGACTTCGGATGTCGACAATACGACAGGCATTTTAACCGATCAATGCCCCAAAGCCTTTGTCATTTCCATTGTAAGGCAAACCGAGCTTCGTCAAATAATAGGCACTATTTCGTTTACCAATCCTACAAAGCTGCGTGACGATCAACTGTTCTACAAACTTCGCCCATACGATCTGCGAGTGCCAATGGTCTATATTGCAAAGTCCAGCTGCCAAGTTCATATTGACAATCACAAAGGTGAAGTTTGTGGGTTGTTGTTCTTGGCGCACATACTCGAAACTGACCACAATGGTCATTGCATTGGGGAATTGTTGCAACCGGTAGGTCGCGTTGGCAATTTAGAAGCCGAAATCAAGGCTATATTGCTGAACAATGGCCTACGCGATGTGGTGCCTTTTGAGCAGCGATTTAATGATATGTTTGCGCAGCCGGCGGAGCCTTTTAGTGCGGATCAGTTAAAGCAGCGTATGGATTTGCGCAAAAAATGTATCTTCACTATTGATCCACTAACGGCGCGTGATCTTGACGATGCTTTGTCTATTGAAAAAATTGGAAGCAACAAGTATGAGGTAGGTGTGCATATATCAGATGTGTCGCATTATCTGCAGGAGGACACCGAGTTGGATAACATTGTCAAAGAGCGATCTACTTCCATCTATCTTGTAAACGAGGTAATACATATGCTACCTCAGCCGCTATGTTTTCGATGTTCCCTTTTGCCAGGCGAGGACAAATTTACATTCTCTGTTTTTTGGATAATAAATGGTCAAGGAAAATTGCTGGAGAAGCCTCGCTTCACGCGCACAGTCATCAATTCATGCACCCAGTTTGCCTATGAGCATGCCCAGAAAATTATCGACAATCCATTTGAACAATTTACAGAGGATGATTTCCCCACAATTGTTAATGGATTCGAGGTCACCGATGTGGTTCAACGCGTGCTTTGGTTGCACGGCATTGCAAGCAATTTGCGAAAACAACGTTTCGATAATGGCTCTTTAACTATAAACAATCCTAAACTACGCTTTTCGCTGGATCCTCTTACCGGTGAACCAATATCCTATGAAGTGGAAGTACAGCGCGAGGCTAATCGCATGATTGAGGAGTTTATGTTGCTGGCAAATCAGTCAGTGGCTCGTTTCATCTATGATGCTTTTCCGAATATTGCTATCTTGCGTCGTCACGAACCTCCATTAATGAAGTCCATGAAGGCGCTACGCGAGAAGCTACAAGCTTTGGGCCTTGATTTGGATATCAGTTCGTCAAAGACCTTGCAAGAGAGTTTTAAACGATTGTGCAGTGCTGCAGAGGATCCCGCCGCTGTCAATGCTTGTCTGAGTCAGCTGCTAATGAAACCAATGGCGCGAGCTAAGTAAGACTAAACCCTAATTTTCATGGCAATGGCCTCTTAATAAAATCGATACTTGTAGATATTTTTGCAGCTCCAAAGAATCATCTGAAGCAGATCTATGGCATTATGCGCTGTCTATACCTATTTACACTCATTTTACCAGTCCCATTCGACGCTATCCAGATATAATGGTACATAGGTACGCTATTATTTTACCTTAATCCCAATATCGGCAAGGTATAAAATACGCAATTACTTTAATGTTATAATTTTTATTTTACAGACTAGCTGCCGCTGCTTTGAATTATTGTCCACCGCCTTCTCGGTGTCCCGATGAACTACATGTTCTAACTAAAATTGCGAACGATCGTAAATATAATGCCAAATTGGCAGGCGACGATTCTAGTAACTTGTATTTCAAGCGCTATGTTGCCGCACACAGGGTTGTTTATATGCCTGCTGTGGTAATGGAAATCTTTCAATCTATGATGAATGTCGTGACAATGGCGTCGGGTCATGTAATACGTGTTACTTTTAGCATGCAAAAAGTTTTAATTGATACGCACAATGCACCAAACTTTGTATTGATGTCTGAGCGTAACTCAAAGCAGAAGCCGGTTAAGCTACATCTGTTTTCTCAAGTGGCAATCCGTTTAATTATATGGGACAACAAGTTGACGGGATTTTTGTTAATGCAGGATCCCAAACGTACCAATATATCAAACAATGAAAAATATCTTACTGCACCTAAGCAAAACAACGATGGACAGCAGCCTTGTAGTTCCAGCTCTAATGGCTACAATAAACATAATGGCAAAGAAAAGGGACAACAATCTAATAATAATGATAATAAAAAGAAAAACAGTACTGCTAATTCTAACAAGAATCGTAATAAAAACAAAAAATCAAGACAAGCGCAACAACGCAACATTACCTTGCGCCGTGATACCGCATAATCCAGAACAAAAGTATCCCATTTGAAGCAATCCACACAAAAAATTACATAAACCTTTTAGTCTTATTAAAAGTTTGCTGGCTTTGATGACTTTATTGTCGATTAGTGAATATTTAATATATTTTATTAATCTTTTTAATTATTTGGGTTAAGTTACAACAAATTATTACCCGCAACGCTTTTGGCTTAAAAACATTATTTTGGCAAAGTTAAATTCAATTCCGTAATGCTTAACTTAATTTTAATAAAAATAAGTTGACTAAAATTGTAAGAAAATACAAACCTGTAAATACATAAGCAAAAATATAAAACTGAAATTTATAAATCAATGAAAAAATGTTGAATAAAACTAGTATGTATTGCAATAGCAAAAAAAAAAAAACAAAAAAAAACACAAATAAATAAATAAAATGGATGACTGCAAAAAAAAAATCGTTTTGAAACCGAAAACAAGTGTATATTAATGTTGTATACATTTTTAAGTGAAGTTATGATAATTATATAGATATGTACTTGTATGTACATATTAGAGAGCTGCATTGAGTGCGCTCGAGCCTGTACGATTACAACAAGTAAAAATGAGCTTGTTTGAGTGTCGCGCTCAAAGTGCACAGAGAGCTGCGTTGAGTTAACTCGAGCCTGTGTGATTATATCAAGTTAAATGTGAGTGTAGTAAAACTTTCAAAAGCAATAATGTGGGTACAAGGTAAAAAATTTTTGTTTTGATTGTGTTAGCACAGTAAAAATAGACCAAAACAGGGGCTGACCTGGAAAAAATTGCACACTGGAATTTCTCTTGCTTAATGTATTAAGGACCATCCAAAAAGTCTAAAACCAAATTGGAGACCTCCTCCCCCCATAGGGTTTTCCGTTATTTTGACATATGTTTGAGCCCATTTATCTCGAATTCTATAAGTCGTACACAAAAACTTCGAACGCAAAAAATATTCAAAATTGAATTTAAAATTTTATATGTACTAGAAGGTATACCCAGAAGCTTATATTTAAGGCGGTAGAGCACGCCAAAGTTACTATAACACAGTTTTTTGTATTTTTACCCACCTCCTTGCCCTTTTTTGTTTTTGGTGTGTATCAAAAATTTGTAGATCAGTAAGATTGTTTAAAATATAATTAAAAATAAAACTTGAAAGTTCCCCATCTTTCCCCTGTATGGAAAAATTTTATTGAAGGTCAAAGGTCAAAGGTGATATCTCAAAAAAGTACATAAGACTGGGTTTTAAATCATGTAAGTATCTCTAGTAGTTTGCAAGTTATAAAACTTTAAAGTCTTCCCGCGCCTTGAAAACAAGCACTTTAGCGCCCCCTGCGCGCAGCTGCGGCGATGCGCTTGCATGTATTTCAAGGCACGGGAAGACTTTAAAGCGTCATATCGTGGAAATTACTAGAGATAATTACATGATTAAAAAACCAGTCTTGTGTACTTTTTTGAGATATAATTTTTTTGACCTTTGACCTTGAATAAAATGTTTCCATACAGGGGAAAGATGGGGAACTTTCAAATTTTATTTTTAATTATATTTTAAACAATCTTACTGATTTTCAGCTTGGTGGGAATTTATGTAGCTTTACTCTTATTTTTTAGTCTAGTTTGACCGGACTATTAGATGATTAAATCCAATATACTTAGCTCTTGGTAGCCAAAATTTAAAATTATTTTATTTTCTCCTATATACAAAACCATAGTTTGTGGTAATTTACAAAGTTTACATATATAAGATTGTACCTTGTCAGTTTTAAGCTTTTATATATTTAAACTAAAATTGTGCTTTTTAAATCTCTCAATAATGTTCGTGTACCCTCTTCTAGAATTAATTAAAGGCACTTTGTCGGACATATACAGTTTTCATTATAAACATTTCTTTGTTCTGGGTTCTGGGCAAAACCCATTTTAATATTAAAACTTCCAATATGAATCATAAATAAAACTTAAAGCACCCCAACCTTGAGCAAATTGGACAGATCCATATTTAAATATTATACTACCGGCATCATTTACTTTCATTGAGTGTCTGCAGCCTTTTCAACGGGCAAAACCAGTTTCAGTAGCTATTCAAGGCATTCCCCTTAAGAGTATCTCTGACGTAGCACGGTGCAAGTACCCCAACGAAAAAATAAAGCCGAGTCCGAAATATTTTGTTGTACTAGTATAAACAGCTACAGATTTGATACGTTCAGTCGTTTTCTGAAGGCAGCAGAGCACGTTTGTATACCCCGCACACAAGATGAAATCATTTTGCATTTTGGGTGAGCTAAAAATTAGATTACAAGTACATATGTATGTATGTATGTACAGCAGCGATACTAATTGGAATATTGTTTATCAAGCATTGTTCCTGGTAGCTGCAAATGCGTATCCACAGTTTCAAAACTGGAATCCAAACTTTGGAAATCCCAATCAGAACCAAAACAGCAACTTTGGCGGTAATACTCAATTCCCCAACCAGAATCAAAATCAAAACTTTCAACCTAATCCATGGTTAGGAGGGCAAGCTGGACAACAGCCCTTTAACGGAGTTTCCACGCAGCGGCCTACAAATGTTGCAGGTTCCACCACCACAGCAGCGCCTACAACGCCTTCTCCACGTTATCTGAGCTGTTTGCGTACTTGTCCCTCTACCAGCGAATATAATCCTGTTTGTGGCAGTGATAATATCAATTATCATAATAATGGCTTTTTGAACTGCGCCATTAATTGTGGACAAAGTAAGTAGCTATTTTAAATGCACCAAACGAAAATAAAGGTTTTGTTTCTTTCAGATGTGGTAGCCGTACGTATGGGAACGTGTCAACCTTTGTAAATTCCCAAACAGCTGATTTGTAGTTGACTTTATATCTCTAAAAATAAATTCGATTGATACAGGTTATCTCTTATGTGTGATTCTCTAAGAACGTTTTCGAAATACTCTCTTTGTGTTATTGTGCAAGCTTTTAGTATAGCTTTAGTTACTCTCTTAAGCTTGGCTTTATGACGTCAGCTTATAAATCTTAATTAAAAACAAACAAATTAGAAATCTCAAAAGTTTTCAATTCTCAAAGCAAACGCTTATCTCATACATACAAACGTATGTGAAGATCAGCCATGCAAATAGGCCGGCCACGGCCCCGTATTATTGTCGTTTAGACTAGTCTCTGATCAGTTGTATTTCCACAGTTGTTCTGATTGGAACAGAATAAAAAAAAAAAAATTTTGCAGCAAAATGTTTACACCAAAGTGGCTACATGTGTGCAGTAAGTTCGTATAACTATTTATTTACTTTCAATCAAAAATGTTATCTAATTCTTAGCGCTTGTGGTGCTCTTGGGCTTCAGTCTGTCACTGCCCGTGGAATATTCAAATCCCAAATCACAGGTGGAATACATAAGCGATAAAACTGAGCTGGGACCAAAGCCAAACATAGTGCCTGTTACCCGACCTCCGCTAATCATACAAACGCCACCACCAGCTCCACCCAATTCAAAAAATTTTGCCTACAATCCCAAAACTCAAAGTTGGACGCTGATCAAGCCCAACGATCCACAACCCGAGGATGGCACCTTGATATTTAACCAAAGTAATGACAAGTGGCTTACTAACATACCGGGATCCCTCAGCATTTGAAAAAGTTAAAGACAGTTATGCGAGTTTCAATTTTATATACTACTAGTATGCATGTTACATGGGTTAATACTTACAAATCTTATAATAAATTTATTTACTAATAACGTATACACTGTAGGTAAATATCATATTAAAGCTTAACGATGATAGCGATGTGGACGTTGTGTATCCGTGCTGGATTGTTGCTGCTTCATGCGGCACAGCTCATCAGCGCTATAGTTCAATTTTCGTGTGGCATTCTCAGCAAATTTATCGAATTTTTGTGTCAGATCCGACATTTGACTCTTAAGTGATGCAAGCTCCACCCTTATATCACTTAGTCCATTCAATTGATTTTTGAGCCGAACTGCACCCTCGCCCACTTGTTGCAGCTGCTGTGGGACGTTCGTGGCGCTGCGCGGACGCAACAGCTCATGCATTTGAAACTGTTGTGTAGTGGCTGCCTCCGGATGTTGCTGTCTTTGTTGATCCGCGCTATTACGCATAGGTAATGGACTACGTTTACATTGTTTCAACTGCTGTTGATCACATGGTTGTCGCTGCATGCTGCGACTAAAGAAATTATAATTGTTCTCAAACTGACGACGACGTATGCTTAGATTGCGATCTCGTCGCTCTGCCACAAGCTTGTAGATATTTAATTTAATATCATCTGGTAGCTGATTGTCTCGCGGATCGTTAGGTCGTATCATGAACTGCAGTTTATCTCTAGAGGTGCGCAGCAAGGCACTGCGTTTGCAAAGCTGCAACAATTTTGTCGGTGCTCCGCGTAGTAGCCTAGAGAAGAAGAGACTTTCTAGGCGTGAGACCAATTCGGCCTGACGCACGAGTCTATCCAACGTAGCAGAGACCTGCAACCCTTGTATATCACTGACAGCCAAGCCCACCATAAGATTGGTCAGTATAACCGTAACAAGCAGCACAAAGGATAGAAAAATTATATGCGCTGTTACAGGAAATTTAACAGCATAATCTCCATAGAAAATATCCTCAAATTCCAGTTCGCCAGACATCATAGTTATGGATTTGAGAAATGACCAGGTTATATTCTCAAATGCGGGATAATCGTTAAAAAGCACTGCGAAACTAAGGCCAAACGCAATCAACAGGCAAATGTAGGCCAACAGGAACTTGCCAAAGTTGACAGCGACTATAAGCGAACAACAACGAGTTGGAATATGCAAATTCGTAAGTGTATATATGTAATTACCCTTTGTGAACATTTGCACATAGACACCAAATATGGGAAAGCGGCCAACGAGCATCATAAGCTCCAGCCAAACGAAGAGTATTACAACGGCGGCTACATGATGTTGCCATGTGGGTACCGTTTGTAGATCGCCAGTGCGTAAGATCTCGGGAGTCTGCAAGTATAATTGAAGTTACTGCTATAACAAAACTTATACTTCTAACAAACTTATTGGGTCCTATTTATAAAAATGTGTGTTTTAATTAATTATTATGCCATAATCCATATATAAGCTCTATGCAGATTCATCGACAGTATGATCTTTCATGTTACATGAAGTGTATCGAATTGATCTGATTAATAATTTGGAATATCTTTCATTCATGATCTTAAAATAAAGAAACATCACTTACAACACAAAGCATTACACCAAAAACAATGGTCCATTGTAGCCAGTTCTCCCAGTACTTGGCATATCCATGCAGTCCATGCGCCATTTGAAAAATTTCCTTTGCCAATAATATAAGATTAAGCACGATTACAAAGTAACCAACGGTAATCACATATCCAGCAGCATTGCATGCTTCGTCCTGCTTACAACACCGCGCAAAAACACCAATTACATAAAGCGTAAAGAGCAACACGAATACGGCATGATAGGTCAGACTCATAAGAAAAAATTTCCGGATACGCCGCCATTTAAGAAAGAGAAAGGTCTCGCAGAGCGGGTGCATTAGTATGCGCTTCTGTCCCACCTCTATAAAGGAGAGCAGAAGCTCTGTTTCACCCTGTTCCATTGAGGAACAGGGAACCAGCACGCGAAAGTCCAATTTGATTTGGCAATCCACATCGCCAATTTCATGATCATTTTCTTTTATAGAGCAGTCCAATTTGTGCATAAGTTTTGGAATAATCTCGGGCGTACGGCGCACTATGAAAGACAACGCCGAGACATGGCCATCCGTGCGTGCAGTTATATCAGCGCCGTGTTCTATAAAATGGATGAGAGAATATTAGAAGCCGCCAGCCAGCGCACGTACATACTATTGCCAGGCGTCTTTGATATACAAATTTTTTAATACATATATGTATGTACATATGTATACCCGCTTACCTATAAATGTGAAAACACAGTTGCTAAACTCATTTAGAGCGGCAATGTGCAAGGGTGTATAACCGTAATCGTCCGCTTTGTTGACATCAGCTCCTGCTTTCAAGAGAGCATTACAACAGTCCAGACAACGAGATTGCTTGACAATGGCCGCATGCAACGCAGTTCGCCCATCGCGGTAAACCGCATTCACATTGGCACCATACTTAATGAGTAGCTCCACGGTACCAATGGACTGGGAGAGGCAGGCCAAATGCAGGGGTGTCTGATGGCTGGCATTCCGACAATTGACATCTGCCCGGTGCTCCAAAAGCAAACGCACACACTCTACGTAATCATTTTCGGCCGCTGTAAAGATGAAAGGCTTTCGTTTAACTCATTCATATACAGACTATTAATTATCTGCTATATGGTAGCCACATCATTAACCACTCATCTTATCTTAGTATTAAAATTATTGAAAATTAAATGGTTTATGTTTAGAATTTCCCGACTGTAGATTCAGACTACTAGTGAGTATTTACGGCGAAAGTGTGTCCGACTGAAATGTCTTATTTGTTGTGCACAAGCATACAGAACTTACCCAAATGCAACGCCGACACCTTTCCCTCGCCGAATTGCGATCGCACATCAGCATTGTGACTCAGCAAAAGTTCCACGCACTTGGTAAAGCCGGAGGCACATGCCGTATGCAATGGGGTTTCAGTGAACACCTGTGGTGTATTCGGATCGGCGCCATATTTGAGCAATATTTCCACACACTCAACCGCATTACGGTCTATCGCATAATGCAAAGCCGAACGCTTCTCTATGCCAATGTTGATGTTGGCCTTACGTTTCAGAAGCAACAAAATGCACTCGACACTTTTGGCACTGCAATTAAAAAAGAAAAAACGACACATTGTATTGGATATTATTTGTTTGGCATATGCATGAGCACTTTTTAATTGGGTGAAAAATATTTGAAAGCACCCACACACTTATGCATGTATATACATATTTACCTGGCGGCACAATGTAGTGGTGTGACTTCTCTCTTGCCATCCCAGCGATTTGGATCCGCGCCACGATCCAGCAACAATTTGGCAATAGCGGCATTGCCGCGACTACAAGCAAAATGCAGTGGTGTACGACCCAAACGATCTGTGCAATTTGGATCAGAATCATAATGGCTCAACAGGTACATAATATTATCTGCAGTGCCATATATGGAACAGAAAAGCAGGGCCAAATTGCAGTCGCTGGGATTGGCCATAAGTTCTGTGGACAAACAAAACTTATTTATTTGTTTTTTCAGCAGGCATATTTAAAAACCACTCACCCAAGAAGCACGCTGATTTTACCATTTCAAAAACATGCTTGGAATTTGGCATGGAGCAAAGAGTTTCCTCTATTTCCTGGGGTTGCCATAAAACTTGATGTTGTTGTTGACGCGTAAAGATCTCGTGAGCTTCATTGCTAAATACTGCATCACTATTGGTCTCACTGGAAATGCTACGTTTATCAAAGAGCAAATCGGCTTGTTCACTCTCTGATCGCCAGTTGAGATCGTTTTCCTGCCAAAACAAAAGAAACAAATAAACATTGGTTGGGAAACTGCGGATTTTACTACTTACGATGATGGAAAAGCGCACGTTTTCCATGTTAATGCCACTTATGACACCTTTACATATAAATCTTCCACAATTAATGCCAATATTAAGCTAATGATGAGCCATTGTGTCTTTGCATTAATGAAAAGTAAAATCCCACATCGGCATTAACTCATGGCACGTAAATAGACCACTTCAGTTTATAGCCAAACGATCAATCGTTTCAATTGCTGTCATGGAGCATTACTATAAAAATCATATACAGATGCTACTACGTCCTTCCCTCTTCGTTTTAGCGGTTCGGAGACGCTTCAGCTTGCGCCGTTATATTGTTTATTGTAACACTTTTGCGGCTGTGAAATGTGCGATCGGGGCGAATTTGTTTATTTGAATATCTCAAAAATATTGAATTGTTTTCCCCACACCAAATGGCAATGTGTATGTGCTAATTTTTCATTCGTGCCACTTGCCGCATTGCTCTGATTTTGCCCGTTATTTGCGCTGTGTTCCCAACGAGATGCCGAAGAGTACTAAGTCTTAGTGTGTAAAATATTTTGTATTTTTTTTTAGCTTTGCGGGTTCCCGGCAATGGCTGCTCCAAGCGCATAGAGGTCATTCTTACTATGCCCCCTTTGCAATGCAAATTTAAATTTCTCTTTTGCTCCATAAACGTTGTTAGAAACGCATACATATTAAAATAAAATAGTTAAGATCAGGAGCTATAATAAAAATTGTAATTAAAAGAGAATACTTTTATGACATCAATGAATTGATTCAAATATCAAAAGACAAAGGAATGGGTGAATCTTTGTGTTTAAAATGGCAACTGTCGCTATAAAAAGGCTGTATGTACATTGTTTGTTAATCAACAAGAACTATTTATGTTGCTTTATAAAAGTATGTTTTGAAGTAACAAACCTTACATTTTCAGTGCAAATAAAACTCATGTCTATGGACGAACTGTAAAAAATTCATCTTTTAGACTTACATACAATAGCAGTTAGTTTAAAAATCAAATATTCATGAAAGTGTTGCCCCACAGAGTGCATTTTCTTAAAATATTGCTTAAATCGATTTTGAAAATATCATGAGCTCGATAGTTTCTTTGTATATTTTCATCGGAATCAACAAAGGAGCATTGCTGAATTTCTGCCTGGCTTAAGACAAAAATAGGGTGCAAATTTTGTATTCAAAAAATAGGCTAGCCAGGTAAAAAATGTCAGTATAATTTGAAGAATTCAATTGCTACCTGAACTTGTTTGTTGTTAGAAGTAGACTAACCGCCAATAAACCCGACAGCTGCAAGAAAACAGCAGCTAACGCAGGTACTACATTTGCCAACGTCGCGTAGCAATACGTTTCGCTGCCGTCGACAAGGCTATAAAAACCGCGCAGACAACTCGAAATTTCACAGTCGTTTGAAAACGTTTGAGAAGTGACAAACTGGAGGAAACACCGCAGCAGCGCAGTTCAACCCTTGAGCTAAAGTAAAGGTGTGTGTGTAAAAAAAGAAAGTTAAAATTAAATTTTGTTGTGTCGCGAAAATATAAGAAAAAAAAAAGTCAAGCAATGTCTGCATATTACGATGAGTGCATCGCAGCTGAGCAGCCCCAAACCTTAACCGATTGGGTGCGTAATTTTCGCTTAAAACGTGTGCAAATGCGTCGCAAACTACGTGGCGCTGGCAGTGACTTACGCGTCAGCGCCATTTTGTCTACTGCGTTATTGCATGCCGAGCAAGAGTTGCGACACAAGCAGCAAGAGCGCTTTAGTCGGTGGCTAGATATGCAAGCCAAATTTGTGCCTCATGGCAAAACGCATTGTGGCAGCGATGCCAATGCCAGAGCCGAGCGAAAATATTTGTGTCATGAAGGTGCCAAAATGGAGGCGGAAGCAGCAGAATGTGAACGTCGTGAAGTTGAAAATAATTTGTGGAAAAGTGAGCTCAGTGGCCTCGATAATTTCATGCGCAGTTTAAGTAGCAGCACCAGCAACAACGGGAGCAGCCGCCATTACAGCAACAACAATAACCAACGCCATTGCGCCATTGCAGTGCATAGTTAGAAAGAGACAAATCTATGCAGCAGCAATTCAAATAACTAGTATAGAAAACGCGTGTGCCAGAAGAGCGTGATGTGAAACGATATTTTAGTTTTTTTTTATTATTCCGTTTACTTTGTAAAATTTAAAAATTAGTTTTATTACGCCTTAAATTTCTCATTTACAGTCGCATAAAACGCGCACAAGGCTGTTATAGAATGTAAAGAGAAAAATGTGAAGAAAATGCACGAGTGTAAGATGAGGAAGAAACAAGTATATACATACAAATGGTGTGAGTCATGGGCGCTGCTGCGAACAAAGCAGAGGCTGTCGTCAATCAACGCACAGCAAGGCCAGAAAGAGACAAACGCATAACGACTGTGGTTCGGATTTATGCACTCATCACACTCGGTTTGTAAAAATATGTACATATTTTAATATTAATTAGTTGTAATAATTAGATAGTTTTGTTTTCTGCTAACTAAAGTAAAGAACTCAAAAATGCTAACCATGAAAAAACAGCGTAAATTAGAGCATTTTTATAAACGGCATATGAGCAAGCGCTATGCCCGAACAAAGAAAAGACGAACACTCACGTAGCACTACGACGCCATTTTAGTATACACACTAATATCGAAATGTATGTAGCTCCCTGTGTACGTGTGTGTGGGTATATATCTGCTGTTTTATTTTCGTTCGCATGAGCAAGCCTTGAATTATTTGTCGTTTATTTTTTTGTATTCTTTGCTACGTCTGTAGTTATTTTTGGGTAATTTTCTTCAAGTTGACAAAAGTCTAAGATTGTTGATTCATATTGAATTTTGGAGGAAGTCAAATAACAAAAATATTAGATTTAGAATGAGAAAAATTAAGAAAAAATTTTCACATTAGTTTTAGTTGCGTGAAGCAAGAAAATTTATTAATGTACATAAAAAAAACCCAAAACAGAACTGATAAAATTATATAAAATAAAAACTTCACTGTATGTATTTTTGAAATCAATGTTGCCTTTACTTATTTGTATTTCCATATTTCTCACAAACACACAAATTTTGTCGTATACATATTGTCTATAATCGATTCTGTTTTGCAGTTTCCTGCTCCTCGAAACGTTAATGGCAACGATGAGGAGGAACGGAACACTTAACAACAAGAGGTACAACAGCAATGACCAGAAACGCTATGATAATGAAACAAAATCCAAGGTTTTTGGTACACATTAACTTGTCACAGAGTGAGTTCTTCAACTGTCTGTCCGATCCTACAACGAACAACAACGTTGGCAGCGAGCAGCGCTACACAGTTCGCCGGAGCAGCAGCTAAGCAGCAGCAGCAAACACCACCGAGTCCTCTCCTTATGTGCATGAGATATGCCAGAAAACAGCTGACACGCAAAGGTTTCAAAATTGTTTTTGGGGACAAGGCGGAATTGCGCGCAGCAGCAGCAGCTCAGCAGCAAACGTGTGTGTGTCTCCAACTTTTTGCTACTATCAAAAATACAAAAAATCTACCACCACCTCCAAGCGCTTCACAGTTGCTGACACCACCCACCCATCCACATAGCCCAGCTAAACATATACACGGTATTTGGTATATCAGCTGCGAACGCCATTATTGCTTTTTACAAATTTACAGCGTAACCATCGACAATCCCACAAGCAGCAGAATGCCTGTGACGCAGAGGATTTTTTCACATCTATTTACTACGCAGTTTTAAGGCCAGATAATCTATTATTCTCGTCATCAGCATCGTCGTCTTTGTTCCTTCACTTGGGTTCTTTGCTCCACTCCTACTCTCGCACAACGAAAATATCTATAGCACGTAAGCGTTTTATGGGATTTCTCTCGTAATTAACACTTGAATTGCAGTGCACACGACATTGTTAAAAATGTACTCGAATCTGATTTGCCTCTGGAAGACTGACCCTGCCCAACTTTAGGGGTATCTTAATCAACAAATCCACAGAATACATTCTATCTTTTAGCGATATGCTGCAGTTGAACGGTGCCTGCGCATATCGAAAGTCAGGAGAAGACTTTGGGACGATGTTTGCTAGATCTTGACAACTCTTGAACTACTATGCTTGGAACTTACTACAATATGAGCAAGGAAAAAGTTTGATTTATATGTTCCTAATGTTCAGACTAAATGCATTGGCTTTGCTGCACATTTAAACTTTTTTGTAGCGATACGTCACAGTTGAACGGTGCCTGTGAGTGTCCGACAAGGTTTTCTTGCAACCCCCCCAAGGGAGAGAATGGGATGCACGTTTTAAAGGATCAGCTATCTAAATAGACACGTAAATCTATTAGTAGTCGTAGGACAAAACAACGTTTCGTTTGTATTTTTTTTTTAGCGATGCGACGCAGTTGAGCGGTGCCTGCGTGCATCTGCAAGAACAAAGAGATGGAGAAAAGGCAGGTGTTTCAACTCGAACTTCACAAAGAATCGCATCAATGAGCAGGTCATTCCAAACAAGCGCTTGATTTCACTTCTTCTGGCTGCTATTGCAATGTTTATTTTTAGTACAATTAGGATTCATCTAAAAATCCAAAGGAATCTTGCTTATTGCCTCTGGCAAGGAAGTAACTCATTTAATATACATTCAATTATTTTAGCAAGTTGCTATTTTAAGAATCATATGCTACTTATACAGGCAAGGTCGAACGGAAACTTACTTAAAGCGATCAACCAGATGACACGTAATACGTTTTGCTACCCTCAATTTGGATGTTCTATCTTTTTTATAGCTATATGACGCAGTTTGATCGGTTCCTGTGCATATACATAAACTTTATAAGGCTTATAATGACGGACAGTCAGTCTAAGGGAGATTTCGGAATGGAGATAATAAAATGTGGCCCGTTTAGAGGATTGACAAACACATACGTAAATTTTTAGCAACTTTATAGAACACAAAACGCCCTTTTTTTCGTTTATTTTTATAGCAATATGACGCAGTTGAACTGTGCCTGCGCATATTGGATGCAATTAGCATAAGTGTTAGCGCTACAGAACGATAAACCATATCCGATATTCTGTGTTCCTGAGGAAGAATAATCAAAGATGATGGGGCCCAACTTATCTACACGTAAATCATTTAAAAATTTTCCACCAAAATAGTTTTTTCGTATTTTTGTAGCAATATGAATGCAGTTGAATGTGCCTGCTCATATTCAAGCAAGGTTTTCGAAAATACTTAATCCAACATGAAAAATGGTTACTGAAAGCTACAAATATAATCGTCTTGAGGAAGGAACGTGGATAATACATATCCAATGAGGCAGCATTTAATACACGTAAATCTCTTGAAATTTTTGCAACAAAAAGTTTTTTCGTATTTTGTAGCGATATGGACGCAGTTGAATGTGCCTGCGCATATCTTAAGCAAATATTTCACAATTAAAATGAGGCTACAATGAAAATCATCGCGAGGAACATAAAACTAATGGCACATAGCTAGGACAACTGAATCCTAAGGGGTCCTGTCCCTATGCTCACGTAAATCTTGAAATTTTTCCAACAAAACGTTTTTTTCGTATTTTATTTTAGCGATATGAACGCAGTTGAATGTGCCTGTGTGTATCAATAGCAAGCATACCAATTATTTGAGGTCCTTATGAGTCGGGGCTACTGAAACCTCCAAATAAAATTTATCTTGACGATGGAACTTGGTTGAATGCCATGCAATGTTTCGCACACGTAAATCTATTGAAATTTGTTCAGCAAAAAGAACGTTTTTGGTTTATTTTTTAGCGATATGAACGCAGTTACCTTCAACTGACTACTCATGTTTAAAGAAAGTCTTCCAATTATGAATGCTGCACTTGAATGATATCAACAGAGTCATTCTATGGAAGCAAAGGCTCGTGGCACCTAGCTAGAGGATTTGTATACACGACTGAGATTTGTTATCCCCATTTTAACTCCTAACATTCCTGTAGAAGTAGCAGCTTAAATATCATATATTTCTTGCAGTTGTATGTATGTGTGTATTTCTCCTACTTCCTCTTCACTGATTGCACGGAAACTCGCTTGGTCACATAATTAACACGCCATCACTATTGAATACCACCTACCGATACTACTACTACTCGTACATATTGCAAAATTACGTTGAGGCAAAGGGAATCAAATGCCAACTTAAAAGTTAAAAAAAAAAAAAAATGACAACACAATTGTGATCCAACAATCAACATCTTCATAACAACATTGATCAATTTCGAACGAGTTGAAAGACTGAAAAGAAATCCAAAATCAAGGTCAGCTAGCGCATTGTTTCCATTTGAACGTTAAAACCTGTTTTGCAGCTTATGAGAAGACTTTGTCAACGTCAGTTCAAACAAGGCCACAATATTTTCTGCATCATTTTGAAGGATGAGAGCACTAATTGAAGCAGGCATAATCTCAATCTCTCTCTTTTCACATATACACTTCCTAATCTCTACTCTAGCTAGGTTGAATAATACTTCAAACTCAACAAAATCGTTAAAGGGAATCCAAAACGATACATCAAATCCATCCATTCTATGCAATTATTAAATAACTTGAACAACACCACAACAACAACCGCAACCTCGGCACCAAATATCTGTGAACTAGTTGCCCAAATGATGAGCGAAAGAATGTATATGGTGTCCATATAAACAAGAAATGCTCTTGTTCAGATAACTTGCTGTGAAATAGCTAAATGCTTGCTCTGTGCACACTAAAATGTTTTCATTTTACAGCCAACGTTTTTTTGAGGCTGGTCACATGGCCGCAAGTGATGTCTTTGAGCATACGGTTCAGCACAATATTCACACACAAAAGCCTCGTCTCGACGTTGTCATCGCCGTGATGTACTCAGCACGGTATGCATTGCACAGAAATGTGCTCTCGGTCCACGCTAAAGGGAAACAAATGCGTTTGGACCGAGACCCGCCACATCACATCATCACCAGCACTCGTTGAAGAAGCGAGCTGATGTGTTGTCGTTGTTAACGGGCAGCTGGCTGAAAGTACGCCACGCGGGCATGAGGAAAGCTTCGCCGCTACTACACATACAAGATCTTGCAACCACCTTTCACTTTCAGCTGCAGCAGGAGCGATTTCAGTTGATTTTTGGCTAGCAGCTTCTTTATCGCAAAAGGGAAACAAATGCGATTAGTGTTCAAACTTCAGACGTCAGCAGATGAAAGCCCAGAGAGAAGGAGCTGAGAGACGACGACCCAGAGTGCAGAGAAGGCAGTCGCTAAGTGAGAGCAGTTTCTTTTTTTATTTTCAACGGGTTGTCGTCTTTTTCTCTTTGCATTCTAATCTCCTCTTTAGCTAAGCATACTCAGCCAGAACTCAAGAAATGCCAATTATCCATCGCAAAGGGAATCAAATGCGATTAGTGTTCGAAGAGAGAGCCAGCTAGCGAATTGGGCTATGCAGCGGCTCTGCCAGTTGAGCGCTTAACTCCTGGCTCAACGTTCAACAATACCGCAAAAGGGAATCCATTGCGAGGTGGCACTGCAGCATCGCATACATAGAGAAGGCCCCAGTTGAGAATCCTAGACTCCTGGTGGGTAAGCTTTGTTCCCCGCAGCAATCGTAAAGGGAATCCAATACGATATACAGCAGCAGCAGAAGTGAAGGTAAATAATGCTAAGCAGCGCGCATTACGCACATATTGGCTTTTTATTCCAAGCTGCTTTTACGTCGTTGTCGTCGTCCCCGTTGTTGTTGTTGGTGTATGTACGCCTTACTGGATCCCAAGCACACAAATACACACGCATACGAATCGAAGACAGCTGAGCGTCTAGCTCCCTGTATCCATATCGACACGTTGTTCTCAAAGGGAATCAAAGAGACACGCGCCCGCGCTCGCGCAACTTGAGCAATGACATCAGGTTTGGCGGCGATGTTAAAATCTGCTGTTTATTTTATTATTTTTTTGTTTTTTGTTTTTTTTTTTTTACTTAAATTTTCTTATTGCAGCAGCATTTTGATTGTATTTTGTGAGGCGGCCTATGGCCCCAAGACTTATCAACTCTGTTCAGCTCTTTGCGAGCTTCAAATTTAAATTGAACCATTGTACTATTATTTATGTTTTACCGAATTTGTAAACACGCAAGTTGTCTTATTTTTTATATCAAGATTATGAGTCAAAATTGTTATTAGCTATTATTCTAAACATTAGGTAAAATTCTTTGTAAACTGTAAAATGTAAATTTTGTATGACTTAAGTTGAAATTTCGGCGGGCAGAGGCACGCCCTGAACCAGTTTCCACGCACACCCCTGATGATGAGCTTTTTGAAAAGAAGGCTGAGGCTCGACCCACCGCTAGGCACAGTGAGCAGACTTAATGTGCTAAATCCATTCCTATGAGGCTTGCAAATAACTACTATGCAGAGGTCTTCTATACAAGGGAAGAGTCCCCATAGGGACTCGAATTGGTTTTTTTTGGAGAATTCCCAGCGCAATGCGTTTACTTGGCTTCTCCGCATTTTGAGGCAGGCGTGGCAGAAAAAATACCTATATATCCATGGCACAATTTTATGCAACATTACGCATTCTGGGGCGAATTTTGGCTGTTCTTATCAAACTTGAGAAAGAGTGAGAAACAGTTGTCCACCCAACTGGAAGATGTGCTGCGCGTGTCCATGAATCTTTTATTCTGATGACACCATACTATTCAATTTCGACGCTTCATTTTTATGGAGCTACTTTGGGAATCAATCAAAGACTGATTGATCTTGGTGCATCTACAAAGCTTCTACTATATTACTGATTACCATGCCAATCTTTGAGGAAAGGCCCATTCAAACGATCTTAATTCAACTGGCAGAGAGACTTCGACTTGTAACTGTTTTAACTTCAACTATTTCAACTTCAACTATTTCTGTAAACAAAAGGCCCAGATCCATCTTGAGTAGAAGGCACAACACTACTAACATTCAACCAAAACATCACATCCATCGATAAGCACGCACCAAATCTTGTTTCAACTTTCGTAAGCTGACTGACTTCAGAGAGAGTTCGTTCAATTTTTTGTTCCACAAGGACATCTTCAAACAATCTTCAAGCATGAGCTTAACTTCGTATCATCACCATCAGCTAATTTCCCCTGCAATAATTTTGGACCTTGTTTGCTGTTAGGAGCTGTAAATCACTTCGCTACGCACAGATCGTTTGGTTTCTATTCTACTATTACTACCTGGGCACTTCGTTTCGTATTTTGTGAGGCACTTTCGTTTCGGAGATTAGAGTTCACTTGATGATCGCAGGAAATTCGTAAACTTCTATATACATACATTCATTGACGCAACTTGGCAAGAACTAAACACTTCAAGTGTTGACGGCAGCGTGGGATACTTAAGTATTGACGGCAGCGTGGGAGCCAAGCTTTGACGGCAGCGTGGGATGCCAAGAATTGACGGCCGCGAGGGATTCAATGTTAGGACTGCAGCGTGGGATCGCATAGTTTTCGTCGAGGGACTTGTGTAGGGCTTCGGTTAGGCGAGGGCGCTAGGGATCGTAATTTTTATTTTCAAATTGGACGACGTGGGAGTTGTTGGGACTGCGGCGTTGGAGTGCCCAAGTTTAGACTGCGGCGTGGGATATCTCAAGCAAGGACTGCGGCGAGGGATAATCATGGTTGACGGCGGCGTGGGACATATCGGGATCATCATGGGTGACTGCGGCGTGGGAGACTCACCAAATGATTGACTGCGGCGTGGGAGTTACTCTTTGATTGACTGCGGCGGGGGATTTTTGTGACTGCGTCGTGGGAACTTGACAGCGGCGCGGGATCTTGTGACTGCGGCGAGGGAGCCTCTACGGTTGTGGGTTTATAAACGATCATCGTTGGTATTCCACTTCAAAAGATTCACAAAAGTCATTTGGTTTAAAATAACGTGAATCTTAAAGTTCGCTTCACATATGGGGCAACAATTATATTACATACGTTCAAAGCTGATATCCATTACAAACGCCGTTAGCTGGTCTTATAATCTTAGTAGGGAGCTTCGCCAACCCAGTAATTAATAGCGAGTACTACCACCCCACTTAACTCAACTAAATTCATTTTGGAGGCATCATTTAGTACACACATATATATATATATTCAAAAAATTCCTGGAATACCGGAAGCTTTCTTAAACGATGATCCAGATATGACAGCAAGACAGGCTGACAATCTGCACAATAAAACTTGTTTTTTGAAAAAATTAACTTTTTTGTGTAATGATTTGTCTTGGGTATCACTTAGTTGAATAGATTTGCATATGGATGGCTACTATCGGGCTTGAAGGGCGCGTAGGGACTACCTTGTGCATAACTGAGTCCTGCCTGATTGCCACCACTTGGACCGAGTGGTGCTAGGGGTACGCCATTGTTGCTGCCACCGTTGGATGCAGGTAAAAAGGCATTGTGTGTGCCAGCATTTGGTGCTTGCTGTGAGCCAGCATTTGGTGCCTGCCAACCAGAACTACCTAGCGGAGCTAAGGGTGCTGCGCCGCTCCCACTTGCCTGTGCTTGCTGTCCGCTGCTAGCAGGGTTAAACCCGCCATTTCCATATTGCGCCCATGTGGGAGGTGGCTGAGTTACACTACTTGGTGCTGCAGGATGGTTCGATGGGCTATTGAAACCTACAGCGCCTTGATTCCAATTGTTGCTACCAAACGGAGCACCAGGTGCTGATAAATTATTTGTTTGCCAGTTGTTAAAGCCTGCATTTCCAATGGGCTGGGGTGTTGGCTGATGATAGGCACCTCCTACAGGTAAGTGGTTGCCGCCAAAGGACGAAAAATTGTTATTAGGCAGCCAGTTATTAGATCCAACAGGCTTTGGATTTGTCTGGTAATACGGTAAACCACCAGGTCGTGTAGCATTGTTATTGGCTTGCCAGTTATTATAGACACCACCCGTAATGGACTGCGGTGTAGTTTGGTATTGTTGCCATTTACTTTGGTTGTAATTCTGCTGACCCCAATTTTGCGCAGTTTGATTGTAGTTTTGGTTCCAGTTTTGCGCAATTGGGTTATAGACTGGCCCGGTGCGATTATGTGGTTGCTGCGACCAAGTCTGGTTATAACGGTGCTGCTGTGGCTGGGTAGGCCCGCTCCAAGTCTGGTTATGGCGCACTGGTTGCACTGACTGATTATTGCCTTCATAAGTCTGAGCTGGTCTAAACATTGTTGAGTTGTAGCGACGATGGGTCATGGTATTGACACGCGCTAGACCTGTAACGCCAAGGTTAAGGCAGCCACATAGCAAAGCTTCATGGAATAGAACAGAAGACATTAAACGGAAATACCAGTCTACAAAAAGAACCCAGCAGCCAACACTCACCTATGCCCAGCCCTAACTGATAAGATTTCAGCATCTTGTTTGTTTTGTTTTAAAGTAGTATCAATGAGGAGCAGAGCTTTTGCATGTGCGTGTGCCTTTAAATTTGAAACTATACTGAAGATGATTCCAGATTTTAGCTACAGACTAAGCCATATGTATGGTGAGTAACCGAGCTTATCAGGTTTGAATTAAATATTATTGTATTATTTACATTTAGTCATCGTTCTTTTATCTATTGGTACAGTTGGCTTTTGTTTAGTTTTATTTTTTAAAAACAAAGAGTACAAATTGTTTTGAACTCTCCAGACGGCGATTATCAACGCCCCTTGATTACTCAGGGTTTTTGCTTTAAAAACAAATTGTTGTGGATCAATGAAATTCTAGAATTAATTAGATTATGCGAAACTTAAGTTGCCAAAATGTTTGGCACTCAAGCGTCCCGTCGCAAAGTTAGTCAAATCGAATGCCCAAAGTTGAACTACGCCAAGCAGTCCAATACCAGGCGAACAGAATTTACAAGCAAGCAAATTATTGTCAGCAACTAAAAGTATGCTACGAATTTCAAAGCTTTTAAAAAGCAGTTGCAACTAAAAGTATGCTACGTTTTTTAAGCGCATTCAATTTTTAAGCTGTAACTTTTGACTCGCAGTTTGCGAGTTATAAATATAGTCGAACGGCCCTATGATGCAATTGGACAAAAAAGCTCTGCTGGGGTAACCATTAAACTCGCTGAGTCCTGGACAGATGCAAAAAAATGTCGATTTTCAACAATATCACGCTCTACATGTGGACTTCAAGTTTGGGGAATGGCAGCAAATATAAAACTGAGGAGACTCCAAGCACTTTTATTTTTTCTTGGTTTATCAGGAACAAAAATCAGCATAAAGACCTTGGCGTAGCTTTGTAGGGTACATCATAAACCACTTGTGCGGCAGATTTAAGAACACAACTAAATACGTTGGTCTGTGCTCTTGCGAGTCATAGGCCAAGGCGAAGAATTTTGGTTTGCTATATAGGGCGGGCGATCTGTTGGTGGGGTTGTTAAGCACTCATAATTCCAAAGTGTATGCTCTTCGACATATGTATGTCAAGTTCAAGACTACTCAATTTTAGTCATGGATCGTTTAACAACCGAACAAAACGCGTAAATGTGGTACAGGCGCACTATGGAAATGGCAGGCCTGTGTCGACGAGTCGCCGGGACAACGACGCGCCATCGTTCGCAAGAATTGCACCTTGATAGGACCCTTTTGCTTCGAATTGCATGCGGATCTGCATTTACACGCTAACAAGGTTCGAATGAAGCAACAATTGCAGCCCACGGATCATTATCAGCGTCGCTTATTCGTTCAATGGATGGGAGAACGACAGATAAGTTTTAATCAAAAAAATTAGTTATCGAAAATTACGATGCTTGCATACGGGCCTGTAGAGCCAGCCGTCGCAAAATTACTTTTTATGCATAATTCAGTAGTTTCAAACATTGCATTGGGTATATAGTATACATCTTCCCAATTTTGTTGGAAAATATACGAATAAAACGCAATTAACAAACAAAGCAACAGATGGCCCACCCTATATAAACACAATCAGCGCTTTTGGTATTTAGCATTAAGCCAAATCTCTCAGAATTCACCCAACTTTTTTTTTTAAACACTACGGATAGATAGCTAAAAAGAAAATTTTCTCCTTAGTTGCATATCTAGTAAAACTAATTGGCTACAGTGTCAGCTTTGTCTATATGCCGATACCAGATGCAGGTCAACTGTTTTAAAACATAAAAAATTTTTAAATTCTCCGAAATGTAGTCTTCGAGCAGTTATAATTATTACTAAACTGTAATTTACACGTAAAAACCTTTAAAAAGTTTATATATTTGAAGTTACCTGTTGCTTATAGTGTTGCTAAAACAAAAATTACACACTTAAGTTCTTAATAAATAATAGGTACGTATATTTTAATAAATAAAAGCGTCTTAACTTTAAGCATTATACAAACTAGCTAAACTATTCTGCTGCTCATATCTAACCGCGCGTCATTGGAAACAATCCCTCACAGCTGCCCCGCCGCACGATTCGTATATCTGGCCAAAAACAAAAAAAAAATTTAACCATAAGCTTAAAGCATAAACTAGGCTAATATTTAGATTTGACTCACCTGCTCCACAAAACCGGGCGCAATTAAACTTCTGCTCGTTTAAGTACATTTGCATATTGTTTGCACAAACGGGATTATACTCCGATGTTGTGGGACAGCTGCCGAAACAGCTCAGAAATTCCGGAGTAGGAGGTGGAGCCGTTATAAAGGGCGCCATGGTGCCTAATACTGGTTGATTATTAACCAAAACAAAATCACTGACGGCACGAGGTGTAGCAGGTCTCATTGTTGCTGGCGCTGCGGTTGTTGCTGTTGTCGTTCTTTGAAAGACCAAAAAACCTTGAGCTTGAACCCGCTGAGATACACAGATAACGCTGATAAGCAGCAAAAACAATGATTCACGGCAATATGCAGTCATTATAGTCTCTATAGATAGCTAAGCGGCACTTGCGAAGGTTGCTTTAGAACTGACTTGGCTGATTTGCTTCGCTTTACTACTTATTGGATCGTATTGGCTTTGAGTATTTCATCTGAGACAGGTTTTCTACGCATGACTGGGAAGCGCTGGCGTCCATGTCTGGTAAATCCAGTTCGCGTTGTTGGTGAACAGCAGTGCAATTATTTTGCTCACGTCGAAGCTTATTTGTGATAACCCCATAAGTGAGCTTTAAGAACGCTTTTTGATTGACTTGGGAAAGTCCAAGACCTAAGACTAAAAGTGCAGATTTTTCATTACATATGTGCATAGGAAATGTTAGACGTGAACGACTTTAATATTCTATACACTTTATCTTTGCGCAAACATTCAAGTGAAAAAAAAAGATAAATATTTATACCAAACACTTGAGATGAATGGGTTTTCAAAATATCGGTGGCCAGTTTGAGTCCATATGCTGGGAAGCACGCGCTTAAACACTGCAAATCTGTTGAGAAAGTTTGTTTTGACAAAAGATCGGCATTGTTTTGTTTATTAGGCTTACACTAGACGAAAGAACTATAGAGGTACTTCTTTGACTATAAACTTTGATGCTACTAACCCATTTTTTTTTTTTTTAAATAACGACGCATAAATCTTTCAAATTTTAATTAGAGGAATGGGTATAAAAATGCCACTACGTGAATCGACTTAGTCCTAAGGAAAGTCCATGTTTTAAAGTTCATACATCGATAGTATAAACCAAATACATAGTCGGTTTCTGTAACGCTTACTTCCATCTCAAAATATGTTAAAGCGCTTTAATTTCTAAAATTTTAAGGGAACCACTTTTTAGTTTCCCTGTACCTTATGGTACAAAGGGTATATTAAGTTTGTGCAAACCGAAAATGTATGTAACATACAGAAGCAGACCCAAAATTACCCAAAGTATGATCAGTGTGACTAGTGAAGTCGATTAACCCATGTCCGTCTGTCTGTCTAGATCTCAGAGACGGTAACAGCTACAGCAATCATACTTTTAGACTCCCTTATTATCTTGCGGGAGACAAGTTTATTTTCTTTTTTTGATATCGGGGTTATATTATATAGCTCCCGTAGGGGTGTTTCAGAGCACCTCGAAAAAAACACAAGTTTTATTTATGAAGATACTGCAACCAAACTTGATCAAAATCGGTTGACTGCATCATATAGCCAACATAGGACCCGTCGGTCAAAAAAACGTGTTGGATGCTAAATTCGTTGCATTTCGTGTGCTTATGAAAATATCGGAACCACTTTTTTCAGAATAAGACTTGGGAGTAAACAATAAAAAATAGATGCGCGTGGGTGTGGGGGTAGCATCCCCAAAATATAAAAAGATTTTTTATACTACAGTCTACATGTAGAAGAATGTACACCTTAAAAGCAGGCAATGTTATAGTACTGCCGCTCTGTGCGCACTACCTTTGCGAGTGGTCTTCTTTTTATTTAAAATGAATATCTTATTTCTAAGTTACATAATAAACGCTGTGTTGTAAGCAGCAGCGTACTTAAAACTAGGTATATAAACTGTATATAAGAATGTCAAGTGCGCCATCGAATCTTTATGGGATTACAAGTGATATTTGACCTAGGATACATTATAGAATGCTCAACAGTCGCATTCCAACCCAGGCCGCTTATCTCCTGTTAATTCATGCGCCACATACACGATCCCACACATATGCAGACCACTTGAGGCCTATACAGTGCCGTAGAGAGAAAATCCGGGCCCGGAGGAAAAATGTACCGGCCCCTCTATTACACCTTTAGCTTGAATCAAGTCAGTACGACAGTAATTATACCGGGACCCTGAGAAAACTCCAGGCCCGGAGAAATCCCCCCCTTCTCCCTCCCCTCTCGTCGGGCCAGGGCCTACATTATAAGAATAGTCGTAAACTATCCCTAAAATGTACGCTGCGAGGGTTCCGATGTGACGTCTTATGTCTACATACCAATTTTGGGGCCTACTGCTTTTTAGTGGGACTTCTTTATTTTATTTTACTTCTGATTTTATTTAATTAATTTGCATCCAAAGATGGGTTTTCAAAAAGAAAGTACTGTGTCGACTTTGAATATTGTTATTTAAAAAAGGCGGCAGTTAAACACGAAATTATATTGGGGGGAAATGGGGATCCAACAACAAAAAACAGAATGTAAGGAAAGAGCTAAACCACAAGATGCAGCTTGTAGCAAAAATTTAAACTACTAAATTTGATCTTCCGGAAACAGGCAATACGGAGAGACGGACATGGCTAAATCGATTCTTTTTTTCGTCCTGAACATTTTGGTTTAAAGATAGTGAGGCCTTACTCAGGATACGAAAACAAACGAAACTTTTCACAATCGTTTCGACCAAAGGCACAAACTTCTCTTGTTTAGCTGACTTACTCGAGTACTTTCGTTCGTGACCACAAACAGTATAAAAACAATTTTAACTTTATTTTTATTTTAATTTTTTTGGGTTTCGGTCTCGCCAAAGAGAGAAACAAACCGAAAAATAACTTTTCGTTACGTTTTTTTTTGTACTCTGGCCTTACTCGTAATCCTTTCCATTTGTTGCACTAACTTAATGTTCCCTTTATACGTAAAGTATAGGGTATGAAGAGTGTCTTTTTGTAATAGGTATAAACTACTTTAGAAAGTCAATCAATAAAAGCAACTAATTTTAAACGATACTAATTCCCACTTTTATAAAGATCGCCAGAATGGAGCCAATTAATCTTAAATGATTGACCTCAAATACTTATTCCCATTTTTATAAAGATCTCCAGAATTAGAAGCAATCGGATTTTCTTATTTAAATTAAGTTAAGTATTTAATTTTAAACAATTTTTTAATTTTCGTTTTTTAAAGATTTATTTTTTTTTTTATCAAGATTAATACTCTGTTACGCTTCTATTGAAATAAGTTTGATATGAAATCATAATTTTTGGTTATAGAATAAAAATAATTCAAAAGAAAAATAAGTTAAGCATGTCTTCGGATATAAAAATTTTTATCAAAAACATCTCGATATTTTGTTTTTAATTTTTAAAACTGTGATTAAATTTTGTTAAGAAATAAAAAATTCAAGACTCGCAACACAGATACAAATTTTCGCTTTTTTCGTTAAAAGCCAAAAATGCAACGAAGTTTCAAAATATTTTTCCGTCCTGTAGTTACGATGTTAGCCTATTATAATGGCATTATACGGTGCTGTCGTTACGCGTGGACCAGGCATTGTATGAGTGGGCGAGACGTACCGCATGGATTGTTCCAGCTTGCGATAGTTGGATGACATTTGTAAAAAGCCTATATAAGCTGAAATAATACATTATAATACAAGAAATAGTTCAGATATAACATTAAGTTACAATTGGATGTGCGTGGCACTGGTTTATCCTGAGATATTTGTGGCTCTTCATTAGCAGTCTGCTGCTCCTCTGCTAAATAAGGATTGAGGCAGCGTTGCAGGCATTTGGCCATATGTAGACCGCGTTTGGGACGACCACAACGACATGTGGCTACAAGAGCTTTATACATTTCGGGGGATGTGAAGTACGAATCGCCTTTGTTATTGTGCACATAAGGACAGAGATCTGTAAAAGGTTTGGGTATTGCATGTGTATACTCTTTGTTTGAGTAGTAAATAACGAATTGAGTTGAGTTTTAAAACCTAAAACTAATTCTCTTCAAGTTCTGTAATAGTTTCCACAATATCTTAATCACACTAATGGAACTTCCCTAGACTATAGACATAGCAGGCTTAGGAGACATCTGAGTAACTTGGAAATGCTCGCAACACATACTTACTAAGTATAACGCCCTAACCTGATCCTTCTTTAGCCAGCATAAAATCTCATTGCTCAACGTTAAGCGGTCAAAACCATTTAAAATTAGTTTTAAATCGGAAATTTTAATCGTAGAAATTTAAACTTAGAATGGTGCACAATCGACACTGACTGAGATTGGAATTGTATGTCATCTAAACCATCCCGACCACACTTTTTTTTATTTAGTCTTACTTACCCTTAAGTTTTTGTTTATCCATAATTTGTTTGTTAATCTCGTCTTGATGATAAAAATTGTTAAGTTGAGCATCGGCAATTTTATTCCAAACTATGGGATAATTGCGCCGAGACTTGTGCTCCATGCTCACTTGCTCCTTGCTGGCAAATTAAAGATATTTAAATCATATAATAATATTTTTCTTAATATTTAGCTTACACTTTGCCGATAAACTTGATGGGATCCATTTCGAAACGTACAAATACTGAAAAAAAAACTCTACTGTTGTGTAAAAACAGTTCTTAAATCATGCAACCTTAAAGGAAACCTTGACAACAAAACCTAGAAACATAAATTTAGTTGTTTATGCAATTGCCATGGCAAACTTTTTGTATAAATAACAATGTTCATATTTTTTTCTGTAATAAGTTTTGCTTTAATTCTTGCGCTTAAGTTTTACACAAATGTTTATTTAAATTTTTGTTGTGGCATTTATGGCCATCGTTAACTTGTTAAAGTTTAAATTGAAATGTAAGTATAATTTACTTGTTGGTAATTTGGAAAATTTTTGTTATTTTTCGTTTATTTTTATAGTAATTATTTAATATTTATTCGCACTGTTTAAATAAATCGTAGAAAAATGCACTTATATAAAATACTCGCAGTACGCATGCATTTGAATTATTCATAAAAGCTAAATTAAAAATATACTTTAATATAAATATTATATATATTAGTTTTTAGCATTTTCTTTTTACAAATATAATATATATTGTTTAAACATATTTATTTTTTACACTTTAAGTGTTGCGCTTTTTGTTTTAGAACTTTTGCGTATGCTTTGATTTTCTTTGTTTTACTATGTTTATTGATTTATCATAACTATATTAAGTTTAAATAAAAAAAATGTTTACTATATCATATTTTGCAGAGAAAATTTAGTGTAAACTCACTTTAATAAAGTTTTGGTAAAAATTACAAAATTACAATATACACGTGGATAGAAAATGATTTTTTATTTGAAATGTAGTTTGTATAGATGTAGTATCAATGATTTGAAGTGCAATTTGAAAATAAAAACAATTTGTATAAAGTATTTTTTAAAGAGTATCTAACTGCATCATTTTTGTAGTTAGTTTATATTTGTATTTATGGGTTTTGTTTTTAGAGCATAACTTGGCAATTATATCAGTATTACATGTAGTTTAAATATATAATTATCAAACCAATTTATACTTATGTATATTGAATTTCACTTTAGTAGTTTGGCTTTTTATGCGCTTATAAATACAAATACATGAAGATAGATGAATCGATATGCGTACGTATGAGAATTAGAGACATATAGTGCTTTAATTTTAGTATTTACAATAACCGTTCATTACAGAAAATCAGACGACAAATGCTGGGTACATACAGTCACAAATTACTCCCTTACATTTACATTTATATGGTATACCTTACTTAGAAGCTAGACAACATACACATACAATCATTACACTAGTTCAACAATGCAAACGCGCACAACAAACGATTTGGGCTACAATAACAGTGTGGTGCGCTACAATCCTTTACGCGTTTTCCCTTCCCTTGCCTTTTTTTTTTTTTGGATGTGCTACATGGTTTATATTTATAGTAAATATACAATTATATTTTGTATTAACGTTTTTTTTTTTTTTTTTTTGAAAAAATCAGTCCATAGTTTTGGTTTATCAGTGACGGCATTTCGTTAGTAATGTTGCTTTTTGCTGTACCCGTTTAGATCTTCATGAAAAACCTTTCTCACAATATGCCATTCGTATAGTACTGATAGCCATCGTACAGTTTCGTTGACAGACTCTTCAAAGAGTCTTGAACAAGTTGTTCAACTTTGCGTTCCATTTCTTGCTCAGTTAAATTCATATGAAAACGTTTGCGGAGATTCTGTACGGTGCCGGAGCAGCCATTTTTAAAGCAGGGCAGTTGAGCATCTGCGAAAAAATAAATATATAAAATACGTAAGAAATCAATAGTTTTTAAAACAAAACAAGTTAAACTTACTGCTTCGCATGATTTCAACAAAGTTGATAATACGATCCATGTGCTTGCGCGCAGACATCATGCCTACGAGCAACAAACGATTAAATTCGCGCCAATGTTCCGAACCAGTGCCACCCATAACATCCACAAATTCGGGCGTCAGCTTAAAAGGTGATTGCTCAAAGCCTAAAAGAAGTAATTTAATTAGTTGGCTGCCACTGCGTATATTTTATTTCTAAACCTACCCAAATTCTTAGGAGATATGCTCAATATAAATCCGAAATCAATGTGTATTATATGACCATCGGAATGTAGCAGTATGTTGCCATTGTGCCTATAAAAAATACAACTTTTAAGTAATCGTCAAACAAGATGATTCTATTGATGTATTTTACCTGTCCTTAACCTGCAGCAGATAAGATATCAAACAGTAGGCTGCACAGCTCTGTACAAAGTTCTTTTGGGCACGTCTAAAGCTATCACCCGTGGGTTTGCCATATTCATCGATGAAATAATCGCGTAACGATTTGTTGGAATTCTTTTTGATTTGATGCAATGAAACTGTGTTCAGTATGGGTTCAATAAGACCGCTATCATTTGAAAGGCAAACGATTTTATAAGGGCGCACCCAAAGGTCTACGTGCTCCTCCTGCCATATTATCTTAAACATCTGCAAAATAAAAACAAAATCAGTTGTAGCCGCTACAAATTTTTTTTATAGTGCTTACTAACCTGTAGCAGTTGCGTGGCCATTAGCTCTTGACGCAAATCATCACCGCACTTGACAATGGCCGACAACAAACGCCAATTGGATAAATGTCCATAAGGTGAAGACTCGCGTATAAGTTTCTCCTTTTCATCCCAAGGTTCCTGGAATTGTGAATATTAATGTGTAAGCTTTAAAGTAGGCTATTAAGAGTTCATTGCTTACCTTTAATGCCGCCGCTGAGGGATCTTCTGGATCGTTGCTAAAGGATTTTGTGTTTTCGCAACTCAAATTATTGCAATGACGTGTGCGCACATCGCCAATGTTGAAAACAACCGGTGGACCTGCAAGAGCAAAACAATCTTTCAGCTACAAATGGTTTTAAAAGCCCACTCAAACCTACCTTGATCTCTCGAGTCACACGAGTCAAGTGACATTTGCGATATGGCATCGCGTTCACTTATTTTACGCATGTTCAAATATTGCGCCGTTATCTCATCATCCTCTTGCGACCACACATCATCCTCATGCAGCTGTAGGCCACCAAGCGTCAAAGCATTGATACTACCGCAGCAATTGTGATTGGCAGAATCACCACAAGCGCCACCCTCGCCATGAGCTTCTCCACGCTTGCGACGGCAGCTGGAACCATGATGACTGCTGCAGCTGGAGGTTCGACTGCAGCTTTGATGAGCGTTGAGGCAGGCGCCCTCTAGATGCTCCTCACTCTTTGTATGCCTTAGCGAAGGCATCATCTTAGGAATTAGCGGGGATGTGTAGATGTCTGGCACTTCAACCACTTCTACATAGATTATGTACGGCGTTTTATCTTTTGAATTGAGCACTGCAGTCTTTTCCTCCGTTATGCGTACTACATGATGAGGAATGTCCGAGTAGAGCGGCAACCAAACACGCGCAGGCAAATTTTTATTAATCAGATTAAGAAACATGCGCAGGGCTGAAGTTTTCTCCGCTTTGGATGGCAAGGATGTAAGGTTTTTGCCCACGTTCATGAGCGCTTTCATGAATTCCTTTTGAGGCGCCGTTTTGGGCGCACCACAGCTGCATAGTGTACGTTGTCCCAGCAGTCCGTTAACCTGACCGCGAACCGTTTCGAAACATGTGCAACCGTTGTCAAAAGCACGTCCGGACGTCAGATCACCCAGGCACAGCTTGGCGGGCGTGCTGGGCAGCGTTTGAGTGGTATATGGCGGCTGTTGATACATGCGATGGGATATGCTTAGTGTGTGTGGTGTACGTGAGTCAGCCAACAACACTGTAGCGTCGGACTGAGAGCGATGATGAGTTTTCTTTACCAGCGACACAGCTGGAGCGGTAAGTGCTGTTGCGCCACCAGCATTGGCCAATTTCAGTTCGTTCTTGGCCTGCAGCTTTTGCTCTTTCTTCGAAAAGATCTCTTTCATTAGAGCCAGCTTTGATTTACGTGTGCTGCTGTTATTTCCTAGCGAATCCACTTGATAGTTATAGGCTTCCAGCAACCACAAACATTTGAGCGAAAAGTCCACAGACTTGCGACAACGTATGGTCAAATAAGGATCCAACACTTCGGCCAGCTCGTCCATTTGTATATACATCACAATTAGTTGCGGTATATAAAGATCAACCTCCTGATCGGGAAAACTAAAAATCTTGTTGCCTATAAAGCTTAACACTCCCGGCTCCTTGGAATAAAACAAGTAATGCACCGCAAAGTGTATATTGAACACGGGTGATTCAAAGAATCTAAGCAAGCCACTGGGCCCACGCTCAGCTTTTTGTTGTGCATCGGCGGCAGTCGTGCGTTCGCTTATGAAGTATTTAACCACGCCGGGCACCTTGATCTTATTCAGTGAGCTTATCGAAGCTGATTTGGGCAGCGTTACTTCCGTATTTTCGTTCTCTGCGCCAGGCAAACGCAAGTTTAATGTGCGTTCTTTGCTTTTCAATGCCTCCGCTGCAGCGTCACCCGCGGTTTGCTTCGCATCTGTTGCTGCTGTTTCTGTGGGCGTAGCTGCGGGAGTATTGGCTGCCGAGCTGGCTGCTGCAGCGGCAGCGGCAGCTGCAGCCTTTTTACTTGAATTTGAGGTGAGTAGGCTAAAAAATTCCTTCTTTTTGGAAATGTCTGTGGGTGATTTTATCTGATCCGGTGACGTGGTGGCTATGCTATTAGGCGTAGTCGCACTAGCTGTTGTAGCAGCTGTTTCATCGCCGTTTTTTTGCTTGGCTGCATTTTTCTTCTCATGGTTCTCTATAATGCTCTGAGCTGTGCGAAAAATAGCATTTTTGGTAGCACCAAAAAAGTTTTTAAACAAAACCTGATCGTTCTTGGTGCTCTCCGTGGGCGTTGGCGTTGCTGCGGGCGTACTAGCTGGAGCTACTGCCGTTGGAGTTTGCAGCGTGGCATCTACCACATCAACGCTGTTTTCCTGCTCTGGTGGCTGCTGCTCCATGCCGTCTTCTTCATAGTCCAACACTGGCTCTATTTCATTGGGAGCTGAACCGCGTTCCATATTAATGGCCGCTTGGGACATGTTCATGACACGATAGCGCGTGCGATCATCCACATCACGTTGGTGCTGCTCCTTTTGTTGTTGCTGTAATCTGGCTTGTTCTTGAGCCCGCTGCTGTTGCTTTTGCTTGCGTGAAGGACGCAGCGTGCGGCAATCAATGTCATTGCTCGCTTGTGATGAATAGAAGCATAAGTCCGATTGCATTAAATTGTACTCCTCATCCATTGATGTTGTATCCATTAAGTCAATGCATTCCTCTTCAGCATCAGCATCTGCATCCGCATCGGCATCCATTTCACCAGAATCTAGCGATTCATGTGAGTGTCGAATGCGATTTAATGAGATTTGATCCGACTCTGAACCACAAATAATGCCTGCAGTATGCGTCAATAAATTAGTATATTATATGTGTATTTTTTTAAGCAACCTAACATTAAAGCCCAAGGCAATTTACCTGAATCATCTGAGCCAAGACTGGTGAGATCCTCGCGCTTTTTGCTGCTTCCAGCGCTGCTGCAGCTGTTGTTACTGCTTGCGCCATTGCTGGAGCTGCTGCTGCTGCCACCAACGACAACGCCAGCCATAACGCTGGCCATGTCCGGGCCACTACGCGACTCGCTGGATTTGGGCCGCGTGCGCAAGCTAGGACAGGAGTCCACTGCAAAGATAATTAATTTTATTAAAACATATGCAAATGGCTAAATTTAGCAATACGTACCAACTACATTGGGCGCTTGATGCACAGCTGCTGTGGCAGGCATTGTCGCGTTATTGACATTGGCCAAGTTGGCAGCTGCTGCGGCTGCTGGCGTAGGCGCGGCCGAGGTCACGGCTGGTGTGGGCGTGGTCGAGGATAAGGCAGCTGTGACGCTGGCTGCTGTGGTTACAATTTTCGAGCACATATTTGTGCCGAGTATTGACGTGGGTGAGCAATATGTATTGTTCTCGCTCTCGGCATTGGGTGAAGACACTTCGACCTAAGGCAATTAATGACAAAAAAAAAGAAAATACGTCAAAACAAAGTTTTTATCAAGTTACTTTGCATAAGTTAAAGTAAATAGTCAAAAGTTATAAGCAGCAAAGTGGCTTTACGTCAATGCACAATTATTAAGTGATAAAAGACAGCGCATACGGGAAGGGTGGTGTAAAAAAAAAACTAAATCAGCTTTGCACTTAAAACAAATGCAACAATAAGCTGTATGCTACAATGCGCAAGTTTGTGCTGACACAAGCTGCTTGCTGCAATGTAGCTTTTTTGTGTTTGTAGTTGTACATGTAGTTGGAGCAAGCGAGCTAGCGGCTGCTGCCGACTCGCTCGTCTGATAACCAGAAATGTACACAAATATTTAGCGCAGCAAATAGGTGCAAATAAAAAAAAAAAAAAAAATGAGTATAAATTGAATAACAATACAATAAGCGATAAAAATATAAATAAATAGATAATTTGTCAGCACACAGACATGCATATAAAATACTGTGTATTGGTATATAAATAATATGAAACTTTCCTAGCTAAAAAAATCACTTTATGCGCTATCAATTGCAAGGTTATTCTTCTATGGCACTCAAAGTATTTCATAGATACTATAATATAGGTGTATCCAACGTTTGCCACAATTACTCACCTCGGGTATGCGTTGCAAGGCGCTGTCAAGACTGCGATTCCGATGATGTTGCGTATGATTGATGCGTGTGTTGGTCACTTGTGATATGGGTGGCAGCAGTATGCCCATGGATCTGCAAGCAAAAACACAATAATTGTAAACATTTGTCAACTTATAAAGCACTTAATGTTATGCATGTGTTTGTTAAAAATCAATGCAGCAACGTTTACACTCAGTCAGCTTGCAAACAATATGTTTTGGAATGTTCCACACACACAAAACACAAACACACACTCACAAGTTGGACTTTTATAATTAAATTACTTTTCCATCGCGTACTTCTGCTGCTGTTTACTGCGCCTTTCTTTAATAACTAAAAGCTGCTACACAACAAACTATTTGTAAAATTTAACTAAAAACATTATTGTTAAACAAATCTATAACAAATACGAATAAAAACAAAAAACAATACGCGTGGAAAAAAAAACGACACAGAAAACCACAACAACAAACTCGATAGCGAGTAAAAAAGCTACGCGACGCGCACTCAGCCAACAAAAGCTGACTAATGCGAGCAGCTTTGAGTTTGTTGTAACTCAGAGCGCTTTACGCTCAATTTTTGCATTGAGTGCAGTGTTGCCAGCTGTTGTGTTTTTGCTAGAAAATTGTTTTTTGTAGTTTTATTTTTTTTTTGAGCACATTAAATTTGTTTTATTTCTACTGCACTTACGCAATTAACTTTAACGTGTACATTTGGGAGATTGCAGTTAAATATCAGTTTTATATTAGTGCTTATTTCAATATAACTTTTAGTTACTTTTTGCCATGATTTATTTTTATAGTGGTCATTCATGTGCAATAAGTAACCAGTTTTTTTTTGTCAAAACAAATCTCTTGTAGACTTGACTTAAGCACATTTAAACTTAAATACAATTTTTTTTAAGTTTTGGCACAAACTTGTAGTTTAGCAATAAGTTAAAGCCCAAGCTTAAGCCAACTTTTTTACAACTTGACGAAGCTAGTATTATTTGCTAAATAAATTTGTGTTTTGTTTGCTTGTTCTTAAGCTTACAGAACTTCAAACTTGAATTTTGCATGCACTTGAATATATAGAAAAAAAAAACACTAGTTATCTATTTAGACTGGCTTTGCACTTTTTCGCTGCCGAAGTCAAAAATTTGTTTGTTTTCCAAACATTTATTGCTGCTGCTTCGGTTTTTTTCTGTAGTAGTCAAAAACATTAGAAATATTGTTGTTTTTTGCGCTTGCTTAATGTTTTACGTGAAAATGCCTTACTGCCTAAAATGGTTTTTACATTTAAAAGAAAAAAATGATTTGACTAAAGAAACATTTTTTTATTTATAATTTTATTCAATCGGAATTTTTAAGCACTCTAATTTTCAAATAATTTATTTGTATTTTACTTTAACGCCTTGGCAACACTGCTCAAACTGTGAGCGAGAGCGTAAGTGCAAAAACAACAAGCTTTTTGAGTGTTTTTAATGCTGACTTTGAAATGCTGCTCTGCTTTGCTTTATTATTATTTTGTAATTGTAATGCTCAACTCAAACATTTACTTGGCCCTTCTTGTGCTGTCGCCTGCCATATTTCAAAACTATTTTCATTCAATTGGGCTCATTGGCTTCATTCATAAATCGGTTATGTATGCAATCAACTGCTGCTGGCACCTTTCGAATACATTCACGTACAACGCCTTGACTTCCATACTTGCTCTTAAAGTGCAGTCTTTTATTATTTTATGTTTGCTGTCCATCAACTCATTCGACACAAATGTTGCGCATATGTAAATGCAAGCTACACATGTAGTACATGCTGTGTATGTACACAGCTGCACTTATTAATTAAGCAGACGCACCAAATTACATGGGATTTAATGCATACAACTTATATCTTTTATTGCTACATGGACAGGTGAGCGCGCAGGCAATTAACATAAAAAAATGTTTCATGTTCAATTACTTGCACAATGTTTTTCTTTTTTTTTTTTTATGTAAACACACATTCACAAATATGCGTGTGTGCGCCGGCAATTGCAGCTTAAATTAATTTAAATTTACGCAACGATTAATTGCAACTTATTGAGAGTCTCTGTTGACTGTCATTTACTTAATGCATTTGAAGCGCTAAAAGAAATCATCTTAAAAATAACTTAAATTAAGCTTGATGAAGGCAAAAGCTCAAGAGCGGGCCAAACAATAATAAGTCTCTTAGCGCTTAATAGAGCGGCGCCTATGAGAAATGGAGTGTGTGCTTATTATGTGCGTACAGTCAGGCTAGAAAATTTACAAACACTTTTAAATTTGTAGCTTCTTGTGCCGTAACTAAGTGTAGAGCTAGTGTACGAAAGTGCCAAAAAACTTGTTTTAGCGAGATATCAATTTTTTTGCTCGTCCAGAGACAGTGGTTAGTTTTGTTTAATATCGCTATATTTGTTTATTCATGTAAGTACCTTATCTGTTTGTTAAAAATAAACATTAAAAAAAATATCTTAATATTCAGCCGTGCTGCGGAAAACGAGTCCAAGCATTTTATTCGGATTCTTTTTGAAAACGAATGTTTGGTGCACCCAGTTTCATCAAACCGAGTTTTTCATGTGTTTTGTTGCAAGAGATTTTAATTTATCGGCAAAATAGGTATTAAATAGTACGAATTTTATATTGCAAAATTTTTTTTGAATATTCTTTGATATTTTTAGAATATATTTATGCCAACTTCAAGTAAGATATTTACTGACAATTTGCTGTTTTGTATCAAACAAAAATAATTTCGCGCCAACGCAAGATGGGAAATTTCCGGCATTATTTGGTATGTATACGAGTTTATCAAAAATAAAATAGGGAAATATCGACGAAAATTTTCGTTTTCCGGAGCACGCAAAAGCGTATCCGATTAAAATTGTTGTGTTTGGTTATTTGGTTTTCCACAGCTGATTATAAAGAGAGCCCTATTTAACACTGGTCGATGTACCGGCTAGGATTGCTAGCACAAAAAAATATAAAAAAAAGGGGCTAAATTTAGAGGTTGAAATATTAACCAGCCATAAAAGAAAAAAATATAAAGAAAATAGCTACATACGGTGAATTTTATTCAAAATTAGATTATAAAATAGTTTAAATTATATAAAAAAAAGCTTCACTTTTTATATTCAGCACCTATGGGAAGTCTACTAACTCAATATGGTTTAATGATTTTAAATTAAATATAATGAAATAAACAAAAAAAAGTAATTTAATTGTAAAGGCCCATGCAAAAATTTCGCACGGAATGACAAAACTTCATATAAAAAAAAATAATACCAACTAGTGGGATTGCCTTTAACGAAAAGCATGGTTTGCTTGGTATCGATTGTTTTAAATATATCATTAGTAGTTTCTTATAAAAGTAGAAATAAAAGTTGTTCTTGCCCCACTTTTATATACCCTCTTCACCATGGACATGCCGCACTCCATTAATCCATCCATCCTAACGGCCACTTACGCTGATGACACTGCGTTACTATCCTCGGCCACTAACGTCCAAGAAGCTGCTGATGGCCTGCAGCTGGAACTGGTGAAAATAGAACAGTGGGCAAAACGTTGGAACATTCAACTAAATGGAGACAAATCCTCATGCGTTCTGTTCACACTTAGGCGAGATCCTTGTCCGCCGCTTACTATAAATGGGGCCACAATCCCATTTAAGAACTCGCATCCGTATCTTGGAGTCCATCTTGATAAAAAACTTTGTTGGGGACAACACATAAATCATGTGGTAACAAGATGCAGGGCCAAGCTCGCTAAAATGCACTGGCTTTTGGGCAGGAAAAGTAAACTATCAATTTCAAACAAAATCACTCTATACAAAGCCATCATAACACCTGCGTGGACGTATGGAATCCAAGTTTGGGGAACGGCAGCAAAAACAAAACTGAAGAGGATTCAAACACTGCAAAATAAAGCTCTTCGCCAAATAGCAGATGCTCCATGGTTTGTAAGAAATAGGAATTTACATAAAGACCTTCAAATAGGTTTCACTGGAGACATCATCAACAATCTGAGCGGGAGGTATGAGAGTAGATTGGAAACCCATCCGAATTCGCTGGCCTGTGCTCTTGCGGGTCATAGGCCAAGGCGAAGACTGAAAAGACTACACCCCTCGGATCTGAAGCACCGAAAAGTTTAGCAAAAAATTTTAAATTTAAACAATACACAATTTACACACAATTTTCTCACAATTTTTATTTTTATTAAACATGTACATAATTTTTGTCTTATTGTTGCTCATTTTGTAAAATATCTGCTTTAGATTTAATTTCATAAACCATACACATAATACCATAACACCAAACCAGAGTAGCGATTTACTTTATATACCTATTGGATTATAGCCTTAGTTTTAAGTAGGCTGATTGCCAATACATTAATAATAATAAAAAAAAAAAAAAAAAAAAAAAAAAAAAAAAAAAGTATAGTAATGAGCATGTCAATAAATTTTTTTTTTTACGAAATTTTTTAAAATGTATGCAGCACTCTGAGTTAGTAGAAAAATATTTTTATAAGTTATTTTTCTATACCAAACATAAATTTTCCTACCTAATTTCCTTTAAGCTAACATTTTTGTTATTTAAATTTTTGACCTCACAGAGTTGAGGCTCAGTCTATACAGCTAAAGTATTCAAAACTATTAAAGTCAAGTAAAAAAGTATCTTGAGGCGTAAAAATGAAAAACTTAAAACAAATTTTCGCGTTATGATGACTACGCGCTAACTTTAATGCCGTCTGAATAATTTTTGACCTTACTGTTTGCCCTGTCGATTGAGCGAGTTAAAATTCAAGAAAAAAAATGTTTGCGTTTTCAGCAAAACAATAACAGCCAAACAATAATAATCAGGAACTCTTGGGTTTATGCGATGTTTCATCAGCATATTTTTTGCGCTTGTTAATACCGAAAGAAAGTAAAAGCAAATTGTACGAACAGCGGTGGATCCACAAAACACACTCGGGGGGTAACAAATTTTCTACTCAGTGTCGTTTCTGAATCAATACACTAAACATGTTCCAAGTTTGCAAAAAACTGTGCTATTTCTGGGGGATTCGCCACCATACATATGTACATACATACGCACAATCAAAATAATAACAAAAGCAAAGAATATAAAATACCAAACGTAATCAGTGGAATACTCAAATGTTTTGCTTGATAAGCCATACCATACAGTTAGTTGGGTAATCGATTGTGACCGTCTAAAGTAGGTGCATATACATATGTATATACACATACAATATACCCATACTTATGTATGTACATAATAACAGTCAACGGCCCTGCCCTCTGATATAACAGTTAGAATGGCCTTGAACGGCTCTCAAGCACGCGTTCCACAGGTTAACCTACTAAAAACTGGTCAGAAGCCGAGCGTGCCAAAGGGTTAACAGTTTAGACGTTGTTTTATTTTATTTTTGCACTCGCTTGATTAATTACTCACACGTACGGATAAGCGGGGTAAAGTAGGGCGGCTTATGAAACTTTACTTAGCGCCTCATTTGTTGCGCTTTTACGAGTAGGCTGAACCTATAAAATGCATAGGGGTACCTAAGTTTTCGGCGTCGAATTGCTATACCAATGATAAATATGATACATGCTAAATATTTTTAAATATTCTGAGAAGTCTTCTGCCCAATTCGCTATGTAGATCAATTAAGGGTTAAGAATATTTAAAGATCGTGAAAAATCGAATAAATTCAATCTTTGTAGACATTATTTTCGAAACGACTGAAAATTGTTGAACAAAAATTTCGATATATTTATCATATTTTATTTTAAAGGTATATTCTTCAATAACAAGCTAAAAAAATTAGCTTTCATTGAATATTATATTATTTTCCTTAAATTTGGGCTCGCTTATTACGTATTCCGATTTCAATATTTCAAAAATTGCAAGTAATCATCAAAGCACGTAATACTCAAAAAACGTATTTCTAGTTGAGATCAAAGCAGGATTCTCAGGGGGGTTCGGTTTGTTTTCTCTGTGAATAATGTAATTCAAATGCGCTAAATGCTGTCTGGAACTCCACGACTATCACACGACGCACTGAAATAAAAATATTCAACTCCAACGTGAAGTCCACTTTATTATATGGTTGCGAAACCTGAAACCTTGCAGCCTCTAGCCCCCAAAGTTTTCATCAATCGATGTCTACGGAAAATCTTGAGAATTTTCTGGCCTAATACTATCTCAAATGCTGACCTGTGGACTAGCTGCAACCAGATACCGATGCGCCTTGAAATCCTGAAAAGGAATTGGGGCTGGCTTGGGCACGTGTTAAAAAGAGACCCAATCGACATCAACCGCAGCGCCATCAACTGGAACCCTCAAGGAAGCCGTCGCAGAGGCAGACTAGCCGTGACCTGGAGGAGGAATCTGGAAGCTGACGTGCTCAGATCCAACAAAACCTGGAGTAAAGTCAAGAGGTTGGCGCATGACAGAGGAAAATGCAGAAACCTCGTTGCGGCCTGGGCACCTCCGCGGAGCCATAGGACCATATATATATGTATATATGTAATTCAAATTCTTTGGAAACAAAGCAGTAGGCTTAGGGACCGATGGAATTTACCTACGCGATTGTATCTTTCACTCTTCGGCCTTGTCTACTTTTCAAATTGAAAATTGAATTTTGTGATCATGCCAATTTTGCTATAAATAATAATAATAAAAGATAGGACTTCAATTATTATCAATAATTTTTATACATTTTCGTTTTTGTGTGCTGCCAATTTCAAATTTCGTTAACTTCTCATATTTCCTTTGCTCTTTTCGTTAAAAATTCAAATATTTCACTTAGTCTATTCGATAAATTTTCATATTTCCTTAATACTTTTCGATAAACTCTCATCATTTTTTTCGTTTTAGCAGCTTCCAATCTTACTCTTCTCTATAAATTCTTATATTCGCCTTGCTCTTTTCGATTAATTCTGATAGAAAAGGGAACTTGCTCTTTAGTTGTGAGGCTTTTATGGAAAATTCATAAATATTGTAAAAATGCCAATTTTTTTGACCAACACATTAGGGATGCTCGATACCGGAAAAAAAATGTCGAACCGAAGTATTGAGTATTCCAAAAAACGATTCTCCCAAAAATAAATGGAGGCATTTGCTCGACAAAGAAACCAAAATTTGAGATAGGGGTTATAAAATGAAACTAAGAATGATATAAGCTTTTCCTTATTTATTTTGCAGCGGTGGACACGCAGTGGTTCATTTTACTAACATTGTTCACTCTGTTATTTTTTGGAAGTGGCGCCAGCCAGACCTGAAAATTGCATGGGTAACCATCATAAAGGGATTTTTTTGCGAAATAAATTTCAAGCGCCCAATGTAAAACGAAATTAAGCTGGATACCGATACTAAGCAAATTGGTATCGAATCGACGATTAATCGAGAACCAAAATATCGGTATTGAATATTCAGTAGCGACTTCGATATTCAAAAAATCGGATCGGTATCGCGCATCCCTACAACACATCAACTCTATCGCCCCTATCAGTTTATCAAGTTTGTCAATGTGTGTAATATTTTTTGTATTGAATCAGAAAAAAATAATTATTAAAAAATATCTCACTTGAAATAGTATCTAAGAATATTGAAGCATATTTAAAAAAATTATTCAGTTTAAACCTATTTTGCCAGTCCGATTTAAGCTACATACAAAATTCGTTTAGTGAAACTTGTGAAATCAAAACGAAATCAAATATTTTATTCGATTTTGCTTTTACAATCAGCTATTTAGTATTATATTACCTTACAAACGGTAAATAATACCAAAAAAGAGTATTAAAAATATGCTCACTCTTGTAGATATTTGCGCTGTCTGGCATAATTGCCAATTATTTTAATTTTAAGTTGTTGTGGAAAAGTTTGCCCTTTTGCCATTGTACATTTATGCCCAACAAAGTGAACACCCCAATCATTTGCAAATAATTTTGAGAATTTTTTTTAGGCAGGCTGAAATTTTTTTGAGGGACTTCTAGAGAAAGTTTATGTACCTTCAATTTACATTTTTAATTTTTTAATCAGCATAGAATTTCTTTTGTAGCCTGAAGAAATTTGGAACCAAAAATCCTAAAATGTTATTAAAAGACCTTACTAGCTATAAAATAGTGCAGATATGGATCAATGCTGCATCGACTTTTAATGAATTGAGTAACATTTTGAGGAGATGTAGGGCTTGAGAAAAAGGGATTCAGATTCAATTGGGCATAGGCTATAAAATAGAACATTCTTTTGCTAGCGCTGCTTTTTTGCTTTTACAATCACTGCAAATTGAAATCATTTTTAATTTCCCTTTAATCTTATATGCTCCATATGGCATTTTTGTAAAAAAAAGCTCATCGTGTAAAAAATAAGGAAGTGTGAAAGCGAAAACATTCAATTCAATAAACACAGCCATAAATTCGTACATTTGTTTATATTTATTTATTTATATCAGGCAACAAACAAATTAAAGTGAAATTAAAAAGCTCACAAGAAATTCGCATTTAAATGAGTTCAGGAATGTGCATAAAGTGTATCCCCTAGTCATCACTTATATGTTAAATATGACCCAGTACAGCTTGAGTGACTGTGCTTTGTTAATCCGCTTACGGCTTAGCCTTTATAATGGAAAAACATGGCCTATATATATCAATTTATTTGTATGTATATTAACGTCAAGTTATCAATAATGATATAATAGGAGCTAATAATGACAAGCTGATAGCTGAACAATTTAGATAAACACAATAAGTACTTAATAGATGTCAGGAATACTTGTTGATACTGCTGCAATTTTTTCAAGAGTAAAAAATTTCGATAACGATATATTTAGAGGCGACTATGTGTATGCAGTTGCAATTATATGCATAACTAAGGGGTGCAGCCTACTGTTTGCTTCGATTTTTAACATTTTCTGTTTATGTTTTTATACTTTGAAGATTTACTAGGTATTAAATAAAATTCCTGCCTTAGGCTGGCAAAATTTTCTATAATATAAAAGCGGTCTGCGCGATGAATCATTGTGAAAAATGAATAATGAGACATACGCAAAAATTTCTTGGAAAAGAAAAGTCAAGTATAGTTGATCTCAAGTAGCATTAATAATATTTTCATATTTGTCAAAAAATTTGCTGTTTTAAAAATGAAAATTTGCGTCTGACATCAGAAACTAATTTCCACAGCACTGCGAGCGCTCTTTCAAAGCAATTCATTAAAAAAGTACAAATATTTGTTGCTTTTATTTACTTATTTATTTTTAAATAATTGCTCAACACAAATTGTAATAAATTTAATAAACTGCACGAATGAACAATAACAAAAAAACAAATATAAATATAAACACAAAAGTTTATCAGCATCATACAGCGGCAGTAAGGAAATCCATTGGAACGTGATTGTGCAGCCTCCATAAACGTATTTGCAACGCCGCACTTGCACCCCCTCTGGACTGCACAAACCATTGCTGTGGTTTTAATTTTTTTAGTGCTGCCTGCAGCTGACGTTGACAGCAATTGAAATAAAATTCCATATTTATATGTATATTAATAATATTTATTTTTGTCTACAAAAATAATTTAATTTATACTTTTTTTTTGTGTTTTTATTTTTTATCTATTTGTTAATAACTTTATATGGTTTACAATTGTCGACGGTTTTATTTGGTTGTTTTTTAGCTATTTACTGCTCTACCTCTTTCTATTTATTTTATATAAGCTTTGTTTTTTTTTGCTGCGCAATTTGCATGGTAAATTAAATTTGTTTTGCTTAATGCACAAAAAAAAAACAAATAAAATAAAAATAAATTTCACAAAATCAACGAACTAAAAGGCAAAATTTTTGGTTTGGCTTAGAAAATAAAAATTACTCATACGCCACATTGCAACAATGGCAAATGGTATTAGGCATATTTTATTTAATGCTAAAAATAATGAAAAATCAATATGGATTTCTAGAAAATAGCAAATTAAAGCAACCAACAGAGCGCACTGAACAATACAATATTTGCATGAAGAGAAAACCAATTTCTTGCATGCGGTTTCCCAAGAAGAAGAAGCAGAAGTCATGCAGCAATTTTCAAGACCGGGCTATGAAATCAGACAGCCGACAAATACTTGCATTATGCAGCTAGACAACCAAAAATGAAAAATATATTATAATAGAAAATGAAAACTTGCTTAGAATTTCGGCATTTTAAATGCTCTTACAATGATGCAAAAGTAACTACTAGTAGGCAGTCTAGTCTAGAAATACCTTTAACGTTTCTTTTTGACAGCGCAATTCTTCTCAAATAAATGCCCATTGTCCAAAATAAAATTTAAAGAGACTTATAGGGTGACCAGTTAGTTGTGACAGTTTTTTCCAGTTGTTATGTTTCAACAGCTGTCAAAGTTACTAATGACGTCACACCGTGTAAGAGTTTGAGCTTGAGTATAAAATTCTTTTAAAATAAATGTCTATTATCCAAAATAAAATTTAAAGAGACCAATAGGGTGACCAGTTATGACAGTTTTTTCCAATTGTTATGTTTCAACAGCTGTCAAAGTTACTAATGACGTCACACCGTGTAAGAGTTTGAGCTTGAGTATGCATTTCTTCTCAAAAAAATGCTCATTATTCAAAATAAAATTTAAAGAGACTTATAGGGTGACCAGATAGTAATAATGGTTTTTGAAATTGTTATGTTTAAAAAGCTGTCAAGGTTACCAATGACGTCACACCGTGAAAGTACTTGAGCTAGGTTATGCAATTCTTCTCAATGAAATCCCCATTATCCAAAATAAAATTTAAAGAGACTTTTAGGGTGACCAGTTATGACAGTTTTTTCCATTTGTTATATTTCCAAAGCTGACAAAGTTACCAATGACGTCACACCGTCAAAGGTTTTGATTGGTGCAAACTGAAGACGTCAACCCTGTTTTGCGAACAGGACCGTAAAAGATTGCGCTGAGGCAAGAATTGAAGATGGCCAATTAATGGTGCGCGAAAAATATTGGTCAAAAACTCGGATTACGACCCAAAAAAATATTCCGCGAAGCCTCGGCCGCCTGAATGTAGACGTCAAAATATGGACAGATTTAATTTGTGGTATCTTCAGCCGTTGTTTCCTTTTTATTTCAATACATTTTTTTATATTACCTATCTCGTCACCCTTTATTAGTTTTGATCAATTCTTTAGCTACGAATTTTAAAAAACATTATAATAGTTGCAAGATCTTTAAAGTCTGGAACATTTTTCTTTAACATCATGATTCATTTACTAAGTTAATGACAAAATATTTGCACATTAAAAAAACAGTACAAATATTTGTACAAAATTGTAAATATGTAATCGTAAAAAAAAAGTTTATCAAAAGTATTTACTCCCCAAAAGATTGCAAGGTTTGTACCGCCAAAAAATATTCATTTATGTGATAATTTGAGTCTTTTGTACTCATAAAACTCATAGTACTCTAAGTTCTTTGCATGGATACGGGTTTTCAAAATAGGTAACCGCTGTTACATTAACCAGTTGATGAGCAATCTTCAAGCAGCATCATCTGCTTGGCTGCTCTTATTTCAGTACGGACTATGAATATGGGCGCAAGGAAGTCTCATCCAAACTTTTTGTACTTTTGAGCGTATTATTTGGGACACAAATGTTTCCACTCTTGTAGGCTGTAAAGCGGTATCTTTGGGTGGTTTCCCAGCACTTCTTAGGAAAAGCACCAAGTATATGGAAAAACCCTTTTTAAAAGATATGGCAAGTCTGCCTACAAAGGACCTTTTATTGAGTCCCCAAAGAGGGCGCAAACTAGCCTATTTACCCTCTTAAAACCAACATCGCCATCCCCGCCGTCGCCATACTATTCTTAAGACTCCACTTTACCATGGATCCTTAGATTTCTGAGTGATCTCGGCCTGTGGCGGTAACGCCCTAAATAAGTCCCTTAAGCAATAATATTTCGGAAGAAAAAGCCGCTTATCTGTGATTTTTAACTTGTTTTCTTAAACATTTTGTGTAACAAAGAGTTACAAATACTTTCAAAAAACGTATATACTCTACTTGAGTGGAGATGGAAATGTTTATCTAAATGCTTTGCTACTGAGCTTGCCAGGCATTATCTTTTTGAAAGCTGCCCAAATGCCAGATACTATAAGCAATAGCAACAAAAAGCCGTCAATATTGGCTTACCCAGTAGCTCAGCTTTTTTGGCCAAATAAAACTGAAAATACATAAATGCGTGCATACTTTTATATATGTATATAACAGACTATGTGTAGCTATCTTATGTACAAGTTTCCGCTTGGCTGTTGGCTTTTGTTTGCCATGTGGCTGGCCATATAACCAAGAAAAAGCCAAGAGCACAATGGCAAACCAAAAAAAAAACGGACGGGTGCGATGGCATGTAAGGAAATGCTCAGGACAAAGGAAACAAGAAATTCACTCACTTCATCTTTTCGCAAGGAAAATGGAATACATACATATATTTTCATTAATTTTTTGGCACGAAAAGAGCTCAGCTGCTAGTAAGTGCAAATAAACATAAACAAGCAGCAAATCAAATCAAGTGGAACTTATGTGAAAGTAATACATATTGTACATAAATTTACATTAGTCCAACCACAATATATAGCCTCAAGAAGTAAAATCAGACTGCTACATGCAACAAAGCGAAAATAAATTTGTGCGACTTTATTTTAAAGAGCAACAACTGTAGCAAACTTTTCAGCGCAATGTTGGCAATACGAAAGGCTGCAGGAAATTCTGTTTGTGGCCAAGATAATATGTCAACCAAGGCACCACAAACCTGGCAGCCACATCAACTTTACAATGTTGCAAGAAAAGCAGCTGCACGACTTGAAGCGCATGTAGTATTTACAACACATACACATATATGCTTACATATTGAAGTATGTAGCATGTAGTAGTAATTTGTATATAACACTAAGAAAATACTAGAGATACAAGCATTTACTACGAGTACTGCATTTTTAATAGTACTGGAGCAGTACGGGCTACTATAACAACATTTTACAGCTGCTAGTTGTTAGAGATGAGCGCGTGACACGATTGAGTATGGCTTTTAAGGCTCTTTCCAATCGTGGCAAAATGCTGTGTTGTCTTGAGTTTAGTGCCAGAAGCCGGAAAACAGGACTTTTTGGGCATTAATTGGAAAAATCTTGAATCTTGGCTTATATTTTCTCACTCAAGTTATTATGTGTGGAACACTTTGAACTAATCCCCCACCAGGTCGCCCGCGAAATACTTGAAAAAGACAAGTTGTAGCAGAATAAAGAAAATGCGGAGAGAGCTGGAGCGAAGCAAAGCAACTTTCTTCAGATAGAGTTTAATGAAACAAACTATGTTCCTAGTAGAAATTTAATGGATTAAATATATATTCTGAGTTAGTTGAGCAAGAAGAAAAACACGACATAAAAAAAATAGTCGTGAAATTTTATGTTCAAACGCGTACGACAGGTGTACGCAGATAAACAAACAAAACCGTCTTGCACTATGGGTTGAGCGGTGCTTCACGTAAGATGGCTTCAGCGTCAGTCCACTAGATGGCGCCAGCAGTAACAACAGCTTTTCTGTTTTGCCGACACAACGTATACTAATGTGTAAACATATTATTATGCGCGTCACAAATGTCTGGTAGAAAAAATCGTTGCGACACATTTTTAACACAACTGTTAACTATTTATTAGTTGTTGTGAGTGTTTTGGAAGAATGAAAGAAGAAAGTATTAAACAAATTTATTTTTGCCGTCAAAAAAAAAAGTTTCATATTTTAAATATTTTCCTTATACATTGTGTAGAGGCCCTAAGCTCTCAAGAGGAAAAATAATTTTAGAAACAAAAATAGTTATGTTTGAATTCAAAAACATATTTGCTGTTAAAATTCCGGCTGTGCAATTAAAAATAAAATTACGTATACGCAATGTAGCTTTATACAAACGTACCAAATTTCCGTACCAGCATTTCTTAACTTTATTTCGAATATTTGTTAATTAAGCCCAGTGTACATTTAACTAACCATCAAAAGCTTGCTGCAACATTATTGCTTGGATATCCAAGTTAGGATTTTAATGTGCGAAACACTGTAAGAATGTGTCTCTAGGCCTGTGTATCGTATTTTTGTAATCAACAAACAATCGTCCACTTACTATTACTTTAAAATTGAATATACACATTGATAAATAAAAATGATGAGTCATTGCCGTTCGGTCACGTGCTCATCTCTACGTTTTTAGCTTTCTACTATTACTACTTTCCACTACTACCAAAACGCCTACAAACCTATACACTTGGCTTCTTGACAAAGAGCCTTTGCCCCGCCGTTCGTCTCTCTGTCTGACTGTCTGTCGTTGTTGTCTGGTTTGTGCCTCCTGCCAGTCTGGCATGTTGCTACCATGTGTTTTCACACTTTTTAGAGCTCACGTTCGTTGTGTGCCTTTGTTTCCTGCTTGTTCGTTTTGCGTTCTTCCTTGTTGCACTGTAGTACTACTAGTTATACACTGCATCAATTGGGACAAGGGTATTGTAGAATTGGAGAACGTATGGAAAATGCAGAAGAAGTTGTCGCTGAGCACAAGGTAATTAAGCTATGTCCATCTGTTCGTATGAACAACTAGATCTCAGGACCATACCATGCACAATGCATTAATTTTAGAACTCCATTCCTAAAAGCTGCATAACTTTTCAACTTCGTTTTATTAAAAAATAAGCTAGAAGTTGAATCATGTGAGCTTAATAAACGACAAAAAGTTGACTCTTACAATAAACAACCCTCTTAACAAATTTCTTACTACATCAATTGATTTTTCTTTTGTAAAAATTGGCTACAGTGTATGCAACAGTCTTGCAGCAAAACGACAGTTTCAACCTTTTTTTTTTATTTACTTTTTTCCATTTTCTTCTTTATATTCGTTGCACGAGTTGATTGGCCGTGAAGAATGTTGGCAACAAAAGCAAAAGTACGAGTGTAAATGCTCATCCTACCAAAGCAGGGTGTAAAATTGTGCCGGAAGCAAAGTCCGTGCGCAGGAAGTGCAGGTTAAAAAGAAAATACCTGCGACAAACTTTACTTACTTCAGCCCAATCTTGGTAAGGTGACAAAATGGGGCAACAGTCAAACGAACAGGCATAAATTTTTAAGTTTAGCTCATTTGCTTAGCACAAAAGGAGCAGAAAATGTTTCCAAAACCAAGCAAAACTTCAGGCAACATTGGTGGCAAGTTTTTTGTTGTTGTGTGCGTGTTTGTGGCAAGTTGCGTGTAAATTGCCAACTAAATAAAGGTTAAGTACATAGCCAAATACAGACAAAAGGCAAGCTTTATACTATATACATGTTTATAGTTCTGTTGGGGATTATGCGGAAATAGAAGTTTTGCACAACACTGACTCACAATGGGGAAACTGAAAAAGTGGAAAAAGTATTGCAAGTTTGTGTGGCGCGTGCCAAGTAGCGTCAAGTGTGGCATTATATTATACGCTACATAAAAAAGTGAAAAGTTTTGATTTTGTGATAGGCTGGCTGTCGGCTTATCCCAACATATATGCCATGTGACAAGCGGCATCAACTAGGCTTTAACTTTTTTCATACAAGTATATTTACTTCAACATACAGTAAAGCCTTGGTAGCAGGAATTTTCAGCATGACTTGTTTTTACTATAACATATTGTTATGCGAACGAATTCGCATTGGTTAAATGCTTAATTTTTTTCAGACTTTTTTTTTTTTAAAGTATATCATATTTTTATAAACAAAAATTAAATAAAACATATTAACAATAATTTTTTTACAAAGACTATCACAATACATAAAATAACTCTTAAAATCATGAACGCATCATTTCAAGCATTAAATGAGCTATTCGATACTTCATTACACCTAATTGAATTGAAATCTGATAGCTTTAAGCGCTTAAAAATAATAGGGTTGATGGGTTAAAAAATGTTGGTTTAAATATGCCACTAATGCATTGGCTTTCCTTAACCCTATAAAACGCAGCTTCTAATAAAATTTTAAGCTTATAGCTTTGTTCTTTAAGCAACAGGCGCACGTTGCTAAATTGTTTTTTTTTTTTTGCTTGTACTGATCAGTTTCTTAAATAACCTCTCAGGTCTTATACGTTAGTTTCTAGTTGTTACATACAACATTTTTTGCACAAACTAAATAAAGTCATATGTTTACAATAAACCTAAACAAGCGCTTTAAAGTGAAAAAGAGTCAAACGTAAGCTAGCGTGACATTCAACAAAAAAAAAGAACAAAAACTTGTTAAAATTTAATTAAATGTACAGCAATTGTAGTTTTTTATACGAGCTGACGTGACGTATGCGCAATATTTATTTATATTAAGCATACGCAATGTGTGGTGTGCATATTTAAGGTTTATAAATTTTACCATTGAAATCTGTTTGGGTAAATGCTTTATGTCATTTAACAACTAAGCTCTCAGCTCAGCGGTGCAGAGTGTAAGCAAAAGAGTTGACAGGCTATGCGTTGTTTTTGCATAGAATGTGCAGCAACAAAAGCAGACGACAATAACAATAACAACAACAAAAACAAAGAGAGGCATCGGTAAACAAATCAAATTCAAAAGCACAACACAAACACGAGCTTGCATGCAAGCCAACAGCAAAAACAAGAGAGAAAAAGAGAGCCACCGACTGACAAAAGATGTCAAGTGAAGAGTCCAGCAGTCAAAGTTTGAGTGTGTGTGTGTGTGTATTGGGGGGCGGTTTTGGTGCTGCCAACTCGTTGCCGTGTCAATATTCGCGCCTTTAATACATTTTGCATGCAAAGCTATGCATTGAGCAAAAGACTGGTGTGTGTATGTGTTTGCGTGCGTGTGTGGGTGTAAGAGCGCGCAAGCTGCATTCAAATTGCGATGCCAGCGTTCAAATTGACGTTGACATGTCGTGCCTTGTTGAGATTCCAAAGCAAGCATTTGTGCATTGTTGGCGCCAGTGGCGGCGATTGGTTTTTGTTAAGGGGAGGGCCAGGGTATAAAACTTACTTTAAAATTAACTTAGAAAATATTAAAGCAGAATTTCTTGCCGTTTACATACATAAGTGTAAAGATTCTGGAACACATTTTTGCAAATGCCTAGAAATTTATTCATTTAAGCTTTACTATAAAAAAATATATGTTACAAATGAAAACCATTTAAGCTAAAGATGCAGCTTAAAATATGTCCAAAATATTGGGACGAAATTCTCAACTCAGCCTCGAGCACAAAGTAAGACTTTATAAAACTTGTTTGGACATTATGGCATATAACTATGGAACACGGCGAGCGTCTCAAACCTTGAGATACTATGCGATATTAATCTTAAACTTTGAGAAGCATTATTAATGCACCATGGTATGTGGTAAATACGGAAACACACAAAGAACTCCAAATTCTCATTGTAAAAGAAGTAATCTGTAAATTTAGGCGATAGCTTACCTATAAATAAATATGCTTAAGGTAAGCGATAGCTTACCTATAAATAAATATGCTTAAACAGATTATTAGATTATATTTCTAGCTGTAACTAGCAGGCTATTTAACAGATATTAGTCTTACTTATAGAAAACTCAAAAGATTTCATGTCCTTGATCTCTCAAACATATTCTAATTCTTCTTCTTCTTACAATCAATTATAATAACCACTAGAATAATAATAATCTCAATGGAGACTAGTTGTTCCGGTTATTTTTTATACAAAATCCAGCAAATTTTCTGTTTGTTTAAAGCAGATTGTAAATAAATTCAACAAAAAAATATTTGATATTTTAAATCTACTTGAATCTTAAAACAGGCCATTTTCAGGCCACAAATACATGGCGCCACATTATATAAATTTTAATTAAAAATTTTTATTATATTTAATTTTTAAATCAAATAAAACATGACTTCCGTCACTAATATTAATATCTGTTGATGAAATAATTTCACTTATTGCAAATATAAAGATGGCGTACGTTAAAGTCGGGCGCAGACGACTTTGGGACACCCTGTACATTGCAATTAATTCCGACACATTGCTTAAAACCTCCAAAAGATATTTTATTCGGCAAATTTGGTTACGATGTTTTCATAAAAAAAAAGAAATCACCAAAAAATTTTTTTGACCGATCGGTCCTATGGGGATTATATGATATAGTCAACCGATTTTGATCGAATTTAGTACACTGATTGGAAACTATACAAAACTTCCGACTGCCAAATTTGGTTCCGATATCTTCAAAACCAAACGAAACACAACGAATTTTGTAAAAAAAGCGTTTTTTTGACCGATCGTTCCTATGGGAGATATATGATATAGTCAACCGATTTTGATCAAATTTGGAACAGTGCTTGGGAACTCTAAAAATCTTCTTAACACCAAATTTGGTTACGGTATCTGCACAAACAAACGAAACACAACGAATTTTGTACAAAAAACATTTTTTTGACCGATCGAACCTATGGGAGCTATATGATATAGTCAACCGATTTTGATAAAATTTGGTTCAGTGCTGGGGGTCTCTAAAAAACTTCCGACTGCCAGATTTGGTTATGATATCTTCTTAAACAAACGAATTATCCATCTAAAACTTTTGCTTTTTTTGAGGTCCTCTGAAACACCCCTATGGGAGCTATATAATGTAATCCCGATATCAAAAAAATAAAATAAATTTGTCTCCTATGGATTAACAAGGGATCTAATCTGAAAGTTTGATTGCTCTAGCTCTTACCATCTCTGAGATCTAGGCGTTCATACAGACAGATGGCCAGACGGACATGGGTATATCGACTTCTCGAGTCACACTGATCATACTTTAGGTAACTTTGGGGGGTCTCCGACGTCTCCTTCTGTACGTTGCATACATTTTCGGCTTGCACAAACACAATATACTCTTTGTACCATACGGTACAGGGTATAAAAATGATATAGAACAGCGGTGGGCAGTCGCTCAATTTACATAACTCGCGAGTATAGGGCACAAAATTTTGCAGCAGCGCTGTCGGCTCACGCACGGTCCAAGTGTTTAAAATCTCTCTCTCGTTTTTGCTTGTTTGCGGATCTTGCTCTCTCGTGCGCTTTTGCTTACTGCGCTGCCTACTCACACAAAGAAGTGTTTGTTTGTATAAGTTTTGCCCACCACTGTTATAGAATAGATAAATAAAATATTTGTATGCTTCCAAGCATGAATTTTCAGCTTTCTAGTCAGATTTCTCTTTATCTTAAAAGGAAAAGCTATGAAACTCATTGGTTTAATAGCTTTTAAAAATCGCTAGAATATATTTTTGTAAACTTTTATTTCTTCGGTTCGATAGTTTTAAAGAAAACTTTGAGCTTTCGAACTTTGAACTTCGGTAAACTTCTAATTCTTCGGCCAAGGTATATGTTTCTATGAAGTCTTTCTTTTAGAACAACAAATTTTGCTGTTGATCAACAAAAAAGAGTCAAATTTTTTGTAAGCTTGAGCAATAATTATAATTTCAACCCCCTAACTAAGCCAGTGTTTGTTATTGTTATTGTAATAAGGTGCCCATTGTTGTTGTTGCTGCATTCCAGACATGCCAAACAACATTAGTTGTCATTCGTTTCATCGCAAATGTCGCATTCACTGTCATTCTGTCAATTATTTACGCATTTGGAATCATTTGCACCCACAAATACAACGATGACGATGACGACGACGACGCCGAGGTTGTCATAAATTGTGTTAACTGGTGTTGCCAGATTGTTGCAACATAACTAACCAAACATTAAGGCACGGACAGTCAGCCAGCACGTAGTATCAGTTTTTATGTAATTGAAGTCCATAACGCACCCAAACTCAGGGTCAGCAAACCCAATGAGATGTGGCAATGTATGGCATTGATTGACAGACCAAACACGCCTACCAATTGTGGTAAATATGGACAGACCCACAGCGCAGGGCTGGGATTTTTGCAATTTTCCACCGAGTTGGTCAATGTCGGCAAACTGTAATGCAATTTACAGTTACAGGCAGCATTAAACGGCATATCTTCCGTTAGATTGCTTGTGCAAATTTCCCAATTGATTGGCTTTTAAAATGAGATATTAAAGCCAAATTCATGCCACAAAATTTGTATATGCTAAATTTTGCATAAGTTATGCAGTCGATAGTTAAATGTTAGGAGAATATTTCTGGCTAAAATATACCGGTTGATGCTGACGTTTCAAAATTTTGATTATTTTTATAGCTTAAGCTTGATTTAGAAAAACATTAACAATCGCATCAATTGAAGTCGATGGTGTTCCCCAGGAATGCTTTCGTTCGGTTTCAGCTAGACATAGGTTACAGTATAACCTTCGATGCGTGAATATTCTGTCGAGCTGATAGAAGAAGCATGACTTGACAGTTCCCATGACTTTCTTTTTGGAGATCAAGCCCCATATAACGCCATTGGTTTGCAGAATTCGGTCATGGCCGATTAACACTCAGTTAAGAATTTCGTGAAAGTTATCCGAAATCGGCCGTAATCGCAGAAAACATCGATGTCGTGTATTTATCATTTCAGATTTGAGATTGTGACATTTCTAGGCCCTAGTGCCACCAGAGTACATTTAAGAAGACTTGTTCGTGACATTCGGCCTTGCTCCGGAAAACGAAATCGAACATTTTATACAGATTCGTTTTGTAACCAAATGCTTGGTGCACCCAATTTCACCAAAACGAATTTTTTTAGTCGGTTTGAAACCGAATGTTTAACTGCATGGGGAATTAAAATGAATAGGTAAAATAGGTTTAAAATAGTACAAACTTAGTACTGAAATAATTTTTTAAATACCATTTGATATTCTTAGAATATATTTATGCTAACCTCAAGATTTATACTAACTGATAGTTTTTTTAAATTATTTTTTTCCTGACTCAACCCAAAAAATAGCATGCACAACTCAAAATACATTTTTTTTGTGTTCGTGTATGTGCACATATTACGAACACATGACGAAAAGTGCGACAGGGTTCCCGCGTTACACAAAGAAAATTTCCTTTGCAACAAAAATAGCTGAGTCGTTTTTAGTTTCAATAAAAATTGGTGGTCAAGATAACCCCTTTCAAATATTGGCCGCATCTGCCACCGTACCGATGTGATATCAACCGATCTTGATGGCCAATTCCCCGGTCCGGAGCGTGAAATTAATTGTTTACCGAATTGGTTCAACAAAATGGCCTAGGCGCGCGAAAAACATTCTTTACAGAACGAAAATTTTCGTAATGTAATTGTACGTTCTGTAAACGTTGTTCGGGTGTAAGTCTTTCCATGATGAAATGGCAATGAAAACTGAATAAAAAACACATGGCAACGTGACAGTACTCACGCGTGATTTATAAAAAAAAAACCCTATTGAAAAAAAAACCTCAAGATTGATGACCCTTTATAAAGGACAATAAAGAACAAGCAATATTTTTTAATGAACATAAAGTGTAAACAACCTATAGTAATAAAAAAGATGCAGAGCTGCGACAACCAATTCAGCTGTTTTGGAGACAGGAGAATTTATCGGAAAATATCGAATTTATTGAAAATAAAAATGTAAATATTGCAACAAAAAGTTCGTTTTCGGGAGCACGTAAAAACGAATCCGAATAAAATTTTTCGTTTTGGTTTTTTTTTTTTCGTTTTCCAGAGCACGTCTGTTTGGCTAGTTCTTTCATCGCTGATTTCTATCATTTATCCATATGCAAGTTATCGATTACAAGTGTTTCACTTCATGCACTTTCGCACACAAAAATCATCTAATTTGCTTATTACGACTATAAGTGTATTTAGTATATAATAACACTCTACCAATTCGTTATTATACATAGCATAGGTACTTATATATATTTACAAAATTGCAACTTAATTACACAAAGTTGTTGTGCTACAACAAGTGTAAGCTGAATTTATGCAGCTGCCACAATTTTAGTTACATAGATGCACAGACATGCATAAATCACATGTTTTAGAGTGTACATAAAAACTTTCGCCGCAATGCATGACTGTACCTTGTGGCGCAACATTAATTAAAGCTTAAACATATAATAATTATGTATGCGTATTTGTTGCATTGAATCAGTGTGGCATGTTGCAGAATGCATAAAAGCATAAGCTGCCATAATATATCAATCGATAGAGTAATTAATAATTTTCAGTATAGTCCACACTCTAAAAGCGCTGTTGGCAATTTTCATCAAGCGTTTTGATGGACACCTTTTATCATATTTTTTTATTTACTTTTAAATGATGTAATGTGGCCATTACATTGCATTTAAAGTAATTACAAAAAAATAAAAGAAAACTTAACATGCAATGCTTAATTAAAGCTTATGTAATGTATGCCAGTTGACAAACGACAACAATGTGAAGAATTTACAAACTTGGCATGCATTTCTAGTAGCATCAGCTGGGCATTGGCCTGGTCACTTTTATGACGACTTGGCATACATATATCATTTTACATGCCACAAACAACAAAAACAACAACAAATCACAGTCAGTCAAGTTGATGTTTTGGCAAACATTTCCATTTCATTTGTGGAGCGCACCGTGCCGGAATGCGTACAACGGTCAACAAGGGGTCAATGACTCAAATGCACGTGTATGTTGCTGACTGGGAGTGGGGGGCATGTGCCACATGAATATTTCAGCAAGTTCCGCGTAGCTGCTTGTTCCGGGCATTCATCATTCCGGTATTGGCAAAGTTACCGTAAACAGTATAAGCAACTTGGCTTCTTTCAGTAAAAACTAACAACTTTTTATACACTATATCCTTAGGAATTGGGGTACTATAGATTCTTCTAGTCTGGCAGACTTGTGTAGCCATTGAGCCATGTATGTACGTCTGTCTGTATGAACAACTCATACACGCTGATCATAAGAGCTAGATACAAAATTTTATCTAAGTTTGTTTTGATATTTAACCACTTTCTTTCGCAGGAGAATTTCACGATTTACCATCAAAACTTGCCAAAGTTAGAAATCTTTGCTACTTAGAATCAGGCAGCTTTATGCTTCAATTTTTTAAAAGCAAATAATGTAATGGACTAAACTCGTTATAATGGGTAATATTGACTTGTATGCTTTGAATAGGGTGGCTCATCTGTTGGTTTGTTTGTTAATTGCATTTTGGAACTTGACATATATCAAAGAGCATCCACACGGGTATATTTCGAATTATAAGTGTTTAACAATCAGAACAACAGATGGCCCACCCTATACGATGACGGTTTATTTACGAAATATTTTTTGTATTCTGCAGCTAGACCTTAAATTAATTAGTTGACCAACACAACCGCAAAAGATTGTCTTGAACAAGTTTTTGCAGGGTATTCCACTGTCGTCTACCGCCCCAATAACTGACAAACTGTCATTTTAGTTCAAAAACTTTGCAAAAAACTTTTTCGAGCAAAAAAAAAGAAAAGACTTAACTGAGCAAGGGTTTAAGCTTAAGCCAGCTTTGGCAGGAATTAAAAGATTGCCTATGAAATGCGGCAACGTTACAGCACTTGATACAGGCAGCCAGGAGCACTACAGCAGGCACACATTGACCTTAACACCAAAAAAAAGTGACTGTTTGTCGACTGCTAGGGGCTTCTATGCCATTGTCTGGCACAAAGCGCAGCTCCCTCGATGACAAAAAAAAAACCAGGCTAGACGCTGACGATGCTCTGTGTTGCGTTCCAATTGTTGGCTCTGGCAACCGGTATTGTTGCATATAGAACAAGGGCTACTCGTTGTCGTTAGATACTTGTAACAGCTGATGCGACGATGATGGCAAATTTGTTTGCTGCTTCTGCAGTTGTTGTTTTTATAGCAGGGAGCAGCCTCAAAAGCCAAGGCATTGGCTTTTTATGTGCACTGACGCGTGCCAAAGTGCGAGGCTGCAATTTGTGCAGCAGGCATAGACGAGCATAGATGAGGGAGTAGTTGGTTCGAGGGGTCGGTGCAGACAATTCGTTGCCAACCACTTTTTGTTTGGCATTAATTTAAAGTAGTTTTTGCGGTAGACAGGAATCACAACAAGAACCGCAATAAAAAAAAAAAAAAAACAATAAAAACAACGCCAATGACATCAAAAGCGAATGCATTAGTATCCTCCATTCATACACACACATATACTCATATACTCACAATCATCCTCACCCACATGTCTAAGTACTTAAATATAGATAACGTTTATGCGAAGCATTGTCCTGATATCTTTAATAATGCGATATTTGCAAATACATCAACAAAAAAAGGAGAGGCCGGATGTGAAAATCGTTTAAGTAATTAAGGGAAGTAGAACACAAATTAAGATTTTTCTTTAAGAAGTTTAAGTCATAATAATGCTTTTATGACTTTCTTCATAGAATTTTTTTCAAATTAATGAAATTCAAAAATTGTTATGATAAAGAAAACGTCGGCCATTTTAAAAATATATTAGTGATTTATTTTACTTTGCGTAGAACTAACTATTCGTTAAAATCATTTTCTTAAAATGTTTTTTTATGAAGTATTGCGCTACATATGACTCTAATGCACTCAGAATGCACTCGTGCGCTTGAAGAACATTGGCTAGGATACACCCACTATTACAAACTCATAAACCCAACTAGAAAAGCTCTCAGGATTCCAGTCACAACAAACAGGAGACATGCAATACAATACACAAGATTCCGACTAGGACACACAAAACTCACAAATGAACACATCTTCAATAAAACTGCGCCACCTAGCTGTTCTTTATGCAATCTACCCAACCTTACAATAGAACATTTAACCCAAAACTGCCAAAACATCCAAACTATCTGTAACTCCTTCAACATTCCGCCCTTAAATATACTTCTTACAGACGCTTCCCAAAAAAACATAAGCCACTTTATAGATCTAATGTCTAAATTAAATTTTATCAATCAAATCTAAAAAATAAATTATGTATATATAACTTAATCTATGTGATACAAAAAAGAACATATGTTACTTAATTTTATATACCACCCAGCCTATGTTGCTCTGGCTTTAAAACTACTTTTGTTCCATAGAATTAATTTCTAAGTTACAATATTTAAATAAATAAATAAATAAATATGACTCTAATGCTACATATTTTTCTCGTACTAGATCCCAATTATTATATTTTTTACGTAAACCAATCTCAAGTTAATGTATACCACATGAACAGAAGTTCTAAATCATTAATTTCAAACGGCAAAACTTTCGCAATTAAAGGAGCCTAAATTTTCATATTGCTTTGTTTTGCGCAGTGAATTCTCGCCTATAAAAATTATATCTAATTTTTAGAAAATATCCAATCATTTTTAAATATTATAATTACAAAAAAAAAAAAAATTACAAAAATTTTGATTAAAAAAATCTGGACAATTTTTTTTTTAATTCAGTTTTTTTTGACAAATTGAACAAATTTTAATTCCAAAAAATAAAATGAAATCTAAATTTATTAACAAATAAAAATTTTGGTATTGTTTTTTAATATTTTATTATATAGGTTTAAAAATAAATTTTTTTTTTATTTACAATTTTAGCTTTCATTTAAAAAAAAAAAAATTAAATTTTTGAAAATATTTTATAATTAATATTATTTTTTTTTAATATTTATATAAAATTTTTTTTTTAATTTTTAAATTTTCGTTCGAAATAGAATTTTCTTTAAAATTTGCTGAAAATTACGAAAAATTTCATATGAATAGATAAATTATGATCAAATCGTAAATTTGACAAAAAATATGTTCAAAATATAAGTTTGGTAAAAAAAAACACAAAATCAGTTTAGTACAACCAGAGATATTTGCTTTTAAGTAGAGACCCTTTTTTTGAATTACGAAAAAAATAAAACTAGAAAAATTAGTTTTTTTTTTTAAATATTTTTATATTTTATATTTTTTTGCTTCTTTTTTTAATATTTAAGTAGATCTGTTTTTTGTAATTATCTTTTTTTGTATTTAAAAATTTGTTTAAGTTTTAACAAATTGCTTTATTTTTATTAATATATTTATTTTTTGTTTAAATTTAATATTCTATTTTTAATTGGAAAAAAAATTATGTTGTATCTTTTATTGAAAAAAAACTCAAATACATTTACGACACACGTCTTGTCAAAGAAAATCTTTCCACAATACTCGATAACTTGATATATTATCAAAATTTTGCAGAAAAAAACATTGGCAGTCAAAATTAAAAAGTTCGATTTAAAAAATTTGCACCTAATTTATTTGCACCCATATACTTGTACATTCATTAAACTCAACTGCTTGATTGGGATTTAACATCGTTAAAATTCTCTGGAAATGTGGTATTTCTAATAAAAATAATTTTAATGGACATGCCTTTATTATAATCGTATAAACGAGTCTCACATAGATACAGAGACACACACACACACATATGCCGGCATTTGCATTCGCCATTTGCGCCAAATGCCATTGAACTTTGAGTACAGCGAGTTCCACAGAGAGATTCGCGAAGCCAATGGACAAACATCAACATCGTTGACTGCCTCCTGCTCTGTCACTGATTCTCCGATTCTCATTCTTCACTTTCCCCATCCCCTCCCTTGCAGCAACGTATGTGCGACGCTCAAAGGCAAGCCACAAAGTGAGAATTCTAATTTGTGCAAAGCACCTGTATGCCTATGTGTGTGTGTGTGCGAGTATGCAAACTTTGCATAAATTGCATAGGTGCGGTATGTGTGTGTGAGTTGGAGTTTGGATTGCAGCCAGAGGCTTAGGCCAATATGGCAACAGCAAACAGGCTAAGCAAAACTTTGTCAATATTTGATGTGGCAGCCTTAGGAGCATAAACTAACGCCAAATGAGTATTTAAACTCGTTCCAAAAATATACAAAAGCAAAAACTCATAAAAAAACAATTTCTAAAACAGCTGAAAAAGCTCTAGAAACTTATCATGACTTTTGCGTTACAGAAAAATTTCATTTTAGTAATGAAATACCAAAAAGCGACTTAAAGTTGAGCAAAATGTGCATAACATATAACCTTTATTACAAATCATATTTATAGATGTTAAATTTCTTTTATAAACTGCTGAGCTGGCTTAAAGCACGCTTTGCTTACCTAACCACACCCCCACATTTTATTTTATTTTATTTTTTTTTATATAAAATATTATTTTAAATAACATTATTTTTATATTATTACAAACACAAATTGCATATTACTGAAGCAGTATTGCCGATAGGCGATAGTGTGATAAAACGCCTCGCTTTGTTGCTATCGATCCTTGATCGAAGCATCTCTCATCGCTATCTCTCGATCGTCTCGCGCCTAAATACATTACACTTCAACGCATAATTTCTTTGTATTTCTTAATATTAATAAAGCATTAAGTTTATATTAGCAGTCAATGCGATTGGTTGCTAAATGCAATAGCTTGCTAGCGCCATCTAGTAACAATAATTTGCTTGCGCCATCTAGCGGCTATACAAAACGATAAATAATGACGGGGACAAAGTAAATCAAACATTTTTACATAATACGAGAATAAAAAGGAATAATTTATTTCAAAATAGTTTTTTGTTGGTCAGCTGATAACTATCATTCTTAAATATTTCTAAAATCTGGTCACACTGTGGGTATTACTGAAATGTACCGAGAGCATTGTCTTCAGTTTGCTTCTTCTCAATTAGTTTTTAGCGCTCTAAAATGGCTTTTGTTAATTGCAATTTTGCAATTGTTACTAAATTGGTATCCAAGCTCGAAAGCAGCTTGGCTGATACCAATTTGTTGACACTGCACTAAAACTTTATTTCTATTGTCCTTGTCAATTGCTTATACGACCTTAAATGGTCCATTGAAAGCATGTAAATCAAAGTAAATCCTCAAAAAATAAAACGATCAAATAAATTAAAGCTCAGTGTGGCATGCATTAAGAACCCAAAAAGGACGTACAAAAAATAAAACAAACTAAATCTGTTGCAACTAAAATCCAACAACAAAACAACGTTGTCGAATTGAGTTAAGAATGGAATTCCTGCTCGGTACCCTGCTTGCAGCTTAAATTGGCTTAAGTCGGCTTTCATCACAGACCAAAATGATAGCAAGAAAAACGCTTTAAGCCATTATGACGCTTCATTCAATTTGAGCCAATAGAAACGGAAATGGTTAAGCATGCCTTGTTAACCTAGAATACATTTCTACGATTATTTTAGTACAAGATTTATGAGATACTAAAAATCTGTGTACATAAAAATATGCTTTAAAAGGAAACCGACGGGAGTTTAGAGTGTACAGTTTGAGTATTGAGGAAAACTTTAGTACATAGAAAATTGCATTTGGTAACTTTCTCATAAAAAACGAAATAGCCATTTGTTGTGAATTTCGTAACGAAGAGCTGTAAACAGGAAAATTTTACTGTCAATGGGTTTCTTTCTACTTTAAACATTTTTTGTTAAAAAAAAGATTATAAAATGTAGCAGTTTTTAGTGCAAAGGGGAATTTTTTTGCTGCAGGATTTTTTTTTTTGGGAAATTCGTTTAAGCTGTTTCAGCCACAACTTGGAAGTTTATCAAGTCTTTAAATAAACGTGCCTTCTTTCAGGAGCGTTCTCAAAATATTTCGTCGAACTTATTGAATGCATCCCGATTTTATGCCTAACACTTGAGCTATTATTCTAACAATTTCCTATTTCAATAAATGCTCCACACATTGTAGGGTGAACTCAATTTGTTAAACGACAAGCTACAACAATTTCAAATCAGTTGGGCGCCTGCTAGAAAAGCACTTTAACCATATGAAAAATAAAGAGAAATAGAATCAGTTTGGGACATCTGGGAGCTTGGAGCACACAACAAATGCGAATGGCGACAACAAGAAACGTCAAACAAGCTGTAAATTAATGAAATAAAACATTAATGGAAGAAATATGTAAGTGATAGAATGAGATACAAAACAGAACGACAGACACATAATCGAAAGCAACCAAACCAAACACATATACCCTAACAAAGCAAACTTCTCAACACAAAAGGGGTCCATAGGGTGGCTACAGGTGGGCGAGAACAACAGACAACACCTCAAAAACTTTTGCTAGCAAAAAAAAAAAACGAAAAAAATATATGACACAACGTTAGATACACTGCAAACTTTTCCCGAAAAGCAAGAATTGTTGCATACTTGAAAAGGGTTACCCTGGTACTGATGCCTCCGTCTAAAGTAAATTTTTTTCGCAAAATAATATTTATACCCAATATCGTAAATTTTAACCGATTTTGATTTGGTTCGAAACTTTTGTGGAAAAAGTCTTTCTCGATACGAGATTGTGGATAGTTGAGTTGAATATAATTTACACTTTTAAGATGTATGTAAGCAGATGTACGCAAGAAGTATAGCTACCGATGCGTTTTGGAGAACTGAATCAGATTGACTCAGGTCAACAAACTACATCTGGCGTAGAAATATTGTTAATACAGCCGAACTCTTCAATAGGTTACTCGCAAGGAGGCAGAAAATTGGTTCCTAAAATAAGAATTAAATGTATTTTTATATTTATTTAAGGAGATCGGAAATTTTTTTGGACTTTTTACCAAATCTTCAGGAAGGAATTTACAATTCTACTGGTTTTTAGAAACATTCAAAAGAAGAGAACATAACTCTCTCCAAAACTTTTACTATACTATTCTGAAACTAGAAAAAATGGATAGACACAGGAACGGATAAACGGACACAGCTTCATTACTAAGCAAAAAAAAAAACTTGTCTTTTGTATTCAGAGGTCAGACAGTACTGAGTGCGTATGCAAGGTCCAAAGTCCTCTCCCACGTCAGGACTGTGAGCTAATGTCAAAAATAAACTACATTTTTTTCGTGACCCGGTTTTCGACAAAGTTTTTTTTATACTTTCTTGAGTCTCTGAATCAAATTGCGAGGTCCTTAAACCGCCGGCACTCTGGGTTCTGATATAATCTCAAAACACTTATTTTTATATGATTTGTAATTTTATGGGATTTTTGGAGGTTATCTGAGAATTCTGACATGCTGGGATCAATGCACCTCAAATTCGGAATCAGTGAGAACGGTATGTGGACATTTGGTAATGGGCAACCACGACTTCATATATAGTTTTCAAAATCTATCATATCCTCTACCCTATGGGTACAGGGTATAAAAAGAAAAATTTTTAAAGAATTTTTTGAGGTGGGATGAGAGCTGCTGCCGTAAGGGTAAGTTTCGTTTGCTACCTATGCCAAGGTGTATGGCATTGTCTGTGTGCCTGGAGGTTGAGGCGGCGCACGCATACAACTGCCATTGCGCAAGGGTGTGGCATGTATATACACACACACATATATACATTGAACAAAGTTACAATGGCGCATATGTAACAATGTCGCCATTTTCTTTTTTTTTTGCTTTTTGCCCTTTGTGCTATTTTTATTGAGCTTTGATTTGCACGCGTTGCACGGATATGTATTCCGAACCAGCTGTAATCTATACTGTATAGATCTAAATTTGTGCGTCCGTGTGCTCTTTGTTAACAGAGGTAAATTTATTGTGTGACAAAAAAAATGTGCTGGGATTTCTTTTGTTTTTTTTTTTGCCTTGTTTTTATGGGCAATTATATTAATGCTTTATTTATTTATGAGCCGCTACAGAGAGCAAAACTGTAGCCGCCACCCAGGCCAAAAGATGCTGGAGGCACGTGTAGTGTTACGCATGGGTTATTGGGATTTGTTGCTTATTGTTTCCGCCACATAATTCATGCAAATTTAATGTGTGCCTGGGTTGTACTCGGTGCCTGCCCAGAGCCTGTTGCTTTTGTGAACAGAAAAACAGCTGTTAAACGCCAGCTGACTAAACGCAACTTTTCATACTTGCTACAAATTCATGAATAACTAAGCTGCCATCTTGAATTTTGCGGCACAGGCTCAAAAAAAAAAAATCAATAGCACATCGTTCCTAAGACGTCCCATTGTGGCACTAAACTCTGGCTCTGGCTCCGGTTTTTGTGGCAAGTAGACGCTAATTGGCAGGTGTTGCCAAAACAACATATGCACACACTTGGCAACGCCTGTTCCACGTAAAATGAAATAGTACGCCTTTGTGCCATACAGCCATATTTGCCAGCTTTAAGAATTCATAGACCATAAGAATTTGTTACCCAAAATGGTTCCGCAAAGTCTTAAAAACACGTAGAAAATGCATTGAAAATTTGTTTATGCTTTTAATGTGCCACAAAAGTGGGGTATTGGTTGGAAGAGACAACTGACGGCACGTGCAGACAATAAACAAGAGGCGACATTATGAAGGATTTCTAAAGCTATGAGCAACTTACTCGGCTATAAATATATAACCAAGCCCCTGGGCAGCCGTTGCTTAGCACTAGACGACGCCAGTCAACACTCCATTCAAATGGCAATTGGCCATAAAAATGCTTATAGTTGTGGGCGAAGTTGAATTAAATTCTTAGGAGAAACCAGACATTAATTTAAATGTTCTACATATGTGGCTGCTATCAAGTCAAGAGTTTCTAATAGTGATCACGCACAGGGCTTACAAAGTTCTATGGAATAGTGTGCAAAATTTATGCTCCCAATGCTTATTGGAGCCGAGATAATGCCTTAAACGTGGATCTAAACGTGAAAGTCTAAAAATACGAAAGTTTTTGGAAAAATGTTTATAGAAAGATGTAGAAAATTTGGGTATATCAGAAGGTGTGACGCTTAAAGTAATCTGTCAATATCTATACTATCTTTTAGAAGATTTCTTCCGTGGATGGAAAACAAGTCATCAAAACTGATATTTTTAGTTTCATTTTAATATAAAAAATAGATATCTTCTTTCTTCCCCGCGAGACTGATTTTTGAGATCTTTGATAAGCTGGATTTGTCGCCGCCTATAGTTATTATGCATAATAAAAATTTCCCTTGTAATAAGAATAGCCTAGTCGTAGATAATTTCCCTTGAAAAGTATCGAGCTGTGCTAACAAAGTGGAAGGGAAATATGAGTAGATAACAACAACAAAAAATGTGGAATTGGGAAATCGAATCCCAATAAAACTGTTCGATTTTGTATCTCGAATTCTAAAATATCTCCAGCTCAACAGTCTGCATTGGGAATTTCATAAGAAAACTTCAATTCATAAAAATGTATGTATTTCAAAAAATTTTTCGAAAAAAATCAATATATCTAAAAAATTTTGTTTCCATGAATTGCTTTTGGGAACAACGTGCTTTCGATGCTACAAATATTAAAAATACGCATGCACACCAAAAAACCTCATATATCCCAAAATTCGGAGCCTCGCTAATATAAGAACTATAACTGAAACCAGAAAACTAACACTTACTGTGACACAACTCTTGAACATCGATATAAAAGAAAAACCAAAACTATCGCTGTTTCAACTATTGCACACTATCGATGCTTTAAGAAAAATATTGCGATATTTTTCTCAAGTCACCTATTTAACACACTTGAAAAAACAAAGCAGCGATATAAACGACTATCGAAAATTATCGGTGCTTCGACTATTGAAAACTATCGATGCTTTAATAAAAAGAAAAAGCTCGTCACATTTTTTTCAAGTAATCTGTTGAACACTTTTGAAAATACATAACATCAACAACATAACCTATTTAACACTCTAGAAATTATTTGACAACGATATAAACGGCTATCGAAAATTATGCGTGTTTTGACTATTGTAAACTCTCGACACTTTAAGAAAAATTTTATATTGTGACATTTTTTCAAATTATCTATTTAACACTTGATAAAAGATAAATTCGATACAAAAAACTATTGAAAACTATCGGTGTTTTGCCATAAATTGCGATATTTTTCTCAAGTCACCTATTTTACACGCTAGAAAACACAAAACAGCGATATAATCGAGAGTAGCTTGCCTTAAATAAATAATTATATGCTTACTTTTTAAGCAGTTTAGCAATTTGTAAAAATTAAAAAAAAAAATCAAAATGATATAAAAATGTTAAAACAATAAGTACTAAAAAAAAATATATTAACGTCTTTTTATATCACACACTAAGTTATGTTTAGTGTGTACCGATTTATTTTCTTCTGTCAATATTGGATTGTAACCTGATGTTCTTATCGGTTGATTGATTCTAAATAAATATATATAATATAATCTTATTTTTTAGTAATTTTCCAAATTTTTTCCCATTTTTTTATATCAGATGAATTTCTGTTGAAAATTATTTTAGTATCAACTTGTTTAGCAGCTAAAAAGCTTCTTTTTCATTTAGAATATCAATTAAAACAATAAAAATGCGATTTATTGCTTGCTATACTATCGATGCTGGAAATATTAATTATTATGAATTTTCTATAGTCTGGTCACACTAATCATTGAAAGATTTACCAGTGTAGCTGCTGTCTCTACTGCAGCATTTTTTATTGATTTATTATTTGCATCTTTTTATAATTTATGACTTATTTGCGGGCTTAGTTGTGAAACCAAATAAAATTATTTAAATTTCATCTACTCTTAATAATAAATTTAATTCGCTTCTGTATAAAAAATGACAAATGAAAAAGCTTCACAAGTGTAGCAGAAGTATTGGCTTGACCTAGTTGACATATTATGCGCGTTCTTATCTTATGCTACATCTGCAGCTCTACATTTTCCTGTTCTTTCACTCTCTATCAATTTGGCAAACTTTGCCAATGAAGATGAATGACCACAGATGGGTTTGCAGCCGGACCAAGCCAATTGATTTCATTTGCATTTTATGCCAGTCTTCGTTGTCAACTGCATTTTAATCAATTGCCACTGCTCTTCATACAGCTTCAGCCCGCCAACCGCTTCCAGATCTATGCACGACTATTCCAATTAGCTTAATTAAGGCAAACAAACGCTCGGAGGCAGCAGTCAAGTCATCTTCAAAAGCAGTTGGGCTTTTCAAGTAGCAAAATGACGACAAGAAACGCAAATGAGTTGGCCAATATGTAAGTGCAACATGGCAGACCAATTTGAGTGCCAACTCAAGCTCTTTCCATCTTCTCTCATCTTTCGCCTGTTTGGCTTATATAGCTTGGCCACTTGCCAATTAGAGTGCGTGACCGGCTCGGAAAAACAACAACAACAACAGTTTTGTGACAAAACTTGAGTAATGAATTGAATTTGATGATGTCTATACCGCCAAGGTTCATAATCAAAAGTTTCATTGTCTCTTGCAATGCATTTGCATAGACTCGTGTGCATCAACAACATCGTCGACTTGTTTATTCCGTGTAATTTCCATGGAAAACCCGGCAAAAAGTGCTAGGTACACATTGTTGTTACTATAGAATCCGCTTTTCCATCTAAACACACAACTGTCAAAACAACACCCGCACCATCTGCCGCATCTACAATTTTTAACCAAGTCAAGTGCACGTTCTGCATGTTCAAACGCATATTTTTTTTTTTGATTCCTTGCAAAAATGTTTTTCAGACTTTTCATATAAAATATGCATATTTTTTTGTTGCTATAAAAAAAAATAAAAATTTATTTTATAGCGCCCCCAGCTATACTTCAATGAATATTCATTCAGTTGATTTTCAAGATCTAAACAACTGAACAATGTTTCAATATCAAATTTTCTAAACATTTAAAAAAAAATAAATAAAACTTTGTAAGAATCGTGCTGTTGAAAGTTTATATTGCGTATGCTAATATCTTTATATGTTCTCCGTGAATATGATTGACAACTTCCACCAATGAGGAAAGTAATAAACCATCTTACATAGCGAATTAAGATGTAGAGATCAAACCATGATGCAGTATTAAAACATCGTCATCTTACAGAGCCAACCAATATGCAGTGTTAAAATCTCGTTATCGTTCATAGACAACCAGGCTACAGTTTTAAAATCTCGTCATCTTAGATAGCAAACGAAAATGCAGTAGTTAAATCTCGTCATCTTTTATAAGTAAAAAATATTCAGTAAATGCACTTTTAGAAATATGCTTTATAGAAACTTAAATACTTTATCTATAGCAAGCTAATATGCAGTGCTAAAATTTCATCATCTCATCTTTGATAGCAAACCAAGATGCAGTATGAAAATTACGTTATATTTTATAACTACACAATATTAAATAATTCCACCTTTAGATATATGCTGTATAAAAGCCGATTTTAAAGTAAATGTAGCAAACAACATGCAATATGTTAATTTTGTCATCTTGCATAGAAAACCAAACAAGAAGCATTGTCTAAGACTCGATATCTTAGATAGCAGGCTAATATGCAATGTTAAAAACTCGTCATCTGACATAGCAAACCAATGTGCAGTGTTAAAATCTCGTTATCGTTCATAGACAACCAGGTTACAGTTTTAAAATCTCGTCATCTTTGATAGCAAACCAAGATGCAGCATTGAAATCTCGTCATCTTTCAATTTTAAGTAATTCCACTTTGAGATATACAAACATATGTTCTATAACAACAAATACTTTATACATATTTAGCAAACAATATTAATTTTGTCAACTTGCATAAAAACCAACCAAGAAGCAGTGTTAAAATCTCGTCATCTGACATGGTAAACGAAGATGCAGTGTCATCTTAGATAGAAAAGCAAAATGCAGTATTTAAATTTCGTCATCTTTCTTAAGCAAACAATAATAATAATAAGCTTTAAACAAACTGAAATACTTTATACATAGCAAGCTAATATGCAGTGCTACAATATCGTCATCTTACATAGCAAACCGAGATGCAGTATTTAAATCTCGTCATCTTTCATAAGTAAACAATGTTAAATACGCCCGCCTTTAGAAATATGCTATAAAATGAAATACTTTATGTATAGCAAACTAACCAGTGTTTTAATCTCGTCATCTTAGTTAAGTAACCAAGATACAATTTTTACTACTCTTCATCTTATATAGCAAATCAAAATGCAGTGTTATAATTTCGTCATCTTAGCTAGCAAACTGTAATGTCGTGTTGAAACCTCGTCATCTTTCATAATTAAGTAATATTAAGTTATCCCACTTTTAGAAATATGCTATATAGTAATTGATATACTTAATATACAGGAAACTTATATGCGTCATCTTAAATAGCAACCCAAGATGCAGTATTGTAATCTCGTCATCTTTCATAAATTAAGAAAGCCCAGTTTTAGAAATATGCTCTGAAATACTTGGTATTTAGCACAACTCCTAATTTCGAAATTGAGTTGTACAATTAACGATGCAGTTTATCGTATTAGTAGCTTCTTTCAACTTTTACTGCTTACATTCTACGACCCAATTCTGCACTGAAGTCTTTTCTACAAATCGTTTTCCAATTTGAAGTCAGAAATAAGCCTGATGGAGTCTTTCTATTCAAGTTGAATGGTATACAAAAGTCGATTTAAAGACTAGTATATTATTTACTACTTATGCACTAGTCGTGACTACACAGCAGTTGCAGCATCATGTCAAGCGTCTGAATAGAACATCTGAGACAATAAAGAAATAGCTAAAAGGCAACAATAACAAATATAAGAACTACAAAATTTAAAGCAAATCGAAACTAATCTAAATGCCTTGGATTAAGCTTAAGCTATTTTCAACTAAATTGCGTTTGTCCCTTTAGAAATAGTCTTTGTTGCACTTGCTTTTAAAGGCTAATTGAAAATCGATGGAGCGACAAGTCCTTGCAGTTTTCATATGTAGCGTTTCCTGTTATTCGTATAGCTGTAAAATACAGTGTGAAAAATACAACTGTAACTGTTGGGGGAAAAATAACAGCAAAAACATTGACAGTCAAAATAGCAATGAAAATATCACCATATACACGTACGAAAATGAAATTTTAATGGCATGCCACACGACAGGGTCATGTACTGGGACTGCATGTGAAGTTTGGAGCTCTGCTGCCGGGCGCTACGGAACATGTTAATTAAAAGGCGCCGCAGGTCCAAAGGACAGTGCAACAAGGCAAACAATGAAGCAGCCAGGAGGCAGGGCTAAAATGCAGCCCACTTAATTGCGGAAAATATCATAAAGATATGTGTATGTATACAAAGGGTATCTTTGTTCATGTCATGAATAGACCATGAAACTTCATTTTATGCACAATTTCAATATGGAAATCAATGTCGAACAGGCAACAACTTAACTTCCATCTTCTTCTTTTTCAATAAAAATTTTGCATTATTCACGTGGACAGAGTGTGGCCTCTTGGATTTCTCTGCCATTTTTTATTTCACTACCCACTCATTATCAACAGGTGGCCAAGTATGCATGACTATGCGATACACTTATTTTTATTTATAAAATTTTTAATAATTTTTTTTCTTCTGACGTCACATAGTGTGCCAAGAGCAATTTTTCTTTTATAGAGAGCAAAGCTCTTATTTCAAGAGCGCTCTTTTTTTGTAGAGAGAAATTATTAATTTTCGAGTTTTCGGAATGATTTTGAAGTATTTTTAGTCCTTCGGAAAAAAGCTCGTCGATGGGCACTACTTTTCTCTTGTCGCTCTACTCGCAGCACTCCCTATACCAATCACTTAGTCCTACACTCAAAAAAATTGTTTTTAAAACTTTTCAACTTCTTAGCAATAAACTCGTAAGGCAAACTTTGTCATGTGCCCAATAGATTGCTGGCTGTAGCAAACTCCATTCCAAGCCTTATATGCCCCATTTTATGTAAGTTGCATGCACACCAAATCCGGCATGATGACGCCTGGCGCGCCTGCGTGTCAGTTGGCAGTTCGTAGTTTCACTATGGATTGTATATAGGCAAAGGGAGCTCAAGCACTGGGGCAATGCATGCTTGGCTTGTCATATGGCATGAGGCATGTGGCATGGTTGGCAAATGACGTGTGGCGCGACAGCCTGAAAGTTTTGACGCCATTGTGGTGCAACAAATACAAAAAAAAAAAATTAAAACTGTTAAGGAAAACCAGAAAAATCAAATTTGCAAAAAGAACGACAACAAATTGAAATAGGGAGAAATAATGTTTTTTAATGGGCCGCCGGGCGACATGGCATTCAATGGATGGCGCTATGAAAATTAGTTAGGAAGTTGGAAAATGCATACAAAGGTTTTGACGCCTAACTAAATTTTGCCTAAGGGGGAAAAAGCGAAATAGCAAAAACAAAAAAAAAACAACCTGAAGAGCAAAAATAATGGCTACAGCGGCGTCAGTTTTCCGGTTTGCACAATGAGCTTGGAAACTACACTAAGAAAAATTAAGAAATTTTTATCAAGTATGACGGTACTAGTAATGTGAGCGAACTGTTCCGAACTTTTGCAGAATTGTATGAGCTAAAAGATTTATGAGCAAAATAGTGTGACCAGACTTAAGAAAATAAAGCTTGTTGTGGAATATGATTTTGTCAAGCTTGTTCTGGATTTCGATTCCGACATTTCGACTTAACAAATCAGTTTATTGTAATAGTTACACTTATTGCAAAATATTCACAGTAGGTATCGGGACGATCAGGAAGATCGGGAAGATCAGGCAACGGAGGATCTTCGTAGTCATGGGACTGCCAATTGGCTCCAGCACGCACATGACAGAAACCGCTGGTGTAGGATATTTTTCGCGGGTGCAAACACCAAATTTGCAGGCGTCAATTTCCTTCGATGGCGAAAGCTCGGCCTTCATTATATTGGATAGCAACAAGATAAGTCAGAATGGAAGTTCCAAGGACCAAGCTGTGCTAGAAATCTATTTCCACTGGATTTGAATTTAACAGCTACTTTTCGGTATTCCAGAGATTTATTATAGTCGATGCTACAGTGCTACAAGCCTGCTATAAAAGCTTTAGATATGACATTCTCCCAAGAGATTGCTGAATCGGATATGAAGATTTCCCAAGATATTTCTAGCACACTCCTGGACTATACATTTATTTTTTCTAAACATTATTTTTTGTAAACTTTTAAAAAAATTGTAAACGTTTTTTCAAGTTCACTTTATTTCATAGAATAAGCTCAAAACCAAGAACAGACTGGTCGTTTGTTTCCCCCTTAACCTGAGGTGAATAGAAGTCGACCTGCTTCTAGCTAGTAAAAAAGCATCCTATCACTTGAAACCCCTCGGCACTTCGAATGGTGGAAAAAAGGTCTATAAAGGACCTCCACTTTTGGGTTTGGCATTGCTAAAACCTCTCACCTTTTTTTATCGTTTAAGGCCTATACGCAGAATGAAAAATTTCGCACGGAATGACAAAACTTCATATAAAAAAATCCCATTTGGGATATCCCATGTGGTTCATTACAATGACTACACATGAATACCCGAAGAATTATTAAAAAAAGCTATTTCGAAATTATTCTTTCAGATTTTGAAAATATAATTTATAATTTCCTTGACGGACTATTTTGTCAGTCGCCCATGGGCGGAGCATGGGGATCTCTTTTAATAACTGTTCGAAGAGAACAGGCACCTGCAGTTTACAGCCGAATCCGAACGGCGGTCTCTTCAATTAAGAGAGATTTTCTTGGGCAACTGGCGTCTTTGAGCTAGCGATGCCAGTGATTTTGAAAATAAACGTTTTTAAATTCTTTAACATCATTTTTTTCCAAAATTACATCAACAACGTTTTGAAGTTACAAGTAAAGTTTTAAACATATTTGTAGCTTCGTTTTAGGAACCACTGGGTCTGTTCTAAATTCTTAGAATTAAACTTGAGCCTTTTTCTGTTTTTTAAACACAAGGAAAAATCTTTAGGTCAAGATTAAAGTTTTATTCAAATCGTTTCATTTCTCCACAACTTCTAGCCAGAATTTTTCTCAGTGTAGTTAGTAAACTTGTTCCTGCTGGTCAAAATGGCATGCCAAGTGCCTTTAGCCGGCGGTAAATTGTTGCCGTTGTAGTAGTTTTGTTTATTTATGATGGCCATTAGGCAAAGCTGTTGCGGCACACCTTCTATGGCCGATCCTGTGGTCGTTCCCCCGCCCAATACTAAGCAAGCAATTTCCGCGCCCATTTCAAATAGAAAAAAAAATAGCTTAAGAACTGCTTGTAAATAAAACAGAGCGCTGATTGGCGCTGTCAATTATTCAATAGCTGTTAAAAGCTTTCATTTGGGTTCAAGAAAACACTTGCCAATCATGGCCAGAATCTGGCTGTGGTGGTTGTGCGAGATCTACTTGCTTGACTCTTGCCAGCCAAAAGGTTCTGTCATGGCCTCATTTATTAATTAGCCGGCAAAACTTCGTAACAATTTGCCATTATAAAGTATTGCCAGCTCATTAGCCGGATAGCTCGGGAATTAATGTCTAGAATGAACAAAAAAGCTGCGCGTACTAATCCCTGGCAACCTCTTGCTTATTTTAGCTTGTTAACTTGGCGAACTAAACCACAAGAAAATACCAGCACGGAGCCAGCATGGTATATTATGTCGAAACATAAAACCCTTAAGCGCAAATCAAGCGCAAGTGCACACAAGCGAAGCAGGCAGCAGGAGTAGCTTGCCTGGGGGCTGCCAGCAATGGGTTTATGTGGTTTCTTTGAAGGACTTACCCAAAAGGGTTATGTGTCGACCAAAAGGTAATTGCTAAACTAAGCTGTTTAGATATGCGTAAGCCACATATACATACACCTCGAAAAGCTGCTGGGAATATGGCCAGCAGTCAAATTAGTGCAAAATTTGTTGAGCTTGACTCTACTGAAAAGTGAGCAGGCATGAACTTGTGCGATTTACTTGGAAATTTTGCTACAAATGCAAATTATGTATTATTATTGTTCTTGTTGTGGGCAGCAGTTGAGCGGATTGCTTAGAATTGAAAATCCATGGCCGACATGGCCTTAAGGCATTGAACCATGAAAAAAGGACTAAACGATTTGCCCAGGTGGGCTTTGGCCAAACAAGCTTTTGCTTAGGGCAATTAACCCCACTTTTTTTTTTTTTTTTTGATGGAAAAACCTTAAGAAAAATGAAATGGAAATTAACAGCAGGGTAAAATAAGTTAATCAAGCGCCCTGGCATGCCATAGTACAATTTTATATTAATTATATTTTGATGAAGCTCTTCTGTAACAAGGCACATAAGAAATTGCACAGTTTTGCTAGATGACATAATTTATAGTCATACATTGCGTATACGTAATTTTATACCCATGATAATTAGACTCATTATTGTTGTAAGCTTAAAATTACAAAATTTGTAGAAGAGCTAAAAAGGCCACTGACCACATAAATACGTGTGATACTGTAATATTTGTATATTATATATTAGCTAAATTTAGTTTGGTCACAATAAATAAAGAAAACAAAAGTAGCTAGTAAAACTGCGTATATGCAGATCCTTGGATTATAATTGCATATACTGTGATAACTTTCTAAGATGATTAACTTAATGCTGGAATAGTAAGCATTCAACATTCAAGTAGAAATGTGAGTTATGTTTCATTTCATCTTAGCAAAAGTGCTTTATACAATAAAAGTATTTTATTCTGCCAGTTCTATGAAACCATGACTTGGATTGAGGAATCGAATTTCATTTGGAATGGCGTAATTGATTAAGGTTCAATCTCCTAATAATCAAGCTATTATCTAAGGAAGTAAAAGGATTAAGTTTCAATCTGCTGATTAGCAAGTTGTTACCTAATGAAATTAAAGGATTATCCTTTATCGAGTTTTAAAAGTCAATTGCGTCTAATTTTTGTCATCCGGTTTTTTTTGAATGTCTATCAAATCTCGGCCTAATTGTGACAGCCGATTTAAACTAACACAAGACTCATGTCATACACGATACAACTGGTTGTACAACACACCTGTTAATCGATTGTACAAGCGATTGCATTGTGTATAGAATCGTAGTATAAAGTTTTGTATGATTGTACGATAAATCAAAATATTTTAATTTATCGATAAACAAGAAAGTTGTACAACCAGTCGAAGCGTGTATGGCTAGGGCAAAACTTTCTTTTGTAAATTATTGATAAATCGAGTGATCAATATAAAATAATAATCGGTCGTGCTCCGGAAAACGAAATACGAAAATGAATACTTTTATTCGAACTCGTTTTTGCGTGTTACCAACTCCGCATTTTTTGCAGTCGCCATCATATTTCCCTTATGGGACATACCAAATGGTATTTTTTTTTTATATGAAGTTTTGTCCCCAAATGGGATATCCCAAATGGGATGTTTTTATATGAAGTTTTGTATTCCGCGCAGGATTTTTCATTCTGCGTATTGGCCTTTAAGGAAAATTTTTTAAATGCAATACACGGACCAATCGGTTGAATTCAGAAAAAAAGAAATGAAAATATTTCTCAATAACTATTATTTTTAATTGGCATAAATAGAATTTGAAAATGTCAAAGAATATTTAACATTTAATTGAGTTTAAAATGTGTACACTCGTTTTAATACCTATTGTAAAAAAACATTCGGTTTCAAATCACATAAAAAATTCGTTTTGTTGAAATTGGTAGCAGCAAACATTTGATTTCAAAACGAATGCGAATAAAATATATAAGTGGACTCTCAAATATTCAGGCATGACACAGAAATCGCTTTCGATCAAATTTCGTCCGTATTTCAATTCTAACTGTGACAAACACCCTTGTCGGTTGGTTTCAAAAACGCTCGTATTCTCACTTAATAGAATAATCATCACAACATTTTTTTTTTGTTTATAAAGGTTCTGCAATATTTTCAACTATTTGCAACTCTATAATGAAATATATTAAATGTTTAAATCCATGGTTTTATTTACAAAAATTTAAGAACTATGTTCTAGTTTCGTGCGATTTGAAAATGTAAATAGGGTAATTTTGCCACTAAGCAGATGATAGCTGATGATTCGCAGGATAAACCAAACTCATTGAGCGCCAAAAATATTCAAATTTTGTAAAAATTTAAAGCAAAAATTAGCAAAACGGTGCCATAAATTAACGCTTTTTATAAATATGAATTAATTTCTTAGATGAATATTGAACATTTTATTGAATAAGTGTCTAAGTATGCTTAAATTATTTGCGCGTTGTGGCAACTCTTTGCCTACATTCTCATTATAGCCTATTCTTTTGGAGTCAAGATCCGACCATAAATAAAATCTACCGAAGTTGTAGCTTTTTGCAATCTAAATAGATAGATTTATAGATTTCTAAGTCATATCAAATTAAATAAAGACTAGCAAGAAAGGTTAGAACCAAGTAACATAACAAATATTTTTATTGTGTTCATTATGATCTTTGTTTATTTTTCACCACGTCCTTTTATGTATGAAACATTTTAAAAGAAAAAAGCTGAAAAAAAATTACAATTTTCTTTTAATAATAACCCAACATAACATAAAAATAACCCTTTTAAACTCTTTTATTCTAACAGTGTACTGCAATATGCTGGTTTTGCATACAAAATAGTATACGACACTCTCGAGACTTTATCGAGCTGTCTGGCCATAACTGGCAAACTAATGGCACAAAAATATATATACACCTTGTACATGCTCGTATTCTAGGCAAGTTCTTCTAATATATTATGTGTTTAAGCTTATCGCATAGCTAGGTAGCAGCTTGTTTAATATCTAACTATGTATAATATACGAAAGCCTCCCACAAGTTATATTTTCCTAGTGCATTGTCAAATGCAATTTACAGCAGTGTCTGCTGGATTTTCCCCTTTTGGGGATTGTCTTTTTACTATATTTATGTATGCTCTAGGCCTGCATTTGGTCTCTAGTGATTGATAAGCAAAGAGTTGCGTAATTTCATGGCTACAATTATATTAAAAGCCTTTGTTAGCATATGGCTGCTTTAAAAACTACTTTGATCGCACTAATACACATTTGTTTGCAGCTATTTGGTCACACTAATTGCAAATAGTTTGGCTTTTTTGGCGCTTACCTAAAGTCCAAGCTCAAATTCCTTTGATGCGTTGAAATGCGTTTCGGTGGATTTCCGCCATTGGCAGCACTTTGTGCGCCCGTCTGTCCTGCGGCAGGTGCAATACTCAGATTGGGACGACCATGCACCGAGGGCATGGAGTGATTAAACACGCGGCTCAGGCTCAATCGTGGTTTTGAGTAACGTGTATGTTTTGGCGTGCTGGCCGCTGAGCTGATGGCCTGCAGATTGTTACCGCCATTTGGCATAATAATGGGCAATGTTAACGGTGTAGATTTCATAAAAGCAGGCACATAATCCTCACTAGCAGCACCGTTGCGCATAATGGGTGAGGCTAATGGTGTTTGCGGACCACTGCCATCTCCATTGGCAATGCACACGGCCAGCGGCTGTATGTTGCCAGCAGCACATTCCGAGCCCAACGAGGATAGCGTTGTGGTCGATGTGGAGTGCGGCTCGCAGGTAATGGCAATTGAGGAGGCATACGAGCTCATGGACGATTGGCTGCTCATACAGTTGACCGATGAATTGCTACTCAGACTCAAACTCAGACTTTTGGCTGGACTGGGCTGTGCATTGACAGTGGCATTGGATGCCACCACAGTAGGACTGTGCACTACAGTGCTATTGCTGTGCTCACTGGAGCTGCTGGTGCTATTACATGCGGCTGTAGAATGCTCTGAAATATCATCATCATCTAACAAGGCGCTGTTTTGTGCCGGCGTTGGTGAGCTGTTGCTGCCATTTAATGTGGCCTCGCATATGTCCATGTTGCCATTTTCGGCTAGCGCCAGCATAGCGCCTTTACCATTCATATTAAAGTCAGAGTGCGTCTCGGCGCTTGACAAACGCACTGTGGTCGGCATACAGTGATCTACCACATCGCTGCCTGTGGCGCCACCATTCACAGCACTGGTTGGATGGAAGTTCAGCATATCGCTGCTTTCTAGCAAATCATCGGCGGCCACCACAACCGGTGATAATAGCTTATTGGCAGTCTCTATCTCACGTATGTGACGCAAGTATTGGTAGCCATTGTCTTGCGCCACGGGTTTCTTCTTGGTTACACCGCCACCAATGACCACAATTCCATTGGATTTGTTTTCCAGCAGATTGCTGCCATTGCTATTGGGCAGTCCATTGATATTGTTGCCGGCTGCGGCTCCATTGGTACCATTATTGCTGGACACTGCCGCGACTGAGGAGGAGTTGTTCTTTTTGGCTTTAAATGCGGAAATGACGGAGTTCATTTTGATTGTATTGCGTGTAGTGTAGTGTAAGTGAAAATAAGTTGTCGATTTTTTTGCGTTCTTTTGATTATGGCTTTTGATTATGTTGTAGAGTTTCCTTCAAATTGAGATGATGATTTTATGGCTCTGGTCTAGGCCAGTGTTGCCCTTAGATTATGCACAACCTTGAAATTGCTTTTGAGTTCCATTATTTGCTCTTGATGTTTCCCTTTATGAAATTCTATAAATTGAGTCATTTTTTCTATTACACTTTCTAGTGTTTGAACTGAGTCACTGAGTATTGAAGAATTGTACGATGTATGTGCTGCTTATGTAGTACATGGTCGAATACTTGTTCGTTGTTGTTGTTGCAGTTCTGAAAATAGTCAATAAAAATTGTTGTTAATTAGTAAACGTTGAAAAATACTGGCTAATTAAGAGGCTTACAAAAGAGAGATGAAGCTGTGAGAAAGTCGTGAGTGGCGTGAAAAAAAGTATTGTTGCGCTGTAAAAATAAGTTCACAACGCGCTATTAATTTTTACAATTTTAGACCCATTACCTAAGCCAAAGTAGAAAGTGTCATAGTATGCGGTTACCCTATCATAAAAATAAATATGCGATCCTCTACATGTTCAGCCACGAGCTGAACAGGACTGTCTTTAAAATTAAAAGATGGCGTACGTTAAATTCGGGCGCGGACGACTTTGGGATACCCTGTACCACCGCATTGCAATCAATTCTAATATATTGCTTACGAACTCCAAAAGATACTTCTTTGCCAAATTTGGTTCCGATTTTTTATAAGCAAACCAAAAAAAAAATCGAATTTTGCACCAAATGATATAGTCAACCGATTTCGATCCAATTTGGTACAGTGCTTGGGAACTATAAAAAACTCCCGAATGCCAAATTTGGCTACGATGTTTTCAAAAACAAACGAATTATTCATCTAAGACTTGTGATTTTTTTTCAAGGTCCTCTAAAACACTCCTATGGGAGCTATATAATGTATCCCCGATATCAAATATATAAAATAAACTTGTCTGCTCTGACATAATAACGCATCTAATCTGAAAATTTGGTTGCTCTAGCTCTTACCATCTCTGAGATTTAGGCGTTCATACAGGCAGACAGACAGACGGACATGGGTAAATTAACTTTTCTAGTCACCCTGATCATACTTTAGGTAACTTTGGGGGTTTCCGATGTCTCCTTCTGCATGTTTTCGGCTTGCACAAACTTAATATACCCTTTGAACAATACAGTACAGGGTATAAAAAAAGTCGGGAGCTATAAGCCGAATAAGATCATTTGGTAAAATGCTGGGGATCTCTAAAAATTTTCTGTTTGCCAAATTTGGTTACGATATCTCCATAATCAAACGAATTATCCATCTAAGACCTCTCACCTATGGGAGCATTGAAAACACATATACTGCGATATCAAAAAATAAACTAAACCTTTCTCCTATGGAATAATAAAGGATATAATCTGAATGTTTGGTACCATATGGTATACGTATAAGAAGTAACCAAAGTTTTAAAGTGACCAGCTGTCATTAATATGATTGAAAGTGTGGTAATAACTTCAATCTAAAGATTATTAGCCAATTAGGCACTTATGAGACATACAGTTTCTATTTTCAATTTTTTTTTTAATTCACCAAATTTAAGTGAATTTTTAGAAATGTGTCAAAATTCCTTTGAACGACTTAAGTAAGTACCTTAGCGAATGTACAAGATAGCTCAGCTCAGCCTAGGTTTAAAAAAAACAAGTAAAAAAAGGCGTTTTAAATTTCCAAAATTGATTATAAGTCAAACAAGCTATAAATTGAGAAACCATTAATGTTTGAACGGTTTCAAAACGTATAAGATTAAAATCATAAACTATTTTCTGGTATCGGGCTTACCTGGTTCAATGGGCATTTGTACCCGTCAGACTATACGAAAAGTATGTAATTTTTGATGAAAAGAGTGTTGTAAAAAGAGCCAATATCATTAAGGCTGACCGTATTTTTTACACTGTTTTTGGTATTATTTAGCTGGCTGTCAATAATCGCCAAATTTTTTTTTTTTAATTTTAATTAATGTTGAAATTTGTTTGCAGTAAAAGATCAGAAAATGTAATTGTACTGACTAATATCTACATCTTTACCTTTTATGCTTTAAAAATAAACTTTTCCCAATAAAACTTTTCTTAATCGAAAAGTGCAGCCACTCTGGTTCCTTTTCGTAATCTGTCGGGCATTTTTACATCTTTGCCTCGTTGATAGGTTTGCTCACGGCATTACTTGGTCATTCTTGCTTTAGGCAGACAAAGTGAACAGCCCAAGTAAGTATTTCTAATCAAACCCTATTCCTTACGACTTGTCTTACACAACTTGTCACAAGAGACATTTTTAGTGTTCTGACGTGATATCTGCTTGGCTTCTTATCATATAATTCAAATTACTCTCTTTTTACTGCTTCCATATACAGTAACTCTCGTTTCCGTGACTTGCCATAAGTGAATATTATGTCACGCATTCAAAATACCGAATATGCAGTGAACCACTTTGAGTCATGTCAACGAAAATGTTTATAACTTAACTTATTCAACCCACTTGCAATTTGTACTCATTACTGAGGTTATTTACTTGGCGCCTGTGCCCATAAAAAAGAACAAAAACAAAATACTAGACAGACAATTCACGCGTCCTTGACAAAAAATAAAAAAGTTAACACGCAGAGCTTTGACTACTCCCGAAAAATTGTGAGTTTTCTAAGTGGTTTCATTTCAATACGAATTATGCTACACGCGCCACTGACGACATTTTTCGAAAATTTGTCTGGAATTTGAATTTCTTATAAGCAAATGAACAAAAGCAAATCAATGACGGCAAAATTATAAAAATAAACCAACTACAATATGCATATACATATTTTGTATACATATACATAAATATAATATATAAAAATATATTTAATAAAAATAGCAAAAAGCGCAAAAATTTAAGGCGTTTGCATACATTATTCGTTTATATACACTCGGTCAGAGTGGCCATGAAAAATTTATTAAAATATCTTTACTCTTGATCATAAAATATATGCGTTTTATATTATACGACTTTTTGACTAAGATCATTCATCCATTTGCCATTTCCCAGTCTCGTGCACAATGCACCTATTCGATTTATTCATTTAGCATGACAAGACCTTGACCCATTTCTTTTCTTCTTTTTGTCACTTTTGTTGACATTTCATTTCTATTTGTTTTTGTTGGTTATTTGTTGCCTTCTACTTTTAATTATTGATTTTTAGTTTGGGTTTTTCTTTGGAAAACCTCAAAACAGTTGAAATACCCCTATTGATGTGCAACGAGACGTGAGAAAAGCTACAGCTGCTAAAGGGGCAGCTAAACACTTTACTGGTCCAAGTTTTTTAATCGATTTGGATTTACCTTACAAAAAAAAAGCCAAGCCCAAAGACATTCCCTCAAGCGAAAGCATTCAGCTTGGCAGTTTATAAAGACCGCAAATAAATAAAAACTTACTTACAATTTAGCTGTGGCCGCGCTTAGTCAGTCTTTAAAAGTACTTATAGGGCGTTTATATTTTTTCTATTTAAATCCTGGTACAGTCGCAATATATTGTCTACAATATACACTGCTTTTTTTTTTCTAATTTTCAAAATGCCCTAAAAGTCACATGCAACTAAAAAATTTCCCTCGATATGGATACTAAAAAAATTGCTTTCGGATATATCTGGAAATAAAATACTGAAACTTTTCTTATTTTAACTAGCATCGAGTTCCTGGGGGTTGGAACAATTTATTATTCGATACCAGACAAATTGGTATCGAATATGTTTATAAGGAATTTTCTCAGTTTCCATAGAGTTGATTTATCCGAAAAGTAAAAAAGAATTAAAAAAAGACATTCGCCCAATATCGATACCTGAAAATTTGGTATCGAATATATGGAGAAGTCACAGTGTCGGAGCACTAGGGGTTTTTCCCAACAGAAAGTTAAGTTTCGAAAAGATTTGTTGGCTTAATATCCATATTGGAAAAATTGGTGTCGTATATATCAAACATCAAAATACCCAGGATTTTCTTAATTTCACAGTTTCTGGGTACTGGCGGTTGGTATTACCAAAATATAAAATGATGCAACAATAAGTTAAATTTTTGTATGGTAGCTATTCCAATTTTAAACAAGCTTCACACAAATGAGTAGACTTAAGACGTGGCTATCGATAGTGTAGTGGTAGCGTTCTCGCTTAGCAACCCAAGGTCGGGGGTTCGATTCCCAGAGCACAGGCATCGCTAGCAAAAAGACGCTATTTGTCCAAGAAAATCTCTATTAATTCAAGACACCGCCGTTCGGATTCGGCTATAAACTGTAGGTCTCTACTCCCTTCGAACAGCTATTGAAAGAGATCCCCATGTTCCACCTAGGGGCGATTGACAAAATATTCAAGTTAGGGAATTATATATTATATTTCATAAGCTACCGTATAAAAATTGAACCAGTTTACCCCGCAGCCGAACTCGCGCACTTCTTTGTATGATTCTTTCATTGCATTATGAAAAAGTAAAATGACTTTAAAAAAAAATTGTTAGCTGGATCTAGTTAAATTAGTATCGGATATATCTAAAACCTCAAAATACCCTTACTTTTCTTATGAAAATAGGTATTGGGTTAGGTACGGTTTTCAAATATTGTGTCCAAATTTATGCCAGTTGTATTTCGTTTTAGACTAAACATTTGTGTGAGGTTTGATCAAAATTGATACACTATTTCAGATAGCTACAATACAAAAATTGTACCAGTTTTCTCGCGTACTCCTTCGCGACAACTTGTATTCATTGTATCATAAAAAAGAAACTTAACAAAATTGTTAGCAAATTGTTACCGTACATATATATCCAGAACCCTGACATACACTAGCTTTTCTAAATTTCCACATTGTCATGATATTAGGGGTTAGGTTAGGTTATTTAGGTCAGTATAAGCCGAGATCATCCAGGGTCCGTTTGATTTATTGTGATGGCTAATTAAACTTAAATAAACGAGAAGAGTGGCAGGGAAGTATATAGAAATCTGGGGAACTCAGAAAAGCTGGTTAACTTTGTTAGCATAGCTGGCCGTATTTCTTCAAAATGTTTCTACTTGCTGAAACATTTGGAGATTTCGATAAAAAGAGACAGCTGCACTATGGGCAATTTTGCCAGACTACCCAGATCTTTGATGAAATGTTTTCCCAGATTGTACAGGGCTCTACTACCTTGATCAAAAATTTTCCGGAATCATCGGAAAGTGACGCCGTATTGAGTACATCTGCGACAATGCGTGTTTTCGAATTTTTACAATTTGCAAAACAAATGTCATCGTTATCCGAGACCAAATGGCTAAAAACGAAACGAATACTATCCAACAACCACCGAATTAACCTGATTTGGCTTCCTTCGACTCAGGAAACCGCTCCGTTGAACGCGTTACAGCACCCGGGTTCAGGTCGTGGAACAATAGAAGATGGCTCTGATGGCCATACCGCAAACCGATTTTGGATTGTACTTTGGCCAGAGTAGGAGCAGAAGCTGTTCACATACCAAATTTTCTCTAGCTCTTGAATCCATTTGTTTATATGGACCAGACTTTCAGACAGACACGGCTATGTTAATCCGGGTGTTCATCCTGATTAAAAACATATAAACTCTATTGAATCGAAACATTGTACTTAAACTTATTATACCTTAGAACCTTTGGTATAGGATACAACAAAAAATTTTCAGTCGATACAACCAAAAACCCAACAAGATTCTCATTTTTGAATGCAAGAACCTAACACGATTACGAATTCCAGAATCTTTTTAATATTCAACGCCAAACTAAGCATGTAATATGCATATGAAATATTTTTTTTCTAAATTAATCTCAAGCCTGGACATTGCCATCAGTCTTCGAAGTAATTTTTATTATTATTTGGTTTAAACCTTTCATTATGCAGTTATGTTCAACAAAATCAACAAATCTTAAACCATGAAAAATTAAACCATAAGGGGTCTTATTTTACATATATATACCTAAGCTATAGTATATAAGACAATGGTATTTGTTGTACCCGCATTGCGGTCATGTGTACTGCGTGCTAACGCTAAACAATACGCCTACTTTTCATACAGATAATATTTGCCATATTATTATTATTATTATTATGATGTATTTTTTTTCATGTTTTATGGTGCACGCAGATTGAGGCTGTTTGATTGCAAATGCAATGTGCCAAGAGAGCGAGCACAGGCAGAGAGTGAGGAGAGAGCAAGTGTTACTTGGTAGGTATAATTGGGGTCAGGCCAGCAGCTTATAAATAATAAATAACTTGCAAATAAAAGAAAGTCAACTTGTGTGTGAGTGAGTGCAAAAGCATTGAAATTTTTCAACACTCAAGAGTAGGCGATGAGGGGCGCACAGGCACAACAAGCCTCTGTGGCGCAGCATGCAACATACTAACCAACCAAAAAAAAATGGGGGCAAGGTAACCATGGCACAGACACACACTCATTCACACAGCCAAAGACAGATAGAAAAGTCCAGCGAGAGCGAGAGTTACAAATGTTGACTCTCAGTTGTGCCACCTTAAATGATGCGCTGCATTCTGTGATTCTGTTGCATGAAATTGTTGGCTCTATGTGAATGTGATGCTTTGGAGGCGGCATACGATGTGTGTGTGTGCTCGTGTGGCAACCAGCAGTTGTATTTGTGGACCCAGCTATGCAAACCCATTGAAAAGTTTGTTTAATCGTGGCAAGTGTAGAAATGTTGGGCATACTCTAAATAACTAGTGGAACGGTGACAATCGGAGCATTCCGACTACTATTCATAGTTTTAATTCAATTTTAAAGCATATGGTAAAAACTTTTAATTTTTGCTGAGAACTGAGGGTAGTGTTCCAGAAAATAGTAGCATGTTCCAATTCCTTTGGTCTAGGCAAAACAGGCAATATGAACCAAGCTAGAACCGAATCTCAATAAAAATTTTAAGTATGCTTAGATGTTCCAGATGGTTGTTGAAACTAAGGTTTTGTTTTTTGCGTGCATCTATGGCCCAGAATAAAATAAATGTTATGTAGAAATTATGAAAATCGTGGGTGTTCACTCTGACGGGCATAAATGCATTATGGTAAGAGGGCAAAGTTTTCACAACTTGCACTACAATAAAATGGTTATTTTTGCCCGACCTAGATTCTTGACGACTGGTATGGCATTGTTGTTCAAAAAGCGCAAAGAGATGTAACATATTTTTTATATAGTATTTTTGGTATTGTTTAGGTAGGTGGTGCAAGATAACTCATTAAAAGATTGAGAATTACTTTTTTTTTTATATAGCTGAAAGTATTTAAGTAGTTTTTGACTGGCTTGGAACTTTAGATACTAAGTTCCTACAACGGAGCAGCAATACGCATATCGTGCTAGTTCAGCAGTGTAAGATGTTTAAGAGGATATAAAAACTCAATTAGTTAGATATAAAAACTTAAATACACCCTTGTCTTTTGACTTCTAGAATCAAGATTTAAAAGCAATGTTAATAACAAGTTCTAAGTATCTAATAATCTGGTTAACTTTATATACTGTTTTCAAGCCATAAAAATTTTTCACATAAGCACTTGGATGGAGGTTCGCTTTTTGGATTGTACCCGCTTTAGCAGCTTATAATAAATTACTTCTACACAAAGAAAAACTTTCAACTCTTCAAAAAAAAAAAAGTTACCTTCAGCACATGATTCATACTTCAAAGTTAATGTCAAGCCAATTTATGAAAGCGCTTAAAGCACTTTATCATAATGCGGCTCATTATCAGTGACACAACCAAAAGCAGTTCGACACAATTCTAAGCAAACTTAATTACCCTTGAACAAACAATAGTGTGACCATTTCTCGTGTAGTACAAAATATTTTTTTGCACTCGAAACTCAATCAATGTCAACAGATAACTACAAAAAAAAAATAAAATTTATAGAATATAGAGAAAAAGCGGCTGCCGTGACACATTGTGATGACGTTTTTATAGCTGGCATAAAATGCGACTCTGTATGTGGTAGATGTTAAAAAGATGACAGAGAAAACCCAAACAACGTCATAGTTAATTTAATTAGATAATCAAATCCAATTAAAGTGGGCTAAATAAATACAATGCCATTAGATTTGGCAATGGTCAAAGACTTTTTGACTTGAATAAACTATTTATTAAAGTATAGCAAACGTTAAGGTTGAACATGACCGAATTTGAGATATCCTGACTTATCATATTATAACGTTATCTGTATAAATGTAAAAAAAAAAAGTCTCCAAGAACTCGATTTTAAATTTAAAGTAAAGACTCTACCAACTCAGCTAACATTAGCTACAGTGAAACCAGTAATTATTCGCACACTTTTTAATTTCAATTTTGAAGCTCTGATTTTTAGCGCAAAGTAAGAATGTAAAAGTATTTTTTATAATTTCTTAATTAGTAATAATTAATAATTTTTTTAAATATTTTATTAGATTTATAAAAAACACTTGAAATAAAAAAAATTTAATCATACATGGTTTCGGTTTTCCAACTCAGCTACAGTGAAACCAGAAATTATTCACACACATGTAAATTTAAAGCTCTGATACTTAGTTACATTAAGTTTTCATAATGCAACATGTTTTTTTTATATAATTTCTTAATTTATTTGATTTTTGAAAAAATATATATTTTCATAGATTATAGGTTTCTAAATATGCCATTCGCCGATTCTATCAGGTTTACGGGGGTTGTACGCGTTTTCAATTTAAAAATAAAATTTTAATTATACTTACAAATAAAAACAAAAAATTCATATTTGTTTAAGAAAAAATGAAAAAGTTGAAAAAAGAAAAAATTTAAAGTTATATTCGATTCGTATTGGCTGGTAGAGCCCGCTACTACTTCAAATTTCCATAATTTTTTTTTCTGATTTTGATTAGCAACCACTTATTTTCTTCGTAATCGATCGAAGTTTACGAGCCATGAATTAAACTGAATGAAATTTTTTTTTCGATATAGAATTTTTCTCAAATATTTCATATGAATGGATAAATAATGTCTATATCGTAAATTCGCCAAAAATATGTTCCAAATAAAGTCGATGGGTAGTCCAATTACACTAGTTTACAAATTTAAGGGTCATCGAGTGAACCTTCGTGAAAAAGTGTTTTTTAGGGTAATTTGGAGTCGAGAAACACGAAAATGGCAACCTTTCTTAAGCACCGTTTTCGAGATATTTTCGAAAAACATGTTTTTGGGCACTTATTTCAGTTATTCACCAATATCTCGTGAAAAAACTTTGTATCGACATGAAAGACAATTAGATCGAAAGGTATTGATTTGCTCTTTACAGTGATATATAGGGTTTTCCAATAAGAGGTGTTATTTTGGTATTCAAAGAAAAATGCCACTTTTTGAGACAAACGATCGGATGTTTATTTCATAATAAACAGGAAGGTATGCCGTTAATAATGAAAAAACAACATCAGCCAAATAGCCACCACGACCACGCTTACAGGACCATATGCTTTTCATGAAATTTTCCATAACCAAATCCCAAAGTGGCTGCCCTATGTCCTCGATAGGTCCAATGACCCCGCCGGACCATAAACCGCACCAAACAGTCACTCGTTGAGGATGGAGAGGATTCTCAACAATAACTCTTGGGTTTTCCGAGCCCCAGATGCGACAATTTTGCTTGTTGACGTAGCCACCGAGGTGGAAATGGGCCCCATCAATCAAGATGATATTTCGTTGGAAGATTTTCACCATTTCACCGGGTGATTCAAAATAACACTTCTTGTTGGAAAACCCTATATAAGCACCCAAAGTCGAAAAAAAGTGTAATTTTTGACCAATTTTCAAAATTACATACTTTCGGATTGCTTCTTATTAACGATAAAAATTTGTAAAAATTATGTTAAGCTTTAAGCTGAGAGAGAATTCTTTTACGAGCATTTCGAGTCCAAGATTTTTAAAAGCGGGTAAGAACTGTAGATGTTATGGAACCATGAACGAAAAATCAAGGCTACAGCTGCATACAAATTTGTGAAGACGTAACCTCAACGCAAATGAATAATTGTAAGTGAAAAATTTTTCTTTCATACAAAAGTGTGAATGAGTGAAGATTGAAACTAAATTTAAAAGTGTGCGAATAATTTCTGATTGCACTGTATGCTTTTGGCATTGAGAGGATTTAAAAAGTGATCTTTTAATTAATAATCATTACTATAAAAATAATCTATGTCAATAAAATGCTCCGATTGGTAGGTTGTTTGGCATTGATCAACTTTTAGCCTACCTCTTATAATCTCCAAGATCTAGGCGTTCTTATAGACTCGGATGTCCATATGAATTTCTTGCCTCATACTAATGGCTCTAACTTTCGCACTCTCCGCCGTCTTTCTTTCTTTGTTACCGCACAAACCTTATATACCGCTTAAGTGTATAGGGTATAAATAGTTTGAAGTGTCAGAATTTCTTTTATGTCTAGTTGTATAATTTAATTATAGTGCGTAGGAGTTGGCCATATGCGAGAAACCGACTTGAGAGCCGTACTACTTACAAGCTTTGAGTCATTACTTTAAGTATTAGTTGTCTAACAGTTAAGATTAAAGTGTTTATAGTTTGTTTTAACAAACAGTTGATACCATGTAGGAGTACAAACATGGTTGAGAATTATAAAGCTTACCAAAACAAGACAAAACCATTTGTTTTGAAATCTTTGAAGTATCATCGAAGCTGTGAAATCTTGAGCAATTTTTATGTGTACAGACAGAGCATGAATGAAAGCTGCTTTATAATTAAAACTATTGATAAGTATTTTATTTACAACAACGAAAGAACAAAAAAAACAACAAAAGAATTGCCACACTATCATAATGATTACAGTTTCCGCAGCTGCTTCTGTAAACGTCTCTCAATTCCGTATGCAAAACAATAATAAAATGTTAAGGGGAATGCCACTAGAGCAGAAGTCCGAGCAAAGTGTCAAAAGAGATAAGCCGAGGCATGTTACAAGTAAAAACAAAGCTACAAACTGATTCATAGCCGGCAATCTGGCAAATGTTTTGTGGGAATCGTAAGTGGGGCGTGGCGCGCCTTAAAAAAATGTCAAAAATTTATGAAAAAACGCAGACGAATGTTGAAAAATATATTATAGAAGAGACGTTGGCTATTAAGAAGATTAGCACACAGATACATTCTAGCACATAAATATACCGACATCTAATTAAATGTGTTTGCTTCTATCTAAACTGTGAACTCATTGACCTAAGCAAAAAAATGTTGCCTAAGTACACTGGAAAAAAATATAAGACGAACTCTATATTTTAATTAGCTGAGTTTCATGAAATTTTATAGCAAATAAAACTAATATCATTTTGGGAAACGAAACATAAAATAGAGACTAGTATTAGTCTACACATTTGTGCAAAGTTTGTTCAAGATGGCTCCATTATTTCATATAGCTATCATACAAAAATTGAACCAGCGCTCTTTTACCAGAGAGACACGAGTAATGCACCGGCGCATTGCGTAACCTTTCAATTGCTGGATCATGTATAGGTATGTATTGCTGTTTAGAGCAGAACATGATGCCAGGAATGTTAATAACACTAGTTTACACGAAAAATGAACCTTCGTAAAAAAGTGTTTTTTTAGGTAATTGGGGGTCGAGAAACACGAAAATGGCAACCTTTTTTTTTTCTTAAGCACCGTTTTCGAGATATTTTCGAAAAACGTGTTTCGGGCACTTATTTCAGTTATTTTTCAATATCTCGTGTATCAAATTTTGTATCGACATAAAAGATGATTAGATCGAAAGGTATTGATTTGCTCTTTACAGTGATATATAATTATCTACAGATTAAGTCAAAATTATAGAAGTTACAAGCAACCAAAGTCGAAAATTTTTACCATTTTTCAAAATTACAAACTTTTGGCTTGCCCTTTATTAACGAAAAAAAATATTTAAAAAATATTTTAAGCCTTAATCTGAAAGAGAATTCTTTTACGAACATTTCGAGTTGAAGATCTTCGAAATCGGATAGGAACTGTAGATGTTATGGAACCATGAATGAAAAAACACGACTACAGCTACATACAAATGCGTGAAGACGAAAATGAACGCAAAAAAAACTTTGAGTGAAAAATTTTTTTTTCATACAAAAGTGTGAATGAGTGAAGATTGGAACTTTCGTATATGGTTCCATAACATCTACAATTCTTACCCGATTTTAAAGATCTTAGACTCGAAATGTTCGTAAAAGAATTCTCTTTCAGTTTAAAGCTTAACATAATTTTAAAAAACTTTTTTTCGTTAATAACAAGCAAGCCGAAAATTAGTAATTTTGAAAATTAGTCGAAAATTACACTTTTTTTCGACTTTGGTTGCTTGTAACTTCTATAATTTTGACTAAATCTGTACATAATTATATATCACTGTAAAGAGCAAATCAATACCTTTCGATCTAATCGTCTTTCATGTCGATACAAAATTTTATACACGAGATATTGAAAAATAACTGAAATAAGTGCCCAAAAACATGTTTTTCGAAAATATCTCGAAAACGGTGCTTAAGAAAAAAAAAAGGTTGCCATTTTCGTGTTTCTCGACCCCAAATTACCCTAAAAAACACTTTTTTAGGAAGGTTCACTCGATGACCCTTAAATTTGTAAACTAGTGTAATTGAATGATTTTAATACTGTTTAGTAGTGTTCGTTGAGTATAGTAAAAACGTCAAAGTTGAAAGTTTTTTTTTCAGTGTAGTGGCGCAAGCACTGACTTAGTACAAACATGCAGCGCATGTGCTGTAATATGCCTTTTTTTTTAAGAGCGTTTTTTAATGTTTTTGGACCGGCAACCTCAGAAAGGAAACCCACACACAAACACACTAACAGCTTGGCCGTCCTAAGCTTTAAATCCCCCTAACATACAATATAAAAATGGAATTAACATTGAAACTGCCGGGGGAAAAAAAAACGTGGGGCAGCTATATAAACATTACTAGAGGGGTCATAGAAACAGCCAAGCAGCTGCCTTCAATTAATTTAAGTGCAAATTTTTTCACTATCCAAAAAAAAAAAAAAATTTAGTTTGTGTGGCCGAACTGGCTGGTTTGTTTTGGGGGGCAACCTTGAAATAGCTTTCTGCCGTTTTATAGTTGACGCGGTTGTTGCTCTGTTATAAAAAAAAAGAAAATGAAGAGGCCAAAAATAGACAGCTCTCATAGTGAGCAACAAATTTCCACCAACATAGTTTAATTTTTAGCTTTAGTTTGCACGCACTCGGAATCGGCCTTTGGGTTGGGGCATAGATAAAAATTGAAGAGCGCTATTTTTTGTTTTAGCTTTATAGTCAACACGTGCAAAGTTGCTTTCCGGCTTGTGCTCTCTATTTTACTCTTAGCAACCATGCCACACCTAATGTATGCCGATGTGCTATGACGTATGAGTGGACTTTTTGATTTGTGCCGATGCACGATAACAAAGATTGACCCAGCTATGAATGGCTATATATCAATCCATTCTGTTTTCATTCAACTATGCATTCATTGAAATACGGAAATACGAGGGTTGACTTGAAAATAATGCAAGTTAAGAAATTTGTGAACAAATAATAGCTATGCACCAAACTTCGTACTCATTGTAACGTACTTATTATTTTTTAAATAAGTGTACTTATGTATTTTTTTTTTTTTTGCTCTAAAAATACAAATTATAAAATAAAAATTAAAATTCCATTTTCAATTTAATATTGTATCGAAGTTTAAAATATCTATATATCGATGTTGGCAGACAGAGATGTTTCTCCAGAACTTCTGCACTCATCAAATGGGTGTTTAGCAGTGCTGGAGAAACATCTTTGTTGGCCAACATCGATATATAGATATTTTAAACTTCGATACATCGATGCATCGATATAACATCGATGTTTTCTTCAGCACTAATTTGAATATAATTATTTTCAAAATCATAACTTCTATTATAGTAAAATAATATTTCAAATTAATAACGATCTAAAAAACAAAAAACCGAAAATGTCGAAATAATATTCTATTGGATATTTTGTGAAAAACTAATTTCTCGACATTTATTTGCCAATCAAAATCGAAAAATGGTTTTTTCACAGTATACCAAAGCCCATAATAAACTTTCTCGATTTTATTTTTGGGATTAACCGATTTTTGTTTCAATAATTGAAAACAAATGATGAGATCAAAAATTAATTTTTGAAAACTCTGCGTCAACTATATGAACTATTAAATATTATATAGCTAATTCTAACGCAGAAAAACAATCATTTTTATACCCTGTACCGTATGGTACAAAGGTTATATTGTGTTTGTGCAAGCCGAAAATGTATGTAACGTACAGAAGGAGACGTCGGAGAGCCCCCAAAGTTACCTAAAGTATGATAAGAGTGACTAGAGAAGTCGATATACCCATGTCCGTCTGTCCGTATGAACGCCCAGATCTCAGAGACGGTAAGAGCTACAGCAACCAAACTTTCAGATTAGATCCCTTATTAATCATAGGAGACAAGTTTATTTTATTTTTTTGATATCGGGATTACATTATATAGCTCCCATAGGGGTGTTTCAGAGGACCTCGAAAAAAAGCAAAAGTTTTAGATGGATAATTCGTTTGTTTATGAAGATATCATAACCAAATTTGACAATCGGAAGTTTTTTATAGTTCCCAATCAGTGTACTAAATTTGATCAAAATCGGTTGACTATATTATATAGTCCCCCCATAGGACCGATCGGTCAAAAAAATTGTTGGTGCAAAATTCGACTGATTTCTTTTTTTTTATGAAAATATCGTAACCAAAATTGCCGAATAAAATATCTTTTGGAGGTTTTAAGCAATGTGTCGGACTTAATTGCAATGTGGTGGTACAGGGTATACCAAAGTCGTCTGCGCCCGACTTTAACGTACGCCATCTTTATGAAGAGCTCATCCAGAGCAGACACCTTCGTTGAAAGAGCTATCAAAAATCACCAAATGGTTAGGATAAGGTCCGCAAAAGGATTCTATTTAAAAATAAGGTAATTCGGAACTATTGCTGTCTTCTATAAAACTTGAGGAACTTTCATTATGAAAAGAAATATTATTCATATGATATGATAAAAAAAATTGTTATTACTTATTGAGTTTATTCTAATTTCCAAAACATTTACTTATTGTCTAAGTGATACATTGTAAACAAATTATCTTTAAAAAAAATATGATATGGTCAACTTCTTATTTTGAAAACCTTGGGAAAAAGTAGCTCCTTTCTACAATGTCCATTACTTTTTAGCCTGCCCTCGTATAACAAATTGGCACGTGTGCTGCAATAATTAAAAATTATATAACAAACGTTGTTCGCGTTTTTCGATTCTATAGACTTTCATAATAGCCAGAGACAGCCATAACAATAATTCACAATCATCAACACATTTGTGGCAATCGATGAAACATTTTCCAATTTCCATTTTATTAATATGAATTCTTTTTGACTGGAGCATTTGATTTTGAGAAGGGCGCCCTTAGTTAATTGATTGACAGTAGTTATTGCACAAATGGAATCTCGAATACTTGAGCAATAATCTCAAAATAAATGGAACTTGGCAACTGTTAGAACTATTTTCGGGAGGGGGGAAAGTAAAAGATTTTTGTGCGTCATTTGAATGAAACTTTTGGAGTGCTTAATAGACTTGTGCGAAATATTAAGAAATGTCATAAATTCCGTAGAGTTCATTAGCATGGAATTTATTTTAATTAGGTTAAGCTGCACTTATAACACTTTGGTTATCAACTAAAACATTATATTTAGTGGTAACTCACAAAGACACATTAATTATGCAGTAATTAAGTGAATTTCTAAGCTCAGTTAGTTGACGTTCCAAATGATCTGTTGTTAAGGTTTTACCTAAATTAGTGTTAATAGATAACACGGTGTTTAAATAATGCATTGAAGAGCTAAAAATGTTACGAAAATTAACAAATTTTCAAAGAAACGACAAAACGCGAAAGTTTGCTATAATTAACACTTCGAATAATTTTTAAATATCTAAACATTTTTTCAGCACATTCTTTTAAAAGTTATAGCGAATTTTAGCAAAATAATCTATTGCATTTTTATGCACTGTAAAGTAAGGCGTATATTAGGTTTGTGCAAACGTATGTAACATAGCGAAGGAGATATCGGAAACTCTCCCAAAGTAACCTCCAATATGCTCAGCAGGACAGAAGAAATTGATCTAGGCATGTACATACGTTTGTCTGAACGCCTAGATCTTGGAGTTGGTAAGAGCTAGCGCAACCAAACTTTATTTTCAAGTTTATTTTTTCTATATGTAGGTTATAAGGGTACAATACAGCACTTCGAAAACAAACAAAAGTTTAAAATGCATTTTTAATAAAATCGGTTGACTATATAATTTTTTTACTTAAGGCGTATACGCAGTATGAGAAAAAAATCCCATTTTTTTTATATGAAGTTTTGTCATTCCGTGCGAAATTTTTCATTCTGCGATAGGCCTTTAAGTAATATTACAAAATTTGATTGCAATATGATGTTACAGAGTATCTCAAAGTCATCGGCGTCCGACTTTAACCTTCAATAATAAGTGAGAAGTATCATATAATATATTTTAAATGTTATATATTGTACACTATATAAAAACAAGTTTTATTGCTAAAACGTTAGCAAGTTAAATTCCTTCATGGTAAAAAATTTCAGTGTAAGGAAACTTTCTTTAGTTTAAAATTTATTGCATGTACTCAGATAAGGTCAGGCAGGCATTTTCTTTGCTTAAAATCAATTTTGAATAATCAGTCATGCTGACGCATAAACAAATCTCAGATAAAAGGGAAATTTATGAATAGTAAACAGTACACTATGAGATAAGAACACGGATATCAGCTCAAAATGCATTCGCCCGCAGTTTGTTCCAAGTCGCTCTTAACTCTCCGACTACCTCAACAAGCGCTTCAAGCTGTAATCGGAGTAGGGGCACTCCACCACTCCACTTGACACAAAACAGAGTTGCTCAGATTACAATTTACTTGCTTTATGAGCTACTCACAAAACGTGGGAACACTGTGTCATGCATTTTGCTTAAAATTTATTTAAAACTGCTTTCAAAATTATTTAGGCATCATTAAAATTTTTTTTAGGCGTTTAGATAAGCAGTGCCATAAAATGCCAATTGGTTCGAGTATTTTCAAGTACACTTTGGATATATAGTACCTATGTACATAGTACTTGTATGCATACAAACATTTATTATATGGTAGATACGTGCTCGTAAAAAATTTTTGCCTACACTGATTGTCGATTTATAGGTACATATTTTTATTTTTATATGGACGCATTAAATGAAATGACTTGCTTTGAGTCTAGGCTAATTTTAAACAATATTTACTAGATGAAATTTATTTTACATGTAATTTGTTTGTTTATTTATTTAACAAGCTGTTTAAATTAAGGTCAAAAAAAAACTTTGATGGCATTCTTAAATGTTACGAAATGCATGCGTAAATATGCAGTAGCATATATAATGTATACATTTGGTGTTGAAGAGTACCATAATTTATATGGCTTGTATAATTAGACGCTTCGTAAATAACTTAACACATACTATAATTTGTACAAAAAAAATAAACAAAAATATAAAAACCTATTCACATTCTATGCATACTTTTTATTAAAATGTTAAAATATTTTTCTATCTATAGAAAAACCTACAGCATTACCATGATCTTTTAGGCTGTGAAAGCTTAGCATAACGTACAGACCAAACAGTTTCCTATCTTCAGTATGAAAAATATTGGAGAGACTGAATGCTTCTAGGCTTGTATGAAGAGAGTATGAACCGTGAAAATCATTTCGGAACACCAATTCTTCTTCTGATCTGGTCATAGTAACCTTGAAGAGCAGCCTCATGTGACGGAACATATTATCAAAGCGTTTGAAAAAGAAGAAGGTATTTGACCAAGTCTGGCAACCTGGCAAAGATAACAACATTCATCAGCGATACTTCCTGAAGCACTAAAAATTGTTTGTTCAGGTACAAAAGATTTGTTAGAACGGTGTCAATAAAAAGCAAGAAGAGAATATGTTTTAAACATCATCTACTGCCAATTTCTACTTGAAGAATGAGTGACACCCTAATATTCAGCAGTAATATTTTCGTGCTCCCAATTCCACAATTTTTGCTGTCGATGTCTTATATTCAGAAAAGGAATAATTCCAAACAATATAAATAAAATATTCGGATGGGTCTTCCGGAGTACAGCCGATTATTTGATTCCGAATTTTGTCCGAATTTTAGTTTTGACTATATGCCATCCTGTTTTTCGAATGATTGGAAAACAACTAGACAAAAAAAGCTTCAGCTCATTTTTGACCATTAGGCCCTTTTAAGAAAAGTGGCTTATCATCACAATGGGTTTGATGTAGTAAACAAGAAGAAAGCTACAAGTCACCACTTGCCACATAAATAAAATTCTTGTCATTACTAGAAAGGCCACATACTCTAAATAAATTATGATTATTAGCTAAATCCACTAAGGGGTACTTATTTTGAAGACAAGTTACTTTAAAAGCTAATTTTATAAACTGGGCTTTATCTTCAATCATGACTTTTAAATACTCTTTATGTTTTATTTTTGGAAACACCAAAAAGTTCTCGAAAGTATGATCAGGGTGACTAAAGAAGTCGCCTGTCTGCCCATGCGTCTGAAAGCCTGCGATGTTAAGAACAAAAGCAAAAACACGTTAGATTTAGAACCTTAAATAAAACAACAAAGCTTTAAGGGCAAAATTCATTTCGCCGGGTTTTTTTTCTGGAGTTCCAAAGCAATGCACACTGGTCCTAAGTCCAAATTTTTTTGCAGAAGTTCGAAAAATGAAGATACGGTTCTGAAACTTGATGTTGACACTTTCTTTAATTGTAATAAGAACATTTGAGTGTGCAGATCGGACCAGGACAGATCCACAAAGAAACTGGCAACTTTACATAAGACAGAGCTACCATCCGAGATTCCTAAAAGGGTTCTGAAATAATCTGAAATAAACCCCATAAGCGACTTAGACCTAATTCTGTTTTACACGATAGATACGTTCTCGAAAAAAAGGTGTAAGAAACCCGTGTAAAAAACATGAAGTAAATACTTAAGCTGCTATGAAAATAAATTAAAAAGGGGAAATCCCTAACTATATTTCAAAAAGATTAGGTTCATAAAAATGTTATCCTTTAAAATTTCAATCAAAGAACCGTGCAAAATCGAATGAGTTGTGTACAACATATTTTTCTAGAGTCCGTTTTATATCAAAACCGTGTAAAAACAGAATTGGGTGTATTTTTTAGGATATCTAAAAAACTTGACTTGCTGGGGATATTTGCCAACAAGTATCGAAGAAAAATTACTTTTTTTGGAAGCTACGCAAACAAAAATCGATGTTTAAGCTCGGAGGTCAGACCTTGTTTACTAGATATTTTACGGGTTGCTAGATCCTAATCCCAGGTGTAAAAAATCCCATCTGAGTTCTGACAAAATCTTAAAATAGAGGTATTTTGGAGGTTATCTTGGAACTGTGAGGTGCTAGGGAGTTTTGGATTCGGATTCAGCAACCCTAAGAACATACAAAAATCATTGAAAAATATAAATGGAAAAAATTGTATTGAAGGTTCTCTCGAAAACTTGGGTGATAGTTTTTTTTAACTTAAGGCCTATACGCAGTTCGGAAAATTTCGCGCGGAATGACAAAACTTCATATGAAAAAAAAGTCCCAAATGGGATATCCCAAATGTCATTCCGCGCGAAATTTTTCGAACTGCGTAGATCCCTTTAAAATGGAGTTTTCAACCAAACTTTTCACTAGGCCGAATTATATCGCAAGCGGAGCATTTATTTATTTGTGTAGATGGGTATGTTGTTGGTTATCCGACCGATTTCAAAAGTTTGAGATTTTTTTCATTATTTTTTTATTTGATTAGCTTTGGGCGGTATACACAATCATGAGATGAAATGACATATACGAAACTATCTGTCTATCGGGGGTGATACAGAAAATACTTTCTCTACAATTCCAATTCTCGGTGTCAGGGATACCCCTTGAGACGGTTTTAAAATCTCTATTAAATATGCTCGCGATTAATTAAAATTCACCAATAAAATCAATTTTATTCAAGGAAACTGTAACTCTTCTGAAAAAGATTATTCAATTTCTGAATTATTGGCATCTCCCTGCTGAAGGCCCGTAGGGTTGTTATTCAAACTCATGTGTTGGGCGGGATCAATATTCATATTTTTTTTATCAGAAATTGAAAGGGAAAAGTTGCAAATTATGCCACAAGTTATCGACTAATCCAATCATAAATTAAGTTTCTTAAATCACATTTAAAAATCATGTAATTAAATAAGTGTCAAAATTTTCTAAAACTATTTTTGAATAGTAGCAACTCTTTGTTGCTAAAACAATTTTCCAAAAAAAGCAATACGGTTTGTAGTAGAAATTTGGTTTCCAGCCGCAATCAAAATCTTTAGAGATTTCTATGTCACCCCGGTAACTAGTAACTATATATTTAAGGGTTAGGTATGTGTAGTGTAAAAATTTAAGAATTTCTCCGTACGTTTTGAAAAGAAAGCATGAAAAACGTATTATTTTTAAAATTAACAAAGCTTAATTTTTTATAATTTAACACTGCATGACCTGAAAATTATGTGTTCGGCTTTAAAAAACCATAATTTATAAAAGAAAACTTTTTGCAACAAAATTTAAGCGCATATCAATGCGTAATGGTTCGAAACTGTGTTTTTAGGACACAAGAAACCGGTTCATGTTTTTTCTTAATATTATATTTAGACTCATAACTTATAATTTTGTGTAGTAACTCCATTGCGTGTCAGGGACCCATTTGCAGCTTGTTCCGTCCAAGAGATATCTCTAATTAATTTGCTGTCGTTGCTTTGTGTTTTTGGTTCTGTGTGTTCCAAACTGGTTCTGCCTTAAGTTTTGGTATTTTTTTTAGTATGTCACTTGAATTGTGCCTTTGTTTCAGTTTGTTTATTGTATTGCAATTACACAATTCTTTTTATTAGTAATATTACATTATTGTCTTGGCCATGTGTGATTGTTGACTAGTTAGTTTGGTTGTTCTCAAGGCCACAATTGGAACATGCTTCGTTGAATACACTGCTCTAGGGCAGTTTATGCATAAGATACAACTGAGCTTAGTTGGATGTCACAGTCTGTGATTGAGGTTTTCCTTTATGAGCGATGCGATTTTAGAGTAACAGATTTGGCATTGTGTAAGAACTTTTTTTTTTAAGTTTATTATAGATTTTTTTAAATGTCCAAATAGGCTCTTTGTTGGCTCTAGCTTAAGTGTGACCATATTTTATTTTCTGCAAAAAGAGCCTTAAAAATACGAAAATACCAAAATAGAAAAAAGATCTAAAAGAGCCCAAATTGTGGTATTTATTTACTATTAGTAGCCTTTTATTGATGTTCATTCAGTGCTATTATCTGTTGAAAAATTCCTGCTAAAACTCAATCTATTGAAATGTATTTTCCCAACATTCCAATTGTCACCTTTCTGTCAACATCAAATAAACTCAATAAATTACGCTCAATCAAATTGTTTTTTTCCAGATTGCGCAAAAACAATTTTGTTTTCTGAAATTTCACTACTAAATAAAGTTGAACGTCATAAGAGACACAAAGTTCAACAACAATTAGGCAAAAATTTCTTAACAAACAACAATTATAATATTATATAGTCTATAAAGCACGCCCGAAAACAAAAAAACTCGCAGCTTCCATTAAAAATTTACTAAATAGAATACCAAACAAATCTTAAGCTATTAAAATGACAAAAAGTTATAATAGAAAAACAACAAAATTAACAGCAGGCAAATTATCAAGCTAATTTATGTATCGCTAAGACTAAAAGAAAACAGCGACAACTCTTGAGTTATTTTTAGAGTTCCCAAGTCATTCAAGTAGTGGGGGAACAAAAATCTCTTATTTCTCATGTGCGCCTTAAAGCCATTAAAGCCGACTACGAGACTTGTCAAATTTTCTGACAACCAACAAGACAAACAGTCAGAGATAAGTCGCGGCGATTGTCTGGTCAATTTTTAAGAGCTTCACATTTGACTATAAAATATTGTCTAGAAGAAGCAGAAGAGCTGAGCTCTTTACGATTAATTTAAATATGCAATCTCAACTGCATTTTTTCAACTGTTTCGAGATTGGGCTACACTCACGACTTTGGTATCAAAAGCTAACAAAAAATTTATTTTGGGGCAAAACGAAGTTTGTATACGCTTATGAATATCTTTCTTTGTTGGTTTGAGCTGTACGTAATGAACTTCGGAACCGCAAGTCTGTAGAACTTTTTTAAGATACAAAATTCCCATAGTTCTTCCCAGCCTCCAGAATTTTCCCCAGCTTTCACTGATGGTACTAAACGCCAAAGAGTGTCATTCTTATAGACTTACTAGACTTTAGCATTCCTTCTTCTACGAATGTACCATCCCCATGGGTATTCCCTGATTAATTTCCGTTTCATTTTCCAAGCTCTCCAGTGAGTCGGGTCTGACTAAACTTGCACCTGTTGTGTAGATTTATAAGAAATCGATTTCTTATGATTTTTTTTAGACATATTTCTGAAATTAAAAAAGAAGTTCCCACTAAAACCCACTTTTTGACCGATCGCTGCAATGATGACTACGTTATATAAACTTTTTTTGGATAGTGTATCGATGCTGACTATTTATCTCACTATTTAGTAATGACTTCAATTCCCTTTCAATCGAATTTCAACCCACTTTTGTAGGTACTAGAACTATCTGACATCCAAATTCTAAATATTAGCATAATTTAGAAATGTTGGGCATTTTTTAATAAATTTCTTGGGAATGTTGGTAAGTGAAGCGGATCACTTTTTAACTTAAAATGAAAACATTATGATAGTGTTTACATGTGACAGAGGTCACAAAGAATTAATTTTTTTTGAAATTTTCGATTTCGATATATCGATAACTGATAAGCACTTTTTTTAACATTTGTTACTGTAACTAAATAAAATTCTTAGCAGACTTTTGTTTATCTCGTAAGCTGACAAAGATATTTACATAATTTTTTAAATTAAATTTTTAAATTTTAAATTAGAGGTACTAGCAAATATTAACGAAATTTTTTTTTTTAAATTTGTTTTTCTATATGTATCGATAACTGATAAGCATTTTTTTTATCGTTTATTTGTATAATTAAATAAAATTCTTAGCAGACTTTTGTTTAACTAGACATATCTCGTAAACGGATAAAGATATATAAATAATTTTTTGTTTCAATGAAAGATAACAGTATATTAAAATTCTTTTTTTTGTTAACCTATTGTTCAACCTTTTTTTTAATCTTAAATTTTGAAAGGGATCTGCCGTTTTCTCAAAAGCACAAATATTCGATTAAGCTCGATAAGTAATCGGAACGAGGCTAACATTGGCAAGAACCTCTATGACATATGTAAAAATAATTAAAATCGAAGAAATCGATTTAAAATCGATATTTTTTCTCTTTTTCGTTCTATTTTTTTAGTATTAGGTTCTACTTAACGTAAACTTTTTAAATAGATAACACTAGTTTACACGAAAAATGAACTTTCCTTAAAAAGTGGTTTTTAGAGTTATTTGGGGTCGAGAAACACGAAAATGTCAACCTTTTTTTTTCTTAAGCACCGTTTTCGAGATATTTTCGAAAAACATGTTTTTAGGCACTTTTTTCTGTTTTTTGTATGGACATGAAAGACGATTAGATCGAAAGGTATTGATATGCTCTTTACAGTAATATATAATTATGTAAAGATTAAATAAAAATTATAGAAGTAACAAGCAACCAAAATCGTAAAAAAGTGTAATTTTTGACAATTTTTCAAAATAACACATTTTCGGTACGAAAAGAAAAATTTTGAAAATTATGTTTAGCTTAAGCTGAAAGAGAATTCTTTTACGAACATTTCGAGTCTAAGATCTTTAAAATCGGGTAATTTGTGTACTAGATAAAACCAAATTTTCCGATTTTAATAATGGCTTCCAAGTACAAAAGCAAGTTAATAGTTTTTTTACGAGAATTAAAAACTTTGCTTTGCAAAGCTAATATACCCCTTGTAGAGTATAAAACAAAACTGAGGGATAACTTCTGTCTGTCTGCCTGCCTATAAATGAAAATGCAAACGTGAAGCTTGTAGCATGTCAGGCGTAGCCTGGCTATCAATCAAAGCGTCCGGAGAAGTTTTTACTCTGTTGCGAGCTGGCTGGGAGTAAAAACGCGACCCCCATGAAAATAAAGCGTGAAAAACAATGCCCTGTGGGGAGCTGCTGCATGTTAAATGCAAAAAATATACTACATATACAGGGTGCCCATGTTTGAGTGACTTGCACTTGACTTTGTTGTTGTTGGAGTGCCAATTTGTAAACCACGACAAGCCAACCAAAGCCATGTTTGGTCTGCTTCCCTACAGGGCTTGTATTGATAACAACAACTACAACACTAAGAGACGTCCCTGAGCACTCTTTGTTGTTGTTGTTGTTGCTCTACCAACTCTGGTTGCATGCTCCGTTGCACAGCACCCTTCCAAAAAAATACAAAAAAAAAATGAAAACATCAACGACTTAAAACTGAAAAAGGTTATGGCTGCAGTTGATGACGACGACGACGGTGATGATGATGATGCAGTCCGATGGACAAGCAACCAACCAACTGACTAAATGTCAGAGAGCTGTCTCCCAGACTTGATATTTATTTACTTACAACATAACAACAAGCATATGTGTATATGGTTGTTACAACTATAAATGTGTACTCAAAGCTATTTAAAGATTTAACTAAAAGTTGGAAATTCGTTCGATTTTCTGATTAGGAAATTCTGGTTTGACTTTAATGCGAAAACAGCTGTTAGTTAAGACGCATTCTGGAGCATTTACTTGCAAAGTTAGACGTTCCAAGAACTGTTGGCTCACAGTGCAGCGATTATTATAACGACTATATATAACGATAATGGCATTATCCTGATATGACATAAAGTACATAAAAACAATAGCTTATATTCTGATTGAATTGAAAGTAGAAATATATTCTAGATTTTACAATCGCATGAAAATACTACAATTTTTTCCAGTTCTACTCTAAATTTGTATTTTAAATAAATTATTAACAAAAGTTATATGCTTATAGTTTTTGTGATTTTTTTCTTTTTAAATAAATTAATACTGATTTTCAGAGAATTTATAGTTTTAAACTTTTAATTAGCAAATTCAACTTTTAATTATATTTGAACTTTTTTGTATTTTTCATTTAGTAATTAAGCATAATAAATAATCAAGTTTTGTTTCATGCACAATTTGGCAACAAAATTTTATCAATTTGCACTCTAACAAAATTTTGTAAATTTTACAGCGTGTTTTTTTTAGAGGTTCACAATTTTGAGTTGGCAACACTGTTTATCTAATAACCCATTTAACAGCTGATAATGCTTTTTGTTGAGTTTGGTTTGACATTTCATTATAGATAGACTTACAACAGAGTTACGCTTGCAAATTGTTGAAATTTTTCATCAAAATAATTGTGTCGTTCGTCGAACTTACTTAAAATGTTGTTCTTATGCATTTATTTTTTATTCCCTGTACCTATAGGTTCAAAGGTTATACTAGATTTGTGCAATGTATGTAATGGACAGAAGGAGGCGTGGCAGACCCCAAGTCCTTTATACCAAAATGCTTATCATAACCTCGGGGAGCGATTGAGCCGTGTCCGTCTGTCCGTATGTCTGTCCGTCCGTCTGTATGATCACCTAGATCTCGGAGACTATAAGAGCTACAGATACGAAACTTTACCAGCTGATGCGCATATTTACTGAGAGATCAAGTTTGTTGAATCATGTCCATATCTTTCCCCGTTTCCCCGTAGCAGAGTTTCGCGGTTTTTAGCTACACTGTTTGATATTTCAATCTGAAACTGACAGAGCGATGCGTTGTGGTTACATGCATCTGTGTGTCAAAAATAAACAAAATCGGACAAATACAACAAAAGTTATAGTCTAAAATGTAAAAATTTCACCACCCCTTCCCTATAAACTGCGTCAATATTTGACTCTACGTAATTATAGTAACATATGGGCTAGAATCACCAATTTTGCTAAGCTGATTCATGTGGCTCTAATGAACAAATCCACATCCAAATTTTATTAATGCGGGCCCCCTGCAATCAATTTCCCGTGTATTTTTCCACACCCCTCAACATATCCCCTTGAAACTTAACCCATATACTTTAAATAACTTCTTTGACGTAAATTTCGATTTTTATCAAAATCGGTTGAAATTTGCGGAACTTATAGGTATAAATATCGTTTTGCACCAACAAAAAAAATGTTCCAATTGGAAAGTTCTTAGAAGGAATATGCAGGAATAAAACTTTTTTCGAGAAAAAAGGTAAGGTATTACACTGTCGGGCACCGCCTCGATTGTATTACATTTTTTTTTTTTAACTTATGCCATTGAAATTTTAGCTTTTGGTCCATAGACTAAGAGGAAACAAATTTCTTTATGTTTCCGATCAATTGGGACGTCAAAAAGTTGCATTCGTGGAAGCGTTTTCGAAAATTAAATTGTAGCTCTCTACAGTGGGAATTTTGTTTTTTATTTCTTCGGAAAAATTAATTTTTGTAGCTCAAAATATGTATAATCACTTATTTGGATTTTGAATATAAAATAATGCTTCTTCAAAAATTACCTTAAAACACTGTTGTTACCCCTTAATTCAAGTTCGAAATTGTTCCAAATAATTTCATTTCACTACGCAAAAATTTTTTTTGGTTTAAAATACTCTCAATCTCAGCATTAAGAATAAGAATTCTAACAATGAGCACAAAATGATCTTTAAGAGCGCTTCTTCATAAAATAATTATAAAGATTCTCAAATAAAGCATTTCTATCTTAAAAGCTATATATCTATCTATCTATCTGATCTTAATTCAAATGTTCTGAAAATCATTCAAAACATTCTCAAGAATTTCACTTCTATTAACAGAATCATCGCTCTTATTTTAAGAAGAAGCTCCAGCAAAAATAATCTATTGGAAAATTAGCTCGAAAAAAATGCTGTCTTTGTAATGTAATTGTTTGTGGGTTAGGCATAGGCCTATATGCACTTCGACCAGTTTGATCTATTGCATCCCTTTATATATACTTAGACGTTTAGTACGTCGAGGAAGCTGACCAGCTCTTCCACAGGGAGCTTTTGTATGTCTTTATCTTCTAGCAGGTATGCACCTAAAATTTTGTGTCTCTTGTGGCCTAGTGCCTCACAGTTTGTGATCAGGTGTTCCATGGACTCTTCCTTATTACAGCAGAATCTGCATGTGTTCGAATCTCATATACCTATTCTGCGTAGGTGTTTTTTGCAGTTGAAGTCGCCTGTTAGTGCTTCAGAGAGTGTCTTCAGACTTTTCCTGTTTCGATTGAGAGTAGTGTTCGCTCTTTTGGCGTCGAAATTCAGGAATTTTTTTGGAATGATTGAGGCCGTCAATGCCATTCCAGTATTCCGTGATTTTTTGTTGAGTCTATTTCTTGGTCTCATTTTTTATTCTGTTTTTGTTGAAGCCGAAAAAGGGAGTAGGGAAATGACTTCGGATTCAACGACTCTATAAACGTATAGTCAATATAATAAAAATAAAACTCCGAAACTGAAAACCGATTTGTGTGGGTGTGCTTTACAATAGCCTCTAAAAACCAAGTTTATTTTTCCAACCCGAATGTCTAGCGTTGTTTTTCAGATCAACAAAAACCTGTTGTTTTTGAAACAACCTATAAAATTCCTCCATTTATGAGATTTTTTGAACTTTTGTCAGTACCTCCCTAAGGGTAGCCCTGCAACATATAAAGTTCATATCACTATTTCTTTATGGGATGTTCCGACCACACTAGTCAAAGCTTATTTCATTTATAAAAATTATTCCCATACCTAGCCGTATTCATTTCCATATGTATTCTAAGACATTTTAGAACCTTTTTTTTTTAAGTTTTTTACAGTCCAACAATATATTTTAACTTATATTTATGTCAAGATAAAGAAATACGTTCTAAAAGAATTCCTTTGTTTGGTCACATATCTCTGATTTATGTGATTTAGGTATTTTAAGTTAATACTATGCGGTATTCCAAAGACAGCACTAAAAGAATACTAGAATTCTTCTTAGTCACGTTTTTTTTTTTTGTTTACCTTTTGATATCTTTTATATTATTTATTAGTTTTTGAACAGAATTGACTTCCTCTTGCTGTCAAAGCTCACCTGTAAAAGAAAGCAGAAATTTTGATATTTTAGTTATGATATTTTCAAGTAAAGCACTTATTGCTCTGCACAAACTATTCATTAGTGTACACTTATTCATAGTATTTAGATTGTACGTGCCTTCCGGCATAAATTCTTTAAAAATAAATTTATAATACAAGAGAGCAATAATGTTAAGGAAATATGAAATATATTTGATTTTATCATGTTGCAATTTTCAATTCTATACAATTCTCTCAAAATTTGAACGACAATGAGCTTGCAATAAGCCGGAAATGTGACTGACATATGTATATGTATATAGTACATAACTTGTATAGTATATACATAAATGCATGCATATGTTTGAGTATAGTAAACTTTGCCTGAAATTTAGTACATACTGATATATGCATTGCACATGGTCAGGAGAAAAAAAAAGGCAATCATTTAGTAGTCTCATAGCTATCAGATCCACTTCTATCTTGTGGCAGGCAACGGTCCAGCCGCTCATAAAAAAGCTAATGAGTGTTATTTTCAACATGATTATGTTGTAGTTCATCAAGTTGTATCTATGTGTGTGTGTGTGTGTGTGTGTGTGTGTGTGTGTATCTATGTGGTTGTACTTCCTGTCCTGACCATGACTCTGTTACCGTTGCTCTTACTGATACTGTTACCAGTTTTCTGGTTTTTTGAAGTTGTTGTTGCTTTTGTTTCAGCTTTTAGCTTTTACCATTCTAGTACCTTGATGGTTGCCAATGTTTCCTACTATTTAGAGATTCAAGTCATGCCTGCAACTTGCTGCTGCCGCTTCGTGTTATACATTTATATATGAAGAGGATAAAAGCGTATAGCGACAGTTGTATACTCTTTATATGCAACATAATGTAGGCGACGTCTGTGCAACAGTTGTGATTCAGTTTTCTGAGGTTGGTTAGATTCAAGTTGTAGATGATTAAAGCGCAAGCCCAACAGTAATTTGGGAGCCAAAGTTTTTTTAACGTGTTTCTTCGGCAGTTCTTAGAAAAAAATCTCAAAAAGTTTTCCAACAAAACTTGTCGTATCGAAAAAATATTTAAAATTTTTTGCGTTTAAATTGATTGCACCTAAGCTATAAATTTTCATGAAAAGTATCCAACGCAATAATTAGAGTTATTTACTATTTCATTTATTTCAACGATATCTTACGAGAGAAAATACAAAAGACTTTATAGGAAAAACTGTTTTACCTTAGAATGCAAAATTCGTTTAATATTAAACTATACTAAACAAGAGAATAAAAATTGAAAAATTAATTTCAAGATAATAAGGTTTAAATATAAATTTGTCAGATAATATTCGAAATACACCATATCAGTACAAAATAAATTCCATTTTATTATAACTAGGGTTCACACTTTCTATAGATTACACAGGTCTACAAATACCGGGGTCAGTTGTTGTAAAGCTAAGGGTCATTTTCGAAGTAATTTGCTGTGTAGAGTCCGAAACCGGGTTCAAAATTGGCCAAATCCGGAGTCAAAATTGGATCATCACGTCAGGATTTTGAGATATTTGGGGCTATGCACCCGAAAAACCTCAAAACTAGGAAAAAACGCCGTTTTTCGGGTACATAACCTCATATATCTCAAAATCCTGACGTGATGACCCAATTCTGACTACGGTTTCGGATTCTACGCAGAAAATTACTTCGGAAATGACTCTTAGCATAACAACTAAACCATGTTGACCTGTGTTACCTTTTCGATTGCATAAATAATTATCCTACTAAAAATATATAAAATTATTATATTGGCAAAAATAAGTGAAGCGGGTCACTTTTTAGCGCGATCCAATTGTAACCATGTAAAATTTTATTCAGATTATTTATCGAGTTATCGATAGCTGAATATTGGAAGTTTTCATTTTTAGAACTTTCTTTGACAAGCCATAAAAAAAACAAAAAAAGATATGTAAACAATTTGTTTTTATGAAAAATAAAATTTTGAATTTCTAAAAAGAAAATTTTGATTTTTTTAAAATATTTTTTTTTTACGTGTTAACACATTTTGTTTTTTTTTTTAATTTTAAAATTCAAAAGTGATTTTCTACTTTCTAATAAAAATGGTATTAATGCAATTTTATGCGCTTACATTCACTGCGAAAAAAAAAAATGTGATTAACTCCTATAACCGTGGATGTTATGCTTATTTTAGTGATGACACCTCACATGGCCGCCCTAGTAAGAAGTACCTTGAAGAATGACAAATAAGCATTATTCCTTGGAATGGAATGGCAATAACTTCAAACTTAATATGTTACAAATGTTACAAAGTTCTTTAAAAAATTCGTAATATTTATCCAATTCATGTAGAGTATAAAAAGTGTATTTGGCGTACATTAAGTTTGTGCAAGTCGAAAAAGTTGTATAATATAGAAATGAAGGCATCGGAGACCCTCCAAAGCTAACTAAAGTATCACCAGAGTGACTAGAGACGTCGATATGTAAGCATAGACGCCTAGATCTCAGAGATTTTAAGAGCTAGACCAATCAAACGATTGCGAATTAGATCCCTTATGACGTCACGAGAGACAAGTTCATTATAATTTTTTTAATATTAGGGTTACATTATATAGCGCCCATTGGGATGATTCAAAGAACCTCGAAAAAAAACCAAAAGTTTAAGATGAAAAATTCGTTTGTTTATGAAAATATTAAATAGTAACTCAAAAAAAATCTATAGTTTCAAGGACATAACTTTCTTATTTATGAAGATATCGTTATTTTTTTCGAATTGCCAAGCATTGTAACTCATTTTATAAAAATTGGTTGATTATATAGTGTAGCCTGCATAGCTCGAATCGGCATAACTTGTTTATGAAGATGTCGTACATTAATTTGGTATTCGCAAGTTTAAGCACTATTTTTCGTATTAGTACAGAGTATCTCAAAGTCGACGCGCGTGACTTTAATGTTTGCCTTTATTTTTAAGCTTGTGAATTTTATAGTTTAGCTAGCTCAATGAATTGGCAGGTTTCCCTAATGATGACACAAGGCCGATGATGAAGATGATGATAATTATGATGATAACACTAATGATGAGCATTAAAAGCCACCTTAGCGAATTCAGTAAGAAAAACAACTAAAAACTGTTGATTGGAATTTCAGTTTTAGTTAGGCCAAAAGTTTAGCTAACGGAACTGCTTCAACTTGGGCTCTAAAAAACTGTAAGTATCGTAATCGAAACAGTTTGGAGAAGGCATGTCGAATTGACAAGAGCTATATAGTGTAATAAAGGCGATTTAGCAATTTTCCATGACGACCTTGTTGTGCTGTATTGGCTAAAACCTCACAAATGGTCAACACTTTGTAAACTTTTTCGCACAAAAATGTGGTTTGGGCATAGCCACAAAAAGTATGGCTTGAAATTAAAGTTTAATGATGATGAAAACTGTTGAAAGGGGTGAAAATCGTAGCTTAATTTTTCGCCTAACAATAAAAATAAAAGCTCAACAACTTTGCAACATAATTAAGATACAGCATACTTTATAAAGGGGAAAAATATTTGCAGTATTTCAATGAAAAAGTTTTGCAAAAAATAAATCAAAAACCTCGAAGGAATCCCACACATGCCAAGCCAAGTGAAGTTTTTCTGGTTGGAACTTGCAAGCGCTTATATAAATAAACACATATATTAAATAAATATTTAATCAAAAGTTTTATTTTTCTTATGCAAATGAAACCAGCAAAATATGTTCGCACATATTGCATATTTGGGTACAAAACCAGAACCATTTCCATGGTTTTGGTTCGGGAAGTTAAGGCCTGCAGCCATTTTTAAATTGCCAATGAAACTGCGAGTAAGGGTGAAAAAACTTTTGGTTGTCTGTGTGTGTTTGTATCTGTGTGGGTTGCCAAGCTCGCGAATAAAACTCAAGTCATTTGTTTTACTTTTTAAAAATGGAAGCGCATCGAAAAGTTTTGTTTTTGTTGAGTACTCTACGAAGCATGCATTTGATTTATACGAATTGTTTAAAAATGTTTCACATTTGTTTGGTGCAAGTTGTGAATAAATCTGATATTTGAAATTTAACCAAGCACTATATTATATTTGTACTTCTTGAGGTTTAATATTACTTTAGTTAAGTAAAGTTTGAAGTATTCCACATATCGTAAATATTTTCTAGGCCAAAAAGTATTTGTGAGGAAACTTATCCGACCGGGACTTGTTTTAAAGTTTTGAGGCAAACTCTTTAACAATTGAGCTACATTTTTAAAAGTTTTTGCTACTGAGGCCATTCAAACTCCCCGGCTTTAAAATATTATATTGCGATTATCTTTAACATTTATGGTATGCTAATGATAATTGTTATCAAACGAAAGATTCTCGCAGAACATCATAGGCAAGCTTACATTCGTTTTTTTTTTTAAATTGTAAAGGGTCATCAGTCTTGAGGTTTTTTTTTCAATAGGGGTTTTTTTTTTTTTTTTCCAAATCTCTCGTGAGTACTGTCAAGTTGCCAAGTGTTTTTTATTCAGTTCAGCCCAAACTGCCGCCTTAACCTTAAGAATGTTTTTCGTGCGCTTAGGCCATTTTGTGGAACCAATTAATTTCACGCTCCGGATTGGTGAATTGGCCACCAAGATCGTGTGATATCACACCGGTAGACTTTTTCCTTTGGGGCTACGTAAACCAAACACTTTAGACTAGGTGTTTGTGAACAAGCCAGCTACGATTGAAGCATTAGAGGCCAACATTACCAGTGTCATCCGATAATGCACAAACGCGTCATCGAAAATTGGAACCACCGCATGGACGAGCCGCGGCGCAGTTGCGGCCAACATTTGAAAGGGACTATCTTTCAAAAGTGAATGGCAAGAATGGTTCTTTCTATTGATAATAAAAATTTTCCGATTCATTTGAAATTTTTGTTGTTTTTTTTTTGCATTTAAAAAAATCTCAAGATTGATGACCCTTTACATCCGTTGTTGCTGCAAATGATCTAACCCCAACTACTCACCACTACAGTGGCGTAGATAGTTCAAGGGGATCAATCTCCACATGACAGCATTTCATACGTTTCATCAATTTACCCATAAACAAACTGATGTACCTATAAATATGATGATGAATAAACAATATACAGTGAATTTCATAACTATAGGACAGTCGAAAATTTAAGTTTCAAGTGCAAATATAACTGTTTGTAAGCACGATCCAGCAAAGCTTCCTTTTACAAAAACAACTACCTAATATTGCAGCTTTTAATTTACCGTAAGGTTATTGCACTGTTGCTTCACACGGTGTTTCGCAATAGCTTATGCATGGATATGCCACTTTTGCAGCAGTTTTAAGCGTTTCATAACTATAGGACAGTAGTCCTTTATAAGGGAATTAAGTGTAAGGATGGCATAAATATATTGTATTTTAATTTTAAATCACTTTTTAATCGTTTTATGATAAAACGCTGCAAGGTATGACATTTAGTTTAGAGGAGACAGACCGTATTATAGCGAAAAACGACATGGGGCTTAGAAAGGTCACAATTTATGAAAATTCATATAAAAAGATAACAATTTTATATTTGAAACTTCTTTTAAAACATTGAGAAATAAGTTAAAAATAAAGTAAATGAAAATTCACAGGCTTTCTGACCGTAAGAGTCGCCCTCAAGAATTTTTTCGCTTGTTAATCTACTTGAATTGAGGCGTTGGCCTATTAAAATATTAGGGTTTTGCCGTTTTTTTACAATGGAATTGTATCAAACTGCTCGGAAAGACATGTTAGTATTCTCCGCTACTCATTTAAGATGAGTTTAATGGAAGGTCGAGGGTGTCGAGGGCTTTATATGCGCCCCGCACAACAACCAAGCCGCTTCTTAAATTTCGCTGGAAAAAATTTTGTGAATCCTTTGCCAAATCCCTCCAATAGTAATTATATCCACCAGGACTACTCGAACTCAATGTTTTCTTATTGAAAAATATAAGAACAATCAACCTTATAAGGAAAATCTTTGAAAAAACATGCACAAAAAAAATTCGCAAAATCACGCCTATAAAACATGAGTTACAACAACGAAGCCATAGCGAGCATTTTTGTAATGGTCCAAGATTCCGACATCCAGGCATGTATCTAGAGTGGGCACTTCATGAGGATTTGCCAAATTGTAGTTTTGGACATTTTATGGTCCACTAATGGTACCAACTCTGAGCAAGGAATGGAAGAATATGATGAATTTTTTAAGATTATTCGTTTTTAGCGCTCCGAAATCTTACTAATAATCTTTTACTTTTTTTTTTTATATAGTTTTCAACGTTTTTAAAGAAATTCCAAATATAATTATGTTATCTTTTTATATTTTTTTTCATAAATTTTGACCATTCTTAGCCTCATGTCATTTTTGGCTATAATTCGGTCTCTCTCTTCTAAACTAAAAGTCATACCTTACGGCGTTTTATCATAAAACGAGCAAAAAGTGATTCAAAATTAAAATAAAATATATTTATTCCGTCCTTACTCTTAATTTCGTTATAAAAGACTACTGTCCTATAGTTATGAAACGCTTAAAACTGCTGCAAAAGTGGCATATCCATGCATAAGCTATTGCGAAACACCGTGTGAAGCAACAGTGCAATAACCTTACGGTAAATTAAAAGCTCCAATATAAGGCAGTTGTTTTTGTAAAATGAAGCTTTGCTGGATCGTGCTTATAAACCGTTATATTTGCACTTGAAACTTAAATTTTCGACTGTCCTATAGTTATGAAATTCACTGTATATGGGGTTTTCCAATAAGTTGTGTTACTTTGGTATTCAAAGAAAAATTCCATTTTTTGAGATAAATGATCGGATGTTTATTTCATAATAAAGAGGAAGGTATGCCGTTAATAATGAAAAACAACATCAGCCAAATGGCCACCACGACCACGCCTACAGGACCATATCCTTTTCATTAAATTTTCCATAACCAAATCCCAAAGTGGCTGCCCTATGTCCTCGATAGGTCCAATGACCCCGCCGGACCATAATAAACCGCACCAAACAGTCACACGTTGAGAATGGAGAGGCTTCTCAACAATAACTCTTGGGTTTTCCGAGCCCCAGATGCGACAATTTTGCTTGTTGACGTAGCCACCGAGGTGGAAACGGGCCTCATCAGTCAAGATAATTTTTCGATGGAAGATTTTCACCATTTTTGTAGTGAATTTTAATAATTTCAAAGCGTTATTGAAGCGTGTATCGTTCCATTTTTAATATTGGCGTAGTTTCTACTTGTCAAATGTCAAAGAATAAAATCTTCAAGTGACAGCTACCGAAATACCGGGTGATTCAAAATAACACCTCCTGTTGGAAAACCCTATATAACAGATTAAAAGAAATAAAAAGTGAACCCTAAAAATCTTTCTAAATACTAGTTTGGCAGTTTCAAAAAATTTTAAATTGAATGAATGTAGCCACAAGGAGATTATAATTGATGCAAACAATTTCTACGCATATTAGTTTTTGAAACCTGAATCTTTGAACAGCAAGGCAAAATACACGAGCATTGGCAAGAGTTAATAACGCCAATAATAAAAAAGAAATTAAATATTTTCGTAAAAAAATAAACTCATTCACAAAACAATATATTAAAAAATCATATAAATATAATGAACTGTGATAAAAAAAAAAGTTGCAGAAATGCAAATTGTTGCAGAGTATTGGTATGATACATGGTTAAACTGCTTGTGAATTATAAGCACAAACAACGAAAATTAAGCAAGCCAAACACAATTAGCAGGTACACTTGCTAGAAGTGAAACAGGATATCAAAACCGATTGGCGAGGGATTTAAATAATATTAATTAATGAGTTGCTTCAGAGATTAGTGGTTTTACGAGTAAAATATAGACTCTTCATGTACTATTACAAATTTATATGACTTTTTGATAGTTAACAAAAATATACTATAGTTAAAAAACCGCGTAGCTCTAGCTGGAGTAAATATTGTAAATATAAGCTTGTGAACGCCCCCTAATGTTGCACACTGTTGCAAACTTCACTCTACTACCTACCTTATAGAGAGTAGCTTAAGTAAACTTTGTGCACAAACATACTGATACAACTATTCAACTTAATTTGCTTATAAGTTATGCCTACCTCAACATTCTACACTGCAATTCCAACATTGTTTAGCCACTTCACTTGATCCCATGCTCGAATTGTTGCTTCCGTGTAATGGCCAAAACAGAGCACCAGACAGACGCCCACATCTCATACATATGGATTTCCGCGACCTTGTCTCCAAATGTAGCAAATGCATGGCTCAGCACCGACAAAGTTTTCTGCTCTGCTCATTTGGGTTATAATAAATTATGACTACCAACTTTTTTTTTTTGTGTATATTATTTTTGCTGATTTTTTTCTTTATTTTACTGATGTGCTACCATTTATAAGGCGCAATGCCACCGGGCATGATTAGGAAGCGAAACATTATGTTGGGGAGTTTTGTGTGGGAAATTGAATTTATTGAAACGTATTTATGTGAAGAACTTTGTCGTGTGAGTTTGTCGTCATTATTATTGCTGGCACAAGATAATGAAGAGTGGGACTGGAGCAATTGGTGTGTGAATTTGACAGCGTGATTTACAACAAGCCGATTGAGGCTAAGGTCAGCAGGGTGAGTGTGAGGTTTGCTGAAATTGCCAAGTTGAATGTGGGCAACAGCAATTGCCACAATGTGATAGCTGTCAGGAAGACGACCGACGAAATTCCTCGACGGAGCAAGTTTTGGGCATAAATTTTCAAGATACGTTTTTAAGACAAGGCAATAACAAAATTTTCAAGAACAAATTGTGGTAAGCAGAAACCAGCAGCAGTGTTGACAGTGACATGTTGCAGAGAGAGTAGATTCTAAAATAGAAGACGCTACGAAATTTATGGCGTTGAAATTTTATATTCAAGACGTCGGTGCAAAGCTTTTTTAACTGCATTAGTGTTGCTACCTTTGCCAAGCATCAAAAAAGGCAACAGCTACAAGGCTGAGTTAGGTCAGAATCCTGCAGCACAGCGGGTGCTCCACTGTTCTAAACAATTTACACCCGACAAATGCCAGAAATATGAAAAGTGTCAAGCAAGCATAAGGATTTTATTTTTCTATTTTAATTTCTTTCCACCAAACGAATATCTTCGAAAGCTGTGGGCAGACGGGCGTGGCCTGGTCCGGTTGCCAAGCACAAGGACGAAGGCCAAAGCATGACTGTCAACGTTCTAACAGTTGACAGTGCCATAAATAAGAAACGCCTTTTAGCCAAGTGAAAGATGCGCAAAGCTAAGCCAAGAAGACGGTAATGTTTAGTTTCTAGAGGCAGCATTTAGATACCCTTGGGAGAGATGAACGCCAAAGTTGTAAGGACGCGACAAACGTAATTTTTATTGTTCCTTTTAGGATGGAGTGTAGAGCACTGAAAAGAGCATACTTTGTAAGATAATTTTCAGAAACACTACGACAACAATTTAGTTTGTCGGAATGGCTCGGTGGAGCTGGTACAGCCTGCTTTTGAGTAGCATTCGCAGCGCGTTACCTAATTCAACCTTAGACAAGTTGATGAGCAAGCTTCAAATGCTGCTGCTTGGTCAATTCTTGTTATCAGTTTTGGGGTTAGGATACGATTTCTGTTGTACTCTTACTGTGTTTGTGTCTTTGATATTAGGTACAGTGGTGGAATTCACGATTTTATGGGGATTTTGGATTGTAATGATTTCATTCACATTTCAATTTAAATTTTATTACTTTCATTTGATACAATACATATTAAATTAAAAGAAATATATCATATAGGGTGGGCCATCTGTTGGTTTGGTTGGTAAACACTCATAATTCGGTACATGCAAGACCAAAGTGGATGATCTTCAAGATTTGGCAAGTTCAAACCTACTAACTTTAGTCATAAACCGTTTAACAATCGAACAACGCGTAAAAATGGTAGAGGCGTATGGTGAAAATGGTCTTTCTGTGAAGAAAAACATTGTTGAGGCCAGTTTCGACGAGTCGCCTGGATCTGCACCTACACGCTTAAAAGATTTAAAGGGACAGCCAGATGAATTTTCGTCAAAAAAAAAAGTCATCGAAAGTTACGAAGTTTGCATACGAGCCTGTTGAGCCAGCCGCGGCTGCCATTTGTGTGATATTATTTTTTATACATAAATTACTTGTTTCAAACTTGCAGTTGATGCAGTTTAAGTTGGAAAATATGCGAATAAAATATAATTAACAAACAAACCAACAGCTGGCCCACCCTATATTAATAACCTATATCTTCCTAAAACATAAATAAAATGAACCCGAAAACCACTCCCGTAAATCGGACGCTGATTAAATATATACACTGCTAGCCATCAGGTCAATATAGCTGCTATCGTCATTGGTTTCGGCTCAATTTCAGCCAACCCCAAAGAGATAAAAATTGGAAATTTTTTGCTTTTTATCGGCAATCAACTCTCAGTTAAATAACGCACAAAGTTTTTTTATACTATTTTAATTATTTAAAAAAAAATTATTTGTTTAAAGAAAGCAAAAATAAAATCAATTAAAATTGCGTCATCAGGTTAGCACACCCTTCTTCTTTTTCGTATTTTTGAAAAAAGTGTATCAAGCCTCGTTGCTTTCCTTGTAATAAATATCTTATCCTATGTAGAAGCGACTTATACAAGTTTTGCAATATAGGTATAAACATTCTACGCGAAATGTGAATTCACTTCAAAATACGTATGTCTCTGCAAAATCTTCCACATAAAGCTCTGCGTATTATATATGAGTTTAACCACATTCTACCTTTTTATTTTTACCAACAATTTCACAAATAAGTACGCAATAATGGTGTTGTTTGCGAAATGAATACTAAGCAAAGTTTTCTGTTGACGTTTCATTTTTTCACTTTTAAATATTTTATACACTTGTAACCAATTTGAGCAGAGAGCTTTTATTTGTATATTTACTTTTTGTTTGTTGTTGCTGGCGCCATCTGTTATAAGAAGCGCCATCTACATGTCAATTGCCCGGACATGGGCAGCACTGTTTGCTGCGTACCAGCAAGCAAATCTCTTGGCGCTAAATCTTTTGCCAGTTTTTTTTTTTTTGTTTTAAATTCTAAAATTCCCATACTAAAAATAAAAATTTTTTGACGTTCGTTACGATTAGAAAACCTTTTCTGTCACTGCCCGGGACTATGTAGAACAAGGTTCCGCTTTCTCAAGTCACATTTCCTGACTTATCCCAGCTCTCAGAAAAGAGTCAGAAATTCCTTTCGAGGTTTATTGAGGCTGTGAAGTAGTGTATCTTGAGGACCTCTTTAGTGGTGAAGGGTGGAGTAAAGTTCACCTTAGGTATCACAACGGGCCAATTTTTCTGGCCTAAGTGAGTTGGGACGTCACGTCACGTCCCAACTGCCGCCTTAACCTAACCTAACCTACGATTAGAAATTTGCAAAATGGTAAGGTTAGATTTTTTGTTTGGCATATTCATTCAAACTTCCTTAAACTCTTTGGTAAAACAACATAACTTATAGCTCTTTAAGCTTCTTTCTTGCCTCACAAACCAACTAAACTCCCCGTGAGAGTATTATTAGAGCAATAACAACAAAAACTTACAGAATGCTTAACACTTTGTATTTAATCAGTTTTGCATAAAGAGCTTGCCCAGGCGTACTATAAAAAGGGAATGACTATTGCCGTAAACCCCGAACCAACGAACAAGGCATAATGTTAACTTGAATTTTATGCGTTGAACGTGCCACAAAAGCAGCTGAGTACAAAATAAGCAAATGTAGGAAGCCTTGCAACTTGTGATAAAAAAAAAACCCCGGTCCAAGACGAAGACGACAACAATGACGACGACGGCATCGCCAAAGACTACTCCAACGACGATGACCTTTTCAACAATTGGATTTGCATGAGTAAATAAGCAAGTACACTATAAGAAATAAAAGAGCGACATGGAAATGAGGAATTGTAGTTGCATAAAAAATGAGTGGGTAGTAAGCACAGTTGGAGTTTTGACTATGGGGGGTAACTCTTTATAGAGTGACTGCAACTGAACTGCACATAAATCATTGTTTTGGAGTGCATTCAATGTACACACACACACACACACACATGTGCAACAACAATTGCAGCTCGTTAGGAGTAAATGATGTTACTATGTATGTATATGGCTATCAAATGTACTGTTGAGTGAGCTGCTGCCCACGCAGTAGCTGCAGCCCAAGCGAACTTTGGTCTCTCCCAACACTCGACTCGAATCCCTACTACTACTACTCTTGGCTACTTTCTATGCATTCGCATCATCTCATTTATCAACTGCAGTCAACTCTGCTCACCTGGCTATAAAATGAAATGAAATACGTACTACAATAAACAAATCAAAAAAAAAAAGTGGAAACAGCTAAGTGCAGCAAGGCAAATAAGAAAATAAAACTTATTTTCAAGAGCGTCATTCGACGGCGTGGAAATTGTGGAAATGCGAAACAGAGCTGAATGTTTTTTGCAATTCGAGTCCCCGGCGCTGGGATTTTCAACTGAATTACGTTGCAGTGCGCCACCATTTCATAAACAAATTTTTAATGGAAATGGAAAACGCCTCATTCACTCGCACAGCATGCGAAAATTTTTATCTTTTGCTTCAATTAAAAAAAAAAACGTATCCTACATTTTCCCATTTTTTTACTTTTTGCTAAAATCTCTAAAACTTGGCACAGCTGCAAAATTATTTTTTTTTTATAACAACTTGCCAAATGCGAGTGAACACGTGCAAAAGCTGCACAGAGCCAACAATTAGATACAACTAACCAAGTTAACTAACCCAGCTGTGCAATGGTCCAAGCCAGATCTTGACTTTTTTTTATTATTGCTGTTATCGCAATGGGTTGAGTGAACTTCATCTTGGCATTTTAATTGCATGTGGCAAATTAATTTAGGTTATGGTTTGGCACTTTGTGCAACAACCTTCTGGAAAAATTTTTTTTTACAAAAATGGGAATTTGGTAAGATACAAATCTATTATAGATAAAAATTTTATAATAAATAAATAAATTTTTCTACTAGTGGCTTGCTAAAGCCGAAAATGAGATCAAACAATTTTTGTAAGTTCCAGGTTCTGAGTTTTTTTCGGCTGCTAGACTTTACTACTTAGATTAAAAAAAAAAAACAAAATTTCAAAAATAAAATTTAAAATTGAAAAAAAAAAATCTATTTGAAATTTACTGTTACACTAGTTTACAAATTTTAGGGTCACCGAGTGAACCTTGAAAATTAAGTTTTTTTAAGGGTAATTTTGGTTCGAGAAACACGAAATTGACTTAAGAACAGTCTTCGAGATTTTTTCCAAAAAATATATTTTTGGATACTGTTTTCAGTTATATTTTTTGGAAAAAATCTCGAAGACTGTTCCTTAACAACATTTTTTATAATTTAAATATATTTTAATGCAATTTTTTAAATTTACAAATTTTCCGTTTGCTTTTTATTAACAAAATAATTAAAAAAAAATTTTTTTTGTCATTTTTTTTAAATTCTTTTGTTAATAAAAAGCAAAAGGAAAATTTGTAATTTTGAAAAATTACAAGATTTTCAAATAAATTTGAAAAAATTAAAAAAAAATTTTTTTTTTTAAATTTTTTTTTAATTTAAAATTTTTTTTACTTTTTTTAATCAAAAAATTTTTTTATTTTTTTTTTAATTAAAAATTTTTTTTTATTTTTTTTTTTAAAATATATAAAAATAAAATATTTTTTTTTGAATTTTTTAATTTTTTAAGCTTTGAGCTGAAAGAGAATTCTTTTACGAACATTTCGGGCATAAGTTCTTCAAAATCGGGTAAGAACTGTAGATGCTATGGAACCATGTACGGAAGTTCAATTTTTCATTAAAAAAAACAAATTTTCACTCAAAGTTTTTCGTTTGTGTTCAGTTACATCTTCACGAATTTGCATCCAGCAGTAGTCGTGATTTTTGGTACCATAGAAACCAAGGAATAGCTAAGCCTGCGGTAGGCTAGCCGTGCTATTGCGGTCTGAGTCTCGTATGAATCATTCCTGTCATTGTCAAAGCGCACGAAGAGGCCTAACTCATATTAGAAGTTTCGTGGCTTCGTGCACTACCAGTTCATCGGCTACATCGGCTACGTCATTCCCGTCATGTTGTTCCATATAGATCCATATAGGCTATGAAAAGCTAAGCCTGTCGTAGAACAGCCGTACTCATCTGGTCTAAGTCTCGTGTGGATCTCCACTCTTTTCGTAGTAGAAGAATGCCACAATAGGGCTCACCAGTTTAAAAGCTACTACGTTCCGAGAATGTTCTGAGATTCATATTGGCTGCTTATCAAAAAATCCATTTCTGTACTAGCGTTCTTGGATATTTTTCAAGTTTGACTTCATTAATTGAAAGACTGGCAAATTAAAGACACTATTTTAAAGTTTGTTGAATTAAATCTGTGAAATCTTATCGAAAGTGTGTAACGAAAAATGGTAACAAACATTTTTATGATTCCATACTCAAATAAGAAATCTCAATTTCGGAGCATAGCATAGAGTTTTAAAACTAGTGTCAAAGCTTTTCATGTACAATATGGAAGTACTATAATATTGGGAAATTTCGTATGTTTAGCAATATCATTAATTGGAGATAATTCCATGAGACCAGTAGTTTTCATTGAACGAAATCTTAAAAGTTAAAACGAGAATCAGTATAGAAGCATCGTAATGTCTGGTCTATATAATTGTTAAAAATGTTTAACGATGCAAAACAAAAAGAAAAGGGAAATTTCGAATGCAACTATTATAACTTAGTGTTTTTCATTGTTTTATTGTTGTTATACAATTTAAAGAAATCTAGTAATGTAGTGAATCACAGCTGGAATCCACAATTGGTAATGTGAACAAAAACCATTCGACTGTCTAAAATACCAGCACAGTGTGGGTGGAATGTGTAAAAAATTTGAGGGAGTGGAGAATTAGTTGAAGACAAATAAAGAGATTTTACTCTGCTTTGAAAATGTGAACAGAAAATACCAAACTTTACATTAATAACAATATCTATACAGCTAGTAAAATTTTAAGAATGTTAACCATATTATTAGCTTTCTAAGACTAGCAGTTTCCAGCAGTAAAGCAAGTCAGATTACCAGTAATCATACACTGCCTACCTAAAGTATTCCATCATTATGCATAAAACAATTTTTTTTCTTTTCTTCAAAAATGCAACAAATTAAAAGCAATTTCCAACTGCACATAAGTACTATGCACACATCGAAAAAAAAAACAAATTTCAACTAGTAACCAACAAGAGAACCACACTACTACTCACTTGGGTAAAAAAAATTAATTTTAATGAAACTAATGAACTGTAAATTTTCAATTGCTTGCAAAGTTTTGAGTTTGGCTGCAGCTGCATAATTTCTCGTTATGATTGTTGGTTACGAAGCAAGGCCGGTTGCATTTTTTTCATCAGGCACTATAGCGAGGGATTTTGGTGGGGGCTAGCGTTTGCCATTGCACTAATTTTTTGCATTTTCTCTTCATGCTTTTGAGAAACTGCAATGCAACGATAAGGATGAAAAATTCTTCGAGTCGTTGCTGATGCTGATGAGGAAGCTTTTGTTATTGTTGTAGACTGGCACACACACACACAATAGCTTCATGCTAGAGCACTTCAGCAACTCTCCACCACTTTCTTATATCTTCATCTCTTTACTGCAAGCCAACATCAGCAGCAAAAACCAAACCATCATCATCATCTTCTTAAGTCTTAAGAGTTGCCCCCACGTTAAGCAGATGAAATTATTATTTTATGTTCTACATAACTTTGCTTGACTTGAAGTTGCTTTTGACAGTTGTCGACATGCCTCTAGCTAGCTCTTTTGAGTAAATACATAAAAGCATATACAACTCAGACTACATATTCACTTAACTTCACATGTACTCAAAAACGCTCAAACGGCTTGTCTTTGGCATTTTAGCGCGTCGCGCTCTCAAATTCCACATATGCACATAAATTTTCTAGCGCAAGTTTTTGTTTATTCTTTTATTTTTTATATATATATACTTTTTTAGCGTTTTTACAGCGCCACTTTATGGCCATTAAGCAGGGGATATGCACAGCAAAGTTACCACAAAAGAGTGGAGTAGCAGAAATCCGTTAAAAGTTTTGCACCTTAACTAAAGTGTCTTGGAAGAGACAACCTAAAGGTTTTAGTTGGCGCCACAAATTGCTGTCGCAAGTTTAAAATAACTAAAAGCGGAAAGAAAAAAAAAAACTATTATGCGATTAGTTTTGGTTTTTTTTTCGCTTTTAGTTATTTTAAACTTGCGACTGCAATTTGTGGCGCCACCTACAGCCTTTAGGTTGTCTTTATTTTCCAGCTTAAAAGAGGGCTACAAACATTATAGAAACTCAAACTTTTGCAAAATTATTATGCTGACTGTACTTTGCTTACTTACAAAGCGACTGCAAGTTGTTTAAAAATTATCTTCATTTAGTCAAAGTTTAATAATTTAAAGAAATCTCGAATATTATAAAGTATATTTGACGCAGTCTAAAAAACAGCACAATTTAAATGAATCCTTTAAGATAAAATTCAAAGTGCATTTAGCGTTCATACACATTTTATGTTTTTGTTTTTCTCAAGTGCTTAAGAATGGCAACGCCTCAACTACAAAGTTGGCAATGCCTCAACTATGAAGTTGCCAACGCGATAAATATTAGTTGACAGCCTTACTAAGAAGCTGAGCAGACAGTTAAGAGATGAAATTTACAGTGTTGCCACATGTGTTAATGCAGCTGCAGAATGGCAATGCTGCCGTAAGAATTACGTGGATTTCAATTAAAAGAGGATGAACTACATTTACTTCAAATTCAGCACCAAAAAAAAAGAGACCATAAGAAAACAGCCTTTAGACATTAATTGGAACACAATTTGTAGCTGCATACGCTGATAAGTAAAAAGAAACAAAGGATAGTAGTATTTAATCAAAAGTTTGCCAAAAACCTCTAGAAATCTTTAGCTTAAAACACGCAGCTTTTAAAAATTCCATATAATTGAATGTATTATTCAAACAGTGATGTGCAAAATTGTCTTTCAAAACATTGTCAAAATCTTAGGTTTTGATGGTTCCATTCAGTAAAGTTTTTTTGATTAAAACCAAGAAACCATTCGCCAATAGCCATAAATACAAACTTTTCAGTAGACTTAATAAACTCACAATTAGAGTTAGCTATTAAAAAGCTGCAAATGTTTGACCAAGTCAAGCTGAAAGTTCTTAACTACGTGGCTAGCCAGGATTATTAACTTTTTAATTAGCTTTCAAACAAATCCTCAGTATCTTTTTAAAAGATAAAGTTTTTCAACTAAATAATTGGCTTACTAAAGCGTAGCCCGCAGATAAATATCAAAAAGTATTGTGGTTTTGGTTTTATTTATTAATTGCTAAAATGAGCTACTAGCTATTGAGCTCCATAGGCAAATCTTAGTCACATCTCTGGCTTACCACGCCAACTTTGTTCGACATTTAAAATGGAATTTCGCGTAGGTAAGACCTGATTTGAGATTCTGTTTTTGGTAACACTTTGCAGTGGCAAGGCCGCGCCTTTTAAGTCTAAAGGAAAGGCGTAGCAGAAGTATTGCTTTGGAATTGTATTTGTCATGCATTCCGAATGGAGTATGTACATATTTGATTTATTAGCAATAAACTTGTGGTCACACTGGCCCAAATATTTGTCTAAAAATAAGCAAAGCTAATCTTCAAATTAGAAGAATTTTTGTTAATAATAATTAATAACATATAATAAATAACTGAAATATTTATTAACTATGTTTAAGTAGCTGAGTTTTTTTAAATTATTTTAAAGCCCTGGTTACACTGTCGAAAATTCGCTGCAGAAATCTATTTTTTCAATATTTTGTTTTTTCCTTTTTTTTTAATATTTGTAAATATTTTTAAAGTTCCAAAACTATGAAAATTGGATTATTATGTCTTTTTTTTACTTGAACAAAAACTTTTCTTATCAGCCGATTTGTTGCTCACGTTGCACTATGGTTTTTTTTGCCAATTTTTTGGCATAAACCTCAAAAATTTTTTTTTCCAAATTCCAAAATTGTTAGGTTTTTTAATATTTTAATACTTCTATTAGATGATAAAAAAAAAAATCGATTTCAAATATTTGAGTAACCCTGCTACTGTGGGGAGCGGGCAAAGTCAGCTGATTGTACGTCGTTTTGGCTTGCATTTTGCGCGGGAAAAATCAGCCAAGTTTACGCACGTATTTTGTGAAAACAAAAAACAAAATAAAAATTGTAATGATGGAGGACGTTAGCTCAGGTATTTAATATTAAAGATAAAATAACATAATAACCATTTTTTTTGTGCTTTGTCCTATTGTCTTGTGTATTGTTTAAGTGTTATTTTAGATATGCCCTAACAAAAGTAACTTTGCTTCGTGGCTTAAAACTTTTGCAGCTCACAGAGGTTAAAATGCCAAGTTATTAACCAAAGTGTGTAGAACACAGACAAACTAACCTCTTCGGCCACAAATTACCACAATAGAAGATATATCCGTTTCTTTTAGCTAAATTCGCATTCTGCAATGCAACGCTGTTTGACGTTTGGAGCAGCAATAATCATTCAACAGACGCAGTTATACAGCACATAATGTGCGAAATCAACAGAAAATACAAAGAAGAACAACATTTTGAATTGATTTCGCACAAATTAAAAAGACTTGGTCAAATAAGTTTCATTTTAAGCGAAATGCCAGAAAATAAAAATAGTGGGTCCAAGCCAGCTAGATCGATTTTATGACACCTTTATGATAGAGTGCTCCAAACAAAATTCTAATTTTGCAAGTCTCCTTAGACGTTCAAAATATGTGTACAAATCGATTTTCAAGTCAGTAGCTTAAAAAACAACAAAGTTGGTGCAAATCGGGCAGATCGGCTATATGGCAGCTATAAGAAATATAGGGCCAAACCGAACGAAACTTGGTACATCGCCTTGGGGGCTGAAAATATGCATAAGTACCAAATTTGGTGCAATATCTCAATATTTTGAGGTTTATGCCAAAAAAAATGGCAAAAAAAACCATAGTGCGTTGTAAGTCTCGCACTTCTGCATTTCTGCACTGTTGCTGTGGCTGCTCAGGTTATTCGTCAGGCACTTCTGCACTTTGCACTTCTGCCCAATAAAGTGAAGTGATGCCACATAAGAATTCTGCATCTGTCTAAGAGCTTAATCGCTCGCTATTTCTGGGCTTTTTGACGGCTAACTTATTTGACAAATAATTTACCGAGTCTGACCAATGCTTAACTTACTTTAAACTTTTGATTAGCCAACTAATGAGAACTCAAGTTCTTGCGGGTAAGAGTCTAGAAGATTGACAGACAGTTTGACTATTTGACAGCGCGAAAAAGTTATGTCTATGCTTTTACATAGAACGAGAACTTATTATTTACGTCGTTAGGATAAAGTTTTTGGCTCGCTTTAATTAAAACACAAACTGATACATATGTATGCACTCTAACAAAAATAAAAAGTAAAGAGTAAAACTTTTGCTAATTGTAAGCTATACGTAGAGTTAGGGTAAAGAGCAGCCGAGCTGAAGAAATAAAATTCAAATTAATGAAATTTCAACGCCTTTTAAAGGCATCAAGTGGCAGGAATGAAGTGTGCGTTTCGGGGCGTGGCAGTCAACAAACGGCATAAAATGCCTGCCACGAAATGCTACAGCATAAATAAGAAACAAATAAAAAAAAAAGAGTACTTTACAAAAATGAAATATAAAGCATGCCATAAAAGGCAAATATAAAGGCAACTTGAATGCTTCGCATATCCTTGAATTGGTAAGGACCTTATATAAAACTGGTACGCATGAGAACACACTAACACAGATATGAAAACAAATACACACACACACACACACAGAGAGCGCAAACTTTTGCCTGGGCATTGAGCCAACCCGGGCAAATTACGGCTGTAAAACCATTTGGCTGTGTAACGCTTTTTGGTTCTGGATCTGTTTCTGGCCTTGCTCCCCAAACACGTTTATCTGTGTAAATGCGCGCAACAATTTTTGGTCAATTGTCCAAAAAAGTTTTGACACCCGTATTGCCCTCCAGCAGACACACTGTACTAACGTACACGTGCTTCCTGCCTGCCTGCCTGACTGCCTTGACGTAATTGAAATTGTAAATCCTTAAAAGTGTCAACATACGCGCATTCAGCTTCCCACTCATCATCATCCTGCTCAATGGCAACCCAACAGTCACGCATACATTTTTACTGCTCTTATTTGCATGTGTGTATTTTTTGGGTGTGGATTTGGCAAGGAGGTTTTTGGATAAACCAATGGGGTTTGTAGTATAAGCATGTTTGTGGGTTTTGTTATTTGGTTTGTCATGTGCGCTTTGGCGGAAAGAGTTTTTATGGCTTATATGCTGTCTACCAGGTGTTATTAATAGTCAATGATACCTGGCAGATACTTTTATGCGATTTTTAAAGGCTACATACATATATCCTACTGTTAATGTGGAAAAGCGTTTATCTAATGCAAAAGATTAGGTAAGGAAAATGTTGTAAGTTGTAGAAGTTATGAGTATGTTAGACGTTAGCTCTCGTTGTGCAAGTTTTTCTCTTTTTTGACCATGTTACGGGGATTTTTTCAAGTCGCATTTATTAAAGATAATTACCAGATATATGAACTAGTTTTCTTACTATATGTAGAGTTTGAATATCTTAATCGTAAACCGTTCTTACTCTTATCTTTGAACCTCTTCTTGTATCTCAATGCTACATGGATTTAAATAGCAGCAAAACAAAAAAAATGGGTGAAATTTTTTTTTTTTTAAGTGTTGCCTAAATTTTAAGGCGTATTTCGATTCCGACTAGTCGAAATGATTCGCTTTTGTCTCCTTGCTAAACGGACTCGAAATCCGTCAAAGCAAAGCGAAAATTGTCAAAAAATTGAAATTTTAGAAACTAATTCCTTGTTTGTAGCTTATGACACTAAAAATCACGCATGTTTCGACTAGTCGAAATCACTCGCATCCTTCAAATCTCAGAATCTATTTTTTGTTTTGTTTTTAATGCCTAATTCTTATGAGCCTAATCATTACGGCTCTTTCGTATTTGACTTTAGACTAGTCGAAATCTCTCGCTCTTATCACCTTACCAAATAGATCCTTCAAATCTCAGAATCTATTTTTTGTTTTGTTTTCAATGCCTAAATCTTATAAACCTAATAATCACGGCTCTTTTGTATTTCATTTCCGACTAGTCGAAGTCACTCGCTCACCCTACCAAATGGATCCTTCAAATCTCAGAATCTATTTTTTGTTTTGTTTTTAATGTCTAAGTCTTATGTAACAAATAATCACGGTATTTGGCTTTCGACTAGTCGAAATCACTCGCTCTTATCACCTTATCTAATGGATCCATCAAAACTCAGTATCTATTTTTTTGTTTTTAATGTCAAAATCTTATAAACCTAATAATCACGGCTCTTTTGTATTTCACTTCCGACTAGTCGAAGTCACTCGCTCTGTGATAACCTTACCAAATGGATTCGAAATCCGTCAAAGCAAAACAAAATTTGAGAGAAAATAAATTTTTAGATTTACCTCTTTTATTTTTGTTTAATGTTTGTATTTTAGAGCTAGCTTTTGGCACGAATAATCCGACTAATCGAAATCATTCAAATTTATCTTCTTGCTAAATGGCTTCGTAATAAGTCGAAGCAAAACGAAAATGATCGTATTTCGCCTTCGACTATTCGAAACCACTTGTTTTTATCGGAAATGCGTCGAAAATCACAAATTTGTGATTCAAATCTCTTAGTTTGTTAATGGGTATACGAATTTTGGAGCTTATTAACCTATAAATTGTTTTCGATTAATCGTATCGTCCCTTTAAAAACTGGTTTGAAAAGTTTCGCTATAGAAATCGGCTTTAATAATACACAAGTGAGAGCACAAAATAAAAATATCTAAAGAAGTTACAATAATATCGATATTTTAGAGCAGTGGTCGGCACAAAATACACTCACATTTTTTTTTTGCGTATGTATTGAAGTTTTCTCTGCCGCAGTGACGTATGCGACGCTGACGTTGCTCTACGTTGCTAAGCAACAGACACGCAGTTGATGGTGCGTGGCTTCGGCTCTTGTTGTTGTTGTTGACGTCGAGCAACGTCAGCGTCGCAATACGTCACTGCGGCAGAGAAAATTTCAGTACAAAAAGCACGCACACATGCATGCGTTTTGTGTATAAAACATGACGTGTGTCGACGTCGCTAATCTCTATGCTCGCGTGCATAGGCCGTGCCGACCACTGTTTTAGAGTCAAGTTTCGAACATTATAGCTTGTCTAGAAAAAAGAATATTGTTTGTTCATTCTAGCCCAGTAAACATCTCTAGCTGTTTAAAGCAAGTGAAAAGTATAGTTTCATTCAGATCTCTTTGCCATTACTTCACATAGACTTAAGTCTACAAGTGAGCATTCTTTTTTCATACGCACCCTCAAGACAGCATTAAATATAAGGTTAACACGGTATCCAAAATAAAAAAAATTAAAAAGCCACAATAAGACTAACTCTATTTTGATGAAAGATCTGTCGTCTAGTTTATAACGCAGATAAGTGATCAAAGCTTGATAGCGTGATAAAAATATTCCCTTTATCTTGATTCTTTTTTTCATGCCATTTTGCATTCTTCGGTCTTTGTTTCGTTCTTTAACTAGTGGCCTAGTTTTTCTTTTATTATGTTTCTTAATTATCGTGTTTAAGCTCTCATTCATCTATTAATCTATCTTCGTAAGATAAATCTTTTTTTATAGTTGTAACATAGGTTTGCTAAAATAAAATTTATGTGGCTTTTGCAGCACATTTTTTGAGCTTTGTTCGATGCAAATACAGCCAAACATATTTTGATTTTTTTTCTGCTAGATTCCTAAAGTTATTTTTATTTCCTGTAATTTGTGTACATATATGAAATAAAGAAAAGCAGACCTCACAGACCCCCTAAGGTTACCTTCTATATGTCCAGAAAGCCAAAGATCTATAGTTGTCTTCACATCTTATCGTAGTAGCAATTACAATGTATATTATTAAAAACATTTAAATTTTTGCACAAAACATAAATTAAGATACAACTTAAACTTTACTAAAACATTTCTCTAGCTCAATCTGATAATTTAAAGATACACAAATTACGCATATATAGCAAAAATATAACTGCACCAAGCAGTTGCGTTAAAGATCTTTTAAAAATAAGCAGTGTTAAATAACAGTTTAGGCACAACAGTATGGCCAACGGTTTATAGTTTTCAACACTTTCTCATTGCGTTAGGTCACACACACACACATTGAAGACTGCTACAGTTTGCGATATGCAAATTAGAGATAGACGAAAAAAGCAACTCATATATGCCAAAGGCATACAGAAAAATTTTACACAATACTTTGTGTGTATCTCATAAATGCTTTATGAAAAAGATACAATGTACAAGTGGTCAACGGATGTGAAGTCACTGGCATAAATTCATTGTGAGATATTTGGCATTGAAAGGCAATTTTAAGTTTTCAACTGCATTACTATGTGTGCGTGTATGTGCTAGCTGTAACTATGTGTATCTCATGCATTTTGTGTTTGAAAGTGAGTTATGCACATAGAGATACAACTGTAGCTGCATATATAGCTGTTGTCTCTCATTAAAGCCAGCATCCGCTTTGTCGCCATACAAAATTCTCTTTCAATTGGCAAATGGCAAATACCGAAATGAGTATGCAACCTGTTTTGTATGCAGCACGCGACACAAACCGGCTGTCAGTTGTAGGCATTTGTGGCACAAACCACTTTTCCACAAGCACACAGTTACAGATACAAGCTAGCTATGTACATACATACCTCTGCCTTATTTGGCATTTGCCTCTGCCATATTAGTAAATAGTCTAAAGGCATGGAAAGTATCTAACCATCAAAGCTACAATATCTCGAGTGCGCTGAGCCTGCCTATCTGTATCTATAAGTGATGAACTGCTTGTTGGAAAATTGCGACGCAATAAAACATCAAGCAACATCATAATCAAGTCATCCATGCTATAATCAAGCATATAGTCAATATCTATAATACGTACGTATCTATATGTATATCCCATGTCTGCTTATGATAATAATGATGATGATCATAATATTAATGAGATTGTAGCTTTGTTGTCAATGTTTGCTACTATACGACATGCTCAGCTGGCGCATCAAATTTCACTTTGAAATGCGCCGAGTCGTAGCAAAAATATTTCACAAATGTATCTATGACAAGTATGGGCGTACGCACAGGTGTACCAAAGTCTAATCAGTTACGCATTAACTAAAGGCCTATGTTTAACTGTGCAAAACACTTTGACCCCCAGTCAAAGAGAAATCAACATCAAATTGACTTCCATTTTGACAAATGATGCCAACTCAAAGTTCTAGGCCTTGAGAGCGTTTCATTAATTTTGAGCTACAACTTGAGGTTAACCTTAATGAAAAATCGACTTTTGATATAGTACAACTGTTTGCTTTAGTTTTTATTAAAAATGTATCTTTTGCGTTTTTTTTTTAAGATAACGTCAACCACAGCTGCCGCTTTACTAAAGCTAAGATTTCAATTTTTTTCTTTATCTTAAAACGCAATTGATAAACCGCAAGAGAAAACTTAAAAAATAAAAACCACTAACTTGGGTGAAATCGAAAATTTAATGCTCTTTTTGCAAAAAAAAAAAAAAACAAGACAAATGAAATTGGTTACTGAAGTAACAAAATTTTAGTTTCAATGACAAGATTAAATTTTTAAACAAATCGCTGTATTGTATAAGCAGCTTGGCTATTTAAAAATGTAGTTTATGGTTTAAATACATTTATAAAGTTCTCTACAAAACCTAGTTTAGATATTTTGCGATCAGTGTAATAACTATGCTGAAAAAACAATTGCATCGAAATGTATCTCAAGTTCGAATTGATGCAAAACAAAAATCATCTAAAACATTTTTCTAAACTTCAAAAACATTTGATCATGTTAGAGTATCTAGAGAAATAACATTGAAAGATATTTCACTATGATAGCATAAGCAGTTGTAGATACACAGCAAACTTGAAGATACGCCGCGAAGCGCAAGCACAGTTCTGCTTACTACGTCACTCATAGATGCTGTATCTGTTATACAATATCAAGGTTAACTAGGGTTTGTCCAAAAGCGGTCGGCATAAGGAGAGAGTGGTCTGGCAACACTTTGGCATAAATCAAGTTGAATAACTTTTCCTTAACAAAGCATTGCTAATGATGTAGGGGCTGAGATACATTTGCAAGATTTTGTTTGATATATGCAGCAAACATTTATCAACAGCTGCAAAAGATGATTATTATCAGTTTTTTTTATTATATCCAACTAACTGGTAATTTTAAGGCTGCATTGTTTGCTTAAATAGTTTTTAAACCAACCCGACAAGCACGCAAGTCACGCAGCCAAATAACAATGAAAAGCTACATTTAGAATGCATACAAAATGTATCTATGAGTTTGAATTTTCCAAGTGTAAAACACTTCCTGACACTTGAGCATAATAATTTAATATTTCCGCTTTGACAGATTGCATAATTCAATATGTGTGTGTTTCATTGTAATGTAATTAGTAAGTTAACTATACAAGTATCTGTCATTTGTGTACACGTATCTGTGAATGTATCCAGAGATGTTACTTGTTAGTCAACTAAACAAATTGCTTATTTTCATTTATAGCTACTGCTACACAAGCAGCTGTGTAAAAGTTTTAGCTGCAATTTGTTTTGTAGTTATAAGTTAGCAATCGTGCAGCCTTTGGCAGTTGACAATTAGTTGTATCTTTTAAATACTTTTCAAAGACTTGTGAACTTCGATTTGATCTTGCTCTCGTCCTCTCTCTCAGTTTGTCACTCACTCTTAAAAGTTCAAGTGCGTACAATCAGCTGGTTTAAGGCAAGGTGAACAACAATCCCACGTGCAGTTGGCCAAGTTGCTTTTGGCCAACTTTAAATATAAAAAAAAATGACTTTTTATATGTCAAACGAACATTTTACAGATACGCTTTGACACTTTTGGCAAACTAGTTTGTAGCTGCATATTTGACAACTTTTTATTTATATTTTTGGAGTGAGCTCTATAAACATAGTACCTTCAAATAACTAACTAGCTAGATCTCTTATTTTTTGCAAGTCTCTTTGTCTGTCTGCTGAGTGACAGCTATAAATTATCTAAATTAGTTGCCATACAATTATGCCCGTTCGGCGCTAGTCAACACCATTCAATTTAAATAAATGCCTTTTATCTAATCTAAAGTTAGTTGCGCCTCTAACAATAGGAATGTGTGCGCCATACTTAGTCTATAGATATACTATATAAGATATAATTTTACAAGTTCTGACAAATGCATGAGTATGTAGCTTTTGTGCAAAATATAAGTGCTAAATTGCAAGCATTATTCGCAAAAATAAACTAACTAAAAAGAAAAGGAATTTTTTGCAATCTTATCTTGAGTTATCATTTAGATCTAGCACGATCTTGTAAATTTGTGTTTACTTGAACTGCAAACCTTGAGTTTTTCTGTAATTGTTGGGTGTAGTACTTAATAGATTTAGTAATAAGTATTTTATAAATTCAAAGTGCTCTATTAATTTAACCAAATCTTATATCTTATCTGTTAGTTACGTGTTTCAACTGGTTGTTAAATAAATATTAGTGCTAACCAGGGCTGTCAAACATTGAAATAAGTATATCTTGTGAGATTCTCCGAACGGGTTTGAACGTATAAGACTACTCGGTAACATGAAACAGAATGGAACAGAAAAAAACACTAAGTGCTACTAACAAAAATCTGTCTAACGTGGAAAAAATTTAATAAACTTCGATAAAATATTTTACTCTACTCCAAAGAACACAGTAAGCCCAGTTTTAATCATATGCGACTATTATATCTTGAATCAAATTTCTCTCTTTAGTTCTTGATAAACACTACCCATGTGTATTTCTGAGGCTTTGATCTTTACAAACTCTCAAAAAAATAGATATAATATATAATATATAAATAGATATAAATATATAATTTATATTTATGAATTGCAATTTCTTTACTTTCAGGTAGTGCTGGAGAAAACAGCGATGATCGAAGTTTAAAATCTCTATATATCGATGTTGGCCAACAGAGATGTTTCTCCAGCACTTCAGCACTCATCAAATGGGTGTTTAGTGGTGCTGGAGAAACATCTCTGTTGGCCAACATCGATAATTTTAAACATCGATCATCGATGTTTTCTCCAGCACTACTTTAAGGAATCTCCACTCCAGTCCGCGTAGCTGGAGCTATCGTTTCAAATATTAAAACAATTTTTGAGTTGTCGGATCCAGAGTTCACACAATTTTTGCTTTATGTTTTTCCAAAAAAAAAAAACAGCACATCAAGGTTCTGACATAACCACAAAAAACACATAACAAATTTTATTTCTCAGGTAATCATTGAGCCCTGTCATGCTGCGGTTTTTCGGACCTCGAATTCGGATGTCCGGAGTCGAAAAATATTCTTATGTGGTGTTTTTAGCTTATGGTAAACAAAAAAAAATCGGATTTTAGGTTCGGAGGGCAGACCATGTTAAGTTTATGTTTTTGGCATCGCCTAACCCGAGGTTAAAAAAACCCCAGCATATCAGGGCTCTGACACAACATAAAAGAACCCCAGAAAACATGGTATTTTAAGGGTTATCTCAAAAATCCAACGTGTTGTCTTTTGGACCATAGATGCGGGTCCATATTAAAAAACCAACGCCGCACACCCCGTCTCAAAAAACTATTTTGTGAGATTTTTTAAGGTTATGTTAGAATTGTAACGTTTTTGGGCTTTTTTGAAGTCGGATTCGGGCTAAGCGACCCAAAGAACATTGAAAATAAATCTACATCAAAAAACCATTTTATGTGTTTTTTTGAGGTTATGTCAGAACTCTGATCTGGTGTTTATAGGAACTCGGATTCGAGCTCAGTGACTCCACAAACATAAGGAAAACATGGTCTGAGCTCTGGATCTGAAATTTGTGTTTTTTGAGTCGCTATCCAAACTTTTATCCCAGCTTTATAAATTTAGCTAATGGTCAGACCAGGCATAATTGAATGAATAAGTATTTCTGGAAATTGTGCAGCCTTGATGTGCAATTCTTGGGATTCTTCTGTATGTCTTAGTGCTGGAGAAAACATCGATGTTATATCGATGCATCGATGTATCGAAGCTTAAAATATCTATATATCGGTGTTGGCCAACAGAGATGTTTCTGCAGCACTTCTGCACTCATCAAATGGGTGTTTAGTGGTGCTGGAGAAACATCTCTGTTGGCCAACATCGATATATAGATATTTAAAACTTCGCTACATCGCTGCATCGATATAACATCGATATTTTCTCCAGCACTAGTATGTCTATATTTAAATAAGGTAGCCCTTGTATTTTGAAGAGACTGTGATTTGTTTTAATTTCAAAAGATATATTCAGACTTTTTGATTTTCTCAAATTAAGGTTATACAATGTAAAAAATTCGGATACTTGTTTTTTCACAGTTTAAAGCAAATATATAAATAGTGATTTTTAGAAAAAAAAATTTCCAGTTTTCTCATCTAATACAAATATGCTCTTAATAAAAGTTATTTTTGAACAAGTCTTCTCGCTAGAGTTTCGAGCATACTGCTGTAGCTCATAAACTTTAATAAAATACCATTAAAAATCGCATCATAAATAAGTGAAATAAGTGTCATAATAATAAATGTAAATGTGAAAAATGTTTGGGAAAAAGCAGTCAAGCAAAGCAGGGCGCCCGCATGACTTTCCATCAATGAACCATAATAAATTAATTTATCTAGAAGTATTAATAAAAGGCATCAAAGTCAATTACAGCAATAATAAAAATCACGGTTGATGTGTGAAAAATACGTGGTTTAAACCACATAGATTTCAGACAATCTAATCTATCTAGGCAAAATAGTACAGCACATGAGCAAAAAAAAAAAATATTTTAAAAGTGTGTGACCAGCTTCGTTAATTTTAAAAACGCTTCCAAAATGCAACTGCAATGCCGAAAAAATGCAATTCTTAACAATGCGTAAAATAACTTAAAATGCCATTTATTTTTAAAGAAATTTTTGCAAATATTTGCCAGTGCAACAAGCCTCAGGCATTCATTCAAGAGTTCCTGCAACTGCAACAATTCAAGTTCAGGGCTGCTTAAAAAATAACTGCGCATACTTCAAAATGGAATGTTGAAAACAAATGCAAGAGCCACTTATAAAGATATTCCGCTTGGACTTTGCTTTTTTGATATCGTTTTTTATGTTTTTTTTTGGAGGGACTGATTGAAACATGAATTTGGACTCAGCCGGCTGACAGTTGTCATTCATCAGCCAGACGAACAAAGACAACGGTGAAAATATTGCCATTACGGACAACAGACCTGGGGTAAACTCTGGCGGCGGACGATGCAGAGTGGGCGGACGTGGGTCATGTCATGTTGCAAAAACGAACGATCATCATGCCGACGAAAGCTTAATAAATTAAACAAGTTGCTTGTTATGGCAGCTGATGAGCTGAAATTGAAGCTTCAACTGAGAGTTGGGAATAAAATGTTTACTATGGGGATTTTGGAGCATATCGTAAAAGTTGGAAACATGATGATTAAGTGCCACTGTGACTGCTGTCTACGTAAGTTATAAGTTCAATAAAGTCGAAAATTGATAAAGTTTTTAAAACAGAGGATGTCATAACAATAAGAGAGAGGCTATAAACTATTTTGGTGAGCGGAGAGGACTATAAAAATTATTATTGTTATAAATGACTAGTCTAGACTAGAGCATAATTGAATTTATGCAGCTGCAAAGAGGTTTGACTTTAATTATAAGGCTGTAGATGACTGTAAGGACATAAAGTTAACAATAGCAGCATGGCTGTGAGGACGACTCACTATATGTATATACCAGGCTAATTGTGTAATTAAAGTTAACAATGTATTTTAGTCTATTCGATACCTGGTAAATAAAAAAGAATTTTAAAACTCCAATAATAAGTCAAAATTGAGCTAGTCAAATTAGTTTGGATTGTCGATATAACGAGAATCAAAAAATCGGTATCGAATATTCAGTATCGACTCTGAAATGTTCGATATTTAAAACATCGGTACGATATTCTCTACCCATTCGTAATAACGAATTACATTTGACATTGACATTGAATTTTAAAGCGTTGGGAACATTTTTGAAGTTTAAAGGAGCCCTCCAAATAAAACTTAGGTACAGACTAATTTCTAATGACGTCATTAACATGTACTAGTTACTTTTAAAGGTACATGCTACTTAACCCAAGTTCAGTGAAAATTTCATATTTGTTCTAATAGCAGCAGAATCATTTTGTTTCAAGTAACTTTAAGTGTCTTTGGAACAAAAACCAAGAGCTTATACCAAGTTTAGTGTTCCAACAATAACTTAGAAGAGTCGAGACGCGGACTTGCCAATGTCAATGATGATTAACTTGACTTGATGATGTCCTCGACTAAGCCAAAAACTCGCTCAATATACAAAACGTGCAGGCCTGTTGAAAGAGTGGCTTACAAATTCCCAGGCCAGGGAGTTTTCTTAAAAGCATGAAATATTCAAATTCCTCGGAAAAGACGACAGTTACCAACGAATCTGAACTTTTTTGCAAATGCTAAGCTGAAAGAGTTTTAATAAGAATTTTGGAAATGAGATTGAAAGAGTTCACGAATAATTTTAATACAATCCCTGTTTAACAAAGATTTCGTGTAGACAACAGAAGTCACATAAAAATGATGCCACTACAAAATGTCCAAGTGAAAAATACATTAGTATTATAATCAAAAGTAACTACATCTACTACATACAATAGCATTAAAGCTAAAAACCAGAACTAAATGTTGTCTTAATTTTGAAGATTTCATTAAGTTTACAAAAGATTTGTGTAGTGAATATACTTGAATACCGAGTTGCTTCAGAGACACATCAATTACTCTTAGAAATGTTTATTATTTATTTTTTATAAGAAATTCAGCGCAGCTCAAATATATAGGCACATAACCATCTCTTCAATATTCAATTTGATTATTATTTAAATTCAAATATGTAATCATACTACAAAAAGCTGTCATACTTCTTGCAAAAAGAATTCCGATATGCTTAAGAGACAGATCAATTACTCCCAGAAATGTTTAGTATTTATTTTTCATAAGAAATTCAGCACAGCTCGATTCTATGACCATATTGTTTCGAATATGTATTCCATTTAAAGTTTCCAAATATAATTATTAATGTGACCATATCACAAAAATATACTAATACCCATTTTTTTTTGTTAAAATAATACCAAGTTAATTCAATCGCAGATCGTTTGCTCCCAAAAATGTGTATTTTTTTTTAATAAAAAATTAAATGTAACTCGAAGCTATAGGCACATCAACAGCTTTCGAATATTCAATTCGATTATTATTCAAAATTCAGTTTTTGTCCAATTATTATTTATAAAAAACTGTATCCCGAAGCTATCAACAATAACATCAACTGCTTCGAATATTCAATTCCATTATTATTAGTAATAAAATAACCATATTACAAAAAGGTGTTAAAACCAAGTTTCTTGCAGAAAGAATATCGATAGACTTCAGTCGCAGATCGTTTGCTTCAAAAAATGTTTAGTATTTTTTTTTTATTAAAATGAAACATAGTTCGAAGCTATAGGCATACCAATACATTTCGAATATTCCATTCGATAATTATTGAAATTCAAAGTTTTCCAATTATATTTATTAATGTGACCATGTTACAAAAAGCTGTTAATACCAAGCTTTTTGCAGGGAGGATATCGAGTTACTAAAGTTCTGAATGTTTTTATTAAAATCAAGCGCAGCTCAAATAACTAGGCACATCAGCATCTTTCGAATATTCCATTCGATAATTATTTAAACTCAGTTTCCCAGTTATATTTATTAATGTGGCCATATTACATAAAGCTGTTAATACTAAGTTTCTTGCAGGGAGAATATCGAGTTACTATACATATAGTCTACTTCCGAAAAGTTCAGTATTTTTTTTATAAAAATTAAGCGCAGCTCGAATTTGATTATTACTCTTGTTCAAGGTTTCCAATTATAATTTTTTAATGTGACCATATAACAACAAAGCTTGAAAAACCAAGTTTCTTTCAAAAAGAAAAGAATGGCTCTTAAAGACTAATGTAACTTCAGTTGATTTATGCATCCGCTCCAGTTCCTAAAGAGCAAATTTAAGAGAGAAAGGTGTGTCAAAAGTCTGCACAGTTTTAACCCAAATTTTTTTAAGTTATCTTATAAAGTTTGTAGCTATGTTGCAGGCATGTAAAGAAACACCTTGATGCCAAGTGCATTAATATTTAACTTAGAGCTTCGGCAGCTAGCCCCCTCTACCTTTAGTAGTTTGTTTGAATGACTTTGCTTTAATGACTACCTCAATTTCGAAATGGATTTCCCACGCACTTCAAGTAGCTTTCCATGCAATACCAAGACGCTTTACACAAGCTAAGTAAACCCAAATCCATTATGAGCTACCACCAAAAAAAAAAAACACTAAAAATACTAAAAAATGTGTAACCAAGTATAACCCCAGACTTGAAGCTATTGTCACACAACATAAACCAAGCAAAGGCTCAATTAGTAACTGACAGCACAGATACTATCGAACAATAGACAGATACACCTGCGGGAGCTGCTGCACTTCATCATTGTCATCATTATCATTATCATCATAAATATGATGATCATCATGGTCTTTCATTTTTCAATGTTTTGGGGCAATTTCATGTTTTTTTTTTTTTGTTAGTTTGCAGCGAAAGTTTGTTGTGTAACTTTCAAATAGTTAATAGCGCTTAGTTTGAGGCACCTTTAGTTTTCATTTTCATTTTATTTTGTTATTAACTCTTTTGCTTATGTGCTTAGTATCAATTTTTGCTGCGTAAATATTTATTTTAATTAAAATATGTCTAAAATGTACAAAAGTCAAACTTGCTTTTAAGTTTTATTTTCAACGCTTTGGGCATATGTAATTAAGTTTTCATTAAACAAAAAAATAAAATTAAATTTGAGCCAAAAGTTTATTGATATTTTCACTTTTTATCAAAGAAAATATTTGCTATGCTTAAATTTTGCATAATTTAAAAGTCAAATTGATGAACCGGAATTTCGTATGTTAAAAGCGAAAAACTTTTAAAGTTCTTTGCATCATAAAAAGTTTATGCATAAATTAATGCACCATAACTTTATAAAGCAAAAATATATTTTTTCGAAGTTTATTTTTGTTAAAGCCAAAAACTTTATACAACTTACTTTATATTTATACTTTTGGTTCACTGACTTTAAGCAGCATAAACTTCCACAACCAAAGTGAACTCACCTGCAAAAAAAGAAAAGTTGAAATTTAGTTGATTTGTGTTGAAAATAAGCTTAAAAAATAAATCATATGAAAAATATTGCTTATTTGGATTTAAGAAAATTTGAAGCTACATTTTGCTGTACTTTCAGTTCGTTACGTTCAAAAAAAAAAAAAATAAAAACTTTACAGCCGCCTCAAAGCTTAAGCCAAAGTTTTTAAAACAAAGCCAACATACACATACGCCCACAAAGCAATATTTCAATCAAAAGTTTTCAATTTGTTTCAAAATACTTGCAAAAAGTTTCATTTACTCAGCGCTCCCGCTCAATATGAAATGTCATCCACTTGGCCAAAATGGCAAAACCGACTAAAATCAAAACAAAACAACTAGCTCCTGATTCTGGAAAAACTCCCAATTGTATGTTTAACTTTTATTGTAAAGTTTTCCTTTTGATTTTTCCTTTTTTTATTTGATCAATATTTACGCTAAACGTCACATGTGCAATCTGCTGTCCAGACTCTCAGGACTTTTCCTTGCAGCTAAAACAAAAACTTGGTAATCAGCAACAACAGCAAAATAAAATCCAGACAGCTTTAGGTACATAGACAACTCTAAGATACGCTATTATATTTATTTCTATACACTACTTTATAGATTGATTCCACAAAAGATTAAAATAAGAGCTAAAAGAATGCTTTATTGTGTCTGGAACCAATTTTCACTAAAAGGCAAAATTTTTTATTTTTTATTTTTAAATTCGTCATTTCCACATAACTGAGCTGACATAAAATGAACCGATTCAAATAAAAACAATTCAATATAACAATTCTTAATTGAAACTAGTTTATTAACGAACTAGTTCCATTTTTAATTTCAATAGAGAATATAACTAGTTCTTTCTCAGCTGAGTCTGTAGTAATTTGCATGGAGATTGGCTGTTTTATTTTTTCAAAAGAACTAGTTCCAATTAATATTTTGCTAGAGCATAGAACTAGTTCTTTTATTAAATTATTAACACTTAGGCTTGTTTTAATTTGCATGGTAACTGCCACTGCTTTTGTATAGTAAATAGTTCTTTTTTTAATTGTAGTAGAAAATAGAACTAGTTCTTATTTTAAATTATACTCAGCTGAGTTTGTTTTAATTTGCATGGTGATAGTCAATGTTTTTGTTAAACGAACTAGTTCTATTTTATATTTTAATGGAGCATAGAACTAGTGCTTTTATTCAATTATAATCAGTTAAGTTTTGTTTAATTTGCATTGAGAGTGATGGCCACTTTTTGTTAAAAGAACCAATTTTATTTTTAATTGTAAAAGGGAATAAAACAAGCTCTTTTACAAAATTATTATATTTAGCTGAGTTTATTTTAATTTGCATGGATGTAGCTACAGTTTTTGTTACAAGAACTAGTTCCATTTAATTATAATAGAGAATATAACTAATTCTCTCTCAGCTTAGTTTACTTTAATTTGCCTGCTGGATTGGCGATGATTTTCTCAAAAGAACTAGTTACACTTTATATTTTAATAGAGCATAAAAACTAGTTCTTTTATTAAGTTATATTCAGTTAAGTTTCTTTTTTTTTTTTTTTGCATGGATTTTGACACTATTTTTAAAAGAATTTATTCAGCAGGACGTTGCTATAAGAGAGATATCTATAGATATTTTTGTTAGTTTTGTAGAGTTATATTTTTAAGGAGATTAGAACTAGTTCTTTTATTAAATTATACTCAGCCGAGTAAACGCCGAACTTAGCACTCAACTGCACAACTTAGCTGAGTAACAAAGGTATTGAGAAACTTAAACAAATTGGAATGGATGTCCCGCAGCGTGGATTCTCATTTATTTGATTTTAAACCGGATCGCGTCAGTTGTACAGCTCAAGCATGGGTAAATAAACTTGGAGTATGCGAAAATAAAAAACTACTCCCGTAAGTTTTTTGAATCTTTAAGCGTTGAGGCCCTGTGCTCCACTAGAAGAGAAGGACGACAGTAGTAAGCGTTGGCAAGGATAAACGTAAAACAAGGAGGCCTCTTTGCTGACACTGATATATTCAAGCGTATGTACAGCCAGCTCCATGGTCATGCTGTGCGTATGGATGAAAAAGCTTCCGCAAAAAATGCGGATGCTGTAGGAGCTCGACGAAGGGGTAGACCATGCCCCTGTTGAATGGATCAGCTAGGAGGGCACTAGCTACATTTACTATTGCAGAATGGAGAGGCTTACGCAAAGCAGCAACGCCTGTAGAGACCGTTTCCCGATAAGGGGTTACCATGGCTAGTCAAGTAGAAGAACAAATATGTGCTACACCGTAGCTCTTGCTTCATAGCTTAAAAAACTTCTACGAGGGGTGAACCAAAGGCAAGACCAAAATTGGAGAAGGAAAAATCGAACATAAAGCCAAAATTATCAGTCTCATCATCTTCAAGAACATGCTCTGTTTGGAAAAGATAAAATTACTGATCCAGTCTACTGTCAGTTCACATGACACAACTTAAGTGTTCCACGTAAGGGTATACCAAAAGTAGTAGCTGCCAAATTGCGCATGGACAAGTGGAAGTTGCAGCTAGCAGAAGAACTAACAAAAGCACAAGTTTTCGCTTTTGATGCCACACACACATGCATATACATTGTTGCAAGTACAATCACATAGTTCTTCAAATTTATTTATTTCCTACAAAGCAAAACTTTTTGGCACAAAATTAAGCAGCTGTCCAAGCAGAGAATGCCACAATGCCTCTAACTGCTGGCTAACAAGCTTGCCAAAACAAACATTGACACTCACACAGAAACTTATATTCACACACGACAATATATATGGTTTTTTAGGTGTATTTTGTGTACTTATATATATATAAATTTTTTTACCAAATCAAGTTTATTAGTTGCCTTCACAGTCAACCAGAACAACAACAACAAGATTGTTTTTAAAGCCAAACAAAAACCTCTAAAACCCCTTAAACCAAAAAAGCCAAATGCCAAAATCAACCAGAATTGCTTGCAGCTGGCAACATGTGCAAAAAAAATTTAAAAAAAAATCACTTGCAGCTGTATTATTGTCTTTGCGTGATTACAGTGTGACCTCAATTTAAACAACTTGGTCTGAGCATGATTAAATATTTGTAGCAAATTTTCAAAATTACGTCTATTTAATTGCGTGATTTATACTTAACTCTTTTTGAGGTCAGTATCAGTTGTCTATGCAAAATATTGTGCTTCGTAGCATCTTATTATAAACTTAATATTATCAAATATTTTAGCAAAATATCATAATAAGCGTATACAAACTGCTTTATGGTAATTTGCTTAAAATCTTAATAGTTTACCTTAATAGTATATTTAAATACATTTTTTTTTTATTACTAACTTACTTTTTTTTACTAAGAACTAGAGTTTATTATGTGTAGTTTAAATTATATTAAATCGGTGGAAAATATATATTCGCTTTAATATAGTTAAATAAAAATTCCAATCAAATTTTATTTCGTTGAGAAGTTGTGTAGTCAGGAGTAATCGTAGGCGTGTAGTCAAGTGGTTCTTTGGATAGAAGTTTAAAATTATTCAACCGTGCTCCGAAAAAAAAAAAGCAAAACGAATAAACTTTGTTCGTTTTCGTTTTTGCGAGCTCCCTAATTTTTGCTGTTGCTATCCTACTCATATTTCCCTTACTTTTGTTATTTTTATTATATCTAACTTGAAATGAGCATAAATATAGTCTAAGAATATCGAAGTATATTTAAAAGCTTACAGGCCTGTTCTAGATTTCGACTCGTTTTGAAAAGTCATAACGAGTGCATTCCGACAAATGGTGTTCTAGATTTCGACTGAGTTCGAATCGATTTCGAATCGTTTTCATTTCGAGTGCTATCGATAACCTTTTGTATTGAACAGCTGTGTGATATCGATAAGTTCACATTGTAGAGTTGCCACAAGTTTTCGAACAACTAACTAAATATCTTATTTTTCTTTTTGCCAACATTTTTCTGAGCGAGAAATATTTTTTATTTATTTACAAACTTTGTACAATTTATTTTATATATATATTTTAAGCCATCCATTAATAAAATTATCTTCGAATTTACTTGTGCAACACGACAACACATAACTTTTCGAAGTTCTGTTTTGTCTAAATCCAGAACTTTCATTCCACTCGTTTTGGTTTTGCATGTACACACAATTTTCATAGAGATTTTTTGTAATAAAAATATATAATGAAAATTAACCTTGATTAGTTCAAGTGAGCACATCTAAATTTTCTTAAAGCATTCAAAAATAATACAAAATGAATTTTAGTGGCATTAATGTGTTTATTTAAGTAAACAAAGCAAAAAAATTTTCATTTCGACAGCTGAGAGCTAAACTTTTCAAAACGAGTCGACTCTTGTCGGAATCGAAATCTAGAACACCTTTTATTTCGATTCCGACAGATTTTGTCGGAATCGAAATCTAGAACCGGCATGTTAATTTACTTTTAAAATGCGTATACTTTTGAACATATTTTGCCAATTCATTTTAGTTTCTCTTGCAACAAAGTACTCGGGTTTAAAGCACATTAAAAATTCAGTGATTTTTTTGTGAAATTAGGAACACCAAATTTGTGGTTTCAAATAAAAATCAAAATAAACATGGCCGATTATTTTTGTTTATAAGGCTCACATGTAATAATAAATTTAAATATCTAAAAATAATGGAATTTTCATGCAGCTTAAAGGAGATGCTGGATACCCTGTTTCTTTTGTAGATTTTTTCAATCTCATTGCTAATGTTTCTATGGTCTCTGATACCAACATGGTTTAATAAAATTTACTTATATATGAAAAACAGATAAAATCTATTTCAACTGTTTAATATTCGCAAACCGTTTTATAGCAGGTTTTTGCTATAAAACGCTTAGCAGCACGTGCTCTAAAATTGTTTTAATTTGATAATTATATTGTTAATGCCGAAACGCGTATGGTTTATTAATTAATATAATGATATCCAAAACTTTCTGCTTGAGATAACTTACAATTTTTTTAATGACAAAGCTATGGATAATAAGAGTTTCGGATTTCAATAATATACTTCGCAGCGCAAAAATAAATTATAGCTTACGAAATGCAATTATTTAAATTTTAAGTCTTTTATAATGCATACGTTATGGCTAATTTTACTATCATAATTAATATCTAAAAAGATGTATTATCATTATCATTCAACTGGTATGAATATATTTTTTTTGGCGTAAGTTTCGAGTTTCCACTGTAGTGCAATGCGTTACATTGCATTGAAAATCTGTGTGAAAATGTGCTGCTTGCAATTGATACATACATATGTGCATATGTCAACATGTTGCAAGTTGTAAATGTTGTTTTTGTTATTTTTGTTGTTGAGTAAAGCTGCAAGTTGAGTTTAGCGCCTTTGTTTGTTAGTTAAAGCCTTAACGCGTTGAATTTAGCCAGTTGGGCTTACAATTTTTGTGTTGCTATTATAATTTCAATACCCTACGCCTGATGTGGCATATAGGTTTTGTGTAAAAGAATTTTTATTTAATTTAACAGTTTTTAAAAGCTAGAAGAAGCCAGTATAACCACACAAATTATTTGTGCTAGGTTTTTGTGGTTGATTAGGCTCACAATACCGATTTGGTGGAGCTAGCTTATTTGGTTATGAAAGTGTAGTAGAAAATGGAGTATTGTTGTAGTGTATAAAAATGGTTTCTAAAATTGATGAATTTTTGCCAAGCATGAGTACTGTCAAGTTGCCATTTGTTTTTTATTCACTTTTCATTGCCATTTCATCATGGAAACTCTTACACCCAAATAACGTTTACAAATCGTACACTCACTGAGTCACTACGACTCAGTTGCGGCCAACATTTGAACGGCAAGAATGGTTCTTTCTATTCATAACAAAGATTTTCCGATTCCTTTGAAATTTTTGCGTTTTTTTTGCATTTAAAAAAAAACCTCTAGAATGATGACCCTTTATTTAGACAAGGTGGATTTAATTGTGTGAGATTTTGTTCCATTATAAATTATCATCTATTTAGTTCAGAAAAAGTAATTGGTGCAGAGGGTCTGGATGTAAGCCGTGAAATTCTCCTTTAATTGTGTTGGCATAACTATTGATATGGTTTGACAAACTTCATCCGTGTACGGAATATTCTACATTCTTGTCTCAAGCTTTTCTGAGCTTTTCGAGAACTAGTCGATGTTATGATAAGAATTTTGGAAAATAGAGCCTTTTGCGTGATGCGTACATTGCGCAAAATTACGTGTTATTATAATCAGGAAGCTAAATAGATCATCATACGTCTCTTTGGACCAAAGGCGCTAGGAGCATAAAAATTTGCCATACGTTGCCCCCGTTCTTCCCATGCAGTTTTTCAGTATTTATCTCCCTGTATATTTTTGAGTTCAGCTTCAGTTTTTATGTGACAGCCCTAAAACTCAACAACGCATTTTCTTTTATTATTACCTCTCTTGGGGTAATATATATAACAGATCGTTTTACTTTACACTTTCCCACAGCCCTCTGCATTGGCTTTTGACAATCCAAACATTTACATCAGCCTTTGTTTTAACAGTGCGTCAGAATCGTACGAAAACTATCAAAATTTACTTCCAGTGCAGTGTATACCATATTCGTTTTGCTTCCCGACTTTTACCAACCCACTTGTTATTATTATTATTCTAGTTTTGCTTTTCGTGCTGGCTGCAATTTTCAACTTTGGCTACTCTTTGCTGATTGTCGTTACTTATTTAGTCATGTATCTTTTCTCTACTTATTTTCTTACTTGCATTTTTAAACACTCTTTATTTTAAGCTTGTTTTGGCGTTTCATGCATTTGTCATGCCGCAACTGCAATTTGCTTTAATAAAAATGCAACATTAATATTGGGAAATTCGAAAATGTTCAGTGTTGCATGAAAAAAACAAGATCTTGTCACAAAGCTGCATTGCATTTGATTTAATAACTTGTATTGCTTTCATTTAAAATGTCACTCCAAAAACCGGAAATGTACATACAAATTACAAATTTATACAAATATGTATGCAGCTAACAAACTTATGTAATACAAAACAAAAAAAAAAAAAACGTCGTCATGCAGTCTGCAACAACGCACCGAAAATATCTTTTCATAATCTTATTATTATAATATTAAATTTATCAAAATGTATTTCCTACAAGTGTCATTAAAAATTTCTGCGAGGGATGGCAACACTATTCAAAAAATCTTTGCTGCGACAGAATAAAATTAACAACAAAAGCAACAATATTGTTCTTATACATAAATATAAAATACACATAATGTAAAAATATATTGCTTAAGCAGCAAAGTGGGGGAAAAAAAAATAAAACCGGACGGAAATTGCATTTTCATGGCGCTGTCGCTGTCGTTGACGTGCCGCTGAGTTGTTGCGACTGCTTTGCAACAACGACAACAACAACAACAACAGTAGCAGCAGAGCGATGCGCTTCGGAGCTGCAGCTTGGAAGCAATTGCGTTCCGGAAGTGGGTCGCGCAGACGTAGGCCCCCACAGTCCCTACTCCCTAAATGCATTTAATGCATATTTAATGCTTTTTGAAAAGCAAAGCAAATGCTAAAAAAAACTGTCATAAAAAATTACCGTAAAGTAATGTTTTGATGAAGCCGAAGTTTGCATACTCTAGGAAAAGTTTTAAGTTGAGACATAAAAGGGAAACGAAAAATATTCCATTCCATGTTTACAGTGAAAAAAAACTCAAAAATTTCATGCTAAAACCAAAAATTTAATTGTTCGCTTTATCGCAAATTTCTTCAGTTATACTAAATCGTTTTCGCTTTTTTTTTAATAATAGTTTGATCAATTACAATAACCTAACTTTTACTTTTAACAAAAATATCAATAATTTCGATTTCAAATATAATACTTTTTACAAAAATACCTGTAATTTAATTCTTTTAGCCGTGCTTCGGAAAACGAAAAACGAATAAAATATTCGGATTCATTTTGATATCACATGTGGCTTGAATCCGAAAATATAAATTAAAATGAAATTGTATTGATCTAGCCGCGAAGCATATGTAGTCGAATGTCGACAAGCTGAATCCGAATCCTCTAATAAATTGGCCAAAAGGTCTATTTTCTATCCCAACCTCAAAAAAAATTTAAACAAATTTTTTTTCAGACCGGTTGTGGGCATTATTTTTTTAAACGTTTTTGCGGTTGCTGAATCCGAATCCGAGGTGCAAAGAGCCGCCAGCACATTAGGGTTCTAAGAAAAAAAACCAAAATAATTCGTTTTAATAGGGTTCCTTGATGTCATAACCCTAACATGGTGGAAGTTATTTAAACTTCGATTTGAAATCAGCGATCCAAAAAACAATGAGAAAGCATAATCTGAAATCTGTATCCAAACGTCGGTTTTTTTGTGACATGTATTTAAAATTAGGGACTTTACTTAAGTTCTCGATAATGACTCCCAAAGCAATAAAAATATTTCGTTTCCTTAATATCGACGGCTGCTGGAAGAAAATACTTAGTTGATGAAACTTTCAGGGATTGTTTGGGATCCTGTTCTAAGTCTAAAACCGAGTTTTCTTTATTGTGGTGGGGGGGCGTGGAAATGTTTGAAAATCGTAAAAACACACAAAATGTAGCTCTAAGGCAAGCCACCTGCAACGTAGAATTTGATGTCTAAGTTTCTAAGAAAATTTGAAATTTTAAACGTTTTAGCATAAGTTCACACAAGAAACGAAAAGTTATTTAAAAAGATTAATTGGATAAATTATAGTCATAAAACTGTCTAAAAGAAGAATTTTCTTCTCTCTCTCTATATAGCTTTATCCAGAGCTAAAAAAATAATCGAAATTTGAAAAAAAAAAAAAAATCCAAAACACACACACACACACGAATATGCATACTCCAAGTACTTTCCAACTTAATTTTAGTGGATACTCAAGCTATATTGGCATGAAGGCCATGAAGCCATGATTTATGTACTCTGCCAACCAAGTTTTCAAATAAAAGTATCTTTATATTTATCAAACTATACTCTTTATTCTCTTTACACAAAAACTTTTCGAAAACTTATGAAAAATATTGCATGTGCTTTGGTTAGGAAAATGCAGCTAGATAAAGTGCCTATTTGAATAAAAAATATTTAAGAGCGTCAGACAGATAAAAACTAGACGCTGTTGCCATTGTTCTCTAGTATCCGTCGTTGTTGTTGTTTTTGCTTTTTCGCATAAATATTTATTTAGAAGTAGCCAAAGTGGTCATTGAAGTGAAGCTTCTACCGCTTTTGGCAAATGATTTGCGGTGAGCGAAATTTGCATGAACGAACTTCCCAGCAACGAATTCCAGAGTGCCAGCCTTTGTTACGCCTTATCAAAAGCTTAGGGAAACGTTGACTACTCACAGCATCAACGTAATGGGTAATTCTTGCCGAAACAAAAAC